>JBAIAC010000033.1:24800000-27200000 GCA_037349315.1 Chelydra serpentina
GCCAGCCATCAGGGTCTGCAACAAATCCAATAAAGCTAGCAAATGATGGGCAAGTTCTGTGCTGAAAAACAAGCTAACACCCTTGCACAAGCAGGAGTGAAAGATCTTCTCAGGTACTGGGAGTCCAGGCTGCTGAGCAACTGTTTGTTGGTTTTCAAAACATCCTGAGGGACATTAGTGGTGAATTTGTAGTTACTGCTGTATTTTTACTCGACTGTCAGGGAACTATGTGCACGAAGTCCCCCACACAAAATCAAAGCCACAGAAGCTGGTGGCTAAGAAAAGAGGAAATACCTAAGGAGGCTAGTACCATCTTGGAGAAAATGAAGAGACCCTAAAGGTTTAGCTTCTTTCATATCAAGAGGAAGAAGAATTCTAGAATCTGGGTATAGAAACAAAGATCTAACATTAAGTAGCATCTCTCAAAATCCAGAAGTTGGATGCTTCAATGGAAAAGGAGAAAAATCCACTTATAGTGAAACAAGGGGGGGGGGGGAGGATTTAATTTCAAAAGATTATAAATTTATCCATAAAAACAGGGACAGCGATACTTTGTATTCTTCATCCCCAGATCTCAAAGTGCTTTTCAAAAAAAGGCATGTAAAAGAGCTAAGAATTACTGTTGCCTCATGTCACAGTCTGGAATAACTGGAAAATAAATCCAGAGCATCCAACCAGTATGCAGTAAGGTTACAACAGGGTACAAGAGATGAACCTAACTAGTAGGTGGAATGTAGCTAGGTAAGACAGGAATGCGTTGAGGGAAAGCAACTTGTTTTTCCTCTTTCTTGGTGTGATCAACTAGGAGTCAAATCTTTAAATGAACCTTCGCAAAGCTGGAGCATGTTTATGCGGGGTTGTTTTTTTTAAAAATCTTTTAAACTACCAGTTATGAAGATAAGAAATATCTTTACATTGATAAATAGGGTAGGCATTTCTTCCTTTTGGAAAACCCTTCTAACTCTTTAGTAGTACAAAAATTATTACAATAATCACAAATTCTGACCTACTGAAGTTTTCAAATTAAGCCAATCATGGACTTACACTATAGACCAAATAGGGTCTTAATTTAAACAGCAAGCTCTGGAGTAGGAGCCATTTTTGTACAGAGCAGAGTACAACACAGTCTGACTGAGGCCTTGAGTGCTACTGCAACACAAACATGCCAACCGCAGTCACCAAATACGTTCTGCTCGGTGGAACAAATGTTTACAAATGCTAACATATCAGAGCTATAAGAATCCAGTCAAAAGTTCACTTGGCTCTCCATTTTTTAGATAGGCCTTCACTAAAACAGCTGAAGGCTTATTGTGAAGAATTATGCTGTCTGCCTCTCAGGGATGGTCTAGACAGTATTTGGTCCTGCCATGAGGACAGGGGGCTGGACTCGATGACCTCTCGAGGTCCCTTCCAGCCATAGAATCTATGAATCTATAGTGAGTTTAAAAAAAAAAATCCTTGGGAACCAACCACGACACAGTACTGTGGTGAAAGTCTATGTAGGACTGCTAAGGACAGTCCTGTGGGTACACATCTTTATTTATAGAATTGGTGCGACCTTCAGCTTTTACTCTTAGTAACACAGGACAAGTGATAAAGGAGTGTCCATGCTATGCACTGTGGTTTATCACCCCTGCTGCAGGAGGATATGTTGGCAGTGACAGCTAGCCAAGAATCATCTTCCTAAAGCGCCAAAATCCCCACCCTCTGCAAGAGACAGAAATAGCCTACCTGATTTCAGCTTTATTCCCTATAACACTGAGAAATAGTAAATCATCACAGGAAATATTTTCAAACTCAACCTAGCTGGACATAAACACCTTCAATAGTACAGCATGAGTATTGAGTACTGGAAAAAGACAGCCAGAGTTCTGTTTAATATGGAGGATCAGGTAGCTGTTTAAGGACAGTATTCTGTACGGCAAAGAGCTACAACAGAAAGCTGCTCCCACAAAACCTCAACATGTAACCACAACAGAAGGGCACGTGCCCAGGAAGATGCTTTTAAAGCCCATTAGAACGGAACAGCACATGAAGGAAATAGGTCCTGCATGGCGTGATGCAGAGAAACATGGGTTAGAGATCAGACCCACATAGTTTTGTTAGTTCCTTGCCTTCTCTCTAGAGCAGGCAAAATGGGTGCACCTGCAGAGAGGCTTGTTAGACACAACCCACTGATTAGAATTCATTCAGGAGTCCATACTAGTGGGCCCATTGTGGTAAGTCCAACTTGGTAGGAGACCCAGTTTTAATACTGTAGCTCCCTCCAACACAGTTAACATGATGTGTGGTCTTCCAGTGGGAACAGGAACTAAGATTTCCCAAACTGTACTACAGAGTCCAAGGAGATGACAAAGGCTCCTTTTAGCTTCTCTATAATGCAGCCACAGTATAAACCAAAGGAAAAGAAATACCCTGAAAGCAGCTTCTCATTCTCCAGCCTAAACTGCAGTGTAAGATAGCATGTCTCTCCACTGTATCAGGGAGTGTTGGCAATCTTGTGTACTGATCAAGAATGCTGTAGCATTTCAATAGATTGTTTATAGATTCATAGACTCATAGACTTTAAGGTCAGAAGGGACCATTATGATCATCTAGTCTGACCTCCTGCACAATGCAGGCCACAAAATCTCACCCACCCACTCCTGGAATAATCCTCTGACCTATGTCTCAGCTATTGAAGTCCTCAAATCATGGTTTAAAGACTTCAAGATGCAGAGAATCCTCCAGCAAATGACCCGTGCCCCATGCTGCAGAGGAAGGTGAAAAACCTCCAGGGCCTTTGCCGATCTACCCTGGAGGAAAATTCCTTCCCGACCCCAAATATGGTGATCAGCTGAACCCTGAGCATGTTGGCAAGACTCACCAGCCAGACACCCAGGAAAAAGTTCTCTGTAGTAACTTCTAACATCCCATCATTGACCATTGGTCCTATTTACCACTGATGGCAATTAATTGACCTTTGACTAAGATCATGTTTATAGTTTTATTTCTCCTTTTGTAAGGAGGGCTAGAGACACTAGAACTAAAGAAGTCTATGCTGGCACCCGCCCAGTTCCTGAAACCTCCTAGCCAATACTCAAACTCTCACTTTTGACTACCGGAGTGAGACGAACAGCCAAATTTGAATCCAAGTCCAAAAGGTACTAAGTGCCAAACTAATGAGTTCAGGATGGTTTACTACAGGCCCTTGTTCTGGCTCATCTGAAATGACCTTCCTGTTATGATCAAGTCTGCTACAGATTACTAATACCCTGACCAATGACAGACATCCAAGGCAGCACATAATAACTTCTTCCAGTAAATGCCCTATAAATATCCTTTATGAAACTTTACACCACCCACAGACACCAATGTATTTTAATAACTGAACACTACAAATCAAAGCTGACAAGAAAGCAAGTCTGGGACTGATGGTTACCTACTATAGTAACTGACTTACATGCCCTGTCACTGATAGGTACATAGTGTTAAACTGATAACTAGCCTGAACTGGCTGAGTGCATGCACATCCTGTTATATAAACACCATTAGGATTTGTGAGCCTATTTTCAGCACCATACGCTTTGTGTTTGTATAATGGAAACCTAACCCCATATATCAGTGACTGAGGCAGTAAAGAGTCCCTCTGGGAGAGGCAAGAGGAAAATATTTGTTAGAAATGGACATGATTTGGTATTAATAGAACCAATATCAACAAATCGGTTTCCAGATTAAGTTTTGGTGGCTTGTGCACAGATTACAGAAGTATGCTACTTTTGGGGTGTTCTGCAATCTACTTTTCTAAAGCAGCTCAAAGCACACAAAACTATTTTATTTTTATTAGGGAGTGTCCGTGTTCAGATTCTCACACATTTAAAAATGGAGATTCAGCAAGAGAAAGGCTTATATCTATAGAGATACTTTGTACTTCATGTGCTGTACATTTCAACTGAGGAGCATAGTGCTTTACAAACATTAACCCTTACATCACTTGGAGGTGTTACTACTATATGCATTTACAGATGGATAAGGAGGCAATAAAGTGCTCTGCTCCAGGTTAAGCAAGTCTGCTACAGGGTCAAGTCTAGAACCCAGGAGTCCTGTCTGCCAACTCCCATGCTGTAACTAAGAGGCTACACTCCCCATTCTTTCAGGGTGGGGCTGGAGGGAGAAGTGGTCCAAGTTTAGGATTTTTGGACTTTCTCCCAAGAAGACTGATCTTGGAAACTTTATAGTCATTACCACTTTGAGAATTCTTTCCCAGGTGTCTGGCTGGTGGGTCTTGCCCAAATGCCCAGGGTCTAACTGACTGCCATATTTGGGGTCAGGAAGGAATTTTCCCTTGGGTCAGATTGGCAGAGACCCAGGGCAGGGAAGAGTTCCCCTTCCTCTATAGCAGGGGTCGGCAACCTTTCAGAAGTGGTGTGCCGAGTCTTCATTTATTCACTCTAATTTAAGGTTTTGTGTGTCAGTAATATATTTTAACGTTTTTAGAAGGTCTCTTTCTATAAGTCTATAATATATAACTAAACTATTGTTGTATGTAAAGTAAATAAGGTTTTAAAAATGTTTAAGAAGCTTCATTTAAAATTAAATTAAAATGCAGAGCCCCCCGGAACGGTGGCCAAGACCCAGGCAGTGTGAAAATCAGTGAGTGCCATAGGTTGCCTACCCCTGCTCTATAGCATGGCACCCAGGTCACCTGCAGATTTAAACTCATGTAAATGGTGGATTCTCTGTAACTTAAAGTCTTTAAAATCATGATTTGAAGACTTCAGTAACTCAGCCAGAAGTTAAGTGTCTATTACAGGAGTGGGTGTGTGAGGTTCTGTAGCCAGCAATGTGCAGGAGGCCAGACTAGATAATCATGATGGTTCCCTCAGACCTTAAAGTCTATTAGCTTGCTTCCTATTCACTACCTAGCAGAGGAGAAGCTTACAGATGGTTCAACCTCCCTGGAATGATTCAAAAAGTCTTGTCTTAAACCAAAAGGGTTCAGAATAGTTAGCAGCAGATTTTCTGTATCAGATCAGCTGGCCTGTTGCATATTTGGAGTCTTAGCTATCGGCTACAACATCCAAAATGAAAGCTATTTGGGGAGCTTCATACTTATATTAGCCTTCCTGTGAAAAAAGCCACTGCAGACACCAGAAATCTAGTCTGTGGAAGCTGTCTACAGAGACAGGAAGCACTTGCATTGCAAAAGGCGTTTCCTCAGCTATGCTGCATCCTCAGTTTTTTGTTTTTTAAGTAGAGTTTTACAAAAACACAGTGTATTTCATAAGC
The DNA here is from genome assembly GCA_037349315.1 of Chelydra serpentina. Taxonomy (NCBI): domain Eukaryota; kingdom Metazoa; phylum Chordata; order Testudines; family Chelydridae; genus Chelydra; species Chelydra serpentina. Next base: position 24,805,269 of record JBAIAC010000033.1, read on the forward strand.
TATATCCCCAAAAGCTTTAGCATTAGAGGCAAGGGAGACGTGTTCCTAGTCAAACCGATGAAGTGGAGTATTACGGTAAACTTCTGGAGAACATGAGCTGCTGAATGAAAGTAGGATACCAACCATATGGAAGACTGGAAAATCAGTGCTCAATGACCATAGGGAGAGGGGAGTGGAGAGAAAAGGCCTGTGCTCCAATCTCTCACAAATCCACAGTGGATTATTTATTAGCATCCCGCTTTACCATCAGATTAGTTCACATGTCCCTGAGGCTGCCAAATCATAACTTCTCTTTCAATTAATGTATCAACTGTTTGTGTTAGGTAAAACACTAAGTGGTTGCTGTCTTTTCTTTGACCACTGTTGGAGAATGGAGGGAGGAGAAGAGCATAAGACAACTTGATATTTGCTCCATTCAGGAGGAGGAAGCAGCCAAAGGACAAAGCATGACAGTATGAAATAGTATTCTGGTGCCAGGCAGCATGACTAGGATATAAAATTACTATACAGGCAAAGGATAAAAGGGTAAAAAAAACCAACCTAGGCTGTATTCCTGGGTGTGCTTTCAGCATGTATTAAAAGGCTTTTTACAGAGTCATTTGCCTAAGCCTGGCAAAATGAAACATGTTTGCAGTTTTAAATCCTTGATGAGAAGTCTTGGGGGGAGGAGGGGAGGTCTGGGAAGGAAATAGATCTGTGGTTATCAATCTCATCCCCAAGAAACCAGAGAATGGATACACACAGGCACAGTAAGAAAACCCACACTACCAAAAAGCATAGCCCAGAAAAGGCACAATGAACACAAGATGTGCTTGTTTAGGTGAGAGTCAGCCAACAGAGGGCTGGTCTACACTAGCCCACAAGTTCGAAGTAAGATACGCAACTTCAGCTACATGAATAACGTAGCTGAAGTCGAAGTATCTTATTTCGAACTTCAAAGTACTTATCCCTGGTCCACACGGCGGCGCGCAGGCTCCCCCGTCGACTCCGCCTGCTCCGTTCGCAGAGCAGGATTACCGGCGTCGACGGGGGAGCACTTCTTGGTTCGATTTATCGCGTCTAGACAAGACGCGATAAATCGAACCCAGAAGATCGATCCAACGCCTCCGACGCTGCGGGTAAGTGTAGACTAGCCCAGAACAATTCTATAGTTATAAAGGAACAAGAGGGACAGCAAATTGCTAACTTAACTGAACTTGTCTGGAAGCTGGTGACAAAAGACAGGTGCAAATTTGGTCATCCCAGAGCACTGCAGGGACTGACAGTCACTGATCAGGATACAGGAGACTCAAAGCAAGGGACACTGCTGCTTAAATTATGACTGTTGCTAACACAATATCGGTTATAAAGGTATTTCCATTTGATGAACAAGACAGAGCCAGACAATGAAAACAGTTGAATGGTGGATAGGAGGGCAGATGGGGATTTTAGCAATGCACCACATCTAATTCCTTTTCATCGTCCGGGTCTGAAGAGAATCCACAAGAGATTAGTGGAGAGCTTGTAGCTAACTGTTATTTGGGGATCCTGTTACAAGCACCACTGGCATCTACCAGTCTCAGGTATCTAGCTGGCAACAGGCTCAGGCAACTATACTATCTGAAGCTCCTCACTAATTCACTTAACACCAGCTGGACTACTGAAGGAAGGTAATAGGTTTACATCCCAGTTTGTGGTTCATGGAATAAGACTGTCAAGAAAAAAAAAATAGGATCAAAGAGGAAGACACTACAGGATTAGTAGTAAGGCACTGAACATGAGTGGCACGTCTGATGAAGACACTCTGGACTCAGGTTTCTATCAGAGTTGGACTAGCCACAGCCAAGTTTCTAAAATCAGATTCAGTAGCTTCATATATGAAGTGTTCAGACGCTTTCTGTTGATGAGTGTAACTAAAGATTTTGAACGTATAAGTGCAGCTGAAGGCTGTGAAGCTGGGACTAAACCAAACCCTTAGAAATCATTTCAGGCATTTCCTACAGTTTTATAAGACAGCATCCAAGTTATTCTCTCATTTCTACCCACGTGCGTTCCCTTTCCTGAAAGCTCCCTACCGCCAGTCACTCACTCACTTTAATAATACCTGTTAACAGGACACTACTTTTCCAACATGTACACTGAATTTGAAGTTACGGCTGCCTGGAAGCCTGAGAAATAGCTGCACCAGTGGGGGATTTAACAGAAAGCTGAGTACAAAGACAAAGGAGGAGAAATTGTGGCACTTACTTTGCATTCATGTTTGAAGAAAAAAAAAAAAAGCTGCATAATCAGCTTCCCTTATGCTCTAAAACAGCTAGTATTTAATCAAGCCTTACAAGATACTACAATGGAGTATGAGCACAAGTAATTTCCACGTAGTGTCGGTTAATTACTCTCGTGAATGATTTGCATGCACATTTACAGAGATTTAAATATTTGTTTCCTGTAAGTCTCTGGAAATGGAAGTTAAAATAAATCCTTATCTCTATGTATTTCATTCTTAAAATTAAAGATGTCAGAGAACCACACTACCCCTCCCAAAGGGAGAGTACCTCCTTTTAGACAAGAGTTACATACTGAAGAGAGTCCCACTCAGATCAGAGCTTTGACACAGTGGGTTCCATGAGAACATGAACAGGAAACAGTGCAATATTGCACAGACTGTTACTGTCATGTTAAGTCTCTGGAAAATTTACTTCTGTATTTCCCCCTGATCTTTCACAACAGAATCGCAACCTTTAAGTGTTGCATTATCTGTGTTTTTGATGTTTATATTCTAGAGGTGTCTTAGAAAAGGGAGGATCTAGACTTTAACAAAGATGAAAGTCAGAGATAGATGGGGAAGACCAATGCTCAGCCTGCGTTGAGTACATCCACCTGGACTTCACCTTCTTCTGGAGCACTGAAGGCCCCAAATTACAAGTCATGTGCCTTCAGAACTGCTGATCAGCATAATCCTGTGTATGTGAGCAGAGTCACTGGAGTAGAACCTCTAATCCCAGAGAGTGTTTGTTAACATACTGAACTTGACCAATCCATTGCCCCCTGATAAATATTTCTTGCAAATGTGGGAACAGATGAATGGTCTTGGGCTGCAGCGCTGAATTGGGATTCAGGAGATGTAGATTCAATTCTCAGTTCTGCCACAGGTTTAGTGTTTGAATTTGGGAAGTCACTTAGCTGGAGCCTCAGTTCCCAATATGTAAAATGGATATCATACTTTCTTCCTCCCATCCTTTATTCTGTCTCTTTAGACTGTAAGCTTTTAGGACTCAGGCTGTGTTCCATTGTGTTTGCACAGCATCTAAATGAGACCCCAATCTTGGTTGAGGCTTTTAGATCCTATTGGAATACAAACAGTGTTCCTGCTATCACAGAAGCAATTAGACTCTTTTTATACTCAAATAAAAGTTCAGGTTAATTCAGTAATCCCTGAATTCTCGCAGACTGAATCAGTCAATCAATACAGTGTTTCAGAATAAGGATCTCAAGATATTTTCCGTTCTTTTTGTATAACCATTTAAGAAGCTTTAAACTGAAGTCAGTTTCCTTCCAAAGCCTCATACACAAGTTAATGTAGATTCTTCATCAATGTAAAAGGCCAGTATTAAGCATTGGATTTTACTTTTCTCTTGTTAAAAGTTACGTTGACTTTGTAGACAGCAGAGTAGGCAAAGTTTTGCCCTGATAGTTAACTGCAGGAGTGACCCTTTAAGCTAACAGATGCTAATTTTACAAGCCTCCCTCTCAAAGAACTGGCAAGAACCAGCATGTCATTGCTTTCTTATTTATTAGACTGCTATGAAAGATCTGCTTTGCTCAACATTTTGATTGTTTCACCCATCTTGAAATGACTACCGCAGGCACTCTGACAAATGGACTGAAAAGCTCTTATACTGCAAGTTCGAGAAGTGTCAAAATGCTCTGAGACTCATTGGAGTGTAGGACGTTACAACAGATATTCCCTATAGCTCCCACAGGAGGAAGTATGTTGTGCTGGGCCCTACTCTTCCATACTGGGGAACACATCACAATGATGTAAGCCAAAACGCTGACAGGGTCAGGGCCTGCTTTTCCATGCATTTGTACAGCACACAACACAGTGGGTATGTCTATACTGCAGCTGGGAGTGAGCCTCACAGCCAGGTAGAAAGACTTGTGTTAGCGGAGCTCACACTAGCATGCTAAAAAGAACTGTGTGGACATTGTGGCACTGGTGGCCGCTCAGGCTACCTATCCGAGCTTGGACCAGGCAACAGGGTGGGCTTGAGCTTGGATGGCTACCTTGAGCCTCTACCAGTGCTGCTACATTGGCCCAGCTATTTTTAGTGTGCTAGCTCAAGCCCTATTAGCACACATGTGTCTACCTGAGCTGAGGGGTTTGCTCCCAGATATGCCCAGTGAGGCCTGGATCCTGGGGACCCTGGGCAATACTGTAACAATCATTTGGAGGGGCTTTTTTTAGGCCAACAAAAATAGGTCCCTGCCTTAGTTCTGCATCTCAAAAGAATACCCTGCATCTATTTATACCCAGGTTTATGGTGTTCTTTCTTGTAGGACTGCATGCAATGGGTTGAGAATAGCTAAGCTCAACTTCTCTTCACTGCATAAAATCGTTCATTAGTTATAAGGCTGTATTTATCACTCACTCTTTGGTCAGAAGCGGGCAGGATTTGAGCAGGAAGCGTGACAGAGCAGTGTCCTGGTAAATGAGATCAGGAGGGGCAGTTGGGCTCTTTAGATTCAGGCAGCGAACGATGACATAGAGAACAGCAGCGACGGCAGCCAGCTTCACCCCATCGAACACGGCTGGCAGCTCAGGGGTTTCCAGCATTGCATTCATTTTAAATCTAGAGACAAAGAAGAAGTTTAACCTTTTTGCAACGTATTGACACATTTACACAGAAGGTCAAGCTGCAGTATGAAATACAGAATCCCACTGATAGTGCTATAAGGAACGCTTCGCTGCACAAATAAATACTCCCATGACAGGGTCCACTCAAAACAAGCCACATCTGGAGTTGCCTTGCATTCTAAGACTCAAAAGCAGGGGTAGGCAACCTAAGGCACGGGCGTCAAAGGCGGCACGCGAGCTGATTTTCAGTGGCACTCATACTACCTGAGTCTGGGGGGCGTTCCATTTTAATTTAATTTTAAGTGAAGCTTCTTATACATTTTAAAAACCTTATTTACTTTACATACAACAATAGTTTAGTTATATATTAAAGACTTATAGAAAGAGACCTTCTAAAAACGTTAAAATGTATTACTGGCATACGAAACCTTAAATTAGAGTGAATAAATGAAGACTCAGCACACCACTCCCGAAAGGTTGCCAACCCCTGCTCTAAAGGGTCATTTCGTGTAGCTCTGGTACAGACAGGGGGATCAGTTAGGAAGGGAGATTTATCCCTGTTCAGTGTTGCATTATGATTTCAGTAATGTGGGTCTCTGAAGTATCAAACACTGCCAAGATCCCGAAACCACTAGCTGACTGCAATGTCTCCAAAGAATGCCCAACCCAACGGAAGGTGGGGGTGGTGCCACGCTTTGGGAAGAGATGAGAAACCAAGACATGCCCAATTTCTCCTCATAGCAGGACAAGCCATAGTTCCACATGAAGTCCCTAAAACTGTCATACCACTGTATCACTCCACATCAGCCTGGAAGGGGCTAATGAGTCTGAGAAGGGGGAAGTTAACCAGGTAGGCCACAGTGGAGGGGAATTTGATGGACTAAAAAAAAAAAATCCCCTGAATGAGGACAGAGCCCATCTGGAAAGAAAAAGGAGGGACTAGGTTAGAAACCAGGAAGCTGGCAACAAAACGGGCGGCAGGAAGCAGTCTGTAGTCACTCCCCAGGGGAAGGGAGGTGTGTTTGGGCCTACAGACTTTTAATCAGCAGCAGGAGTGGCGGAAGCTCCCTAAAAGTGGAGGCCCCCCACACACACCATCCCTTCCCCCAAGGCCCCTTCTCTGCTTCCTCCACTCCACTCCCTCCTCCTCCCCCTTATGGCCGACAAAAAGTGTGAGGGCATAGCCATTCCACTTTTAAAAGTGATGGGGCTATGGTCCTCTGACCCCCTCCACCCCCACTTGTTCCGGCACCTCTGATCTGCAGTCACTCTCTGGAAGGAGAGTGTTTGGGCTGACAAACCCAGAGGGAAACCAGGTGTAGGAAAGGCTCAGGAAAAGCCAGCAAGGTTTAGGGTGGTGCAGACCTTGGCTGCTGATTAGAGGGCCCCTGAGCCGGAATCGGGAGTAGAAGGCAGGCTTGGGTTTGCCTACCAGCCACTGGGGAAGTGGTACCAGCTAGGCAGTGAATAAGAGGGCTGCCTGGGACCCTTGGTATGGAAAGACTGATACCCCGGAAGGGAAAAACGCACAGTGACCTGGCCGGAGGGCCAAGCCTCAAACACACAGCACCCAAGTCAGAGAGCGAGAGAGAGCAGCAGGGCATGCAGCAAACAGCAGAAAGGCGTGTTGGACTAGAGTGGAGTTAATCCCCAGATACGGCCAGAAGGAAGCGCACTAGCAGTGAGTGGACCCAGGGACAGTCTAAATCCTTCAGATTGCTTGAGGATAGGGACACTGGAGTGTGTGTTTGGTACTGGGACACCTATTCCTTCGAAATACTGAACACCCCAGAGGAGCAGTCTGGGTCAGTGGATTTAGAGACAAGTTTGACATGATGACACTACCATGAAATAGCGTCGAAGTAAACTTCTCACACTGAACTACAAGATTGTTTACTTTAACCTATCATGTTTTCTGAACCCTCCTTATCGTTAAGGCTACATTTTAGTCACGGGTATTTTTAATAGAAGTCATGGACAGGTCACAGGCAGTAAACAAAAATGTACGGCCCATGACCCATCCATGGCATTTACTATAAATCCCTGACTAAATCTTGGGTGCTTGGGAGGGAAGGGGGAGGGACCCATGGGTGCTTGGGGAGGGGGGCGGCCCATGGGGCGCTGCGGGTGCTTGGGGGGGAGCCCAGGATCCCCGCTGGTGCTGGGGGTCGGCCGGGGGTAGGGGGGTGTTTGGCGGGGCTGGCAGGCTCCCTACCTGGCTCCGTGCAGCTCCCTGAAAGCGGCAACATGTCCCTCGGCTCCTAGGCGGAGGCGTGGCCAGAGGGCTTCATGTGCTGCCTTCACCCCAAGCGCCGGCTCCGCAGCTCCCATTGGCTGGAAAACGTGGCCAATGGGCGCTGTGGAGACGGTGCCTGTGGGCAGAGGCAGCACGCGGAGCCGCCTGGCTGCGCCTACGCGCTCAGGGACATGTCGCCACTTCCGGGGAGCCTCCCGAGGAAAGCGCTGCCCAGAGCCCTCACCCCCTCCTGCGCCCCAACCCCTTTCCCTAGCCCGGAGCCCCCACCCAAACTCCTGCTGCTGCAGAAGTCATGGAGGTCCTAGAAAGTCACGGAATCCATGACTTCCGAGACCTCTGTGACAAACTCACAGCCGTACTTATCGTTGCCCAGGAACACAAGGATTGCCGACTGGATCAGACCAGAGGTCCATCAAATCCAGTAACCCGACAGTGCCAACACCACAGGCTTTGGAGGAGGTGCCAGAAACCATGAAGTGGGCAGATATGGGATAATCTGCCCCTCATAGTATCAAATATCCTATTTGGGTATCAAACGCCAACTGAGTTTGTTATTTTTCCACTTAGGCTTACTGTAGTTCTGCAACCAAGAGACAACATTAGGATTAAAAACCTAGAGCCCACACAAATGTCTTAGAGAAGATTATGCAAAGAAACACAAGGATCATACACTTTTCAAACTATGAGAGTCTCCAACTTTGGCCTAGCCTCTGCTCCAGAATCAGACATGCAACAGTCAGCCTCTATGTAGAAATCATAGAAATGCAGAACTAGAAGGGACCTTGATACTAGGTCTCCAGCTAGCTACTGTTCTGGTAAAGCAATCCATTTAAGCAGAGACAGAGCTAAGTGGGCAATTTTTCCTTAGCCCTTCTCTCCCCATGCCAAATATTAATTCATCCAAGTAAGTGAGAGAAATATTTACCAGTGTTGCTTGTTCTTCAGAGCTAGAAGTATTCAGACAGTACTCAAAGGATCCAAGTTTTACTGTTCAGATTGATGTTCTAGTAGAATTACCCTAAAATAAAACCACAAAGATCACATTACCACCACTTCCAGTAGAGAGAGATGCAGCCTAACAAAAAGAACACAAATTACTGTGTAGAGATCCTACTGCAGACAAGAATGTCTGCAAGGCAAAAAGATAATGGTAATTAACTTGTGTATGAAAGTCATGGTGACACAATGTACTCTTTGATACATCTGCTTCATGGAAGCCTTTTTTCAAACACAGATTACTTTAGTTGATCTACCCTGCGTAGCAATTCTTGAACTGCACAATGTAAGTATTTTCACTGCAAAAGACAGATCCCACTTCCATTGCAGCATCCTGTAAATTCACACATGCTGAAAGTGAGCACTTTTCAAATACAAGTCAGCCTTGCACTTGAGAAGACAGGACATACGAGAAGATACTGTGCAGGAATCATACACATCGCCCAGGATTTCTTGCCATTGCAAGGGTCTACGTCGGGCCTCTTCTCAGCTTTCTGTAGACAATACAGCACCAGCATTGTGGAATTGCAAAGCTGTCAAACTGAAAAAATCATTTCCGTTGCTTTAACACAGGCTTAGCCAAGACAACTCTTACTTTAATAGACGGAAACTCATTTACAAACTCCGCTTGGCTTCCAAACTTTTGGTGTCACAACTTACAGCATAGCATACTTCAGCAAGATTGTGACAGGAATCAGGGGGTTCACACATGCCCATTTAATTAACACTAGTATACACGTGTGCCAACACTCATGGCAAAAGCTAGTATGTCATGACATTGCATTAAGGCAAGTGAAAAAGGATATAGCTTCTGAGGCCAGTCACTTATGCTTCACTATTGGCTCTTCTTATCCCCTATAGACATAATACACTAATTTGGAATACAAGCTTCTGGAGAAGATAGTCACAGCCCTGCCTTCCACCCTCCATGACCCACTCAGCAGCTCTGCATGTATTATTTTAGAGCACATTCCATCAGCCAAGCTATCCTGCACTGGGTCCAACCAAAGATATTTAATTGTCTTTACAGGAAAGCTCTTAAATTTGTGCACTTCCTACCCTCTCAAAGGAACTTCAGTGTACTTCTGACCACCTGTTGACAAGTTGGCACGTTAGAAGCCATAAGATATACTATCTTATCTACATGTACTATCGTATCTACACTGTAAGAAACAAGAGAGATGAAAGTAAATCCAGGAAAGTTTAAGGTGGTGACATTTTTTTAATGCTTTAACGCACATTTTCATTAAAACAAGGTTGTGGGGAGCTACATATCAAATGATTGTGATGGTTTCTCCATCACTTGAGGTCTTCAAATAGACTAGATGTCTTTCTAAAATGTGCTGTAGCTCATCCAGCAGTTATGGGCTTGATGCAGTAGTTACGGAGTGAAATTATATGGTCTGTATTATGCAGGAGGTCAGACTATATGGTCATAATAGACAATAAGGTCCTTTCTGGTCTTAAAAATAGTCTAGGAATTATGTGGACAGGGTTGTGTCATCCTGACCGTTTTTTCACAAAGTCGAATGTGATGCTAGCACTGCAGTTAGATTGTCTAAGTGCCTCCCTCTGACCTATGTACAGCAGTACGTCACACCAAGCTGAGTGGCAGAGGGAGGCACTGTAAGTGCTAGGGGTTTCTGTTAAGAAATAAGTCCACAAAAACCAAATATAGGACAGGAGTCTTTGAGACAATTTAGATGAGGATAAGCCATGCAAAAAGTAGCAGAAGTCAGTGAGAAAAACTGCTAGAAGTCAACAGGCCTCCCCACAGGATCACTGCTGAAATAGAACAGTTTTTGAAACCATGCCACTGAGGCCTGGTTTACACTTGGGGGGGGCGAGGAAGGGGGTCGACCTAAGATATGCAACGTCAGCTACGCGAATAGTGTGGCTGAAGTCGATGCATCTTAGGTCGACTTACCTGGCCGTCCTCACAGCAGCGAGTCGACCGCTGCCGCTCCCCCATCGACTCTGCTTCCGCCTCTCACAGAGGTGGAGTTCCGGAGTCGACGGGGAGCGCTTGGGGATCGCTACCCGCAGATTCGTCGGGTAGTGTAGACATATCCTAAGAGTAAAACAAAGTTGAAGGTCATTGCACACTCTGCACTAAATACTGGAGGATATAGCAGGAATACTAGTTTTTAAAAGTCTGTTTGCTTATGTTCAGGCATGCTTAAGCGTACAGAATTAATGTGTCAGGAGTAGATTTGGTGGGGTGGGGGTGGGGGGGGAGTTGGTAATGCATTAAATGATGTCTTCTGCATAAATACCGGGAATTTCCACAAGGGACAAACTCCGCTCTTACTGACCGGTTACTGTACGTCTCAATAGCAAACTGTATGAAGGATTGCATAAAATGCAAGAATAAAACTGTACATCTGTTTCTTGCAGGCTCAGTAACATGTGGATGGCAGGCTATCAAATGGCTATTTCAAATTTTATGCAATTACATGAAACGTTTGCATCCACAATCAGCACAAAGAAGAACTTTTTGTTCTGCCTTTTCCTCAGAGATTCAAGTCAACTGACGATTCCGTAAAAAGGGTACCTGCCAAAAGCTGAAACACCCTAAGGAACTTCTGATCATTTGGCAGGAAGTCCTCAGAAGCATGTTCTGAGACAGACCCTGCACTTAGGGTCTCCTTACTTAGCACCTGTGAAGATAATCTAATCCCCTTGGAAATGAGACTACTCAAAGCACATTAACCAATTGTCAATGCACGTCAGCAGGGTCCCCACAGACAGTGGCAGGCTAGTGCGGGATAGATTCGAATGCCAGCTTGCAGCGAACTAACTGCTTGTGCAGACAAGCCCTATGAGGGCAAACTGAACAAATCAAAGTTGCAGCACACAGTTCAGTGCTGAAACACCACTCATAGCTTGTGCCAAAATCAGGGCTCAAGGGAGGGATTTGGTTGGTCAGTCAGCCAGCCTTCAGAACAGCGGATCTGACAGAAACGTCTTGGCTAGCGCCGTTGGTGGATTTTGAATTCTTCGTTACATAGCACACAAGCCAGATATTTCAAGTGTAGAGGTGCTGTAAGGTTATGGGAGAGTGTTTACATTGCACAAGGCACCATCTAGCTGGGGCCAGATGGACAGGGGTGTTCAGTAAGTCATCTGCTTTTATGGAGAGCAGCTAGTATCCAAAAGACCCACCCTTGGAGCTGAGCACTTTGAAGAGATCTGCCCATACACTTTAGCGTTCTAAGCAATTTTACTTTTGAAAACTTTGCTTAGCTAATTCTGTAAGTAGGGAATCTCTTTTGGCCCTGCTAATAGAGACCTTTTAAGTCTAGTTTGCAGCCAGAGCCTCTTGAATCTTTCTTCCCTTCTCCCAAAAGAAATTGTTGATTCTCCTTAGCAGCATGTTTCAACAGAACCATTTTAGATCTAACACACCACAGGCAGCTCTTGCATTTTGTCCTCCTTGTTCCAAATCTGGAGTTTTCACAACCCATTTGACAGATTCTCTGTAATATTAACTGCTGCTCCAATTAACTTTCCACAAAGGAGCCTCGCAGATTCCTGCTTGTCAAAAAGAAATATGGCAATTTCCGTGCATTTAGCCACAGGGTGTAGAGGTCAGATGTACACGGATACAAAACCATTAGGGCTATGCTATTGCCTTGATAAGGTGCATCCAACTGACTATCTTACAAAGCAAAGAAACTCGCATGTACTCAAGCACATTCCCAGCCTTCCCTATGTTTGTTCCCACAACTCAAAATACAAACAAGTTTATGAAATAGCAGGGAACCAGGCAAACCAAGCTAGTGCATATAAGAAGTGCATTCTGCATTCAGAAATACATTCATTCTTACTTAAGAGTAACCTTTATCAAGGCTAGGTATAAGACCCTCATAATGCATTTTGCCGCATTAGGGTACATCAGCCTGACCAGATCTCAAAATATGTAGAGTTGTCTTATCTAAAACTGTGATTAGGTTTGGAAACAAGATCTCTGGGGTGCAAGTGATGTGTCATAGTGGAGACGTTGCATGGATCAGAAGATACGAGTCTGTTACTCTGCTTCAAGATAACAGCAGGCTGTTTGATTCATCAGCTTAAAGCAGAACCAAGGCCCCTGCCCCATTTAATTGGCAACACTGAAGTAAGTAGAGAATCCCTTATGTGCTGGAACCCCAAAGAACCAACCAATATTTGTCCTTATTTTGTAGGGTAAGTGCAACATGGATACTCCGCAAGTTATGGTAGATAACTTCCCTAAACAGAAAACAAACAAGCAAAAAAAACCCAGGCAACCTTATAGGTCTCACCATAATTTATGTGGAAAAAATACTGACCAACCCCTCCTCAAAGAGGTGTCCGGTAATGTGTAGCAAGTTATTTACCCAACACCTACCCACTGGAGCGAGTTACACTAAGCACAAGGGAAATACACAAATCTCAGAGCACCTTACAACAGCACTCCATTACTGCACAGTCAGTCTCTTCAGTGCAATGCTACTTCATTAAAGCCCTGGGCAGGATGCTGCTGGCATCAAGTCCCAGCTACATGAAGCAACGTGGAAGTTATAATCTGATCTTTTAGGCCTATTAAACAGGACCGGTGTAACTATCTAGGCCTGTTAGGTTCCCTCACAGTATTTTTAAAAAAGCACAGCCATATTGTCCAAGCCTTATGTATATTGAGCCCTTCTCCTGGTAGGGAGCCTGAGGATACCCTTCTCTACACTGTCAAAGTCCACACATCAGAACGGTTTTCAGCCAAGAAGACAGGAAGCAGGGCACATCACAGATGCTCTTTGGTCAGCTGCAGGAGTTGCTGCTGAGTGATAAAATGCACTTCATCCCACCCAGGGCTGAGCACTCCCCACAGCTTTCTCTGCAAAGGAAACAAAAGACAAAGTCCAAAAGCACTAGGCAAACAGGCCAGCCTTAAATATTATAAAATATAATTAGAGAAAAACACCTACACAGTCAACATTAGAGGGAACAGTATCGCCCTGTGAAGCCACCCGGAGTTATCTGTGCAGTCTCCCAGCACTTGCAGGAAATGTACAAGCAGGAATAGTGCTCAGAGAATTCCATTTTCTGAGACCAAGCACGAGAATAGGAATCTTGCAGAGCCCTTCACACAAAGCGTGTTTGCAAACTAGTAGCATGAGTCTAGGGGAGCTCTTTAATTTTAAGTTTTACATTCATAAATTCAAAAACTAAAAACAAGGCAACATCACTTCAAGACTGAGAGGAGCAGAAGTACAAGGGCCATTTTAAAGAAGCCCAACACAGTCACCTCGTTAAGAACAGTACACAGACTGCTTCTGGCACATGCAATTCTCAGCTTATGGAGAGGACTGACCAGGAATGCAAGATATGTAAAGCCTTAAAGTCAGTCTAGAGCTCCAGCCGTTGTTCTTTAAGTTTCTAGAAAAATGTCACCCTCCACACTCCTCTCATTCCCCCGAAAAAAACTTTGCAAAGGTACAAAAAGCAGTGCAATGCCAAACTCCCAGTGAAACTCAGTGAGTACTGTAACCTGGAAAGGTTCTTAGGTGCCTATTTTCCTCCTCAAAATCAGTTCACTTTAATACTTTTAACTTAGTTCTGCCTAACTAACCATGCATATTTCTCACAGTATATGCACTTCTGATTTTAATGCATGTCTGAACAGCAACTAGAAAAATGGGATTCTGACTAGGATTACCAGGTCATACCAGAATACAAATTTAATACATCTAAACTCTGCACTTCTAGTTCATTAAAATGGTTTCCTTGCCAGGCAGAACCTGAGACCCTGCCCCTACTATGAATCAAAGGATAAAAATCACTGCCAAATCCCATGACCCAACCAATTCTCACCACAATTTCCCTACAGAAGGGCACATTCATAGCATATTGCCAGAGGACCCAAGACTCCAGCCAGGCCAGAGACATCAGCTGGTACTATACAATGTGTGAGGTTTAGCAGACATCCAGTATGTAGCTTATGATTGTAGATTAAGTATACATTAGAATTAGTTAAATAGTTTGCACTGTCAGTGTACTGGTTAATAATTGCATTACATTTAGTTATTTTGACACACAATGCCTTCCATAGACATTATATGGTGCAAGCCCAACCCCAAAATTAATTTTTTTAAGGCAGAGTTTTGTCACAATTCTAAGAATGTTTCCATGTTTATTTTTTACTTCCAGTGCACACAAATGTATTTGGAATTTATTCCCGTGCCAAGACTGCAACTGAATCTGCTGTACTGAGCTTAATGCTTTAGAAGCAGACAGTGAAATCAACTAGATTCCAGCTATTAAAAGATTACTGGGTTTTGTTGAGCACACAACCTGAAACTGTAAAAAGCAAACAGCTGAAATTGTGATAAATTGGTTAGATTTAATTTTCCTCAGTCTTACAAATCTGAAAGATGTAAAAACACCTTATTTAACTGACAACAAAAGCTCTTTTAAAGAGGCGTTATTGAAGAGTCTAACATTCCTGAGAGCTTAATCCAAAATTACAAAGAATGCCAATGCCCTGGATTGATCTCCCCACGATTCCACTTCCGACCATCTATTTTCATGCTGTTTAACTGAAGTGATGCAGATGCGGAAACAGAAATTTCTTAATGGCGTGATGCAACTTCAGTACCAGGTAACCGTTCTACTCTTGCATGTATGCAATGACACAGGGGAAAACACAGCCTTCTGGACCATAGGACATCTTATGTTTGTTTCCTACCACTGCTGCTGGCACTAGCAGCACTGAATTTATGTTCGCAATGGGAGTGCTACCCTGGAGCAAGTACCAGAATTGTAAGCATCATGTTGTACAAAAGTCCTTTGGATAGTGTTAAATTGTGCTTAAAATGCTGCCAACTGCCTGCTCCCTTCTTTCCATTAGCGTTCCCACCTCTGGAGACGTACCAGCGACAAAGGTGGCTTTTTTTTTTTTTTAAAGCAAAAAGCTTCGTTTACACGGCTGTTTCCCTCCTTGTATGTTGACACTGAAATTGGTTGTCTGGTACTGAAGTTAATCAACCCCTTTAAATACATGATTAACTTATCCGTCAGATGAACCTTTAACACTAGATGTGGCTTTTAAAGAAAGAGTGGTGAATGTTTATTTGTACATATGATCAGATTTCAAATGTTTGGAGATATTAAAATAGTTAATGCACATTTTAGATTAACAGCAGCAGATGAGGTTTATTTTAACATTTATATAATGTTTTACATCACAAATATAGTATATGTTGAATAATCTTTAGAACAAATCCAAAACCATAACTGAAAAGAACTTAAACGCTAACAGAACTTCAGAAAACCGTAATATTCCATACAAAATATTGGTCCCAGAGCAGGTGAAACCACTAGACTTGCCACCTAAAGCAAAATTTGATTAAAAGCTAGTTTGTGCCCAGGCTGAGACCTTGTATGTCAAGATTTATCCTGGGTAAGTATTACTGGCCACTGAAAGTGTTTATTATAAAATCCTAATGTCACCACCAAAATTAATCTGCAATCTTTTGTAAACACAAAAGAGGAACAGAAAGGCCAAGGGAGCCATTACTGCAATTAACAAACTGTTTCCTTACAATTGTTAAATACAAATCAGCCCAGGTAGCCAACAGATGCTACAAATCCCAGTCTGGAGAGCAACTGATTTTGTACTTACTAATTTCTAACTGCTTTGTTCACAGCTGTCTCCAGTCCACCGCACCTGAGCGCCAGACACCCAAACCCCATCTTTTCTACAACTTGGAACCAACTTGACTTGTACCTGCCAAGCAAATCCAGTGTGTTATTGTGGTTATTCCTTCATCACTTCATCCCCCTCAACTATTACCTCCACCCACAACAGTGTTGATATTTTAGATGGTGTGCCCTTCAGGATAGGGAAGCATCTTTGAGGGTGCGTCTTTACAAGCCACACAAGTGCTTCTTGCACCTGTGATGCTTTATAGCAATGCTAACCTGACAGCATCCTGGATTAGCTCACTAAATAGGAAGCCCAGATCTCACCTGAAGAGAAAAGAGGGTTAGAAAAAGTTCACTCAAAAGCCAAAGCTCCATCCAGCAGAAGCTGTTTTTCATAGTGGAGGATGGTGACAGAAGGGATATAGAGCCACAGCCCTTCCTGTAACAAGGTACTTCATCCCCAGAAGAAACAGGGAAATCTTATCCCTCTCCCGCACCAGTAAAGCCTGGGGCAACTTCCATCCCCCACTGAGACTCAGTTTACACTACCAACTTATTTCAGCATAACTATGTCGCTCAGGGGTGTGGAAAACCCACATCTCTGAGCAACATAGTTATACTGACCTACCCCCAGTGCAATACCTCCTATGTTGACAGGAGAGCTTCTCCCGTTAGCTATCACCACTCAGGGAGGAGTACCACCTACGCTGACAGGAGTGAAGGTTTGACAAGGGGGAAAAAATGAGCGAAGGGGACCAAAAACACAAACAAAACATGCAGAATGAAGGTCTAGCCAAAGTCCAGCTGTTAGAAGTGGCAACCAAACATGAAAGAAAGTAGGTCTAATAAAATGAGGAAGGGTACAGTGGGAATTCTAAAATGGCTGTGCTACTTTTTAAAGCCCATCTCACTGAAACGGAGTTATGACAATTAGGCAGTAACAGCTATTTAACTAAATAAAACAGCTATTGATAAAAAGTAATAAAATGAAAAACTGAACACTTTGTACCAGTCAGTTGATTCGATTAATAAGCCCGGCCCACAGGCATTTCTAGACCAGCAGTCGTGAGAGAGAGGAAGCATGGTAGTCATCTCATATATTAAAAAAAAAGGAAATAGCAATCCTGGTACTTACCATGACAATAGGACAACTATAACTTCAATCAAAACCAAAACAAGTAGTTATCTAGAGGCTAAAGAAACTGGGAACTATGTATGCATAGCTGTTGGTTTAATAAAGAACTAGTCATTGCAGACAAGGATGAGTTTTTAAAAAAATTAGTTACATCAGTTGATGAAAGAAATATAACAGCTGTAACACATGAACGGCAGGCAATACTTACATGGAAAACCCAAACTGATTTGGATAGAGCATGGTCTCTCAGACTGACAACTGAACAGACCACAAGTGGCAGTCAAAGGACATCTAGAGTTGATTACAGAATGCCAGAAATATGGCAGTGTTGTAGCTGTGTTGGCCCATAGCTATTAGGGAGACAAGGTGGGTGAGGTAATATCTTGTATTGGACCCCACCCCACCTCCCCCAAAATTGACTGTGAAGTCCTTAAAAACATCATATTCATCATAATCTCTAAACTGCCAAGAAGACTGTTATACAGTCCCTGAAATTTAACCACCAGATAGTGATCAAATCAGCAAAAAAGAGTGTGCCATCATAGTCCTCAACTCTGGTGACCACGTGAATGAGGCCAACTGACAACTCTGACACCACCTACAATAAAGAACTTAAAGAAGACCCCTCACACCACAATTTACCCATGCCTACCACAACATGTGGTGTACCTTATTCAGTGCATAATCAAAGACATTACCTCACCCATCTTGCCTCAGAAATATATCTGGTGCTAGGAGTTGGCCAGGGAAGGAGGTAGCAGAGGGAAATGTATCCAGTAGATAGAATACCAGACTAAAGTGAGACCTGAGTTTTAGTTCCGAGGTTTACCATCATCATTTCACCTCTATGCCTCAGTTTCCAAGCTGTAAAATGGGGATAGCAATACTACCCCACCTTTGCAGAGCACTTTGAGATCCTTGGACGAGGCGGTAATATAACAATGCCAAATATTATTGGGGACGGGAGGAAGGAAGGGGTGTAGCAGGGTTTCATATTATGTACATTTTTATTTAGGATCTTTATTAAATGACGTGGAAAGACAGATTATGGTTTATTAAGTTTGCTGATCCCAAATCAGAAGGGTATTTCAGACGCCAGTGAGAACAAAGTAATAATACAAGGAAAACAAGAGATTAAATATATAGGCAGGAAAATGGAGATACAACTTAGATAGCTACAACCTACAGAGAGTAAGGCAAATAATCCTTTTTTTCTAATGGGAAGGTGACACTTGAAAGGCAGGAACAGCTGAAGGAGACTTAGGGGTGATAGTGGACAGCAAACAAGATATGAGATTGCAATGTGATATGGGTGCAATAGAGGCTAATGCAATTTTGGACTGCACATACAGAGGCATCAACATCACCAAACAGGGCGGCAACTGTCCCTTTATATAGAACTGAAATAACTGCACCTGGTAGACTGCACAGACAGATGCTGATGAACAGAAGTAATAAAAGTGCTCATGAGCTGGAGGGATTGAATTACAAAGAAAGAACTAAACACATGCAGCATAGCTAAATGGAAACAGGGGAAAGGAAGAGGACAAGACATGAGAACAGGTTGCAAATATCCAGAGCACGTAAAGCCTCAGGAAGGGTGAGAATTTTTGGTCGGGGCGGGGGTGGGGGGGGGGAGAATGGGGGAGGAAGATCATGTTAGGAAAGGGAGAAAGCAGATGATGAATGCCAGAGAACATTCTGGAGGTCAGATGCACCCCACATGAGGCATGGGCTCTGTAAAGTACAGGTGTAAACCTGTGACACTGGGGTAATTTTGAACTGGCCTGCACAGAGCACCATTCAATGTGCAATAAGGGCTACCCTTGCTCTGATGTGGGAGGGGAGGCTTGTTATCCATAGGGGAAGGACAGAGCCAAACGGATGGGGGAGGGTCCTTGATTCCTGCCCAGGTCCCCCACCCCACAGATGGATGCAAGGAAGGATGGGGAAGACACCATATCCCTGCCTGGCTCCCCATCACTAGACGGATGTGGAATGGGGACCTCAACCCCCGCCCGACTCTTCCCCCCATCATGGACGCGGAGGGAGGGGGGGGCTCGATCTTTGCCCGGCTCTTCCCCTCCCCCATGGATGTGTGTGTGTGGGGGGGGGGGAGACACTGGATCCCTGCCCGGCTTTTCTCCCCCCCATGGACGCGGGGTGGTGGGGACGCTCGATCCCTGCCCGGCGTCCCTTCCCCTCACGAGATGGCGGTGGGGGGGGAGGGAAGAAGGGAGACCAACCGATCGCTACCCGCCTCCCCCCGGGATATTATGGGGTGGGGTCTCAGCCCCTGCCCGCCTCACCTGTCCTGTCCTGTAGGCCCAGCCCGGCCGCTATTCTCGACGTTTCCGGCACCAGCTCCCATCGGTCTGCAGCCGAGCCGGCCCTGCTACCAACTACCCCTTAGCAACCTCCCGTGCAATTCGATTGGGGACTGGCCACGCCACTCACCCCACAAACCGGCTGGCGATTGGCCAGTAGGCCGGCGTGGGGGTGGGGAAACGCTCACACCCTGTAGCTGCTCAGCTATTGGCTGCTTGCGGCACCGCTGAAGCGGATCTTTGGATTCCATTGGCTTCCAGTCCTTGTCAGTCGGAGGTGGGCGGTGACTGCCATTGGCTTTATGACGGGGTGGGTGGCGAAAGGGAGGGGCAGGGGTAGGGGCAGCTGGCGTGTTCCTGAGTCACTAACACGGCCTGGCTTTTCTGCGGGCGGGGCTGCCCCGCCCCGCCCCATGTACCTGGCTGCTGAGAGCCCAGGGGCCTGGCTCCCCACTGCTCTGTAGCCTGCCTAGCCCTTAGTCTGACCCTAGATCCTGGGTTTCCCAGAGGGTGGGTTGGGGGCCTGCTGCAGCTGGGGGGGCCCAGGGGTGGAGGTTGGAGAGCGAGCCCTCCCCACACTCCCCCCTCCCCCCCCCCCCCCCCCCGTAGCGGTGCTTCTGATCCTGCAGAGGTGGGCCCAGCCTGCCGCTGTGGGCATGGCAACTTGGCCCGAGGGATCCCAGCACCACTCCGGTTTGGTCTGGCTGCCCTTCATGATGGCACAGCTGCCATGTCAGATCTGAGTGGTGCTGCCATCCTCTCCAACAGGTCACAATGCCACCCGTTCAGCTTTGGCCCGGTCACCCTCTGTCATGATGGAGGGGCAATGCTTTACCCCACACCGTCCCATGTGGTGGTCCTGCTTTGGTATCAGGCTTTTAGCCTGCAGATAAATGTCCTGGGTTACTATCAGCTTTTGGACTGCAGGCTCTGGGGTGAACAGACAACAAGTGTGAAAAATCGGGACAGAGGATGGGGGGTAATAGGAGCCAATATAAGAAAAAAGCCCCAAATATCGTGACTCTCCCTATAAAAACTGGACATCTGGTCACCCTAACAGGGTCCCAGTGGAGGACAACAGTTTGCTGTCAGCCCATTAGTTGGCAGAATTTGACATTGGACTTCAGCCTGAGGGGTCCCAGACAAGGGGCTTGGTTCAGGAATCAGCATGGACTTTCCCCTTGGGTCCCTATGACACTGGTCTTAGGTTTTCATGCGTTGGGTTTCAGCCTGTCAGTTTGTGCTCTTCCCCTTTAAGTGCAGCTGCTCAATTCTTGCAGGTGGCAGCTCATGTGCTGCGGGGAAAGGCTTCTGTCCAATGGCAGTCAGTCTCCTCCCATCTGTGCACAGAGAGTCCATGTGCTGCATGGTGAGGTGGGGCAAAGAGCAGTGAGTGACAAGCAGCTTGATTATTCATCCCAGTGAAGAGACACGTGAGCCTACAGAGGTCTTCCAGTGAGGAAAGTGGCTGCTGTGAGCAGAATCCAGATGCACTTGGAAGAGGCACTTTTATTCTCTGCTTAGAGGAGACAAGCTACAGGCTCCCCAAAACAGGCATCCTTGTATTCCTGCCTGTAAATCCCAGACCTTAGTATGCAACACTCGCCATCCCAGACCAAAATGATTCCAAATGAGAACCATAACAACGAACAGCTCAGGAGGATCATCCTCCTTCTACAGCTCCCAAAGTTAATTTCTTCTTCGTAGTGACCCTCCAGCTCAGTTCAGCTGTTTTTTCTCCTTGGCCTGTGCCTCTCATTGCTCTCTCCCTCTGATACTATTTTTTAAACTTTATAACTATATTAGAATAATGCTTTGTATTTCCAAAGCTATCTTCATCTGAAGATCACAAAGCTCTCTGGCCCAGATCCTCAGAGGTATTTAATCTCCTAACTTCAAGTGATTTCAGTGGAAATTGGGAGCCTAAATACCTTTGTGGATGCAGGCCTCTGGAAACACTGATTAATCCTCATGATACCTGCAGGAGATGGTCATGATTGTTGTCCCCAGTCCACAGAGAGGGAAACTGAGGCACAGACAGGCCAAGTGACTTGCCTTACTCACCCAGGGAGTCAGTGGAAGCTAGGGAACAGAATGCAGCTCTCACTCTCGATCCTGTTCTTTAGAGACAAGCATAGGCAGCGAGTTATATGGGCCCGTCTGTCCATGCTCCACCAATATTAAGGAACGTGGGCCCGGCTCCACCAATATTTGGGCTTAAATTTTCAAAGCCATCTCATCCATAGGACGGAGCGGGGCAATTGCCCCGGGCTCCACACTTTGGGGGGGCCCCATGCTTCAGGGGGACATGGGGTTCAGGGTGGCTTGCGGGGTTACCACCCTGTTCTGCCCTGCCTCTTTCTGCTGCTCTGCCCCCACCCCACCCCCCACTCCACCTCTTTTCCCCAAAACCCTGCCACACCTCTTCCCGGCCCTGCTCTGCGTACTTGGGAATTCCTGTGGGGTCCCCTCAAGCCCTTTCACCCGCCCCCCCCACCCCATCCAGGGAAGAACTGAGAAAGAAAACAAAGGAAATTAGCTGTTGCCACCAGCTAATTAAAAACGTGCACAAACCTCTTAGGAACACAAAAATCCAATCCTGTTCTTAAAAGAGGTAAATTTTAATAAACCCAAAAAGGAAATACATTTGGAACTTAGGCTTTTTGCTAGATCTTAAAAGAACAATTACAAAAATTAAGCATCAAGCTAGCTCTCTTGAGGTTTGGCTTAAAGGTTACAAGCAAAACAAAAGCATCTGGGGTTAGCACAGAGAAGTCCACAAGCCAATTAGAAATAAAAGAAATAACCCTAATCACATCTTTCTAAACATTTCTGATCTACTTACACACTTGGGGGTTCCAAATGAGTAGTTTAGGCATGATCTGATGATCTATTATATCTGTCTTAAAGCTTCTTATAGCATAATTGCTTTCTTTCCCCCTCTTCCCCGGAGAAGAACAACACACAGACAATGGGAAGTTTTTTCCCAATTTTAGAAAGTTCTAGACCTCCCATTGGCTCTTTTGGTCAAGTGCCCACTCCTTTCCTTTTACCTGTGGGCTTGTTAACCCTTTACAGGTAAAGCAAGTAGACAACAGTTAAGAGGAATTTTATAGCTAACTGGCTGGCTGGGTGTCCACAAAAGGGAGCTACCCCTCCCCCCTCTCATTTATTACAGCCCCTTACACTTTAGGCAAATTGTACTCACCACTGTTCTAGCACGAGTACAGTCCCACCAGTGGAAGTAAGAGTGAGTGCACCCAGTGTAGATAAGACACTATCAGTTGCTGGCTTTACATTTTAACCAATGTGATCAGGTCACTGGCAGCATGTCTGTATTAATGCTCCTAATGCTACAGCCACCTATGGGGATGCAATAGATGAGTGAATTTCAGAAAATCCTCCATGTAGCCGCACAGCCCTTGTGTCTCAATTTCCCCATCTTTAAAGCAAGGATAAACGTTCCTAATTTGGGGGGATGTGAGAATGATTGATTTATTAATGTTTGCAGTGTGGTTTAAACTTCTATACACATTCCCTAGACAAATTGTAAATGCTATATATTACTAGCCCATAAAATGAGACTGAGTGTACTGTAGGCAGAATAGCGACTGTCAAAATGGCATCTGCTTATTCAACGCACCAGTCCCTGTCTGTATCTTTGAGTCACGTATGCTCACAAGTGAGTCATACCTGCTCACTATTTATTACTGACACACATAAATGTCTACTCTTGGTAGCACTAGTCTAGCTATGGGAAAACAACCTGGGATCTATTCTGTCTCAGGTATCACCAACAGAAATGACAGCTGAGTTCTGACTGCAGGATCTTTATCACTGGCAATGATGTAGGAGGCAGAAAGAGACCACCTGGTTTTCTCATGCCAGGTGGAACTTTTTAGCAAAATCTGCTTTTGATAGATAAGGTGAGCCCATAGAATTGGGAAGCCAAGGAGAGAAAACAAATAAAGAGCCCCACAATATGAAGTTTACAAAGCCATTTTTCTGATAACCTCACAAAAGGGCCCCATTGCAAGACAAATGTTAGATTCCTAACAACATCTGCTCCCAGCTATGTTAATATCATGGTCACTTTACAAAATTAGTTTTAAAAAATCCTCTGATTTCAGACATTTTTCTTCCTTTGTTTACTTACAGTTTAAACTCCCCACACAGAGTAAGCTCTCAAGCAACTAGTCAAATTTTCCAAAGATCTGTGTATCCGGAGGGATGACTAACTCGTAAGAACTGAGTCATCATGAAGAAGATAGCTCTGGAAACAGAAAAAAAAGTGGGAATTGCTCAACTGAAAAAATTCAGTATAAAACCAACCCCAATCCTAACTATGGCTCTGCGGTTTCTCCTTGCCAGTGATGAGCTCTGGATTCCTTGCTAAAGGTCCAATCCTGCACTACTTAATCTGGGAAATCTACCATTGATTCGTGGTCTCTGGGGTCCCTATCCTCTTCTTTAAAGCATCTACCTACACACTGTGAAAAAATGGTGATTAAATGCCATGTGGTTGTAGCTGTGTCAGTCCCAGGATATTAGAGAGACAAGGTAGGTGAGATAATATCTTTTACTGGACTAGCCTCTGTGGGTGACAGACAAGCTTTTGAGCCACACAGAGCTCTGCTTCAGGTCTGGGAAAGGAACCCACGGCAAAATGCCACACTGTATGCCATTAATCCCATCTTTTTGTCCTATAACTGCTGTGGTATTAACGGGCCACTCTACCTTGAATGGTCCCTTATTATATCTGCTAACCATTTATGCTAAACAATCTGTTCCACCTTGCATTTTGCTGTGATGCTGGGAGTTCCTTTTCGCAGACCTGAAAAATTGCTGTGTGGCTCGAAAGCTTCTCTCTCTCACCAACAGAAGTTGGTCCAATAAACGATATTCCCTCACCCACCTTGTCTCTCTAACGGTGGTTAAACTCAGCAGTGGCCAAACTGGATTATAACAGAGTTAGTTTTGAATTGGCCTGGTCTGTGCGGATGTAGTCAAATTATATATTTACAACCAAGCTAAAAAATGGGCTTAAGATACTGTCTGCGCTGGTGTTTTAGGCTTTGTCTACACTGGCAATTGAAAGGCACAACTTTTGTCATTCAGCGGTGTTAAAACACACACACACACCCCCCAAAAGACAAAAGTTTTGCCAACAACAAGTGCCGGTGTGAACAGCGTTTTGTCAACAGGAGCGCTCTCCTGCCGACAATGCAAATGCTGCTCGTTGCGGGTGGAAGATGTTTTTGTCGGCAGGAGAGGAATAGGACACACTACACTAGCTTGTAAGATTCAACTCAGGATCACCACTCTACTTAACATACAGCACTTAGATAGATGTAGAGTGAAAACAAGAATAAGTTTATTATTAAAAAACAGAGATTCAAGTGCTAGAGAATGAGGATATTGGGAACAAATGGTTACATATAAAACAAAATCATAACATGCTTTCTAGAGCCTAGACTTAACTAATGAGCATTCCCCAATCTCCTACAACAGTGTTTCCCAAATTTGGGATGCCGCTTGTTCAGGGAAAGCCCCTGGTGGGCCGGGCCGGTTTGTTTACCTGCCGCGTCCGCAGGTTCAGCCGATTGCGACTTCCACTGGCCGCAGTTCGCTGTGCCCAGCCAATGGGGGCTGCAGGAAGCAGCGGCCAGTATGTCCCTCGGCCTGCACCGCTTCCCGCAGCCCCCATTGGCCGGGCACAGCAAACCGCGGCCAGTGGGCGCCGTGAT
This sequence comes from Chelydra serpentina, assembly GCA_037349315.1. Classification (NCBI taxonomy): domain Eukaryota; kingdom Metazoa; phylum Chordata; order Testudines; family Chelydridae; genus Chelydra; species Chelydra serpentina. The sequence goes on from JBAIAC010000033.1 coordinate 24,830,230, forward strand.
TGGCCAAACTTGCGGATGCAGCAGGTAAACAAACCGGCCCGGCCCGCCAGGGACTTTCCCTGAACAAGCAGCGTCCCAAATATGGGAAACACTGTCCTACAAGATTGTTTATGCTAAGTCCTTTTCCCAGTGTTTTTTTCATAGATTCATAAAGTCCAAGGCCAGAGGGGACCATTGTGATCATCTAGTCTGACCCCCTGCATAACACAGGCCCTGGAACTTCCCCCAAGTAATTCCTAGAACAGAACTTTCAGAAAAACATTTAAAAACTGTCAATGATGGAGAATCCACTACAACCATGTAAATGAGGGATCGGCAACCTTTGGCACGCAGCCCACCAGGGAAATCCGCTGGCGAGCCGGGACAGTTTGTTTACCTGCAGCGTCCACAGGTTCGGCCGATCGCAGCTTTCCAAGGGAACAGGCACAGCTGATCAGCGTTACACTGTGGTTCAGGAACAAGGATATGCTGGGAGGGAGGCAACAGGTGTGTGACCATAAATGAGCCTGCGGGATGTTAAAATGGCCCCACTGCTCAGGTGTGTTGGGGAAATTGCCCCCTCCCCACCCCCCATGTGTGGCAAGAGCCATTGTTGCTGAGGTCAAATCCTTGTGTTGATTAGCACAGCACGACTCCTGCCTGTGTTTTGACAAGCAGTGTGGTACAGGCGGGTGGAGCTGCCTGGCCAGGAGCCTAGGCTGAGTCTGTGCAGCTCTCAGGAAATGCCATCTGAGCAGCAGCCTAAAAAAAACTCATAAATGAAGAATGAGAGTGAGGTGTCCAGTTTCCAGGCAGCCTCCCTACTTGGAAAGGGTTTGGCTGCCCCATGCCAGCAGCTCCATGCTTCTGACTTCCCTCCAGAGGGGTAGTGTGATATGAGTGGCTATTCCTGGAATCCCCTTGCTTAAATGCTTTGGATGGAGGGAGCCTTATTGGTTAATTATTTATATTGCAGAAGAACGCAAATGTGCTAGGAGCTGTACAGACATAGAAAAAACACAGCCTGGTTCTCACTGTCTTGCATCTTGTGTGGTCATTTACCCCTGTGCGAAGTGGCTGAAAAGAGGCTTGCCACTCACAATTCTGCACCTTTGACCAAAATGCACCAGTGTATGTGATGACACATGTTGCAAAGCAGCAAGAATCAGGCCCAAAGCTGTATAGCCAGGGGGACAGAGCTAAGTAAAGCCTTGAGGATCTTCATCTTTAGTTTTTCACCCCCTTCGGCTGCTGTTGTCGCCATGGGGGATTTTTATTTCTTCTCAGCCATGATCTTGCTTTGCACAAAGGTCCCATGCTTTTTTATGGAGACATGCCTATCTCATAGAACTGGAAGGACCTTGAAAGGTCATTGAGTCCAGTCCCCTGCCTTCACTAGCAGGACTAAGTACTGTCCCCTGACAGATTTTTGCCCCAGATCCCTAAATGGCCCCCTCAAGGATTGAACTCACAACCCTGGGTTTAGCAGGACAATGCTCAAACCACTGAGCTATCTCTCCCCCCGCTCCTCAATTATCAGGAGCGGAGGAGCGCCGCAGGGAGGGCGGCATGCCCGTGCTGCCTCGCCCCAACAGTGCCGCAACACACCCCAGCACCCAGGGAAACAAACCCACCCCACCCCTGAGCGCCGCTGGAGTATGTTTAAAAAACAAACAAACAAACAAACACCTGAGCTTCCGCCCCAAGATAGGTGCCGCCCCAAGCATGTGCTTGGTAGGTTGGTGCCTGGAGCTGGCCCTTCCCACAAGAAACTTGTGTGGCCACCCTCCTATTCCCCTCTGTTTCAGGAACTCTCTATAACCTCCCCGCATCCCACTTCTTCATGCCAAGGGCTCTGTGTGTCACCCAATCTCCCTGGGACGCTGGCAGCTCTTGCCCAGGCTGTAGGCCTCAGATGAGCACCGACAAATTCATTGCTGGAATGTTTCCCCTGTGTGTTGGGAGGGTTAAGATGGGTATTGAACTTACAACAATGTATTTAGTTTATATGAAATGCTTGTAAGTTGCTGCATGCATTAATGTCGCTTATAATCTCATTATCACATGCTATAAGGCAACATTTAAGTTTTTGCTTTATGACTGTAAAAAATGTTTGCTCTGAAACAGTAAACCCAGTCAGGAGGGCTCATCTTCTAACCATCAAGAAGGCCTATAAAAATAAATGGGCCATTGTAGGCCATCACAATACAAAGACTGTCAATTGCCCCTTCACACCCATGAAGAGGTTATGTGCAAAAGAGTTTGCCCACTAGCTTGAATTCTGGAAAAAGGAAATAAAAATAGGTGACAAGAAAATTTTTCATCTCTTTTTCGCTGTTTGGACTCACATAGGACTGGAGCTACAAAACAGAAGCAGAGATCCTCAGAGTCAACCTGGTTTAGCCCTAAAAGACATTCAGAGCTGACAGATTACTATAACCTTTTAAAACCATAGACTGTAACTCATTTGTGTATATAGGTCTGCCCGATTTAACCTGGTAATAACGCCTTCATTTCTTTTTCCTAGTTAATAAATCTTGAGTTAGTTTATTACAGGAGTGGTTACCAACGTTGTCTTTGGTGTGAGATCTGAGGTACAAATTAACCTGGGGTAAATGACTGGTCTCTTGGGACCGGAAGCAACCTGATTATTTTGTGATCTTTGGTGTATAACAACCAACTAACACTACGTCCATTTTGCCTGGGTGGCAAGACAGACTGGAATGGCCAAGGGGACTGTCTGTGACTCCATCGTAAGACTGTCATAGTGCTTTAAGAAATCACACTTGTTTTGGGGAGGGTCAGATCTAATTATGGAACACACAAACACAACCAGTTTGGGGTCTCTGCGCTGCTTCTTGACAGTCTGTCCTGAGGTTGGCACTCTCGGTTGAGAACTAACTCCAGACAGCGTCACACTCAGGGCTGGTGCAAGGAAGTTTCGCGCCCTAGGCGAAACTTCCTTGCACCAGCCCTGCGCCCCCGCCCCCAGCTAACACCGCCCCCCCTGCAGCAGCCAGTCCCCCCCTGTGGTGGCTCTCCCCCCCCCCCCCCGCAGGCCGGCAGCTCAGCCCCCCGCCCGCGGCAGCCTTCCCCCGCCCGCGGTGCCCCCCCAGCTCCCGCCTCAGCTGCGGAGCCGTGAGGGCGGGAGGCAGCCGTGGCCAGCTGCCCCCCCGGCTCCCCGCTCAGCCGTGGAGCCAGGAGGGCGGCAAGCAGCTGCGGCCACTTGTCCGCCTGGCTCCTGGCTCAGCTGCAGAGCCAGGAGGGCGGCAGGCAGCTGCGGCCAGCCGCCCCCCGGCTCCCTGCCGCCCCCCCAGCTCCCGGCTCAGCCATAGAGCCAGGAGGGCGGCAGGCAGCTGCAGCCCGCCGCCCCCTGGCTCCCTGCTGCCCCCCTGGCTCCCAGCTCAGCCGCAGAGCCGGAAGGGTGACAGGCAGCCGCGGCCAGCCGCCCACCCTGGCTCCCGGCGCCCTAGGCGACTGCCTAGGGTCACCTACTGGGTGTGCCAGCCCTGGTCACGCTCCACATTCCCCAGTTTCATCACCTGTGCCAAGGCCCTGTGTGCCTCCCAATGCCTCCTGCCCCCCAGACCAGGGTCCCCCTTCTCCTCCCCATGCCAGAAACAGTTGAAGCTGCTGCCTCTGCTAACCAGATGCCAACGGCTCCCTGTGCTCCCCATTTCTCCCATTCTGTAATAGGGTTCTGCCCACTGAGGCACAGACTGTTCGTTGACATTTAAGAATTGATTGGCTGCTGCGTTTAAAAGTTACCATGTTACAGACAGACAGAAATGCCATCCAGTTGAGTGTCAGACCTTGCTTCACTGAGCCTGGAAGTCAGTCTCCTCCCCGCACAGATTCCTGACTCCCGTCCCAGGCCAATAAAGGCACAACTCCTGGGTTCTCCTGGCAGCAACCGCTGCTGAATCCTTTCTGGGGGCAGTAAAGGAGGTGGGAGGGAAGGTCAGTGGGTGGGTGTGCATGAGCTTCTTAAAGGGCTACTCCCACCCTGGATGTGCTGTGGCCTTCAGCAGTGTTTCTGGGTAGGAGAGATGGGCACGGGGCCAGGAGCCCCCAACTTCCTGTCCCTGTGGTGCACTTGGCTCCTGCTTTCTGGTGCTCCTGGCAGCCTAACAAATCCATCATCATAATTACTAATGCCTGGTGCCTCTGTGGCACTAATAAGTCAAATGCGTTGGGGTTACAGCGTTTGGTTTATTTTCCAGGACTCTCCTTCATTGCCAATAAGAGAGGTGTTTGTTCCCAGCCCTTCCCTGAGATAAGCCACACCAAAACCAGCATTGACCTAGCAAGCGTTCTGCTCAGGTGTACATCCTAGCAATGCAACCACTGCAACAGCCAGGAAAACATCCGTTCAGCCAACGCTCCTCTCCACATCGACCTCAGCTCGTGGGCTCTACCACCCAGACACACACAGCAGATTCCTCAGCAGCCTCGTTTTCCATTCCAACACAGAACCACCTGCAACGCACATGGCTAGTTCTTCACAAGCACTGCACATCCTTACTCAGATAAAGATGTGTGCCCTGTAGACATAGGCCTGGGTGCAAAGCGTATAATGTGCTATTTGCACATTAAAAAGTCTGTGGATTGTGTGTGGAAAAAAGAAGTATCTAGTCGAGCCATGGTAGCATTTTCTACAATGCTTCTGGTTCCACGTGCAGGGCCAGTAAGACAGGCAGAACTGCAAGGTCTCAATGCATGGATGAGTCAATAGTGTAGCCAGGAGGGATTTAGGTTTATTAGAAACCAGGGCAGTATTGGCCTTTACAGGAGGGATAGGCTCCACCTAAACTCAAATGGAACCAGACTGTTCACACCATTTATCTTCTGCTTAGTTCTGAGTGACCTAGTTGACATTGTCCTGTGTTTCTGTGAAGCTGGGCGTTTGGGATGACTGTGGTTATCTAGCTACAGGAAGCCCAACGAGCGAGACTGTCAGTGCCAAATTTTTGAACTGATTGATTTTTTGTCAATATTGTCTCTAGAAAAGTTGCCGTATGAATAGTGGTAAATGTGGAGAGTGAAACAGGGATTTCAATCCTGCTTAAGTGAAAAGCTCAATGCAGCCTGAACTATAGAGGTGTTACCAAATCTTCCATAATAACTATATCAGGGAACTATCCTGTTCTTTCACTGAAGAAATTCCACAAAATCCCAGCAGGGGGCAGAACAATCATCCCAGGAAATCATACCACACAATATACAGTGCGGTAGCTGTAGAAACATGCAGCAGGACTGGAGCTAGCCCTACCTGTATTTGCATGAGTAATAGTTACCCTTTTTCAAACTGTGTCAGATGCCTATCTTGCCATTGGGTCAAATTAATACAACAATCGGGAGAAATAAGTAACAGAGCTGACTCTGTAGCAAACTGATTTCAGTGTGAACCTGTCTCTGCCAGGGTTCTGCTCCACTTTGCAAGGCTAACCCTAAAAAACATTTGGAAATTACAGCTGATTTAACATACAGCTGCCCAGAACAATACCAAGCTCTTTTCAAGATCCTAACCCTACAAACAGGATCTTCTCAGTGGAGGGAAATCAGGTTTGGAATTTATTCCTAGCAGACATGAACCTGAGCCCAAGTTTCACTATATTTAGGACATCTTTGGGGATCCTTCTCCTAAAAGATGAGATGCACAAGGAGATTAATCACTAATTCCTCTTATTAAGCAACTTCATTCTGTGAGGATGGAGGATTTTGTTCCTGTTCCGGGATGGAACTGATGTGCATCTTAATGCGTGTAACATGCCCAGACATCATGAGTATGGGCACCTTAAACATTCCTATTAGAATAATATCAAGATAATAATTATTGCAGTAATGCAAAGCTCAGTGGTTCACATGCAGGAGTCTGTGTGAAACTTAGTTCACATGCAGGGGTCCTTGTGAAATTTGGAAGTTCTCATGCAAAGGTCTGTATGAAACTGAGGAGTCTGAAAACTTGGCAGTTCAAGCACAGAAGTTCATGTGAAATTACCACCTCACAAGGATTATGGGAACATTTTCCTCATTTTTGATCTATGTGGAATTCACGCCCCAGGTTTCACTTTGATTATCAGAGAGTTTATAAGCTAAGCAGGGTTGACCAGGTTGGTACTTGGATAAGAGCCCTCCAGGGAAAAGCACAGTACTGCAGGAAATATCAGAATTAGTGACTAAATAGGTGGAGCTCTTCTGAGTGAGCAAGTGCTAGGGGGTGCTATGCTGCAGGAAATGGGGATGGTGACTCAATGAATTGCACTCTTCTCTCTTGAGACAGAATTGAGCTAAGGCTCCAAGGCAGTACTAAAGGGCTGCTGCAGATGCTGTCTTTGAGACGAGATGGAAAACCAAGGTTCTAGCCAATTGTAGTCATTAAAGATCTCCTGGCGCCTTTTACAAGAGTTGGGATGTTAACCCCAGTATCCAGGCCAAATTCTGTAATCCTTACACGTTGTTAGCCCAAACCAATCTTATCCTGCTTTTTTGTTACCACCCACACTGCTGGACTGCTCTACTAGGGGAGCGGTAGGTACCGTTTTGGTGCATGAAAGGTACAATGATACAGATGAAAGCACAGCATGCTAGAGACATTTTCTCTGCTCTGCTCCAGGTGTGAGCGGAGCAGCAGAGCAAAATTGGTAAGATGTCCAAAGTGATGCCCACATTTCAGAGATTGGAGGGTGTTACTGTCACTTTCCTGCTCTGTCTTGCACATGGAGTGGGGAGGAACTGCAGGAACCATGAAAGGAAGCAACCAGGGATTAGCAGGGGAGACAGGAAACAACAGAGGGAGAAGCAAAAGAAGAAGAAAAAACTAGCAAAAAAGACACGTGGAAAGACATAAAAAGGAGAGACAGGAAGCGAAACAAGGGGAAAGAGAGTGAAGAAAGGAAAACAGAGCGAAGACGAAGAAGGTAAGAGAGGAGAGAAAATAGTAAAGAAAGAAAGAAAAAAGAAAAGACAGAAATGAAGACGGTTGCATTAGCTATTGTTCAGCAATTAAGGGCTGCAGCCATGTTAAATCATGCACAGGGTGATTTCTCTACAACTCCAGCTGCAAAGGGCAAGGCCCTCTTGTTGGTCTGCCCTTTCTTTCTGAACCCTTCCCTCCTACCCTGGGTGAGGCTGAATAGTCAATTTCCACAATGCACTTAATAGACTCCATTCCTGTTTACCCAATATCAGATGTGGCTAGTTTTGGAGTCAGCCAGGCCTAGCAGAGAGAAGGACAGATGAGAGACTGACACAGACAAAGCCAGGGGGCGCAGGACGAGAGACAAAGAGAACAGAAATGTCTGAAATACGAGGAATGTGCAAAAAAGATAATTCTTCCAGTGATTAGGCATCATAAAAGATGTCTAGGCTAAAAGTGATGAGGGGAGACTGTGGATCCTGGGAGGAAGGAGAGAGACAGCTCAGATGGCATCATGCTCAGTAGGAATCTGACAGCAGATCAGGTATGGACAGAGGGGATCAAACCATAACTACAGTATGTAACCCTGTCCAGGGTGGGTCATATTCACCTCTGACGGATATCTGAGAGCTCTGTCCTTGCCTTACACTTAGGAGCACTCATATAACTTGTCATGCCAATGAAGTCTTATTGAATTGATTTGAATCATAACTGACCCAGATCTGGGTGACCCACAGCATTTTTCCCACTAAAAAATAAGTGGAACGCCAAACCATGGAAGCAAGCAACCTAAATGTATATGTTCCTAGCTTACTAGACTCCCCTGGGATGAATCAGGTTGTTTCCCCTGCTAGGTGCTCTGAAATGTTTTGGAATGTGGGGGGGCTAAATAAGTAAATGTCCAGGGGGAGTTCAACCGGTGCCTAAGACACTTGTTTGCTGCTCTCACATTCCCAGAAGACACCAAGAGGGAACGCTGCTTCCCCGTGTTTTAATGTTGGCCCCATGTCATTACAGGGCAAAAGAAGAAACAAATGCTGTCCAGGAATTTGGCAACAACAACAACAAAAAAAAGCCACCGAGAGAATGATCAACAAAGCTATTCATATCAAGTGCTGTGAGGGCCTGAAAAGTAACTGCCTAACCAACACCATCTCATTCCCAATATCTGTTTCCTGTATGGCTCCAGGTCAGACATGCTGACTTTACTAGAGAAGAACTGTCTGGATAAATAGCCATTACTGAGTTGTCTAGAGGGTTCACGAGGGAGTCAGTGCTACAGCTGGGTCCATTTCACTTCAATCAGCAATTGGGAAGACAAGGAATGCATGGAATTTGCAGCAGATATTGAACTCCGGGGAGTTGGAGACACAAGTGAGGGCAGAGCAATAATACAAAGACTTCTAGATGGCTGTGAAGGAAAAAGGGGAATCTGTTAATGTCTTGGTCAGCAGCTCCCTTCAGATATAAGGGGAAACGTTTCAATCAGGATATTACGATGTAGCCTATAACTATGGTATGGAGAATAAGAAAGAGGGAAATGTAGCATAATCTTTCTAATGAAAATGGAAGCTGCCCAGAACAGGCTGCTCTTCAGAATGATCCCCTCTCTCTCCCCCGTCTGCCCCCCCGCCCCCGCCACCCCGCACCAATTCTTTCCCCCTGCTTTGGAAGGGAAGCTGTAGTGTAGATGAGACTTCTTGGGCATTTTCACTATTGTGTCACTGTCATCCTTGCTACTACTAGTGGAGCTGCACCAACGAGGACTTAGAGTTCCTAGGTTTCCTCACGTCGAGAAGGCCTGAGGTGGGACAAGTGAACTGTCTTGAGAAGAAAGAGGAATGATTTCAGGGGGCTGATGATGGGGTATGACTAAGAGAAATGGAATGGAATTAAGAAAACAAAATTTACTCTGAATGTCAAGATAAATTTCCTGGCAGTGACATAGATTTCCTAATGACATAGTCTCTCCAGAGAAGGGGTAGAAGCCCCTCACTTGGGACACTTAAAACTAGATAGGGCAAAAGCCAAGTCTAGAAAATGTCCCATAGGGAAAATCCTGCTGCAACCCCCCAGAAATGGGCAGGTTGGGACTAAAAGGGCTTTTTCACTCCTACAAAACTAGCTCTGTGGACAGGGCTGGCATTAGGAAGTGCGGGGTCCGATTCGAACACCCGCTTCTACTCATCTGGCAGTGCTCCGGATCTTCGGCGGCACTTCGGCCGCGGGTTCTTCACTCGTTCCGGGTCTTCGGCGGCACTGAAGGACCCGCCTCCGAAGTGCTGATGAAGACCCGGAGCGCTGCTGGGTGAGTAAAAATTAAAAAGGCGCCGGCTACCCACGTCACAACCAAGCTGCCAGCTGAATTCCCACTGGGGAGTCTCTATCCTTGGAGGTGATAGAAGAGGTAGTGGAATCCAGGTGGAATCTGCAGCGGCAGCAGCTACAAAAATTCTCTTCTGATTTATAAACTGAGCACTCTGGATGTAATAAAAACCCGCAGTGCTTACATAGCATGTTATACATTTTGATATACTTTACCAACATGTGGGATCCACCATGTACATTTCCCTTCCTGTTCACCTCCACAGTGTGCCACAAGCTCTGTCCCTGCATAGTAAGCGGCTGATGACCCTGATCTGAGCCCGGGCGGGTGACTTCTGCCACTGACACTCCCACACGGATTGCTGTTGGGACACATGCCTGGCTTGGAGTTTGGGTTTTTGTTTTCCTTTTGAGGAAAGGAGTAGTCATGTGGGAACAGAAAATGAGTGACTGGAGCTGCTCTTCTGGATGTGGGAGTCTTGACATTGTGGTGGGGATGCCAGACCATCTCCTGCTGTTTCCATTCCTTGCAAACATGTGGTTTTGGGAAGCTGCACCCAGGGAGGCAGGAAGTTGCAGAGGAGCCTGAATTCATGAGCCAGAGAGAACAACCCCTCTGTAATCTACCTAAATGCAGTCTGTATTCAGAACAGAGGGCCTCATCCATTCTCACATATCCCCCCCTGCGTCCGTAGGCTTTGCAGGGCACGTCTACCCAGCTCTCACAATCCAGTTTAATTGACTCAGGCTTGCTCTACAGGGCTAAAAATAGCAGTGTAGTCATTCAGGCTGAGGAGGGAGCCAGGGCTCCAAGACTGTCCCCCCTCGCTGGGTTTCAGAGCCCGGGCTCCAGCCCAAACCCAAACGTCTACACTGTTATTTTTATCTCTGTAGAGCAAGCCTCATGAACCCAAATCAGTTGACCTGGCTCTGAGACTCACAGCCGTGAGTCCTTTTTTGCTGTGTAGACGTACCCAGAGGCACCACTGGAATCCTGTGTTGGGCTCCCACTGAGCTTCAACTGAGGCACCATGGGAGTCAGCCCGATGGGCTATAAGAGTCTCCTGGCATCTGAGATAACCTGGATGAGACAGGACCAGATTTGTAGTGATTGCATCACCTGTAAAGCACTGTCCCCTTCAGGCATAGTGGTGAGAGGGGGTCAACTCATCCTTCTGAGGCTCCATCAAAGATCTGCACCTACCTGAGTCAAAACCATGGGGACACAATGGGCCCCAAGTAGCCAAAGCTGCCTTTAGCGCTAGGGGCTGCAGGGGGAAAGGAAGGAATGGGTAAGACTTGCTGCCAAGTCAGGCATAGTCAGCCTGGAAAATCCTGCACCAAGTTGTGGGTGGGTGGGTGAGAGAGATGACGGGATCCGGACAGGCTTGTGTTCTCCAGTAGAAAGCTATCTGGCCTCAGCCAGTCTCAGAAATGGCAACTGAAAGGCTTCTTACAAGGGCATCCAAGTACTACTGGTTGAATAAACAAGTCCCTGAGCTATGGCAAATCCTACCCTGCTCGCCAGGCCCCGGGGGATCTGAGCGGGGCGGGGGAGACGCGTAGGCAGAACGGCTGGGGCATGAATTTAGACATTCTAATTAAACTCAGAAATCAAGATATCAAAGGGAAACAGTGAAATAATCAGGGCCAGGCATGGGCAGAAGTTTCTCTCCTTTGTTTACATAGATATGAAGCTCAGGAAGGGGGAGGAGAAAAGAGGAGGGTTGGGGAGGGGAAAGCAAAAGGGGAATAGGCTTTAAGAAACTGTCTCTTTTAACTAGCTGACAGAACAGGTTTCTGTAAATTCCTTGGAAGACTATGTCCCTGTTCATTATTGTTATTCTTTATTTCTGTGTGGTAGCATTAAGAGCAGGGCCGGTGCAAGGAAGTTTCGCTCCTTAGGCGAAACTTCCTTGCACCAGCCCTGTGCCCTCCCACCCCCCAGCCAGGCCTCCCGCCGGAGCTCAGCCCGGTGCCCGTGGTAGCTGAGCTGGGAGCCGGGAGGTAGTGGGGCGGCTCGCCGAGGCTGCCTCCTGGCTCCACACTCAGCAGGGGGGTGGCTCGCCGCGGCCGCCTCCCAGCTCCCCACTCAGCGGCTGAGCAGGGAGCCGGGAGGCAGCCGCCCGCGGCCCCCCAAATCCTGGCGCCCTAGGCGACCGCCTAGGGTCACCTAGTGATAGCGCCGGCCCTGATTAAGAGGCCCCAATGGAGAACTTGGCCCCTCTGGACAAATAGAGAGCAAGAGACAGTCTGGGCTCCTAAGAGTTTGATCTCTACCATTCCCAGGAGCAAGTTGAAACTCCCAATTAAATCTAACTTGGAAGGGTCTTGTCTAGGACAGTGGTCCCCAACGCGGTGCCCGCGGGTACCAGGCACCCGCGGAGGCATTTATGGGCGCCCGCCCACCAACTAGTGCCCAGAAGGGGAGAGAAGCTGCTGCCCCGGCCTGCTGCGGACAGAGAACTCCGGGGCTGTGGGCGCCGGTGTTCTCTGTCCCCGGCAGGCCGGGGCAGCGCAGAGAGAAGCCGCAGCCCCGCGCCTGCCGGGGACAGAGAACACCGGCGCCCGCAGCCCCGGAGTTCTCTGTCCCCGGCAGGCCGGGGCAGCGCAGAGAGACGCCACAGCCCCACGCCTGCCGGGGACAGAGAACACAGGCGCCCGCAGCCCCCGAGTTCTCTGCCCCCGGCAGGCCAGGGCAGCGCAGAGAGAAGCCGCAGCCCCGCGCCTGCAGGGGACAGAGATCACCGGTGCCCGCAGCCCGGCCTGCCGGGGACAGAGAACTCCGGGGTAGCGGGCGCCTGTGTTCTCTGTCCCCGGCAGGTGCGGGGCTGCGGCTTCTCTCCGCGCTGCCCCGGCCTGCCGGGGACAGAGAACACGGGCGCCCGCAGCCCCGGAGTTTTCTGTCCCTGGCAGGCTGGGCTGCGGGCGCCGGTGTTCTCTGTCCCCGGCAGGCCGGGGCAGCGCGGAGAGAAGCCAAGATTTGGGGGGCGGCGGGCAGCTGCCCACTGCCTCCCCGCTCAGCGGCTGAGCTGCTGAGCGGAGAGACAAGGGGCAGCTTGCCGCGGCTGCCCGCTGCCTCCTCGCTGAGCTGGGAGACAAGGGGCGGCTCGCCGGGGCTGCCCCTTGTCTCCCCGCTGAGCTGCTGAGCGGGGAGACAAGGGGGGGCTTGCTGCGGCCACCCCTTGTCTCTCCGCTCAGTGGCTGAGCGGGGAGACAAGGGGCAGCTTGCTGCGGCTGCCCGCTGCCTCCCCGCTGAGCTGGGAGACAAGGGGTGGCTCGCTGGGGCTGCCCCTTGTCTCCCCGCTGAGCTGCTGAGTGGGGAGACAAGGGGTGGCTTGCTGCGGCTGCCCCTTGTCTCCCCGCTGAGCTGCTGAGTGGGGAGACAAGGGGTGGCTTGCTGCGGCTGCCCCTTGTCTCCCTGCTGAGCTGCTGAGCGGGGAGACAAGGGGCGGCTTGCTGCGGCTGGAGCCGCGGGCCTTTTAAAGCGCCGCCCTAGCGAGGCTCTGGCGGCACCTTAACTCCGCTTTTCCTCATAGGGGGAGTGGCTGCTCCCCCCCCGCCCCCGGCTACGCTACTCTCTCTGTCCCCGGCAGGCGCGGGGCCGTAGTTTCTCTCCGCGCTGCCGCACGGCCCTGCACCTGCCGGAGACAGAGAACTCTGGGGCTGTGGGCCCCGGTGATCTCTGTCCCCGGCAGGCATGGGGCCGGGGCTTCTCTCTGCGCTGCCCCATGCCTGCCGGGGACAGATAACTCCGGGGCTGCAGGCACCGGTGTTCTCTGTCCCCGGCAGGCGCGGGGCTGCGGCTTCCCTTTCCGCTGCCCAGAACTGCGCCCCCCCCCAAAAAAAAAGGTAAATAAAAAAGAGCAAATTCACATAGTAAGGTGAAAGAATAATTGCCAAATAATGTAATTAATACCTTTTACCTGTAAAATTACTTTTATTATCTTATGGATTCATATATTATGTAATATTAAATATGATGGTTTTCATATTATTTAATGTACAAATATAAAATAAGTCTTGAAAAATTGTTGGCGCCCGCCCCACTCTTCTGAAAACATGAATGTGCTCTTGGCTACAAAAAGGTTGGGGACCACTGGTCTAGGAGAATGTCCCCCCCGGTGGGTCTTCCCCAGCATCATTTAACTATCATGGGAAAGACCCCATGTGGAGAGCAGGTCTCATTTCCCGCAGGCCATGAAAAGAACCTGGATGTTGTATCAGGATGAGAAGGCGTCACAACATGGACCCAAGATGTGGTGGCAGAAGGTGCTGATCCAGCTGCCTGACATGGGGACTCTCCTCACAGGATAAAGGCTGAAAGAGGGCTGCTTCCTGGGGCCACTGTGTCCTTTTTTCTTTTCTTGTGCCAGAGCTGTGGCAATTCTGCATGTTGAGTAAGTGAAGGTCACCCTGAAGGGTGCTTAGAGCAATGCGTGCAGCTGGTGTTGGGATGCTCTACAACAAAGCGCCCGTATCTGCCAGGGAAGGGTGTGGTTCCCAATGAAATGAATGGGAGCACAACAGCATATAACTCATGGCCCAATCCTGCAAGGTTTTACCCACACACTAATCCCATCAATGGGACAAATTGCCTGAGTAAACATTACTCATCTGAATAGGGCATTGTCAAATCAGGACCAGAATGTATCCCTTGGCTCAAATCACTTCAGTTATCAAAATGAAATAGCAAGAGTAAAGTTAGGAGAGAGCACAATTTAGGATGTAGGCGTGTGTGGCAATAGATTCCCAAAAAGCAGGACTGTTTAGTGCTTATCTGCTTTGTATTTGAGCAGAACTCATCCTTGCTAATCATTCAAATGGTTCCATTGTTCTGTAGCTTGTCTAGGCCCATCTGAAAGGAATGTTGATATGTGCTATTAGGAGAAGGATACTTTACCGGTTGGAGCCTCATTTCCCCAGATGGAAATGGGGAAATCCCCACAATCCCCAGGGCATTGTGAGGATAAGTCTAGTAAAGACTGGGAGGCACTCAGATACAATGATAATGGGGGGGGGGGGGTATATAAAAGTACTTTAGATACACTGAATACCAATCTGAATATAATCTTGTTTTACTGAGGTTGGAGCAGAGGCCATGAAGTCAAGCCGCCTGGGTTTTTGTCTCAGCTCTGAAACAGATTTGCACTGTAAACTGGGCAAAATCATGTCACTGCACTTGCCTCATTATAACACAGGAACAATAATGCTCTACCTCCCTCCCAGGGGAATTGGACAAGAAATGGCTGTAAAGTGCTATGTGCTATAGATTATTATCCTTCAGTATGTGGGTTTATTTAGATGTTCCTGAGTTCTTAGTTACCTAAATTTTAGCACAGTCAAATACTCTGGGTTCCTACAAATAATGGCCCTTTATCAGTAAGGGAGGTAAAAATTTAGGAAGCTCTTTTATGTGGGGAGAATAAGGAAAGGTCAAGTCTCATGCAGGGACTGTGAAAAATCCCAGATGTCTTTTCTGGGCATCAGTCACCAAGATTTGGGATGCAGATTGGTCAGTGACTAGGTCAGGGTGGATGAAGCAGTTGAAGCACATGATTCTGGGTGCAGATCCCAGCAGCGAGTGCCTGGTTGCCCTGTCAGAAGGATTAGGAACAGGCTAGGGATTAATCCTCTTGAGACTGCATTATAGATTGCACCTTCCTTCCCCTCAAAGTAACAGGCACGTGTGTTGCTATAGAAGGCTTAATTTCATAGCACTAGGAAATCTCTCCGGGACCCAGATTTTGAGGTATAAAATACAGCCCTTATTGTGTTGCTGTGACCTACTCTTCTGTGTGCGGGTTAGACCGAGCTGAGAGGGAGGGAACCTGCGGCAGACACATAGTGAGCAGAGAGGCGGCCTGGAAGCCTGAATGCTGAAGTTATTGGCGGTAGGGTGACCAGACAGCAAGTGTGAAAAATCAGGACAGGGAGTGGGGAGTAATAGGCGCCTATATAAGAAAAATACCCAAAAATCGGGACTGTCCCTATAAAATTGGGACATCTGGTCACCCTAATTGGCGGTGATGTGTAAAAAGGTTTCCTAAGACTCAGAGGATATGGGAGTGGGGTTGGCCTCTAGGCTGGAAGCAATTCAGTCAAGTTTAACATTGGAGCCACTTTAAGGGAAAAAGTGGATGCAAATGCCAAGCAAGCTGACCCTAAAGCCAAGTGCCACGGTGCGAATTCAAACACCGAAAGTATAGTGTCATGAGGGATTTCAGTACCTGGTGCTGGCCTAAATGACAACCACAGAAACATAGAACCATTGCATTAGAAGGAATCACAAGGGTCATCTAGTCTAACCCCCTGCCAAGATGCAGGATTTGTTGTGCCTAAGCCATCCAAGACAGATGGCTCTCCAGCCTCCTTTTGAAAACCTCCAGCAAAGGGGCTTCCACAACTTCCCTAGGCAGTCTGTTCCATTGTCCTACTGTTCTTACAGTTAGGAAGTTTTTCCTGAGATTTATTCTAAATCTGCTGTGCTGTAGTTCATACCCACTGCCTCTTGTCCTGCCCTCTGTGGCAAAAGAGAACAACTTTTCTCCATCTTTTTATGGCAGCCTTTCAAGTATTTGAAGACTGCTATCATGTCCCTCCTTAATCTTCTCTTTTCCAAACTAAACATACCCAGTCCCTTCAGCCCTTGCTTATATGGCTTCCATTCCATCCCTTTGATCATCTTTATCACTCTCCTCTGGATCCTTTCCAGTTTCTCTCCATCCTTGCTATACTTTGGTGACCAAAACTGAACACACTACTCCAGCTGAGTAACCAGCACTGAGTAGAATGGGAGTGTCTAGACCCAAAATGCCTAGAACTCTGGTACTGGGCCGCCCCTGGGAAGAGAAGAATCCACAATGCACTGGGCGTTACTACATACTGAAAGGGGCCATTGAAATATCCCAGATCACGTCTGAATGCCTAGCCCCATTCCTTTCTAGAGGAGCTTTGTTTTTATCAAGAAGAGACCCCCACTCAGTTCTGGGAGTGGGAGAGGAAAGCCCTTCCAGGCAGAAGCATCATGGTACGGGGGCTGGTGTTTCAGAACCTTAATTGGAGAGTGGGAGAAGTTTATGGTATTGTTATGAGTTGGATTAACTTCTTTGAAACTGGTGGGTGTAACAGCTGCCTTTCACTCAGGATAAGTGTACAAGCAATGGAGCTCCTTGATGGAATAAATGGCTGAAACTACAGGCACCTCCACGCAAAACAAAGCTGAAAGCCTCATGCAAGGCTGGAGTAGACATTAGCCATGTGGCCCAAGGAGTCCACTATGATTTGATAAACAAAGGGGCAGGGGATTGATTGGATTGGAGCAGTGTGTCTGTATGTATGAGATGGAAGCAGGAAACAGCACAGAAACAGAGAGAGAGAGAGAAGGCGCAGGAAGCCAAGAAGAGAGCAGAACAAGAATGGAGGCCGTGGCCCTGAGTAAAAGCCTAGAGTAAAAGCCTAGAGAGTTTTTTGGGCTGAGTGCTGGCTGAAGAGGTCTTGGAACTGTGAGCAAACTGTTGTTCCAGTCCTCCTGAGTTCAGAGAAACAGAAACCTGACTTTGTATGTTCTTGGTAATTAAACAGGATTGCATCAAAGAAATACATGACACCAGCATCAATTTCTCCTCCTAACTGAAACAATCCTCAAGCCCTAGATTTTGGCTATCCGCTTGGGTCGAAAGGGGTAACAGTATACTTAGACCTGGTGAAAGCAGATGTAGAAGAAACTAAACCCAGCAATAAAACCTTCCATAATGGAGCTTGGATTGTTGCAGTAGGATGCAGTGAACCTGACCTTTCCCCTCAAAAATCTTTTAAATAACCCATCCCCTGCAGGTGGCTTGGCTGTTCTGTGAAACCTGGTTTGGGTTTAGAGTACATGGAAGCTGCCTCCATCCATAGCTGATTTATTCTTTTACATTACAGGTCAGTTACTCTCCTATTTAATTCCTGGTGCATAGGATGTGTATTCATTCAGCAGGGACGAGGTATGCTGCAGGGGACAATCCTGCACCGGACTCAGGAAAATAAGGCTGGAAGGTGATGGGCAAACCTAACTTCTATGATTCCTTGGAGTCTGTCACTCCCTTTCACAGGTATTCTTTAATGAGCCACTGATGCTTCCTGGAACACTTTGAACTCTGTCCCAGGTTTCACAGAACAGCCAAAACAATCTGGCTTCCCCAGGGCATTATAAAAATACTCATTCCCCTGTTTATTGCCAGGGACACAGGGACATTTATGTCCTTAGGGACTGAAGGAAAAGATGCTGCTTTTTATTCTTTTAAGAGACCATCCATCTCCCTAGAACTGCCTCTGTGGCTGAGTTACAGGGTAAACACCCCCATACTGTGACTCACAATTCCGGGAGCCTCATCCCACCCATTTCTGGGTTCTCCTTTCTGGCCTCTTTTCTCTCAGGCTCCCAGGTGCCTAGTGTGCTCTGAACACAACAACAATAATTACCCCAGTATTGGATGCTTCTACAAAAATCAGGTTCTTTGCTCCACCTCCTTCTGCAGCTTCTCCTCCAGCTGAAGTGACTTTCTCTCTTTGTGGAGTCATCTTCATGACAGCAGTCACTGATTATGATGCCACCAACAGAAGATGGAGATGCTGAGTGGGGAATAGGTGGCTAATAGGTCCCTATGTTTCCTGGGCATGGGTGGCATGGGGTTGTGCTCCTGGAATTTATTTAACTGGTGTGGGCCTATCCCTTAACTCCAAATAGCCACCTGGCCATGAAAGGCCGTAATGTAAACCAACTGATCCAGTCAAATGTACTGTCAGCAGTAGGCCCCTGACCAGAGTCCCTGCCACAGCTTCACCCTGAACTGGTCTTTGATAAACAGCAAGCCCTTTTTATTTGGCCTGCTGGGCCTTGATTGGCCTCTGCCTGCTTCTAGCCCTTCTAACTACTGGGGGACCAAGTCTCGCTGGTTCTTCCAGCACATGATCCTTGGAGACATATCTAGGCAACCCCAGAAGTCCAAAGTCGCTGCTCTTCTCTTCATAGCAGTGGCGTAGCCAGGTTTAGAGCACAGGGGGAGTGGAGCTAAAAAAAGGCGCCGGGAGCAAAAAGCGTCGGGAGCAAAAAAGGCGCCAGGAGCAAAAAAAAAAGCTCAGCTCCGGCTGCAGCACAGAAGCAAAAGGCGTCGGAGCACAAAAAAGGCGCCGCTTCTGCTCAGTGGGGGAGCAGCCGCTCCCCCTGCTCCCCCCTGGCTACCCTACTGCTTCATAGGGCTGAGCCAAGGTGGCAGGGCCTCCAGTAGGGAGCAGCAAATGCCTGGTACCTCCTGTCATAGTGCCTTGGGCAATTTCTATTACTCTGGACTGGTCTGCATATATGTTGGGGAGAAGGTGGGCAAATAAGGAAACGGGCCATTCAGGAAGGAGTATTGCTTATAATACAAATAAAGTTTGCATGGCTGATGATCAGGTGACTGACTGAGAAACCACAATGACAACAGCAGCACTATAAACAGCAGTAAAATTAATGGTAATGCTGAGGCACCGGACAGGTAGGCTGCGCCAGTACATCTCTCCTTGTTATTGTCAAGGGTGCGTCTCCCACTCTCTCGCAGGTGTTTCTTACAAGGACTGACAGTGCTCCTGCTGTGTTTGAGAGACCTGGGAATAAATGAATGAATTTGAAGGGCAGAATATTCATAACTGAACAAAACACTTTCCCCACACAAGACATAATTAGACGGTGGAACTCACTGCCACACGATGTTGTTGAAGCCAGGAACTTTAGCAAAATTCAAAGAGGTATTGAACATCGAGGTGGACAAGAAGAACCTCTGGAGTTCGAATAGCTAATGCTAAAATAAAGTGTTTTGTAGAAGGAGATCAACCTCGTGCTTCAGGATTTAACCTAAACTCTTAACTACTAGGGTTTAGGATGAGACTTCCTTGGGGCGGGGAGAGGGGTGGCAGATTATCCCACATCTGCCCATTGCAGGGTTTATTGCATCTTCATCTGAAGTGTCTGGTGCTGGCCACTGTTGGAGACAGGACAGTGGACAAGAGGGACCTCAGGTCTGATCCAGTCTGGCAGTTCATTTGTTCCAATTAGCCCATCAGTGGAGTCCCCCATCTGGCAGCTGGACTACTGAGAGTGAGGCTGGGACCTTTCCACAGTTGGGAACCCAGCACCCTCCTGGTCTCTGTAGGCAGATCTGCCAGGTATGACAAAAGGGAGCCTGTCCTTGGCAGAGAGAGTAGGAGCTGTGCAGAGGGTCTTAGTTGGGAGATGGGCCCCCGCTCCTCATGCCGAGCTGTTCTTACAACTGCGTTTGCCTGTCCCCGTCTGAGATGGAGTGGCCACGGGGCATTGAGCTCGTGGGGAGTCACTAGAAGGAGCCACGCTGCCAACTCTCCCAGATTGCAGGATCACTGCAGCCAATCTCCCAAACCTCCAGACCCTGCCTGCGGGAAAGCTCCTCTGATTGGCTGCTTGCCCCACTTGCCTGCCTCCTGGGGAAGAGCAGCCAATCAGGGCTGCCGCAGAAGGCAGGCAGAGTTCTCTCCTCCTCCCCTCAGTAGCTTGACACCTTTCTCACAGGAGGAGAGGAGGGAGCAGAAAGAGGCCAGCAGATGCAGGCAGGGCCGGCTCTAACTATTTGGCTGCCCCAAGCAAAAAAACAAAACAAAACACCCAAAAGCCGCCCCACCAAAACAACCCGTCCCCCCCCACGGAACCCCCGCCCCGCAATGTTGCGCCACAACAATTCCCTCCCCCCCGCCAGTGCCTCTCCCTGCCTGAGCTCCAGGGGAGGGCGGCCAGCTCGGCCCGGGCCCCACTCTCCCAGCCGCGGCCGCTGCTCCACGGGGAGGGCGGCCAGCCCGGCCCAGGCCCTGCTCTCCCGGCTGCAGCCGGAGTGCTGCGGCCAGGGCGGCCAGCCCGGCCTGGGCCCCGCTATCCCGGAGCTCCGCGGGGAGGGCGGCCGGCCCGGCCCGGGCCCCGCTCTCCCGCTCTGCGGCCAGCCCAGCCCCGCTCTCACGGCCAGAGTGCTGGGGGCAGGGCGGCCGGCCCCGGCCCGCTCTCCCAGCCGGCCGCAGCGTTTAAAAAACAAAAACAAAACCTGAGCGCCGCCCCCCCTAAGGTGCCGCCCCAAGCACATGCTTGGTAGGCTGGTGCCTGTAGCCGGCCCTGGATGCAGGGCAGATCCTCAGATCCTCCTCTCTCCCTCCAGGCATAGGGAAGAGAATCACTGGAGCTGCACCCCCAGCCTGGAAGAGGGAGCAGGGACCCTGCTGCAGACCCCCAGCCCTGGGAAAGAGGGGTGAAGAGCCCCTGGAGCTGCAGGAAGAGCAGAGTCGAGGTGGAGGAGCAGAACTAATACAGGGTGGGGGGGGCTGGGCAGATGTGGAGGCAGAATTGATGTAGGGACTGGGGAGTCAGAATCAGTTGGGGGCAAAATTAATGGCTGGGCACAGGGAAAGGCAGGTGTGGGGGTCTGACCTCCTGCAGCAGAGGCCAATAAACTTGGGAGAGGTGGCAACATAAATTGGCCCTCCCCACACACTGGGGATGGGCAGGGAAAGTTCAAAAATCAAAGCACAGACCAAAAACCACAATATAATCTTAAAAAAAAAAAAATCTCATGGGTTTTGGCCCAATCTGATTATTCTAGGGAGTCTTACTCTGGATTTTGGAACCTTTGGGGTTGCCAATACTGCATATGGGACTCGCTGTCGCCAGCAGAGTGGTAGGAACTGCGCCAGGATACCTCCCTAGTCAGCTGGTAGGAGGAGAGCTGAACGGGCCTCAGGTGAGAGATGTCTCCAGCAGAGCTGGTAGGAGCTGCACTGATGGGGGTTGGCTGGGGGTGCAGCTCCTACCAGCTCTGCTGGAGACATCTCTTCCTCTGTCACTGTGGAGGACAGGTTGGGGTGCTTGGTGTTTAGCCCTCAGTGAGGCAGGTTAAGGAGGTGTGAAGTTTGGTGGTGGCCCGGGCAGACTGCACAGACTCAGGCTGCCCGCCCAGCATGTTTGCCGCACTGAGAAGTTCATTTCCACCATTCCCCAGAAGGGCAGGAGCCATGATGTCCTTCTCCTCTGCTCTCTCCTGCCTGAGAAAGGGGGGATTGTGCTGCACAAAGGCCACGCCTCCTGCTGAGCCTTGGCAGCAGTGAAGCTAAACGCATCCAGCTGGCACTGCCCTACCCAGCCTCTGTCCCCATATTCCTGCCAGGAGGGGGCACGTGCTGCAGACAGCTGCCCGGGGGAGGAAGTGCCCTGCTGCCTCTCACATCTGCATGAGCTTCCATCACCATGCTAAGGGACAGGGGCTCTCAGTGGAAAAATTGTGCCCCAACAAAGGGGCCATGCAGGCTGGAGCCTTGCTGACAGCACATGCTAGGCTAGCTCATTAGTACTCCTCAAGGCTGCTAATTAAGCAGCTTTGTCTACAATGCCAGATTCGTAACCCTTTATTTCTCATCTTCTTTACTAACGGCTCTGACTGTGGAGCAGGCCCAGTGGCTGGGCGCTGCTCCAGGTGAGACCTAGCTGCTATTTCTGGCCTGCTCTCTCATTTCCCACACCAGCAGCAGTGCCCCCCTGGCTAGGGCCTTGCACTGTCCTGCAGAGCATCCATTCAAGTCTTGGTCTGTTGCTCGCTGGGGCTGGGGCAGGCGTCCTGGTCACTGCTCTGCCTGGGACTCTGTACTGTGTGGAAGGAAGCCTGAGCTGCAACAGCCTAAACGTGTGAGACCTCAAATCTGGCCAGTAGTTGTGGGCCACAGCCGCTGGGACTGAATCCCAGGAGTATAGCCCAGCCCCAAATTTTATATAACCAATCAGCAACCCTTTTGTAGCTCCCCACAACCAATAACAGTTCTTCCTGTCTTGGTCCACGTGCTCCCATTGGCTGCAAGAGCTAATGAAAAGAGGCATACGATGGGCTGGAAGGGGTAGAGATGTGTCCTGTTGTTATCTGATTTGAGTTGATTGTTAAAGTCTCACCTGGCAGCCCTGGCATCTACCCCGATTCTCCCTCCTTGTGTAGGCCCATCCTGGGGCCTTCATGAACTAGGGTGCCCCCAAGAGACAATGCGATTGAAGCAGACATTAGGAAGGACTGAGGGAGAGGAATCTGCTGTGGCAGTGATTCCCTCTGCATGTGCCCAGGCATGTAGTGCAGTGCCAAGGAGGTGATTGGGTGAAGTGAGACATTATTCCCATTCACTGGGAAATATTGTCTCCTGCCCATTTGGCCCATTATTTATTTGCCAGTCATAGATTTATAAACGCAGACTTTCTATCTAGCACCCTCTTATGGCAAAGACACACCTTCCCTTGTGTCTCCACTCCCCAGATGATGCCAGCACAACTCCAGGAAGTCTGGATCTGCAAGAGCGACAAAGAGTCTTGTAGCACCTTATAGACTAACAGATATATTGGCCCATAAGCTTTCGTGGGCTTATGCGCCAAAATATCTGTTAGTCTATAAGGTGCTACAAGACTCTTTGTCGCCAGAACAAAGAGATGCATCCACCCCACAGGATTTAGCTGACAACCCTTCAAGTTTAGCGGTTTCCACAAAAGCATGTCAGGAGTGAACTGCATGGACAGAACCGTGTGGAGGGCCCGGATTAGGGTGCTATGGGTCAGGCCTGAGCGGCATCGGCAGGGCTGTGTGTAAAGCCCAGGAAAGCAGGCAATATGATGGAGCAGGAGTGAGGTGCCCGGGGGTGAGGACCAATGCTTAATTAGTAATGAAAGAGTAATGGGGACTCAAACCTTTTTTTTTTTAACATTCATAACTAATGCAACAAGCTGAGCGGTGCTGGGGCTACGGACCGCCGAACCTACCGGTGCCGGGGCTCAGCCCTGGCACACATTAAGCACTGGTGCCCTGCAGTGATGTCTCTTGCACAACGCCTTGGCACGGGGTTTGCCTTTTGCTCCCTGCGCTACCTGCCGCCAAACCGCGAGGGACTTTCACTCCACTTCCTTCTGAAGGGAGTTTCCCTGCGATTCGCGTTGCCTCGGCTCCGAGTGCATTGCCACCAGCGTGGGGCGTGTGCCCACCCCCTGCACACCCACCCCCCCGCTCCGGGAGCGGCTCGCTGCTGGGGGGGGGGGGGTGCCGCGTGTCATTGGCCGGGCCACGGGAGCACGTGGGGCTGGGTGTAAGCGGCAGGCTCAGCCTGGGCGGGGAGGGCGCCCGTCTGACTCACTCACTGCCTTTAATCCCTCCGGAGGAGAAGTCGGGACACAAACAGACTCGAGGAGCGAGTCCAGCCGGCCGGGACAGGGAGTGGCGAGCCCGAGCGCAGGGAGATGAAGGAATCGAGCCCTTTGCAGACGCTGTTCGGGGCCGTCCTCGCTGTCTCGGTGGTTTTAGCTGTGGCGGGTGAGTTTGGATCACAGTTTAACTCCTATATTTGGGGGTGGCGGGAAGCTCCAGTCAGGCCAATGGGGCTGTGCGGGGGGGGCGGCAAATTCTGTGGGCAACCCCCGCCCCCCCCGCCAACTACGCCTATGGTTTGGATCATTGGCCTCTCCCTCCTCCCACTGTCTGTCCTGCTTCAGGGGCTCCTGGGGGGTCTCACACTCCCCGTGCTGAAAATCTGGGGTGCAAGGGGGGGGCCTGTGGGATTCCCCTCGTCCCCAGGTGTGTGGGGGGGGAGAGGGCCAAGCAGCAGTAGCTCAATCCCCTTCCACTTCCGGCTGATGTTGAGAGCTGGGAGAATGGGCCCCCGGGGGTGACAGCAGGAGGGGCACGGCGCTGTACGGCTAACGCTCAGCGTTTCTGCAATAAGACCCCCCACTAACACCTAGCTCTTAGGCAGCACCTTTCATCAGTCCTGCTTCACTGGCGTGAGTGCACAAATCCTGGCAGCCCACCCCGGGGAGATAGGATCGCTGCCCCCATTTTACAGAGGGGGAAGGTGAGGCACAGAACAAGGTCACAGGGCAGGGAGAGGCTGTGGGTACAGCCCAGGACTCACACCCAGCAGCTGTAAATAGAACCTAGGCAGTTTGGCTCCCACCTTCTAGCCACTAGTGACACAACCCAATACTCCTGACTGACATCCTAGGCCCCAATCTTCTCTCCCAGAGGTGGGAAGAGATCCCAGGAATTCTGGCTGACAGACCCCTGCTCTAGCTATTAGATAACACTTCCCTCCTATATAGCAAAACACCCTTCCTTGTTTGTAGGGCCCCCAGCTGGGAAGGGAGGAATGGGCATACTGTGAGTACAGGTCTGGCCAAGGGAGGCGGTGAGGTGGTGAAGAGGCTGTGCTGGGGGGTGGGAGGTAGGGATGGGGTGAGGGGCTGAGAGGGTGGAAGATGTTGATAACAGAGAGAGGTGAGGGACAGGATATGGGATGAAACACTGGGAGTAGAGGGAAAAGACAGGGGGCACTCGCTGGAGCATGGGCCCTGGGGCAGTGAGGGACTGAGCCTGGCACAGGGGCAGTGGGGGGCATGCAGGTTGTGTTGTCAGTTTTGGTTGGGAGGGGCATCCATTTCCCCCTCCCAAAACAGTGTCTTGAACTGACCCATCCTTCCAGCCCAGAGGGGCTGGGATACGGAGCCCAGCACCTCACAGGACATTATTTTTGCCTCTCTGCCAGTTCTTGGGGCCACATAAGCAAACATTTCCAAATGTGGCTGGTGAGTTTGGGTGTCTCGGTTGGGAGCCTAATGTGGGACAGTTGGGGCCTGATTTTCAGGCACTCACAGCTCCAATCAAAGGCAGTGGGAGCCTGTGAAAATCTGGCCCCAGCTGTCCCAGACACTGAGGCACCCCAAATCACCGGTGGCTTTTGAAAATTTGGCCCTTCCCGCGCCTGCTAACAATGGAGTGTGGCCAATGAGACCTGCTGGAGAGAGGATGACGAGTCATCCCCAGAGGGAGGGGGAAGCTCAGTTACTTGCGATATTTAAAATGTGCATAGCTTATTGGGGCCCATTCTGCCCTGGCCCCAGGGAGGAAT
The DNA here is from genome assembly GCA_037349315.1 of Chelydra serpentina. NCBI lineage: Eukaryota > Metazoa > Chordata > Testudines > Chelydridae > Chelydra > Chelydra serpentina. Next base: position 24,855,410 of record JBAIAC010000033.1, read on the forward strand.
GCGGTAGAGTGGCTTTTCCAGCCGGGTCTCCTCTGCCTTGCTGTGTCCTGGCCCCAGTGTGAACCAGATACTCCTATAGTGAAGGCAGCTGGCACAGCAGATGCTTGGGGGGGCACACACTTGTCACCCTTGTGTCTCTGTAAGTAGCCAGTGCCTCTCTGTGAACAGACCCAGCGCTGTGTGTAGAGCCTTGGCCAGCTGGCTATAAGGATCCTTGATACTGAGTTTCTGAGTGCCCAGGAGACTTGAGACGCATGGGGCAGGTAAATAGCCCCACTCCTTGCTGAATGAAATGGGCAAAGACATCCCCACTCCCCATCTCCCTCCTCCTCCTCTGCTGTAGCTGTGGCAGTGCATTGATGGAAGATGAGGTCATGCAGAGCCAGACTGGGCAGCACAGGCAGCAATTTGACCTGGTGCCCAAGCTCTTCCGCTTTCTCAGGCCCGGCGAAAGGAGCAGCAGCAGCTTTTCTGCAGCCTCCAGTTAACACAGGCCGGCCCGCTCCATCTGCCATGAGCACACCCTGCGGATGTGGAGGGTTGGGATGTGGGATTAGTTCTGAGGAGCCTTGCTATTAAAAGACAAATTAGTAATAACTCCCTGAGCAGTGGCTTAGGGTAATGAGAGCCGTGCTGTTCAGTGCAGCTCTGGGCAGTGAGCGCTCAGCTCATTAACTACCCACACAGGTAGTGTGTGTGTGTGTGGGGGGGGAGGCTATCCCTGGGGTCTCCACCTGAGCTAAACCCCTGCTCTAACACCTGCAGCATGACGCCGCAAAGAGAAGCTTGGTGTCAAGAGACAAGCTGCCCCAGTGCTTGCTAACGAGAGACACAACCTTTCACCCAGGGGTCACCCATTTGAATCCGCCCAGGTTGGCATGAAGGGCCCTAGAAGTTATACCCAGCTGCCAACTGTTTGGCAGTCCTCCTCCCCCGCTGTGTGAAATGAACTGGGGAGTTTCAGCCCAGCTCCCAGGCACAGCCAAAACCGCAATTGGCTTCTTTTTTTTTTTTTTTTTTTTTTTTCTGGATTAGACCATTTATTTTAACAAACAGATGAGTCCTTAAGATGAGCTGGATGCTGCAACAGCAGCTCTCTTGGGCTTAGGTGTTGTTCCTTCACGGAATCCATTCCTGAATCGACGGTAGACATTTTTCAGGTGCCTCATACGACCAGTACCAGTGGTGTTGCGTCTTTTAGCCTTGGCACTCCAGTTATACTTTCTTTTGCGTTTAGCAGGGTACCCACATTTCCCACAGGTGGACTTCTGGAGATGGTATGCCTTGGATCCGCAGCGACGGCACAAAGTGTGGGTCTTATTGCGGCGCTTACCGAATGATGATGTTCCCTTAGTCATCTTGGCCGGCAGTGTCATTAGCGAAACCAGGGGCCGAATGGCTATAGAGGAGTTTCCCTCATGCCCCTATTGAGGGTGCCGAGGCCTCATTGGCTGATAGGCAGTGGGGCAGGAGGCGCTTGCCCTGTACTGTGTGAATTACACCTGTCCTAGGAATGGAGATTTTCCATCTCCAGAGGAGTCTCTCACAGAGCGCGGTCCTGGGCAAAGGCTGGTCTGCTGCACAGAGCCATTTACAGGTGGGGAGCATGTGGAAGCAGGTGGGAAGACTCCTCCTGGGCACTCCTTGGGGCAGATGCCCTGATGGACACTGGAGGTCTCCCCCTGCACCCAGGAAATGGACAGAGACAGGAAGTGCCCTCTGGGTAAGATGCATTTTCTTGGGGCAGGTCTGAGCGGCCTAGGGGGCTGACCCCTCTCGTGCTCGCTTGCTGTTTGGAGCAGCTGCTGGCCCTGTCTCCAGGCAGTGATAGGCCGCTAGCCTGTACCCCCTCTGCTCCACTCAGCCTGGCTCCTGGGCTTCCAGAGTGTTTGTTCCTTAGGAGATGCTGGTTTTTCAATCTTTCACAAATATAAACCGTCTTAACGGAAATATCAGATGCTCGGCCCGTCTGATTCCTGGGGTGAGTGCATCTGGCGCCCTATTCAGCTTGCCCCACTCCGCTCTTGCTCCCTGTACTGCTGGGATACAGGTCTGGGGGTGGAAGGAGGAACGTTCGCTCCTCCACTTACTCCCCAAGGAGGGCAATGTTGGCTCTGAGTATCCATAGTCCACCCCTTCCTCCCAGGAAGTCTGTGGTCATTTCACAGCCTCCCCTGGCCCAGTGAACTAGGAGAAATGGGTTGGAGCAAAGCACATTTAGGCTGAATAATAGGGACGTTCTCGAAGAGTGAGATCTGCGTGATTGCCTAGGGACAAAGCCGTGGGGCACAGACTGAGGAACCAGCTGCCCTGGCCCCCAGTGCAGGATGGTCAAGGTGTGGTGGGGAGGGGGCAGGACTATGGAGATGGGGGACTGTCACTGTCAAACGGCAAGATGTGGGGTTGATAGGTGTCAGTAGCTCCTTGGTGGCTCACTAGGGCAACTGGAGTCAAAGCAAAGGCCCAGTTGCAGAACAGTGGGCACTGATGGTTCCCCTCTCTCTGAGCCTCCCATGCCCTCTGCTCCTAGCACGCCTCACTGCAGTGCTGGAGGAGGGTGAGACATTCAGGCACAAGAGGAGAGCTGGAAACTCCTTGGGGGACTTACGAGGGGCTTTGGTCTCCTGGGCACTGGGATGTGGAACTGCCTTGAGAATGTAGGTCGGGGCCATGGGCACTGTGAGGGTGGGAGATGGGCAAGTTCCCTCCTCCCAGCTCTGCTGGTGCCCCTCTGTCCTGACTGCTCTTCCTGTCCTGGAACCCCATACATAGCTCTGCCAGTGTGTCTGGATCCTGCCCTGCAGCACCACACCTTGTGTGAACTCCGCCTGGGGCCCCCCATACACAGCTGTGCCACTGCACTTCAGACTGTGCTGCACCCAAAGTAACACAGATGAGCTCTGTAAAGGCAGGACATCTGCGTTTTGAAATTTCCTGCAAGATCAGATTTCAATCAAAGACCCGAATCTAGCTGGCTCATGTGTGGTTTCCCTGGCAGTTAGTGTTTGTAATGACTTGTGGCCTTGGTTACAGGTGACTTCTGTGATGTGAACCACTGTCAGAACGGGGGTACCTGCCTGGCTGGTAGCAATGAAACTCCATTCTTCTGTATCTGCCCTGAAGGTTTCACTGGGATTGACTGCAATGACACAGAGAAAGGTACAGCCCATGTGGGAGGCGGGTCCAGACGCTCCAAGACTGGAATCTCAATTGTATGTGATTGTGATGCATCAACAATAACACAGCAAAGTGCGTGGATCTGTTGGATCCACGTGTGCCTTGGGGGCACTAGCACATAGCAAAGTTCCCATGTCATGACCCTGTCCACTGGCTGCTTCCAAGTTCCAACCCTGCCAATGATCTGTGCAGGGTGGTGTTATAAAACGGGTGCCTATAACAAGAACTTGAACACAGGTAGATCTTAGACTCTTAGGACGCGCTTCTTCTCATGGGGAAATAACTATAACAGACTATCCCGCAGCCTCCATTGGCCGGGGACGGCGATCCGCGGCCAGTGGGAGCCGCGATCGGCCGAACCGAAGGGACGCAGCAAGTAAATAAACCGGCCTGGCCCGCCAGGGAGCTTGGCCTGGCCCGCCAGGGAGCTTACCCTGGCGAGCCGTGTGCCGAAGGTTGCTGATGCCTGCTCTAGTGATTGGTCTACTGCAGGATAACATCGTACTACTGCTACCTGGCAACGGAGAGGTAGAGGTCTCTGTTATGGAGCCGAAGGTCCCAGTTTCAAACACTGATGACAACCAGTGCAGGCTTGTAGCAGATTCACACACACCTCGGGCGCACTAACCCAGAGCCACATGCAGTTATGTCAGATCCATGCATGACTTGGGGTTGTTATGCATATCAGACACACACACAGACACACACACACACCTCTCTCTCTCTCTACCCCTTCTGTGGCTGGATCTTATAGTTACCAGTATGTACTGTTGCTCGGTCAGTTCCAGTGGCCAGCTGAAACTGCACACGAGGAAGAGGGAACACGTACAAAGCTCCAATGTTGCTGCAGGACGAACCCAAAGTCCCATGGCAATCCACCCTTCTTTTATAGTGCTAAGTTCCCATACAAGTCTATGGACCTTCCTGTGTTACACTGGAGCTGTCAATCATGAGGTATTCAAGGTTGCTCTGTTTAGCATTATTTTGAGTTGTTCCCGGGAGGATCTGCAGCTGTTTCTTATCTATCCCTTTGGCTCAACTCCTTATCTTGTCCTTGGGCTGAATGCCTTTGCTTTAGGGTCGTCAATCTGCCATCTGGGTGCTTGATCATAAAGTTGGTGCCTCTTGACTCCTCCACTCCTTTCTTGACCATCCGGCCCAGCCATCCTGTCTCAGTTAATCACCAGACATTCTTCACTCACACCAAACCATAAATAAGGCAATAACAGCCATAAAACTTCTATCCTTCTAAGATCAAATGTTAACACAATCAGCAAAGAATAAACTCAGAACAATTTACTAAGTCAAGGCTACAATTTCTTCTTACTAATTCAAAGCTAGTAAAATGGAGTATCAGGCAAAATAAGGAAAACGGAGTACAATTTGACTTGGGACAATTTCTTCCCATTGGGCTTTTGGCCTACAGGGTCACCAAGTCACAGTAACGGACATGCCTGTACCAGAACACTGCACCCCTGGAACTGTGTGGATTCGTCCTTTCCCTGTTCCCATTTGACAACTGTTTGCTTCCTCTGTTTCCTTCCCCAGGCCCCTGCCACCCTAATCCCTGCCACAACAATGGCGAGTGCCAGCTGGTGCCCAACCGGGGCGATGTCTTTATGGAATATGTCTGCAATTGCCCTGCGGGGTATGCAGGCACCCACTGCCAAAAGAGTGAGTATGGGCTGCTTCTGCGAGGGTGGCACTGAGCACTGTCTCTGGGGGGAGATAGGGACATGACAAAAGACCTCCCTGCAGGAGGAGCTGCCAAGGTGGGAGGGGAGCACGGAGACCAGGTGTCTATGGGGTGGATTGTGCTTGCGTATGTACCCCATTTACCTTCCAGATATTGTTGGGGTGCGTGTAAGTGACTAATCCAGCAAAATACCCCACTGAGTTTGTTTCCACCAAGGCATCGGATGTTTCTCACCCTGAGTTACTGGGAATGCGCTAGGCAGCCTCACATGATGACTCTCCTTTTGTTTTTTGTTATGGAGATATGCCTATCTCATAGAACTGGAAGGACCTTGAAAGGTCATCGAGTCCAGTCCCCTGCCTTCACTAGCAGGACCAAGTACTGTCCCCTGACAGATTTTTGCCCCAGATCCCTAAATGGCCCCCTCAGGGATTGAACTCACAACCCTGGGTTTAGCAGGCCAATGCTCAAACCACTGAGCTATCCCTCCCCCCTTGTCACGTGCCTCTGATTGACTTGCTGGCTCTGGTGCCCGCTGGCAGGGGTTATGTGATTCCATCTGTTCTGCAGCAGCCCAGCAGTCAGATCTGCTCTGGATCGCTGGTCCTGGAGCCGCCGCCCCTGAAAATCCAGGAGCTGGAGTGGGAGGGGAGACCTAGGGACCAGCATGGGGCTGGGTGTGGGAACTGGTGCCACTTGGGATAAGTAGGCCAGAACCAGGTGAGATGTACGGACTGCTGTTGGGTGGGATGTGGGGAGGTGCCAGAAGAGATGGAAGTACTGGGTAGGATGCGATTGCCAACTCTTGGTAGGATGCAGGGCCTGGTGGTGGGTACAGTGTCGGACCAGAGCCCAGTGGGATGCAGGGTTCAGCACTGAGAGAACTATAGAAATGAGAAAGATACTGAGGGAGAAGGCAGTTCAATGGGTGTGTCTGGCCTCTGCATCTTAACCATAGCCTGCTCAATGGCAGTTCTGCTTTTAGGATACCTGGGGCTCTGCCTGCTCCAGAGGGGAATTTGTGCATCATCTGCAGCGTAGCTTGGGACCCTCCCCAGAGCTTCACACAGATGCATAGAAGAACCAGTGCCCCTAAGCCCAGTCCCCTCCGCAGGAGAGGCTCCCTCCCACAGTGGCATAGCTGGGCATCTCCGCTAGAACCCCCACCGCTATAAGCAGCCGAGGGCCGGTATGAATGCAGTTTGGATTAAAGCGCTCACTTAGCTTGCCAGAGTAGCTGCCCGCTGATAACTCTCTGCGTGGGTGACGGGCCTCCCCACGGTGCTGGGTTTGAGGCTTGGGGGGGCAGAGGCTCTCTCTCATCTTCTTCGCTCCTGTCTCCCCTAGACATGAACGAGTGCTCCTCACAACCATGCAAAAATGGAGGCACCTGCCTAGACCTGAACGGCGACTACGCCTGCAAATGCCCCTCTCTGTTCTTGGGGAAGACCTGCCATGTCCGTAAGTCCCTGACTGTGACAGGTGGCTACAGACCCTGCCCCCGCCCCAGATACTTTCTGTTGCCCCTCTCTGCTATCAGCAGTACCAGGAAGCACAAAGGAGGCCTTGTTGGTTGGCATTAGTCGATGGCTTTTGAAGCCAGCTCCGTTGTTGTACATTAGCCCCATGACATTGGAGAGCCCAGTGCTAATGAAATTAGAGCTGAAGGAGACAACCCAGAGAGAGCACTGAGTCCCCTATGGAGGATCCCCTGCTCTTCTCACATCTCATGACTCTGGGATAGTTCCAGAGACTGGATCATAACATCACAGAGGGGGCTTTCCCTTTTCGGATCTCCTTACATCTTGTGGCTGTGGTGGGACAGCTATGGTGGCTGGATAGTGGAGAAGGGAGGTTCATACAAGGAGCGATCCCTCTTCCCTGTCCAGGCCTGTGACGGTGGTGAAAAGCTCATGGAGATCTCTGCACACACCTGGACATCATCTTCTCTGAGAGCGTTCAAGATTGTTCAGGACCAGCTGGTCAGCAACTATCTTGGTTTGGGAAGTGCTGAGGGCATAGCTCTGGGGAGGGGTTAGGATGAAGCCAGATATGGCTGGGGAGAAGGAAGAACCAGCCACCTTCTCATTTTAATGAGACACCAAACCAGTGCCCCAAGTGGGCAGTGAAGATCCCTGCTCTGGTTTAGTTTCCATTTCATGCCCATGAGACAAGAGGTGTCTCCAGGGAACCAGGAATGTAATGGTCAGAGTGTCACCGTCTCTTTCTCTCTTGTTCTTCTCGTCCTCTCTGTTCTTGCTCTTCCTTTACCGATGACCTGCCCCTCTTCCTTTTCATTCCCAATCTCCCTCCCTTTTCTTCCCCCTTCCCCTGCTCCAGGCTGTGCTGTTTTGCTGGGCATGGAGGGAAGGGCCATTGCAGATGTCCAGCTCTCGGCCTCATCTGTGTACTATGGGTTCCTAGGCCTGCAGCGCTGGGGTCCCGAGCTGGCCCGACTCAACAACAATGGAATTGTCAATGCCTGGACCTCCAGCAACTATGACAAGAACCCCTGGATTCAGGTACCAGCTGGCTGGAACACACAGACTTTCCCTTGGGTGGGTCATGAGCTCATTGCAGAACAGGCTTCCTCTGAAGCAGCAAGCACTGGCCAGTGCTGGAGACAGGATGCTGGGCTCATTGGAACACGGGTTTGTTCTCATGTGGCAGTTCCTACCAGCACTTGCCCATGCTCCAGGGCTGGGACTTGGGGACTGCTCTGAATTCTGCCAGCCAATGGGAATGGGAACTCACTGTCCTATTCCCTGCTGAAATCTCCACCTTGGAGAAGGAGCGGTTTCAGATGGGAAGCCTCCTAATGTTAACATGACAATAAGAAGGGGGTGTCCCAGGGCAGCATCCCTTTGTGGGCAGCTGGCACTTCTTGATGCAGCATGCTCAATCTCCTGGGAGGAGGCACTCAGGAAACACCTTGCGTTGCTCTGCAACAATGCTCTCTGGTGGTACAGATGGGCATCCTTCCCTCCTTGATCAGGGGACTGGGATTGCCGTGTGAGGCTGTGGGGATGGGGAGTTCTAGCATGGGAACAATGGGGCAGCCTGCAGATGGACAGAGCACCCACTGCAGGACAGCCCCTTTCAAGGGTGCTAAGGCTGAGTTGGTTCCCAGGAGTCCAGCTGGGCTGCAGGTCACATAGACTAATACTCTATGGGAGACCTGAGAGGGCAGGGGCGTAGTGCGGACCATACTCTGTATTAGGCTCTGTAGCATGTTCCCTGCCTCATCCCAGTAACTCTATGTCATGCCACAGGTAAACCTGCTGAGGAAGATGCGGCTGACGGGGATCATCACACAGGGTGCCCGCCGTGCGGGCTGGGCAGAGTACGTCCACTCCTTCAAAGTAGCACACAGCCTGGATGGGCGTGTGTTTGTGTTCTGCAGGGACGCGAACCAGGACCGAGACAAGGTGGGTACTGAAGTAATGGGCTTGCTGCCTCCACACGTGGGAAGGAAACAAGGATGGGGGGCTGTGTTAGTGTGGGGTGAGGAGATTGATGCACTGAGGGTGTTGGCACATGGACATGTTACCACTGTGAAATTATGGCTCTGGCGGGGGCCTTGTGTCCTTCATGGGTGTGGCCACGTCTGCTCAGAGGAGATGCTGTGTCATTGAAAGGGCTGCAAACAGGATCGGGGGGTTCTCAGAAAGGTAATGAGAACAATAAATGCCAGCAGTTTCATAATAATATACACGATTATACCCACACACTACACCTGCCTACACAGAGCACAGCAACTAGTCAACATTTGGAGAATCCCTGATTTGTGACTAACACCCCAACTTTGCTTTAAAATGTTTGTCAACCTATCAGGGAGCAGGCCCAATGCCATGTTTCTTGGGTGACCAGCCACACAACAAGAAGAGTAAACAGTGATCAGGCAAAGTGAGGAGTACATAAACTCCCTAAAGGTGTCGATGATCTGTTCAGCCCCATCAGACCTAATCTTGACAGCAGATACATTTGTGAGAAACAGGACTGGTCTTCGAACAATTTGCTAGAGGGGCTGAACTCGTAACAAATAAAACAAGCGTCTCTACTATATACTACAGTATATGTAGATGTATCATTTACAGAACCAATAGCACAATTATACTGTGTCTACTTCCTTATAAGTCACCTGATGTATAAGCTGACCTACTAATTGACAGCAGTGTTACCAACTCTCAGGAGTTTATCACACATCTTGTGATAATTGGTGTATTTCTTAAAACCCTAGCTGCTGCGATCCTGTAACTATATGAGAATCTCAGCCTTCATAAAAAAATAAATAAAAAATAAAAATTCTAACCCTCATGGTTGCAGAGAAAAGCATGTAAATGTGACCCCAGTGCAGTGTACAGGGTAAAAACAAAACAAAAACAACCCCCCCCCCACACACACACACGACAAGTGGGAAAAAAGAATCCAACATTTCTTGTTTTTAAACAGTCTCATGATTTTTAAGTCAATCTCGTGATTTTTGGGGGCTTGACTCATGATCTTGTAACATTTTGGTTTGGCAACACTGAGTCCAAGACATTCTTCAATGTTGTGAGTTGTTCTGTCGCATGGCTTTTGTTATTGAGTCTACAAGATAAAAATCGGACCGCTGGGTCAGGGATTACTATGGACAAAGGTATGGGATAGAGAAGGGATGAGGACTTGATAGTGGCCCCCATTCCTGGCCACTAAACACACTCATCTTGGTCTGTGCCTTTGCAGGTTTTCCTGGGGAACACGAATAATGACGGCATGCAGTCCAACATGTTCAATCCTCCAATCACAGCCCAGTACATCCGCATCTACCCTGTGATGTGTCACAGGGCCTGCACACTGCGCTTTGAGCTGGTTGGCTGCGAATTGAATGGTAAATGTCTACTCCGGGCCAAGGATATGGCCTACTGCTCTGGGCACTCTTACCCCTGTCTGTTGGATCTCTGAGGCGGATGGATGTGCATGTCTACAGCACGGGCTGTGATCTCATCAGGTCACACATGTTGGGCTGGGTCAGTGCTTGGATGGGTGACTTCTAAAGATACCCCAGATGTAGGAACCGGCTGTTGAGACTCAGTAGGGGGTGTTCTTCCCTCTGTCAGTGCAAACCTTAGTGTCCCAATGTGGCACTAGAAGGCACTGTGCTGCAGGGAGTGGTGCGGGCGACTTGATAGGGGAGGTGCTGTCACTTCAGAGTCATTACTGATCCCAGTGCAGTGCTATGGGCTTTTGTGCTGCTGGAGGTGTTGCCTTTCTGATGAGACCTGACCAGCCCTAGTTGTGAACGATCCGTTGGCTCTTTTCGTGAGAATAGGGGTGTTAACTCTAGGGTCTCCGCCAAATCACATCCTAGATAATGACGTTCTCCTCCCTAAATCCTTCCCAGGCCGTCTCAATTAGGATCTTTCTGCGCTCCGTCCCCAACTCCTGAGTAGTGCTGCTGTGCGGCTGTTGAACAGCTGCTGAGATCATTTCCCTGCCGGCTGAAACAACTTCTGTAGAGTTGGCAAAATTCTTTAGGATCAGAGTCCCCTAGAAAATGTAACTTAGCAGTAGGCCCAGCCAATCAGATCTCTCTCTCGCTAGCTCAGCATTCCTAACATGACATGCGCTGGGCAGTGCTTGGCGTAATGGGCCCAGTTCCGAGTCTCTGGATTGCTCCAGCATTGGCATTCTCGCTGAAATGTTGTACGTTGTGTTTGTCCAGTCAGTGCTGTCGGGGAGGCTGGGAACGAGCCTCTGCTGCCTGGCTGTTTGGTGGCCGCGGTGTATTGCTAGTGGGATTGGTGCATCTGTGTCACAGCTGGGGCCTTCAGCAGAGGCCAAGGATCAAATGGGGCGTGGACACCAGCCTCCCCTTAGGGGCGAAGGGTCAGGGCTGGGGCCCAAGAGCAGGGTGGAGGGGGAGTTAAGCTTGCCCTGCCACAGCCCACGGCTCTGGGGGATGGAGGCCTCCATCTCTAGCACTATGAATCTTCTAAGTTCACCTTATGTTTCACGCCCTTGGAGGCCTGCCATGACCCCAGTAGTGCCTGGACTCTGCCAGGGCCCTGTCCCTTACAGGGAGGGGTGAGGAACCTGGGAGAGAGAGCTCTGCCCTGCAGGAATACCGCAACATGGGTCCAATCCCTGGGAACACCAAGGGCAAGAAATTGGAATGAGCCTATACCAGGGTCTCAAACTCAAATTACCACGAGGGCCGCATGAGGACTAGTGCATTGGCCTGAGGGCCGCATCACTGACCCTGCCCCCTCGCTGCCCCCGGCCCCGCCCCCACTCCACCCCTTCCATTAGGCCCCACCCCTTCTCCGCCTCCTCCCCTGTGCGCACGGCTTCCCGCTCCTCCCCCCTCCCTCCCAGAAACCGAGAAGCTCTTCCCATGCGGCCCGCGGAGCTCTTCCCTGCGGCCCGCCGGGCTCCCCGTGCCCCCCCCCCCCCCCCATTAAAAAAAATTTTTTTTTAAACCCCTAGGCAGTTCCTGCCGCCAGAACAGCTGTCTGGTGGCGGGAACTGCCTTGGGGTAAAAAAAATAAAATAAAAAAATGGGGGGGGGAGGGGAGGGGAGCCTGGCGGGCCCCTGCAGGGAAGAGCTCCGCGGGCCGCCGCGTGTTTGAGACCCCTGGCCTATACGGACGCAGGATCTGGAGTTCATCTGGAGCCCTTCAGGGAAAGTGGGCAATGCTCATGGTGGGGGCTGGACGTGGCCCTGGGGCCAGACGCCGGCTGGCAGGTCTGGGCCCCAGCTACTTTGACACTGGGAGCTCAGGTCTAATTCCAGTAGTGTCTGTGCTTTGGTTTTCCATCCCTTCCTGCCCCCACACCGATCTTCTCTTTGTCTGCATCAATGCCCACAGTGACACCCACTGGTGACCATGAGAATTGCAGGGCTGGTCACATCTTCCTGGCTGCACGGTTACAGTGTGAACAGGCCCGTGGAACAATCCAGCGAGGGGCTGCTCCACCTTCCCCACTTGGGGGGCTCGCAAGGCCTCAGGCAGCCTCCACACTCCAGCCTGGGGTTCGTTTCCCTATGGCGGTGGTTTTCAAGAGGCTTCTCTAGGCCGGGGATTTCTACTGGGCCCAGAAGGAAAAGGGACCCTGCCCCTGGAGTGGACTCTGCACATATAGCCCGGGAGAGGAGAGTGCTTAGAGAGGAATGGCCTTTGGAAAGGGGGCTCAGGCTTCAACCACATTTCTGGAGGGGCAGTACTGACAATATTGTCCTTATAGCCCTCCTGCAGCAGAGGGCGCTGCCACGCAGTGAATGGTCCTCTCAGGGGAAATTCGGCAGAGGATAAAATGCAGAATTGGAAAAAATGTAAACCCACCTAATCCAATGACCTCTATTGCCTTCTCGAGAGGGACAGGGAGTTTTGAGGTCCCAGCTCTGTGTATATTTGGGGTTCCTGCTCTGTGCTCATGGCTCAGTGCTTTTTATGTCTCTACATTTGTGGTCTCTGCTCTTTGCATCTTTGGTGTCCCTGCTCTGTATTTTTCTGGGATTCCTGGGACCCTGCTCAGTGTCTGTTTGGGGTTCCTGGTCCTACTCTGTATTTGTTTGGGATGACTATGCTGCTGGACTCCTCCCTTTCACTGTGTCTATAAACCATTGTGTTACAGTGTATTTCAACACGGCAGGTTGTTCGGAGCCGCTGGGCATAAAATCCCGCCTGATCTCTGACCAGCAGTTCACAGCCTCCAGCGTTTACAAGACATGGGGCATTGATGGCTTCACCTGGTACCCACATTACGCCCGCCTGGACAAAACAGGCAAGACCAATGCCTGGACTGCACTCAACAACGACCAGTCTGAGTGGCTGCAGGTGTGTCTCCATCACCCCACAGTGGCTCTCCCAGCAGGGAGGTAGGGAAGTCTGGTGATGTGAGCATAGGCCCTTGGGCCAGGAGTACATGAGCTCCAATAGCACAACTCATTTGGATTCAATCAGTGGCCTTGGGCAAGGCACCTGAGTTCTCGGCCTCAGTTTCTCCATCTGTAAAACGGGGCTAATAGTCCATTACAGCTGCCCGAGCGGCCACATATTCCTATTGTGAAGGGCTGGATGCAGGATGCTTTTGGGGTTACCAGGTCGCAGGGAGGGGAGCTTGGATACTGGGCAGAATACAGGCAGTGGCTGGAGCCTTATTGTTTCAGAAAAGCCAGGTGTTTGCCCTGCTCTGTGCATCTGGGATGGCAAAGGAATCTCAGCCAGGGATTCATAGACTCTTTGGACTCCCCGCCCCCCAACTTTCCCTCCTCCCATTCTCACCCTCTTTCTTTCCCTCCCTGTTTTCTAGGGGTCCCTGCTGCACCCCTAGATCTAACTATTTGTATGAGTGACTGGAAGTTGCTTGGAGCAGGTGGCAGAAACCCTTGTCAGCCCCACCACTTATCTCCTGTGGCATCCCCCCATGGCACCCTTCCTCCCTCCCTCAAGATCAGCGTCCCCATTCTGCATGGATCAGCCCCTGGAGCTTGGCTCAGCTCCTCTGCCACATGCCTACCCTCCAGCTCGGAACTGGCTGCCACTTGGCCTCAGTTTCCTGCTCTGTGCTGTTTTTCCAGCCAGCAGAGTGAACCACAGGGGAAGCGCTCTCATCCCCTCCTGAAGCCAGCGTGGTTACCCCAAAGCCTGCCTACAGTTTGGTTGCTGGCCCAGGGGGGTCTACAGGAGGGCCCAGAGACTCCTGCAGTGCAGGAATCTTGTCAAGTTTCCTGTCATTGCCCCAGCTCCTTTCTCGGGTGATTTCAGAATCCTCTGTGGGTGCAGATCAGGCACGGAAAGCGAGGTGCCACCCCTCCAAGCCAGAGAGTCTTTCTAGGGAGCCGAGCAGTCAGTCCTGCCCTTGGGACCCAGACAGAACAAACCTTTCCCCAGCATTTGCCTTTTATCTGATCTTCCTTGTAATGCTGTAGCATCCCAGACAGGTCCTTTTACCAGCTCCTCCCTTTGCTGGGGTGTCTCTGGTCCTATGAGATCTTTTGGCTCATACTCCGCATAACCCGGCTGTTGCTCCCTTGGCTCCTGCCTGTCTCCACGCCAGCCTTGTTCTCTCCCTCCTTGTTCCCTTCCCACCTGTGAGGAGGCTCAGCACCAGCGATGGCACCCAGGCTGGGGGAAGGCAAAGGAAACGTTGCATGCCTAATTTGGGGCTGCTCTGGGGCTGGGTGCACATTGCATGACTTGCATGACTGCTCTGCAGCCCAGAATAGCTGGAGCACAAAGAGCCCTAGCCACTCCCTCTCCTAACCCTGAGCTGCCCACTCTTGCCTCTGGCCACGCCCCTGGCACACCCGTATACCAGTGTAGGGTTGCCTGTGTTGGCTCTATGCCAGGGATCGGCACCCCGGCGAGTCACGTGCCAAAGGTTAAGCCCCCTGGTGGGCCGGGCCGGTTTGTTTACTTGCCATGTCCGCAGGTTCGGCCAATGGCGGCTCCCACTGGCCGCGATTCGCCATCCCAGGCCAATGGGGGCTGCGGGAAGCGGCGCGGGCCGAGGGATGTGCTGGCCGCCGCTTCCCGCACCCCCCATTGGCCAAGGACGGCGAACCGCGGCCAGTGGGAGCCGCGATCGGCCGAACCTGCGGACGCGGCAAGTAAACAAACCGGCCTGGCCTGCCAGCGGGCTTACCCTGGCGAGCCGTGTGCCAAAGGTTGCCGATCCGTGCTCTATGCCGTCCCTGCACCGGGAATTCCTCCGGGGACTTTTCCACCCCCTCAATGCACTGGGCTGGAGTGGGGGCAGAATCTGCCCATGTTCCCAGTCTGCCAGGTCGGCTAGGTGATGCGTGCAGTGGGCTGTCCTAGGCAGTGGTGGATCTTCACTTAGCAAAGGTGCACAGAGCTGGAGTGTGTACATGCGGAGCGCAGGACTGGAATAGCAGAGGGGCTGCTGTCAGGCGTGAGGGCTGTCAGCAGAGCTGCATGGATGAGGCTTGCACAGCGCCTGGCTCTCTCAGCTTGCTTGGGCCCCGACTCGCTTTGGGGGTAAAGCGAGCGGACGTCCTTTGAAAAAGCCCCCGTGTCTCTGGCAGATCGACCTGCTGACTCAGAAGAAGGTGACCGGCGTCATCACCCAAGGGGCTCGGGATTTTGGGCACATTCAGTATGTGGCGGCCTACAAAGTGGCTCACAGTGATGATGGGACGTCCTGGACCGTTTACAAGGACAACAGGACAAACAGCAGCAAGGTGTGTGCAGGGAAGGGGCTTTGGTAGCACAGGGGGAAACTACAAATCCCAGCATTCCAAAGGGGCTGGAATGAGAAGGCGCCCAGACGGACAACGGTGGGTCAGAGGAGTGGTGTCACTAACCAGAGAGCTGCTGGTGATACCACAGTACTCAGGTCATCAGCAAGGCTCGCCAGGGGACAAGAGCCGCTGTACCTGGGGTTTAATGGGGTAGATGTGGTGGAAGCCTCATACTGACCATCCTTGCTGTGTATGTGCGGGGGCAGGTCACTGCTCTGCAGAGCACTTGGACAGCTCCCCACAGGGCTGTGATTCTGTAGTGTGTCCTCTCCCACCGTGCCGGCGACCTGGCATTGCCCCCTCTCCCCTGGCAGGGCCTGCTCCTCGTTCTAATGGCTCCTCCCCTCCCTCTGCAGATCTTCCAAGGAAACTATGACAACACCTCTCACAAGAAGAACGTGTTCGACGTGCCCTTCTACGCCCGCTTTGTGCGCATCCTGCCCGTGTCGTGGCACAACCGCATCACGCTGCGCATGGAGCTGCTGGGCTGTGATGAGTAGTCTGCTGGGGAAGGCGGCGTGGAAGGCAAGGACTGGGCTGCCGCCCCTCCCCCGCCAGCCTCCCACTCCTGGCCTTTCCCCTGCACGCCTGCTGCTGTAACATCCCCCGCTCTGTGTCTCCCCCACGCTGCCCCACGACGTCCGTGTCTGGTTCCTGGTCTGGCAGTGGGGAGGGCTGGAGAGGGGCAGTGAGTGCATGCCTGTAGCTGAAGCTGATAGAAATCTCATGGGAGGGCTCTGGGTTCCCCCTCGCCTTTGCTTTAGAAGAGCATGTGACGGCCCCACATTGGAGGGGCTCCCGTACTTGCACTAACACGCAGAGGCCCCTGGAGCTCTCTGGCGCACAGCTCTGCACTTTAGGGGGCTGTCCCAGATGAGGGGCTCTTGCCCTCTAAACCCCTCATGTTGGTCCAGGTGTTTCCCATCCACGCCCTTATGGGGCTCCCTGCAAACAGAGGCCCTAGCAACCTCCATCAGCTAATGAAAACTACTCCCCCTTTTAGCTCTGCTTCCACTGAAGGGCCCTTAGCAACCGAGAGCTCTTCTGTCTCCATCACCTTCAGCGTTCTGGGGAGCCTTTGAGCGAGATGCCCAGGAGACATGGGGCAGGCCCCTCCACTCATGGCCTCTATCTCTCAAGCATAGGCAGGTAGTTGGCTTCCCCTTTACGTGTGTGTTGAGGGGAGAGGGAGCTTCCAGTTCTTTGGCTCCTAAAGTAATTCAGAAGGGCCCTCGGGAAGAATCTGTTGCCGCTGAGTGCACTGATCACCCCCTCCTTGCAGGCCGTTGTCCGGCTGCATTGTTGCTGTGGGTCCTGTCAGTTCAGCATACTGCCAAGGGAGTGATGAGAAGGGGCGGGGGCACAGATCAAGTCAGAAGTCACAGGGCTCCAGGTCAGGGAGAAGCTGGCAGCTGGGAATCTGTACACACAGGGCCTCGTTTTCAGACAGGGCATCTGGCTTTGCACTGCAGAAACGGCATGGGAAGATCTGTCCTGCCAGTGGGGGAGCTGGGCCCAAAGGGGGGACGTGCGTAATTTCTGTTGTAAAATCTTGGAGTGGGCTGGGAACGTGGCCAGCAGTGACTGACCCAATGTCCACCACCTGCCCATAATACCCCAGGGCGGACACCGGTACACATGCTGCTCATTAACACTGCGGGCACAAGGACAGGGCAAGTGCTATCTGCCTTCCCACTTACTTGTGGTCCCATGAGCATCACTTCTGAGCACCCGACTGGGCAGGAATTCATACAGGAGAGCCCAGCCAACCTGCCAGTCACCACAAGGCTCTCATCCCCCACTGCCACCCAGAAGTGAAGCCCCGTGCCCCTGCCCAGGTAGCCATTGTTCCTGGGCTCCAGCCATTGTAGTGCATCATGGCGAAGTCCACAGCCCAAACCCTCCTGTAGGCCAAAAGGCCGAACCCAACAAATACAGTTTGTCCATGGTGCTTTGCGGTACTGAGTCCCATGATGGTGCCCAGCTAAAGGAGAACCTAGAGATTCTCCAGCCATGTTTTCTGATGTTTCCTCAATTCCATCATCTCAGGACGAGGCAAGGCAGGGGTGGCACACAGAGCAAACTGGGCTTATGGTATGGAACTTTGAAACTCTCCTCCAACCCTGCTCACATGCAGGGAACTCCCTAGCAGACAGCAAACCCCATGGTACGAGTCTCGGCACAGAGGCAACGGGCATGTTGCATGACCCATGAATGAGCCTGGGGTGAGGACTCAGGGTGTTCGGTGCTGGTGCTGAACCAAACTTCTGCCGTAGCACTCCAGGGTCCTTGGAGCATGTGGTCTGATCTGCCAGGCTCCTGGCCACCTCCCATTGAGGCTGCTCAGCTTGCATAGTAACTCCCCTTGCTTTCCCATGGGACAGTCCCAGGATGTTAATTCTGGGAAAGAGGGGCCCAGGCTCAGTGGTGTCTTTATAACTCTTCCCCCATCATTGGGCAGAAGTTGCCCTCAGCGGGGTTGGTGCCCATCATGCAGTTCTGGGTGCCTCCCTCTGACCTTCTGATTCACAGGGTCATAGGTGCCAACTTCTCCTGGTGCTGGTGGGTGCTTGACCCCTCCCACCTGCCCCATGTCCCCATTCCAACCCCTTCCCCAAAGTCCCCTCCCTGCCCCTATTGGACTCCTTCCCCAAATCCCCACCCTGGCTCCGCCTCCTCCCCTGAGCATGCTATTCCCGCTCCTCCCCCCTCCCTCCCACAGCTTGTTACGGCACGAAACAGCTGTTTCACGGCAGCAAGTGCTGGGAGGAGAAGCGGGGACACGGCAGAGGTGAGCTGAGACGGGGCGGGGAGCTTGGCTCCCACCACATTTTTCCCCATGGGTGCTCCAGCCCCGGAGCACCCGCAGAGTCGGCGCCTATGCACAGGGTTACCAGTCCTCCTGATTTTGAGAGTCTCATGCTATTTGCTGTTTTCTCAAAGCCCCAGCTCCTGGGGTCAGGTGATTACAGGAGAATCTCAGCTCTCATTTAAAGAGAAAAACCAAAAGTAGATTCTGGTCCTATTAGCTGCACAGAAAAGCTTGAAAATACGAGCATTAAATGCTCCAAACCCAGAAGGACAATCAGAAGAACCCAACATTGATTCTTTTTTAAATCTCAGGATTTTTAAGCCAATCTTGTATTTTACGGGGCCTGTCTCATGATACTTGAGTGCTTTGGGATGGCAATACTGGGTCCATCCATGCATGCTACCCGCTACAAGAGTGAGAGTGGGGCCAGCCGGGCACAGCGACTGACCTCACAGCATGGCAATGGCTTGGCGCCTGGCTGAGCAGAGGCTCTAGGTCTGGGATCAGTCCCCGTTGGCAGGGATGTGTGTCTCTCTGGTGTGGATCTGACTTGAAGCGCGATACAGAGCTGGACCTTCTTCACGTGTGTTTGGGAGGCAGGTGGATTCTTTGGTGTAAGTGATGGCATGAGTGAGTCTTGGATGGGAAGGCAGCGCACCCTGTAGGAGTATCTGACAGTATTAAAAGCCGTTGAAACTCATGAGCGTCCACCTGCTTATTTGGGTCTGTGACTCGGGTCTCGCCTGGTGCAGTGCTGAGCATGGAACTGGATTCTGACCTGCTCTTCTTCCTCTCCTGATGCACCCCATATCACTCCCCAAGCCTGTGTCTCCTCTGAAAGAGCCAAGGGGCAGAAGGTCATAGAGGATAGGGGATGCCCCATGGGTCTGAGGCCTGGGATTTATGTCCCCACTGCTTCAAACCCACTGCCTCCACCCACAGCCTGCCAGTGTAGCATGGCCTCAGCCTCTTCCCTCCATGGTGCATCTCCTGGGCTCTGCCAGCAGCAGCACCGGGCCGCTGTCTGGAGCTGGGTATAACGTGAGGCCAGGAACTCTGTTAGTTCCCTGAGTGCCCCCTTCAATCTATCACCATATAATTACCCAATTCACTCTGCTCAGAGCCCATGTGCACCTAGAGCATCCGCTGTCCCGCTGCAGCCTGGGAACTCCCTCTGCTTTCCCAGCTCCCTTTTATCTCCGTGAATGCTCTGGGGCCTGGGATTAGAGTCGGACTCCAGCTGCAGCCTCCCTGCCCGGAGATGAGCAGTGGTGACGGCTGCTCCTGGGAAGAAAGGTCTGAGGCAAAGCAGCCGCTTAAGAGGGAAATTCCTCTGCTCTGGGGAGGCATCAGGAGCCAGGAAAAGCCATAAACTCACAGAGGCCCAGGAGGGTTTGGTTATCTCTGCCTGCAGAGCTGGGAGCTGGCAGGAGGGCAACAGGGCCTGGTAGGACTGGGATAGGGCAGCAAGAGGAGGGGGAGGGGAGTAAAGTGACAAGAGCTGATGGAGCAGCAGGATCCTAAGTAAAAACTGGGCTAAGAGCCCCCCCACCACCCTGCCCCGCCTCCAAGTTTTGCAGTGTGCTGCAAATCCTGTGGAGGGGGATGGGAAGGGGCTGTTTCTTGGTGGAATCTAGTGATGGGAGAATTCTGACCAGTCCGGCTCAGGGAAGCACCTGAAACGTTTTCGCTTTCCTGAAGTTCTGGCTCCCTGGCTCAGGCTCTAGGGCTGCTGACTCCGCACCCGAGAGCACGGCTCCCATGACTCAGGGCTGAGGGGAAAACCTAGCTTCTCCAGGGCCCAGCAGCTGGGCGGAGGGGCAGGGATTATCTCGGCTTCACATTGTGATTCACTGGAGATGGGTTTCCATGAGTAACAGTGCCCTGGCCTCCTCTTGGACACTCCGCCTGCTGCAGGAACCCGAGGCGATGAGGAACAGATCCCTCTGCAGGGCTTTCATGTTCCTGAAAGCAGCTGGGGCCAGATTCCTGGCCTCATCCTCCTGCTTCCCTACGGGGTTAGCCGCTCATTTGCATTGCCCAGGAAGGTTTCAGCTGCAGTGCACCAGGGGGTGCCAAACAGCATCCACACTGCCTGGCTGGGACAGTATCAGGTTTGATGAGTATCCGCTGCAACCAGTGGCCAAGCAAGGTCCTCGGGGGCCAGCTTAGCAACACCCACCCACACCAAGAGTGCATGGCAGGGGACGGGGGAACTGCTGCCTCCCAGCTCAAAGATGAGCCGAAGCTAAATGAAGATGTCCTGGGCTAAATTATCCCATGGGCCGCTTGATTACTAATCATAGCTCTCCATTGCTGGAGTCCTTTCCATCCCCAAGTGCTACGAAGGCCAGGAGGGCAGAGATGGCTTTCCTGCCCACCTCTGAAATGCAGCCACTTCTGGGGAGACACCAGCTATATCACCCACCTTTTTTTTTTTTAAAGGGAGAGGAAGTGAAGAACTGGGGTGGGGCATGAATGGAGGCAGGAGGACCCAGGTCCTCAAAGGTATTCCAAGCGCGCATCGGTCTCGGTGGACGGTAGGAGCCTAAATACCTGTGTGGATCTGGGTCAAGGTAACTACCCAACAGGGCTGTAGCAAGACACCAGGCTTAATGCTGTAACAGGAAAGTTCAATCTCCAGCCAGTGCCCCTGGGTGTCACACCCATGTTATAAACACCCTGCCTCTTGGGGAGCAGCTGCCTCAAATATGCAACGGAAACGTTAACAGCCCAAAGCAGCCAGGCTTTTAATGTCTGAGCTGGAAAAGGGCACCTCCCAGAGCACCCCTTGGCACTATGCTGAGTGTCAGCGCTGATTTGGATACCCCAGCTGAGACATCCCACCACCTCCTGCAGATTGGCCTCCACTAGCAATGTACTGGGAGTACTAGGGTCAACACAGACTTAGAAGGGAGAGGGCCGGTCCCTAGGGAATCTCCCAGCCCTGTGGCCCAGCCCCAGTGCTGTGTAGGTCCTGAACTGAGGTTGGGTGACTACAGCATCTTCAGCGAAGGAAAAAATGCTTTGGGGCTGGTGGGAAGCCACGTTGGGTCAGTGAGCAACCCTGTGACACCAGGCTGCCAAAGCGCTGCCAGCCCTGGAATTAGTTACGAGGATGGAGAACCCCATTTCCCGTCCCGCAGCAGCCTACAAATCTGGTCACGTGTAGGGAGGGAGGGGAAGATGGGCTTGGATAGAGGAGACCCTGGCCGGAACCTTTGCCCAGAATCAAATCCCCTTTCCTGAACCATTGCTGAGGAGGCTCAGGAACTGACTCTGCTCCGCAGCCCTAGCTCTCCCATGAGCCCCCTACAAAGCACTCCCTCTCCAGTGGCAATTGCTTCCCACCCCTCTGACGCCTGGGGAGGTGCACTGCTAGCCAAACCGGCTCCCTCCGGAGGGTTTCCAGCCACTTGGACCTGAACCAGCGGCAGTGGGGAAGGAGGGTGCCTGGGGAGCTCAAGGCTGGGGGAGGGTTTCCAGCAGCAGAGAGGTTGTGTGGGGAGCACAGAAGAGGGATGAGGGAGGGCAGGAGGTAGCAGGGAAATGGGTTGTATGGTAAGCCCAGGGAGAGTTTCTAGCAGAGGGGAGTGCAGGCTATGGGTGGCGGTGGGGGGGGGGGGGGTCACTCAGGGTTCCTGGTGGCCTGGCTTTATCAGAAGCATTCCCATAGTCTAGATAGCAAGGCTTTTCCTGCCTGGGGGGAAGTCCCCGCTGTAGAGGCCCTGGCAGTGATGGCTTCTAACTCTCAGGCAGCCTCCTGCCTTTTCACTTGAAATGGGAACAAAGCCTTTCCCATCAGTTCTTTTGGAAGCTGTTTCTTTTTTCCTTTCCAGCCCCCAGTACAGTCAGCCTGGAGCACCCCATGCCCTGGAGGTCAGGCCAGGACTAAGCCCAGCAGTAGAATGGCAGGGAGCGCTGCAAGGCAGGGCAGGGCTTAGTTGCATGTGCAGCACGGGTGGGAGACTTGCCCAGCTAGTGGCCATTCTGCCTGACTCAGTAGGCACCAGCCTCCTCTCACTTTCATGCCTGTCCACCCCTCAAATTAATACATGCGCTGGACACTTCCACCCCCTCTGGCAGGGCTATGGGACAGCAGCTGAGGCCACCTGCCTCAGGCTCAGCCCCTGCGGTAAGCAGCCCAGGTCAGCCCTTTGCTGCGGCCCCTCTTTGATCCCAAGGGCAGAGTCAGCGACAGGGCTCAGACTCTCCCTTCACGGCCCAGGCCCCCTCCCTCGTTTTGGCAGCATCCTTCGGAAATTGTCCCTGCAAGAGGCCGGAGAGCAGTTTGCAGGGTCCGGGCTGCGGAGGCAGGAAGCTGGTTGCAGGCCCCTCATGCTGCAGGTCACGCAGCAAAGCAGAGACAGGCCCTCCCTGCCTCGTGCTTCAGCCCCATCAGTCTGTCAGCTCTGCCAAGGGCCTGGGAGGCTGCTGCTCCAGAAACATGGAGAGGGAAGAGCCTCTTCCCCCCCCCACCGCACCAACACAAAGAAATGCCAGGCCAAGATTACAGCCCCCTCTGGGCTCTCCCCTCCCCAGGGCACCCATTGCAGCCTCACACACAGGCTCTGTCACCACAAAACCTACGTTTCAACAGGACTCACCCAGCAGGGCCTGCCCCAGCCTGCAGCTGAAGCACAAATCCATCAGGATCTGCCACAAGAGACCCCCCTCCTCTGATCAATTAACCCCCACCCCACAGGCCCAGAGAAACAGGCATTCTTAGAGGGCCCTTGTCAGCCTGGGCCCCGTGGTATGTTATCCCTGTAAACCTTGCAGAGAGAAAGCCCAGTCCTGCCTAATGCCTCTTATCTGATCAGGAACCTACATCAACACACAGGTGCTGGTCACCGTGACCCTGCCTGGCGCTCAGGCACAGAGCTTCTCTGAAGCTGCAGCTGGCTCAGGGCCTCAGCCCCTGCAGGGAGCAGCCAGACCCTCTGCAGAGATTCCCACCTTCTTTACAAGGCATTTGTTTAACCAAAGGGTCTAGAGCAGCAAGTGTCTGGACACATTCCCTTCCTTCAGCTAAACTCCTCCCCTACCACCCTTCACCCAATGACAGCTGCCTGGCCCCTTTTCTGAACCTAACCAGGCTCAGCTGCACCTTGTTCCCAGCAGAACCTCGCCCTAGGTTTAACCCCCAAGCCGCCACGATGCAGTTGGGCTCAGCCTCCCCCTAGGAGTGCCTCTGGGAGGGGCGTGTCAGAGCTGGGCACTGAATGGCGTGGGCCCTGCATCTCTTGGACTGCTCCAGGTGGCCCAGCCGGCTGGTACAAAAGGGAGGGTGGCCCAGAGGGGAATGCCCCAGCATCCTTCTGTCTGCTCAGCACAGAGTGGTGCATACCCTGCCCCTGCTTCCTGCACCCTCCACTCAGGTCCTGCCCCTCTTTTCATTGATGCTGCTCATCCCGTTCAGGGCGGGAGTCACAGGCATTGGGCAGCCAAGCCAGTAGGGGAAGGAGCTGCTGCCGAAAATAGATGCATGAAAAGTCGCCTCCTCCCCTGGCGGGTTTCCTGCTCGGCACAGGCCGGCCTGGCTCGGTGGCGGGCACCGCACGTGGCCTCCCTTGGCCCAGCATCCAGGAAAGGAGCAAGGACTCGTCTCCCCTCAGCACATTCCAGGGCCTCGGCGGACGGCGCCCAGGGCACCGTGCAGCTTTTTCCTCCCCACTGAAACAATGGAGCGGGGGACTTAGCGTCTGGCCAAGGAGCATTGTGCCCTGACTGAAGGGTTGCCAGGGATGGTGCTTCCTAGAGACACAGAGACAGGGGGGAGACAAAGGGATAAGAAAACAACTCGTGGAAACAAAAGGTGGCCAAGAAAACTGCCACAGGTGGGACAGGGAGCTTGAGCCAGTGGGCAGGGAGCATCCCGACGCAGTAGCGCAGCCGGGTCCGGAGCTCAGGGGGAGCGGCGCTATAAAAGGCGCCTCCCCCTGTACTCACCCGGCGGCGCTCCGGGTCTTCGGTGGTACCGGCGCCAAAATGCCGCCGAAGACCCGGAGCGCCGCCGGGTGAGTGCAAGAAGCGGCGCTTAAAAAGAAGCGGCGCCTTTTTTTAGTGCTGCTAAAAAAAGGCGCCGCTTCCGCCGCTTCCGCTCAAGGGGGAGCAGCCGCTCCCCCTGCTCCCCCCCTGGCTACGCTACTGTCCCGATGGCAGCTTCTGCTCTGCCTGGCGCTGTGGTCCCTTTCTCACTGGCTCCATGGAACCTCACCCCCAGACCTAGTCGAGGGAGGGAGGAAACAGCTTCCTGGGCTGCTTGAATCAAGATGGAGCGCAGTACACAGGGACCAGCGTGGCATGAAAGGCGAGGGCAGTTCCTGAGCTGCACTGGGCCACCTACAGCATTTCAGGAGAAGGTGTCAGACTCCAGCACCCCTTGCAGGGTGGGTCCTCAGGAACCAGCTACCATAGCAACCTCCGGCCCGGCGCCAGGGAGATCTAATCAGGCCCTTATTGTCAGCTCTTTAGCAAACTGTTTAGCAGATAAAACTAAGCAGATTGTTGGAGGATTAACAAGCAGTGACCAGGCATCTCTCCAGAGCCCTTCACACAGGGCCCACTAACAAGGAATGGATTCAGTGACGTAGAAATGAGGGTTTCCCCAAATCCACGCAGGCACCAGCCACACTAAACTGGCTGCCAGGTAGATGCTGCCAGGGCAGGACAAAGCAGCAGCCAGCCTGCTCCCTGTGAACACTCGGCATCTACATCAAACGTGGGTGCCAGGCACCTGATCCAGCCAAGCCCGGTGCTCAGGCTAAGTCTGCTCTGAAGCTGTGGCAGGGCCCTGTATTACAGCACTAATGTTAGAGGCTTTAGCTCTGACAGCGCGGTTCTTCTTCTGGGACCCTTAACTTCCCCCAGGGCCTCAGAGCAGGGGGTAGAAGTGACTCCGGGCTAACATCCCCCCCCAGTAAGGCAGCTCTGGGCTATTAGGCTATGGCTACACTTGCAGCTCTAGAGCGCTTTGGGTTAAACCAGCCTTCGGAGAGCACACTAGGGAAAGGGCTCCAGTCTGTCCACACTGACAACTGCAAGCACATTGGCGTGGCCACATTGGGAGCGGTGCATTATGGGCAGCTATCCCAGCGTTCAAGTGTCTGCAACGTGCTTTTCAAATGAGGGGGGTGGGGTGGGGTGTGTTGTGTGTATGTGGGGGGGGGGGAGAGAGTGGGTTTTTGAAGTGCTGAGAGTGTGTCAGCACTCAGACCCCCGACCCCCCTGCTTCTCACTCACTCACTCACTCACTCAAAGCAAACAGTAAATGTTTGTCGGATCAGATAAGCAGATAAGCCGCGGCTGTCAGAACCGGAGCTTGGAAAAGGCACTTCCGCATTCCTGCAACGATTTCACAATAAAGGGAAGAGTGACCAGTTGGCTTAAGGGGATTATGGGATGTTTCTGGAGGTTAATCAGAGCGCAGTAACTGTTCACACTGATCCTGGGGCGTCTCAGCCAAGACGCAACAGCCGTTACCCCTCTCATGGAGGTGGAGTACCAGGAGCATTCCAGCCAGGGAGTCAGCGCGCTCTGCGTGCCTTGCCAGTGTGGACAGGGAGTGAGGTAGAGCACTCCAGGTGGCTTTATTGCAGTATAAAATGCCAAGTGTAGCCAAGGCCTCAGAGTTGAGCCTGCCTCTGGCTGTTGGAATTGAACTCCCAAGCCTAGAAGTTGGAGCGAGCACTGCCCAGCCACCCACAAAGACATTGCTACTAGCCTTACGCACCCCATCTTCTTAGGCCATCTCCCCCCCCACTTATAAACAAGCTGTCCTTCCCCATTCCCTGTAGGCTTTCCTTCTGCCCCCTGGTTAGACACCATTTCACCAAAGTCAGCACAGCCAGACAGCAGCTCCAATCTCCGTTTCCCACTGCGATCTGGTACCCAGCTTGCTCAGGGAATGTTTTCCCTCGTTCTGTCATGCCAAGTCATCTTCCCCACACGACGCAGGAGGGAGCAGGAACCGGTGTGCACGTGAAAGGCATGTGCCCGCGCGGAGTGTCTGCCTGACCGGCCGTGCACCCACCTGCTCGTTTACAGCGTTCCGGCAGGAAACATAAACTCGTCAGTAAACCAGATACATTCTGCCACTGCGGGGGAACAGCAAGGTCCCCCTGCCGTGCACTGCAGCTCGCTCCACCTTGAGCGGGTCTAAGCAGACAGTGGGAGAACAGGCAGCAAAGGGGCTTGACGTTTTGTTCAGCCGAGTACGCATGCAGGGGGAGGTAATCCCTGACCCGTGACAAACCAAACTGGAGCACGCTGCTTCCCATCACGGACTGTCCCTCTCATGCCTTTCCTAGCAGGCCCAGATCCCCATGTCTCTTGGGCCACTGGAAAGGAGTAGCTGGGCTGAGAGGTCACAGCACCTATTCAGTGCTGCCCATCAGGGCTTCCTATCAGAGACAGGTAGGGTGACCAGATGTCTCGATTTTATAGGGACAGTCCGATTTTGGGGTCTTTTTCTTATATAGGCTCCTATTACCCCCCACCCCCATCCCAATTTTTTACTTTTGCTGTCTGGTCACCCTAGAGACAGGAGCGGCTGGCTCATGACTGGGATAGTGAGGGGGCTGTCCCATTAAACCACTTCCAGGCCTTGGAGAGCAGTTGGCTTAGTGCCTCTCAGAGATGATGTCTGCATCACAGAGATCAAAGGAGATGGTGCAACTTTCAGGGAAACGGGATCATACTGAACACATTCATGGCTGCAAAAGGTGAGTAGTGTAGCCAGCAACCCGCTCCTTCCTGCCTACTCAGGCCAGGACATAGACAGGCCTTGGCTGGTACCATGGTGAAACACAGGCTGTACTTCTCAGTCCCAGAGCCAGGCAGTGTCTGTGTGATCACTGAGGGTTGTGTATTCAGTTCTAGCTCCGAAGGGCCTTGATTCTTTTGCACATAAGGAACCTCCCGGTCCAGCTCTGAGTTCCAGCTCACCCCAGGAAAGGCTGCCCCCAGCTCTGAGGCTCGACCTGCCATGGGAAAGGCTGCCTGGCTGGGAAGAGCTGGCGGTTTATTTTTGAAA
The DNA here is from genome assembly GCA_037349315.1 of Chelydra serpentina. Lineage (NCBI taxonomy): Eukaryota > Metazoa > Chordata > Testudines > Chelydridae > Chelydra > Chelydra serpentina. The sequence goes on from JBAIAC010000033.1 coordinate 24,882,381, forward strand.
GAGTTGTTTTCTTTCCGGCTGGAATGAATCCTGGTTGGAGGGCTGAGCGGGATCCGGGCCCCAGCACTTCGCTCAGGGGCAGCTCATTTCCTCACCATAAAATAACAAACCTGAGATGCGTGGCTGGAGAGCCCCGGCCCAGAGAGGGTCAAGGGTCAGAGGGGTCACTGCGCACACAGCTCTCCGATTCCTCTTCTCATTCACACCCGGCAGATCTGTCAGCAGCACAGAGCTATAAACAGGGCCTGTGGAATCCCTGGCCTAGGGGAGTCGGAGAGGGGAAACAGTCCATCCATTCTCTGTCCCACCAGGGCTGGGGCCCGAGGACTTTCGCCATTGATGCTAACATGTATGTGGATGCTGCCCTGTAAACCCGAAGAATGGCAGCAATCTAATACCCCAAAGGGCCGAATTGTTGCCATCAGCCGTGTGCCAACAGGATCCCCCACCCCCGGTCTGCCCATGCATTGCATTGAGAAGAATGACCAACCCCCTCCTCCCTGTCAGACCTTCTCTGGTGCCCTTAGCCCACGCAACCCTTTCCCAGGCCACCAGGTATGGCCAGCGACCTAGTGACGAGGCCAGGGCCCTGTGTGAAACCCAAGAACGGGCTTGTGTGGTCTGTTTATTTATCGATGCTAACGACCACATGGTGCCCGTCTTCACGCTGCCCAGGCACCTTGCAGTTCATTGAGATCAAGCAACGAAATATATATATTTGTGCCAGCCCAGCCTTCTCCTCCTGACCCCCAGCAAAGCCCATAGCTCTGATCAGAGCATGCTCTGCTGGGGAGAGCAGGGTGCACACTCGGGGAGCTCCCCCACCCAGCTGCTGCTCTGGTCCCTGCCACGTTCTCATCTCATGGCCTCTTGTTTCTTCTTTGGCTCCACAGCTCCGCCTCTGCCCACAAACCTAAACCCCAAAATCCTTCGTCTGAGCTGGGCACCTGCCTTGAACTAGCAGGATTCAGAGTCCCCATCCGGACTGTGATCTCAGGAGATGCTCAAGGGGGAGGCTGTCAACAGGCCCCACTAACCCATGCCCGGCAGTGCCAGGCTCTGTGATGGTTTCCTCGGCATGGTGCCTTCTCGCAGTGCATGGGCCATTCCCTCCTGGAGTCTCAGAGAGCCTCACCCCTAGGCAGGAGCGGGGCTGCTGCCCACTTGACTTGATGACAAGCTGTATACGCTATGGCTGAAGTTTAGAAGACAGGAAGTGTCTTCTACAGGTCAGACTGACAGGAGGTGATGCACCCTGCCAAATACCTGCCTGGGACAGGCATCGTGGCAGGGCTTGGCTCCCCTGTTCAGCCCTTTAGCTCCCTTCTGACGCGGGGCAGGTTGTCCCACATGTGGCCTTCTTCCTTTGGGCAATGGCGTCCATCTGACGTCTTCTGGGGGCCACTCTAGAGAGATGAGATCCACACCTGGGCCAGCTCCCTCCCCATGCCCCAGTGCAGGGCAGCAGTGTGCAGAAGGGCTCTGTGGCATGCCAGTCAGAGTCTGAGATTCACCCGCCTAGGGTGATGCCAAGATGTTAATGGAAATTCTTCGACCACTTGCGTAAGCACTGTCCTAACTCCCCTTCGTATTCTGGACAACGGACTTCATTCTCCATCCCTCCTCTGCCCCCACTCTCCGCGCTCTGAGGCACAGATGGGAAATGAAGTGTGTTTCCCTTTAAGAGGCTGGCTCTGGAGCAGTGAGGATTGTCCCGCTGCTGTTTCCTTTTAGCCCATGCAAGAGCCCTAAACACATTTCACTCCAGCTTGACTCAGGGGGGGGAGACCCAGGAGCCTCCTCAACTTTCCCAAGGACCCTGACCGGCTCCCACGTGTAAGTAGGGGATGACTGAAGACCCCAGAGCTTTTCTGCACAGGGGATGGGGTGGGAGAGCAGGAATCCTGCTTTCTGTGCCCTTTTCCAGGGGGACTGAGTGTGGATCCGCTGGTGGGGACAGGGAGCGTTGGAAAGAGTAGGGGGCTGCCAAGGAATAGTCCCCTGGAAGTTAGTGGGGGGCTGCAGGGACCCTGTTAACTGCATGGAATCTGCCTGCTAACCATGCCCAGAGTTGGGAGACCCCTTGGGAGCGAGGCTGGCGCTGGAGGGTCTGCTGGGACCGGACAGATAGCACAGGCGTGATCGCCTGGGGTTTACAACCAAGCTATGATCTGTCTCAAAGGGTGACTCTCGGGGTAAGGTGAATCCCTGGATATAGGGCAAGGGGCTAGCGAATGCTTTGCTGCCCCGGCGGCGAGGCTCTGATAGTACCAGCCCTTGGCACTCGGAACCGTGTCCTTCGGGGCAACTGGATCCCAGGCGCATTACAGAGCAGAGAAATGGTTACAGATGGAAAGACAAACAGCTGGGGGCGAGAGGAAGGAAGCGGCAGAAGGGGGGCGAGGGCTGGTGCGGGTCGAGATGAAACACAAGAGCCAGATAAAGGGAGCCCCAGCTTCAAATGCAGAGTGCCGGGAGGCTCAGGTTGGCACGTGGGTGCGTATGTACCTGGGTGTAGCTGGCAGCCTCGGCGCGCTGTGCTGGGACGTCCCACGCTGGAAGGAGGGTCCCGGTGGGTCTCTGGTTGTCCTGGTTTCAGAGGCGTGTAAATGACAATAGGAGCTAGGGGACTATAGAGCAGAGGGGCTCTGCCTGGGGCCCGCTCCAGCCTTTGAGGATCTCAGGCCAGTATCTCCCTCCAGATAGGGAAACTGAGGCAGAGTGGGGGAAGCGTCACTCGGGGAGACCGTGTCAGAGGTGTAAATAGAACCCAGGAGTCCCCACTCACTGTCCTGAGCATTGGCCACAAGCCGCCTCACTCCCAGAAATGCGGCTGGGTGGGGGGATCCTACACTAGGACTAGACCCCCCCCCCCCCCGCATACCCTGGGGCACCGGTCGAGGCAGTTGCCGGGGCTGCTGCAGCGGGGAGCTGACTGTGTGGCTCTGGCATGCATCACTCTGAAGGGAAAGGGCCCCATGCCTTCGGACTGCCCCGTCTCTGCCCGGCCCCTGCTCTCACATCCCCCGGACTGACGGATGGTGGCGGTTTCAAAGGAGCTTGTTAAACCCCGTCTAAACGGGGGCACCGATGTCAAATTCTTTCCAGCGACCAACTCCTGGAGCAGAGTGGAGAACTGATGAGTACAGGGCGCCCTCTGCAGGCGCTAAAGGAACTTTGCAGCCCGCCAAATATTTCTGGAAGATATGCTCCAGTTCAACCCAGGAATTATTTGGGGGAAGTGCTACGGCCTATGGTATGCGGGCAGGCAGACTACATGATTGCAGTGGTCCCTGCTGGCCTGAGAATCTATAAATCTCTGGGAGCTGCACCTAGTCAGCCTTCAGCTGGCTCCACTTGATTTGGTTCTCTATGGCCTATGAAGCCCTAAGAAGGGTCTGCCCATAATGCCAGTGTCTGAGAAGCTTCCCCTAAACAGATCTGGGATTTGCAAAACAATTGTTCTCTTCCCTAGTTCAGCTCTAACATCTCCCCGCATGTTACAGAGCCACCTGCTGAACATGACAAACCCGGTCAGTTCTTGTCCTAGTGATAACATGGCTTCGTCCTAGATGTCACAGCGGGAGAGTCCCCTGCCAAGCACAGCCCCGGGGCAGGTTTGTGCGCTGCAGGGTTCTGTCCAGCCAGAGCTGGTGCAAGGAAGTTTTGTGCCCTAGGCGAAACTTCCTTGCACCGGCCCTGCGCCGCCCCCCCCAAGCTAACCCCCTCCCCTCACAGCCATTCCATCCCCATGGCGGCTCTCCCCCACTGGAAGCTCATCCCCCCCACCCACGGCAGCCTTCCCCTGCCCGCGGCGCCCCCCCCCCCAGCTCCCGGCTCAGCCGCAGAGCCAGCAGGCGGGCGGCAGCCGCGGCCAGCCGCGCCCCCACCCCCCGCTCCCGGCTCAGCCGCGGAGCCGGGAGGGCGGGCGGCAGCCGCGGCCAGCTGCCCCCCGTCTCCCAGATCAGCCCCGGAGCCGGGAGGGCAGGAGGCAGTCGCTGCCAGCTGCCCCCCGGCTCCCGGCACCCTAGGCGACCGCCTAGGGTTGCCTAGTGGGCGTGCCGGCCCTGTGTCCAGCGGCGTTAAAGGACCCAGAGAGTGAAGGAAGCTCCTGGGAGGGCTGGGTGAGGGACGGATTTTGGGGGGTCCCTGGCAATTCCAAAAATGAAAATGAGAACAATGGTTCTGGGGCAGCTGAAATGGGAGCTCCAGTTCCGACCATGTTAAAGGGGCTGTGACTGGTTTTAAATGACACGGAAGGAAGTTTCAAAACAAAAAGTCGTTTTGATCTGAAAAATCCAAACGTTTCCGCTTGTTCAGACCTTTCGCGTGTTTCTGACACAGGTTTGACCCAAATTTGCAAAATGTTTCAGTGTCGCTGAATCTGCTGTTTTCGATGGAAAATAGTTTTGGCCAAAAAGTTTTGCCCAAAAAGTTTTGCCCAGCAGTAACTCCCGGTTCTTCCCTCAGATTTTCAACTAGGGGGTCGCACACACCAGGGCTCTTTGGATTCCTCCATCCCCCCCACAAGTCCCCTATTTGCCACCCTCTCATCCCCTTCTATTTCAGAGACTCTGTGCAACCCTCCTCACCCCCTCCATCATGCTAGGAATGCTGTGTGCCCCTTTTCACCATACCAGCATCCTCCATTCTCCCCACTATGCCAGGGCTCTGTGTGCCTCCTCATTACCGTGTGTATTACTATAGCATATAGGATTCCCTATCGTGGACTTATTGTGCTAGGTGCTGTACAAATGCAGACCAAGAAGAAGACAGTCACTGCCCCTTCCCTCCGCGCCCCTTTCCTCCTCCATGTCAAGGATTCTGTGTGCTCCCAATCCTCCCCTCCCCCATGCCAGGGTTCTCCATTCTCCCGCCATGTCCCCCTTCCCCAGACCACTGTCTTCCATTCCCCCCACCCCATGCCACGGGCTCTGTGTGCCCCCCATTCTCCCCCATAAGCCCTGGGCTCCATATGCAGCACTCAAAAGTGATCACATTACGCACAGAGAAATGCCACCAAGAGCTGCGTAAGGCCTTGCAAACTCGGTCCCTGACAAGAGAAGCTGCCCAGAGGGTGAGAATGTCCATGGATTCTCTGAAACACCGGTTGGCTCATCCTTCCCTCACGTGCTTTCGCTGGAAAGCTCAGCGAGTGGCGAGCAGGGGATTGTTGGCATCGACAGAAGAGGAAATAAGGGTTTGCAATGCTGCTTCTGTGGCTATTCTCCAGACAGGTACTAGAGTCCCCGGAAGGGCTCAGCAGCCTGGTGCAGAAATGCAACTGGATTCTAACGGTACCGTCAGAGAGGTTAACGCTCACGTTGGCATTTAGCAGCCTGGCTGTGTTTTGCTGCCAGTGGACGTGTGAGGAGTGGGGTGGGAGCGCTGGGTGTGGGGAGTCCCTGCAGCAGCCATAGGGTTGCCAGGCATCTGGTTTTCGGCCGGAACGCCTGGTCGAAAAGGGACCCTGGTGGCTCCGGTCAGCACCGTCGACTGAGCTGTTAAAAGTCCGGTTGGCGGTGCTGCGGGGCTAAGGCAGGCTAGTCCCTACCTGTCCTGGCTCCGTGCTGCACCCCAGAAGCAGCCAGTAGGTCCGGCTCCTAGGCTTGGGGACAGGAGGCTCCATACGCTGCCCCCATCCTGAGCACCGGCTCCGCACTCCCATGGGCTGGGAACCACAGCCAATGGGGCCAGCGGGGGTGGTGCCTGCGGGTGAGAGCAGCATGCAGAGTCTCCTGGTCCCCCCCACCTAGAAGCTGGACCTGCTGGCTGCTTCCAGGGCGAAGCACGGAGCCAGGACAGGTAGGGACTAGCTTGGCTTACCCCCGCTGTGCCGCTGACCAGGAGCTACCCAAGGTAAGCCCATGCCTCAACCGCGAGCCCCAACCCCCTGCCCCATCCCCCCCATCCCACACCCTGAACCCCTCATCTCTGGCCCTACCCCAGAGCCCGCACCCCCAGCCCAGAGCCAGTACCCCCCCCCCCCCCAACTCCAACCCCCTGCCTCAACCCACAGCCCCCTCCCGCACTCCTAATCCCTCGGCCCCACCCCCCAGCCTGGAGCCTCCTCATGCACCCCAAACCCCCTCACCCCCATCCCAGAGCCTGCAGCCCCAGCCAGAACCCAGAGCCCCCTCCTGCACCCTAAACCCCTCATTTCTGGCCCCACCCGGAGCCCACACCCTTTGTTAGAGACCTCACCCCCCTCCTTCACCCCACCCCTCTGCCCCAGCCCAGTGAAAGTGAGTGAGGGTGGGGAAGAGCGAGCTACTGAGGGAGTGGGAATGTAGTGAGTGGGGGTGTGGCCTCAGGGAAGGGGCGGAGCAGTGGGCATGGCCTTGGGGAAGAGGCAGGGCTAGGGTGTACAGTTTTGGGAGTAGAAAGTTGGCAAGCCTAAGCAGGCACTGTGGGGGATGGCAGTAGGAGCACTGGCTGTGAAATAGCCCCCTGCTATATTAGGCCTAGCTTTCTGCTATACTAGGCCTGGCCTCTCCCAGCGGGGTATACTTCAAACGGTAGAGGAGTATTTTCAAACGGAGCATGTGCAGGCAGTTGCCTGTACAGTGTGTGCGCACTAGCTCAGTGTGTGCAAATGACAAAACATGCCTTTTGCACATGTAAATTCTATCCCGTGCGTGTGCACAGGTGAGAGCTGCACACAGAGTGACTCGCTTGTGCAAAGCCACAGGTGCGCTAGCAGCGACTGAGCAGATGGGGAGACACCCCCTGTGCATTGACTCAGCTTCCTCATTCTCTTGGACAGACAGGTGTTCCTCCGCCCCCCCCCGGGAGCCATGCTGCTGCTATCCCTGGTTGTGATGCTGCTGCAGCTGGGCAGAGGCTGCTGTGGGCTCCCCTTCTACAACGGCTTCTACTACGACCACGTCATGAACGACAAGGGCAACGGCAATGGCAACGGCGAAGGTGTGTGTGGCGGGGAGGGCAGGGCCGACTGGGGAGGGGCTGGCCCTTAGTACCAGTTGCTAGGAGTGCGTGGTCCAGGGAGGATACTGCTCGTGTTTATGGGTGGGGAATCCTGATGCAGGCCGGGCAGGAATCGCTCACCCACGGCCCTTCCCCAGTTCCTGAGGCAGCAGGCTCGTGGGTGTGGAAGTTCGGAGTGTTGCCAGTAGGCGTAGAGCGGGGTGGGAGCTGTAGAGAAGGAGGCCGGGGCAGTTGGGAGGTGAGGATGTGGGAGCGCGTGGACGGTCTTTGCCTCCTAACTTGGGGTGGGTAATTCAGAGGGAGAGGATGACAGTTGCCAGGCTCACACCAGGCATGTTGGGGCTGTTGCTCCCCACAGCCCGCTGGTATCATCCCCCTCCCATAAAGCTCCCCTCCTCTGGGTGGGGGAATTTCCCCCATCACCTTACCTGGAAATCTCCTCTTGCCCTCCTCTGCCCTGCCAGGATGCCAGGACAGCGTCCCCTTGGCTCTCGCTCCAGTTGGAAGATCCCTGGGGGAGTAGAATGGAACGGTTTTGAACCTGGTCTGATTGGGTCCTCTGCCCCGTTCCTCTGTATCACTCCCCCCTGGTCCCCTCCTCTTGCGCACTCACAGAATTAGAGATAGTGGAGGTGGGTCAGCTGAGGAGCTCCCATCCGGTCGGGTCCACCCTCTTCCCCATACGGCTGGGGCCAGATTGGGCTCTGCCACCTATTCCCTGGAGATTTGTCTCCTCCAGTTGCAAGCGGCTCGCACCCCTTCCCTTGAAGCGACAAAGGGTCCTGTGGCACCTTATAGACTAACAGAGGTATTGAAGCATAAGCTTTCGTGGGTCAATACCCACTTCTTTGGATGCAAGCAGTTTTCCACTGCTTGCATCCGAAGAAGTGGGTATTGACCCACGAAAGCTTATGCTTCAATACCTCTGTTAGTCTATAAGGTGCCACAGGACCCTTTGTCGCTTCTGCAGATCCAGACTAACACGGCTACCCCTCTGATACTTGACCCCTTCCCTTGTGAGAGGACGGCTCAGCCTAATGGGGGTTTGCTGTCCGAAAGGGCTTCCTGAGATGCAGGCCAAATAGCCCATCCAGAGCTCTCAGTGCTACCCCCTTGCTCTACCCCGAACAACTCTTCTCCCTCCCAGGGGATTCTAGCTGGCAGGTCTCAGGTTCGGACACTTGCGCAGCTGGTGGGTACTGGGCTCAGATAGGTGCTGCCTCTCTGCGGGGCACTGGGTTCCCTCCAACCCCAGCAGCATCTGAAGCCACCCACCTCCCTTTCTTTCCACCCCTCTCCTACATTCATGCAGGTGCAGCGGGAGGGGGCGCGGGAGGCAGTGATGATGAATGGGGTGGGGGGGAGCGAGTGGAGGAGGATGGGGTAGATAGTGTGAGGGAAGGGGCAGAGTACAAGGGGGGGTGGGAACAAGAGTGCATGAGGTGGGGCTCACAGGGCCAGACTGGTGTCAATCAATGGTGTGGTCCATTGCAGGAGTTACTGTGCTCAGAGCAGGGCAGATTGTTCCCTCCCCGCTTCTCCATCACAGAGCGTCCCTATACACGCCTAGCTCTTCCCAGGTACCCTGTGGCCACTGGCGGGTGCGTGGCTGCCCTGCTGGACAGTAACTGCCTTAGAACCCCTTAGTGGGGATGCATGTGGGGTAGGCTGCCCCCTCCCTCGCTGCAGAAGAGTCCTGAGCTGGCGGGATGGGGTCCCCTGGCAGTGCTCATTCCCCCTTGGACCCCTCTCCCCCACCAGTTCACTTCAATGGCGTGAAGCTGGTGGTGGAGACCCCGGAAGACGCCATCTTCACCTATCGGGGCGCCAACATCACGCTGCCCTGCCGCTACCACTACGAGCCCAAGCTGGAGACGCCGCGCAAGATCCGCATCAAGTGGTCCAAGCTGCGGGAGGACAACACCAAGGAGCGGGACGTGCTGGTGGCCATCGGGCTGAAGCACCGCAGCTTTGGCGAGTTCCGGGGCCGCGTGCACCTGCGCCAGCGGGGCGAGCAGGAGGCGTCCCTGGTGATCAGCGACCTGCGCCTGCAGGACTACGGCAAGTACCGCTGCGAGGTGATCGACGGGCTGGAGGACGAGAGTGGCATCGTGGAGCTGGAGCTGCGAGGTGAGTGGCCCGGCGGACAGTGCCATGGGGGGGGGGGGGGGAGGAGAGGAGGCAGGGGAAGAGATGGGGCAACTCCCCCTGGCACAGAGATTTCCCTGGGGTTACAGCCACTGGGGACAGTAACAGGCACCCAAGAAGCTGTCCCCTTTGAGGCTCCTGAGTGGGATCGGCGTAGGTTCTGGGTCCTTCTGCGGCTGCCTCCCGCGGGGGCCACTCCCATGCCCAGCCAACACTGGGGTTATGCGGGTGCCATGGCGCAGCTGTTCAGGAAGAAGCTCCCCCACAGATGCTCTCCCACTGGATGAGTGCGAGTGACGGAAGGAGCCCCTCCCCCATAAAAGTTGCCACCTAATCCTATGGCCCTGCCCACCCAGATCGGCATCTCTGCAGTGTTGTGGCCACGTGCCCTCACCTTGCACTTGCGCTATGGCAGTTAGACTCGCAGGAGCTCCTTGGGGCAAGGAGAAAGAAGGGATGTCATCTTATTCCTTGTTTGTACAGCACCTAGCACAGTGGGGCTCTGATCCTTGACTGGGGCCCTTAGGTCCAGTACTACTGCAGCAATCAAATACCACTGCACTAGACTTCTGTGGCTCACCCTCCATCCAGGGCATCGACACACACACTACAGGCGTATTGTGAAGTGCGCCTGTAACCTACAGCCACTCAGTGTGGCTCCCCCTAGTGGAGGCTGGGCGTAGGAGTCTGCTGCTGGCTTTGCGCTAACAGCTGGGTGTTTTACCCCAAGCAGAAGAGGCGGCTGTTTAAAAACCCAAAGGCTTCGCGGTCAAGTCCTGCTAACAGTGACCTTCAACCCCGGGGGCGCAGTGTGACTGCCAGTTGTGTTGCTGCAGGACGGGGGGCCTGTCGCTATGCCATACTGTAGTGGTTTTTTTAAGGTGGTAGCTCTCACAGGTGGGAGGAGGGGGCATAAGACCACAGAACACGTGTGTGTCTCTCCCCCCTCCCTGGCCTAATTTCTCATTGCTGAACCTGTGCAGCGCAGGGCACAACACACAGGGAATTGGTGCTGGAGAAAGAGACTAAGAAGGGTGTGAAACGTCCCACCTGTTGCTCTGTGATCCAGACAGAAAGTCACCCCCTAGGATGTTCTCCTCCTCCATAGGCTCAGACCCCAGCTCCGCATCCCGGTCCCAGACTCACACCCAACCCAGAATGGTGGGAAATGTCTCATTTCCTGCCACCTTGTTGTGTTCCTGACCCAGTGCCACCCACTCACTCTGCAGCCGGGGGACTTGTACCAAGCCGCCTTCCAGCCATCTGGAGGCTCTGAGCGAGGGGCAAGTCCACTGGCTACTCACACCAGCCTTCAAAGCGCTCCCAATTAACTCTGAGCAGGCAGCGATCATGCCTCACTCTGGCCACCAGGTGTCACCATTGACACGTGTCATTGTCCCTCTGGGCTGCTGCTGCCAGTCCCTTTGGTCTTTGGACTGGCCACATGATTCCAATAAGCCAGGGGCTGCGCTGAACTCAGATGAGATCCTGGGCCTGAAGATTGAGGCGCTCAGGGGCCTTTCTTTCCTGGACGATCCCATGAGCGAAACCCCAGGAGAGAGGCTGTTCTCACAAGGGGCTTTGGAGACGCTGCTGGGACGTCTCTGAACCCCAGCACGGTTTGGGGTTCATCTGTGCCTAGGTCTCGCTCCAGTGAGTTTGGAGGCATGAGCCTGGGAAGGGGCAGGGTGCTGCTGTAACACCCTCTGCTTGCTGGGAATGTCACTGGGTATGTCGGTGGGGACCTGTACCATCCACCCCGGGGGGGCGGGGGGTGTCAAGTTGTGGGCATAGCCAGAGGAGTGCTACCCTTCACAGTGGCTCCGTGACAACAGCCACTCCCTCTCTCTTTCCCTCCAGGGGTGGTTTTCCCATACCAGCCTCACCACGGCCGCTATCGACTCAACTTCCACGAAGCCAAGAAAGCCTGCGAGGAGCAGGACGCTGTGATCGCGTCCTTCGAGCAGCTCTTCAAGTCCTGGGAGGAGGGGCTGGACTGGTGCAACGCCGGCTGGCTGCTGGACGGGACAGTGCAGTACCCCATCTCCCAGCCCCGGGAGCCCTGCGGCGGCAAGCTGGCCCCCGGCATCCGGAGCTACGGCGAGCGTCACAAGAACCTGCACTACTTTGATGTTTTCTGCTTCTCCTCTGCTCTGAAAGGTGAGTCTGGCATCCGCAGGGCTCAGAGTTAGGCGGGAGACCTGCTTGATGCAGGGAGGTGACCAGTAGGGGGCACTCTTTTCTCGGGGCACAGTGTGGTGGCAGGGGGTGCTGCCTGTTGGAAGGGACACCTCTCCGCTGAACTGGAAAACTGAGGGCCTGCAAAGACCCAGCAGAACTCCTGTAAGAGCTGGGGTGTTTGACCCAGCCAAATTCTAACCTGGGTAATTCCATCCACCTCCCTAAATTCTCAGAGCACCTTCCGTTAGATCTGGGATTCTCCTCCATTGCCCAGACTGAAATGGTAGCTAGCAGTGCTGCATGCCGGTAAACTGCATCCGTGCCCCACGCTAGGGATCGCTGGGTCAATGGAGCGATTGCTCCATTTAGGTTACAACTCGGTTTGGGATGCAAGGCGAGAGAGGCTGGCAAAGCTGTGTCATTCAAATTGACAACATGGCATCAGCCTGTGCCAGCATCAGAGGAACCACCGGTTCGGTAATAAAGGGCCCGACTCTTCCTTTTGTGGGCACAAAGTGGCAACAAACCCAGGAGAACCAGCACGGAGGGGACTCCCCAGGCTTGGGGGCATGTCTGGCAAAGCTAGTATGCCCAGCCGTTCATGTGTGGTGAAGTGTTTAGATCAGGGATGGGCAAACGTTTTGGCCCGAGGGCCACATCTGGGAATGGAAATTGTATGGGGGGCCATGAATGCTCACGAAACTGGGGATTGGGGTGTGGGAGGGGGTGCGGGCTCTGGGGTGGGGCCAGAAATGAGGAGTTCAAGGTGCAGGAAGGGGCTCCGGGCTGGGGCTGAGGGGTTCGGAGGGTGGAAGGGGGATCAGGGCTAGGGCAGGGGTGCAGGAGGGGGTCAGGGGTGCAGGCTCCGGGCGGCGCTTACCTCAAGCAGCTCCCGGAGGCAGCGGCATGTCCGCCCTCCATCTCCTATGTGGAGGCACGGCCAGGCGGCACTGCCCCATCCGCAGGTGCCACCCCTGTAGCTCCCATTGGCTGTGGTTCCTGGCCAATGGGATCTGTGGGGGTGGCGCTTAGGGTGGGGGCAGTGTGCAGAGCATCCTGGCTGCCCCTACACGTAGGGAGCCAGAAGGGGGACATGTTGCTGCTTCCGTGAGCCGCGCAGAGCCACATCATGCACAGAGCAAGCCCCCTACCCCACTCCCTGGCTGGAGCACCGAAGCGGAGCAAGCCCTGTACGCTGCTCCCTGGCGGAAGCTCGAGGGCCGGGTTAAAATGTCTATAGGGCCGGATGCGGTCCCCAGGCTGTAGTTTGCCCACCCTTGGTTTAGATGGTATAAAATCCCTTTGGCCCCTTCCCCATTCCTATGGCAGGGAGAGCACGGCCTGTTGTTTCTGAACTCCGAACTTATGTTGAATCCAGGCAGAGATGGGGTGAACTCCCATTCCTAGCACCTCCTGCGGGCGAGGGGTTTTTGTGCAGGGCCGGCCATGCTCAGTGTCCCTCCGCCTCCCAGTGACCACCCCCTCTGCCTTGCCCCCCCAGGGAGAGTTTACTATCTGGCTCACCCGGAGAAGCTGACGTTGGAAGAGGCCAAGCAGGCCTGCCAGGATGACGGGGCTGTAATTGCCAAGGTGGGGCAGCTCTACGCAGCGTGGAAGTTCTTCAGCCTGGATCGCTGCGATGCTGGCTGGCTGGCAGACGGCAGCATCCGCTACCCCATTGCCTTCCCCCGGCCCAACTGCGGCCCACCGGAGCCGGGGGTCCGGAGTTTCGGCTTTCCCGACAAGGGCAAGTTTGGGGTTTATTGCTACAAGCTGAACTAAGGAATGGAGAGGGGCTCCCTCTTTGCCAGTGGACACTTCCCTGCCTGGTGCTGCCTGGATTTAAAGGGTCAGGTTTCCGGGGTGTTGGGGTATTTTTTAATTTCAATTGTTTCTTTTTTAAATTTTACATTTTTTTCACTCAAGGGAAACTTCTGCGGGTTGCTGGGCCCTGGCGTCTCGCTAACCCACCGAGTGCCACCGCTGCGCCTCTCTCCTGGCTGGGAAGGGGGCACCAGATCTCCTTCCACCCAACCAGTGGAGAGAGACTGAGATGGTATCTCGGGTTGGGGAGCTTGGTGTCTGGTACCAGGTGGCTCCATCCCTTGGTCACAGGGTCATCTAGATAAGAAGTGACACGTTCACACACGTCCACTTGGGCTAGAGAGTCATTTCCTAGCAGGGACGCATCCAGGCATCGGAGAAGCACAGAGCGCGCGACTGGTTGATGGCAAGGGCAGATGCCCTGTGGATGTGCTCCAGTTTCACCGGCACCAAAGGGGAACAGCCGTCTCTAATGCACAGACTGCTCTGCCGTCCCATCCCAGCCAGCACGGAAGGCATCAAATCTACCGCAAGCCGGAACGTAGAGTATGGCAGGTCACTCTCCCCCATCCCCCTGTTAATGTGGGCGAATGATCAACCACACACAAGTGACTCACCGCTCACCAAAGTCCTTCCCTTGCCCTCAGAGTCCTTCCCTTCCCAATGAAGCACAGATGAGGTCAGAGATATTAGGCATAATTCTAAGCATAGAGGCCCAGCGCTAACAGCTTAGGCCTTGTGTGTCCCGGGAGACTCCTTCTCTTTCCCCACCCGCCCCCCTCCAGTCCCTTCTTTCTCTCCCTTCCCCTCCTTGCAGGAGCTGGATGTGTTTCGACTCTCTGATACTCCAGTCTGAGGTTGGCGGTTTCCAAGGGCCCTGAAAGGCGCTGCTATGTGTGTACTGGGTGGAACTCTCCGGTTTGCCTGCCTTGTTCTCCATGGGCCCCTCTCCCAGGCCCCACTTGAATCCCAGGGGCTCGGTCTTTGTGTGCTTTGTTGTGAAAAGATGTATTCGCCTGGACCTCTTCAAATAAAGCATTGGAGAAAGCCCCGGAGGTGTGCAACTGTGTCCCGGGCGGTAGGACACATTCTGCTGTGTTCTCCCCGGCCAGCAGCAGCAGCAGCTCTGCGAAGGATTTTAGAAAGGGAATGCCCTCGGGGTACTAGGCTCAAAGTGGGGCACCCAGGACTTGGAAGGGCTGGAGGTGTTGGAGATAAGAACCGAAGGGCATCAGCAGAGCTGTGTATGAACAAAGCTGCGTGGCATAGCAGGCCCCGGGGGTAGGGGTGGGGATTAGGGCAGATCTGAGGAGCCTCATCAGAACTGTGGGTAGGGGGTAGCAGGACTGGAACTGGGAGAAGGCAGACTTAAGGTGCCTTGGCAGGTTGTGGGGAAGGGAAGGCAGGAGCGGAAGAGCAGGGTGGAAGGCTGCAGGTCTGGGTGGAGGCGCAATGGCAGTTGTGTATGGGGGATGTGGGGAGCCCTGGACTGAAGTAGCTGTGAGGGCAGGACTGAGGGGGGTGTTCCCCAGGGATGAAGTGGGGGGAAATTGGAAGCCTGCTCATCTCCTAACTGCATTGGCTGCTAGCGGCCCATAACTCTCCTGGCAGCAGATCAGTGTCCCCTTTCCCCTGATGGTTTGGATTTTTTAAACAACCAAGAGATTTCCCAAACAAATTACCTAACACAGTGTGCTGGTGCCTCCCTATATCAGTAAGTTAGGTGCTTTCCCATGCCCTTAAAATACCATTTCTGTTACGGGCTGCAGCTCCCTGGACTTACCCAAGCAATCCTCTTGTCTCCTGCTGAAATGTGCCAGAGTTTGTCTCAGCTGTGAGCTCCCAAAGGACCTGGCACTCTGGATATGAGATCAGCAGCACACGTCTAGGAACTGGGCTTCTCAGTGTTTGCAGTCTTGTCAGTTGTTTCTCTAATTAGGGCTAATGAATTGCCCAGGCCAGGTAGGAAATGCTGAGCCTTGTTGAGCTTGACAGGCTGCTGAATCATCTTTAAAGATTAACAGGGGAACTTCTTCATGATAGGAAATTGGTATGGTTGGGCAGGTCTCAGACACTGCAGTCAGGGGAGCATGTGACCAGGGGCCTACTGATGATGTGCCAGTGGCTGGCAGAGAGCTGGCTGGGCATGTGTCTCCTCCTTGTAGTAAAAGAAGCTAAAAGTGCATTGAATACTTAGCTACTGTTAATTTTCTATGGGAGCATTGGCTGTGGCTCCCACAGGGGTATTCGGTGCATACCCCGTGGGTAACCCAAGTGGTGGAGGGGGGGCCTTCAGGATCATGAATGGGAGGAGAGGAGAGAGGCCGGCTGATTGAATATGGGAGGAAAAGTGGGGTCTGTGCAATGGTATGTGGGAGGGGGTGGTCTCCACTAGAGAGATGTGTTGTGTTGTGGAGAGGGAAGCGATAGCTGTGACTGGCTATGCCGTGGAGCTGGGGTGGGGCCTCTTTAACTCAGCTGCTGCAGCTGCTGTGCTCTGAGGATGTAGGTTTTGCCCCCAGATTCCTACCTGCAGTGGTGAGTGTGGCTGAAGGTGGGGGATACCGAGGTCTCTGCTGCTGTCCCTAACAAGAAGGCTGCTCCCCACACAGTTCTCTAATAGAGAGAGGAGTTAGTACCTCCAAGAGCTCCCCCACTGCAGAGAGCGGCATGTGTGTGGAGGAGTAGTGTGATTTGCCATTGCCTGGATAAAGAGAGGCCCCACTCTCCACACCTGTCCATGGAGCACCTTTCCCCGGCACTAAACACCCTTTCCAAACAAGAGACCCCACAGCTATAGAGAGTTATAGCAGCAGATGCGTCTCCAAAGCTGGGATGGGACATTCAGGGGAGGGCTTCTGAAACGGAGACACCCTCTTCCTGCTGTGCTGCATCCTAGACCTCTCCTGCTCCATGGGAGACCGGAGACGGCCAGAGAGGCTTGGAGAAGCAGCAACAGCAGGAAACCACGTCACAGTCAGTTTGGGCTCAAAGGCTTGTGGGATTCCCCCTAACAAGCGCACTGCCTGGCTTGTTCAGGAAGGCACCTTTTGCTCGGGTTTTTAAGGCATATTTGTTGCTTCCACTCATATACACATTCGCCTGGGGAGGGGACCCCGCCCACCCAATCGTGTGTGCACACTGCTCCCCACAAATAACACGCATCCACATGCACACAAAGTGTTCACATAGACTGACACCCAGGTGCCTGTGTGATGGATGCCATCATGGCCAACGTCAGGGTATTTACCGGGGGGACTTTAGCTCACGCTGTAGAGGCTGGTGCTTTTAGCTCTAAAGAGCCAGGCTCTGAAGCTGGGAGCCGGACCCGACTCCCAGCCTATGTGGGTAGGGCACAGAGGGGCTGCTCGACTCACACCACAGGCATTTCACGAGCACGCACGCACAAACGTGCAGCAGCACACAACCACACAGCTGCCTACACGCAGTCCACCAGGTAACAGGAAGAATAAAATACAACCGGTTTTATTGTCCAGGTTTCACAATAGCGCTGACAGCAGCAGGCACTGCCGTGTGTCAGGTTCTCATTTTAGGCACAAGACGTATAATAAAAAAAAAAGGTTTGGTTGTTTTTTTTTTTGCTTTTTACAAAAACAAAACCCCTCCCAGGCTGGGTCTCCCTGGCCCCTCGTCATGAGCAAAAGCGCAATTCAGGCCACGCGCACACAGGCTCCTACCAGCATCCTGGAGACTTTGGCTAAGCCATTTAAATTACCCCTCCCACCCCCAAAGAAAGACTATTCCGATTTTTCTCTCTTTATTATCATTTCTCATCATTATCATCATCAGCATCATGTTTCAAAAATATAAATAGGTGCAGGGAACCCCGGTGCCCTGCACGGTCCCCCAGAAAGAGCGCGCCATCTCAGGATGGGAGCTGCTTTGCCATGCGGCCTGGGGATGGGGAGACTCCGTCCGGGACCCAGCGGTGGGAGAGAGGGAAGGGGCCAAAACCAAGAGGCATTTGGGCCCAGATTTCTTTCCCTCCCCCCTCGTCCCTCCATCTCACTCTCTCCCTTCCATTCCCCCACTTTACATGCCCCTCTCATACATTCAACGACACTTCACAGCTATTGACTGCCCCACCTCACCACCCCCGTGCCGTACTGCAGCAGCGGAAGGATTCTTTAAAATAAAAAACAAAGGTGGCGTCCGCCCCAGCCATTAAATAACAGAAATAATTACATTGTTCGTGGATAAAATCAGGAAAAAATAATCTTCTTTATTATTTAACTTAACCCCCCCGCCCCCGCCCTCTGCAACCCTCCCACCCCTTCCCCAAAGGCACAAAGGTATTTGGAACCGGACGGCTAGTCAAAATGCTGGACTCTAATTCCCTTTGCTTTGGTGCGCTGAGGTTGGTTTGTTTTTTTTATATATATACACAAAGGTGGGGGTTTTTCTTTAATATATTTTTTTCCTTATATGACAAAAAGCAACAACAACATCAAGAAGAAGAAACTGCCTCTGCTAATATAATTTCCATAAAATCTCTCGCTCCCCTCTCTAATGGGTGGGTGTCTGTGCGGCTCTGCCATTGGTTCTCGACCGATTCCTTGGGCTCCTCTTGTGTAGTCTGCGTTTGTAGATGGAGGCTGCGGGAGGAGGAGGAGAAGAAAAGGCAGCTTGTTACTGGGAGAAAGTTACAGAGCCCCTGCTTGTCCTTAGCTGGCTCACCCCAGGCCTCTCGTTCCCTGGAAAAACACTGCAAGGGCCGCTGTTTAAGCTCTGCCTCTGGCCATCCGGGCAGAGCGTGCCACGGCGCCAGGCCGCTCGCCACCAGACAATCAGGCCTTCTCTTGCCTCTGGCGCTCTGGGACCTGATGAATCTGTGGGGCGTTTTCAGCACACTTTGTGACGGCCCCTGTCCCCCCGCAAACACTGAATTTAAAGAGAGTCAGGTGCCTCCTGGGAGCCTGTTCAAAACATCCTGTTCAGAGACAACTCCGCTGCTGTCCGTCCGAGATGTTCTGTATTTCTTCCCCCTCCTTGTGGGCAGACAAGCACAGAGGCAGCCAGAGCAGCTCAGACCAATGGCCCAACAAGGAAGGAGACCACCCCTCCCAAGCACCCATAATGCACCCAAACATTTTGCTTAGGGAGGCAGGAGCTCTGGGGTCTGTCCACCGCTATAGCACTGCTGCACTGTGTGGCACTGGGCAAATCCCTTCTCCTGTTTGTGCCTCAGTCTTCCCATCTGTAAAAGGGGGATAATTCCAATTTAACCCATGGTTGC
Organism: Chelydra serpentina; assembly: GCA_037349315.1. NCBI lineage: Eukaryota > Metazoa > Chordata > Testudines > Chelydridae > Chelydra > Chelydra serpentina. The sequence goes on from JBAIAC010000033.1 coordinate 24,900,739, forward strand.
GTGGCTCTTTGGCTTACCCTTCCTTGATATTTTATGTGTCCTGCTTCTGTTCAGAGCTGCACTGCGGGAGTGGGAAGCACAGAACAAGGGCTGGGTAGACAGGCCTAAGCTGAGTCTCAGAGAACTCTCAGGGTGCCCTTTAAGGGGAGCCCCCACCATGTACCCATTCCTCACTCCTTCCCACAGTGCCTCTAGCTCAGTTGCGGATATTGCCAAAATAAACCATTTAAGCTTCTTCCCTCCTGGCCCCGAAGTGCAAATTTCTCCCTCCTTGGGAGCCCAGGTAGATCCATGTTAGCTGCTTCTCCTCCCCTCCCCGTGAGCTGTCCCCCATTTTCCTCCACAACCGTGAGGAGCCCTGGGCTCAGAGGAGCCAGTGCATCAGGGAGTGGGGCGTTTTGAGTGGGCAGAGGCTGTCCGGCTATTGGCAGCTGCACCGAATCAGAAGAGTCAAGGCTGTGTCTCCAGGTGGTTCCCGTGGTCCAGACCCACCCGGGAGATGTCAGATGCAACAATCCTGGTAACACAGGAGCTTTAATGGAGACAAAGAACAATCTCGACTCTCTGGCACAGGGAGGGAAAGCGTCCCTTCCTACTGGCCTGGATGGCAGCAAACCTGTTTCTTCTGTGGGCGAGGTAGTGGACGGAGGACACCCCTGGCTGGGAGCCATAAGTATCTCCCTTCCTCCTGCATGTTGCCTCTCACCCATCTCACCCACCTGCTCCATGTCCCTCAAGTGGCTCCAGCTATAAAGAAAAGGCGGCAGCTCCCTCCAGAAGCCATCAGTCCTACACCTGGAACAGCCAGGGAGGCTGGGGGGGGTGTCAGGCAAAGTCGCTGCTCTCCCTGGTTGTGTCGCCGCTACAGCTCTCTAGTCCCCTCCGGGGGCTGAACTCTTGAATTCAAGTCCCTCCCTGCACTGTATTGTGTGGATTGTTTCCAGGAATCATCCCATAGACTTCTAGAGCTTGGCCCTGGGCCGAGTGCCAGGCTGGAGCCTCAGAGGCCTGCCAGGGCCAGGGTGCATAGAGTAGGAATGAGAAACAATACGTACGATCTATGCAGGCTATCCGTGGTTCCTCCCAGTGGCCATTGGGCTGGCATCGAATTGTAGGTACGTGGCGTTGTACGTAGCCCTGGTTGCACTGGTACCGTACCATGGAGTTTATTTCATATCGGTCCTTTTTCCTTCCAAAGGTCCTAGCGTTCTCCACCACAGGAGGGTCCCCACAGGCAACTGACAAAGACAAGCAAGACAATGAGCAACTGGCAGCTGCTAGACCAATGAGAGCCGCAAACTAAGCAGCTTGGGTCTAACCGTGCTGCTCAAGGGGAGCTGGCCACATTCACATATATTCCCTAGAATAATAACCAATAAACTATGTTTCCCTTGTGCACTTTGTCCCAAAGGATCCCAAAGAGCTTTACAGGCTGTACATACAAGGACTGCTTCACCTACCACTGAAATGCAGCCACTTCTGGGGTGGAAAGGGGCAGCTGCATATACAGGGATCATTTCCCACCCCACTAGGAATTGGCTGAATGGCTAGTGTGCTGTTCACTTCCGCCTGGGGTGAAGTATGAGCTGCTCTGTGCTGAGCCTGAGTGGCCGGGACCCTGAAGGTATGTTACCTCTGAAACACAGATAAAGCATCAGCCTGTCTGAGTCACTGCAGTGACGGCAGAGGCCTCTACACTGCAAGGCTGGCGGTACACCTGGCTGCAGTGCGAACAACATGGTCATCTCCCTGTGGATGTCTTGGATCCAGACAGGGAAGGGGATTCTGCACTGGAGCTTTGTTTGGCATCTATTACATGCCTGCGCTTGATGCCAGTGTTGCTAAGTGCCTGCCATCACCCGGGCCCAACTTGCTATATTGCCACGTCCGTCAGCCAGACTCGGGGACTACGGAAGCAGCTAACAAAGGAGGGATCGTTTCCTTTGTTTGAGGGGCTATAGATGGAGGCACTAAATAAAAGGCAGTTCATTACGAACCAAACTCCTTTTGAGATTCTGCTGCAGTTACCACTGGCTTGGAAATTTAGTTACGGGGGATATTGAAATTCTGCGGCTGGCTGGGAAACTTAGCAACAACGTTCCAAAGGGTTCCATCCCTCCCCTCTAGAAAGGCAGGACCACAATGAGTGTCAGGCACAGGAAAGCTGCTGTCAGGAAGGCTTTTGTTGTTTCTGTGCCATTAGGGGTGCTGGTGGATGGGAGCGGATGGCTTGGGGGAAACTAGACTTTACTGGCTGGCTCGGAAGAGGGGCAAAAACTGGCTCCAAATGGAGGATGTGGGGGCTGATGGTAGGGAAATGGGAGTGGTACATCCCGCTGGGGCCTTGAAGTGGGAATATTTGGGGGCTATTTCACAGGAAGATTGTGAGCTATGGAAGGGCACTTCCCACCCTCCATAAGCTTCCTGTTAATCCACTTCCTCTGCAGTCACATCACCTCTTCAGCTTGATCCAGGGCTGGATGTGATCAGTGCTTGGATAACTCCCAGGAGGACCCAGGTGTGGCAAAGCGCAGTGAGAGGGACCCAGTGGTGGGTGCTCTGAGTCAGCACTGACTCATACACCCCAGTGCAGTGCTAGACAGTGCTGTGCTGAAGAGATGGGTGGGTGTCTCAGTAGGGGTGTGTGTGGATTCTCATGGCCCAGCGCAATAGGGGGTGCGGTGCTGCTGGAAGTATCACCCTTGGGATGACGCATCAAGCCAAGGTCCTGACCATGAGTGTTCATTAAAGATTTTAGGGCACTTTTTCCCAAGACTTGAGATGTGTTTGTACTGGGGTCCTGGTCAAATTCTAATTCTGCCTCCATAAATCCCCTTTGCTGTTTCAAATCCACATAGGATTTGTCTTCATGTCCTGTACTAATCTCTTACACAGGATCACTGTGCAAAAGTTAAGGTTCACGAGGAATGAATGAAGTTTCCGGGTTTACAGCCAGTGTTTATTCCTGTGAGAGCCAAGGGGTGACTACAATGTGGACCACTGAGTCCTTCGGTTGCCTTGGTGAACTCCGTGGAGGGTACGTATCTCAGCCTGCAATGCTCCATCATTATCAAAGCAGAAGCCACATTGCCTTCTGGGACTAGTCATCTCGTAGGCTGCCCATGCATATTAAGGAGGAAGGGATCTGCAAACTGCTCTATTTGACCCACATTATGTACCGCCCTTAGCACCCTAGCAAGTTGCCAGTGGGATTCTTGGTAGGGCAAAGTTTGGCTGCTCTTGTGCTATAGGTTTAATAGCTGTAGCCTAAGCCTGGACATACACCACAACCCAGAAATGAGTAGCACCAGGACTCACCTGTTCCTTTTTTGCACGTGAAAGGGAGGTGATAGTTGCATGGGACATCATTCCACTCGCCTTGCTCATGCCAGATCATCACCACGCAATCCTCTCCCGCGGCAAAGAAGTTGTCGGGCTGGTTGGGCCGCCAGTTCTCATATTGCTGTGAAGAGATAAGAAGCCCTTCCTGTAAGTTACAGAGACACTTTCCTTGTTCTCTTCAGCTCTCTCTTTTCCTTCTGCTTTTGTTCATTCACATTCCCTTGTTTCTGTTTTTCTGACTGGTTCTTTCTCTTCCTCCTGGGTTTGTCCCTCTCATCACTGGAAATCATGTATTTTAATTATTTGTATTGTGGTAGGGCTAGGAGCCCATTGTATTAGACACTGTACAAACACAGAACAAAATGACGGTCCCTCCCAACCCCAAAATAGCTTATGGCTGACTCCATTCAGCACTTATCCTAGCTGCTCACGCCAATGGCTCTAGGGTCCTGTCCCCAGACTGCAGCTTCATGTCCCGACACAGCACAAAAAGTCAAAGCTTGCATGGAAGCGGGCAGTTCTTTCCTGAAATGACTCTCAGTGAAGAAATACCACCCCCGCCCCTGCGCACAACTCACGAGGGAGTTTCCATCGGACCAGCGGAAGTCGTGTTCGATGGCCCTGTCACTGAGTCCGATCCACTGGTAATCCTGGGCGTAGTCTGAAAAAGAAAGACAGGGAGCGAAGGGTAAGAAATGGGAAGGGGAGTCCCTCCACCACTCACCTCTCCCACGCTAGTCCCAGGCGACACAAAAGGGCCCTGCCAAGGATCTGAACACCATAGCTGCATGGTCTATATCTGGATCACATCCAGGGTTGCTTGTTCCCTGCCTTTCCTCCTCTTGGCCGCCAGGGGCACAGTGGCCCGAGTGCTGAGGCAGTGGGACACTGGCTCCCCTTGGCTCCTTCTGCTGGCTGGTTTGGGCTGCTCCCCACACGCTCCGCCCTGGCTCAGGCCCCCACACACCCCGCCCCCACCAATCCCCCCTCCCCTGACCCCCACTCTCCCCCACCCTGCCTCAGGCCCCCACACACCCCGTCCCCACCAATCCCCCCTCCCCTGACCCCCACTCTCCCCCAACCCGCCTCAGGCCCCCCCACACCCCGCCTCAGGCCCCCACCGCCAAATGCCTTGCCCCCGCCAAACCCCCCTCCCTGCCACAGGCCCCCGACCCCCAAACGCACCATCAAGCCCCACTCCCCGGCCTCAGGCTCCCACTTCCAACATGCCCTGTTCCTGCCAAGCCCCCCTCCCCTGCCTCAGGTCTCTGACCCCAAACCCCTGCCAAGACCCCCTCCCCTGTCTCAGGCCCCCCACTCCGCAAATGCCCCACCCCTGCCAAGCCCCTCTCCCCCACCTCAGGCCCCCCACTTCCGCTGCCTTGCCCGCCTGCCAGCTCCCCTCACCCACCTCAGACTCCCACTCCTTAACAGCCTCCCTTTTGTCTCTCACCTAGTTCACACCTTCCCATTCCCCAAACACCTCCCTCCCATCCGGGTCCCACTCTCCCATCCCATCCCCTCCTCCTACACGAGCCAACAGGCACCCGCCCCACAGCAACACCCACATCCTCGAATATTCTGCTCCCCACAAACCTCTGTGTTGGCAGAAACCAACAAGCCAACAAGTGCAAAGGCCTTGGGAAGCGGTTGACGTGGCAATGGGATAGCAAGGCAAATCTGTATGAGCCACGGATCTATGGAATGAGCTGGGGTTGTGTTCCCTATATGGCCCCGGACACTGAAAATTCCTCCTCTTCTGCAGCACAAGCGGGCCTTGACTGACAGGAACTGTGAGTGTCAGTGGAATTCACCCAGCAAGGAAGTTGGATTTTTTAAGGCCTAAATGGACAGCTTGATCGGTGCCAAGCCTCCCTCAGATCCTGGCCATTACCCCCAGCACTCACTGTTCACAAACTCTTGTTCTTCTGGAGTGATGATACTGCTCAGGTGGGACTGTTGTTCCCGGCACCGGGTCTCAGCTTCCACCCACGTCTCTCTCTGTTCAAAGTGCTTGTAACAATGGCCCTGGAACTTGGTCCAGCCCTCATCACAGTCCTCCAGGTCTGAAACACACAAGAAAAGAATGAAAGGGAACTGCATGCCTCAGGGCAGAGTGCCATCCAACTCACCTCTCAGCTGCCCAAGCATTCACGGAACAAAAATACAACACATGGTCGCACCCACTAAAGAATAAACCTTGATATTTTTGTATGTTAAATCCACGGGAACATGATCAGAAGGCAACCAAGGAATAGTTTATGGAGGGGAAGTAGGTTAACGGCCCTGCAATTGACACGGTGATAGGCACTTCTGAAAAATCTGACAGACAGATTCCTGAACATTTCAAACGCCAAGTCAGGTTCTGGGACTCTGGATTTGAAAAATAGCCCCAAACAACATCACTTTTCCCTCCAAGAGCTGTCCTGCTGATTTTGTTTGCCTTGGAGAGCAGCTTTCACCTTTGAAACCTGCATTTTACTCCCCACAATCAGCACTTGTATCAGAGATGGGAGGGAAGGGCAGGAGAGGTCAGAGTTTAGATTCAGTTGGCTACATCACTATTCTGAGCCTTCTCAAATGGAATAAGCAACCCGGTGAGATCACAGAAAAGGGAGGCAAGGCAGGACTTACCATATGGGAAACAGAAAAAAAAAAACCCCTACAGAAAATATTTTTGAAAAGGAGTAGAAAAAAAGCAAAAATCTGTCATCTGCTTTAAGTGGTTATTGCTGGTGGTTATTGAGAAATGCCATCAAAGCAAATTAAAGGCACAAAATATTTGACTGTCTCTATATTACGGTTGGGGCCAGGACTTGAAAGGTAAAGCCTTTAAGAGGGAAGTTAGCTCCTATCCTCTTCCCTGCAGAGAAATTAACCATCTTAATTTATTTTAACAAGGGGGATTGTTTCTTTTGAACTGAAGCTCTAGTTCCAATGTGGAGTGGATGTGTATGGGAGACATACAAGGAATAGACATTCAGGAAAGGGCATCAGCTGGTATCTGAGTCCTACATCAGGAAGTGGGGCCATAGAATCTCTGCAACTGACTCACAGGCCACAGGGACTAGGAGACTAGCTGTGCGGGCCTGGGGGACATAGGAGAAAAGGTAGGCGAGGGTTGTAAGACAGGAAATACAGAGAAGTAGAACCCAGTCTTTTTTAAAAATGGAAAAGGGTAGAGCAGATGCAAAGGAATAAAGAAAAGATAGAACTTTGGGGAATCCTTTGTTCTGTGCCATCAACAAAGTCATATAAATAGCTTCTGTAAACCAAGAAGAAACAGGGACAGATGCAGAAATGACAACAGTTGGGACAGATGCTATTATGATGATAAAACCATCTCCTCCAAATAGACGCTTGCATTGCAAGCAGTTGCACTCAAACCATGGAATTACTATGTCTTGTGGGCCTTGAATTTACCAGGTCCCATCATCTCTTATCACCTCCTCCACTGACTAGCACTCAGAGTCAGAACAGCCAAGACAAGGTACAAAGCCAGAGAGGAACTGTCACTGTTGGGCAAATGAGATGTGATGAGCCCATAGATGAGGAAGAGGAGCACTAGTGTGGAAGGATGATCTAGTGGTGACAAGATGGAGATTTATTTAGTAGCAGCCTTTCAGTGGCAGAGAGATTTCATCCATCTATCATCCTTTCTCAGCTCCTTGTTGCCCTAGGGTGGTGGTATTTCATTATTCCTTTTGGCCACTCAGCAAATGTTCCTCCAACCCCATGCAAGTCAGATGTTCTACATTCCACTTTCATGAAAAAAACTTCTCACCTTGGCTATTGTCCACCTTTGCATTCCAGTGTACCCCATTTCCCTTGAACTCATTAATTCCTCTTACTCCATTCCTGGGAAGCTCTTCAGCCAGGGGTACACACAAACCCCATGCAGACTTCAATGGCTGACTCTCCAAAGACTGCCTGGTTGGTGGGTCCTTTGAATTCTCTTTTTCTGCCTTCTTCCTCTACAGACCAAGCAGACCATCTCTGCTGGGCCAATCTTGGGGAGCAGGAGCTTTGAGAGCGCTCACAAACCTGGATCTTCTCCACCACATCTCTGAGATCAGGGGAGGGAGTACGTAATATGCCTTTCTAAGTCTCTTTTTCTGGGGGGTTATGTCATACCCCCTTTATAAAGTATCACAACCACTGAGTTGGGATGGAACATGATGCACAGCCTCAGTAGGACATTCTAACAGAAAACACAAGGTTTTCCTATATAGCAGTTACTTATGCAAAAATATGGAGAGCAATTGCAGGTAAAATCTAATCCCATGAAGTGGCACTCTCTCCAGGCTTTAGAGGCATCTAAGAATGACTGACTTGTGTGTATGGCACAGAAGAACTCATCTAAAATGCTAGAGCTCATAGATGTTTTTAGAGAATCAAAGAAGTTAGACAAAGGAAAGTAGATCATACATTTTACCTTGGGGGTAATGTTGGGTATTAAAGGGAGCCTTTCCCACTGATATTTAGGGCAGTAGGCTGCTTTCATATGTCGCAGGGTAAAGATATCCCTTGATGTCAAGGTCCCATTAGTAGATCAACTGTTATGAAGAGAAGAGATTAAACTAGGTTTGGGTCAAACATGGGAGTGGTGTTTCAATACAGCCGTTAGGAGCAATACTCCATATTATAGGAGGTCTCTTGCCTCATCTTAGGCGAGGCTCCTATGGCAGAGTAGCAGGAGGTGCTAAAGGTCAGGATTGAGGTACACTGGAAGAGGTAAATGAAGGAAGTTTGCACAGTGCCTGCTCACAAGCTCTAGCCATTCCTATCAGTTCCTCTCCTGTCATGAGCTCCACCACACACTCATATTAAAAGGAGAAAGAGAGATGCAGAGAAAGAGAGGGGGAAGATCAAATGTGCTTTCTTATTACCCATTTGAGGTGAACAGGTAGTACTTTTCAACCTGCTTCTCCCTGGCCTTGTAGAGCAATGCAGGAACGTTTTTCCTCCTTGAGAAACTGACAGAAAATCAGGCTTTCATGGACTTGCAGTAAAACAAAATATTCTTTTGTTTTCTCCCCCAAAACAAACGGCATTTGTGCACACAAGAAAGTGTCATTCTGATGGAAAAACAGGATATTTCATTTTTCCCCTCTGTGATTCACATTGCTCGCTGTTGTCGCCATGAAAATCGCATTCGCTCGAGGAAACGAGACAAAGGTCAGGTGGAAGCGGAGAAGATTCACAGGAGTGAATGAAAGCCCTTCACGGGTGAATCCTCACAAAGTGAAACATGGTCATTTCACATGGCTCAATTCATGCATCTTTCACTGAAATCTCAGAGGAGCAGAGAAGGTTCACATTCCATGAAGATGTTCCTGGGACATTGCCCAGTTATTACAAGTGGATTATTACAGGTGGATTGGAAGGGTTTTCTTTGACCCAAAAGCATGTTTGTGTTTATGGCAAACAGTATCACATTATTATGTCCTTTATGCAATTTTACAAGAGAAAACTACAACAAAGAGAATAATTTCCCTTTCTAAGAAGCCAAGGAGACACTAGGTTCCCCCTAGGTGCCCTAAAGCTGCCTCTGTCTCCTAGAAGTGAAGAGAAATTTCCCAGAGAAACAAGATGCTGTGATGGAAAAATAATAATCACTTGTAAGCAAACAGCTTAATCTTTTCCCCAGTAAGATGCATTTGATCTGCTGTTAGGAGTTAGCTTATAGAGATGAGGGCGGGATTGGTGGGGGTCAGTTTTTTTGGGGGGGGGTTGCAGCTGTTAGTAAAATTAGCTGAAGCCAGGTAGGCCGTACCGATCTCACACAGGTCCCCTCCGTAGCTGGGAAGGCATAAGCATGTGAAAGAGTCGATGACATCAGCGCAGGTAGCTCCATTCAGACAGGGGCTTGAGTGGCACTCATCAATGTCTGCAAGAAATCAAGGGCTGCCATTAGGACTCCGGGCAGGGAACTCCACCAACAGGCGAACTTGTTTCTTTGCTTGTTCAGGAGGGAGCATCAATGGTTTTGGGGAGAGCTCGAGAGTGGGCTACGGGTTTCTTTTAAAAACTCCCGCTGCTGCTACTGCTGAAGAAATGAAAGCAAAAAGCCCAACCCACCCTACGAGGCTGACAGCATTTTCCACTCACATTTCTGTCACTTGATGGCTGGACAACACTATGGTGATATCAGGGCAACATCAGCAGAGGTCGGAGGGATGACTTTCAGTGTATCCTGCTCAGTATCTTTTGACATCTGTTGTGTCTCTTCCTGGTCCATCTTTTCTGCCTAACTTGACCAAATGTGCAAACTTGGGGCTGTGTCTCAGCCTCCATCAGCTAAAGTCTAAAAGACAGACGTTGGGCTTCTCTTAAGTAAGAGCAACATCCTCTAACACAGCGTAATCTCTTTCCTCTCCCTCCTTGACTCCTCATTTTTGACTCTTTCTAACCATAGTCCAGATGTCATCCTTGATCCTGAACTCCCAGGGCTAAATCCGCACCTGTTCCAGAGCACAGCTGCTAGTAATGGGGCTAATAATGGGGCTAGCATTGGGGCTAGCATTAGTAATGGGGCTAGTAATGGGGCTAGCATAAAGCTACCAGTCAAGGATTTCCCCACACCGTGGGAACTGCTGGCTGCCCATTTAGGACAGTTTTCTGGACTCTTTGTACTGCTCCATTGGTACAAAGAGCCCTTTTGGGTGGATCTGGATTTGGCCCCAAGTCCCTTGTCTCACAGTCTGTCAGTTATCCCAACATGGACAGTCCATGTCATTACTGTAATGGCATGCCTAGCCCTCACCAGTTCAGGAAGGGAAGGGAAGCAGCTTGGATTAATTGGGTATCATGCTCAGAATGAGACCAAAATGGACAGTTTGTATCTAATATGCCACAAAATCCATCCTTCTACATTTTTTTCTTAACATCTCTCCAGTCTGAAACTTAATCCTATTCCTCAGTGAGTCTCAAAATCAGAAGGAAGAAATAAGTTAATTAGAATGAAAAGACGGCAGAGATGAAGTCAGCTCAAGAGACCATAGACAAGCTCCAAAGAGTAAGAATGTAACTGTGTCCAAATACATACAGAAAGGATTGTAGACTAAAAATAGTAGTTGCTGGTTAGCTCCTTTAGTGAGACTATTCTTCTTTCTTTCAAAGTCTTGCTTCTCAGACTCTGGAAAGTCTTAAAGATGCTGACTTTAACAGAAGTCATCTGGCTGACACCTCACACTACACTTCAGTGCTAGAGGGGTTAGTGGGAAAGCAGACTCAGAGAAGATGAATCAGAGAAAGACGTGGACATGGCCATAATGGAGCAGAACAACAATCCATCAAGTTCAATATTCTGTCTTCTGCCGCATTGGATCAGACTAACGGTCTGTCTAGTTCAGTCTCCTTTCTCCAGCTATACCAGAGCAGAACAGTGATCCACCCAATCAAGTACCCTCTCTTCAGCCATAAGAAAACAGACAAGTGTTTTACCTTGTCTATCTGTCTAGTCATCCACAGTGACCAATGCCAGATGCTTCAGAGAAAAGTATAAACTCCTATAGTACATCAAATTGTAAAGTATTAAATGATGGGGGAAAGTCTTCCTGGCAGCAGCTGGTAGATAGCTTACACTTTGAAGCATGAGGATTGAGAGCCCTTGTTATTTATATCCTAATTTGTGTCCCTGAAGGTATTACAAATATTCTCCAAATGGCTTATGAACCACTTAAACCAGTTTTGCATTCGGCTCTTCATGAATGCAGGGTCTGCTTCTATATTAAAATACTAATTAATGTTTTCGGAGCTATTATTTTTAGTGTAATGGGAGGGAAGTGAAATGCCCAGCTTCCATCAATGCTAATAAGCATTTTGGGACTTTCCAGAATAAAAAGGGAATTATTGACCTAGTAGAAAAGAATGGATGAGTCAGGCTGATTACTACTTATCTGCTCACCTCTTTGGATCTTAGAAGATTTAAAACACAAAAGGGAAACTGAAATGTGTTGAGAGGAGATTAAAATCCCAGTACACACCAGGTTCCCAAGCAACAGTAGCAGCAGAAGTTGATGCCAATCACAGTGGTCTCCACCTGAACAAGTAAGGAAGGGTTCTCCTTTGTCCATTCGCTTCTATTAAGTGGAAAGCACGCTGTGGAAATGGAAATAAAGCATGTACAGGAGCTAAAGCAGAATGTTTAGCAGGGAATAATGGGCTCTTCATTTGTCTTCAGTGACAAGGACTAACATTTTATGTGCCCAAGGTCTCTTTGAGATGCAGGCGATCTGCAGTGATCCCACCTATCCAAGTCCTGGAGGAAGAAGGCAGCAGATACACACGCGGGCAAGTGCACTGCATCAAATCTCAAATCAGGAAATAACATTAAAATGGAACTTGCTTTTGTGCTTGTATATAATATGCACTGTACATATTATATATATTACATGGTTACTCAATATGTATATATATAGACAGACACACAGGGTACATTTTAACAGTGTTGTAAAAATACAGAAATACTTTTTAAAATGCAAGCTGCAAATATTTTGAAAGATGACATTTAAAACACAGGAGGATAATACATATCAAACTAGCCATTTGGCATGTTAACTCTTTGGGAGCAGGGACTGTGCTTTCCTCTGTACTTAGAAAGCACCTGGTCTCAGTAGTTACTGGTACATTCAGAGTCTCACACATGTCAAGACATATGGAGTTGGTGTGGCTGATTCTCCATTTACCCTGTAGTACTGGTCTTAGAGATTTTTCCGAACAATAAATAATATCACCTGCTAACATCAGTCATGATATAGTTCCTAGATACACTAGAGAATGGAACTATGATATTGCACGCCAGCGGTGGGCTCGGGGCTTTACATGAGAAGGCAACTTCAGTAAAAGAAATGTTAAATCACCCAGTTACTTAATGCTTGGCATTTTTTGTTATTCCTTTAGTTGCCACAAGCATATATTACACACCCACAGTCTTGCTCACCATTCAACCCTGCACAACAGAGACACTCAGAGGTGAGGTGAGGGTGCAGGCACCCTTCAGCAGCTGTCATGTATCTTAACACTGAAGGAATTTACAAAGCCACTGTTATTAGATATTTGTTATTTTATGTACATTTTCCTAAAAATGCATGTTTGTCTTCTCACGACTCCCTTGCTGGTCCCCCTCAAAAAGCTTCTCTACCAGGACAGGAAGAAAAGATTATTACTATTATTTAAGTGCTAACAACGTACGTGGGGCAGTACAAGACAGAATGAGACAGCTCCTGCTATGAAGAGCTTCCAGTCTAAGAGAAAGGCACGGAAGACAGAATGCAGTGGGGGAGCCGAGAACAGGGAGCGCATTTAAAACATTCACTCACTTCTGGAGGGCATCACGAAAATAAGGGGTCTTTAGAAGATGATTTATACTTACCGTGGTATCATCAGAACATTCAAAAAGACCATTCAAATGTCTTGTCACAACATGGGTTTTCTAGCTGATGTATTCTTAAAGGGACTAGCGTTTTAAGCCTCACTTTAAAAAAAAATGTTTTCATGATTTAAAAAAAATGAAAACAAGGTTTCCTATTTAATAAATGTCAACTGTTGATTGACAAAAGCAGGGAGGTAGCAGGATTGCTCTGGATACTTCATTTAGGCAAACACAAAATAGCTTCACCAGCTTGTTATTGCCTTTCTAAGCTCTAAAGTTCCCAGGTATGTATTGCATTTACTCACTCCTACTCTATTCAAGTAGTATACAACTAGATCTTCCCATGCAGTCTTGCAAACTTAAAACACAATAACACTGTACTAGAACATAAGAAACAGGAAGAGAAACCATTTATAAACAAAAGTGAAACTGACCATTTTACTATAATTGCAAACATGAACAAACTGCATCAGTGATGAAAAATACATTAGAGTTTCAGAACTGTTTCCCTGTTAATTATCTAAGATGTTATTGGAGTAACATTGGAACGACTTTTTAAAGATACAATACATGTGTTTTATTAAAAAGGCAACCTAGATCACTGATAGATTTGAATACTGATTAAACAGGTTTAGTTTTGTGTTTAAAACATTCACTAAGGAGGAACAGCATGCAAGCAGGAAAGATGTGAAACACCAATCTAACACTGGAAAATTCCTACAGTTTTCTTGGGATTGAGAGTAATCTGTTTGGAAATACAATCTGGTATCCAAAATCCTGACTCCATTCTGCAGCTTGGAAGGCAAGACATTTTCAAAGTGTACAACAACCCCCACACTGACCTGTTTTTATGGGGTTTCCTGATGTGTATGAACCACTAAATAGGGACTCAAAAGACCCACTAAATAATAATTTTTTAGAGAGCCAAGAAAATGTTGCCAGAAAGCATAGCTTCTGCTTTCCAGGAATTCTTGGGAATATTATGAACATTGATCTGGTGGGTTAAGCAGGGAAGAATATCCCAAAGCCAGTAAGGTGGCACCTAAAAGATAACTCCATTCACACTTTACCTCTGTTGCCAGATCCTGATCAAAGCGGAAAAGAAGCAGCTGGAGAAAACAATTCTCTTAGATGTGAGAGATAAGTAATGGCTCTTGGCAATAGTACAGCCGAGTAGTGACTTGACAGCAGATGGAAACAGTCTAATTTCTCTGACTTAAGCCATAGAAATAAATATAAAATAATGAAATGTAAGCCTCAGGATACAGAGGAGGAGAAAATAACCTGCCACAACATAGAAAATATTCTACTAAACTAAAAAACTCAGACACTTATCAGGAAACATGTTTATTTTGTGGTACTCCCTCTCAGTGCTATGTTTACAAGTGATAACTTGATTACTAGCACAGAGAGCTCAGGAATCTCGGGAATCCTTGGCTCCACAATAGTATATGTAAAAGAAAACTCACTTTATCTGTACAACAGGCCATTATTTTAGGTTGTATCCTCAGAGCTGGTTTTCTATAAGCAAATAAGGCTTTGATTTAATGTCATAAAACAGCCAGGAGACACCAAATAACTGGATTGGTCAGTGAAGACATCTACCAGTGCCTACATCTGAGCTGGAACTTGTTAGAGCTACCTTACCCTCCTTCATAGCCCGACTCTCTCATTAAATAGAATTGTAGGAATCACTTGTGTGATTTTTTAAATCTTCTACTGCTTTCTTTTAATCAACAAAAAATACCCTTCAGGCCATAAAGAAGCATTTCACCCATCAAGACGCCTTCAAAATCCCCTAATACACTTCAGCTGTTTTGGCTGGATGGGCAGCAGATCCAGAGCAATGCAAACCTTTTGGTAAATCGCTGATGTTTCAGCAACTGTCAGTTTTTTCCTTGACCCGACTGATGTCTTTAAAACTATCAGCTAGTTCAAAAGATGCAAACCGCAATTTTTTCACTGAAATGCCAGCACAGTATTTTTGCTAATACATATGTGCCCTCAAATTTTGCCAATTGTAACAGGCTTCTGCGCACAGTTGGCAAAGGTCTGGATGAAGAGACCAGTTATGTGAACAACACATCAAATTTGAGGCTCTTGTGGGACCCTAATTCTGAGGGCAATAATAGATTGCCGACAACTGACATGCCCACATGGACCTTAGCATTCCTTGGCTAGAAGCCCGGAAAATGCCAGCATCCAAGGGTTAACCTTCAATCCACAACTCCCACTTTGGCTTCTGGCGTTGATATCTTGGGGGAATCATATGCTATGGTAGACTAGAGAAATTTTCATTAAAAAAAAAACTGACCACTGAATCCACTTGAAAACCTTACTAAGGTAGGCGTAGTAGGAATTTATATGAAAAACTAGCACTAAAGCCCCACCTTGGCTGGGTCTTTGCTTTGGACTCCTTCTTGCAAGATGAACTAAATTCCGTTCTGCTTTATTATTAACTATCTTTTTTGATTATTCTTCTGGCGCCAACAAATATTCAGCATAGCGCCAGACACAGCTATCAAGACAGTGCCTGTCCCAAATTGCTCACGTTCTAGATTAGGAAGACAAGACACACCAGGAGAACCAGAAGGAGGACGCAGCATAGGTCCATTATTAAATACTATTATTGTTCTCAATATGCAGATTCCTTCTTTCATTTCTCTAGCATCTCTCATCTCAAAGGATCCCAAAGCACTCTGAAGACTATCTTTATAGTAGAATTGGGCTAACATTGCAAAACAATCTTTGTGAATATTTGTTCCATTTAAAAAAAATCACTTTGTTCACACATTTACACATGAAATTTGATTACACATGAAATTCACCCTTTTGTGGAAGGCTAGTAGAAGGAATAGACATCCCTTAAATTCTGCTCTGAAATAGGACTTGTGCAGGCTTTTTGCCCATGAGTGACTTTCACTCTCCATGAATATGTTAGTAAATGAGCTTTACTAGCCTAAAAGGCACATTTTCAGCTTGAATGCTGGAATAGTCACTGAACGCAGCTTCTAAACCACATAACTCAACTGTCATATATACTCATTTGAACTTTATACTGTTGGTTACTTATGTAAATTGTCCAATTAACAAACAGAAACAATATACTGTGATTTTTGTAACTTGTCACTACAATGCACATTTGAGCTTTTGAACATGTGCAATGAGCTGTAGATGCAGATCACAAACTATTCACTGAAGAAAGTTGCCAAGAATTTTGAACACGTTAATATGAGAATTTTGCAATTTTTGTGGGTAATTTACAGATAGAAAAAGAATCAAAACTATAAGACAAATTGTTTCTTACAACTTATTTACTGAGTTCTAATGTACAGCCATATAATCACTTCCTCCTTCATTGCTACGCCACTACCTCTGGGGTAGAACGTGGCAACAGTGGTAGGCCAATGACACTACCAATTATTCTTGCAAAAAGGGCTGTGGAATATTTAATGGCCAGGACAACAACTCCATTAGCACAGTGCCAAACCCCACGCCTGACGTCATGTAAACGCAGTGGTTCAGTAATGTCCCTGCTGAGTCGCCCACACCAACACAGCAACATACTGGGGCACTGGGGTTAGTACTGACTCAGAAAGGAAAGTGCCTTCTACTGAGTCACCCACACCATTCCCTGCAGCACAGTGCTGGGGTAGCATGGTCAATACTTACTCATAGGGAGGAGTGCCCCCTACAGAGTCACCCACACCGCTCCCTGCAGCATGGTCCCCCTACTACCATGCTGGGGTATTCAGGTCAGTTCTGAAAAGGCCCCTCAGTGACTGTGTAGAGAACAAGTGTAAGTGGAGTATTGGAATCCTTTGATTTCACTGATTCATGAGCAAAGGGGAGAGACTACAACTCAAATGAGATGGAGACTCCAGTGAGTCATGTAGCCTCCACAATACTGAAGCTTCACGAAGACAGAGGCTGGCTTCTTTGTGCATTAAGAAGCGACAAGGCGCTGATTTCAGGACTTGGTCCTTCATATCTGAACTATATCTCGAGTCATGCTGGTAACCTTGCAAACACGGAAAGACTGCCTTTTGATTGGCTTCTGAAGGTATGGGCTAGGGTGACCAGATGTCCCGATTTTATAGGGACAGTCCCGATTTTTGGTTTTTTTTCTTACATAGGCTCCTATTACCCCCATCCCGATTTTTCACACTTGCTGTCTGGTCACCCTAGTACGGGCAGGGTTTGAAGTGACAAGCACATGCATGGGATACACCATCAAAGAAAGTTCCAGACAAAGTAAAAATGTTATTAGTAAGACAAACGAGAGAGCAAGAGAGCACTGATGTATCAGAAATATAACAAACTTGATGGCCAATTGAGACCTCATAGACATAATGATACTTTGTATCACTATAGCATCATCCACCTGAGGATGTCCAATGTATTATGAATGGAAACGAATTAAACCTCACAACCTACCTCAGAGGTAGGTAATTATGAATATCTCTATTTTTAGATGAGAAAAGTGAAGCACAGAGACGTAAAGTGATTTGCCCAAGACCGCTCCGTGATTCAGTGGCAGGTATGGAATTAGAACCCAGCTCTCTGCTCCAACCAGTAGAAGCCTGCTTCCAAAAAAGACCCTGCCTAACCCAAAGCAGCATGCATTCATGGTTTAATTGAGTTGAAGTGAGAAAATAGTTCTGGGGGCTATGATAATGGATTTTTTTTTTTTTTTTACTAGAAATGACTGAGCAAGTCTGGTTGCATTCATGGATTGTACCATATATAAGTAAATATATATGAAGGCAAAATTTCAAAAACTTTAGAGGCGCAATTATGCACATAAAATATACACACAAGTGCAGACCTAAAGTTCTTTTTTAAAAGGCCCATATTGTATACAGAGTGCATGTCCATCCTTGCATATTGCAACCTTGACTTGGGCTAGCACAGGCTACATTCTGTTTTGGTATCAAAGTGAAACTGAGCCAGGAAGGGGAAGTGCCAAGGAATTCCATGTTATTCTTGTCTTAGGTCTCCTCACCCTGACAGGCAGCAATAGCCGTGATTGCTGTGGAAGAAAATTCCTGGTTAATTGCTAAGGGACGACTTTTTCACAGTAACATCAAGTTAGGCAGCTTACACACTCACTGTATGAATAATATTGAGCTGGTGGTCTACCATGAAAGACACATGATGTTTTCACAATCTTAAGCACCGTAGCAATTTATACATACACCAGTGAATGAGCCCGCCAATCCACAGATTGAAAGAGTGTAGTGAAACAGACATATGCCAAAAGAGCCAATAAAAAATAAGAGTTAATTTGATTTAGGCTCCGTATCATGCGCATCATCCTTGTAGCCCGTTCCAGCAAACAGAGGCACAAGACCCAATACTATCAAGCAGAACCTCAGTTCACTTCTCTTCCTTTAAAGCTTTGAAGAAATATATTTTCTTTCAATCCCAATGCACAGTTGGGCCTGACAAACGGATGCAAAGTGCCTTGCACCTTGGATGGGGATGAAAGTCCACCAAAGGGTCCCTTTTGGGTATGGGCACTCCTAGGTGCCATAGATAGTGAAGTGACAGTTGGATTCTGGTGGCAGAAGGGCACCCAGGCTAAGTTAAAGGAGGTGAGGTGTTGTCTGCCAACAGTTGCCAAGGGACAATGCGAAGGGCTAGGAAGGTGGTTTGACATGTGCACATACTGCCTCGAGCAGAAAATTCAGATTTTCTTGCTGGCTTGTTTTTGACTTTTGGAATCCCTTGAATGCCACAGAAGAAGCCAGGAGGTCCACAACAGCAGACCCTACTGAACCATAACAAACATCACAAAACACAAGGCATCCCTCCATAAGTACATATAGATCCTAATGCTCTGGATATAGGGGTATATATATATATATATACAGGTCAGGATAGGGGATAAGGAAATAGGACAGTGGTGAATATTCCATGCTACAGTGCTTCTCTCCCTTTCCTCTGACCCCTTCAATTGCCAGGATGAATTCTCCTATTGACCCAGAGTGGAAGGAGCAGCTGCCTTCTCTAGGGCTTCAGGAGAAGAACAGAGCTTCCTTGTCTCTAGGCTGGAGCAACATTTAGCAATGACAGTGAAAGGCAAGTGAACTCCTCCTGGTTCCCCCCAGATATTGTGCTCATGGACACATCCACAGCAGCACTCATTTTAGGTAAAAAAAAAAAAAAGTCTCCCCTTGCTGCACATCCCCACCAAAGCAGAGGCCAGAGCTTACCTATATCACAGTGATCACCCATGTATCCAGGCGGGCACAGGCAGGTGATGTTTCCGTCTCTTTCCTGGCAGGTTCCAGCTCCACAGGGCTTCTCATCACATGTCTTGGGTATAACTGTAACTCCCAAGAGAGAGGGATAGCAGCCAAGTTATACTGGTGCCTTTTGCTGTTGTGCAGTCTGACTACAGCTGCTGTCCAAGGGGGAAGATGCCTGCCATCCATGTCTCAGTGCTACTTCACGCTCTACTTGCCACGTTACTCCGCAGTTATCTTTGGTTTAAGGCTACTTTAGTTTGGCTCCACTGCCACATAATGGGGATGGAGGAGGGCTGGATAATTGTATGGCCAACAATAGCACTGATAGTTGTGCTTGTTAAGATAAAAGCAGTTGGATATTTGGTGTTTCAGGGCATAACCTGATTGCTGCAGGTGTGAGAAAAGAGCAGCCCCTCACATTCCCTCCATGTGGAGAGATGCACAATCGGCCAGGTGCATTATGATTGGTCCATCATTTATCAGCCACTGTGAGAGGCAGGATACTAGACTTGAGGGATTAATGGTCTAATCTGGTGTGGCAAATCCTACATCCCTATAGCTTTTCATTCAGATAAAATATTTCTTAAATACCCCTTTTCATTATGTTCCCTTTGCTGTATACAGAAGGGAAGCCCCACCCCTTTCTATAAAAGGTGGGCTGGAAAAGCAATACATATTTTTAACAATACCTTCTGCAGTGGGTTCTGGCACATCGGTGGCTTCTGGTGACACTTGAGGCAAGATAGCAGTGGCAGTGGGTGATATCTCTAAAGTTTCTAGAACAACAGCTATTTCGGTCTCTTGTTCTGATACCATGGGAGTAGAGGACTGTATTTCAAGCCGGGCCTCTTCAGGACCCATGGGCTCTTGCGTTAATTCAGTGTCTGGCATACTGGTACTAATTACAATGTCTGGTGCAGAGGTTTCCCCTGAAACATCTGGGAGTGGGTGTGTGGGTGTTCCTGAAGAATCTTCCTTCCTCTCTTCCAGTGCTCCAGAAGTTTCACCACTGACCACAGCTATGCCAGATGTTTCCATGGTAACTTCAGGCAATACAGATGTTTCACCACTCATTTTGTAAACTGTAGAAGTTTCTATGCTAATTTCAGGCAATGCAGATATTTTGTCACTGGTTTCATGTACTGTAGAAGTCTCGATGCTAATTTCAGATATTGCAGATGTTTCACCACTGGTTTCATGAACTGTAGAAATTTCTATGGTAATTTCAGGCAATGAAGATGTTTCACCATTAGTTTCAGGAGCTGTAGATGTTTCTATGCTAATTTCATTAAATCTAGATGTTTCTACAGTAATTTCAGGAAATGCAGAGGCCTCTCTACCAATTTCCCCAGATGAAGAGCCATCTCCACTTGACTCAAAAATATGGGGGAGTGTCACAGCTGTTTCTCCACCTAGCTCCTGTGAAACTGTTGGTTTTGTCACAACTTCCAGCAAATCAGAAGTGACCAAGGTGACTTCTGGAAGTCCAGAGGCCTCGCCACTAACTCCAGTCACTGCTGAGGACTCTCCACTTAAGTCTGTGACTCCAGAAATTTCTTCACTAAAATATGGAATGCCTGATGGCTCTCCACTGAAGTCTACTGTCCCTGATGGTAACCCACTAATATCCATAACTCCAGACACTTCTCCAGATGTTTCTCTTTCCCCTGAAGGAAGTCCACTGATTTCTAATATCCCAGATGGCCCTTCTCCTACCTCTTGTGCAACAGATGTCTGTGTTACAACTTCCACTAAAGTTGTATCCACAAGAGAGATAGTGGGAAAGCCAGATGGGAGTCCACTATAATCATAAATTCCAGATGGCAGGCCGCTAACAACCTCAACACCAGAGGTTTCTCCGCTGATGTCAATTACTCCACTTGGAAGTCCACTCATTTCAGGAGCTCCAGAAACCCCTCCACTGAAGTCTATTTGCCCAGAAGGTTGACCACTAACATCTAAAATTCCAGACACTGTGCCTGATATATCTTCGTCCCCAGAGGGCATTCCACTGATTTCCAAAAACTTTTTTGCTTCTGCTTCTGTAACTGATGGGGTCGTCACTTCAACCAAACTGGTATTTAAAAAGGTAATGCCTGAGGGCTCTCCACTTCCATCAACACCAGAAATGAGGCCACTTAGGTCTACAAGGCCGCTTATGTCAGTTATCCCGGATGGTTCTCCACTGAAATCAATTCTTGAGGGTAAGCCACTGATATCAGGCATCCCAGATGGTGCTCCACTGATATCAGGTATCCCAGATGGTGCTCCACTGATATCAGGTATCCCGGACGGTGCTCCGCTGAAATCAATTCCTGAGGGTAACCCACTGATATCAGGTATCCCAGACGGCACTCCACTGATATCAGGTATCCCAGATGGTTCTCCACTGAAATCGATTCCTGAGGGTAACCCACTGATATCAGGTATCTCAGATGGTGCTCCACTGATATCAGGTATCCCGGATGGTGCGCCACTGATATCAACTCCTGAGGGCAACCCACTGACTTTTCCACTAATGTCCCAATCAGCAGATGGTAACCCCGATAGGTCTCCTTCTCCACTGACCTCAGTTGTTCCTTTTCCTTCCAGTTGACTTTCTGCTACCGTTGTTGCAACTTCCACCAAAGTAGTATCCACAAGAGAGACAGTTGGCAAACCAGATGGGAGTCCACTTTCATCATACTCTCCGGATGGCAGGCCACTAGTGAGCTCAACACCAGAGACTTCTCCAGAAGGCAGCCCACTGATTTCTGGAATTCCACTGATTTCTTGCAGTCCAGATGTTACCCCACTAAGGTCCGGGATTCCAGAAGCAGACACTAATAGTTCTTCCTCACCAGAAGGTAACCCACTGACTTCAATAATGCCCGAAGGCAGACCACTTTCATCCCCTGACGGAAGTCCAGAAGGAAGTCCACTGAAATCCAGGTCTACAGATGGCACTCCGCTTTCTTCCATCCCTGAGGGCTCTCCACTAGGTTCAAATGCTCCAGAAGCTGATTCTCCAGGTATCCACCCAGAAGCTGATGGTTCACCACTGGTTTCAAGTACTCCAGATGCAGATATCTCCCCTGAAGGCACTCCACTGAGAGAAGTCTCTGCACTGGGTTCATCTGGTATTGCAGCAACAGCGGGGAAAGCTGATGGACTCACTGGAAAAGAAACGGGGGAAATGGGGGGAGAGAGCGAGCGAGGAAGAAGGATTGAACAAATCAGTTTCAAGGAGCTATTGAAAATTTCCTGTTTGACTGTGCATAAAAACTGACATCGAATAAAATAGTGACAGACTCTGAGGATGAGGGCAGAAAATCCTATACACTTTCCAGATCGCCCTCCCTCCCCTAAACTCTGTTAATGAGGATTATCTCGAATAACTCTCAAAAAGTGGTTCAATGTATCACCTCCTGTGACAGTACAATTGCAACACAAATTCCCAAAGGATAATCATCAGAACAAAGCCAGCGTTCCAGCAACCATTAGTGGATGGAAACTGCTGCTGTTTCTGCTGATAACACATAGAAGAAGAAAAAAATCCAAACCCATCCCGCTGTTTTTGTCTCAGTGTTGCTTCCAGTAAAGCTGCACCGCCCCCCCCTTGAAAGACAGAAACCTAAGTCTGTTTCCTGACTGGTTTTCCCTCTTTACATGCACATTGATGTGTAATTGTAGGATAGCTCAGGAATGCTGGGCTGTTGGCACTGGTTTGTTAGTGTAGGGTTGCCCGATGAGTCCATTACGCTGGCTTTGACTATTTCGATTTTTAAAAGACGTGCACCGAATCATCTGTTTTAAAAAACAAAAAAATGTCTGAGCTCAGTGTGACGGTGCACCCCATAAGGCTTTATGGGAATATGCTTATGAATGTATATATGACATAACTGGAATATGTTTTATGCTACACATGCATGTAACATATCGCTGTAATGGTTATGATCTACTGAATATATTCATCCTATTTATATGCATGTGTCATTGTTGTATTCGAAGTTATGAATATTGGCTATATACTTGTTTGATTTTAAATAGCTTTAGTAGGGCATTTGGTCAGCTTCTTTAGAAAGGAATTTGCAGGTTAAGTGCCCTATCAAGAAGCACTTAATGGACAGTTTTCAGTGTAGTAGCTGTGCTAGTCTGTGTCAGCAAAAAAAATAAGAAAGAAATACTGTGGCACTTTAGAGACTAACAAATCTTGGAAGGCTCCAATCCACATAAGAAGTCTACATGAGGACGTTCAAGGTAGCATGTGAACCATGGCAGCTACCTGTAAATTCTGAGTCATGCATGGACATGTGACTTGCCCATGTGACTCCAAAACTCCATCTTGTAGCTGGGATTCTACACAGGGGGAAGGAGGGGTGTCCATCCACAAAGGAAAGTCTGTTTAAACCCCTTGTAGACCCCTTCATTTTGTCTTAAACTGGCTCAAGAGATAGCCTCTCCATCCCCAAGGATACCTGAAAGAAACTGGAACTAAGGACAGTAACTATAGGGGGGATGGGGTGGGGTGAGTGATTGCTGGACCCAGACTAGAAGGAGACTAGTCTGTAAAAGGAAGCTTACTGGAATACCTCTGAGGGTGAGGTTTTGTCTGTATTCAGTTTTCTTACTGTATTAGGCATAGGCTTGAGTGTTTTATTTTATTTTCCTTGGTAATTCACTTTGTTCTGTCTGTAACTACTTGGAACCACTTAAATCCTACTCTCTGTATTTAATAAAATCACTTTTTACTTATTAATTAACCCAGAGTATGCATTAATACCAGGGGGGCGGGGAGCAGCTGTGCATATCTCTCTATTAGTCTTATAGAAGGCAAATAATTTATGAGTTTACCCTGTATAAGCTTTATACAGGGTAAAACGGATTTATTTGGGGTTTGAACTCCATTGGGCGTTGGGCATCTGAGTGTTAAAGACAGGAACACTTCTTAAGCTGCTTTCAGTTAAGCTTGCAGTTTGTGGAACGTGGTTCAAACCTGGGTCTGTGTCAGTAGCGTAGCCGGGGGGGAGCAGGGGGAGCGGCCGCTCCCCCTTGAGCAGAAGCGGCGCCTTTTTTTAGCAGCACTAAAAAAAGGCGCCGCTTCTTTTTAAGCGCCGCTTCTTGCACTCACCCGGCGGCGCTCCGGGTCTTCGGCGGCATTTTGGCGCCGGGTACCACCAAAGACCCGGAGCGCCGCCGGGTGAGTACAGGGGGAGGCGCCTTTTATAGCGCCGCTCCCCCTGCGCTCCGGACCTGGCTGCGCTACTGGTCTGTGTTTGTGGCCGGCAAGCGTGTCTGGCACAACCAGGGCTCTGGAGTCCCAAGCTGGCAGGGAAAGCAGGGGAAGAAGTAGTCTTGGCACATCAGTTGGCAGCCCCCAGGGGGTTTCTGTGATCCAACCCGTCACACTCAGTTTTCCAGAACGGTGTGCGTAAAAAGGCATGTACAAAATTGACACCTGCATTTATAGTAACTGTTTGCACATATTCTGCACGTGCAGTTTTGAAAATCTGAGCCATAATGAACTACCTGGATTTTTCTAACAGCTTAAAAAAACCCACAAAGATGCCTCAAACTTTGGGTCGGCTGACCTCTCCGGGCCCCCTTACCAAAAAGCTGGTCACAAGCAGAGCTGGAACAGCTGGGAATCCCTGGTTTTATTTGCTCCAAGTAACTAAGAGCCCACACATTCTTGTCACAGAATAGCCTCTCTCCATTCACATTAATCCCTGTTTGCCCTGCGTTGCCTGTGAATAATGTAGTGTCCATGAGGAATACCATGTTTCACTAAGCCCATGGCTACACTGGGGGAGGGGGGTGTCGATCTACGATACACAGCTTCAGCTACGTGAATAACGTAGCTGAAGTCGGCGTATCGTAATTGACTTACCTGGCCGTGAGGACGGCGGCGAGTCGATCGCTGCCGCTCCCACGTCGACTCCCCTTCCGCCTTTCGATGAGGTGGATTTCCGGAGCCGACGGGGAGCGCTTTCAGGGATCGATTAATCGCGTCTAAATGAGACGCGAAAAATTGATCCCCGATAGATCGATTGCTACCCGCCGATCGGCGGGTAGTGAAGACAAGCCCTCAGTGTGACCCAGGGGGTGTGATGGCTTGAGCTTTAGGCCTCAGAGCATTGCTTGGCTACAAGGTGCATGTGAGGTAAATCTGGATTACTGAGCCAGAGAACCAACTCCCTCTGAAGAGAGAGCTGCCGTTCAAAGCTTCCTCCCTCATCAGGCTACTTCCCAGCTGGATTCAGACAGGGATTCTCCTTGGTAAGGACACAGTTTTTTTGTTTCTGGATTGCCCTTGCCCTAAATGTTTCCTCTGCCAGCCTAGTGCGCCTCTGGGCGCAGGGAACAGCCCGACCCACCTGATAGCAAGGAAATGTCAGTTGGAAAGACTTCTGTTCCCCACTCCGTCTGATTTTCAGGTTCAGTGGCAAACTCCGTTTCCACAGTTGTCTCCTCCCCAGAGGGTACTTCCTCCAAGCCAGGGATCACCTGCGTTACAATCTGTTCCTCAACAAATTCATCCTTGTCCAGAGATGGCAGGGCTGGAACAGAAAGATAGTGAAGAGAATTTCTAAGAAGGCATTGGGTGTCTCAGAAGCCTGATGCTGCTCCATAAACTATCCTGATACCAGGGTGACAAGCAACATAGAACGGTCTATAATTAAATACATGGCATTTCTCTTAATAGGAGATAAACAGACTAAATTAGACTGGAGAAAGTAGGGGCACAGGAGACTTCATAGCTTGTTTCCATCTCAGATTTTCAGATTCTGTGAGAGTAAAATGAATGCAAAAGAATGAGCCACGTGGTGTCCCTGTGTGTCCTTGGGAGGAACAGCTCCTTTTGGTAAACATACAGTGGAAACCTTGTGTAACCATCTCTCTCTTGAAATCCTTCCCCCACAGAATGCAGAGTTTTCCCTGTGCTATCAGCATTGTGTGCTATGGCAGATGGCTCTGAAGAGTGGGTCGGTACCTCTGAAACAGAAGGCGTGATGCCGTGACAGTGGGTCAGGGAATCCCGTCTGGTTGGGGTGCAAGTAGATGGTTCTCACACCAGGTTTGTCTCCCCCGCAAGCAGGACGTGGGGTCACAATGGGATATCGGATGCTGCCATCAGCAAGCCAGCCAGCGCGGCATCTATCCAGGCCCAGCTTCCAGGCAGCATGGAGTTGCCCAACAGAGGCCAGGGTGGCATTCTGGCTCTCACAGTATTCCTGGGCTTCTAGAAGGGTGAACTGATCTGCTTGGGTTGCAAAGAACACCTCACCTGGAGGAAAAAATCAAGTGTGAGTCACTGACACATACAACTATGGATATTTCTGCCCCTCCGCTGTACATTACACCCCCCCCCCCAACACCCATGCTCACAGGCATGTGGAGAACATACCCTTCAGTCGGTCAATGTAGCAGTACACGTCGTACATCTCAGAAGCTGGGCGCATGCCATACGTCCGCACGCCTGGGGAGCTGTCCTTGTCTCCTACGCATTGATTCCGTGGGGTCACAATGGGGTATCTGCCAAAACAGAAAGAAAGGGGCCTCCCCAGTGAGGGTCCTGCATACACTGCGATTGAAGAATCTCGGCAAATGTTCCTGTGGAAGGGACAAAAGCTCTCCATTGAATAATAATAATACTTAGCATTAGAAGTGCCCAAAGTCCTTAATAATAATAATAATGGTAATACCTAGCTCTTGTATTGGGCTTTTCATCAGTATGATTTGGAAACATGTCGTGGACACGCAACATGGGAAAATGTGGCACACATGGGGAACACGTTCACAATTCAGCAGCACATTACACTACAGACCGATCTGTGTTTTATCCGTGTCAGGTGCTACTTCTGCTGTCACTGGGTCCTGCGCCCATGTGGGGCTGTGTGGCACATTGGCTGTAACCCAGGTAGGGTGACCAGATGAGAAGACCCGAAAATTGGGACCCGAAGTTGTTGAGCAAAAAAGCCCCAGAAAAACGGAAGACGACTGGAAATCGGGACAAACGTTGAAAAATCGGGACGGTCCCGATTTTATCGGGACGTCTGGTCACCCTAAACCCAGGTGACTCCGTTTCATGGCTGAATGTTTCCTTCAGGTAATCTTGACCTGACCTGACCTCCCCTTACCTGACAGTCTGATCCCGCAGCCAGCCGGCGTCACACTGATGAAAGCCAGTCTGGTAGGCAGCCTGCAGTTGTTCGGGTGTGGCGATGACAGCGTTGTTATCCAGGCAGGCCTGCTGGGCTTTGGTGAAGGTGAGGGAATACCTGCTGGTGGCCGGTCGGTAATGGAACACGACACCTGGTGGGGAAAGGGAGAGAGCAGTGATGTATGGACATGGAGACCCCCCAGGCACCCTGGATGGATATTCAGGAAGGGCCTTCGAAACCAACCTGGTAGGAGCAGTACCTTCTGAAGCCACATTGATCGAAGTCCCTTGTTTACTGGTCTCTGCTGTTACTAAGAGGGGTTATCTTGGGGGTCTCCCATTCCTCCCCCCAATGATTGCAATGCAGTAACCTCCCCTTCAACTGCAGAAGGGTGAACACAGAACATTGGAATCTGGTGTCGGACAATGCAGCTCTCATCCTCGGACAAAGGGGGTCATTCTACAACTACATGATGTCCCTCCAGGCTCCCCTGCCTATTCCTGTGCCATGCACAGAAGGAGAGATGCCGGTAGTGGGCAGATAGCAGTGCCATGAGCTGCTAGGGGCAGGGGAAAGGCTGGGAGTTGCCCAAACCAGACACATTTTCCCCAATAGAGCCAAATCCGTTGCTAGATGGACAGTGTTTCAATTTTGCCAGCTGAAGCAGCGGTGTGGCTGGCCCTGGAAGGAAATGGATCGTGAGGTTTCTTGTTGTCCCTGTGACTTACCAGTGGGAGAAATGGGCCGCAGAGGAATGAGACCGCTCGCAGGAGCGGCTGTCACCTGCAAAATCGTCTCTTCCACTGAGGCAGACTCTAGTTCTGGCGTGGCAGTCGCCCCCAAGTCCTCCTTCGCTGAGCTCACCTCCGGTGCCTCACTGGTGAAAAGAGTGTCCAGGACCGAGGTGGTGACCTCTTCAGGAGTCACCCCTACAGCTGTGACTCCCTCTTCAGTCACATTCTCTGCCTCCGTGAAAGCTGTCTCGGCAGTGATGCCAGTGGCAAAGAGATCTGGAGTCACTGTGAAGCCTTCATCCATCTCTGAGGCAGTGGGTGTGAAGTCAATTGGCTCTAGAGTTGCAATGCTGCCTCGGGCTTCCTCCTCTGTGACATTGTGTGGGAGAGGTATCTCCACTTCGGTTTGAGTGACGGTCTGGATGGTGAAGTTCTCAGGGACTAAAAAGTCCTCGTCTACAACAAGAGGCAAATGTTTCCTTTACTGGCGTCTCCAAGGGACACAGGCCCAGGCTTTGGAAACAAATCTATGCACGGACACTCGAGAAAGGGGCCGGGTGTGTGGATGCTCTGATGGGAGATGGGGAGGGCGATCGGATGGTTGTGGGGGCTGTGATGGGAACCTGGGTAGGCGATAGGGTGGGTGTGATCGGAGATGGGGCGGGTGATGTGATCAGAACTAGGGTAGATAATGGGGTAGTTGTACAGGTGTTCCGAGGGGAGATGCTATGGCACAAAGCATATGTGTGATGGGAGATAGAGACCATGTGAGCAGGTGCCACAAGGGGCGAGAACATGTGGATACTCTGGGAGCTATTCCATCTTGCAAATGGACTCAGTGAGCCTGTGGGACCCTGGCCTGCTGGGTAATGGGTGCCCCTGTTTGGAGGGTGAACCTCAACCTTTTAAAAAGTAAAATATTGACCATTTCCCCTCCCCCTGCTCCTCGTCTCTCTAAAACACTCTACAGTGGAATTTAATTGAATTAAAAGGTGAGTCTTCTGTTTTTCTTCCCATATGTTCTATAGCTTTCATATGAGTTAGGGAGTCAGAGCTCCCTTCATCCCTCCCCTCAGCCCCCACTTATACTCCTGACTCTAATCCCGCTAGCGCACCTCCCACTAATCTAGTCTTTTGTGCCCTCTAGTGGCAGCAACAGGGAATTTAAAATACAAAGCTCAGAAAGGGGGTGCTCCTGTCATGCTGAACCACAGGCAGGCCCGAGCCTGGGAGTGAAGCACAGAGAGATGTGGGGAGCCAAGGGAGGCGCCTGTCATATTTCAAGGCAGGACCGAGCTGGGGAGCAGTGCATGGGGGGGAGCTGGGAAAACAAGAGTGAACCCTGCAGAACAAATACGATCAGACCTCCACCCTAATGCTGCTTGCCTTTCTCAGTCAGTTTATTTCAAATTCCATTTCCTTTACCTGGCTAGTTCATTGCCGCCAGCACCTCACAGAGCCGAGAGGCTTCCAGGAACCAGGCATCAAAGCTCAAACCCTTATCTGTCAGAAGTGGTTTAATAAGTAGCACCCGAGAGAGACTTCGGGGCACTGACATGTTGGGTCTGATTTGCTGGTGTGGTGAGGCCACTTGTGCCACAGGGCTGGCATAATCTGATCCTAAAGTGGGCTTGACCCTGGGAGGATAACCCCACTCATTTTGAATGTGAACCTTCAACAGCATACACCTGGTGTAGACACACACAGCCCTCCCTGCCTGCTGCTGGCAATTGGCATAGCAGGACAGGGGCATGGCTAGCAGATCGAAGGTGTAGCTGAGATGCCCATGAGACAGGGCAATCCTTAACGGCAACTTGGGCCCCTTATGGAAATGTGCAGCTTAGGCAGCCCTCTAATTTAGCACGGGGCGGCCAGCCTTGCACAATGGCTACACCAGGGCCAAGGAAAGGCAAAATGGAGCCCTTGCACACGGACCGCTACCATAGGCACTATGCAAAGCACGCCTGCTCAGGAGCCGCCCTATTGTCTTCTTTCTGCTCTCTTAGCTATAATATTAAATGACTTAATATGTAAGCACTTGATCTCTGCTGCCTGATTCCTGGAGAGCCATCAAACTTGGAAGGTGTTTGACAATCTGGAGTGGATAGAGGCATATTACACTCACCTCCCATTGAGAACACTCAGTTGTACTGCAATGCTAACATACACTCTGAACTCGTCTCTCTCTGCTTGGACAAGAGTGGAGGGGCATGGGGAGAGCGCCTGTCAATTTACAGCTGCTTTTCTTGTTTAAGTGAAACAGTAAGAAGCTTTTCTGTGTTAATTCTGAGGTGGGGCTAGCAACAGAGTCAAAGGCATTCAGAGACGGACAACAGAAATGATCAATGGGGAAAGATTACAAGTGATGTCTCTGATTCTTATGTTGGTGGCCACCGCCATAATATTTGAGTTAATCCTGCACTGCCCTGACTAAGAGGGGATCTCATAGCCAGCCGCAAGTATTTGAAGGCAGTACCAAAAGTGATGGGGAGTTTAGTATGATCCCTGTGGTTATAACTATTTTTATTATTTATTACTATTATTTATTATTATTATTATTATTATTACTTTAATTAATTTTTATAGAATAGACTGTGGCATGGTCTCCCAAGGGAAATTATGGAAGTCCTGTCTCTTGACTCACTAAAACCAGGAGTAGCACAACACTGGGAAACAGAGCATGACAAACAATTAGGCAAAGATGGGACTTAACAGGAGCTTTTCATCTTTAATTTCCATGGTTGTGCAATAAATCAGCTCTGGCTGGGAAGCACCATACCCAGCTCCTGGAATCTGCTGCTTACAAGTACTGGTAGAGGCATGGTTCTTAATTCAACAAAACCAGTGCAACTCACCTGTGTAGCAGATCGCATCATAGCGCGAATGGGGGTGAGGGTACCCCGTCTGATTGACGTGGAGGTACACCGTCCGCACCCCCACCAGGTTCCCGCCACAGTTGGGACGTGCCTTGGAGATGGGATACCTAACGCTGCGATCTGCCAGCCAGCCTGCACTGCACACATCCATGCCACCCTTCCATGCCAGGTACAGCTCTCCCGTGGTGGCCAAACGGGTGCCGAGACTGAGGCATTTCTCGGCGGCTTCCTGGAAGGTGAACTTCTCTGGGGAGGTGGCATAGAAGACTTCACCTGCAATCACACAACCATTGACTCAAGGACTGACTGTAGTGTTTAATTCCTCTTCCATCTACCGCTCTCTTCCCTTCGCTTTCCTTCCCTAGGGGCTGGTGGGATGAAGGAAAGGTTAAAAACACTAGATAAGTACAGCTTGGATGAGTGACAACTAAGGGTGGGGACACACACATGATCACTGTCTGCAAATATTAGGAAGGTGCAAACCTCAAAGAGGGAGAGGAATTTTCTAGGGTGGATCAAGGGGGTGTACATTCATGCAATGACATTAAGATAAGGATTATTTCTGGGCCTGGTTTTCAGAGGTACTGAGCCCCACTTCTCCCATTGGTGTCAGTTGTAGGCATGAGTGGTCAGCACCTGTGAAAATCATTTCACAATGAGAGATACCAGAATGTGGAATCATCCCCTGACGTAAATAACGGGAGCTCCATTGCTTTAATCGATTAAAACCAGAGTGGACAAAGCCCAGAAAAATAGGCTTTAAGGAACAATCCAGCCTTGGTAGGGATGGGACTAGATGGGATCTCACATGGCTTTTGAATCTCTAATGTCTCTGACTTCTAGCTCCTTTGCCTCTTGTTTCATCCTTGTCTGCAGTGAGGATGCTCATGATACTGCCAGCTCAGTCCCTTGAGAATTACATCAGAGAACCCCAAGATCACCTTGCATTTCCTCTGCATAACAATAAACATCATATGTTTCATCTGTCTCCCGAATGCCGTAGGTCCTCACTCCAGGAAACTCGTCCTTGTCACCATAGCAACCCTCTCGGGGATGGTGCATTGGGTACCTGAGAGCGAGAGCATGCACAGGAAATGTCTAGTGAGCAGACAGAAGCATCATTGGAAAGATGACTGCCACATGGCTCTGTGGTGCAGGAGGCATCAGGACAAGCTGAACAGGTGGTGGAGAATCAGAATTGGGATCTGACATTCTGCGGGGAGGGAGGAAGTGGAGGCAGGCCAAACCCCCAGAACTTTTCCTGGACAGGAGAGGAGGGAGAAGTGGACTTACTCCCTTCCATTCCTGATACTGGAGGTGAGGGGAGAGGATCCTCCACGCATCCCCCAAAGATGCTGATGCAGGGGGAGTTGCTGGTTTTCAGACTCCTCTGAGCCCTGCTAGATGACTACTTGACGTGTGCAAAATACAGCCACATCCATTGAACTTGGCATAGCATTTATGCAGTTCGCATGGGCAAACGTAGAGGCCATGGGGACTGGGATGAAACCACCACTCTCTAGTCTCTTGGCCATTCAGTCCTTAGCTTCTCAGCTGTGACTGCCAAACAAGGGGGCCAGTTGCGAGAGGGGTCTTGTGATGAGGACACTTATCTACTGGGAAATGGACTCAGATCCACCAGCTCATTCCACACCAAATGACAACTGCTAGTCATTATTTACTCGGGACAGGATTCAAACTAACTACCTAGATGTAAAAGGCTCTGTATCCCATTTCCAGCCCCTTGCTGCCCGGAGAGCCCTCTTTTCTTCCCCTTTGGCCACCTTGCTTCCCCTCTTTCAGCTGATTACCTGACAGTCTGATCAGCCAGCCAGCCGGCATCACACTGATCAAACCCATCATCATAGGCCGCCTGGAGCTGTTCGGGGGTAGCAATGACAGCACTGTTCTGGATACACGCCTGCTTTGCCGTCTCAAAGTCCAAAGTGTACCTGGTGGAGATGGCTCTGTAATGGAACACGATTCCTGGAAAACACATCCACCAGCACACACACATACACACACATCAGTCAGTGAAGAACCAGCCCCTCACCAGTTTCCCTTTCAAAGGGGCTAGCAAGTCAGAGCAGAGGCATTCTATCTCATGTAGAAAATCGAGTGTTTGCCACAGATCATTCGCTTGGCGTGGGTAGTCTACTGTGCCCTGAAGAGAATCTGTTCTTCCCCATGTTATATTCCACCATCCCAAGGCCACCAGGCTTCAATTTAAGGAGAATTAGATGTACTCCCTTTGGTGAACAGAAAAATCTACAGGAACAGACCTGGTGTCCAGTCCAGGTTCTTTTCGCCTGTGATGCTGGAGCACCCTAATGCTACATCTAAATCCAGCGTTTTAATGCTGACTGCTTCAGCGTAAACCAATATCCCAGAATGCAACAAATACATCACTGTCAGAAGGACCCCAAACTTTCAAGACATTTAAAGTGGCTGGCATGGCACTGCACAGTATTGTGAAAACACTCTATGGAAATTGGCTAATTGTGTGTTATCAGTACAATGTTGTACTATTTTATTATAATCTTGACTGTGGTAATGTCCCATGGCCCCAGTCAGGATTGAGGCTCCAGTGCACCAGGTATTGTCCAACCACACAGGAAGGCATGGTCCTTGCCCTGATGATACATGCTTTTTATACTATAGCGAATGTGCTCTGAAGAGTTATATGTACTGCGAATGTAGTTAAGCCATACTATTCCATATTGAGTGACCTTTAAAAGGAGTGTGTGGCTGTATGCATACTCAGGCCTGGCATAAGAAGGGTTAAACTTCTTGCATGCTTTCTTTCTTGGCCCCTTTTCTTCTCACTCACAATTTTATTGATGAGAGTAACAATGTTAACTGGGGGAAAGTTAATTGTGTGTTATATTGTCTACTTATTAGCTAACTAAACCATTTTTACATTTCTTGAAACCACATAAGAATGGCTCTAAGAAAACAGGCCAGCGGGCCATCTGGAAAATATCCTCTCTCTTAACATATTAGATGAGACCAAACGTCCTCATAGGTCCAATATCCTGTTTCCTGCTACACCACATCAGACCGCCGCCCATCTCAACCAGCGTTCCATCTCCTGCCCATATCAAAACAGACTGGTGCCATCTTCTACCACGCTGGGTGACACTGTTGGTCTGTTTAATATGGCATTCCAGTTCCTGCCCACGTTAGGATAAATCAATGGTCTATCTTTGGCTCCTGCTCACATACAAGATCAGACCAATGATCTATCAAGTCTGGCATCCTGTTTATGACAGCGAGTAATGCCAGATGCTCATGGAAAGGATAAAATACCTCCACTTCTATTCATAATGGACCTGGTCAGATTTCTTCCTCCCTCTTTCTCCCCGGTCAAATCAATGAAAGCATCAACACTATCACGAAGAGGAAACATTGAAGTAATGGCCTAACCTTTCACTATGATCTCTATCGTATCCTGGCTGTCCTCAATACCATGCATCACCTCGCAACGATAGATCCCAGTGTCGTTGGACCTCAGCGCTTTGATTTCCAAGGTGGCATCGGTGGGGATGGCAGGATAGTTGGGCAGAGAGATCACCTCCGTGTACTCAGTGTTGATTCGAACTTGTCCACCCGTGGCCACTAGTAAGACAACTTCCTTCCCATTGGAGAGTCTGCTCCATTTGATTCTTGGGGTCAGAGGAGGAGTATAGGGGGCTGTGGTGACATGATCCAATGAGTCGATGAAGTAGCAGGGGATGGTCAGAGAGCTTCCCAGGACGACACGCAGGGGAGACCGCTCAGGTATGCTCACACTCAGTGTGTTACCATGATCTGCCCAGTTCCGATATGGAGGAAGACAAAGTGAGGATTAATCAATAACACACATCAGTCATAACTACCAACATTTTCAAAGTAGCCTCAATCTAGTTTGTAAATCTGCACCCACAATATTAGGAAATATATATATTTTTGTATATTCTAGTAAATATAATTTGAAGTAATTGATGTTCCTAAAGCAGCCCTGAGCCTTGGTAACAGCCCTGGTGGAATATTACACTGTTACACTGAAGGTAGGTTCGGGGTCTTGGCATTAGGTTACAAGCTGGGACTATCTCCCACCCTACCAAGCACAGCAACAGCAGCATGTCATGGTGTTGTAGCAGCCCAGAGAGGAGGCCCTTGGCAATGATGGGTGAAATTAGTGAGCTCATAGGTAGACCTGTTAAGTTTCACGTGTCTGTTGTGTGAGGGGCATGTTGGCCTGTTACATATATGGTCCCCTGCACTGAACAGTGATCCTGCCGACTGTACATACCTGAAACTTCCACAGAGATGGCTGCAGTGATGACTCGCAAACACACAAACACTAATAGTAAAGTGGTCATAGTTTACCTGCAACAAACAACACATGGAAGCAGGGGTTAATTACTGCTGGATGATCATAAGGGAATGAGACCCTTCAAGAACTCTTAAGAGGGACCAAGCCCATTAACCTACATTACCTAAACACACCCCGACAAGGTTTTTTTACATATGACCAGCAACAAAAGAGAGTTTTCAGGACAACACCTTGTCTAATAGAGGGAGGGACAAGACATCTTGCTCCAAACAAGGGTATCCATTATGTGCAGTAGCATTACTATTCTATTCTCACACTCTCTCTTGTGATCTTCACCTCTGCTCAGAAAGACAATTTTGCCATGGAGTTTCTCATTTGTTTTAGATCTATTCCAGCAACGACCACCGGGTCAGATGCCCTCTCTACCTAACCCTACACCATTGCCTGGAACACCCAGAATAGAAGCTTCTTCACTTTACCAATATCCTTCCTCTACTAAGCTGACATGCAATCCTTGGCCATCTGTTTGGATGCAATTTGTACAACTATTCTAGTGGAAGTCTGGCCCCTTCAGGGTGAAAAGGTTAAAGGTCACAACACAACCAATAATCCTGCCTTTACAGTCTATACCACTTTAAATACAAATGGATTCCAAAGCTCTTTAGCAACATCACTGTAAGGACTACAAGACATATACATCGCGTAGGGATCCCCTTCATCAGGGGAACTCACCACTTCAGAACAGTTTCAGCCAGACAGCGGAGGACTATCCTGTATCCAGGTGAAATGGCAGAAGGAATGAAGGGAGGCAGAATGGAATCACCCAAACTGGAATTTGGCCAGGATAGCCAGGTTAATGCCCTTCATCTTGTGTATAATGCCATGGGATTTTAAATAACCACTAGGGGGCAGGACCTCAGTTTTATGTTTCATTCACAAGATGGCACAGCACCCACTAACTCTGCACTGCAGCACTGATTCAACACCGAGTCAAAAGGAAGAACCCCACCTATTGAATCATTTAGGTTTTCCTTAGCAGTCACCTATCCAAATACTGGCTGTTTGTCTTCTGAGAGCTAGAGGGATCCCAGGTAGTGCTGGTGTGGCTGCAGTCAGAGAACATTATAAGAGACAATGTACGTGTCTATTGGCTCAGTAGTAAAGCTCATTAACTAGCATACTTGAAAGCATGGCACAGGACAAGGGAAAATATAAATTACATCTTATAAAGTCAAGACATTAGGCTTTCCCATCTGAAGAACTGGGTTCAAATCCTACTTAAGCCAAAAGAGAAAATGTGTTTATAGGTCACAACCTGGTACTTTATCTACATGAACAGATATTAAACCCTTTGGAAATCTCTACCCAAGAGAGGCTAAACATTGAACTAGCAGAGGCTGTTGCAGGTCAGGACTGAGGTGCATTGGCAGAGATGTGTGTGGGCCCAGATTTGGAATACTTGGGTTGTTGGCGGTCAGGACTTATGTGCGGGGGGAGAGGGGGGAAAGGGCTGCCAGACAACACCGAGGAGAGTCATGTGGGTGTCTAGAACAGAAGTGGGTGCTGCAAGGTAGGACTGAAATATGTATGAGAAGTCTCAATCTTTCCTCTTGTATTATTTGTCTGGCTCTAGGCAGTACAAAAAGTCATTTTTATGAATAATTACTTCATACACATTTTTAACTATCTTGTAGCATCCATGACCAAAAACTCCCTGTAAAATAAATACATTAAAAACAGCAACAACAAAATAACACTGCCATTGCTCAGTCTGCATAGTACCCCCATGGCAATTTGTCAAACAGCAATGCAGAGGTTGTTGAGTAGGACGTTAACCAGCAAGAGACAGGGAGTAAGATACTAATTTGTATCACGGGGAAACACTCCAGTTTCTCTCTGGCTGCTAAAGTTACGTACCCATCACTGTTAAATGTTAAGATCAGTGCTGGCTGTTATATATTTATTTGTACGCCGAGGAGCTTGGAGTCCCACTTTAGACACAAAGCCATAAAAGCAGACAGACTCCGTTCTAGTCTCTAGGTAAGGACTTTAGCACTGGGGGAAAAAATCAAGCCAAATGTTGGCAACGTATTCCCAGTTTGTTAGAAAGAACAAATCCTTGGAGACAGCATGACTCAGGAGATTGTTTATGTAATAGGGAGCCTTTCACCAATAGGTCACTAGCTTTAATAAGTCCCAGGTCATTGGTGACTTAGGGTATGTCTACACTGAGAGCTGGAGGTGTAAATTCTGCTCCAGGAGACATACCTGCACTAGCTCTGATCTCTAGAGCGTAGCTGAGGCAGAGTGAATGGTGGGAGGGGATAGCCATCCGAGTGTCTCAGATGGGCTTGTACTCTGGTGTCTAGCCCCTCACTACGGCTGTACTTCTATTTTTAGTGTGCTAACTTGATCAGAGCTAGTGTAGGTTATGTTTCCTCAGGCTGAAAATTACACCTTCCAACTTGAAGTGTGGCCCTCTGATGATCCACTGTACGTTAAATGAATTGGGAGCAGCTCAGTTCAGTTTCTAATATGGTAGGTGAGCATATTGTGCAAAATATGTCATTACAATAAGCAGCCTTGGGGACTAACTGGATCTCTTGATGACAGAATCAATAGAGAGGCCAAGGATTGAATGGGCCATGGAGATGGAATTCCTCTATCATCCCCAGGTGTTGTGGTGGGGGAGGCCTCCAAGGCAGAAGGCACATTGGTGGGGTCAGCATATGGGAAACTCGAACTGCCGCAGCTTTCGTTGTACCTGTTCTAGCTTTAAAGACAAGCTGTCACTTCTCCAGAGTCAGCAAATCTGGAACCTTTCAGCAGCGCCAGCATTATGTTAAAAACGATTTAAAATAAATAGCCTTGGATTAGCAAAGAGACAGGCATTCTTTTGGCTGGGTTTTTCTGCAGAAGACACCTGGAACTGAAGCATCTTAGAACACTGCAACAGTGAAACCAAATACCATGGGGCCTGGCTGTCTAAAAACACCTCCAGGGCTTTTACCTATTATAGGCTGGTATTGTCACTGAGCGCTCAAAAGTTGTAGCGAAACAGTTGTTTCTGTGTCGGTATTCATTGCCAGGGAGACACATGAAGCAGGAGAGCAGGTTCATGCTAGCGCTGGTTAGAATGTGCAGAGTATGATTATTCTGAATGGCTGAAATTCACTGCTGTATGGAAAGCCAGCTCAAACCCCATACACCCCCGGAGTCCCACTAGGGTGACCAAATTTCCTAAAGTAAAAACGGGACAGCCGGGGCTCGCCTGAGCCCGAGCTGCCCCGCTGCCCCACCTGTAGGATTTGCCACAGGCACCCCTATCATCCAGGGCTGAGGCTGGGGCTGACCTCCGCCCCGAGCGCTGAGCCCTGTGAGGCCCGTAGCTGAGGCTGAGCACTCGAGCCAGGTTCTGCCCATGGCTGACCCCCCCGAGCTCTGCGCTACCTGTAGCTATGGCTAACCCCCCCCCACATGAGCTCCAAGGGGCTGAGCGCACGAGTTGTGTGCCACCCATGGCTGTCCCCCCCAAGCTCAGCACTGCCCAGGACTGGAGCTGACCCCCCATCCCCACAGCTCTGAACCCCATGCCACCCACAGCTGGGGATGACCCCCCCACAAGCTCCAAGGGGCTGAGTGCCTGAGCTGTGTGCCACCCATAGCTGACCCCACCCCCAAGCTCAGACACCCCCACAACCTCCACACCAGCTGGTGCTGGGGCTGACTTCCTCCCAAGATCCGTGCCGCCCGCAGCTGCGTCTGGGGCTGATCCCAATGCTGACTGGGGCTGGGGCTGACTCCTGAGCCCCGCAACCCAGCACCTCATGACTCCTGCCCCCATTGTTCCTCCGCTTTTTTGGTAAACTGGGCATTTGTTCGTTTGCTCTTTGCAACTGATCAGCTGGGAAGTGCAAGTGGGACAAATGCCTATTTTTGTCAAAAAAGTCAGGACGGCTGGGACCGAGCTTAAAAATGGGACTGTCCCAGCCAAAACGGGGCGTATGGTCACCCTACACTTTGCTTTGTGCTCGTCCTTCACACAGGACCATTAATGGCTATTAACCAGGATGGGTAAGGAATGGTGTCCCTTGCCTCTGTTTGTCAGAGCGGGGTGATGGATGGCAGGAGAGAGATCACTTGATCATTACCTGGTAGGTCCACTCACTCCGGGTCACCTGGCATTGGCCACTGTCGGTGGACAGGATACTGGGCTGGATGGACCTTTGGTCTGACCCAGTATGGCCTTTCTTATGTTCTTAAGGGGTTATTTCATCATACCGGAAGAGCAGGGAAGACAGGAACATTTCCAAGTCTTGTTTATTCGTGAAAAAGAAACGCCCTCCCTCCATCTCCCCTCCCGTGCAGTATCCCACAGACAGTGAATTCTTTCTCTCAGTGGCAGTTCAAACAAATTAGAATAATAGTGTGTGGAGTGCATTCTGCCAGCTTCATAGCCCTGACTCCCTGCCAGGGCGAAATTCAATCAGGTGCCTATTCCTCACGGTCATGTTTGCAACATGTTCTCCATTTCTCACTCTTCTAACCACTGCAGGGAAATCTTATCCTGCAGCTCATGCAAAGCCCTGCTCTGTGCTGCTTAGCGTGTCCTGGATAATTTGCCATCATTGGCGGTGATGATTTTATATTCGACTATTCTATGATTCTGTTTTGTTTCTGTAGGGATGTCAGCACGCCTGGCATTCGACAGCGGGTGAACATCTCTGTTTTAAAGAGCGCTCCTGTAACCGACAGGCCCTTGCCTAAAGACCTCAGCGTGTGAAGATACAGTCCAGGACAATGCTGAGCAAACCCGGAGTGGTGTGTGGTTGTTATGGCTGGGATACGTCATGGGCTAAGGAAAGGAAGGAACTTGATGGCCATTAATTGAGTGACTGTTCCAGGTGCAAAAGGCATGGAGTCTGTAGGGGGCTAAGGAGAGAAGGGAATGGCCCCTCCCCAGGACCTCAATGAGGCTCCACTAGGTGGCCCCCAACAGCAGCTCAGTGGTAGCAGGAAAGTGATTCTGTGGCCTCTGGTGGTGTGATGATTGGTCATGGGGAGTGAGTCTAGAAA
Organism: Chelydra serpentina; assembly: GCA_037349315.1. NCBI lineage: Eukaryota > Metazoa > Chordata > Testudines > Chelydridae > Chelydra > Chelydra serpentina. The sequence continues at coordinate 24,940,859 of JBAIAC010000033.1, forward strand.
TAGGTTGAGTGGACAGTTAGGAAATGGATTCCCATTGGCTGGGATATGGGGCGGGAGGCGGCAGTTCTCCCCTGCATCAGTTGCATTTTCAAGGCTTTTCACAAAGAAAAGGGCCAGAAACTGAGTGCTTTAAATTAAAACTGGAAGCCTCTTTACAGGGCCCAAAGACTGTTACAAAGCTCACCCGTGCCCCAGTCTGTTAGAGCTCTTAACCTCTCTGAGTACATAAAACATCATTTGAAGGTTAGGGCTAACATGGGGGTTACCATTAAAGTTGTGGTTAGGGTCAGTTACTCTTATGGTCATAGACAGGGTTAGTGTTAGTAGTTAGGATTATGGTTAAGGTTAGTGTTACAAAGATGAATTTTAGCATAGGGTTAGGGATATAATTAAATTGCCCACCATAGAATGCACGAGTAAAATCTGCAACACAGAAGTTCTATGAATGCCCCAGTTTGAATGCTCCTGAGTATCTGTACTGCTAGAAAATTAGTTTGTTAACTCACACTAGTAACTAGAGATCCCTTTTGACAAACTCCAATTACCTGTGAGTATCATTATCCTCCAGTAGAAAACATCACCCCTAGACAGAGAGATTCAGAGAATAGGTTATACTGAGAAGACAGGATCAACCAAGCACCAGCATAGGGTGAGAATTGTTTCTGATGGCAGCCAGTGCCACAAATGGCGAGTCAGGATTGTACTGAGCATCTCAGAAGAGTTTGTGTTATAGGAACACAACAACAACTTCCAGCCCCCAAGGCGACTTCCTTTAAAGGCTGTGTTTGTGCTTAACGAGACTGCAGATCCATTGAAACTGGGCAGATGGAGTTTGCAAGGCAATTTCTCCTGGCTTTTGTGGAAAAGAGGGCGAGAAGGAGGTAGGAGATGTTATACAGGGTCACTGCTACCCACATGGAGTCTCGGAGCACGTGCTAGATCAACCAGTCTGGATGACCAACATTCAGACTTAACAGTCACCCAAAATTCCAGCCATTCTTCCTCTTCTAAGCATTAACTGAAATTGGAACGAGGCTTGGTTAGCATTTTACATTGGATTTATTTATGTATCTGCACTTCCTAATTCAGCCGGGTCTGGACGTAATTGAGAAAAAGACCCTGAGTTTTTGTTTAACAAACCATCCAGAACTGAGAAGGATTGGATAGCACAGGAGATTTCCGCCCTGGAGAACAATTGTCACTTTAACTTTGGTTTATTGCCATTTTATATTAACCCCAATTTTTTCAAAGATGGATTTATGCATGTGTGCAAGCTCTGGTTTCTGCTCATGCATCAGGGATTGTATGCAAACAGTCACAAGGGGACTGCGAGTAAAAGTGCATATATGAAAAATCTGAGCGTTTCGGATTTTTTAAACTCCTCTCTCCTTCTACCCCCTTCCCCAGATTTTCATAGGACTAGAAAACCTTGTGAGAGTAAAAATTGCATTTTAGAGGCAAGGAAAGTTCTAGATCCAACAAAGTGTGTACACAGTAACATCCCAGGAAGGCAGGCAAACATGTGGCCCATTTAGAGCTCAGTCTGCCTATCCAATTTATTTGTTTTTTGGAATGCATTTTCCTAGCTTGCTTCTGGATCTATACTCATCTGCAGATTCTCCTTCTGCTTTTGGTTGTCCATTCCATGTTAATGACCCTTGCAATAAGTAAGTTTACTTTAATCACCCCTAATGCCCCCTTTTTTTCTTGGATTCATTTCCTTGTTTCTGAGCCTGTTACCCGCTCAGAGGTTTTCAGCTTTTGAAATTTGGGACAAAGCAGACACAATTACACATCTTGACGTTACATCATTGCAACACACCATCTTCATGACAATACAAATGTCATCTCATTGCAAAACGTCAGAGCAAAACTCACCTGACACTACCATGCTCCACACAGCTTCCATACTTTGATTTGACCCAGGCACATTAAAAGATATGGAAAACATCTGATAAATCTTAGTAGGGTTTCAGACTGGTAATAAAAAAGCATTCAAGGGCAGGAGCTTGTGTCTTTAGCATAACAGCATTTTCCAGGAGAACATAGTTCTTAAAAATTGGATATAAAGAGGCATCTAATAAGAGACCAAACCAGCAATACTTTAGCCTTGCACTCTCTTCCCTCAAAGATGTAGTCTCTCTTCCTTTCTTCCTCTCCTGGGAATTCATCTCAGTTTCTCCAGGGAACACCAACCATCTCCATCCAATCTTGTGTATGTAACCCCTTTGGGGTTTAGAGAGCATGGCCCTTTAAATCTTTTTCCTAACGGGGGACGGGGAGCAGTGAGAAAAAGGAGGGAAACTCCAGGGCGTGGGTCTGGAGCTGGGGAGAGAGAAAGGCTGCAAGCTGCAGGCCCTCGGAGGAGAAGCAGAGAGAACCTGCCTGAAGCCCGAGAAGGACAGGGCGGCTGATTGGGGACACCCCAGGACAGGAGCCAGGAGGAGCACTGTGCCAGGGGAGCATTGCCCGAGAAGGACAGGCTGGAGCTGGACCCAGTGTCTGTATCACTGCTGCATGGGGCTGTGAGTACTGGGACTTGTGACTCTACATTGGGAATGAGGAGGGAGGCTGTAGCTAGTTAAGGGGGGAGGTGGTCGCTCTGTGTGGCTTTGCAGAGAGCGGCAGAAGAGGGCACCGGAGGGGTTTGTTGGGGAAAGTTCACTGGCGCCGAAGACGACCAGGAGCACCCAAGACTCACCCCTGTACTGGAACTTTGCTCAGGACTCCTGAACTATGTGTGCAGACACATTGCTCGGTGTCTGCCCTTTTGGCCTGTGCTACCACTGGGCCTGTGGGGCCTTGGTTTGGATGCAACCCTGTTTTACCACTCCCCCTATATTTCCCTTTGTTTTTTGTTCTCTCATCCCTCTGTAAATAAATATTTCCCTTTCTTATATCCATTGTACTTTTCTTGTGGGTGTATGTGTTTATTCTGGGGGGTTTGGAACAGTTGCCCCTGGGGTGGAAGGGATTTTTCCTGCTGCATTCCTGCGCGCGCTTTCCCTTGGCCAGAGCTGCCTGCAGAGCAGACTCCATCTTGGCCACGAGGCTGCTAAAGTTACATTTATTTCAACTAACTCTCACAGTTCAGCTACTTTCAAGATTTAATAATGATGGCAAAGCTTTGGATGAAGGCTTGAGGCGAATTAAGAAAATGTACCCCTTCTTGACAGAGGAGGATGTCAGCTCTTCGATCCCTCATCAAAGGGACATATCTATGGGGTTCCTTCAGGCTTCAGAATTGTCAGTGGCTTTTTCTTTCAGTGAGAATATGGAGTGCTCCCTCATCACCTCCACAAACAAATCCCCCATTGTCTCCACATGCTACAAGCTCTTTTCCAGGACTGAGAGCTTTTCTGTTCAAATCCCAGCCTGCTCCAGGAAATGGGAGGGAAGGAAGTAAAAAAAAGGCGAGGGGAGAAACAATTTTATTTCTTTTTTTCTTTTAAATAAGGCAAGTTTTGGAATAGAAGCATAGTAATAAATATGCTCCTGTGACTTTTTGTGTTTTCTCAACTGTAAAGAAAATAGGAAAATTATTCCATTCTGTCTGGCTTCCAAACCAATCTGAGACTAAGCCGTTTATGCAGTGGGCTGCTCGGATGTTGTTCCCGCCAAGGCCGTTTTTGACGTGATTCCTGGGACAAGAAAGTCCTTTTTGAACCAAGAATGAAACGTGGCAGAGGTTACTGTGATATTGTGTCACTGCGGTGTGTTGCCCACAGCTTGACAGGGGCTGACATTCCTCACATCAGCTTCCTGCATCAGACAGCGAGTTGGAGGCACAGAAAGAGACTTTATTAGAGTGAGGATAGCAAGAAAAGGTGGGGTTGCTTAGGACTCAGGAAAGCGACAGATTTCCTCACACACCTCAGCCAACATATCTCACTCCTGTCCTGGAGTACCACTTGCTGTTGTGGTCACGGGCTCTCTTATACACAGCTCGGTGGATGGGCAGGACTTGGCCCCCTCCCTCCTGACTGGCAGGAATGTTGTGCACCTCAAGAACACATGGCATAGCCCTTCTCTTTTCATCTGTCTATACAGTAAATGGAACCGAAATAACCAACCAGCTCTAATTCACACCCTGGGCTATTTCAGTTTAAGTCCCTGTATGCACACTCTTATTTCAATATAAGAGCCCTGTTTCCATATAACATAACTAGAACTACCAGCTTAATTAAATCAACACAAAGGCAATCTTATACCAAAATAAGAGTATCCATACACAGACTTACACCAAACTAACTAAGGGTGTCAAGGACAACTGATACAGTTATTTCATGTTCCATTTACCAGGCGGACAGACTCCCACTTTCTGAGGAGTGAGATGCCAGGATGAGATTCCAGTAACAACCTGAACAACTAATACTGCTAAGTTTCAGGTAGTGGAGATCCAAACCCCGACAATTTGCATGGAGCAGATTTCCTTTTGAATGCATAATACCATATAAACTACTATGGGCTGTACCCACCACACAACGGGCCACCTTCTTCGCCTCTCATTTACGCCAGTCTCACACCAATGTAACTCCATTGACATTAACAGAGTTACTCCAGAGTCACAGTGGTGTGAGTGAGAGCAGAATTAGGCTAGACATTCTGGCCTTCTGGCCCTCCAACAGCACAGTCACATCCCCCACTCAACCACTAAAATTAATTTTCCAACAAATCACTAGTGAAACTAGTAGCAGAGAGCAGAACGCCCTGCCCCCTGCAACGGACACCATCAACTTTCCCACCATTCAAGCATTCAAGAACAAGGTGCAATATATCTGGGAATGAGTGGGAAACAAGTTGCATTCTTCACATTTGATACAACATCAGCACTGAATTATTCTTGAGGTGCCATGGTTCCCAGTGCAGGTCATGTATGGAGACCAAGTCATTATCTCAAAATCTTGCTCAGTGATTCAGGAAAGAAGGATCACCCATGTCTGTTTCTACTTGTGTTGTATATGCGCATTTCTTAGACAGTCAGCTAAATGAATGCTTAGGAAATCCTATCTCCCTGGCTTCCCTGCCGAGTCCCACAACACATCTACAACATTTACGGGGGTAAATAAAGGAAAACTCTCATTCACTATTCATTTTCACCAGGAGGTGCTCAATTCTCGGCTTGGGTTCCAGGTCTCAAATTCGTTGTGCTGACTGTCTGCCTATGATGGGAGTGTCTGTTATCTGTTCCACCAGCTATTATGCAGGATTAGGATATCATTCTCCCTGTAAACTGAAGAGAGAGCATGTTCTTCATATATCTAATTCTTATTGGCAAATGATTGGGCTGGGGCAAATGCCTACAGTTATCTCATCAACGCTTAGGACATCCGTGGGTGCCAATTACAAGCAACCATAATAGTCCTTTGCTCTTCTCTAGCATGTGCCATCTGAGGATTATAAAACTCTTCATAAAAGTTAGTTAACTGAGGGCTTGTCTACACTACCGGCCGGATCGACAGGCAGCGATCGATCCAGCGGGAATTGATTTATCGTTTCTAGTATAGATGTGATAAATCGACCGCCGATCGCTCTAGCGTCAACTCCGGTACTCCACCTCAACGAAAAGCGCAAGGGGAATCGACTGGAGAGTGTCTCCCATTGACACACCGCAGTGAAGACACCGCGGTAAGTAGATCTAAGTACGTCGACTTCAGCTACATTATTCATGTAGCTGAAGCTGCGTAACTTAGATCGATTCCCCCTCCGTAGTGTAGACCAGCCCTAAGCCTCACAACACCACCATGAAGTACATAATGGCAAGGATCACCATCTCCATTTTATTCCCGGGGAGACAAAGATACGGGGCAGAGAACTGACTTGTACAGCAAGGCAGTGACAGAAATGGGAATAGCACTGAGGAGTCCAGATTCTCAGTCCACTCAACTAACCATGAGCCACACTGTCTCTCTCTAGAGCCAGGATGGATAGCAGTCACTTATACCACAAAATTCTCCTTTCTCTGAAATAAAACCAACATACCCTGGCTCTCAGATCCATGACTTCAGACTAGAACTGGTTGGGGATTTTCGGTTGAAAAGTTTTTTCAATAGAAAATGTCATTTCTTGATGTTGCCTAAAATTTTTTATTTTCTGTTGGGAAAATGAAAATGATTTTTTTGTTTGTTTTGGGTCTGGTCAACTTAGGGTGACCAAATGTCCCGATAAAATCCCGATTTTTGGTTCTTTATTTTTCCGCTCGGACAAGTCCGGCGGGGTTTTTTATTTGCTCGAACAAGTCCGGCGGGGTTTTTTCGTTTTGCTCGGATAAGTCCGGCTGGTTTTTCTTTTGCTTCCCCCGTGTGTCCCAATTTTTGGGTCCTTTAATCTGGTCACCCGTCCCTAGGTCAACTCCAGCTGAGCTGTTGGAGTTCCTCATGCCTCCATTATCCTCTATGGGCCAGGTTTCCTGAAAGACTATACCTCCCATGATGCATGGCAGTCTCTTCTTTTGTTGAACTACCACAGTGCATTGTAGGAGATACACTCCAGAACAGGGACATACGATATCCAAACTATAATTCCAGTGAGGCACCGTGATAGTGCAGAGGGACACAGATTAATCCTGAACTGACCCAGAATGAAGCATTTTGATATTTCTGCACTGACATTTTCTATTCCATGAAAAGTTTTAATGTTTCAGCTTTCCTTCTTAATTCAGGACTTCTGAAGGTATAAGGGGACACCATTGCTCTTGGGTCAGAGACCTGCAACTGGCTGGCTGGCTGATTAGCTCCTCCCGCTGCACCTGGGAAAAAGACCTGAAACTTTATTGGTTGATCCTCATAAAAGAAGGCAGCAGGGCATGGAGGGGAGGGACTGCAATACCTGCCAGAAAGCTGAGGGGGTAGTGGCTGTGTGGCAGATGGACTGTGGCTGGAGCAACTGCAGAGAGGAACTGCTCCAAGAATCAAATACACAGATGGGTGACTGTCTGAAGTCCTGTTGTCACTAAGGTTCTGAAATGAGAGCCAGGAAACGTGGACTGATGAACTTCTAGGCGTGAGGGACAGCTTTGGGGAAGGGACCACTTGGCCTGCACAGACTTTTGAGGGAAGAGTCTGTGAAGCTTTGATCTTGTTTCATTAAGAAGGCTTGAAATAAAAAACAAAACAACTAACTCTTCTGGAAACTGCTTCCCTGGATTCTGTAAGAGGGCTCCAGACAGACGTCCCCAGAGAGGAAACTGGCTCAGCAAGCACAAACTCGGACCCAAACAGGAGGAGGGGACTATATGATAGGCCCTGATCCTGTACAAGGACAAAAACAAATTCTGAAATACTGGAATTTCCCACAGGGTGAAAATTCTGCTTTTCAACTGCGTTAGGTGACCTTTAGAGTGGAATAAGCAGTTAAAAAAACACCTACACAGCCTTTGAACTCTTTTGGGAATTTAGCTCAGCCCTGTGATGTAGAAAGATGATTGCAGCTGAATGAAGTTGTGTTCATGGGAGATACAGTCCAGAACAGGGGCATAAGATGTCCAAACTACAACTCCGATGAGGCACCGTGATACAGACTGAGGATAAACAGTGTGTTCAAAAAACTGCTGAGAAATTTGATTTCTCACCTAGAGGTTTGGAGGCTTTTTTGAACCTTTCTGGTCTGTAAACCAAGCTAGAAATGCCACCACAGTAGGTTCTGCCATGAGATTTCCAATACTTTCGAGAAGTATCAGGAGAACAAGCTCTGCTGTGGTATTTTGGTGAGGGAAATTGTTTCTGATGTAACTGGCTTTTTCGAATCCTTAAAAAAAGTTCTGGTTTTGTTAGAGCTCTCAACGAAGGTTTTGGTGGTTTCTTTCTTATGTAAGAATTTCCTTATTACTAGACACAGTCTGCTAAAGAATCTCATCACATACTTCTAACATTTCAGAAAAATCTTCATATAGAGAAATCAATTTATTCCCCACCAAAAGGCCAATCTCCCAGGAACAATATACTGTTCCAAACAATCAGGCAACGGCAGAGTCTACACCAGGGAAACAAATTCCCTGGAGAAGCATGGATCGATAAATAAATGAACAGTGGGCAATAGTGGTTTAAACACTAATTAACTGACCCATGTATCAGCTGAACTCTAGCTCTTAGTGTGATGCATTAGTTGTAGTGTGGATAGAGAGAGATAAAGGGATGGCTGGATACAGTGTGATAAACTACCACTAAAGAAGCCAACCAAGAGTGGCTGTTTAACAGTGCTGAGTCTGCTAATAGAGATGTTATAGGACTGCATTCTGTGCACATGGGGATACTTTGGGGGAAGACTCTGAAAACAGGAGGTTGCTTAATAGGACTGATCTCTTGTAATGGTTTCACGTGTACCTAACATAAGTACACTAATGTTAAGCGAGAATCTTGCAAACCGTCTCCAAATATCCTAGTCTTCTGCCTGGTACATAACACCTGCTTCTACCATAGTGCTCACATGTGCAGTGCACTCCCCATGGAACTACAGAGACAAGGGGCAGACCATGTTCCCTTCGTTCTGTGTAAAGTTGGCCCTAAATCATTACTGGCATCTAGTGTCATTTGCAGGCATGGCCAGGAACATGGCACCTGCTCGTTTGCTCTTGAATTTTGTTCTTAGTGTATCCTCCATTAAAACATCATGCAGCAGCATGAAATCTACCAGCTCAGCATGACTTCTATGGCTAGCTCAGGGGGAATGAGTCCCATCTGAGAACAGCTCAGCACACCTCCTGCCCTCCCCCCAGTGACTGATTACTCTCGCCTTGCATGCAGCATCCCTCCATTAAACTCTAACACTCCCACACTAGCATCAGCTTCCTGGACACACAATCAGCTTCAACAATGGAACCCTATACCAGAAACCCACGGATCAGCACACCGACTTTCATAGATCCAGTAACCATCCCAAACACACCGAGAAATCTGTTATCTACAGCCAGACACTCAGATCCCACAGAGAATATGCTCTGCGGAGAAAGTCTAGGATATACACCTCAACACACTCAGAACTGCCTTCGCCAAACAAGGACACTCCACCAAAGAAGTACATCGCATCATGGAATGGGCCACCCAAATACCTTGGAAGAACCTGTTTCAATGCAGAAATAACTCCCCTCTGACCGCATACCCTAGTTGTCACCTACCACCCCACACTGGAATCCATAAGGGGTATCATCAAACAACTACAATCCAAACTCAATGGGGACCTGTAGCGGGGTGGATACCCCGCTCAGACCTTGAAGGGGCTGGAAACAGCCCTGGGAGAGGGCTGAGGCTGAGAAGCTGGGCTGATTGGAAGCAGCCACAACTGTGGACAGTTAATCAGGGCCCAGCTGGCCCTTATAAGAGGGCGGTGGGCCTGGAGCAGAAAGTCTCCCTTTGCTTGTAGAGGGAGAAGGGCTTGGCTGCAGGGACCTGAGCAGGTACCTAGGGTGGAGCAGGGCTGGGGAAGGCCAGAGGAGCTGGGGAGCTCTGGCCTGAGAAAACCCCAGGCTGTGGCCGAGGGTTAGGCCCATCTAGGTACTGGGGTTGCAGGGGGCAACCCACGGGTAGGCTGAGGCAGCAGGTCCAAACTCCCTTTGCCTGTGATGAGTGGCTTATACTGCAGTCTGCCCCAGGGTGCGGGGGCTAGCTGGTGACTGGCAGTAGCCTACGACTGAGGCGAGGTGGGGATAGTGGGTTGGGGGTTCCCCAGGCAGGGGAGACCCAGATCTGTGGGGTACCGCCAGGGGGCAGCACCCCAGGTAAAGGGGCACCGGGTCCTGGGAGGGACATGGACCAGAGTGGTCAGGCGGATCACCGGCCTGCAGAGGGCGCTCCAGAGGCTGGTGAGCTAATTCCCAGAAGAAACCAGCAGGAGGCGCCGCAGGGGTGAGTCCAACCCTGTCACAGGACCCCATCCTGAAAGAAATGTTTCCTGAACCCCCTCTTCTGGCCTTCAAACAACCCCCCCCAACCTCTCCAAGCTCATCATCAGAAGCAAGCTCCCCACAGACCATGTCACACTAACTCAGAACAGCACCAGACTCTGCCAGAACAACAGATGCAAAACCTGCAGACATAGATTCACTGCTACAATGATCAATACCCCCCACAACACACCTTTTAAGATCTATGGATCCTACACATGCCTATCACAACATGTGCTGTACCTCATCCAGTGCACTAAATGCCCCAATAACAACTATGCGGGTGAAACCAGACAATCACTACACTCTCCAATGAACTCACACAGGAAAATGACAAAAGGCAAAACCACCACATCAGCTGTGGGTGAACACTTTTCACAAAGCGATCACTCTACATCTGACCTGTCTGTCCTCATCTGCAAAGGAAACCTGCACCACACTTTGAAAAGATGAGCCTCGGAGCTTAAATTCATAACTTTGCTAGACATTAAAATCATGGACCGAACAGAGACATTGGATTTATGTCTTATTACAACAATCTGTCATCCACTAACTCCCTCTTTTTGTCCTACGACTTCAGAGGTGTTAACGGGCGACTCTACCTTGAAAGGTCCTTTACAATATGTGCTAACTACTTATGCTAAACTCTCTTTTTCCACCTTGCATGTAGCTGTGACACTCAGGGTACCTTTCCCAAACCTGAAGAAGAGCTCTGTATGACTCAAAAGCTTGTCTCTCTCACCAACAGAAGTTGGTCCAATAAAAAATATTACCTCACCCACCTTGTCTAGCAGACTAGCTGCTTACAGATCTCAAAGTCTTAACTGTGGTCACATGCACAATGATTCCACTCATTGCTCAGACCACTAGTGAGGCAGATGTGACAGACAACAACCCTCACCTATCATCATTATTTAGCACGCCAGGTGGGCATAGTGTTTTACAAACGTGTAGGAGAATGAGGTACCCGCCCCAAAATGCTTACAGACTAAATCAAATGGGTCTAACACACTGATTGGTAATCAGACTACTGTAGACAGCATCCAAGTGGAGATTAGAGATGGGAGCTCATCGAGAGACGGGAGCATTGAGGAGAAAAGAGGACAGTGTGCATGAGGGAGGGGTGAAGACTGGGCTTTGTGCCCAGGAAGACAATGCTACATATGTGCAACATGCCTGAATTAGCACGGCAGGGAGAAACTGAACTCTGGGGCCTGGTTGATTTTTGAGCACTTGATTTCTCAATGTGCAAGTTGTGTTAATCCCTTGTTTGTTTGTTTGTTTTCATTTCCTTGGATTTTTTTTAATGAAAAAAAGGTGGGGGAAATGGGAAAAATCCATCACTATGTAGCTTGTTCATTGTACAAACTCTGTAGGCTTGCCCATGGAGCTTTTAAGTTCCTTGAACTGTATCTATTTGGCCTGCATGGTTTACCTGCTCTTTGCCACCCACATCCAAGCTTGCATCTCTCCCAGTCTCTCCTGCTTAACTAAATAGAGACGAACCTGAAGACATCTGTTCTCTGGATCCCTCTCCCCACCCTGTTTCACTGTCACTCTTGACAATTCTGCTATTCTTCCCGTCACTCAAGCTTGCAGCCTTGGGGTTACAGAATCATAAAAATGTAGGGCTGGCAAGGACCTCAAGAGGTCATTTAGTCCAGACTCTGGCACGGAGACAGAACTAAATATATACAGACCAACCCGGACAGGTGTTTGTCTAACCTGTTCTCCAGTGATGGGGAGTCCATAACCTCCCTCAGAACCCTGTTCCAGGGCTTAATTATCCTTAGAGTTAGAAAGTTTTTCCTAATATCTAACCTCAATCTCGCTTGCTGCAGATTAAGCCAATACTTTTTGTCCTATCTTCAATGCACACGGACAACAATTGATCACCTCCTCATTGTAGCAGCCCTTATCATAGTTGAAAACTGTTATCAGATCCCTCCACAGTCTTCTTTTCTCAAGACTAAACACGCCCAATATTTTTAACCTTTCCTCATAGAATTTTGACTCCTCCCTTTCCTCCTCTCCTCACATCCAGGCTCTCATCCACTCTTGTCTCTTCTCTTTCTATATTTGTAAAATACACCCATTCCAAAATGTCCCCTCTGCTTAATCCCAATTCACATCACTGCTCTCTGTCTAGGATGACTAACTTTCTCCTCTCCAGCTTCCATGGCTCTCATCCTCCTTCTCTTCAACTTAATGCATTAGATAACAATCTTCCTCTCCAACCACTCATTATATATTTATACCTATACCTATATAGATATAGATGAGAATGCTTTGAAACGCTGGGTACAAAGCCTCTCACAAAGAGAATTGCCTAATCAGAGGTGCATCAAACTGGGTCTCACTAAGACCAGGTCAGGTCAGAGTTGTGGGCAGAATCATCTTGGATTTTACCTGTTCCACCCCTGAATGCATTAATTCCAGCACCGCCATTTCTGTGGGTACATCAGCTACAGCAAATTCAGCCTGTTACATTTGCTCACCTCACAGCTGCCTTAAAGATCTATACATAGAGAGTGAAATTCATCCCAATGTGGAAGATTGGCCAAAGGCCTATGCACCATTTAAGCCCTACTTAAATCCTGTTTTGAGGGCTTAAAGGGGATTTAAATGGGGCACAGGCCTTGAGGGAGTTTAACCCATAAAAAATAAATGATATTCTGAAATCTCTGTTCCGCGGAATAGGCCACCTCCCAGAACAACAATGAAATTCCAGGCCAGCTAAACTGCGCTTTTCTGTTAGAAATTGCAGCCCATGCACTAAACATGGGTGATTTATTTTTTAAATCACTCCTCCTGTTACTAAAAAAAAGCAGTTTCTAGTTTCCAATTTACTGGTAAATAGAAAGTGAAATTTTCCCTTGGAAACAAAACTGGCCAGATTTGCTAATCAGCTCTGTCCCCTTTGCACTTGTCATGCAGCAAAAGGGTCTGGTTCCTGGCTGCAAAGGGTCAGGAGGGCATTCCCCAGGCACAAGGTGTCCTGTGACAGCCACCCTCATCCCCATGTCAGGATGGACAAAGGACATCTCAGGGGCCGGGAGGGGAGGCAGCAGAGTGAAACACTGTGACACCTATCCTCCACTGGCGTAGAATCCATCTAAGGACCCTATACCAGTTGTGTATTGTAGAGCAGCCTGACAGTCACTCTAAGTCTCTCAGAGTCGGGACTGGTACTTATCAGGGAACTGTAACTGGCCCCTTGACAGAGCTTAGGCGCAGGAGGGAATCTGGCCCTATATATTTCTGCGGGTGTGGATAAATCACACCGAGATGCCCTCCTTCCCCTCCCTACACTCTTAGAAGAAAAAATGAAGACCCAGGTCTTCGTTTGTCCCTGCCCAGTTTGTATGGACATGTGCAAGTCTGGTGGACACCAAAGTGCATGGACCTAAATACAAAAAAGCTGTTAGAAAAATGGCCATTTTAGTCCATATTGCTGCCGTTTGCCCAGCACTTTATGATACAAAGTCTAACAACTCTAGGGAATAGAATCTCTCCCTTTTTCCCCCATGTGGGAGCATCCCTGTCTGTAGGATGGGAACCTGTGTAGAGATCTTGCACCCTTCTCTGTATCACTGAGGTCATGTCTACAGTACAAAATTAAGTCAACCTAACTTACGTTGGCATACAGCCACCGTAGTAAATACATTGCTTGTGCGTTACTATACTTTGCTCTTTGCATCAGCAGTGAGCGTCCTCACCAGCAACGATTGTATCGATTGTGGGACAGCTCTTGAAAGCCAGTAACAGTTGACATAAGCAACACAATGTCTACACTGATGCTGCATTGACCTAACTACATCAACCTTCACTCTATACCGCTCGTGGAGGTGGAGCTATTAAGTCGATGTAGCAGGGCAATTAATGTCAGCAAGAGTGAAATTTAAGTGGAGACATTTCCATAGTTAGGTTGACATGAGCTGCCATGCGTCAACCTATCTCTGTAGTGAAGACCAGACCTGAGTTTCCTTCGCAAGCTCAGACCCAGACAGGTTCTCCTTCTTATGCCACAAACCAATGCAGTCAGTTCACACAGTGTAAGACATAAACAGTGTAAGAAAGCCAACCCAGCCGTCTCTCTCTAACGCCATTGACCCCAGCACAAATTTCTCAAACCACTGCATATGCAGAAGCTACAACCACAAACCCAGAGGCATAAAAAGGACTCTGTGCTTGGAAAATGAACCACTAATGGATGAGAGTCCTCTGCAGGCAGTGAAACAGCTATCTCATACACCTGAATAATATGGATTACTTATTTTATATTCTAATAATAATTATTAGTACTTTTCATTAGAGATGAACTATTAGGTTAATGAAAATGTCTGAAATTTGAAAGAGTTGGAAACAGATCCAATTTTCCTTTTAAAAAAACTTCTTAAGCACATTTTATTCCCAATATGTTTTAAAAAATTTAAAAACTGGATCAAAACTGTCAAAACAATTAAACATTTTCATTTAAAGTAATAAAACAATTAGCTAATGGCTAAAGCAATGTTTCATTTAACAAAACCTGGGTTTTTGGTCATTGAAAAACTATTTTATAGTGTTTTCAATAAAAATGTAGCAAAAATATATAAAGCACAACTTTTTTGTGGAAAACATTTTGGACAATAATGACAGGTTTTTTGTGATAATTTTTGTTTAAAAAAGAGGCCTTTTGACCAAAAAGCCCTTTGTGTTAAAAAAAGTTTTACTTTTATTAAGTAATTCACTAACATTAATTAACTATCATGAATAGCTGCCGGTGGGAGTGGTGCATGCTTAAGGCCCGCCCCTCCTCCAGTGGGAGTGGTGCGTGCTTAGCCCCGCCCCTCCCCCAGTGGGAGTGGTACGTGCTTAGCCCCGCCCCTCCTCAGAGATAAGCACCTAAGTCCAGGCTGCAGGGTAGTGCCTAGCTCTGCTAGTGATCCGCAAATGGGGAAGATAGGTGCACGGCTGCCTAAGTGGAATGTGGGACCTGAAGCAGGACAGCTGGCAGGGGAGAAAGGGAAGCTCCCTTATTACTTTTTGGCTGGTGTATTCACCCAGGATGTGAGAGACCCCTGGGTCAGCACCCTCCACCTCCTGAGTGGGAGGAGGGATTTGAACCGGGATTGATCACCTCCCAGGTGCATGTCCAAACCACCATGCTATGGAATATTCTGACATGGGCTCCCTCAATCTCTCCTGTTGAAGCTGTTTCACTTTAATTAAACAATGGAGTATTTAAATACTACTTGAACCAGAAACAGCGTTTAACTTTAGAATGATGGTATGGCCCAGTGGTTTGGGCACTCCCTTGAGAGGTGGCAGATCTCTAATCACATCCCCTCTCCCCCTCAAGAGGAGGGGGGACCTTGAACTGGCGGTTTTCCACTGGGTGAGTACTCTAGGCTAAAGGTTATAAGGGAGTTGCTCCTCTCGCCCCTGGCTGTTTTGTTTGAACTCGCCTAAGGCATCTGATCTAGTAGGCATGCTCAGAGGGCACCTACCAGATGGTACCCCTGCACATAACCTTGGCAGCTGACTGCTCGTCTTTCCGTTTGTGAATAGGTCTGGGGCTCAGGCAGGACACAGGCACCGGTGCGGCCCAGAGTGAGGCTGCAGTGTGCATACCTAAGTAAAAACTTAGGAGCCAAGTGAGTTTAGGCACCTACAGGGTTAGGTGGCAGCTGAGCAGGTGTTTTGTGGTTGCTGTGGAGTCTAAAAGCAGGACTTATGGGACTGGGATCCCACCCTATGTTTCTGACCCATGTCAACTTGGTCATTATCAGAGCCAGAATTTTTGTCAGTGGGAGCAGAATGGACATCGAAATGTAATATTATCCCTTAGCTGCCTCTTGCCACCAAAGAGCACTGCATACACCAAACGAGAGTTTAGTAACAATTGCTACTGGCCCTCCGCAGCCTTCCGACCCTGGGCTGGAGGCAAAACGTCAAACAGAGCCAAAAAAAAGTCAGCTTAGAAAGGGATCTGTCTGTGGGTGCCAAATGTGGAGACAGCAGTTTGGGCTGTGAGCCAGGGAAGTTCAAAATGGGCTTTTAAAGAGCTCTAATCAAACCATTCCTAATTAAACACATTGGCTTTTTAGAAAGTGCCCCAGGGAAATATTAAAGTGGTTTGCTTAGGTACATCACAGACCCCTGTTGTCTAAGCTTAGATCAGCTAGAGGGCAAGAACCAGTTGCCACTGAAATCCACCAAAATCTAATACAGGACAAGAGGGAGAGGCCAGAAGAGAGGCACTGGAGCTGGGAAAATACCCTCACGTTAGCATTTGCTTGGGATGTCAGATTGGCTCTCTGCACGGTTTTTACTCTTTCTGGAGCACTAATTAGTAGTGTGCATGCAATGAGCATGAGCCAAACAAGTGGCCAGATCCTCTGTGGATGGCAGTCATCACAGCTCCAGTGGAGTCCGCAAAGCGAAGCTTATTTACATCGGCTGGGGATATGGCCCAATGACCCCGAGTGGGACATGAGAAGTGCCCAGGCGCTGTGCTGGCTTCTCTGCACTGAGCGCAATTTCACCCTCGGGGAATTTTGACTCTCCACCTCTTTCATGAAAAGGCCAAAGCAATTTCTTTTCCTGGTGTGCCTGGGCATTCCCAGCAAACCCTTGCAATGCCAAAAACGGCACAGACAGTTAATGAATGTGAAGCTCAGCAAGTGCATGTCATGTTACAGAGAGAGCCCGTGAAACTGACAAAAGGGGGCGGGGCCAATCTCTGAAATACATTTACAGGGGCAGAAATTGGACAGAAAATATTTTCTACATATTTACCTGGCTGGCTCTGCTTTCCCCCCGGCCCAGCCCAGTCCTACCCTTTTGCATTACAGCAGGCTCCCCTGTTTCCCTCTCTCTGACCCAGTGCCCTGGTCCTTGGTTCAGCCCTGCTCTGCAGCATTAGCAGAGCTACCCTGCTTCCCACCTCCTCCTGTGCCTTGTTCCATGGCTCAGTCCTGCCTAGCAGCACAGTGGGGTTTCTCTGTCTCTTTGAACACCAATTTGTCTATTTCACTTAGCTGTCTACACCTTGGTTTAAGATGTGCACAAATTAGGCTCTAAGAACCAGATTTTTAAAGGTATTTAGGCACCTAAAGATGCAGAGAGTGGGATTTTCAAAAGCACCTGGACACCTAACTCCCACACGGGGCCTCTCTGCATGTCTGGGTGCCTAAATACTTTACAAACTGGCCCCAAATCCCCAAACACTGGGGCTGCAGCAGAGGATCTGGTTACTACGCTTGATAAGCCAGCACCTTCCAGCCATGACAGCTACTCATCTGGGAGCCTATCCAGTCCCTGGCCCTGGCTGAGCCGCCTGTCAGAACAGCAAAGGCACCAACGTGAAGCCTTTAATTTACCCACATTTCAGCAAAGGGCCATATTAAAAAAATTAACCCAGGGGAGCCTGCTGCCTCCCACCAGCCGAATAACCAATGGGCACATAGCTCTTCATCACATGCACACAGAGAATGCTTGGTTGAGGCTCTGCTGTGGTGATATGCACAGTCAACCACTGGATGAGAGACACCAGTAACTGGCTACATTTGCTCTGGTTTCTGACCACTGATTGGGCAGAACCATGTCCTTATGTTACCCCAGAGCATTGTGGAAGAGCCTGGGGGTGGGTAGGAGCAACTGGATGTCAGCAGCAAAGAGAACAAGGGTAACTGGTGAATCTGTCAATGGAACGCCATTACTGTGGAGGAGTTTGTTACCCATGGTATGCAAGTCTCACAGTCACAGTAGACAGTATCCAAAGGCAAATAGAGATTTCAGAGACCTGTGCCTGGGGCCATTCATTGACTTTGCCAGTTACTACTAAGGTCTGCATCTCATGGGGGGAGGGATAGCTCAGTGGTTTGAGCATTGGCCTGCTAAACCCAGGGTTGTGAGTTCAATCCCTGAAGGGGCCATTTGGGGATCTGGGGCAAAAATTGGGGATTGGTCCTGCTTTGAGCAGGGGGTTGGACTAGATGACTTCCTAAGGTCCCTTCCAACCCTGATATTCTATGATTCTATGTGAGTTCACACCTAGCATTAGTGACTCACAGGGTCATGTTAGTGCACGTTTGGTGTTAGACATCCAGCCTGCAAACTTGGCTTCTATTAAAGACGCAACATATAACTGTACACCTATTGGCATTTATAACATAGCATGTGATTGCATATACAGCTGTTATTAATCACATGCTTTCTCATGTGACCCCACCCCAAGCTGACTCTAAGGACATAGCATGGGACTGCACACCTGGCTGGTGCTCATGGCATGTGATATGAAATAACGGGTCTCTCTGCTGCATAGAGTGGGAAAAGCAACTTTCCAATCATCCCCTCCATTTGGGAAACGAGCCTTCAGCTTTGTTACAGGTTCAGTATCTGCCCCTTTTTGCTCCCCATTTTTCCTTTCCAGTGCTGAAACCTGAAAGTTTTCTCTGCATTAATTCCAGACATTGTGTAAATACTGGGCTTGGATTCTCTTAAACGAGGCTGTTTCAGTCCAAACTTTCTGACCAAAATGTTTCCTGTTTTATAAATTCGGGGAATGAACAATTTAGCTTCATCTATAAGGTGAAACCTCCACCCCTTATAACCTTTTTGGCATCTGGAAGACAGTAGGGCAAATTAAAGCATCTTTTCATGGGAGGAGTCCTGTGCATTTCTGGTAAGCAGTTGGGAAAGGGAAAGATGTTCTCTCTTGTGATATTCACTAGACAGCCCCAATGAGCCAGGCCCATGCCACTGGCTTGCTGTAAATATTGTAGAAGATTTGAGGCTAGGGTGTGAGACTCAGTCTCTTCCCGACTACTTTCTTCACAACCCTGGAATTTCCTCATACAGGATGAATGATCGTTATCTTACTAAGATCATGGATACTGGTGGCAGATATTGGTGGCATTGATACTGGTGCCACCAGATACTAGTGGCAACCATCCATTACTCACTCGCTCTTTTCCCAATGCTCAAACAAAGCCATCAGTTGCCCGTGGAAACCCAGCTGCACAAATGCGCAATAAGTACTGACACCAGCTTGGTCGCTTCAAACCGGCAAGCGGATCATGTCACAAGGCAGGGAGATCCATATAGCGAAAGAGAGACGTTTGCTCTTTTATTCATGTTCAACTAGGCACCAGCATTCACCAAGCAGTTCAGATGTCTTGCTGGAGCGGCACAGGCTCCTGGCATTAAAGCCTGTGTGAGCTTTGTTACTGATGACAAAGGATCCTGCCCCTCCCTGTGTCTGAAAAAGGACTTGTGCCAAAGCTTTTGAGTAAGTTTCTGTTTAGGGCTCTCTGTGTGTCTATGGTATTTGCAAAGGTACACCTTGGTATCTAAGGATCTCACACAGAGCAGGCGTCTTTGTGTTACATTTGCAGTCTAGTTTCATGGGTCAGCGCATGGTGCCAACTGAGGCCACTGATGTGACATTCCAAATATAATCTGAGAAGGAGACTCTGACATAGGAAGCATATTCCCCTTTACGCATAAGGTGGAGCTTTCTCAGATGGGAACTCATATGGCTCAGAAACATCCTGCTGCTCTAGGAAAGGTGGAACTGAATGGCTCATGGATCAGAGATGGGAGACTGCCTTTCAGTGCTAAATCAGATGTGCCCATCTGGCTCTAGCCTGGAGAACTGTATGCTGCGCAGATGATTAGGCCTGGGAAACAAAGTCTTTCGCTTTTATGCTGGTCAGGTCGAGTTCAACAATGACTGGGTGTTGCTACCACACTTAAACTATTCTGTGGTCTACAGGGTGCGAAGATAGTTGGCCATTTCAGTCCACACCCCAGAAAGCACCAGGCTTAGCCTCACTGGTGGCAGTTTTAGCTGAGATGCCAAGGATTAAATAGGCCATGAAGAGTGCATTTCCCTTCTCCTTCCAAGACCGGGACAGCGTGAGTGGTGTTACTACCACCTGCACTGTACCACTACCTGCTCTGTAGGTAAGCACAGGACTTCAGTCTCCAGAGCACGTTTTCTCAGCACTTCAAATGCTCTTTAAAGAGAAGCGTGTTGAGAGTCGGGAAGAGTTTCCTGCCTCAGCTGGCCCCAGCATATAGAAATTCATGTTTGTTTGCCGAATTTAGCATCACCAAATTTCTAGCATATACATGTCATACAATCTGTCTCCGGTACAAAGGCAGCAGCAGTCAGAGGGGCCTCATCCTCCTGTCACATCACAGAATCAAAGATCTGTGTAAAAGACCTATTAAGTCACCCACCATAGGACTGTTCTTTTCAGTGTACCATCTAGGGTGACCAGACGTCCCGATAAAATCGGGACCGTCCCGATTTCAGACCATTTGTCCCACGTCCCGACCGATGGTTGGTCGGGACCTTTGTCCCGATTTTCCGTCTTCCGGATGCAGAGGCTTTTTTTTTTTTTGCTCAACAAGTTTGGTTGAGCCTTTTTTTTTTTTTTGTGCTCAACAAGTTTGGTTGAGCCGTTGTTTTTTTTTGTGGGAAGTCCCGATTTTCGGGTCTTCCCATCTGGTCACCCTAGTACCATCCAGTATGTTGTCCACTTTTGACCAGCTCAATCAACGGGGCTTCCAGCACTTCTCTTGAGAGGCTCTTCCACAGTCCAACAGACCTCACTCTTGGGACATTTTTCTTTATATTCATGCTGATTTATTCCTGTGGTCAATGTTGTCTTATGATTCCTGATTACACCTCTGCATGCTACCTTATAAAATTCTTCTCCCTCTTCTATATTTACACCCTTCACACACTAGTAGATAGTTCTCCCATACCATACCCTCTTCAATCAGCTAAGACGTACTGCGCCTATTCAGTTAATTTAACCTTCCTCATAACTCATCCTTCCATTTGTTTTAATTCCCTTCTGTTGGCCCACATCTTCCTGGGAATGAGGTGCCCCAAAGTGTATCTATCTGCCTTATCATGTTGCCATGTCACCAGTCACTTCAAGGATATTTTAGCCTTCAGAGCTACCATACACAGAAATGGACTTTAAGGGGCTGAGATTCTCTATCTCCCTGAGACTGTTCTCACTCTGAGGCATTTGAGCAATCCGGTTGAATAGAGACACTGCTCAGCTGCACCCATTCTGTCTTTTTCAATCACTTTATCCCAACACTAATTCTCTGTCTTTGGTTCAGTCTGTTCCTTTCTTTTTTGGGCAGAAATCCACTGGAATTAGGGCCAGAAAATAAATCGCCTCTTAATTTTTTCCACTATCTATAGTGATCCTTTCAAACCATGCCAAATTGTCCAACTGAAACAAGGCAGATGACAACAAGAAGATAGTTTACAGCTGAACAAGCTGATTTGGGTCAGGTACAGAGAGAGCATGCATCAGAAGCATCAAAGACTCCAGAGAAAGTCCTATTTGATCAGGGTGGCTGGGAGTTGGGAAAGGGAGGAGGGAGGCAGGTGGAGGAAAACGGAAAGATGCCTCAGGAACTGCTCTCTTCATGATTCCTCTACAGCTGCTGACCCATCAGTGAGAGTGGCAGCTAGGCTGGAGATGACACCCTGATCTAGTGAATGGAGAAGGTGACAGATATTGCAGTGAGCTGACAGTGGGAGGAAGACAGGAGAGGGAGGGAGATAAGGCCGTTACCCTCTCTTCATTCAAATCCTTCCTGAAGACCCTCTGTTATCACAGCCCCTTGGAGAAGATAGTCGCAGCAAAGACAGGTTTATTTTTTGGGTATCATTTAAAAATACCCTAATCTGCTATGTCATGCCCAGGTCTTCACATAAGCTTATTACTGCAACCTTTGGGCTTCCACCCATAGTAGTTCATCACTGTCTGAAATCTGATCGTAAGCTCTTTGGCGCAGGGGCCATGTTTTCTTCTTTGTACAGTGAGGTGCCTAGCACACTATTGGGCACTGTAAAATAACACCACCCAAACCAGTACTTGTAGTCATGCACTAACTAGCACCACTAATACTAGTAGTCATGCACTAACTAGTCACCCCTAACTAGTTTCACGCACTAACATGATGTTTTCTCCCTTTTTGTTCAAACTCAGTTTTCATTTTAAACACAAGAAAGGACGTGGCTAAATCTGAGAGACTCACAGTTATTTCTGAGAGACATTTGTTTTTATTTTCAGTTCAGGGCCATATGAATGAGTAGATGCATGTTATTGTTATTTCATGTTTATATTGCAGTAGCTTGGGGCCCATTGTGGTGCACAAATACATATAAAGACATGGTCCCTGCTGCAAGGAACTTACAAATTAAAAAGTATGTGACCAACAAAGTTGAAAGGTCAAACGTGAATTTGAGAAGACCATGTGATTCCTTAATAAAAGCTAGGCCCCTTTGTGAAATAGAAAATCACTGTGTCAGGTGCAGACTGGTACGGGAAACCAATTTAACCCTAACCCAAGTCTGACACACAGGCCCATTGGTGGTTCAGTACTCTGTGTCAGCAACTCTTGTCAGGCCTGACATACTACACCTAACACACTGTTGTCATAATCTGACTCATATACAACCTGGTAACATGCTGGTCCTGAAAATCATTGTGTGGTATATGTACAGGGCGTGTACAAGGAGTTATAAATATGCGCTAGAATTATATTCTTAAAATGTGGTTGGCAAGCAATGCGTAAGCCCAGTTTTCCCTAGACTAAGGAATGTGTATTTGCTTGTCTGATCAGCCTGGTTGTCAGGCACAGATAATGAAGGTACATTTACATATAAGGTAAGCAAAGCTATCAAGCGGGGAAGAAGATAGCATAGCATCTATGCCCCAGGATGAGAGAGAAATTTGGTCTGGGCTTACTTTTTGAAGGATACTTTTCAAAGGTTTACTGGACTATAAAAGAAAGGGGACAAGAAGAGTCCAAAGAAACCAAGTGCTTTGAGTTCTGAGTGTTGGGTCCTGGCCGAAAAACTGGCCAAGCATGCAGGAAGAATGACTGCGGTAATAAAAATATCTTTGAACAAAAGACTCTATTTTTTTAAGTTGAATTTTAGTCTTGGAAGTGTATTTACTTTTGTTTGTTTGTAACAATTTCTAGCGTTATTCCTTATATTTGGTATCATTTAACCTATGTCCTTTTGTTAATAAACTTGTTTTACTTTTTCCATAAACCAGTTCAGTCCTTTGATTGAAATGGAGGGTTTGTCAACCCCAGTTAAGTTAATCAGCTGGTGTGTTCTGCCTCTTTAAAAGAGCAGCGAACTTGATAAGGATTTGGAGGTGCTACAGTAAGAGGTGGTGATGAGTAAGATGTCACTGAGGAACTTGGGAATTGGTGTTCACTGACTGTTACCTGATGAGGTAAGGTCTGGTCTGGCAGAATCCTGGAGAATTTTCTGGCAAGACAGACAGCTGGTGTGTCAGGGTGGTGACAAAACTCTCATTTGCTGAGGCTAGTGGCCCAGAGCTCTGGGAACCCCAGCAGATTGTTGTAGCAAGCCATGGACATTTGTAGAACCCATGAAGTTAGTGAAGTGAAGATTTGGGTTCTGTGGCTTGGCTTAAAGTAAAAATTTAGGTCACTATAGCTACAGCACTCAGGGGTGTGAAAAATCCATACCCCTGAGCACCATAGCTATGGCAACCTACTCGCTTGTGTAGCTTCCATCAACCAAGCTACTGTCGCTGGGGGAAGTGGTGTTCCTACAGTGAAGGAAAAACCCCTTTCGTCATTGCAGATTGTGTCTACACTATGGGGTTATGCTGGCATATATACAGTGCCATAGGTATGCTAGTATAATACCCATAGTATAGACATGGAGTGAACTTGGGATAGAATGAGCAGAGTCCATATAGCATCATTTCAAAAAGAGAAAGCTAGGAATGAAGGAAACCAGATAAGCAATTAAATAGGAATAGAGGGTTTTTTGCGGGGGGGGGGGGGGGGGCGGGGCGCCACGGGGGAATCCTATGCACAAGATGTGGTTGAGATCATGAGCCAAGAAGTAGTTCTACATTTGGTGAAATATGCCATAAAGTGCAACAGAAAATATTATTTTTCCAAAGGTACGGGGAGCAGTTAAAGCCAAAGGTATCCAGATTCTGAGAGAACATCAAGGCAGCAACACAGATTCCCTTGTAGGTACAGTGACTGTAGAGCAAACTGTTTCAAATGGGCAAATACACCTAAACATTAATGGCAGAGATGGATCCTTTAAATGGAATACGGAGGCACACTGCTTATGTGTTATTCCAAAGAAAATATACAATACTGTAGCTACAGAAGCAGTATAGAAATCTAAAGTAAAACTTATTTCAGATCAGAACTTAAAATGCCAGTATGAGGACAAGTAATAATTACAATTTATTTTAAAAAACAGTCTCACTTAAATTTCCAAAGGGTAAAGGCAGGTAAATTACCTGGTAGCCTGATCCTACCTCCATTAAAAATAGGAATGTTGCGATTTACTTCAATGGTGGTAGTATTGGGCCCCTGTTTTAGGACTACAAATTGATTTAGACATGATTTTATTAGAAGTTGTTTCCTGTAACTGCTACGGAGCCCTCAAAGGAGCCCACTTAGAGAATTCTGAGACCTAGAAAGTCTGGATGGAGATTCCTATATTAAGACAGAAAAGTCATTAACTCTAAAGATCCAGTCACAAAGGTAAATCCCATTTGTCTTAGCAGATAAAGTTAAAAACTGTAATTGATAATATAGAAAAGTTAGGAGTTACTGAAAAGATAGTACAGCCTATAGACTGGATCAATTCTATGGCTATGATAGAAAAGACACGCAAGACATGGATGCGCATTGATATATGTGATTTAAATAAAGCCACGAAATATGGACATTATCCAATAAAAACTACCAAGGAAGTGGCAACTAAACTCTCAGAAGCACAAATAATTTTAGCATTAGATACAGAACATGCATTCTGGCAAATAAAATTAGATGTGTCATGCTCTAAGCTAATGACTTTTAACACAAACATATTATAAATTGAAGTGAATGCCATTTGGTATTAGTTCTGCCCTTGAGGTATTTCAAAGAGTCATTGCCCAGATCTCTTAGGGATTATGAGGTGTTAAAGCTATAGGGTAAGATCTTCAGCCCTGCTCCAGTCCATCTGGAGCCAGAGTGCTGTACAGAGGCACTAAAAGCCTCATATCTGGCTGGGAAAGGAGTTCTCTGGTATAGGCACTGCAGAGACAGCTGTACAACTGCCTCCCAAGGATACCCTTGCAAGCCCTATTGTAGGTGGGATATTGGAGGTGTGGCCAAGATTGCCACCTGTCCAGGTTTTCCCAAGATCATCTGTTTTTTGAGGTAGCTGTCCTGGGAAATCTGTAAGGGTGCTCAGTACATGCTGGCAGCTCTCCAGTTTTATGGGCTCAGGGCCATCCTGGATGGCACACAGTTTTGTACCTCAGAGGTGGCAACTCTGGTGAGATTCTGGATTGGAGAGCCATGTCGGAAGCAAGGCCACAAGGGGTGAGGGATAGCTCAGTGGTTTGAGCATTGGCCTGCTAAACCCAGGGTTGTGAGTTCAATCCCTGAAGGGGCCATTTAGGGATCTGGGGCAAAAATTGGGGATTGGTCCTGCTTTGAGCAGGGGGTTGGACTAGATGACCTCCTAAGGTCCCTTCCAACCCTGATATTCTATGATTCAGGAAGAGCTGCAACTTGGCAAGGCTGCCATCACTGAGACAGGCCCTGAGGGCTGTTTAAATTATGCCCAAGGCCTCTCCCACCCCTGGAGCAGTCCAGGATCAGGAGGGAGCAAGGTGGCTTAAGGCCACCACAGCCCTTCTCCCTCCCCCACTCTGAGGGGAACAGCACAGAATCTCATCACTAATGTACTGGGTTTGAATGTGGGTCAGTGATGTTAAAGGAGACAACAGAAGGCTTAGGTGAGTATTGCTGAGAGCAAGTGAAAGATACTTAACACTGAACATTAAACAACCACAACAATTGGTCTAACAGAAGTCACCCCTACATGACATAATTAGAAATTGATTACTGATTCAGATAAAAAGAGCAATAGCTAAAATGCACACACTATAGGCTAAAATAGATCTATGGAGATTTATGGGGCTGTTAAAGCATTGAGCAAAATTAATTTCCAATCTGGTCAACAGGGGCCAGGTTTTCAAAGGTATTTAGGCACCCGAAGAGGCAGATAGGGAAGTTGGGCACTCAGACACTTTTGAAAATCCCACTAGGCACCTATCTGCATCTATAGGCGCCTAAACACATTTGTAAATCTGGCCGCAATCCTTTAAAGTAGCTGCTGGAAAATGGCATAACCTTGCATTGAGAAGTCAGCTATAAGAGACATTTGAGCAACTAAACTCACAACTCACCAATCCACCAGGTTTAAAATAGTAGTATTTAACTAAGCCTGTTGCACTGTCAGTAGAGGTATCTGCTGAAAGAAGAAGTGCATAGTTTATGCCGGAGGAGTAATCAATTTCATTTGCCTGGACTGCAATAAACTGTGCCTAAACTGAAGAGGAAATTAATGATGACAATTGTATTTGGTTATCTTCAATACTGGCAATATATATTACAGAGGCACCAGTAGACCCTAAAGATTCTGCTAAGTTTTGCATCTGAGAAAGAAAAGAAGCCAATCACTGTTTCAAGAGTACTTGAAATTTTGTTTAAAAAATCCTTTGTCTTTCGCACCAGTTAGAATTCAAAATATGGCATTGAAGCTGCAAAGGTCTGATTTCTCAGAAAGAATATAGATAAGATGAGGAACTACACATTGCAAATTCCTTTAGCAGGGAAGCAACTAGATCAAGGCTACCTATAAAAGAAACGGATGAATATGAAATTAATGCAGGGAAGCACATGCCCAGAACTACTTCAAAATTAGATTTCAAATTGAAACTCAAAGAGGCCAGGTTTAAACCGAACCAGATGAAATTTTTAGGACAAATAGTTTGTCAGCTGAAAAATGCAGTTGTGGGTTAAATTCAGCAAATAATTTTGGCCGAAAAAAATGAAAAAGCAAAAAGTTAAAAAAAGTCAAAATGTTTCATTTTGACATTTTCAAAATGAAACATTTCAACTTTTCATTTTGAAATGACATTTCATTTCAAAATCCAGCTAGATGTATTTAAAAGAACAAGCAAAAAAAGGGTAAGAAACACCCAGAAGCTTATTTATTATTAAAAAATATTTTGTTTGGCTTGAAACAATGTTTTTTTCAGTTTTTCATGTTGGCCACTGAACCAAAAAATCAATTATTCACTCAACTCCAGTTTAAACAAACTGAAATTAACAATTTTACCTGGGTGGCCTAAAAAAGAGCAAAATTGAGGTGGACCATGTCTTACTAAAAGGGGAAAGATGATTAGAAACTCTTTGAGGCAGGGACCATATCTCCCCTTATGTTTGTACAGTGGTCAACACAATAACACCTGGTCCAATGACATCCTGATTGAGGCATATGGGAGCTATCACTATACAACCGGCTATATTTAAGTGAGAAATTATTATGGATGAGATTTTAAAGGAGACTAAGGGAGTTAGGCACCCAAGCCCCAACGAGATTAATTTTAATAACTGCTCATTTAAATACATCTCTCTCATTTAGTTACTGGGGAATGTGAATAAAAGGCAAAAGAAACAAAACTGTTACTATAACACTATACACAACCACTGTTCAGCCTGACAGCTGAGCAGCCACTCTACCTGAGAACAGACAGACAACAGCTGGAAGCATTAAACCAGACCAGAGCCATAATCATATGCTGTGGAAACAGACAAAGGAAACCACCAGGCTATCCCAGATATCTGATGATGTTAACTACAAATTAAAAAAATTACAGGTGCAGACGTGATTGTTCTAGGAATAGATAAGGGAATAAGAATCGGTACCAAAGCCAGCAGAACCATAACAGGTAGCTGCATCCCCCAGGTCACCTCGTGCAGAATCATTGCAGGCATTGCCATCACATGTGCAAATAGCCCTGGGTTGATGCCACAACATAATCCACCTGAGTGAGTCGTCTTAGTGGCAGTGTCCTGAGAAAACCTTCCGGACACATATGGGACAGAAATAAACAATCACTGATTCCAACAAGTAGTTTAAATTCACCAAGTCTCTCCCGCTATGTTATTACAAAGTTGTAGGTATTGCCTTAGAGTCTCAGACTGATTAATTAAAATAATTTTAAAGGGTGTGGGGGAATGAAGGATAGGTATCGAATTCCTAGTATGGGTGTGCAAATGAGATGCGGAGCATATCTTCGGTGAGCTTCTGAGCATACCCACTGTGAACTAGATATTTCCAGAAGCCTGAGGAGACTGAAACCGAGCTGAGTGCTAATTAAAGTGGAATGCCTTCTCTCCTGTAGCAAATCAGATGCCAAAGAGCTTTCTAAATGTTACAGGGATCACTTCACCCTCCCAGTGAAATGCAGCTATCTCTGGGGTGGAACACTGCTGTTGTTGAACAGCCACAAAACCCACCCGTTCAGGATAGGATGAAGAAGACTATGTTCAGTTGAAATGTAACGAATCACTTTAGGAAGACAAAATATAATTACCCAAGCTGGAATTTGCTGACACAACCGCTAATGTCCCGACTCTTTGGTAAAGTAGCAAGGGGTCTTTAAGGACCTCGAATGGTCAAGACCCCTGTTTTATGTCTTATCTGAGGGATGGAAGGTCCAGCAGCTCAGCCCTATGAGTACTGCGCTGAGGCATTGCATTTAGTGCTGGTTCAGAGGGAAGAGTGTCCCTTACTGAACCACCAACACCACTCACTGTAGCACTCTGGGGTTCCCGTGGGAGGGAGAGCAGAGATGTCTCCCATCCAAGGACTGATCAGACCCAACGCTCTTTTGCCAGTGGCAATCTGATTCCAAAAGCAGCAAGACCCAACATGGGATGGAAAAGGACCAGCTGGAAAAGGTCCAAGGTGGAGAAATATCCTGTGACCTCATCTTGTCCCTGCAACATCCCACACAATCGCATCATATCTGCGAACATACAGCAAGGAAAACGAAAAGCCTGATAGAAACTATCACTTCCTTTGGGGACCCGGCAGCGTTGTTGTAACTTGCCTGCCTCCCTACTACTCTGGCTCACCCGTGTCACCAGGGACAGCAATGACCCTTCCAGCTGAAGGCAGAGCCAGGCTGCTGCACTGACGTGGCTGTTGAGCTCAAGCCCAGACAATACCCTCCTCAACTGGCCATTTATATATATTCTAGGCATTTCTATGGTGCTGTGACCATAGGTTCTGAGTGCCTTTCATGACCCTCCAGGATGCGTTTAGAATAGATACAGGGCACAAATAATACTCAGTGACCTATGTTCTCAGTGCTTGGATGGGAGCCCTTCACTAAGTATTTGCACTCCAAATACTATGCTGCCTCGAGGTAAGGATGGTCAAGATAATACTTAGTCCTGCCATGAGTGCAGGGGGCTGGACTAGATGACCTCCTGAAGTCCCTTCCAGTCCTACGATTCTATGATTATTTGTAGGCCACAAACTATCTGATGACAGGTAGTATTCTTAACTGCAGACCAAGCACTACACAGCCATGGGGTATTATGTACATATCAATTATTATAAAGCAGCAGAGTATTATTTATACAATAAATGCTACATAAAGCAGCAGGCATTATGTATAGGGCAAGCAGTATAGAGTGGAACGGTATCATTTACTATACAGCAATGGTATTATTTACTCACCAAGTATTATACAGGAACAGGGTGACATTTACATGCCAAGTTCTACACAGGGGCAGGGTAATATTTAAACACCAAATACTATACTAGGGAAGGGTATTATTTACAGGCCAGATTCTATGCAGTAGCAGCAGGGTGCAATTTCCAATAGAGGGAAAGGATATTATTTCCAAGCCAGTTAGTATAGAATGGAAGGGTAATCACTACTGTACAGCATCAAGTATTAGCTACAGGCTAAATCCTATAGAGCAGCAGGGTGTTATTGACACACCAAATACTATACAGCCCTAGGTATTATTTACAAGCTAAATAACAATGGCGGGTTATCATTTACATGGAAACTATCCTATAATTTCTAATAACTGAACTACTTAGTTATGGCTGATCTTGAAACTATGTTGCAGATCATGCAATGGTTATTAATTTTGGACCTACTGCCGCTCTGTTATAGTGCTGTAAATCCAGAGCAATTCATTGACATCAATGGCTCACCATGTGTAATGACCTGCAGTGGTCAGTATTTCTGATGCTGTTACAGGGTATTTATTGAGTAAATAAATGCAAGTGCCATGTAGGGAAGAGTTACAGATTACTCCACCTTCTGAACAGAGGCTCCAGGAGCAGTTGCTGATGAAGAATAAGGACTCCAGCAGGAGGGGACTCACTGTTCAATTCCACCTGTTTCCTGGAGTGCTTGTTCCCACCAGGTATCTTCTGACACTTTGCCCTTTTCATCTCACATTGGATGTTTCCCTTTGTTGTCCCCAAGTGCCTTCTCATAGACTCTGAGGGTACGTCTACACTACTCGCCCGATTCAGTGGGTAGCGATCGATTTTCTGGGATCGATTTATCGCGTCTCATGTAGACGCGATGAATCGATCCCAGAAGCGCTCCCCGTCGACTCCGGAACTCCAGCTCGGCGTGAGGAGTAAGCGGAGTCCACGGGGGAGCGAGCCTGCGCCGCGTAGACCCGCAGTAAGTAATTTTAATTCGATCTAAGATACGTCGACTTCAGCTACGCTATTCTCGTAGCTGAAGTTGCGTATCTTAGATCGATCCCCCTCCACCCCCCCAGTGTGGACCAGGCCATAGATTTTAAGGTCAGAAGGCTTGGAGGCTGTTCCGTTATCAAATTAAACTTCTTATCTAATCTAAAGTCCCCCTTCATTAATTTAAGGCTGTTACTCATTGGGCTGTCTCAGATAAATCCTCCCTTCCTTCTGTTTTTGCCTACATTATTGAAGACAAAGTCTCCGAGACCTCTGACTGATGCTAACCAATGTAATTCCAGAAGCCATAGGCACATAGGAATTGCCATCTCAGATCAAACAAATGGTCCGTCTAAGCCACTATCCTGTCTCTGACAGTGGTCAGCATGAAAAGCTTTGGAGTGTAAAGCTCACATCATGGAAAAATATGGAATAAACTGCTGAGGAGGAAGTTTCTTCCAACACTAGGCAGTTAGTGGTTGGCTTATGCCATGGAGCATGACGGTTTTATGTTCCATATTTTTTCCTAATGTAAGCTAGTTTATTGGCCATGATTCAACAGACAGTTTCAACCCTCTCCAGTCTAACTATAGCCACTCCCTGCCCCACCAAATAGTTTCCTGTCACACATATTTTCTACCTAAAAGACAAGGAGGTGTTCTATGTCGGCCTTCACTTCATAAATGCTCCTTCATTTGTCCCCCTGATACTGCCACTGCTAACAAAAAGTGCCCTGCCACTGGGCTTTCTATAAGCACATGGGGCTATAGGAGAAAGTTCTGTACCACCTCATTTCTCCCAGACACATATTACACCAAAGTCCTTTCGAGCAACCTTCACTCCAGTATCATTGCCTGGTAACACTATGATAACCGGGACCATCTTTTTGTTCTATTTGTACAGCACCTAGCGTGATGGGGCCCTGATCTATAATAATAACAAACACACCTCCCAGGCCCTATAGCACAGACCTCCCTTTCTCAAGACACCTCCTCATCAAAATCCCTTATAATAATAACCACACCTCCTCATGGTGTAAGCCTTCCTGTTAAGCAGCGTCAGGGTTAGCAGTGTTGATTATATCTTTTTCACACTGGTTACATGACCATCTTTGCTAATCTGGGGGCAGGGAGGGGAGAAAGGGAGGAGCCCACATATAGCTTATCTCAGAATTTTGCTCCTCCCCTAAGGTTCCTCTTCCAGCAAGACACCTAGCTTTTCTCTAGCTTACATCGGAGTCCAGAATGCCGGCCTTAGTGAACTTCCATGCAGTAGTGCCTTGGCTGGTGAAACTAATGATTGCAAAGCAGAAAGTCCAAACCTAAAGCACGTGCCACAGTCTCCTATTCCTCTCCGCTGTCACCTCTTCCTCTCAAAGTGACATTGCTTTGTCCCCTTCGCTTAGTCATCACCAACTGACTCCCAAACTGCATTTCCCCTCCCAAGGGTCTCTCTAGTGAGACACAGTGAAATGCAGCACCATGGAAAACATGCAAACTCCACTAGCAAGTGGCTTCCGCTGAGGACAGCAGGCATGGGTCTGAGAGCCAGCAATGCCAGAGTGCTGTTCCATGCCCCGACTCTGACCCTCCTCTCCCATCTTGGGCAAGTTACTTCACCTCATTCTACCTCAGATTTATCCATCTGCTAAATGGGGACAATAACATATATCCCCCTGCCTCATGGAGATTAATCAGGGAATGGGCTAACTCCATCTCCAACATAAGTCTATTAAAGCCAACAAAGTTCAAGCAGGGATGAGTTTGTAAAGTGGAGAAGGAAACTCTAGCAGCTGGAAAGAAGCCACCTGCCTACCTGTCAGTCAAGAGCCTGGGGGTTTCTAAGCCCAGGCCCATGGAGGCTTTTGGGCATCATTTGGGATCAAAGCCAAATGTCCTACTATTCTCCCCCCCACACACACACACCCTGTGCCCTCTCTAGTCTGGACCAGCTTTGAGCAATGTGTGCAAAGGGCAAGCTGATCCCGAAGGAGATGCAGCATCTTGCAGGGAAGAAGTGGAAATTTGTATTTAAAAACAAACAAACAAACAAAAAGCCCAGGCAAAGCCCCAACGTGAAGAGAATCTAAAAAGCTGGTTGGGGACCGTTACAAACGCCTCCCCCTCCCATCTATTCATGAGCCCGACAAAAAGCTTCTTTAGGTTTATACTGTAAGTCCATTGAAAGCGAGGGAGAGGGAGCCGCTCACACACACACTCTCCCCTTGTACATACAGCCGGAGCCCGCAGATCAGCTCCGCACACACAGGCCGAGCTGTTCTGCTCTTTCACAAGGAGGCACTGAGTTTTTAAAAGTAAACTGTCAGGTTTCCGTTGTTGCACTGGGCTCAAGTTATTTTTTTATATAACGGCTCCCTCTCTTTTCCTTCTCTCTCTCTCTCTTTCACTCTTGAAATGGCCCTGAATGTTCTGAGCGGCTCTGCAGCAGCTGAGCTCTGGCACTGTATGTGGTCCAGACCCTGCCATGAACACGGCTTTTGTTGTTGCTGCTGCTGGGAAGCTGGCTGTGAACTGCACACACAGACCGGTTTGTTCGGCACATGGAAATTGGAGTGTGTGGAGGGAGACCAGGCAAGACTGGCATCAGCTTGCGGTAGCAGAACACCCTGCTCTAACGCTGCAAAGGGAAGGGGGCAGACCGGGCAGAAGGGTGTAAGGGGGAAAGATGCCTCATTATGTTTAGAAGGATCCTGTTGATTTTTAAAATGGGATGGTGCAACTGAACAGCTGGCCACAGACCCTGTAGCACACAGCTGAATGCAGGCATGCTTAGATCCTCCGCTGGCGTAAATCGGAGTAACTCCAATGAAGTCAATTGAAGCCAATGGAGCTATGCCAATTTACACTGGCTGAGGATCTGCACCGCAGACGGGAAAGGAAAGATCAAAACTATAACACATTTGTTTCCCCCAGACTTCAGGCTACTGTACGGATCCCTGGTTAGATATCAGAGCACTGAACAAGCCATGAATAACTTGGGTTCCAGTCACTTATATATGTATTAATCTTTTCTTACATTGTTTTATTTGGTATTAGCCATTCTCCACCCCCTCCCCCGCTCTGACACTTTACCTTCCCATTCTAATTACATAGGAGCATAGTAGTGATGAATTCCTAGCTGTTCTGAAGATGTAAAGCACAGGGGCCTGCTAAATGTTATTTAACGCTCTTTTCAGTTACACTCTCTCTCTCTCGTGTTCCCTTTCCCCACTCCCTCAGTTTCCTGTCTTCTCGGCTTTCTTTCCCCACTGATTGTCCAAGTCTTTGTGCCGCTGTCAAGTAACTGCTGCTGTAGGTGGAGTTGATTACAGGGAACATTAAATAGTAGTTCAAGTGGAACAGATGGAAGTCCCCCTCCCGCCCCCCGCCAAGGCCATGCATGTTACTGAGAACAGACAGCCTGTGTATGTAAATCTTCAGACTTCTCCAGCTGCCGGAATCCAGCCTCCAAACCTAACTTGAGACGCATGTGAGCAAGCAACACCTTTGCTTCGATAGCATGTCTCCCTCCTCCTCCAGCACTCTGACACCAGCTTGAAATGTCTCAGTGAGGGGGGAAATAACCACTTTGATCTGTCACGCTAGAGACAGAATCAGTCGAGCTATCTACTTATAGCAACCATGGGAATGTAATGTAAAAAAAACTCAGATGATGTGTGGCGTAACTCATCCAGAGCAACTACCAATGCCAAGGAGAGCGGATTAGTTCAGAGATACCCAGGCTTCCTACTGATCAACATTTGCTTCCCCAGATGTTAAAGTTGTAAATGAGCGACTCCTACTGGAATTAGGCCAGTAGCTCAACTTCCAAATTCGTGTGATGCCATGGGGTGGGTGAAGAGTGAAAAATCTACGAAGGTCAGTCCCCAAATGATTGTTTCCTCCCTCAGAACCAAAGTACCTTACCTGATCAGTAGTTTGAAACCCCCCCCGAACAAATAAAAAAACCAAAGCAGCGAGGAAGGCTCAGCAGCCCCCCTTGCTGCTGTCCTTTGGGAATTCTTTTTCCTTTTTGCAGACTAAAACCAATGGCATTTGGCGAACATTAAAGTTTACAAACTAAAGCTTTTAGTTCTTGGCCGGAAAGCTCGGAAGGAAAGAGTTAAACCGGGACAGGCTTTCCACAGCACTTGGCGGAAAGATTTGTATTTGGCATCGGATATAAATGAAAACTTTTAAAAGCAATTAACTGATTTAAGGAGAAAATTCGGATGCTGTTTTGGAGAAATGAATACATGAAGCCTGCACTCCCTGCAGACTGTTGCTCAGAACATACTCTGTGCATTCATTCAGAAAGAGAAGCAGGTCCTTAGAGAGGCTCTTAGCATCTCTGCTGCCTCTTTCACTATAGGTTGCTCAGTTCCAGCTGCTATGACTCTTACATGAGCAGTGTGCACTTTCACACCTTCAGGATCCAGTCCCTTTTTATTCCCATCACTGGGATGAACTGATGTGTCAGCCATCCCCTATGCAGGATTCAACACTCCTTTTACTAAGTTATTCCCTTTGCCCTCTGTGGAACACCATAATAAAAATAATTAATAATAATAAAAAACCCAGGTTAGGACATTTCTAAAGAAAAGAAAAAGCATCAGTTCCTTCCCACAGTGCTCATCATCAGTGTGAGAACTGTCCTCGGTGCTCAGCTGCCAGATGAAATCAGTCTTAAAGAGACATTCAGGGTTTAGGGGGTCGCTTGGGAGGAAGGGAAAAAAAACTAACCCCTTCTTCCACTCCCACCTGTTGAACTTGGCAGGGCTTTCTTTAAAACAAGACACTAAGCTTTTTCTTTCTTTTTTTTGCTAAGGGAACCAACAAACTCAATACACAGTTGCTGCTTCTGGCTGTAGGCTTAATATCCAGAAAGTGCTCCTGGCAACCTTGAACTATATTTACGTTCTAGGCAAACTTTTCTCTTGCTGGAGCTGTGCGTGTGCGTGAGTGGAACTTATTAGAGAAGTTTGGGATCAATCTGTTAGCAAATTCCCTCACATCCTCCAACCCCTGCCCACCAGGGAAACAACCAATCCACATATCGGTACCCTGCTTCCTTAGGAAAGAAAAAGAAAGGTTAAAAAATACCAAAGCAGAGATGATGGATGAAAGTGCTATACGTTACCTTTAACAGTTCAGTGCAGTGTTTCAAGAATCTAAGTCCCATACACCTGGCAAAGAAGTTAGGTTTTCTCCTTTTTTTGTGTTTAATACGGAAAGGGCTTGCCACTTCTTGCTATTACTGTATGTCTTCTTCACAGCCTCCAGATGGGTTTTCCAGCCTTTTTTTTTGGTCCCCCCAGAAGAAATCAAAATTCCCTGTGTGGTATGTCAGGTTCCTTTCAGACAGTGGCAGCAGGAGCAGCAGCACGGTTGAAGAGTGTGAGTGTGAAAAAAGAGAGAAGGTTTGCAACATCAGACCATAGCTGCCACAGGCTGTAAGAGAGACCTTCAGACTCCTCCTGTCAGCCTCCTTAGATACCTCCTGGAATAGCTGGCAGATTACTAAGTGTATTGGATCCTCCTCAAACTCTCAGAGTAAAGGTAGGCAGGCATCCAGGGGAAATAACACATGGGCAGGGGGAAATAGGAGGGCTCTAGGACAGAAAGGAAGCCCAGCCTCTTGGAAAGAGGGAAAAAAAGCAGAAAAAGAAAAGAAAAGATGACTTAAAAAAAAAAACTGCAAAGGGAGAAAACTGAATGGGGAGGAGGGGATGGGGATTAAACATAGCTCTCCGGTTTGGAGCCAGCTAGACTGGGAACCACAAGTTGATAGAAAGGAATAGGTTAGGTAATGAGAAGAGAGAAAGATGCGGGGTTTATGCTAAATAAAATAAGAGAAAGCTAATTAAAGTGTGTTAGAGTATGCCTGCAATGCAGTCAATATCACCGCAGTCTGACTGGGAATTAACAGACTTATTCAGAGTAATGGAGAATGAGGAGAGCCCGGAACTAGCAGAAAATTAAAAAAAGTTTAGAGCAGTGGTTCTCAACCTTTTCTCATTTGCGGACCCCTAAAAAGTTTCAAATGGAGGCACAGACCCTTTTGGAAATCTTAAACAGTCTGCAGACCCCAGGTTGAACATCACAGTTCTATGGTAACAGAAACCTTTCACAGACATAGTCTGCAGACCCCCAGGGGTCCACGGACCATAGGTTGAGAACCACTGGTTTAGAGCACTCTGGTGTGGTTTTGACTGTGTGACTTAATGAGGGGAGGGGGTGAGACGAGGGGGACAGGCAGTGGAAGGAGGAATTTGAAGATGGAAAGCTGGTGAGGATTTCTAGCGCTAAGGAATGGAAAGGGCCCCAAAACCTCAGCAACCAATGAGCACTTAAAAGTGATGAAGTAACGAGATACTGTCAACGAAATAAGCCTGTTTAAAGGCTGGGTGGAATAAAAGATGAGGTGGGAGAAAATGCTGAGCCAGGAAGAGCTTGGAAATGGTGGGGAATGAAGCAATGACCAAAAAACCTCAGCTAGGTTCCAATAAATAAATGCAGCCTTAGTCCCGAGTTAGTCTGATGACATGGGGCAGTGCTGAGGGCACAGCAATTTGAAACAGTTCACCGGGTGTTCACTCTACTGGCCGTGGGCAGGTTTCAGTGGCAGCGAAGCTGGTCTCTGAACAGATAGAATTATGCATTTGCTTTTGCAGATTTAAACTTTGGCTGGTAGAAAGACTGGATGGCAGAGGGGATGGCTGGTGGGCCATTGCAGAGGATTTCATCTCCAGGTTGCCATATCCAACCCAGCCTAGGCGAATAGTGATCAAAGCTGTTACTCTATGATGGCTGTGGGGTGGCCTAAATGCAAAGAGTAGCTGGGTTCAATCTAGTTGATAGGTGTCCACCTGAAAACCTCCCAGCTGATACACCTTAGTGGCAGCCTCAACAGAAAAACCAAGGAATGCCTGTGCCATGGAGCCTGACCTCCGCTCTCATACTTCATTTCCAGCTGCCTTTGAATGGCCCAGACCCTCAATGAGGAGGTGTCCAGAAAGAATGTTGACCTTCTACCACTATATCTGTTTGGAACTTCTTTCTCCGCTGGCTCCGAAGCCCCAAAGCTCCTCAGTGGCTTTTAGTAGCTTGGCCCTGCCTGTGACAGCTGGTGAAGTTTGATATCCTAGGCATGTTCCATGGACAACTTACTCCCTTGTATCTAAGCTACATACCTCCCCACTCAGCCTTTTCCCCTCTATCTATCTCTTTTGACATGGTATTAAATATCTATTTCCCTCTCTGTTCCCAACTCCCTTCCTTACCTTCTTGTTTTATGATTATAATTGTTTTTCCTCTCTCCCTGAATTTTTTTTAACCCCATCCCTCATTTCAAATATGCCTCCTTGTGTGTCTCACTTTTAAACCTGATGTCCACAGTCACCTCACAAAAACAACGAGGAGTCTGGTGGCACCTTAAAGACTAGATTTCTTTGGGCATAAGCTTTCGTGGGTAAAAACCCCACTTCTTCAGATGCATGGAGTGAAAATTACAGATACAGGCATAAATATACCGGCACATGAAGAGAAGGGAGTTACCTTCCAAGTGGAGAACCAGCGTTGACAAGGTCAATTCAGTCAGGGTGGATGTGGTCCACTCCCAATAATTAATGAGGAAGTGTCAATACCAAGAGAGGGGAAATTGCTTTTGTAGTGAGCCAGCCACTCCCAGTCCCTATTCAAGCCCAAATTAATGGTGTTAAGTTTGCAAATGAATTTTAGTTCTGCAGTTTCTCTTTGAAGTCTGTTTTTGAAGTTTTTTTGTTGAAGGATGGCTACTTTAATATCTGTTATTGAATGTCCAGGGAGATTGAAGTGTTCTCCTACTGGCTTTTGTATGTTACCATTCCCGATGTCTGATTTGTGTCCATTTATTCTTTTACGTAGAGATTGTCCGGTTTGGCCAATGTACATGGCAGAGGGGCATTGCTGGCACATGATGGCATATATCACATTAGTAGATATGCAGGTGACCTTACAGGTCACCTCACAGAATCCGCACCCTTTCTCGGCAGCTTTGCATCCATCATCCTGACAGCTAATATTCACCAACCACACAGCATGGCGACACACTTGTGTAGGCAATCTGCCTACTCACAAGAAACTTATCATATCTCAGAGGAAGATCTGGGCATAGAGCTAAATCATTCCCCCATCTCCTTCATCAGTTCCGCGCGATATTTTAATTTAAAGAGAAACCCTTTCCCAGGTTCCAATATGTTAGAGGTCAAAAGGACAGTGCGGGAGATCTCTCTGAAGTCAGTATAAATGGCATGGCTCTAGAGACATACCTTGCAACTTCTTACACCTTTGTTTTCTGTGTCTTATGCCTTTACATGCCTAAGAACTCAGCCTGTCTGCGAGGGGTCTGATCCACCATCCAGCAGTTATGGGTAGCGTTCAATATTTCAAAAATGGAGTGAAAAAGCAGGAATCAGAATCCTATAAAACTAGATCCCTCTAGTAATTATCATAGAGTTTGCTTTGGATCTCCAGGACTTCATGTACTTCAGACATATCTCAGCCTTGGCCTCCTCGTTACTCCACACATACGCCAGCACAAAGTTCAATCCTTTTTCACCATAACAGAAATAATCCATAGGGAAATTAACCAGCGTTTTTTGGTTTCACCATGAAAGTGTTGTGAACCCTGGATTGTCTTCTAGCGCCACCTGTGGTTTGGAGACAAGAAGCCCATTTAATCCTTTTGTGGGCTGAAGCCAAAGGAGTTAAGAAAATTCCACTTTAGAACTGAGCAGCTAGGAAAGTGGAATTCTCTTCTTCTCCTTCTCTTCTCTTCATTAGCAATTTCATAAAAAGGACAAAACTGTTCAGTATCTGCTAGCTGCCCCAATTTCTTGTCTATGGGGAGAGCTAGTGGTAAAACAGTAACATATTTTCACAGAAATTGTGATTGAAAAATAGCTACTTTGGAGGCATTTTTTAAAAAAAATGACCAAATCTATCCCCATGTTCCTTCAGGAGGGACTGGAAGAAAGGTCATTTGACTGGTTTTTTTAACAGTGGAAGCAGCAATGTAGAGGCTTGTGAAATATTTGTAACAAATTGCCAAAGTATTTCCATTTCAAGTAGGTAGTATTTTTTTTTTACATCCCATCATTAATTTTTAAAAGGGCCCATTTGCATGAAAAATTGTGCTTGGGAGTGGGAGTGCAAATATTTTGATTGCAAATGGACTATAGTTCAAAAAAAAAAAAAGAGTCAATTTTGGAGCGAAGATGGCTTTGAACTAAAAATTGGTGATCAATCACCTTTCTCAAAACAGCCACTGCACTGGAAAAATGTACATACTGAAAAAAAGATTGCAACAATAATAATAGACATAATAAAAATGCATATAGAGTAAAAACGGCAATACTGGATCGGACCAATGGTCCATCTGGCCCAAGATCCTGTCTTCTGACAGTGGCCAATGCCAAATGCTTCAGAGGGAATGAACAGAACAAAGCAATTATCAAGCGGTCCATCCCCTGTCATCCAGCCCCAGAATCTGGCAGTCAGAGCATCTCTGACCATCCTAGCTAATAGCCATTGATGGACCTATTATACTCCATGAACTCATCTCATTCTTTCTTGAACCCAGTTATAGTTTTGGCCTTCACAACACACCCTGGCAATGAGTGCCACAGATTGACTATGTGTTGTGTGAAGTAGTACTTCCTTTTGTTGTTTTAAATCTACTGCCTATTAATTTAATTGGGTGACCCCTGTGTTATGTGAAGGGGTAAATAACACTTCCTTATAATAACACTGAATATGTGAATTAAATTAACTTTCTCAAAAGCACCTTGAGGCAGACCTCTGGGTGATTTTATAAGACATAAAACATGCAAGACACAAGGAATAAAATCTTCAAGATACATAACAAACCATCCAACCAAACGAGCTACATTGAACTAATTCTCACTCATAGTAATTATAGCTCCAACAACCACATCATATAAACCTCTGTCCCCCACCCTTTGTCTTAATCCGGCGGGGGGCGGGGGGAAGCAGGCCTTTGCAGCATCCCTGGAGCCAGAGGATTAATTACTCTGATCAGTGACAGACCAAGTTGGAGGGGGTAGAGTTTCAGAGTAAATGGCTCCTCCCCAAAATGCCCTATTCCCAGTCCCCCTCTCCTCCCTTTTAATAAGGGAGCTGCTCCCTGCTGGATCACATCGGGTGGGGTAGGAGGATAGAACACACAGTGTGAAACAGCAAGTTTCTGCCTGGAATTCAGTGCAACAAAAATGGCGACATTTGTCCAGCTCTAAGGCCAACCGTTGTAATGTATACCCCAGTGCAGCCAAGACACAAACCCGCCTGTTTTACATTCCTTTTTACAGCCACGCCCACTTGTGCTGCTGCTGTCTTATCTCTCAGCTGGAAGTCACTCACACAGACATCCCAGCTGGCCTATAAATTGTTACCCGCAGTCCTCCCTGGGCTGGTAAGGGGCAGCCCTTTTCAAAGCATCCTTAGTATCGCCTGTTGCTTGCATCCTTTATTGCTTCAATACACAGGAGGATCCCAGGGAGTCCATCCCTTCTGGGCTTGTGCCAGTTGGCAGAGGTGGATTCTGTCCCTCTGCCATGGGGCGTCTTTGACCTTTCTCATTAAGAACGTCCCTTTTTGTCAGAACAGACGAATTATTGGAAGAATCAGTTACCCCTTTGTTTAAAGTCCCCCGTGCGCACTTCATTTACCATTTGTAGGACAGTTATTGCATGTTAAACACTAATTAGTAATTTTAAAAGACTTACGGTAGCTAAATAAGGAAGGTAACCAGCGGGTGGAGTGTATTGGTTACGCAGTACGAAGGGGACTCAATGGAGGGCTCCCATATTTAAGATTCTGTAGCAGGTCAAGAATCCATTGAAAGGCCCTGAGAAACCCAGGAGTTTGAGGCTTTAGCTATTCACTTAACTCCTACTAAGTACTTTTATAGTGTCTGTCATCTGAGGAGCCCATTATCCCAAAGTCAAACAGTCATTAATTACACCTTATAGAATCTCGTCAATAACCAACAACTACTACACAGTTATTTGGCACCTATTGCGAAGCGCTGAGAATGCTATATACATAATATCCATTGTGCAGATGGCCAACGGAGGCACACAGAGGTGAAGTGACTTGCCCAAAGTTACACAGGAAGTCTGTGGAAGAGCCCAGAAAGGTGGGTGTCCCTGATGTAGCCTCTCTCCACCAGGCCCTGTGCAATTTTGGCATATATATTAGCATTTCTTCTTTTTGATTGGAGTTCTGCCTGCACAGATTTTTCTCCCCATACTGTGATCAGATCCAATGTCTCCCGTTTGCTCCATGCTGGAGCTCGTTTGCAATTCTGGGACTCCATGGTCAACTGTGCTGCTGAGTTCGCCGCGCTGACCAAACAGGAAATGAAATTCAAAAGTCCCTGGGGCTTTTCCTGTATACCTGACTAGTGTATCGGAGTTGAAAGTGATGTCCAGGGCGGTCACATTGGAGCACTCTGGGATAGCTCCCATGCCTCAGTTTCCGCCCCCCCTCTGTAAAAGGGAGATAATCATTCCACCCCACCTCCCGTGAATGTTTGTGAAGTGCTTTGAGATGCGTGTCTGACAGGGGCTGCATAGCAAATACACAAGCCACCTCAAAGTGCCTCTCTTTACAGGCAGTCTCATGTTCCTTGTTTGCCGTTTGGGGGCCTCAGGACACAGTGGGTTTGGGGTCCCTCTAACTGCTGCGGCCCTCGTAATTCAGAGACCAGTGTCTGTTGGGTGCCAAGCCAAACTAGTAAATGGCATTTCACTCATTTAGTAAAAACAATGGACTAACTCTCACTCTTTGCCAGTGCCCCATTGGTGCATGCTCAAGTGGGCAGCTGTGACACTTGCCTCTCACTGCACAGTGAACACATCCCTCCCTACACGGGCAGCATGGGCACAGGGGCCTCTAATTTACCACCTGGACAGCATGGGCATTTCGCGATGAGCGCAGCCATGGTACAGGCCTTGCCAGACAGAATCACGTTGGGGCAAACAGTGGCGAGCCTGGGGCATTGTTCAACCTTCGCCTCAGCTATTTCACAAAGCGCAGCTCACACGTCCCTCTCCCTGTTCCGCATAGGGGCAGCCGAGCAAGAGAGAAAGGGTTTATTTGGGGGCCCACCCAGTGCTGCTGTGGCTCTCGCCGCTCATCACCAGGTTTATCCCTCACCTCGGAGTGCCTTGCTCGTCCAGGCGGAGGGCTCGGGGTCCAGTGGGGGCTGGGCAGAGTAGCAGGCTATGACCCTGGAGACAGGGAGTGAGGGTAAGTCTCATGGCTCTGCTCTGGATAGTAGAGAATTGCCATGCAGGCCATGGGGAGCTAGAGAGAGAAGCTGCAGAAATGCCTCTAGTTAACATTTAGGAGGGGCCCTAACAGGTCCTAAGAGAGTCAAATCTAGCCCTCAGGAGCTAGGACATCACCATGACAGGGAGCCTTGAAGGCACAGAAGGCAAACAAAGAAAATGGGGGTGTCCTCAGGGCTTAAACAAGGAGATGGTGGAGCTGGAGCCCCAGTTCCCATGCCCCCAAACTGCCTTTGCTGCCCTGGTTGTATGAATGGGAAATACACCCCCACCTTTGGGAAGTGACCCGCCCCCACAGCTCCGTTGGGTCCCCCGGTTGGAAACGGTGCCTTTCCAGAGCCTCCGGCTCCAGGACAATGCACCTATTCAACCTGCAGCCACTGGAACTCTCCCCTGGATCCCTCTGAATGAGTCGCCTTCTCCCTGCTCACACTGGGCATCTCTTACACTTTCAGACATAAACAGCAGCGCTCGCTTCCCTGCCCCCTCCACTCCCCCAGCCCCAATATGGTGGTTTATTCATCAGCTGATAAAAATAGAAGCCAAGGCCTCTGGGCGGGCCGGCGCTCACAGAGTGGGGTTTGTTTAGCAGCTATTTTTTCATTTTCCATATCCTGTCAGTGTCCTTCCAATTGCTCAATAAGTTTGTCCAGAGGGATCTGGAACAAGACACCTCCAGTGCTGAATCCAATGCTGGGCAGCATGGGCTGCTCGACTAGTGCCATTATTTGCATTCGGGGGTCGCTCTCGTTTTCTTCTTTCCATTGCCTCGTTAGCTGAGAACAAACCCAATGGCTCTGACTTTGGGCTCTCCTGGGGCCCCATTGGCCTCCTTTATAGGGTTAGTATACTGTCCTGGGAAAAGGGATGGCCATTTACATCTCCAGGCATTGGAAACGCAACACCTTTGGGGTGCTGAGGCCTGCTCCCTCCCCCATCATTTCATTTTCCAGGGAGCCTCAAAAGAGTCAAACTGAAAGAGGCTCGTTTTGCTTCTCACCAGCCTGGACTATGAACCGTTTTCCATCGCAGAAGATTAATGCCGGAGCCATGAGTCTCTGAGATCTGGGCCCTGTGGTCAGGGCATCCCTGAATGAGCAG
Source organism: Chelydra serpentina (assembly GCA_037349315.1). NCBI lineage: Eukaryota > Metazoa > Chordata > Testudines > Chelydridae > Chelydra > Chelydra serpentina. Next base: position 24,984,809 of record JBAIAC010000033.1, read on the forward strand.
TGAATCAGCTACACAGATGGTGTCTGCTGGCTGGACATCTGTTTCTGTGGAAGGGGCTAGATAGGAGGTGCATCAGGCCCATAACAGCCTGATGATATTCTCCCTCCATCTTCCTGACCAGTCTTTGGAACAACCAGAGAACCATGCCCCAGGGACTCTGTCCCAGGTGGTTACATACTGAGGCCAATGCATGCTGGGTCAGGACTTTGGGGGTTTAGTGAGTGCAGGGCAGATGCCTGTCCGGTGCAGGCATAGTGAAAACAGCTCATTGTCATATACGCCCCTAGCGAGTCTCAGTGTCTCAATTTCAGGCGTTCCTGGGAAGGAGTCAGGGTGGCAGTGACTGGGTCTTTGGCATCTGGGTAAGGTGGGTTTTGTTCTGATGGATCCAAGCCCAGTAAAGTCTTAATTCATCCCTAATAAAAACTGAAGCCATCTTACACAGCAACAAGCAGAGAGTATCCACCCATGGCATTAGCATGCTGCCATGGTACGACTCCCTTGGCATTACTATGCCGCTGTGGCATGGCTCACTCATGCCACCAGTATCATTCAAACAGTCTGAGAATTGTTCTCTGGAGAGCGTAGGGTGAAGTGACATTTCCTCTGGAGAGGCTGGCTGACTCATTCCCTATAGCCAGGCAAAGTCTCTCACTAGGCTGGTGTCAGCTCCACATCCCTCTGTTTGTATGTATTTCTTTCTCACGCCCCATTTCAGTTTGGCGCGACCTCCTTTTTTTGCACGCTTGCCCTGGTCTCAACCTGTCAGCAGGCTGCTTCTGAGAACCCACCTCAGCCTTCCTTTCAGTCTCTCCTATGGAAACCTGAAAGCTCAGCAAGAAAGCAAAGGGGCCGGCACAAAGCACAGTATTGATACAATGAACAAATGAACACAGTGCTAATTTTGTGTCCCTCCCAGCCCAAGTTGGAGTGCGTCGGGAATACAGCGCCTTTTGTATGGACACAGGACATCTCCGCTGTTTGCTTTTCTCCCAGAATTCCCTTCCTAGTTCAACACAGTACAAACAGCTTGCTATTGACCTTGGAAGCTGCCGAGAGATTACGTCATGGGAGGCAGGTTTGAAATTTATGGCCTCGCACCCTTTTCCCCTGGCTGCAGAGGTTACCTACAACACACACACTCAGTGCTAAGTGCAGTGCTGGGCTCTGAAATGGGGCCAGTCACCACGCCACACCCCCCTCGCGGGAGAGGTACAGCAGAGAGAGGTGAAGGGAACTTGCTGACTCCAGGGAAATCTGTTTGTCAAGGGGATTTTTTTCAGAGAGATTTACCTTCTGATTCATGTTGGTTTTGCTCCAGGAGTTTCTCTCACTAGGGAACTCTGTCCTGAGGAAAAGGGTCAGCTTATCTGAGCCTGTGACATGGGGGCAAGGCCCCCAGGAGGTCTCACCATAGAAACACCAATGGCCTGACCCTGGGGAAGGAGTCAGCTTGCCAGCTCGAAACTGACTATTCTGGAGCGAGCCTCTCTGGAGATAATGAGGGATGGGGGTGGGGAGGCTTCTGCTCTGTAGCTCAGCCAATCTTTGGCCTTTCTGCTAATATTGCCAATGAAGGGACCAGTTAATACCACGGTGACGAGGTTTCTGGGGCATGGACACTTGTTGACTAGCAGCTGCACTGAGAGCTAACAACTCCTTTCACATGGGGATCACTGCACAGAACCCCCTAAGATGGGAACCGGGTTCAGTCAGGTTCAGGGCTTTCTACAACTCCTGTGTAGTCATGGATTGCAGGTGCCCTTTGTGACCGGGGGAGTGAGGGGAGGACTAGATGACAGAGCGCCTTAGCATTTCACCTCAGGAAGACTGGGTTCAAAACCTGTATAGTCACAAAACCAAATATGTCTGATGGTCTTTCTCAGGTTCCTTTGTCCATTATGCGGAATCCTTGTAACAAGTGCTGATTACCAGTCTGCGCAGGTAGCCCCACACTCCAGAAAGTGGGGCTAGGGATGTGCTGTACCTGTGACATATGAGGGTGGTAGCTTGAAAGTGCTGCTTGACCCAGCCCACTGAGTCCAGGGACATATAAGGGGTCAGCTTGAAAGTGCTGATTGACCCGGTCCACTCAGCTATTTGTGTGTGTGTGTGCACTCGTTCATCCGGTTCTGGGGCTGGAGGAACCCAGCCCTGGGGAACCTAGGTCCTGCCAAATAGCTCCATTGGGAGAGAACTTGCAGAAGGGAGACATAGAGCTCCATATGAAAACACAAGTGACACAAGCAGTACACTGATAGAATTACAGAACCGCCCCCTTCCCCCAGAAGAGTAACCCTAATAAATGAGTGTACCCCAAAGTAACGGGGAAATCTGGTAACATAGGTGACTTCTAGGTTGACTCTTTTCCTGACTGATTTATCTCTACCGTGCTGTAGAGTGATTAACAACAACCCATAATTTCCCTTTTGGGGCAGAGTCGTTTGTGCAGGCACATTTTTACAGCCTGAGGTAACATGCAGTGATGTAAGATAGGATCTACTCCGAATTTGGAGATGCATGTGCCTTTCATATACACACACACATTTAAAAACGTGTTAGAGAAAAAATCATGATTACGAGTGGTAGGTGTCCCTGCCACAACACACAATGGGAAGAAGAGAAAAAGTTATTTGAAAAGAAAAAGGCCAACTCTGTAGCTTGCGTGATCTTGCAGAGCAGCCGAGCCAGGACTGCCGTTCAGGGATCAGATGATGTCATCTCTAGTCAGTAATGAATGCTGGCTGGCAGGCTTTCCCAGGCAGTTGGCTGATTGGCTGGCATCCCCTACAGTAGGGTTGGTCTCCACCTTCCTAGAAGAAGCTCTTGATGCTCTGGTGGCCCGGGAGGATCACACCTTCTTCTGAGTTTACCTGGACATTGCAGGTTGCCGTTCTAGCTTGCTCCACTCCGTGGCACTTTCCCAGCGATCTTCCAAGTGAACAGGGGTTTAGAGGTCTCGTTCCCCAATAACACGATCCAATCTGGGTTTAGGGTGGGGGGGGCTTGACCTTCGGTCAGTCTGGAAAGCCCCATCTCTTACTGGCAGTTTTTAACAATATGGCACCAGACCGCAACAGAAATATGAAAACCATGGGATCAACAGGACATGACTTCATGGATGGGGTTTTGGCCCCTCTTCTTTGGGAAGGGTGCAGGGTCCTTTAGGCCTCTAAATGTTCTGGACATGATCAGTGTCCTAATGAAAATTATTGTTTCTTACTTCAGGCATACACACACTCGTCCATATTTCATTCTCTCAGCATTTCTGAAAATATTCTGTTTTTTGGGGGGAACTAACAATTTTGGCTCAACTAGGAAATGGTCCCCTCTTAACAACTGAGCTGTCTTAAATTCTCTTCATTCATAATTCTATTCACTAAAAGAAGCTAAAGCTGAAGAAAAATTAACGTTTACAGAACCTAAAGAAAATGGAAGGTTATAGACTAGGCCTCACTCACCAAGGCCCATTTTCCTCATGTCTGGGGGAGAGGAGGCGGAGGGGGGGAGTTTGCATACTGCCTGTCTGTGCTGTGTTAGTCTTTAGCCAGTTCTCACGTGAGCATCATTTTAACTCACAAAGTTAAATTAAATGGTTAAAGATGTGTGTAGGAGCGACTCCTGCACAGAGATGTTCTGTTCTGAAATAGGGAGGGATAAGGCTTTTCCATGTCCCCATCAGAGCTTGAAGGAACACCCCTCCAGTTCATCGCCTGCCATCAAGGTCACACTCGTCCTTACAGCTTTGGAGGCCATGAAACCTGCACCTACTGGTGGGCTCACTACACTCAGCCATTAACCTTTCCTCTGCTGCAGCAATCATGGATTGAAAGGGAGGGAAGGAGGTGCGGGGTACTTCCAGACAAGCTGCACAAAGGCCTTTGATGAGTGTGGCTGATGGACCGTCCAGCCCCAGGGTTAGCAGGTGAGTTAGCAAAGTTTGTTGCTCCCCCCCACCCCCGAGTTGGATTTATTATTAGTATTTCCCTTGCTTCTTAGTTTATTTGCCCAGGAAACCTCATCCTCTGGTTTCAGTGATTTCCCCTTGTTTTCCAGGGGCTTTTGAACAACATATGGAATGTGTTGTTTTTGTTTGCAGAGGGAGAGGATTTTTCTGTTTGGATTGTGGGGCCGGGTGGGGCTGGGGCGTTGATGCAAAAAGTCAAGAAATGTCCTTCAAGGTACTAATAATAACATCCCTTCATCCTCCTCCAACTTATGGAAGGTGTACCCCGCCTTGCCTCATAGCCCTGGACATTCTGAGAGCCAGATTAAAACCCCCATGAAAAACTCATAGCAGAACAGGGAAGAAGAAATCTCCCTGTCTCCCTCCTACATGGAATCAGCAGGAGATTCTGCCCCCAGAAAGAGCAGTTCTCTGGAGAATCTGCTAGGGTCACAGGGCTGTCTGTGTGGAGGCCCTGTGCCACCACACCAGCTCCAGGGCCTCTTCCTCTGTTTTCCTCTGACCCCTTACAGCATAACTTCATGGCATGCTTCACAAGGGTTTCTCCATCCACCATTGCCCAGGGAGATGGAACTCCAATGGATGGTTTCTGTTTTTTGGCCCTGTGGGGATTGTTATTGGCATTGGGACAATGTGTGTCTCCCCTAGCTCCACCCTACATCCTCTGCTGGGCCCAGAAAAGATAATGCTACAAAAGTGGCAGTCTCATTCAGGGTAGTTATGGGGAGAGCCGTGCATCTAGGGCTGGGCTGAGGCATATCAGTTAGGCAGGGTGAGGTGAGCTACCCTGTCCCTGCCTAGGGTGTACCTTTCTTGCCAAGAGCCAGTGGTCTTGCACCTCTTACTACCACTAGAGTCACACACACAAATATCATTGGAAAAGCTTTTGAGGAGCACGGTGGCTAATTTGCATACTCCCAGCATGCAATGCCCCCTCAGCTTGAGCAAAGATGGCGCATTGACTGGTGCTCCTCCATAAAAAAAAAGATGATGGCAGCTGCGTTTAAAACTCCCCAGAGCAGGGCAACCCTCCCAGCCTGGGTTGGTACTTCTTGTGAAATGCCCTCATACAGCCTGTACAGAATGGCCTTCAGGCAGCGTGCCGCTGGGAAGACATTTCTGCGGGCCCGCTATGGGGTTTCACAGAGGCAGAGGTGGGGTTTCACAGAGATTCAACAGGTCTATGTGAGCAACTTCCGTAGCAGAGAGGGGAGGGGCTGAAATCCAAATTCTCTCCACTAAATTAAAAAAAAACCTCTGCAGATCCAAAGCTCCCTGAAAATGTTGTTTCTAGACTGAGACTCGGAGATCACAGTGTCAATATTTGTGAAGTAGGAAGGGCCCCAGGCAGCTGCAGCACTTCCAGAAACAAGCCGCTCTGTGCAGGGCCCAGGGGTGGCTGCTTCAGGACAGGGCTTGGCACTGGGGGCTGCACTGACAGCCGGCGCAGCCCATCCCAGACCCACCCTGTGTGGCTGCTGGTGCAGCCTCCCACTGTACCAAGGCGGGAAATCACCACTCCTTGATCTTCCTCAGACAGGAATAAAAAAATCTCATGCATGCCTCAGAGGGGTGATTCCTTGGGGCACTGATGTTACAGCTTCAGGTAGAGGGTGAGGGTAAGAGGCTAGGCCTTTGGTGGGGTGGATAAGAGGCCTGGTTTGTTCTGGTGACATCACAGCCTCGGTCCTAACCAGGGCTTTTGCAAAGGCCAGATCTCCCTGTAGCACATAGAACACCTCTTTGTTAGCAGTATCCACCTCCTGCCTAAAGCAGACCTAGGCTAGAACAGATCAGACTGCAGTACATTGCATCATACCCCAGTGAGCCAGGAAGAGCATACAACTGGCTTGTTTTATGCTTTATGTGAATTTGCTAAATCATTTGCCATATGTTTAAAATATAATGAGAGGCCTGCTAGGTAGGTGATATGAGCAAATTAACCAGTGGTATTTAGTATTGGAGCTCGGTGCCCATAAAAGATGGAAAATGCCCTCTCTGCATGGAGGGAGTGACAGCTTAGTTCTAAAGCTCCGTCTCTGGCCAGCTTATCTTCTCTCAAGATACCATTTGAAAGGGACGGGAACATGGCACAGAGTAGGAGCAGCAGCGGCTGCAAGAGAGACCAGACTGAAGTTCAGCTGACAGTTTTAAAGATGGGGAGTTGTAAACTTAAGCATGACTACCAATGTCAGGAGAATCCCAGAAGGTAATGAGCCAGGGCTGTTGCAGGACAGAGGGGCACTGGCAGAGGAATGTATGACAGACAGGATTGGGAAAGCTGGATGAGACAACAGGGGCTGCCGCAAGTCAGGACTGAGATGCATCAGTGGAGTTTTGTGTCAGAGGGAGGGGACAACACTGGAAAAGGATTGGGACTGTGTGCTGGGAGGAACTGAGGTGTATTGGCAGAGCTGTGTGTGCCTGGGGTGAGGCAGGGGCAGCAGGTCTGGAACAGTGAGGAGCATGGGGCTGCATCTGAAGACCGTGTATTTCACAGGATTGGAATGGGAGTGTGATGAAGTGCACTAACAGAGAGGAACAGCCCTTTACTTGCATGAGCAAAATATTCACAACTCCTCTCCCCCAGACAAGATATGCAAATCAAATGTATCCTAGCCCTCCTGAGAACAGAGCAAATTCTCTGCATTCAGTCAGCCATCTTTTAAATCACATCTGATTAATGGTGCACTCCCACCCCCTGCCACCCAGAAATAAATTTCCCACCCCCTCAGCACAGCTCTGACTAGTAGCGTGTATATTCGGTTGCCCTGCGAACAGCATGTCCTGTAGCTGGCCAATATCCAGGTGGAAAAATAGAAATAAAATATCCTTTCAGGGCTTTGTGCTTTGTTTTGCTCCTTCCTTTGTTGGGTTCTTCTACAGGAGCCTGACAGTACAATTATAAAGAGACGGCCCGAGCTGTGTGGACCTTGGGTAACTCTTTTTGAAGACTATGAGGCCTGCCAAATAGCCCAAGAGAAAAGATCTTACTGTGTTGATTTGTTTTCTTTGGTTTATGAGGGAAAAATATTTCACACGTAATTAGAGCAGCCACAGAGAGATTGTATTAAAGGCCCTTTACTGGAAATTTCAAGGGATGGAACAGGAGAAACCTGTGTTAACACTAGCCACCAGGAGAAAGACCCTGCTTGCAAAATGATGGGTGAAGGCAATGCAGAGTGCTCAAACTGCAAGAAAGAAACTGTTCAGGAGAGCAGCAGCCACATCAGGTGCCTGGATTAAGCCGAGCTGGAGAGGACCATTCGGCTTCTTGCACCCAGAATCTTGGGAGTGCTGTGGAATTCTATCCAGGGCAGTCACATGTGAGCACATGGTGAACAGACTATTCCCAGAGCGGGAAGAGGTGGCAAGATGAGGGGTGTGACTCATCCTTCCCAGTGACAAGAGCCTTTGTCCTCCCCTCTTGCCAAGCTCTCTCTGTTTCCACTCAAATGGCAAATGGGTGAAGCTGACCGAAGGGGGTTGTGCGGGTTTTCTGCCGAAAGCCAAGCACTAGCTGATTGTTATGGCTATTGAGAGATGTTTGTGTGGGAACCAGTTTAAGCAATGTGTAAAATGTAGAATATTAGGCAAAACAGTTGAAGTGTCCCCTGAGGCGAGGCAGGGTCTCAGGGCTAACACAATTAACCTTGAGGTTGGGAACAATGGACATCTGTGGAGACATCACTTTGTTTACTGTCTGGACCAGGTGGAGACTTTGCATTTACAAAGACAAATCAACCCCAGGAAAGTTCTCTGAACAGGGGGTCCCCTGAGCTAAGACTATAATAGCCTACTAGGCTAATAGTTTGTAACTGTATAAGAGCTGAAGAAATGGCCCAAGTTGTTATCCATTACAGAGGAGACTCTGCCAGTGGGGGTGTCTCATGAAAGCTCTTTGACCTACAAGCACTGCAAGGACTGACCATTGGGTGAGGAATACCTTATTAGACAGGAAAGTAACCTGTTAATAAGTACAGGCCATTGATTGCGCTTTATGTTTTTCTTTTACCTGTAAATGTATGTTTCCAAACCCTTATACTTGCTTTATTTGAATCTCTATCTCGAGCTCCATTAAATATACTTTGGTATGGTTTTACTATAGACACGTCTCAGTGCTTTGTGCTAAGGTGCATGTTGAGCAAAGGTGAAATCAGTGAACAGAGGTGCCCTGCTTCCATGGAGGCAGTGGATCGGTGTACACTGCAGGTGTCCAGAAAATAAGGGGATAGGCACAGGAGTGTAACAGAGTGGAGTGTATAAACTGATAGCCTGTCGAGGGAAACAGAGAGGCTCCAGAATTCTGGAGCAGAGCCTCTGTGCTGACAGTAACCAGTGGCCAGGAATGGTTCCCCCTGGCAGTCACAGTCAGGGTCCCCTCCTGCTGTAAGCTGGTGACAGTGCTTCACCCCGGACAGCTCAGATTACTTCGAGAAGTGTCACATCATGGTGCTCATCCCAGAGCTTTAGTCGATCTTTTAGATACCGTGGGCCCACACCACTGAGTGCCTTGAAGATAAGGACCACAACCAAAACTTGACTCACTAGTCTATAGGAAGCCAGAGTAGAGAGCAGAGGACAGGTGTGATGTGTTTGTGGTACCCATGTTGCTAGATACATATATGGTTTCCATCCCTGTAGTATCTGCGAACCTAACACCCATTAATGGATTTATTCTCATAACACCCCTGTGTGGGAGGGAAATATCATTATCCCCATTGTACAGATGGGCAGCTGAGGCACAGAGAGACTAAGTGTCTTGCCCAAGGTCGCACAAGTGGTCTTTTCTTTACATGTTTTCAAGTATCTAGAAATGGCTCTAAACCTCCCCTATCTCCTTCCCCAGACTGAGACCAAGCAGCATCTGGACTTGTCTGCCTTCAGAGTCTGCTCTCCTCTAATAACAGACTGCACAGCTCACTGCGAGAAGTTTGGAAGCAAACACTAATAGTTGTATTCCTTATTATTACGGCTTGTTCCATTTTTTAAAACCCTTACACCCCTCCGTCGTCAGCAGTGCCTTTTCTGTCATACAGCAGCCTCTCTTCCCTGAGTTGTCTTGGGGGAAAGTGGGAACTAAACAGCCATTTACTCCATACAGCACTCAGAAAATGAGCGGAGCATACTCATGCTAGCAGCTAGCTGTCTGCTTTTAGACCTTAGGGAGGAAGGCTGGGTGGTGGTTAGCAAAGGGAGCTGGGAATCAGGACTCCTGGATTCTAATCATAATAATGCCACTGACTAACTCTGTGATCATAGGGGTAGGTCACATGATCGCTTCACTTCCCCATCTGCATATATATGGAGATTATAATTAAGGAATATAATCATATTTACCTCCCCTCTAGGTGTGCTGGCAGAGTGCTATGTCACTTTGTCCCAGGACTGAACAAGCAAAGGATAAATCGAGAAGATAGAAAGGAGACTTCCCAAGAACAGCCAGATAATGCAGTGACTGAGGCCTGGTCTACTGTAAAAAGTTAAGTTGACCCAGCTACATCACTCAGGGGTGAAAAATCCACACCCCTGAGCGACACAGTTAAGATGACCTAACCCCCGGTGTATACAGTACTAGGCTGACAGAAGAATTCTTCCATTGACCTAGCTACCGTCTCTCGGGGAGGTAGATTAACTATAGGCAGCAGCTGTGCCCCTGTAGCATTTTACGTGTAGGCAAGCCCTTCATAGGAAGCACTTTTCCCTTCTGCCTCTCTACTGAGCCAAATGCCCCACCCTGATGCTAGGCGTGTGACAGTGGTTTGGTGCTGGAGGGGCCAGCCATCAGCTGAGATGTAACCTGAAGGCCTGAGCACCTGTGCACCATAAAGATTCCATAGTACTTTCTATAAGTGGCAGGGTGTTGGCCCCACTGTCCTAGACAGATTGTATTTCAGGTCATTTCTGCCTCTCTTGCAGACTACTTTAGATAAGGTTGCCTAGTCACTAGCTGTGTGTAGGGATGCGGCTGACTGTTAAACCACCACCATTGCAGAGACTGCGTTGCACTGTGAATTTGTGAAATGCTTCGGGGTTCTCTGGTGGGAAAGATGCTTTAAAGGTGCAAGATTTTTTTAACTAATAACAAGGGAGCCCATCTCTCTCTGTATCTCACAGCTCACCCCAATTCTGAGTCCTGTGTGTGTGTGTGTGTGTGTGTGTGTGTGTCTGCACGCGCATCAGAGGTCACCCCAGTTCTGGGTCCCAGCTATGTGTTCGTCTCAGAGGTAGCCCTGTCTCTGGAGTCCCATCTCTCTGTATCTCCTAGGTAACTCCAATTCTGGGCCTCTGTGTGTGTGTGTGTCAGAGGTCACCCAGTTTCTGCGCTCTTCTCTCTCTGTGACTCTGGAGGTGGGTGGATGATGGGGAAGGGGCAAGAGCTGGGCAACAACTGAGATAAAGCCCAGGCACTGGTAGGCAGTGGGGAGTGGGGATGATGCCATGGGCTGGATGGGTAGCACTTGGTGAGCAGCAAGGTGAGATTGGGGTAATGCCCAGGCTTGAACAGGCAGAGGAATTATCAGGGCTATGCCCAGGTGGAGGAATTGTTGGCGCTATGCCCAAGCACTGACAGTAACTGGGGTAGTGCCTGGGTTGCTGAGGACAAAGGGGTAATAAGATTTCTGGACCTGGATAAGTAAGTGGGTATTTTGGGTAGTGATCAGGCGCCTGTAGACAAGCGATGGGATGGTGCCAGCGGGTGGTAAAGCAATTGGGAGGTTATCCTAGCAGGCAGAAGAGGGATAAGGGTAGTGTCTGTGCTCTCCTCTATGGTACACCAGAGTCACGCCGGGAACAAACCTTCACCAGTCAGGGAGGAGCAAGGTGATTTTTTCCATTTGTCCTGTTTGTGGGTCAGTTCTTTGTCCCCTGCCAAGCACAAGGTCCAGGAAATGCCACTGCTATGATTATATCCAAACAACGGGGTGTCTATCTCAGCCTGCCTGCGGCAATGGGGGTGAAGTGCGTGTGTCCCTGTGAGACCATCACATACTTAGGAAGCTGCCGTCTCTCCATTCCCAGGTCTCCTCACTTAAAGCCACATTGTTTGCTTTCAAGTCTGGACGAGAAGGTGCGGAGTTGGCAGCAGCAGCGCTCTGGCTTTCTGCTGCCCGAAGGTATGAAACAAAAGATGGGGAAGGGAAGGGGAGAGCGATGGCACAGCCAGCCAGAACTGCAGAGATTTTCCTTTCACGTGTCTGTCTCTGGGCAGTTCTGTTCTGCTGCTTCCACAGCTGCTGGAGTTACACTGCTCTCTTCCCAGCCAATTTTCCACATCTCTTAGCATTGTGGCTGGTCTGTGACATTAATCCTTTCCCTGCTGAGGTGAGTGAATAAGCTACTGGGATATCTCTGGTTTAAAAAGCCAAAGATCCAGCAAGCTTTTGCCTGCATCTGTTAAGTATGCAGCTCACAGCAACAGGAGAGAGCACACAAGAGGAAATAGGAGGCACAGGCAAGGGGGGAAAGGGAGATTTTAAAAGAGGGTGGCCCAAAACATATCCTACTCCCACCCTGAACACTCAGCTCCATGGGGATCCTTTCCAAATACACCATGCAGCTGGAATACTGATCTCAATTACCATCCATGTGTCTGTGAGCACCTGGAGCAAGTGCTGGGTCACCTTACTCAGCAGAGGGCTGTATGTGCTGCGATCCCTAGCCACAATGGGACCAAGTTCAGGATGTCTTGGGAGCAAGCCATCTTACACCACTAGAGACTGGGAGCATCACCCCCTGCCATTGACACCTGCAAGTGCAAAAGCCCCACCTTAAACGTGATCTCAGCACATGCCATCCGAGTCTCCCGTTGTAACTAGGTCTCCCATGCATAATCCTAAATAAAAAAGGAAGCAAGGAAAAATGCCGTAAGTGTGGCTAAATGGCAAGGTTCAAGAATTTTTTGAGGTATCCTTCAGAAAGAAATCCAGCACAAGTGAATGAACAGAAACTATAGCCAGCAACATGTGAGATGGAAATTTGTAGGGCTAAGAGAGAATTTGAAGAACAGCCAAAGGTATAAAATGAAATTCTTTCAAGCACATCAGATGTAGGAAGCCTGTGAGAGAATTGGTGGATCCACTGGACCACCATCAGGTGGTAAAGGGGGCAAATAAGAAGGAGAAGGACATTGCAGAAAAGCTAAATGGTTTATTTGATATCTGTCTTCCCCACAGAGGATGCTGGGGAGACACTGACCACAGCCCTTTTCAGGTAATAAAGAAATGTCAGCCTCACAGATTTAGATGTCAAAGGAAGTTGTGCTGGATCAAACTGGAAAATTAAATAGTAACCAGTCCCCAGCTCAGGATTGTCCACACCCAAGAGTGCTGGAGGAACTTAACAATGAAATGGCTGGGCTGCTAATAAAAGCATGCAATGTATCCCGATTCCCGAAAACCGGCTACTACACCAGAGCACTGAAGAACAGGAAATGTTGGGCTTATCTTTAAAAAGATGGATCCTGAGAACTACAGATGGATGGAGAAGTAAATTGGTTGAGAAGATAATTAACGCTAAAATGATCAAATACCTTAATGAACATGGTGTGATGGGAGCACACCAGCACTGATTCTGTAAAGTGTGCTTCACATCTATTAGAATTCTTGGCTTGTGTCAACAAAATAGTGGATAAAGGAAGACAGTCTGACATATGTATTTGGGCTTTCAAAAAGCCTTTGGTAAAGGCTTTCCCAAGAGGCAAAGTAGCCTAAGTAACCATGGAATGAGAGGTGAAGTAGTATGTGGATTGTTAGTATCATTATTTAACATTTATGTTGTGGTACAAGGCATTAACCGATGGCCCCCTTCTGCTATACAGATGTATAATAAATGGCAGTCCCTGACCCAAAGAACTCACAGTCTAAAAACCAGGATTAGAAAGCAGCTAAAGTGACTGAACACACAGAGTAGGATTACATGGTCAGTTTTCAACATGGCAAAAGGTTAACTCACAAGAGATTGATCATGGGACTGTTTAGTGCAGCAAGGAGATGAAGAAGAAGGGGCACAAGAGAGAGATATAAAATAACAAATAACCAGGTAAACAGTGTTACCCGGCCTTCTCTCTCATTCAATCCAGTGCTTAGTCCGCTAGCCTAGATTACCTCTCATGCTATTGAGCTACCTCTCCTTGTGGCCAGAAACCACTTTAGTTGCTCAGTGGGGAGCTTCCTCGGCAGTAATCAGGGGGTGGGAGGGAGCCTGTGGCAGCCACGAGCCCTGAGTCTATGAGAGCAGTCAAGCAATACTCCACAAACTTTAGGAAAAATCAGTGATGGCTTACACGTCAAAGCTATTGCATCTCCACAAGGAAAGGGGAGAGCAGCACACAATTCTATTCGATGGAGCTTGATAGCAACCCTGAGATAAGTCCCCCAGATTGTGTCTGTGTGGTGGGGGCAGCAGCAGCAGCAACAGTAAATGCTGGTATTGTGATGGGTTGGGAGCCCCCAACAGCTGGTTCTGAGTGTATGGACTATGTTGTGCCCCATCTGGGGACTTGATGACTTTGAAGGGTAAGGCATCACCTGAACTATCAAAGGGGATATACCACTGTGGTCACTTGCTGCTCAGCCCAGGTATCAGCACTGGGTGTCAGAGTCAAGACACTAGAACTCTACTAACCAAATAACATAACCCCCACTAGTAGCTGGGTTTGCTGCAGACACCATGCATGTCATTGCAGCCAAGACTTCCACCTGGATCCTCAGGATTCATACACTGCAGCTTTATTGGTAGTGAGCTCCAGAGATGCCTCCTCAGGAATCTCATTAAGCTAGTCACAGCTGGGATCTGTCTCTCCAGGGACTACGCGGGGCTAGTCTCAAACAGTTATCACCTCCATCAGCCACACTAGTCGCAGTCAAGGAGTCACCCTCCCTTAGCTGGTCTTGGCCGACAGTCACCCATTGCATGAACATACAACCAGCCCAGTGACTTTTGACCAATGGGGCAATGAAGGGCTTGTTGCAAACTGATTATGACACTCCAGCCATGGAGCCCTCCATCCCTTCCCTGGAAAGGCTTTCCAGCCAACTTTCATTCTCATCTCCTGCAAGCCAGAGGTGGTAAAGACGCCAGGGGGAACCCCACTGAAGTCACCCATAGGCATTTAAACACATCACAAAACCAAAAGAGGCCCAGTGCACAGGGCTGCAACAGCAGGGGTGGTCCCAGATGAGGGCTAAAATGTGTTACAGAGTTGTGTGGGGGAACCCAGGCCTGGATTAACAGGGCATTGTAGGCAGGGCCGGCTCCAGGCACCAGCTTGCCAAGCTGGTGCTTGGGGCGGCAGGTGAGAAGGGGGCGGCAGTCTGAGTCCCGCGGCGGCAATTCGACGGCAGGTCCGCTCTTCCCGCCGCCGAATTGCCGCCGCGGGACTCGGACTGCTGCCCCAGTCTCGCCTGCCGCGGCGGCAAAGGGGCGGCAGGTCCGCCGCTGTCCCCTTGCCGCTCCGGAATGTGACTGCCTGCGTCGGGGGCGAGGCGCCACCACCCCTGCTTGGGGCGGCAGAATTGTAAGAGCCGCCCCTGATTGTAGGTCAGAACTGAGGTATATTGGTGAGGTTGGGTGGAAAGGCATAGTATTGGATTAGCAGGGGTGCTGTGCACAAGCACTGAGGTGCATTTAGCCTCTGACTCCTTTCAGGCCATGAATAAGGAGGAGGGGAGTTAATGTATGCCCTGTGTTCAGGGGTGATGCTGAGCTGCAGGCTCCAAATGAAAAACATGCTTGTGTTTAAATTAAAGCAATTTGTTAAACTGGTGAGCAATCTGCATAACTCTATGATTCGGGAGAGGAAAGACAGCTCTGGACATCTTGTCTCGGCTGCCTGTGCCAAGAAGCTGATGACCACAGGAATCTGGCAGGGAGCAGCGACTCCGGGACACTGACTTTAGGGGAAGAACTGGAAGTCCTGCAGCTCTCGGCACACAATCGGTTCTTGTTTAGAAACCCTCGGACACGTCCCCTGCACTTTGCTGCACACTCACCAACCTGTGCAGGGCAGCCATTTTCTGCCGAGCACCTTCCCCAAACTAGCGAGGCTCTTTTGCCTGCTGCTTTTAAAAAAGCTTTGCAGATCTCTGTAGCAAACAATCCTGAGCTGTAGTGGATGGTTATTAAGCTGTAGAAATTACCTGGCCTGAGCGCAGCCCCATGTTTGGCCAGTGCACAGGGTTGGGCTGTAAGCTTGTCCAACTGAAGGCTATAGGGATAACCACCCACAGAGTCAGAAAAAGGCACAGGCGGAACAGCCCAAGTGGGCAAAGCCAATGGCTCTGGGATATGGATGGGGGTGAAGGGCCGCTGCCTGCTGGTCCCCTTCCCGGTCCATCTCCTGAATATGTTATGCAAGCCATTACTACGCTGAAGGATCTGCGGAGATAAGGTAGCCATCTGGGAGCTGATTGAAGAGGTTTGGTGAGTGGAAGGTGTCTCTGAACACAGGACTGAGAGCCAGACATTCCTGAGTTCTAATCCCAGTTTAGCCACCAGCTCCGGCCAAGTGACCTCCCCCTGGTGTGTTCCAAGCTGTAAAATGGGGATAACAACAGTGACTCACCTGCTGCCTTTCAGCAGGAGTCAAGAGTTGTTTATTGTCCGTCCAGGCTTTCAAATGGAAAGTCCTGTGTGAAACCTACCTAGATAGCAACTTGCACTATGCTTCTGGCGCAGGTAGGATGAGTCCCTCCTACATGGGCTACCTGGACCTTGGCTCTGAATGTGAAGGATTACCGCATCCCAGAAGCAGGTGGGAAGGAGGGTGGCCCAGTCTTTAAGGGGCTGACATGGAAGACCCAGCTTTAATTCCTGGCTCTGCCACAGACTCCCTGTGTGACCTTGGCCAAATCATTTAATTTCCCTGTGCCCCAGGTTTCCATCTATTCCATGGGGATAATAGGTGTTGTGGAGATAAACCCATGAAATGTGAGACACTTAGGTACCCTGGTGTTGGGGCCTACACTAGTACCTAAGCTAGAGGAATGGGTGAAGACGTGACTCTAATCACTGGCTAGCATGGCTATACTAATTTACGGTAATATAGACCAGCAACTAACTACTCTTCCTCCTGCTCTCTCCCTGATGCCACCTACCCACCACTCCTTATACCTTAAGTCTCAGTCTAGCCCTACGTGAACACGATGCTCTTCTCCTAAAGTTGTGGCCTCACGTACAAAGGATGTGACACCCCTCCCCCCAGAGCCCACTGCATGTTTGTCAGGACAGCTGAGCAACTGGCCATGGCTTGAGCTGGAGCTGGCATAGGAATAGCCTGTCAGAATAGCCAGGGAGCACCCCAGCCAAGGTGGCAACATTGAGCAGACTGGAGTGGCTGCTTTCATTATGAGCCCATATAGCTGCTTTGGAGTCACCCGGGTAGACCCTTGCTTGTGGGTTGGATGCCACCGCACCCTTAGGACTCACAGGGCATTACCTCAAATGACTCATCAGAGCACTCAGAACACTCAGACTCAGGAATGACTCACCAGGCTCAGAACACCCATCACAATATTATCTTCTCCTGGCACTTATATTTTTTTAAAAAGTGTTGAGCTCTTGTTGTACCACCCCTGGAGATGAAGTTTGGCCCTGTGGCTCCTAGTGGACGCTAAGTGTGTGAGGGACTTGATGCAGGAAGAAGTTAGCCGCACCCACGATGTGCAAATCTGAAGGTAAACAACATGAACATTTTGCTCTTGATCCCCACCCCTGAGCTGGTATCATTTCTATTGGAAAACGACCTGGCTTGAAGCCTCAATTACAGTACTGCAGCAGACAACAACAAGAAAAATAGAAAAAGCCAGAGACAAGCTTATAAACAGTCAACCCCCTCCCTCCCTCCCTCCCTCCCTCCCTCCAACTTCCCCTTGTGTTAGCTATTACATCTTTTAAGTGAGCTCTCATTATTAGGCTTGCTATTGAAGTACAGGTTCTATTGTTATCTCTGTAGAAAGGGACAGTGAGGTTGATTTAGAAAAGAGTAACCTTCCACTGATAGAGAAAGGAGAAATAGTCCCCAGTACCCTCCTGTCATCACAGAAGCAGGGCAGTTAGAAGGGATATGGCATATCCCATCTAAAGGACGCTGTAGGGATATCTGTGATGTTGATTCACAAGAGAATGACAAAGTTAACTGTTCCAAAGCGGTATTGTTTCACCAGTAGCGCAGCCAGGTCCGGAGCGCAGGGGGAGCGGCGCTATAAAAAGGCGCCTCCCCCTGTACTCACCCGGCGGCGCTCCGGGTCTTCGGCGGCTCACTCCGGGTCTTTGGTGGTACCCGGCGCCGAAATGCCGCCGAAGACCCGGAGCGCCGCCGGGTGAGTGCAAGAAGCGGCGCTTAAAAAGAAGCGGCGCCTTTTTTTTAGTGCTGCTAAAAAAAGGCGCCGCTTCTGCCGCTTCCGCTCAAGGGGGAGCGGCCGCTCCCCCTGCTCCCCCCCTGGCTACGCTACTGTGTTTCACTAGAGTAAAGGGGCACTCATGGAAACTCCACTGGAACTGGTAGGGTGACCAGACAGCAAGTGTGAAAAAATGGGACAGGGGGTGGGGGGGTAATAGGAGCCTATATAAGAAAAAGACCCCAAAATCAGGACTGTCCCTATAAAATCGGGACATCTGGTCACCCTAGGAACTGGATAACCTCCCAACACCTTTATCAAAGAACCCGCAGACCCCATTTCAAGGCAGGTGAACTGGTCATAAATACTGAGCAGAGAAAGTTGATCTAGAGCCAGACCATTTTTAAAAATGGAGTTAAAAGGCAAAGAGCTAGTGCAGACCCACTGGCTATTCCGATTATCTGAAAACGGGAGCTGCAGCTCTGACTCCCGTGTTTATGGAGGAGAATTATAAAGAGACCTGTGTTTGCAGTTAGTCGCTGGGCTGGACGGCAGGAGCTGGGGGAAATTGTTCAAAGGTTACGGAGTCTGAGCAAGGCGACTTCTCTGCATCTGTGTATTTGTATTGAGCTCACAGCCAGATGACCTGGACTGTCCTATCTTTACACAGCAATGGCTTGAGAAAATACATGCATCTGTGTAGCTCTGGGGCGTGTGCTGTGTTGGTCACCTTGTTTGTCTGACACCAGGAGGTGTCTCAGCAAGTGCAATGACCCACTGCCCGACTGTTCCAGGCAATAGCACAACTGTTTGAAGTCTCGTGCCGCTGCTTCAGCCAATCAGAATCAACTAACTCTTGGAGCAGTGCAATGTTTCCATAAACCATCCATGTATGGGCCTGCAGCTGCATGTGGAGGGCTTGCAGGATTAGGCCTAGAGTGTATTATAACTAATTCCAGTGGAAACTAGGCAGGTCTGGTTGCTTAGGCTTGTACCAGTGGTGATAGCAGCAGTAGTTTTCAGGTAAGAAGTCCTCTAGGCCCCCCCCCCTCCACGGTCTAGTGAAAAAGTTGAGTTCTCTTGCAAGGCCTATGTTGAGGGATTGGTAGAATCCTACAGGCTCTGGGAGATATCTGTTCCATGGAACATTATTCTCCAGCCTGTTTGAAAGGCCCAGGGTCAGGAGTTTGCATTAGTTCTGGAGACCACTGCTAACTCTCCATAGTAAAGATCCTTCCCGCTTAGGAAGGAGTACTGTGGAATGGGATCTGGGGGTCACAGTGGATCACAAGGTAAATATGAGTCAACAGTGTAACACTGTTGCAAAAACAAACAAACATCAAGCAGACAAATTGGAGAAAGTCCAGAGAAGAGCAACAAAAATGACTAAAGGTCTAGAAAACATGACCTATGACAGAAGATTGAAAAAACTGGGTTTGTTTAGTCTGGAGAAGAGGAGACTGAGAGGGGACATGATAACAGTTTTCAAGTACATAAAATGTTGTTACAAGGAGGAGGGAGAAAAATCATTCTTCTTAGCTTGTGAGGCTAGGACAAGAGGCTTAAATTGAAGCAAGGTTGTTTAGGTTGGATATTAGAAAAAACTTCCTAACCTGTCAGGGTGGTTAAGCACTGGAATCAATTGCCTAGGGAGATTGTGGAATCTCCGGCATTGGAGATTTTTAAGAATAGGTTGCACAGATACCTGTCAGGGATGGTCTAGATCAGTGGGTCTCAAACTTTTTTTACTGGTGACCCCTTTCACACAGCAAGCCTCTGAGTGTGACTTCCCTTATAAATTAAAAACACATTTTTAAATATTTAACACTATTATAAATGCTGGAAGCGAAGTGGGGTTTGAGGGTGGAGGCTGGCAGCTCACGACCCCCACATAATAACCTCACAACCACCTAAGGGGTCACAACCCCCAGTTTGAGAATCCATGGTCTAGATAATGCTTGGTCCTGCCTTGAGTGCAGGGGACTGCACTAGGTGACCTCTCGAGGTCCCTTCCAGTCCTATGATTCTGTGACAAACTCTATTGAAATGTTAAAACTCAGCTGTTTGATACACACATTTTTTCACAAAGGAAAATACTCTGAAAGGCCAAGATCCTGCCTTCCCTCATCCCTGAGCTGCTCTGAGCTGCTGATCCAGGGACACATTTTATAAATCAACAAAAACAACATTTGGGTTTCATATCATGGCCTGGATTCACTCCTTTGCCTATTGACAGAGAGGAAGTGCTTCAGGTAAGTCAGCTGGAGACAGCCATAAATTATTCACCCAGGGTCCCTATGAGGCAAGGACCCATCCCTTCCAATTGACAAATCACAGCAGGAATATGTACTGGCAGCTTTCAGCTCACTCTGCCATCTGTACCCCACTGTCCGTTTAATACAGCTCTGCCATTAGGTGGAAGTGTGGCAAGGCATATATCACTACAGGGGCAGGCTGGACAGAAAGGTCAGGGCTTTAGAGTTTGATAGGGTCTGAAGCTGCCTGGGGTATGGGACTGCAGGGGGGCTGGGACTGCCTAGGTTTACAGTTTGGGAAAGCTGGGAACACTGTCTAGGCTGACACCTTTTAGATGCCCTGCGATGCCCAGTTTGAGCAGCTCTGGGAGGCAGGGCCAGTCAGTGGCCCATTTCAGCTGCAGTTGTTGATAGGCCTAGATCAGATTCATTTCCACTCTCGCTCCTGTCTTTGGCACAGAGAGGGTTACAACGAGGCTGTTATTTCTGCTCATTCAGAAGGCCACAGGCCTGTTCTTCTGAGACACTTGGCTCCTCTGAGCAGCTCTTGGGCAATTCCAGAGTCCTGCTATACCCACAGTATGAACAGAAAGAGCTACAGCCGCATGCCAAGCGCTCCGGGGCTCACACGTTAGACTTAATGGTTCATACTGTGCCTATTGTAATCCCCTTTGTGGCAGGCACCTGGCTTTCCTGTAAACACCACTCACATCCCATGGCCTCACCTAATTAATGAAGTGCAAGTTCGGGGTGGAGGCCTATGCAAAACCCCCTGGCTGGCAGCAGATGGGCCCAGTGGAGAGCACATGTATAGCACTAGCCTTCTCCGAGGTGCCTGGAATGGACAGCTAACTCTAGTACTTTTCCGTTCCCCTTGGAGCATCTACAGGCTGTAGTCCTGCTGAGGTGGGCGCTGTTAGTTAACCTAAAGCCAAGAATGTCCCGGGATATGTCCACACTGCAATTAGACACCCACAGCTGGCCCGTGCCAGCTGACTTGGGCTCCCGCTAAGGGGCAGTTTGATTGTGGTGTAGACGTTCGGGCTCAGGCTGCAGCCCGAGCTCTGGGACCCTCCCACCTCGCAGGGTCCAGACCAAGCCCAAGTCTACACCACAATTAAACAGCCCCTTAGCCCGATCCCTGTGAGCCCGAGTCAGCTGGCACAGGCCAGCCGCAGGTTTTTAATTGCAGTGTAGACGTACCCACATGTCCTGTAACCTAGCGGACCCCCAACTGCCAGCATCTCCCATGCTTATTTTATGTTTATTTTTCTCCTCTGGCCTGGAATGTGCCCAACATGCTCACAGGAAAAAAGATGTGAATGGCTGACAGCCCCATGGACAAGGGAAGGAATTTAGCAGCTCCAGGACAAACCCAGTGCTTCAGAGGGACTGAAAGAAGTTTGTGGATCTACTGGGGCCTTTCAAACCTCTTGCTGCAGCTTAACCTCTTAAGTGCTGGACCCTGCCACAGCCGCTCTGCAGTTGCAAAACATGGCAGAGTTCTTTTAATTGTCAAAAGCAACTCCGACACTGTCCCACGTCAGCAACATAACATACATCCATATTTTAAAGGAGAGTGAGCAAAGCACCAGCAAGTGGGGTGTAGAGAATAATCTCATGCAGGTTCCCAGCAGCATGGAGCAGATGGTACATCAGAGTGTTTCCTCATCTCTAATGGCTCTGGTTCCATTTCCAAGAGGCATTTCATTAAGAAATAATAATGATAAATCATCATCATAAAAATACCTAGCTCTTCTATAGCTCTTAGGGATTTACTATGTGCTTGGGGCATTTGTGAGGCAGCATCAAAGTGTCACTATCTGGAAAATGTAATAATCCAGGATGACTGTCCATAATGGGAACTGGGCATGCTCCCCGATTGTGGGGCTCATTGCCCTGACGTTTCAGTGTCTGAGGGCCTAGAGATGTTTCCAGAGAAGCTGGAACTCACTTGGTCTGACAGGCTTGTGCCGAAGGGGTGATGGAGACAGGTCCCAGGGCCTTTTGTGGAAGGAAACGGGGAGTCCTATTTAGTCCTTTAACTAGCACTGACCCAATTGGTTGTTGAGAAGGGCTGAGCCATTAGACCCGATACATGAGTGTCACCACTTCAGGGAGGCCTAGCTCCTCCTGGGCTCCCCTCTTCTCTGGGGAAGAATACGTTATTTCACCCTTTTTGGGGTGCAGCTTATTCCCCTCGTTGTGCCAGGCCAACTCTGGGGCAGAACCTGGTCTCCGCATTCACCCAGCTCACTACATCCCCTCCCAGACCACTTGCTCATGGAGGGGAGAATCAGGCAGATTGCCCTGGCACTGCCCCCAGGCCCAGAGCTGCAAGCTGGCTAAGTTTACTGCAGGTAGCCTGGGGAAGGTGAGAGGAAGGATTACTTTGTGGCTGAGATGCTGACGAAGAGCTCAGGAGTTCTGTGTTCAAATCCCGGCGCTTCCCCAGATTCCCAATGTGAGTGTGGGGCCGTGGGCAAGTCCCTGAGTCTCTTGGTTCCTCCTTTGTGATCCTCCCATCTTTATCTATCATGTCCATTTAGACTGTAAACCCTTCCAGGCAGCCCAGCACAGCACAGCCCTGATCTCAGTTCTTGTACCGCCATACAAGTAAACAATAATAAGGGGTGCAACAGGTCCCTTATGGCCCTGTGAGAACCAGTCTAGCGCAACACTGAATAAGAGTTACAAAAACGAAATGAAAGATTATCCAGCGTGAGATCCTGGGGAAAGAGAACCAGCCAAAGCTCCAAACCAGCCTTGGAGAGTTAGAAACAGATGGTGACTGTCTGCTGCGACAAGGGGTCCATAGTCTCTTTCAAGCAACCAAGAGCCAACATTGATTTTGCCAGAGCATGCTGACACCAATTCACCTGCACATCACCGGTAGAAATAAACTGGGGCGGATAAAGCCCAGGTAATGTGATATTTTGCCGAAGGCAAGACATAAGAAAAAAGCAGTCACAGATTAAAAAAAACAACCCTCCTCCTGCCCCTCTCCCCAAAGCATGTGGCTGTGCATCCTGGCCAGCTGCTGTGATTAGAGGGTCATTTTATTAACGTGATGTTCTTTTAATTGGAAAACTTTCTAGTGTCTGTTTAAAAGAAATCCAACCCAAATCCAAGTGCCTCTAAGGTGACCAGATAGCAAGTGTGAAAAATCAGGACGGGGGTGGAGCGTAATAGGTGCCTATATAAGAAAAAGCCCCAAGTATCGGGACTGTCCCTATAAAATCGGGACATCTGGTCACTCTAAGTGCCTCTAAGGTCTGTGTTCCCATCACTCCGATCCTTCACTATCCATATCCTCTTCTCTACCTAGGTCTATAAGCCACCTTTTCTTCTTCTATTTCCCCCCCCCACCCTCTTTGCAGGTTCTAAACACTATATGTTCTGTAACTACAGCTAGGGAAACAAGTGAGGAGCTGTGTGCACTCCTAGCCAGGGCTGATCAGTGTGTGTAAAGCAATTGAATACAAAAATTAGAACTGGAAAGCGGGTCAGAGCCAGGCAGCCAAAGCAAATACACATAGCAAATGCAGGGGAGAAGAAAGTTGTAAGATCCCCAAATTGGGAAGCTCTCAGAGCTGTTGTGTTGGGCATCAGGGAGAGGAGAGTTATCTGTCTCTGTTCCTGGGGGAATGTGTACAAGGAAACAGAGTGCTGAGAGATGCAATCTACCAAGCACACACAGGACAAGTTTTTGGGGGGACATGGCAGAATGGTTTGGAAATACTTGGTGGCTCTTTGCTTGAAAGATGTATTTGAGAACTAAACCGGGATCAGAGTGGAGGTTGCCAGGAAAGCAGGCCCAAGCTCTGGGCTCAGGTTAGCTCTGAAATGGACCTTTGGCACAAAGATCATCATTCACTTGCAATGTCAAGCTAGGAAATAACACTCACTCCTCCTCTCTATTCAGCCTTCCCACCTCCACGTCATTTGTCCCCATTGGTCACTTTTTCTTATTTCAGTAAACAAATTAGCATTGTATCAGGCAGGGATGGAAGGAATCTCGTGTTTCTTTTTCTTATGAATCACTGAGAACACATGAAGCGACAAAGGGTCCTGTGGCACCTTATAGACTAACAGAGGTATTGAAGCATAAGCTTTCGTGGGTCAATACCCACTTCTTCGGATGCAAGCAGTGGAAATATCCAGAGGCAGATATAAATGTGCAGGGAAGATTTAGGCTAGAGATAACGAGGTAAGATAATCAGGTAGGGTGAGGCCCTCTTCTAGCAGTTGAGGTGTGAACACCAAGGGAGGAGAAACTGCTAGAAGAGGGCCTCACCCGCCCTGATTATCTTACCTCGTTATCTCTAGCCTGAATCTTCCCTGCACATTTATATCTGCCTCTGGACATTTCCACTGCTTGCATCCGAAGAAGTGGGTATTGACCCACGAAAGCTTATGCTTCAATACCTCTGTTAGTCTATAAGGTGCCACAGGACCCTTTGTCGCTTCTGCAGATCCAGACTAACACGACTACCCCTCTGATACTTGAGAACACATGGAAAGTTAAAAAGAGTGGAGAATACAAGTACTCAGGGACATTGCTGAATGGGCTGGGTAGGGCTGGGTCAGCTATTCATTACAAGTAATAATAGTTATGAAAGGAGCTGGGTTTTTTTTCTTTTTGTTTTGGTTGGTGCACTGCCCATAAATTGATCTTGATTTTCCAACTTGTTGGTAAGGATCCCATGAATAACATGCTTTTGGTTACAGATTTCCTTCCAAATAAATCTTTGGGATAGAATGTACCAATCTGTCGGAATTCACAGATATTTCCATAAGTTCCCAGTTGGAATGTTGTGAATACAAAATAATATGGCCCTGACTCACAGCGAACAGGACTCAGCACTTTTAGAACCAGTTTTTACTTATTTGATCAACCCTAGTAATAGGATAGGGGGACTTTCCCTTCTTAGGAGGATATGGGACCAGGTTGGAAGCATCCACAAGTCCTTACCATTTTGGTGGTCATATGGTGGTGGTCATATAATGGCGTTCGTTTAAAATAAGTTGGGGGGTTCTCAGTTCCTTTCCTAGTGAAGAAGTGTTTACAGAGCTGGAACCACCAAAGCAACCGGCACTGATTGGCCCCTTGTTGGCTCACTCAGAAGAAAGTCCCAGGGCTGAATGGGTCAAGGACACTGACCACGCTTCTTTGCACTAGTTGTAGTCTCTTCAGGTCAGGTTTGAGGCAGATGTCAATGTGTGGGAAGCCATCCCTGCTGCTGCCCAAACTGTACCAGCCTGTGGATCAATGGAGGCCTATCTCTAGGCCTGTCAACCTTCTACCAACATGAAATTCACTTAAAGAAATACAGACTTATTCATTTACAATTCAGGTAATGAGGCAGGAACTTCTGGCTCCTCTGTGTTTTATGGAGAAATGCAAACCTTAGCAGCATGAGGAAGCTGGGAAGATGCTTCCAATTCCTAAATGTGTTTAATTACATATTAATGGTCAGATCCTCAGTGGGTGTAAACTGTTGAATCGCTGTGGACGCCAAAGGAGCTATGCCAATTTACACCAATGCAGGATCCAACCCGTAAGGCACATCTAATAGGATAGTTACTGTATGCGGCAGAAATACAGATGGCTGGATGAGCTGTGATTGGCTGTGTGACGGGTTGGGGCCACAGAGACCTGCTTGGTGCTGCCACCTGGTGTGCCAAGGCTACTTCTGCCCCTGCTTCCAGGCCTTTTCCAGCTTGGGACTCCCGAATCCTGTCTGTTTTGAGCCAGATTCCACTGATCTGCTGCAAACACAGACCCAGGTCCGAACCAAGTCCACTCACCACTGTAAGGCCCCTGGAAGCGCTCTTGCCTTTGACACCGAGCTGCTCAACTCCAAGGAGGTTCAAACCCTTAATAAATCCGTTTTACCCTGTATAAAGCTTATACAGGGTAAACTCATAAACAGTTCGCCTTCTATTTCACAGATAGAAAGTATGCACACCTGTTCGCTCTCCCTTTGCACTAACTCGTACTCAAGGAAACTTAATAAGTAAAAAGTGATTTTAATAAGTACAGAAAATAGGATTTAAGTGAGTTTAATCAGTGACAAACAGAACAAAGTGAATTACCGAATAAAATAAAAGAGAACACGCAGTTCTATGTCTAATCACCCTGTGTACAGATAAACCCCTCACTGGGTCCAGCAATCACTCACCCCCCTAATGTCTTTGTCCTCTGTTCAGTCTCTTTCAGGTCTCCTTGGGGGGTGGAGAGCTTCTTCCTTTAGCCAGCTCAACACAAAATGGAGGGGTTTCCTCGGGGTTTAAATAGATTTTTTCCTCTGGGTGGACACCCCTCCCTCTCCCTGTGTAGCATCCAGTTACCAAATGGAGTTGGGGTCACATGGACCAGTCACATGCACAACTCAGTTCCAGACCAGCCACATTCCTGGCAAAGTTCAAATGTGGATTGGTGACTGCAAGTTCTATTGTCTGTTAAGTGCTTCTTGATTGGGCACTTAACCTGCACATTCCTTTCTCAAGAAATACAACCGATATTCATAACTTCAACTACAACAATGATACATGCATACAAACAGGAGGAATAAATTCAGTAGGTCATAACTTTCACAGAGATATGTTACATGGCACATGTAGCATAAAACATATTCTAGTTACATATATACATTTATAAGCATCTCCCCATAAAGTTTTATGGGGAACAGCGTCACACCCTCCTCCTGAGCTTACTGCCAGAGACTTGGACACTGTCCATGGCGGAGGCAGTACACATAAAGCCCCTTCGGTACCGGCACACCACATGGTGTCATTCGTAATGGTTTTAGCAAAATGCGAGGTTCCTGGTCCCCGGGCGCCTGAAAATGGGTTGGGGTGTAGTATTGCTAACAAGATACAGATAGCAATACCTGTTAAGGCGTAGGAACCTCGGCATTTAGCTCTCTTTGCCATGAGGCGGCGTGCCTCAGTTTCCCCTTTCGCACAGCAGCCTGGGCCTGTTGTGCTTTTGCTGTTGTGCCAAGCTTCCAGCCGGTTACCCGATACAGGCCGACAGGTAACATGTTTGTACGACCGTGAGGTCACCATCCCAAGCATGTACAACAGTTTTTCCCACCAATCAGGTATGTTCCCCATCTTGAAAGGGTTGACCCTCAGTGTTAACTCCTTTGTTATAACCCACAGATGAAGTAGGGAAAGACACAGGATTACCCACCCGTCTGTGTATCCTGGTAGGCACTCTGATGCAGATTCTTCTACCTCTTTGGAGCGGGCTCCTGAATCAGGCATGGGTTTGAGGTTCTGGCAAGGAAAGGGTGTACTGCAACCCGGCCTGCCCTCGGCCCCTCCCTCTGGAATTTCTCTGGGCTGGTTCCCATCCCCTTGTGTGGCTTCACCCATGCAGAGACTTGTTCCCTTCTGCTTTGAAGAGAGAGGTTTGCCTCCTACCCGTGTAGCAAGAACAACCTCTTTCTTGGACATCCCAGTATCTGTTCCCAACAGGTCAGCTGGACGGACTCCCCCCTCCAGTAGGTCTGACCCCCAGCTTTCCATTCTAACCTGATCCACAGGAGAGGGGTCTGGCATCTGAAATGCAGACTTTTCACGCTCCTCCTGGGCAAGATCCCCCTGACAAAAGGTGGGCGGGCTCTCCGGCCCCCCCTCACCTTCCCTCCCTGGGCCTCTGTCTGGGCCAGACACTCCCATGTCCCCCTGAAGAGAAGGTGACCCTGGTCCAGCTGTGGGCTCCCAGCTGCAAGCTAAGATAGACCCTTCAGTGGCCCGCAAAATTCCCCCCTTGCTATGAGGTAGAACATTCCCCTCCCCCGGGGAGATGATTACAGGACAGGAACTGGCCACAGCCACCCCTGCCGCCACAGCTGCAGTCCCTGTGACTTCGCCCCCCCCTCTGGGGTTTTCAGCACCAGGTTCCTGCTTGCTGCCACCCAGCCCTGGGACAGATTCTGCCACAGCAAAGAAATCATTTCCCAGTAGAAACGGTGCAAAATTGTGTGACACTGTTGCCACAGTTAGCCTAGCCTGCAAGTTTTCCGTTTGCATGTGTACGTTTGCCAGAGGTGCAATGACTTTATAGCCACCCACCAGCTCCAATTCTGCCACTTTACCCGGCAACCAATCCTTCTCTTGGATCAGGTCCCTCCTGACTATAGAAATTTCAGCACCTGTATCTCTCAACCCAGTGATTAACTTCCCATTCAGTCTAACAGCATGCACATGCTCACTGCTTGGTGGTGTAGAAGTCAACTTCACAAACCCTGTGTGGAAAGAGGCAGCAGCTTCATGGGCCGCTTGATGCCTGTTTTCACTCAGCAGGGGACACTTATCTCTCAGGTGCTCGGTGGACTTACATTGATAGCACCTCCTGGGCTCCTCTGATTGTACAGGGAATTTGGGACGAGTACTAGGGGAATGGGGAGGTGAGCGCCCAGCCTCCTTCTTCCCAGGGGTAACACGGTGACTCTGTTTTCCTTCGACCCTGTACCCCTCTGCCAGTGGTTTATGCTTAATTGCAGCTTGCGCCTGCTCATAAGAGTCTGCAAACCCAGCTAATTCACTAACTGCTTTTACCTGTTTGTCCCACAAGTACTGTTTTACATCATCACTGCACATATTCAGGAATTGTTCCTGAGCAACCAAATCACACATCCCTTCAAAGCTTGTGATGTCTTTTCCCCTCACCCACTTATCTACCAGAACTGTCATTTCATTTGCATAAGCCACGTAACTTAACCCATCTCCCCTCTTAAGACTCCTGAATTTAACCCTGTAGGTTTCAGGTGTAACCTGAAACTGTTTCAAAACCAGTTCCTTAAATTTACCATAATTGGAGGCATCCCCAATGGGCATCTTATTGAATATGTCCAGAGCTCTGCCAGTCAATTTGGCTATCAAGGTGGTCATTTTTTGATCTTCAGGGATCGCATGGAGGGAGCACAGTCTCTCGAAGGTGATAAAATATTCGGCTATATCCTTGGATTCATCATACTGGGGGCATAGACGCTCCCATTTGGGGATTTTGGGGGGAGCGGAGCCGGCCGCTGAAGGGTTGCGACTCTTCAACTCTGCAACAGCCAGTTCATGCTTCTGGGCCTCCATAGCTCTCTTGTGGGCCGCCTCCTCTGCTTCCATAGCTCTCTTGTGGGCCGCCTCCTCCCGGATTCTTTCTGCTTCCATAGCTCTCTTGTGGGCCAGCTCCTCTGCTTCCATAGCTCTCTTGTGGGCCGCCTCCTCCCGGATTCTTTCTGCTTCCATAGCTCTCTTGTGGGCCACCTCCTCTCTTTCTTTTTCTGCACCAATTTCCAGCGTACGTAATTCAATTCGTCTCCGATGTTCGTTCTCTTTCTCTGTTATTTCGAGTCTGGCAAGGTCCAGTTTTACCGTGGCTTCGCTTACAGACATCTTATTGCTGTCGGGTGCTGGGCCACGCCCCTCTGCAGTTCACTGAAACTGGACTGCACTCAGATCAGGAGCTCTTCAGTTAAGAGACTTTCCCAGCTTCCCTGATCTTCACTCTTACTTATTTGATTTCCTTTTCTGTCCCTACTTCCCTTACCCGAAATAAGCAAACAGAAAATAACAAACCAGTAACCACTTTGTCTGTTTTCCAGCCACCACACTTAAAACTCACTTAAAATCACTACCAGTACGTCAAAGCAATCAGCTGTGCACAGATCCTGCTCGACTACGCCACTGTGACGGGTTGGGGCCACAGAGACCTGCTTGGTGCTGCCACCTGGTGTGCCAAGGCTACTTCTGCCCCTGCTTCCAGGCCTTTTCCAGCTTGGGACTCCCGAATCCTGTCTGTTTTGAGCCAGATTCCACTGATCTGCTGCAAACACAGACCCAGGTCCGAACCAAGTCCACTCACCACTGTAAGGCCCCTGGAAGCGCTCTTGCCTTTGACACCGAGCTGCTCAACTCCAAGGAGGTTCAAACCCTTAATAAATCCGTTTTACCCTGTATAAAGCTTATACAGGGTAAACTCATAAACAGTTCGCCTTCTATTTCACAGATAGAAAGTATGCACACCTGTTCGCTCTCCCTTTGCACTAACTCGTACTCAAGGAAACTTAATAAGTAAAAAGTGATTTTAATAAGTACAGAAAATAGGATTTAAGTGAGTTTAATCAGTGACAAACAGAACAAAGTGAATTACCGAATAAAATAAAAGAGAACACGCAGTTCTATGTCTAATCACCCTGTGTACAGATAAACCCCTCACTGGGTCCAGCAATCACTCACCCCCCTAATGTCTTTGTCCTCTGTTCAGTCTCTTTCAGGTCTCCTTGGGGGGTGGAGAGCTTCTTCCTTTAGCCAGCTCAACACAAAATGGAGGGGTTTCCTCGGGGTTTAAATAGATTTTTTCCTCTGGGTGGACACCCCTCCCTCTCCCTGTGTAGCATCCAGTTACCAAATGGAGTTGGGGTCACATGGACCAGTCACATGCACAACTCAGTTCCAGACCAGCCACATTCCTGGCAAAGTTCAAATGTGGATTGGTGACTGCAAGTTCTATTGTCTGTTAAGTGCTTCTTGATTGGGCACTTAACCTGCACATTCCTTTCTCAAGAAATACAACCGATATTCATAACTTCAACTACAACAATGATACATGCATACAAACAGGAGGAATAAATTCAGTAGGTCATAACTTTCACAGAGATATGTTACATGGCACATGTAGCATAAAACATATTCTAGTTACATATATACATTTATAAGCATCTCCCCATAAAGTTTTATGGGGAACAGCGTCACAGGCTGAAATCCACAGCAAGTCTCTTCCATCAAGCCAATCAGAAGGCAACTTTTCCATCATGAGGCCATAGGCAACACTCATTCTCCTGCTCCAACATCCATCCGGTGGCGATCTCCACCAGCCGTTCACTCAAAAGGAAATAAGGCAATTGGGATAAAACATCAGCACAAGGTTCAGCTCTCTTGCACCGAAATTAAATATCTTGGCTTCCCCATGGCATTTCTGGAGCAGCAGGAGACCATTATCCTGTGATAAATCACTGACTTAGTTGCGTCAACAGACGCTGTCACAGCTTTGTTAAAGAGTGTTAATTTTCATTTCACTTTCCAGAATGGTTGCTACTCTTATAGAAGCTTGGCGCTAATGTTTTGTTCCCTGAAGCTTCTCCCTCCTCTTCTCCTATGTTCCTAACTCAACCTGTCATAGTCTGTCTGTATAAACATATCTAATAAAAAGCAAGGGAGAGAGATTCAATGCAAATGATGAATGGAGCTTTGGCTGAGATTTGATATGCATAAAAGGTAAGAAAATCCAAGATTACAATAACCCTCCTCATTATTTATCATTAAAATCTCAACAGCAGCACATTTTCATATGGTCTCAATTGGGAGCCCTGGTGTGTGCCCACGTAGGAGCTCCCGGACTCCCTTGCACAGGCTATCCACATCACTGGAGCCTGTGTGGTGGACAGGTCAACCACCACTGCTGGTACTCTTCTCCTGGGGAGTGGGCGGAGCCAAGGCTCTGCCTCTACAACGCCCCTGCAATGCACTGGCCAGTGCAAAGGAGCTGGCTCAGAGACAGAAATAGGGGGAAATACGACTTCCCCTGGAGCAAGGAACCCGATTGTGACCCTCAAAGGTTACAAGCCAGCCAACAATTATTTGCATTAATTTCCATGCCTTAAAGAACAACAGAAAAAACAAAGGACATTGTAATTGATGGCACATTCAAACAAACACACAGCCTGCACCTGGGTTGCCCTGTGGTATGAGACTCAAACGATCACACGATCAGCGAGAGGTAGGCAGTGAGAGTGTCCAGTAACAGTTTACACGACTAATGGCATCCGCTCATGTTCAAATAAATGCACAAGCGCGTGTTTGTTTTCCTATCTAATCACTGAAGGAAGTGAAGGCGGGTTTATTTCAGCATAGGGATAGCCGCATAAACACACGTTCTCGTGTTCTGCCCATCTAGATAATGAGAGCTGGCATGCCCGTAGTTCAGGAAGAGAAACCCAGGGCTCTGTATGTTAGTTTCACATTTGTCTGTAAGTGGGATCGTAGGAAGCACATGCTCCCCCCCCCCCCCCCCCCGCAACTATCATCTATACGGATCTCACAGGAGCTGTGCCAGTTTACAGCAGCTGAGGATCTAGTCAATAGTTACTACTGTGACTATTTTATTACAACAGTTAGCGTAAAAAAAAGAGAGAGAAAGAAAGCAAGCTCAGTGGAACTTATTTTTCCTAAGTGTAAGAAGTGAAGATGTTAACAGGAGCCAAGAACGACTTTCTTCTACTGAAAATCTCTCTTCTGTTTGCCCTTAAGTGTGGTGCTGGCACAGGACTCTCCAGCTGGACCTGCTATTCACATTGGTAAATGTTCCCTTGAATGGCCCTTTGAAAGAGCAGTCTGTGAAGAGGGAGAAAAAAAAAACCCCATGGGGCCTAGGAATATATAAATACTACCTGTAAGTGATGATGTTCTCTCTTTGGGATCCAGCCCATTTATTTGAGATTCACCTTGGATAACTCGAATACAGATTGGGATGACCCAGTCCACCAAAAAATGATGTGTGCTGTGTTATTTGGTTATCTTGCAGGTTTGGAAAGCCACCCTCAGACTGCAGAGCCAGAAGTGTGAAAAGGTTTGGAAATTCTGTAAACAGGTCTGGGTGCTTGAAGGTTTGGGCTGGGTTGGATTTTTTTTCCTTCCCAAGGTTTGGCAAACGTGTCACACCCAACGCCATACTTTCCATTTGTAAGGCTGCCAAGGAGTTATTAGTGAAATCAACAATTAGGAACTGATGCATTTGTTAGGAAGGGAACCTGCAAACATAGCTGATACCCACGGACACAAATACTATGTGGTTGAGTGTGATTGTATTGCTATGGCTTGTGGTGGCATCCCACAGTGCCCTAAGGAACGTCTGAAATCCACAGCAGCAGTCATTTAGAGATACATAATGTATGTGTAGACAGGGAGACGCAGATAGCTAAGCCAGCACACAGACATGGTGGATAGACAGAGAAGCAGTATAAATAAGGACAGATAGGTGGGCCTCTTCCTCTATATCTCTGGTTGCCCTCCAGCCATTTCTGGGTAGAAAACTGTTTTGACTAGAGACTTCAGTTAGAAAATAATCCAAAAATGTGTTTTTGCATGTGGATTTTCATACTCAAGCTTAGCACTCCATAATACAGATAGCAGTACAGGGACTAGGAAACACAGTAGCCATCATGCACTCTACGGTGACCAGATGTCCCGATTTTATAGGGACAGTCCTGATATTTGGGGCTTTTTTCATATATGGCGCCTATTGCCCCTCACCCCCGTCCCGATTTTTCACACTTTCTATCTGGTCACCCTAATGCACTCTGCAACTGCTTCCTCACAACTCTGGGTGTGAATAACTTTAGTGAGAGTTTTGTGTGTGGCAGAGCTACAAACCCAGGCTGTGCCATTTCTCTAGCATCTTTCATTCCAAAGGATACCACAGTTTCCTGTTATTAATACTATATACAGCGGAATCTCTTCATGCAGCCATCTCTGGGGGGGAATGAGAAGAGCTGTTTGAGAATGCACTGTAACACATCTCAGCAGTTTAGAACAGGAAGTAAATTGGAAAAGCCAGTAGAGCTGGTCAAAAACTTTCCTTCAAAACAATTTTTCAACAAACAATGGCTTTTTTATCAAAATGGAGATTTCCACAGGAAATCTCCATTTTCATTGTGTGTGTGTTTGTGGGAAGGCCTCAAAAAACTGGAAAGCTAAAAACAGGAACCCAAAACGGAAAATTTTCAGCTAAAACTGAAAATGTTTTGGTTTGGGGGGTTTTTTTTAAACAAAAAATTTTAAAATGTTGAAGAAAAATTTCAAAGAACATTAAACTTTTTTTTGTTTGCATCAACATTTTTTTGCAGGCAGAAATAGCATTTCCTAACCAGCTCTAAAAGTCAGATCTTTTTGTACAGCATCCCCCTGAGTGACATGGATTACAAAGTATGTGAATAAACATTGTATGTTTCACTTAAGGGTGTCAATTTTGGTTGGATGTATTCCTGGAGGTTTCATCACAACATAATTTTAATTAAAGATTAATTTTTAATTCCTGGAAACTCTAGGACAATCCTGGAGGGTTGGCAACTCCAGTTTGGCTCCAGCTTCCGATTCCCAGCTCTGTGCTCTTTGGCTCTAGTCTAGTGGATGGGAGGAAAATGAGACAGAGGTACTCACCAGGGGAAAAGAGTGGAGAGAAAGGGAAGGAAACACTGATTGGGAGAAGAACTGGGAAGAAACCAGTGTGGGGATAGAGCGACCAAATTACTCATCAGCAGGTGGGAAGAGAAGACAGGAGACATGGCTAGATAGATAGATAGATAGCACTGAAGGGAGTATGGGAACATTAATGAAGAGGCTCAAGGCAGTAGCTGCAGGATAGAGGAAAGGTGCTTATTGTGCTGCCTAACTGAGCCCTCTTCATCACAGGAGTCCTCCAGGTGCCACAGTAGCTCACATTGTCCCTCACTGTCTCATGCGCTCAGACACAAGTTAAAATCCTGAGTGTGACTTTTCCACAAGACAGCTGGCCCTGGCAGGTATAAATCCCTGACTCCACATGAAGCTGCAGGAAGATTTTAGGTAGATGCTCTGTAATTAATTGCTCACTTGGAAATGGGCAGGATTTTAGCTTTTTCATCTCCTCTGAAGGACAAAACTTTCCAGAGTGTAGCACCTCCCAGCACCATGTCTTTGTGACTCAATCAAGGTGAAAGAATATCCCTTACCCAGTCTTAAGTACCACTTCCGGCAGGCGGCAGCTCCTAGGTAGACCTTAAAGGTCTCCCAGCCAAGTGCCAGCCCAGCTCAGCTTATGAGATCTGACAAGAGCATGTCTTCTCAAACTGTATTCTGAGGCCATGTAGAAAGACAACATGATTGCTCTGTAGTGAGGATCTACTTCACTATCATGTGATCATTTGACTCAACTAATTAACAAGCTGGTTTCCCATTGAGGAGCCTGAATTTTACAGACTCAGAACAGACTGCTAACAGAAGCAGAATGGGAGCCATTCAGGATTGTTCTCTCTTTCACATTCTCACGTTGCAGTAATGTTGACTGACACAGACAATCTGTTTAACCTCCTGGAGTGGGCAGGGTCTGACACTCCGGCTATTAGCACCTATGCAAAAAGCATTAGTGTGTCATGATGAGAAGTGCTGGCTCCAAAAGCCAAGTAGATGAGCCTGGGATAAAACCAAAGAAACATCTGTACTGGTCTGGAATTTTATTAGTAAACCACAGAGCCGCAATCCAGGAGCATGCAAATTTGCCTCAAGGCCATTCAGATCAAGATGGAGCTTTGCATACTGGGATTTGTAGTCTCCCTGAGCTGCAACCATCTACACCTCAAGGAACTAAAGGAAAATGTATGGAATTGGGGTTATTTCTTAGAGACACTCCAGCACAATGCTTCATTCGTGATGCAGAATCCCATGTTTGTATCACAGTGTCTGAACCTTTGCATGATCATTGCTTGAAAATATAAGGCCGGATCCTGACTGCATCTGTTTTGGGCTGGTTCAAGGTTAACCAATTTAGCTGGTTACCCATAGCTTCTCCCAGTGCAACAGCACTCCAATAACCCCTTCTGCCACAATGGTCAAGTTAGAGTAGCCCAGAGGCAGCAGTAGACTCATAATAACGCAGTACCCATGGTCTACTTTACAGGGAGACAAAGGGCCCCATTCCTGGCATGGGTTACACATGCAATTGCAATGCTGTTACCTGCGTATTTTTTCCATGTAGAGCTGGTCAAATAATCTTTCTGAGGAAATTTAGTCTGTGGATTTGATAACATTTTTCAAATAAAACCGTCAGAGCTGAATATTTTCATTTTTCTCCCAGCACCCTGTAAAAAAAGTTAATGGCCTTTTAATTTAGGTGAAACAAATTAACCCTGTGTGATTGTCTGGGACGTATTTGCAAAAATGTGGAGGAAATCTTTTGCTCTTTACTGCCAACAAAGATGCTATATATTATAAAGCCCCCGATGTCGAGGAAGAAGCCACAAAAGTTCAGCCAACCAGTTTTGAACAATATCCCAGGCCATGTATCAACCAACACTGTGTTTCAGGACACACACACACTGCCAGCTGCAAAAAAATTTATGGGCTGTTACTAAGGTAATTGAGCTCTGGCAACCCTGATGGGAGCGCATGGAAACCAGGTAAAGATTCATTTTGGGAGGCCGCTGGGAATGAGGTTTAAGAACTCTCAGGATGAGAATTCACTTCTGTCACCTTTTTATCCTCCCATCAGTCTTTATATAAAGCATTTAATCTCTCTGGGTGTCCCACATACCATATGGAACAACAGCCTGGTATGCGCGCGCAGACACACACACACACACACACACGATACATGTCTGTGGAAAGCGATTATCCAGGTTCCGCAGAGTGGAGAGGTTAGAGAGCCGCTGTCTGAGATGGGTAAGACGGGTTCAATATATCCTCAAATGCTCCAGGGCGTCTCTTGTTAAAAAAATAATAATTAAATCATAATTAAAAGCTCCTCTAATTTTAAAAAGTTTTTTTTTTTTAACGCCTCCCTCTTCAGCAGCAACAGCGGAACAGTCCAATGGTAGCCCTCTTTCTGGATGGCTGTCCGAAACATTCACACGTTGCATTGTCGTGTTCTAATTTCCAATACACAATGCATTTCCCCTGATCTTGAGTGATATCTGGCGCCCCACTTTCCACTCACCCCTTTTTCATGTGCTTCCAGAGTCACCAAAGCTGCTGATTTCAGTGGGAGCTGCTGGATTAAAATCAGGCGACTTGTTTACAAAACTAAATGAGGATCTAGAAGCCTAACTTTAGGCTCCTATTTTTGACAGTCTTGGCCTAAGGCAAACAATGAAGTCTGCAGCAGAACTGGGAACAGAAGCCAGCTCTCTTGAGCTCCAGACCACTAGGCCATTCTTCCTTTCACAGAAATTACACTACAAACATTATCTTATGCATACACCAAACAGATATGATAACTTTGGTTGGGGTTCAAACCACCACAGAATCCATTTTTTTAATTTCACGAATCTGAATTACAGCTGGTCAGAAAAATTCCAACAAAACAGTTTGTTGTTGGAATTTACCAGTGTGCTGAATTCAGAATGTTCCATGGAGAAGGTTCAATTTTGATGAAGTTCCTCCAGAACCCTGCTTGCCAGGCAGCTTTTAAAACCTGCGTGGTTTCCCAGCAAGTCACCTTCCCAGCTCCTCAGCAGCCTGCCTAATCAGAAGAAAACCAAATTTCAAGATATTGAAATGATCCATAAAATGGAATTATTTTTCTCTGTACAGCTCTAATGCAAACAAGGCAGGATGAAAAATGAGTTGTTCTAGCAGCAGATGTATGCTTTTCTCTGCACTGAAGGAGAATTTAGATTTTCAGGGATTTTAGCTTTCCCAGTCCCAAACAGAAGACGGATCACTGGAAATTTGCTTTTTCCAAGGTACCAAATAGCTGAGCTGATTGAAGAATAAAAAAAAAAGATTAATGAATGTATCCATGAATCTGAATTCCATGTTTGATTTGATACTATCCATTGAGGGCATGGGGTTCTATAGTTTATGAGTGCTATTCCCAAATTCTCACTAGTTTTAGCCCTAGTAATCTTTTACCCAGAAGGTTTTATTTGCTATCTGTTGTTATTTGTTAATCTCTGCAGTAATCCAGTCAGGGATCAGAAAAAAATATCATGTGACTCCGCTGACCAATGACACAATGCAATTAACAAACTGCAAATAACAATTAGTTAATATAAAGAGTTTGCAAACAAATTCATAGTCTGCAAATTGTTCAGCCAAGTTCTTAGGGGAATGTTTACAAATAACAAAACCTTCTACGAAATGGGATCTGCTCATGGACAAACTGAGAAAGAAGCTAAACCCCCTACTAATATTACTCAACCAAATTTTCCATGCTTCAGGGGACTGGATAACTCCATGTACATCAGACTCTGGGTCTTTTCCAATATGGAGAAATTCCTACAATCAAATCTCTCATCTGTCCCCAGGAACAACACCCCCAGAGTCATTTTAGTCTTAAATGTGCTCTCAAGCCAGATTTCCCATAGAAATCTCAGGACATCCTCCTTTTCTTATTGCCCAGGTTTGAAATCAGAAATGCGGAGCTGTTAAATTGAGGTGGCCCCAGATTTTATTTTCATGAAAGCTGCCCAGCACGATTATTTCTCTTCTGCCCCGCTCTTTGGATCCTTGCCTCTCACTTTATACCACATTTAGGCTGAGAACATTGAGACGTCTCAGCCCAAATGGTCTGGGAGTAAACAAGCTAAATAGAAATACGTCTCGACAATACTACTATATTTAACAGGCAGCTATATATACTGTGCATGCAGATTATTATTGGGGGTTTTAGCCACATAGATTAATATAGTCACCTACTTTGAGAGCACAGTCTATTATTAGCCAGTTCTTTGACTTCTAGTCTAATTAATTCCTGTTAGGAAGGGCTGTATGGGAGATGGACAGCCTGTGATAAACGGGACACAGATCTTTGCCAAATAAACCACAAATCCATTGGATTAGCTAGGTTGGAGACAGACCTATTGAGGGAGAGCCGATTTGCACTAACTGTTTCCATCTTTGCCAGCTTATTCTTGCCATTAATACTACAGTCTGGATGGGGAAAAAATCAGATCAATTGAATCCATTTGTCTCCTCTGATTTTACAACAATTGAGCTTTTCTCCTTATGTCTTTCCTCATTTCTTGGTAGGTTGGGAGGGATTTTTTTTCTTTTAGATAATTGAGCTTATTTTATGCCAAAACAGAAAGAGATGCAACCATTCCTGAATGCAGCTCAGGAAGCGCATGACGTTGTTTGAAATGCATCCCCTTACTGTTCGGCAGCCAGGCGGTGGGATGAAGTAGCCTTGTCACTTCCTCCACTGTCTCAGCAGCTCCACTGCTAGGAAATGAGAACCAGAGGCTTGGGATATCGGCCACTGGGAATGATATGCCAGGTTGGTTGGAGCTGCTAAAAATACTAGCTAGACAAGGCTGCTGAGAAGGAAGAAAAAACAGCCAGGCTAAAATTTTGCCAGAGTTGCAGGATTTGTGTTTCATTAACTAGTAGAAAATGTGAGCAGTGACTCATACTTTGTTCAGCAAATTCGAG
Source organism: Chelydra serpentina (assembly GCA_037349315.1). NCBI lineage: Eukaryota > Metazoa > Chordata > Testudines > Chelydridae > Chelydra > Chelydra serpentina. The sequence continues at coordinate 25,023,565 of JBAIAC010000033.1, forward strand.
CACTTTGGGTACATTGTCAAACCAATGCATCAGAGAGCCCTTATTATCTAAACTAACCAGTTGCCTTATTCCTCCAGGCCTGGCTCCAAAAATGGAAAATTCTCATGCAAAGAGTGCAGAAGGAGACAGGAGTGGAATGGAGGTTTCCCCTAGATTTCCAACAGGCTTTGGAATATGCCACCTGGTTTTATAAGGTAGGCAAACAAGAGGGGCCTGATTTTTAGCACCTATAATCAGGCTAGTTCTGCAAAAGAGTTCAGCTCCCATTTTAGGCACCAAAATATGTAGCTATATTTTCAGAAGAGCTTAGCACAGCGGGAGCTGAGCTCTTGAAAAAGTGGTCATAAGTCTCACGTTGGGTACTGAGGTCTTTTGAAAATCTGGTCCTAGCTCTAGAAGATATGCTCTAGTTCAACCATAAATTGTGGGCTTGATAATCTTTACTTACCTAGTTGGGAAGAACAATTCCTTCCACTGTAGGAATCACTGGGTGACATTCTATAATCCATGTTATGCAGGAGGTCAGACTAGATGTTCATAGTTGTTCCTTCTGGTCTTAAAATCTATGACTCTTTGAAGCATTCCTCTCATGTCTTAATGTTTTGGATCAGCTGGATGCAAAAAAAAAAGTGGGGGGGGGGCGGGAGGTTGACATCTTTATATTGCCTTTTGGTATCCATTACATATGGAACAAAATAATATACGGTCTCCAAGGAAGAGGAGAAGTAGCCCGCATGTCTGCTTTCCCTTGCTAGGCAAAGAAGCTCACTTGACCCCTTTTTGGTTCCTTTAATCCCATCTGCCTGGTTGTTTTTTTTTTTTTTGCCAGATCCCTCAATTGCCTCTTGCTTCAGAACAAACCTAAGAGATGCATCAGCTCTATTTAACCTTAGGGAAATGTGTATAGACGAGACACGATAAATCGATCCCAGAACATCGATAGCTACTCGCCGAATAGGGCGGGTAGTGTAGACGTAGCCTAAGGAGTGAGGAGTTGCTAGACTGAGACAGACCAATCAGCTACTTAGTAGGAAACCCCATCTCTAAGGAATGCTGGGTGCTTCAAGGGAAGATCCATGGAACTGTGCAAGGACGGTGACTGCAAACTGTGTCAATGAATGTGAAATGACAAGTCCTTGTAACTAACTGGCCACAACATTTGCAATGTGTTTACTACTGCTGCAATTTCTACCAAACCAGTTTGGCAAGAGGGCCTTCTCCCTTACTGAACCTAAGCAATTGTAGCCACAGGAAAAGGCCATTGTCTCTGGTCCACCCAAAGAAGCTCACCACATCCCTCTTGACCCCTTTTTGGTTCCTTTAATCCCATCTGCCTGGTTGTTGTTGTTGTTGTTTTTGCCTGATCCCTCAATTGCCTCTTGCTTCAGAACAAACCTAGGAGATGCATCAGCTCTATTTACCCTTAGGGAAATGTGTATCTGGAATGTTCCCCTCTCAAGGTTGGGTTCAGTGGAAGAGCAGTGTGATGTGGAAAGCAAAGAGAAAGCAGTGTCCTGCTCCCAGACCTCCACTCCCCGACCTGAGTCTGGGTAGTTGTGTTTAATCACTAAAAGCCTCTGTGTCATGTCTTTGCAAGAACATATTTATTTTGGTTCCTGAGCCATGTGAGCAGTGCATTGTATCTCCTGGGTTAAGAGGGCTGTCACGGTGTGCTGTTTGGGGGCCTATTCAATCCCTCTGCAGTCAGGCGAATGTGAAAGGATTCCATTCAGCCTGGCTCTCAAGCCTGGTGGTATCTGCGCAGCGTTCATCCTAAAGCGCTAAAGAGCTCCTACTTTGCACCTCACCTCTCCTCCTCTCCTACAGTCTCGCTATCCTCCCCGCTCCTCCTCACATTCACTGACAGCGGATACAAGAGGAGAGGAGGTGGGTGCTGTGTGTCAGGTGGGGGGATGTCTTCCATTCTGATTCTCATTCCCACAGGATTCGCCCCAGTACCCTATTTCACGCCAGCACAAGCACTTGGACCTGCAGATAGCCAGCAATGTGCAATAAGGCAGATCTAAAGGACTGAATATTCTGGGAGAGGCTGTTTTGGGGGTGACATGTGAATCAGCAATGTCTGTGTAATTGCTGCCAGGACACCCCCTACAGCAGGTCTGGGGTGGGGGGATGCGGATGGGCGGGGGTGCACAGAGGGGAATGTGTGCCAGGGAAATATAAATCAGTGGAGTCATTTGGTATCAGATGCGTGGGGAAGGTCAATAGGCTGGACCAACTTCTGCTTTCTTTCCCTCTGCTTTCTTTGAAGTCAGCTCACCCTCAGGGTCTTTTTGTAGCTTGGTTTTGTGAGGTGAAGCTGGATGCTATTTATTTGCTCTTTGTTTTTCTTTTCTGACATCTTCTCAGCTATTACATGATTACGATGGTCCCTTGTGACCTTAAAGTCTATGAGTCCATATCCTGTTCTTAGTGTGTACTGGCTATGGCCAAAGCTGGCCAAATATTGCAAGGACTGCTGGTGAGAATTTAGTATCTCCAAGCCAGTCTCTGACCCCTAATTTAAAGCTAGTCCTGATCTGAACACTGCCCTCCTCCTTGATAGCCTCTCATTATAACCTGCTTGAGAAACCTCCCTCTTCCAGTGTGACAGGAGATTAGGATGGAGCTGAGTGAACCCAAACCATGACCAGGCAGGATTCAAACACAATCCATGGCCCAGGCTCATTTCTCCAGCAGAGGAAAGGGCATTGCCATCTCTGTCCAGATCTTCAACCAGATCGGTCTTCAGGATGTTGATTTTCAATTCTGACGAGATTGGCCAAAGCTGGGTCAGGTCAGTCATGCTTTGCAAAATGCGGAATCGAGTTTGAAACTCCAGATTAGTCCCTTCCTTCTGCGGGTCAGCAGTGGAAGAGCAGAGGCACTGACACAATGTGGCAAAGGGCATTGACCTGCCCTTTTTACACCTTCTGCACGCTCTAAGTTCTGGATGGAACTGGGAAGGAAGAGCCAAAATACCCAAAGAACACTTGTTCCATCTGTACTTCTGGTCCCAACAAAAGCAGGAAGTTCCAGAAATCTCACCAGGAACTGAGATTTCCAGCCCAGCTTTGCAGATTCAAGAAGCTCAACTCAGATAGTGTGGGTGCAGTGTGGAGAATCAGCCAAACTTCTCAGTGTGTGGCCAACCTGGACCTCAGCTTTGCCCAATACTAACACAGTTTATTGTTTCTAGAGGGAAAATATACATTTTTAACACAATGTTGCCAAACTGTTGACTTCTTAAAAAAATAAGAGAGAAAAGGGGGCTTCTCAAGACGGGCTGGAAGTCAGTAGTTTACTTTTGGCCCCCTCAGAAGAGTGAGAGGATTCAGATTTCAGTCAATTTGCCATGTCTATTTACACTCCTAAAGCTCTCTACTTGCTATAGGCATGGAACAAAAGCTCCTTTCTTTCCAGAGATTGTGTGTGTGTGGGAGGGAAGAGATCTGGCCCTCAAAGAAAGGAACACTGGTGTGAAGCAACCTCAGTGTATGCTTCTGGTGGTGACCTTGCAATGTACTGAGAGAAAGAGAAAGAAGCCCTAGCATGATTTAAACTCCCTTTAGATAAATGTACACTGACCTCACTGGAGACATGATTGTGACGGTGTTCCCCATAAAACTTTATGGGGAGATGCTTATAAATGTATATATGTAACTAGAATATGTTTTATGCTACATGTGCCATGTAACATATCTCGGTGAAAGTTATGACCTACTGAATTTATTCCTCCTGTTTGTATGCATGTATCATTGTTGTAGTTGGAGTTATGAAGATTGGTTTTATATTTGCTGGTTTTGTACATAGCCTTTGTAAGTGCATGGGATCATCTTTGGAGCAGAATGTGCCTGTTAAGTACGAGCACTTAACAGACAAAAGATGTTGCAGACCCCAATCCACATTGGGTCTGGGTCTGGAATGCAACTGGTTAGGCTGGTTGCCGAAGGGTGCATGGACAGGTGACTTGCCCAGGTGATCCCCAAACTCCATGGTAACAGGATGTTACACAGGGAGGGGGAAAAGACTATAAAAGCCCGGGGGAGACCCTTCCATTTTGTCTTCAGCTGGCTAAAGGGAGAGGCTCTCCACCCCCCCAAGGACATTCCTGAGGGGAACTGAACAAAGGACAAAGACACTAGGGGGTGTGAGCGACTGCTGGACCCAGGCTAATTCTACAGCCTGTAAAAAGGAAAATATCTGAATCTGGTGAGGCTTTTATCTGTGTTAACTTTGAATAGACATAGACATGCGTGTTTTATTTTATTTTACTAAGTAATTCGCTTTGTTCTGTCCGCCATTACTTGACATCACTTAAATCCTACTTGCTGTACTTATTAAAATCACTTTTTACTCATTAAGTTTCCTGGAGTATGAGTTATTACCTGGGAAGGCAAACAGCTGTGCATATCTTTCTATCTTTGAAATAGAAGGCGAACTATTTGTGAGTTTACCCTGTATAAGCTTTATACAAGGTAAAACAGATTTATTAAGGGTTTGAACCTCCTTGGAGTTGAGCAGCTGGGTGTCAAAGGCAAGAGCACTTCCAGGGGCCTTACAGTGGTGAGTGGACTTGGTTTGGACCTGGGTCTGTGTTTGCAGCAGATCAGTGGAATCTGGCTCAAAACAGACAGGATTCGGGAGTCCCAAGCTGAAAAAGGCCTGGAAGCAGGAGCAGATGTAGCCTTGGCACACCAGGTGGCAGCACCAAGCAGGTCTCTGTGGCCCCAACCCGTCACAATGACATAATCACAGAGTTTGTGTGGAGAAGGCCCTGGAAACTGGCTTCTCTGAAACACTGTTTCATTATGCTTAGAACAGCACTTCCAGTCTTTGAGTCTCAAGAAGTTACAGTCTGTCACAACGCCAGACTGCAGAGCCCTGTTCACTGGGCTGGAGACAGACGTATGGAGGCAGCAGGATTCATGGAATCTGAGAGCTGGTTCAGAGAAGGAACTGGACGCTCCAACCAAGCCCCCTGATGCCTCTTGGGAATTCTCTTGAATGTTCTTCTCGGATTGCTCTCTCTTAAAAAAAATAAACGGGCAGCCCTTTCTGCTAAGGGGCTACACAGCTTTGCCATTCAATCCCATGCCATATTTTATTTAAAGTAGCTCAAAATCAACTGTTCTTAAACAGGAGCAGAGGCAATACCAGCCGCTTATATTATGTATATAGCAATTGAACCATTTCATTCCCCTATGTGGAAACAAATTCTCCTCTCACTTATAATGGTGCAAATCCATAGTGATTCCCACTGAAACCAACAGAGTTATTTTGCATTCAGACCGACAGAATTGAAAACAAGCTGTGTCTCCTTGGCAATTTGGAATGTACTTTACGATAAGAACTGGCTTGTTGGTCCTGATGCAGGGCGTTATGCTGCCTCCCAGCCAGGAGCAGCATTGAGGCTCTGAGCGCAGTACCTCACACTCCATATAGCCCTGGGAGAGTGGGGAGGCGGATGCACATCAGTTTGTTCTCCAGTGACCCAGTCTCTGGCCAGTGTAAAATTGGACATGACAGCTCTGAGGGGAGACATTTTGAGCCCACTGGGATGGAGTGAGAGTCTGCATTCAACTGGTACTAAGAATAGTGAGGAGAGAAAAATGGGGAAAGTATGGGCATCCCAGAGGCTTCCTCAAACTCAAGAAAACATGCTTCATAAAATGATTTAAGAATCTGGAGGCATCACTCCAGCTCATTTAATTACAGGGAATAAAGCATTTGCTGTATAAACAGGACCTTCCCCTAGCAGCCCAGATTATTAGAGAGGATGGGTGAGCTTTTACACATCTCATTTACATGTGCAATAACTGCACTTTGCATGTGTGACCCACTGTTCAGGGAGTGTTATGTACTCCCCTCTATGTTGGATCCACAATGGATGTGAGTCTGTTCCAGCCCCCAGCTACAAAGCCTGGCTCTTCAGCTCAAGCAGTAGAGACTCAGTCATTCAGCTCTGGAGAGCCCATGTGCAGCCAAAATGGCAGCCTTCGTACATGCAAATCAGGCTATTTGCTTGTGCAGTTTCCTATCAGATATATTTGTGCATGCAAATTCTGTGGCTAACCTGCCAGAAAATCTGGCTCTAAAATATTACCACATTCTTGTTCCTTTGAATATACGCAAGAGGCCAACAAGGATAAAAGATCAGATAGGGACAGAAATAGAGCCCAAACTGAGTATAATTTAAATTGCAGTGAATTAGAGGAAAAAGAACTGGACACAATGATAGACTCCCATTCTTGCATTCTCAGGCCAGGGTCAGCAACAGTAAAGAAGGCTAATAGAGAGTTGGTTTGTGTCAAGAGGTGTGTGCTGTATAAGTCCAAGTCTTCTAAAGCACTGATGTGACCTCATTTGGAATACAATGCCCAGGATTGGTCACCTTGTTTGGAGTAAGGTTCAGGTGGACAGAATACAATGCAGAATGGTAAATAGAATGCAAGGGCTGATAGAGAAGCAGAGACTAAGGAAATCTGAGATTGTTTGGTTTTAAGAGAAGATGATTAAATGCTTGTCTTGTGGACCCCATCTGCCTTTTTGAATTACACAGCATCAGAGAAGCCCATCAGACTCCTTCAGTGAGGTTGGGCTGGAAGATAGATCAGGTTACTTGGGACTTAGGTAGGGAAGGCTGCAGTGTGAACCAGGCATAAAAGTAACTCTTTCCTCGGTAATATCTGCTAGTTAGGGAGCCATAGGTGCTACTTGTGTTGTCTCCATGTGCCTAGGAATATGACCAGTGATGTTAATTTTTGGAACTGTCTGGGCCAATACTGACAACCAAGCATATTGCAGTGTTTTTAAAAGCTTCAACCCAATATCTTCCATAATGAATTATAGGAAACCAATACCATCAAATGATCTCTTGCTGCTTTTTACCAAGCAACTATATCTTTATGCCGCTAGCCATAGGCATGCTGTTAGTTAATGGTAGCCACAGACATGCCTTAACTGGTTATGAAAAAAATCCTTTTCACAAATACTCTCTCCTGTGGGAAGCTGCTATGCAGACTGCTGGGTCCCAAAGGGGGAACAGCAGAGAATTCATCTTAGGGAAGCCTATATTAGACTGAAGCAGTTGGAGATATAGATTTATACACTGTTGGTTTTATTTTATTTTGCATCCAGCCTCACAGATTGCTGTTGACACAAAGCAGCTAGTCTGGATTTGTAGAATCTGAAGGCAAAGCTCAGTCTCTAAGAAAACAAGAAGACTGAATAATTATAATTTTAAAAGAAAGACACCTTTCCCTGACCCAGCCACCATCAAGAAAGGGCCTGTGTCATTGGGGCACGCAATGAGCTATACAAAGCACCCACAATTGCACTGTAAACCCCACAAAAATCTCACTTCAATTCTAGTTTTGCAGTAATCTTGAAATTCAGAGCAAGATGATGGAAAGGAAGGACAGCCGGGAGGTTAGTGCACGGTTCTAAGGCTAAGGAGACCGGGCCCGCATTGTCCACTCTTCACAGACATCCTGCGTGACCTCAGACAAGTCACTGGATCTCTCTGTGCCTTGGTTCTCCATTCACATCTGTTCTATTTCTCTCTCTGTCTTGTCTAATTAGAATGTAAGCTCTTCAGGGCAGAGGCTGTCCCTTACTATGGGTTCATACAGCCCTTAAGAAAACAGGGCCCGAGTGTTCAATGGGGCCTCTGGAGCCGCTGTACTATAAATAATAACAAGAAGAAAATGTTATCTAGGGGTATGGCTACACTGAAATTAGACACCCATGGCTGGCTCGTGCCAGCTGACTCAGGCTCAGGCACAGGGGCTGTTTAATTGCAGTGTAGATGTTTGGGCAGCCCGAGCTCTGGGATCCTCACAGGGTCCTAGAGCCTGGGCTGCAGCCTGAGTGTCTATTAGGGTGACCAGATGTCCCGATTTTATAGGGACAGTCCCAATATTTGGGGCTTTTTCTTATATAGCTGCCAATTACCCCCTCACTCCCGTCCCGATTTTTCACACTTGCTGTCTGGTCACCCTAGTGTCTATACTGTAATTAAACAGCCCCACAAGCCTGAGTCAGCTGGCATGGGCAAGCTGGGGGCGTCTAATTGCAGTGTAGATATTCCCTAAAGTTCATGCACCTTTTTGAGTGAATCTGGACCCAGTTCAGGGTTTTGCCTATGGGTGACATCAAAATAGCTGTTCCATCCAGATGTGAGAGCTGTGGAAAATGAACTGAGACACATCCATTGGAATCACACTAGATCCAAAGGCCCCTCTGGCACTAGTTAATTCCCCTCCCTCTCCAAATATAATCCTAACTGCTGCTGGTGCTTGGCAGGCGCCTGGTCATGTGCAATGGGGAAAATTTGTATTTTGTGTTTTAAGTATGTTTAGTAGCCAAGACGTTATCACCTGAAAGTTGACTCTAGAGTCTAGTGGATATCCAGGGGACTTTCTCTGAGGTTTCCATCACACTTACTATGAATAACAGGTTATGACAAAATGGTACTAGTTTCACTGGTGGCAATTATGGGGTGGCTATCAAAATCCAAGGTACAACATCACAAAGTATTTTTTCAATGATTTCTTTTCAATCGTTTATTGTCGGTTGTGATGGGCAGCTATTTGACAACGGAGAGTACGTAAAATGGCCACAAGCGACTGAGCCAACCCTGCTAAACTTGTTATACTTGAGACCTAATCCAAAATTCAAAACCCTGGTCTCCCAAAGCGAAAATTCCACTCAGATTTCTCCTTCCCTCTACTTAATGAACTCCTCGTTTTCTTAAGGAACCCACAGATCAGAGGTGGTTACATGAATAGCTCATTTGGTTGGCAGAGAAAAAAAGTTATTGTTGTTTTCACAAAGGGTGTGATTTCAATTACAACCATCCATTTCTTCATAAGGCCTGATTTCACTCTACACTGGATTAAGCTTTGGCTGAGTCCCAATTTTGAAAATGTATGAATGACTCCTCAGAAAGTAGGAACTTTTCAGCATGCATGTCTTGAAATAAATGTCTGAATCTCTCTCACCTCCTTCGCTGCAACTCTCTTTCCCCCCATTTCTCTCTCGCTCAGAAAGAGCACAACACTGCTTATTTTCAGAGAAAGCAATTACTTGGCAAGAAAAACATGGGCATTGCCCTCCATGGAGAGGCCAAAGTGCCTAGTGTTTGAGTGTTTCTTAGAACGCTGCGCTGAGAAGGACCAGGACCTTGTCTTCCCTGCTAAAAAAAGGGGTGTTTTTTATCTGGAGGTAATTAACACAGAGAGCTATCCTGAGGTAGAAACACAGTGAAGATCATGCCCTTTAGTTCCACTGTGAGGTAAATTTGCTGAGATAAGCACCCTATCCCTGCTTGGGATTGACCTTGCCTAGTTTGTTTACCCCACAGTCAAACTAAAGTGCCTTGTCTTCATTGTGTTTTTACCTCAGAATAGATCATGCTAGTAACCCTGAGGTAAAAAATACACCTTTTTTAGAAGTGAAGGCTAAGCCAAGGACAGACAGCTCCCTTCATCGCCCCTGACAGTGCAAGCACACAATCAAATATTAACTAATTAAACCACAGGCCCATAGGAATTGCCATATTGGACCAGATTATTGGTCTATCTAGGCCAGAATTCTGTCACCAATAGCCGCCAATACTGGATGGTTCAGAGAAGATACATGAAACTCTATTGGAGACAGTTATCAGATAACCTGCACTAAGGGAGTGTTTCCTCCTAACCTTAATAGCTAGATGTTAGTTTAAGCCCTGAAGCATGAGGGTTTAAAACCTTGCCACAAGTCTTGTTTATTTTGTAAATATTTACTATTATAACTGGATATTCTTGTCATCCATATAAATATCTAATCCCTCCAAATATAAGCATCTTACTCTACCAGAAATTGTCCTGGCCAACTACAATTTGTTGAGGGGTCTTAAAGAATATACATGTGAAATCTCTAGTGCAAGCCCTTTCTGAGCTTTGACAAGTGTGATGGGGCAAGACCAGAGGGCTATAGGAAAGTGGTAAGGAACCAGTATGTTAGCCCCAGGCTAAACAAATCCCTGATACCTTATGGCAGTTGCTCGAGGTTAATCAAGACACCTGGGGCCAATTAAGAAATTTCCAGAAGGCAGGGAGGTTAATTGAGACACCTGCAGCCAATCAGGGGCTGGCTGAAACTAGTTAAAAGCCTCCCAGTGAGTCAGTGAGGGGCGCATGTCAGGAGCTGTGGAAGGAGGTTGCATGTGAGGAGCTGAGAGTAAGAGGGCGTACTGCTGGAAGATCCTGTGGTGAGGATAAAGAAGGTGTTGGGAGGAGTCCATGGGGAAGTAGCCCAGGGAGTTGTAGCTGTCATGCAGTTGTTCCAGGAGGCACTCTAAACAGCTGCAATCCACAGGGCCCTGGGCTGGAACCCGGAGTAGAGGGCGGGCCCGGGTTCCCCCCAAACCTCCCAACTCCTGATCAGACACAGGAGGAGTTAACCTGGACTGTGGATTCTACTAGAGGGGAAGATCTCTGAGGCAAGCAGAATCCGGCAATAAGCGCAGGACCCACCAATGTAGAGGAGGAACTTTGTCACACAAGACAGAAAAAGTTAGAAGAATTTTCAAGAAACAATTTCATCTAGATCTATATTTTAGAAACAGCTCATCAGAGACATCTCAAATTTTGCATACACCCAGTGATTAGCCATACACCACACAAGTGATGTGTGAAGCACAACTTCTTGTTGAAGGGCTTATAGGCAAAGGCCAAAGTTTGGCTTGCAATGGAAAGATAGCCACAACCCTAACTACCGATTGACTGAACGAATTTCCATCGTGAGTGTGTGAGAGGAAATCATAGGCGGTCCTCTCCCAGCCAGTGTCGCAGAACTTGGACTGAGAGAACGGGGACAGAAGTGCGGTGGTGAAATCTGGAGAGGATGGAAGGAGGAGAAAAAGAACACCAAAAAGTTGAATACTCCCTGTGACAGATTGCTGGGCAGAAGTCCAATTATTTGGGAGTAAACCTGACGATAATAGCTGTGCCTAATTAATAGACTGGGGTTGGGCTGGAGAGAGCTACAAGGCTAATTAACCCATTCGCCCAGAAAGTAGAAAAGGCACAGGAAGAAAGTACCAGGGGAGATGGGGCAAGAGAGCCAAACTCTAGAGTCCGTCCAAGAGCAATCTCCTCTTTCTCCTATCCTTGCCGTAGGGGGCTGAGGATGATATGCTGTTGTGAACAAGGAACTGCACAATGCTGTAGAGGTGGCAGGGGAACACTGTAAATAAAACACGCGTGGTGTTTACAATCAGAGTGTCTGAGCAGCCTGTGTGTGCACAGAAGAATACAGGAGCAGAAACTCTCCCTGCTACCCCGTTTTATGAGCTGAACAGCCACACCCTCAGACATTCTAGTTGTACATCTGATGTCACTTAGACTTTGAGGCTCAAACTCCTTCCCATTCCTGCTGATCTCGAATACTTCAGCCTGTTCAACACCCATCTCTCCTGGTTTTGAGATGTATGCAATATAACTTTCTGGAAAGAGCAAAAAGTTCTGCAGCATGTTGGCATGTTTTAATGCACACACCTGAGGATGTCCCTTTGGGGTTACGGTCTAGCTTATTTGGGTTCTCAGCTCAGGAGCCTCAATACTGTCCTTTCTGTCTTAGGCAATGGCACTTAGCATCAAAGTAGACATCACATAGAGATAATAAAATATGGATGGCATAAATCATTATCTGGGAAGTCATACTTTATAAAAGCCCTAGTTCCCAAGTCTGAATTTCTTGAGAACTTTCGATGTGTCGGTTCCAGGAGCATTCTGGGAATTGTAGTTCAAATGATCCCACTTCAAACCTTGACTCTGAAAAGGTCTAGAATCCATTTAACAGCTTAAATCATTCTAACATACTGTAGCGACTGCCCTAGCAGATGTATTAAGATGTTGAAACAAACTCTTAATGTTAAGAGACTACCTCAAACACCACCAAATGGATAGACTGCAGTAAATTATGGTGGAATAAGTTCCAGTCTCCTGTGGGTTTCTGGTGACGCCGGCTTTGCATTCTCATGGTTTATGATTTCACCAGATCTCTTCAGTGGAATTATTTCCTTGTAACGTGCTGCAGCCTATCAATTTTACATATATAATATTGCACATAAAATAATAATAATGCCATCTTTCCTGAAGCAGTAGCTGGGTTAAAATTCTGCCTCCCTGGTGCTTTTTATATTATATTAGTCATGAACTGCAGCTGACAGGAAGTACCTCTATGGAGCCCCCTCCCAGAAGTCTGATGGAAAAGAAGTATTTCTTTAAAATGAATTCCAGTTGAGTGTATCAAACAGGAAAATGTTAACATTTTCCAGAAACAGCTGCTGTTTCATGCTCCCTTGAACTTAAAAGTACATGAGCTGTCTCAATTAGCTGCAGCCCATTAGACAGACTTACTGGAGAGATGCAAGTGACTGAGAGACAGGAAATGATGTCATCACTAAGTACCAGTAAAGACCCATGAGATTGAGCCTTAAAAATAACTTTTATAGTCCAGTAGTCCAGAAAGAATAAGAGCAAGCATACAGGCCACCGAAAGTTGCTGCTGTGTTAGAGCTATTCACCCCAGGAAGGGCTGGTCACTGAGAAACCAAGGCAGTTCCCCGCTGCCTTGCACCTTGTGTTGTCATCAGCACCTGGGCTAAGCAAGGATAAGGTGGGTATAAAATACTCCCAGATCTGAATGGCAGCACTTTGCAGCCACTTGGCACAGGTGGAAATGATGCCACAAGGTGCCAGGCACGAGAGAACCAGGCCCCTCAATAGTGAGTCAGCGACACTCGTCGCTCCACCAGCCTTTCAGCACGATGGAATTCTGTGCCTTCCCCACCAGTGGGCCTCGGTCTGTGGCAAGTCCAGCAACACCACCATCTACAGCACCATGTCCTCCCCGCAACTCTGCTAACTGGAGCTAGGCAGGGAGACAGAGATAGAGCTACCTCTGGACACGTGCCCTAAATACCCTGGCGTTAGCCAAGTAGGGTGACCAGACGTCCCGATAAAAATCGGGACAGTCCCGATTTTTCATCCTTTGTCCCACGTCCCAACCGATGCTGGGTCGGGACGCCTTTTGTCCCGATTTCCGGTCTCCGGTCTTCTTCCGTTTTTTTTGTTTTTGTTTTTTTCCTCAACAACTTCGGGCGGAAAGTCCCAATTTTCGGGTCTTCTCATCTGGTCACCCTATAGCCAAGGGAATCAATGTCAGACACTAGAAGGAAGAAAATGCTCTGCCTGTCACCAAAGAGTCATGAGAACCGCTGGCCATTTTCCTGTTAGTGCACTGACATCACATCCTTCAGACGGGACAATTCCCGCCACCTTAGCTGGGAAGTGCTAGGAGATGTTATCTGGCTATTCACCCACTCAGCACACACCAACTTTCTCTTCTTTTCCACCATTAAGTACCACACCCCCACACACCCATACCCACCAGGAGATAAGGTAGCGCAGAACTGTACATTTACAGCATACTAGATGAATGCCTTGAAACTGATGGGTCAGTTCCATTTGTACTGTGCTTCATGTTAAAATGGACAATTGCACTTCGTGTAATAGGTTGCAAAACAGATTTGGCATGCTATCTGTTTCAAGTGCAGTTCTGAAAATGGGGGGAGAATGAAACTTAGTATCAATGGGAAACTATGGGAATTCAAGGTTACGGTGGGGGGGCATGCCACCCTTAACATGTCTCTTGGTGCCTAGAGATTCCCAGTTAGCAGCACAGGGGAGATGCTATTACGAACCATTTACCTGATTCCACAGTCCTAATTCTTGTTGTTATTAACAGGGGTTTTACCTGCATGAGAATCACTCTCATTGCCAGCACATCACTGAGGCCCCATAATAAAGCCTTTATTCCATGCTTAGGCAAATCTCTCTTTGACATCCACTGGACTTTTATTTGAAAAAAACACCAGGTTAAAACTAAGTTAAGGACCTCACAGATTTAGCCCTAGATGAGACTTATGGAGTTATTGCAGCAGGGGACAAATGTAGAACCCAGACAGACTAACAGGGCCAGGAAAGAGAGCATCTTACAGGCCTCCTCAGAACAAAGGAAGTGATCTGAATCCGGGAACTCAACACTTTGCCATGCCTGGCAATCATGGAGGAAGAATTTTGTTCCTTACAGGTTAGGTCAAGTACTGAGTGTCTCCCTCTCTTTTCACTGGTTTTTTATCTTTTGGAGGCCATGTGCATGACTGGACTAATGCTGTTTCTCTGGCAGGTTTGCTTTTGTTTTCCCAGCTTCACATCAGATTCACTCCAAATGACTCAATCTCCTTTTCTAAGCCCAGTGATCCAAAAAACAGAAACCCAGCATCAATCCAGTCCAGCCCAACTCCTGACTGGGTAACAACTATGGGGACTATGGGGCTGCTGGTGACATTCATCACCCACCATGATACGCTGCCTCCCCAGCAATCCTCAGCAAACAAACAAAAATCTTTCCGTACAATAGTCAAAAGATCTGATTATATTCAAAACTCAAATCCTGTGGAAGGCAGGGTAAGCGGTTTATGACCATTGACCTTTAATGTAACTTGGTTTATAAAGAGCTGTCTTTCTGCCGTGCCACTGGGATTGTACAATTTTCTTGGCCGTGAATAGCAGCTTTGTAGCGTTCCACTGTGTGGTCATTCACAGGCAATCTGTTGGTCCTTTTAGAGCAATTTAATAATAATAAAAAAAATGTATCTGAAACACCAGGAGGGTGGAAATCAAGTATCAACTCATGGCCCAGTCAATGAATGAATGTATTTGGGCCTCCTCGAGGAAGAACAAGGTTGTTTTTAGGAATTTAACCTGGCTCTGTATAGCCCTTTCAGTGAAAAAATGCAGGGAATTAATATGAGACAGTTGGAGTGAGGACAGGAAGAAGAGACAGGGGGAGAGGAAAAGAAGAGAAACAAGAAAAAGGGCCACAGAGTAAAATAAAAAGGGATGCAGGGAAGGGTAGCCCAAAGCAGTGTTACTTTCTTCTTTTGCTAGAGCCATTTAATTCACAGATTGTTGAGTCTCTACTGGACCTCTACTCATGGATTGTCTATACTGGGGTAGACTTCTCTGATTCATTTTCTAATAGAACCTTAGTCCATTCTTTATGTCCTTAAGACAGGGCCTTATTGCTATACTGATATTAGCAATGGCACTCTTCTGTTCAGCCCCATTCATACCTCAGCTATGGGCCTCATTCGTTTGTTCATTTATGGGCCCTGCTGCTGAGCTCAAGTTAATTGCTGGGATCAAATGGGCTGCCTAGCATAGGCCGACTGGACTCTCACTGACTTTTTAACCTGGAAAATTTCGAAAGCAGCTGGGAGGTCTTGGCATAAACTGAACCAACTGAAAAATGTTTTCATTCAGTTTGTGTTTGGGGGAAATGAGTATTCACTGGATAAGAGCTGCCCCACATGCAGACTGCATACTTCTCTTGGGAAATGCCATATAGATAAATGAGACAAACAGTTAACGCCAAACTTCCGATCAGTGCAGAAGTATAGCCCATTCTGTCATCAAAGAAATATGTCTTGTGCTGATATGCATAGTTTGGTCTTAACTCAGCGAGATCCTTCAGCCATACTGTTCTACTTGAGCAGGGTGAAGAGGGGCTAGGGCGAGGGGAAACACTTGCTATGATCTACATGAACCAATATTTCATTCCATTTTTTTGTAAATGTCCATCTTCCAATGCTGTATCTAGGATGCTGCACAAACAACCTTTAAACCAAAGTTCATGGCCCAAGTGGGCCAGAAATGGCAAGTTTCAGTTGAAAGTAACATTTCAAATGTCAATCGGTCTCTAGTGGATCTGAGGGAATTGAAAGAGATTCTTTTTGAAATAATCTTTGACTGCAGGAACAGGTCTTCAGAAGGAGCATACTTTCAGCCAGCCATGTCTGTCTGCAGTTTTCATTGAGCTGAACAAAGGAAGGACTTAGAATCTGCAGATGGGTCTGCGGCTTCTAAAAGATGTTATGGGAGCCATGAAATCCACTTGGGGGAAAACAACAATCCCAGCTCTCACCACTGGGTGGGAATGAACAGCAATGAAGATCAGACACTGAATTTGTCTATTTTTCTTTTCCTGCCTTGCTGAAAGTCTCACAACAACCTCTTGGAAGCCACTGATGGCTCTTGTGGTTCTGGATTATTTGACCTGACATAACCAGTCTTGTTGGTGTTATCGAGGGCAGTCTTTGCAATAACAAGATATATTGTCTGCTTCTCCCACAAACATCCGTGTGCCTCCTTCCACGCCACCCCCTAAGTGCTTCCTCAGCTGATCTGCAATCCTCATTTAAATCCCTCCCAGAAACCCACTTCTCCTACAACCCCTACAAGAAACTAGCTGACTAAGGGCTTGTCTACACATACCATGCTGCGCCGCTGTAGCACTTTGTGAAGATACTACATCCTCCCCAGAGGTTAGGCTGGTATCACTGGCTGTGGATTTTCCAGCCCCCTGAGCAACAAAATTATACTGACATAAGTTTGTAGTGTAGACCAAGGCTCAGGCTGTGGAATGGGACTACTCTCATGCTTAACGTTAAACATGTGCAAGCACTTTGCTGGATCAGAGTCTAGCTCATCTATTTATCTTGTGAGTGAATTGCTCACCTGCGTGGAGGGAGGATGTTGAATGTTGGAGACAGGGGAAGATGGAGATTGGAACTGGAGCCAGAAACAGGCATGGGAGGCAGATCAGAAGGCTGAATTCTCCATCAATTTAGAGTCTTCAGTTTAAAAAAGCAACAGTGACAAAATATATGTAATTAATAAGTTTTGACCTGTCACCACCCTGCTCTGTATTTTCCCTTTTGTTTGTATTGTCTTTTTAGAGTGTCAGCTCTCCCACAGCAGGTTTATGTTACCTTCAGTGTTAAGAAAAGGCCTCATATCTAGAAGGTGCTACTGCAATCTAAATAATAAATAGCAATAACGGAGTATTTCTTCCCCTCTCCAGACAGGTGACATAAATCAATATGCTTAGATTACAGTTACTTCTTAGATTGAAAACTCTTTGGGACAGGCAACATCTTTTTGTTCTGTTTGTACAATACGTAGCACAATGGGGGTCTGGTCTGTGACTGGGGCCTGTAGGTGCTAGGGCAATGTAAATTAATAAAATACTACTACTACTAATAATAATTTATATGCAGTTACCAAGTTAACAGACAGACCCAGAAGAAGTTTCAGGATAGAGCCCTGATCAAGCTAATCTCATTTATACAGATTTTGGAGAACGAGATAAGTGCACAAGGTAAGGAGGACATATGAAAAAATACACATGAACCTTTTCTCTTGGTAGGTAAAGTGGAGAGCCTCAGCTCCAATGCTCTGGACAGCACAAGATGCAAGCTTGCTTCCAAATACTAGTCTCTGCCTGTCAATGTAGCAATCTCTGTCAATGACACCAACAGGCTGGCTGTTCCTAATTACTATGCCTTGTTGACAGACATTTACAACTGAGCTTTCATGAGATCCGATGAAGAAGTTTGTCAGCACTTGTCAGTTTTTCAAATGGAAACAATGGGCACAGTTACACTCCTCATGAAAGGCTGCCTTTGGGATGAGAGGTAAAACGAAAGCCCTGACTGCTGCGGTCATGAAAGATTCCATGGCTTCTTACAAGACTTGGGATGTTAACCCGGTTGTGCTGGCCAAGTTCTAATGTGGGTATTCATTCTGCCTCCCTAAATTACCCTACAGTTTCAGTTGGATACTATGTTCTTCACTCTGTCTTCCAAACTGTTATGTAGTGTTGCTGTGCGCTGTTAATCGTCTGTCCTTTTCCGCTCCAGCGGGGGCTGCATTTCAGTGGTGGGTGAAGTGATCTCAGACAGACAGTTTGCAAAACACTTAGAGATCCTTGTATAAAAGGCATTATTATAAATGCCAGTCATTACCATTAGCAAAGATCTCTCTCTCCTAGTGTGTATATGTGACATTGCACTCTATATGTTTACGGAAATATGTTTATAAGTGTAAATATGATGTAACTGGAATATGCTTTATGCAAAAGGTCTCTTGTAAGGTATCATTACAAAGCGTATAATCTACTGAGTGTGTCCATCCTATTTGTATGAATGCATCATTCTTGTATCTGAAATTAGGAATATGAAATATAATTCTGAGGTCCTATTGTAGTTATGCAAAGTGTGGGCCATTAATGGTGGTCTTGATGGCCGCTCTTAACTAGGACAATTGGTTGTAGATGGCTGTTTATTTGTAAGCCTTCCTGTATAAATGTGTGCCAGCAAGTGGGTAATGAAGTCTCACAGGAC
The DNA here is from genome assembly GCA_037349315.1 of Chelydra serpentina. Lineage (NCBI taxonomy): Eukaryota > Metazoa > Chordata > Testudines > Chelydridae > Chelydra > Chelydra serpentina. The sequence continues at coordinate 25,041,863 of JBAIAC010000033.1, forward strand.
ATGTGAACATGTCACATGATATTGGAATCCATCTGGTGCTTTCCCATTTAGAAGGGGGGGGCGGGGGAAGCCAGAGAGAGACAAAGGATTCCTGCCTTGTGCCAAAGCTATAAAAGGGGGGGCGGGACAGAACAAAAGGGTCCCAGTCATGTGGAATCCCCTGCTTTTCACCTAAGATGCCTGCTGGAACTTACAAGGTCTGTACCAGGGGAAAGCATTGGGCCCAGACTAGGAAGGAATCTAGTCTGTGAAAGAAGCTTATTGGAACATCTCTAAGGGTGAGATTTACCTTTATTCAGTTTCTTAATTTATTAGGCTTAGACTTGCGTGTTTTGTTTTATTTTGCTTGGTAACTTACTTTGTTCTGTCTTTATTACTTAAAACCACTTAAATCCTACTTTTTATACTTAATAAAATCACTTTTGTTTATTAATTAACCAGAGTAAGCGATTAATAGCTCGGGGAGCAAACAGCTGTGCATATCTTTCAATCAGTGTTCTAGAAGGCGGACAATTTACGTTTACCCTGTATAAGCTTTATACAGAGTAAAACCGATTTATTTGGGGTTTGGGTGTCTGGGTGCTGGAGACAGGCGTACCTGCTGATTGGTTTTCAGTTAAAGCCTGCAGTTTGGGGACATGGTTCAGACCCTGGGTCTGTGTTGCAGCAGGCTTGCAAGTCTGGCTCAACAAGACAGGGTTCTGGAGTCCCAATCTGACAGGGAAAACAGGCTCAGAGGTCATTTCAGCACGTCAGGTGACAGTCCCAAGGGGGGTCTCTGTGACCGAACCCATCACAGTATATATTATTACATCATCACAAATTTAATCTGTTCCCTTCAGGGTAAAAAAAACACTCAATGGTCTTGCCAAGATTCCCCGCATCACCTGGGATAGTCCCTGCAAAAGGTCTACATTTCCCATCTTTCTTCTCTGTCAATAGCCCTTGCTATATTTAATATCCCTTTGTCTTTATTCCTAACTAAAGTGAAAGAGAGAGAGATGTAACTAATCCATGAACAATGACTCAGAACAGACATGGTTAAAATAAGTGAGAAGCTCGGGAATAAGAAACGTTCACAGTTTCACTGCCACTTTCAAGTAAGAGCTTAAAAAAAGATCTTCCACCAGCTGGGCTATAAAATGTGCAACTTGTACATTTGTAAGCTACAAAAGTCCACAATCTCCCAGAACGTTAGGACTCATCAACCAGAACCTACAAGTCATGACCCTGGGACCTTGGCTCTGGCCTTGCTAAGATGAGGACCAGATTCTGGCTGCAAATGACATGAGCAGAATTAATTTGTGGAGAGATTTCCACTGGCATAAAGCTGCACCAGCTGGATCTGTCCTCACCGTATTCCCCAATATAGGGGGTTAGCTTGGGGGAAGGGAGGGGACATGGTGACATTTTAGGGTCCTTGCACCAGTGGCATAAATTACAGCAGCACCTAGGCTGCTCCAATTCATGCTGGGGCTGGGCCGGCACAGAAACAGGGAGAAGTTTCAAGCAACCTGAGATCCTACCCCGACAGCCCAGAAAATGTTCTACTGTGCAGGTGTATGCCTTGGGAAGTTCATTGCTGGTCTACACTAACCCCCCAATTCGAACTAAGATACGCAACTTCAGCTACGTGAATAATGTAGCTGAAGTCGAAGTATCTTAGTTCGAATGAAAAGGTCCACATGCGGCGCGCAGGCTCCCCCGTCGACTCCGCCTACTCCGTTCGTCGAGCAGGATTACAAGCATCGACGGGGGAGCACTTCCTGGTTCAATTTATCGCGTCTAGACAAGACGCGATAAATCGAACCCAGAAGATCGATTGGACTCCTCCGACGCGACGGGTGAGTATAGACATACCCTAATGTATCTGGTGTAGTGACCATCTGGAGATAAGGGAATTACTCAAATCAGTCCTTGCGAGGGTTCAATTGCATTTACCAGGACTAGGAGCTGGGATTCCTCATGAAACGCTTTATTCCTAGATGTGGCTCAGGTAAGTGTCAGTGTCTCCGATTCAAGGTATCAGAGCAGCTCAGCCAGACGCCAAAACTAACTAGCAATACTATCAATGGCTCCATTGAAAATGCCAATGGCAAACACCTCCCAGAGCTGCAAAACAACCTGAAAGCTGAAACGAGTGGGGCTGTCTAATCTGTAGACAAAAGAATTGTCAGATAACAAGGGAGGCTGGGGCTGGGGAAGAGGGTATCTGGGGAAGGGGACAGCTTCTTAAATGTGGAAATTACACAGATGGAGTTTCCACTCAAAAGGTCTTATAAGGTGTGAGTTTTGGCAGAGCTGTTGTGGTTCCCATGGAAACCCAATGAGACTGGAGCCAGGATGTCTGGGGAGAAAGATGACAGCAGTACATTGTAAATGCATTGTAATTGCCCCTGGAACACATGAACTGGAAGCCTCTGGGCTGACTCAGCACATTGGAGATATGTTGTTGCTTACTGTACAGAAACTTTTTTATCTTTGCATCCATTACATATGGCCTAAGGGCCCTTTTTTTTTTTTTTTTTTTGCAAAGCAGCTTCTATTTTCTGATATCAAGCCCTTTCTGGAACACCTTGAACCCAGGGCATTAAGCAGGATATGCCCTGGAAGCCATGAGGTTTAATAGATTGCACATTACACAGAATAAGAAAGCTCTATGACAAAAATACATCATTGGCTCAGTGCACCGAAGGCCCAGTCTGTGCCATCACTGACAGCACTTTGCAGTACCCGATGCACAGTTCCTTATGTGATCTCCTCTCTCTTTTAGCTGCAGCTCATCTACCAGATCTGACACTGAGGGGCATAGCGAGGTATCGTGTTTGCCGCCTCAAGCAGCACGCCGAATTGCCGCCGCGGACGGCTGAAGACAGAAGCTGCCGCCTGAAGATAGAAGCTGACACCGAATTGCTGCCGCCGCGGAAACACATGTGCCACCCTAACGGCACACGGACTGCCGCCCCTTGCAGATTGCTGCCGCAAGCACCTGCTTGGAATGCTGGTGCCTGGAGCTGGCCCTGATTGCTTGTTTTCCAACTCCACATGATATGGAAATGTGATGGCAAAGTTCTGCTCTCTTCCCCCTAGGCTACATCACAGCCACGTAACACAGCTTCAGAGGTGTTAGCTTACCTCTGACAGGGCTTTTCGATCATGTTAAGCAAACACAGTTGCGCTAGCACCACTGAAAAACACCCCTTTTTCCCCTCAGAAAAATAGGACTAGAGGGAGATGATAGCTACAGAATGTAAATAGAGGCAGTGGTTTGGCCAGTGCATACACATATTTCAGCATTATCTCCAACTCTGTTTATGATACCCATGGTGCTCAATGCCTCTGTGAAACAATGCCACATGTGCAAGGGAGTCGCAGCATATTGTATGTTGTAATGTATATTCGTTTTATTCAGGATTATTTTACCTCTTAGTAAATCCAAGGAGATTTTCAAAAACCTGTTTCCAAATTGGGGGGAGGGACAATTGTTACAGAAAACCATTAGTGATCAACGGGCAGTGGGGGTATAAACTTGCAAATGCGTGTCAGAAGCCAGGACACACCACCTCCTATTTAAGGCAAATGATACCATCGCTGTCCTGGGACAGACATGGAAAGAATCATTGGATTCTTCATTTAAATGGACCCTTTTGCAACTGGCACACTGAAAAATCATATGAGAGCATGATCCTACAAAGGGTTTTGCCCCTAAACATCTAATGAAGTCAATAGGGGTCAATGGCACTCAGCATCTCTCAGATTTTATCCCATCTTCTTTTCTGTAACTGACGAACTGCAAATAGAAGTGTATCCAAAAGAGCAATGTGGTCTGTGCATTGAGCCAAGGTTTAAATCAGGTCTTGCGTCACCCTGAAGGAAATTGAGACACACATTATTTTTACTCACACAGTAGGCTTTGGTACAGAAAACAGCCTGGGCTACAGCTCATCCTAAAACTCACCCAGCCCAGTTAGGGCTGGAAAGAGCCAGGCCTGAGACAACAGAAGGAGCTCTCATTCTCCATCTGAGTAGGGCTTTGTGAGTCAGGCTGTGTTTGCATAAACTGGACCTGGTTACTAACGGCAAGTTTTCCTTTCTGTAACCACTTTGCCTTTGAAGGTTATTATTAGCAATATAATAATAGTTATTAATGGCAACCTTAAGTCTGCACCCTCATGCAAGATAACATATGTGATAACATAACTTTGGGGAATGGGATTACTTGGCTTTTTTTTCTTTTCAACTCTGTTTGCACCTGCAAGTATTCTAGTGAGTGAGTTTACTGGCAGGGCGTATGTAGAAACGGTGAACTTTAAGCAATTACTAGAGAGTATTAGGAATTACATGGATTTAATAAGGGCTCAGAAACATACCATATGAGCTGTGAGTCCCATCAGAGCAAGCAACGCATGTTGAATACCAAATATTCATTGTGATCTGCTTGTGTGAAATCCAGAGAGCAAAATTATTTGGTGCATCATTTTGAATAAATTTGAGAAAATTGTACTATTTTTGCAGTTTGTGAGAAAAGAAGAGACAAAACTCATCCAATAAATTATTCACTGCCAGTTATTCACCCATCCTTACTGAGGCAAGAGGATAGTCACTAACATGCCTAGCCAAGTGGAGAGTTAACCAGACACCATAATTTGACTTCCATTTGTTTCACTCATGAATTTCCAAAGCAGATAGTTTTAATCTGCTCTTGAGATCCTGTGTGTGCCCTGGAGTGTATGGGATGAGAAGGGCCTGCCTTGTCTCCTTTGCATCTTAATTAGCAGAACACCATGTCTGAGCCAGGTGTAATCAACTATCTGCAGCCCTGGGTGGGACAAAGACATGAAGTATACAAGGGGAATTCTTGGCTCTATGGAGAACTGCAATCTCGTTTTGTTCTGCCTCACTCATATTCCGGCATTTCTTTTTTTAAACGCTTATTTTTCTCTTCTTAGCTACCTCAGCATTATTTCATCATCTCTCCCCATTACGGATGGGCCATGCAGCTGAGACCTTTCCACCTTTCAAGATATTTATGGAAGGAAGAATTACCATCTGCCTGCTGCAGGATTTAAATTCACCCAAGGATGCTCTGGCTGATTTTGCCCATAGTGCTTTGCAAACAATTTCTGAGTATGAAACTGAGTGGGGTAAAGAGAAAACAAAACCTGTTTGGAAACATTCCAAAAATGTGCTTTCTTCTGCCCTTGAGCAAATCCAAAGTAGCTCCACTGATTTCAATAGTGTTTCTCTGCATTTATCATAGTGTAATCGAAATCAGAATCTGGCCCTATGTCACTATCATTAGATAGTTGTGAGGCTTATTTTAAGATGATGCTTCAGTTCTGTGACACTACTGTGGTTAGAGACATGTGCTCATCTGTTCTCCACGTAAATCTGCTCTTGCCCATTGGAAGAACTGTCACAGTAAGCATGTCCTGGAATCAGGGGAGTTTGAAATGACACATGCTTATGTCCTCTCCAAGGTTTGGATATCGCTTTAAATATTCAAGACAACTTACTCCTATTGTGTAACTAATTTAGCTTTGCAGGACTTCCTCATGGTAAGCACAACTGTCCCACCCTGAGACGCTATGTGGCTGGGAAACAAAACCCCTTTTAGCATGAACCTCACCCTCCTTTACTGTATGGAAATCACAGTTGCTAAAGTGATTAATACTTGGAAAAGGTGTGTCTGCCTTGGAGAAGAATGGAATGTTGGGCTTTTATGGCACCTGGAGAGTCTATTGGAAAAGACAAGTTGAATAGCAAAATCAGGACTGGAGGAATTGGCTTGGTAATGAGTTCTTGGGGATGAGTTCTGCTTGTTATTTATTTACATATGTTAAGAGGAAAAACAACTTTATTGTTAGTCATTTGGTTTTCTTTCCAAAATGCAATATTAGTTATATAATTAAATATGAGTATTACTATATCCCATGAAATACTCCTCTCCCCCCAAAAAAGGAATATGTTGGGCCCCATGGAAGTTGTGCCATTGACTTCCGTGAGAACATGTCCATAGTAAATTATTTATATTTACGATTTTAGAGCAAGGTTGGATGGCACAGTGGCATTGACACTTGACCCATGTTTATGCTACAGCCTCTGCCCTTTCTACCACCAGTGGAGTATTTCTGATCCCAACTTTCCCATTATGTACCCAGCATAAGTGAGCTCCTTCCACCACAGCCCTGCCACCCTTCCTTTTACACTGACTGTAGATTGCCTAAGGAGCAGGAACAGAGAGAAATGGGATACTGGCTGGGTGATGGGGAACTCTCCCCTGGGGACTATGTGACACATGAATAACCTGAGACCCTTTAGGCAGGGGGCAATAAATAATGCAGAGCTGACCCAGCGGGGAGAATACACTAGACAAACAGATTGGCACACACGTGTCTTTTACTCTTAAAGTGTCTCTTTGGAGAATGGTTCCAATTTCTGTTCAGCTTTTTAACAGGGTGAAAACCCAAGGGAGGTTTTAAATAAGTATTTAGCTGCTGGCAAATTTTGTATCCATCTGTTCCAGCCTGGGATTTAGCTCTCTTTCATTCAGGCTTAGACTTCTGCAGCTGGCAGGTCACCTGGTGGTGAGCAGGGAGTGCTACGCTCAGAGCCAGAGTAATCCCCTGCCTAATTCTACTGACTGTGCTGCTGTTATACAAGGGATGATCTTGGCCCTGAATATTCAGCAGCCGGGACAGCAAATGAGGGAAAGTAAACTGTTTTCACTACTGTTTCCCCCTAAACTGAGCTGTCCATTTACTGTATCTGAGGGCTGGGATTGTTAACGTAGGGCCCACAGTGCTTAAAAGTATCAAGAGGCTGCTTGTTTCCCTTATCAAAGGACAGTAGAGTGCCTACATAAAGGATCTCCTGTTAAAGAACGTATGCTTTCCATGCACCAAAGCCCGACAGATCTAAGGGACAAGCAATCAGCTTCTAGCAGGACATGGGGAAATCACAAAGGAAAACTGGTTTAGCACAAGAATTGATCCATTAATTGGAGACATTCCCTGGGCCTCAGATATATTTCATGAAACAGCCAAGCCCTGAGAAATGAACACACTGTAAAAGGACGATAATGAGGGTAATCAGCCCAGAGAGAACGGAAGGAAATGTGCTCATAGGAGAGGGGAGAGCTTTAGTGCCTGGTCTGAAACAGGAGGCAGCGCACATCCAGTTGAAGGGGCAGAAAAAGCAAGGCATGAAGCCTGCACAGAGCTGGACTGGATGGATCCCTCCAACACATGTGGTACCCGAGAATGACATAACAAGAACCAAAGGCTGGAAATTAAAGCCTGCCAAATTCAAATTAGAAATAAGGCACAAAAACTTTTAACAGTGTGGGTGATTAACCATTGAAGCAAGCTACCAAGGGAGTGGTGGATTCTTCATCTTTTGAGGTCTTCAGAACAAGATCAGCTACCAGTCTGGAAGACCTGCTTTTGTCAAGCATATATCATTGGGCTCAACACAGCGGTAACTGGGTGAACTTCTATGGCCTGTGATATACAGGGATGTCAGATTAGATCAGGGATCGGCAACCTTTGGCATGCGGCCCATCAGGGAAAGCCGCTGGCGGGCCAGGACGGTTTGTTTACCTGCAGCGTCCGCAGGTTCGGCGATCGCAGCTCCCACTGGCTGCGGTTTGCTGTTCCAGGCCAATGGGGGCTGCCTGCACCGCTTCCGCAGCCCCCATTGGCCTGGAACGGCAAACTGTGACCAGTGGGAGCTGCGATCGGCCGAACCTGCGGATGCTGCAGGTAAACAAACCATCCTGGCCCACCAGCGGCTTTTCCCTGATGGGCCGCGTGCCAAAGGTTGCCAATCCCAGGATTAGATGATCTAATGGTCCTTTCTGGCCTTAAAATCTATGAATCAAATCAAAATTCAAGGTCCAGCACCCTGAATTTGGGTGATGTTCAGACCCAGATCTGAATATTGGGGTTCAGGCCTATTTCTGCTCATGAGTCTCATTCTTTTTGTGCCTCATCTCCAGTCCCTCCTGATGCTCAGAATGACCCTCCCCCGCCCCCCCCCCACACTCTTCATGGCTTTGCTGGGTGCCTCACTCACAGCTTGGTCCACGGAGGGAATTAAAAGCATTTGCAAACATTTCAGATAGCATCAGGCATTGTATGGGCAGCGCCGTGCAAGATTCCCACGCACAGCTCTGCCGACGCACCTCTGACCTGCAGCACCTGCTCCTGCAGACCTGGCCTCCCACACAGCTAATGTTATTTATTTGCTGGGTTTATTTTTAGGGCTTTGTGTGGGGCCAGTAGAGTGCAGCAGCTGGGCGCCGTACAGCTTATTAAAAACAAACAAAAACATGTGAGTCGTCTCAATGCAGCTACGCAGCATCCATCGCCTGCCCAGCGAAATCTCTGGCTTTAATAGTATGTCAAACGGAGTCAATTAATCAAGAGCCAAATTCAAAACACTTGGGGATCTGGAGGATGGAGTGTCCTGGAAGGCGAGGGATGAAGTAAACTCAGGTCGCAATAAAAAGCGTGCTCCAAGGAAGAACAATTGCCACGATTGAGCAGCAGGGAGAGAAACAGAACCAGATCCTTAGTTGGTGTAAACTGGCATAGCTCCACTGTCTCCAAGGTAACTACGCCAATTAATGCCAGCCGAGGATCCAGCCCACAGACTCTAAATGAGTCCCAGATCTTGGAAGATTATAATTAGCAACTGGAATTGTCCTTGGAAGAGCACAGATAGTCAACAAAGAATGGGGGCGGGTGTTTTCTATGGGCTCACAATGATCCACCCTGCTCCGGAGGCGAGCAGCCTCATTCCACACGCTCCTCAAGAGTGGGGCATATTGCAATAGCCTCGCTGGGCGGCTCGGATCGCAACTCACCCCAGGCCTGTGCTACGAGGGATTAAGTGCCAGCAATGCCCCCAGCTCTGAAATAGCAGCTCACACCATGCCAGAAACAAACAGGCCAGATGGGACATGCTGGGAGGGCTGATTATTAATGTCTCACCGTTTGTGGGCACAGTTCCCAGGCGAACTGCACCTCTGACCTCTCGCGATCATGTCGAGTGCACTCCTCCCGAGACTCAGGCCTTGGCCTGTCGTCTGGCTCTGATGGAATCCCAGGATGCTCCTCTCAGACTGGTCTCTGGATTGCGGTGCCCTGATACTAACTGAGATTACCTCAGCAGGTCTGACAGAGGCTCAGATCCTGCCCCTCTGAAGCATGGACCAGTGGTTAATATAGTGACCAGGCAGCCTCCTTGAAGCAAAATATTGTTTAATTAGCCTCTGACAAGTGAGCCCCCCATGCACCAAATGTTTGTGCTGCTGCTGCTGTAGTCTCTTTGGGTGCTGTTAACTCCACCAAGGAGTGACCAGAAACACTGCTGAACAAACCCTTCCCATTAAAACAGAAACCCCACCTGTGTGTGACTTTCAGCTCGAAGCAGACCTTGGCCAGACAAGCCTTCCTGTTGGCTATCCGGCGCGTAGGTGTGTGGCAGCAGGCACGTAGGGTTGATAGCCAGTCAGAAGTGACGCATTTTCCTGTAAAACTGTTCAATCAATTCACATTCCAGGTATTTCATGGCGTAATAAAAGTCCCTGTGTCCTGAATGCCAAGTAAGGCCTGGAGGGAGGGAGAAGGGAATGGGGAAAGTGGATTAAATGGGCCTTTTACAAGCATAGAGAAGCACTTACTCCTCCTCAAGCCATTTAAGGCAAATGTTGCTAGACTTCTACCCATCATGGTGTCCTGCTCAGCCCTGTATGCATTGTCCTTTGCAAACCCCGTGTAGTCCCAGAAGTGGGGCTGGTGCACATGGTCGATAAAAAAGTTGAAACAGAAGGAAAATGGCTATTTGTTGTAGAAATTGAGCAGAGGTGATTAGCGTGTTTGTGTGAAATGAATACAGGGCTTGTGTCTCTCCTCCCCCTCCCACTATGAGAGTCAGGTGGGAGTGGACAGCACTCAGGAGCTGCATGCACCTGGTCTCTGGGATGCAAATGCTGACAAAGGGTTGGGTTTTTTTAGGTTTGATCTCAAAGGAGAAATAAATCAAAGTGCTTGGAAGCTTCTGGGACATGTTTACTCTTCTGCCAAATAAAATGAGCTGTAAGACAACTCCAGCATTTCTCACACAGGAAGAGGGGGGTGGATTTACACACAAATAGCTACTCCGCAAATCAGAATCCAAGAGGCCTCATGTGCATGAAGATATAACAGAACCAGTGTGGAAGGGAGAGAGACCTGCATAACTGTGGCAAAGTCCAAATCTGCAAGGAATGGTCAGGACTTGGAGTGTAAATTAACAGAGGATTTATACACAGGGACCTGCCTCTATGAAGAAATGGATGGAGTTTTGCCACTGAATTCAATGGGAGTAAGTTTAAGCTCAGTATAGGTTATCCTCCCAAACAGGGGCAAATTTATGGCTAATCAATCCCTTCTTTCTAATTTGGAACAACCAATGAGGCATTCCTTGATTTGTCTTTTGAAAGTATTTTGTAAGTGTTGAAACAAGAGTCTGGGGAAGATGCACGTTTTCCTGCTCCCCAGCTCTGTCAATGATGGTCACTCATTCATGGTCTGCGGAACCAGAGCCTTCCCTGCTATTCCAGCCCTGGGTTCCTCCCCATAGCTGAACCAGTACCCATACATCCTAATGTATATTACTCCTGTTATTCTAGTCCTTGATCTTTCTGCTTGTCATCTACACCAGATTTGAACTCAGGCCTCTGAGATCTCAAGGTGTAGCATTAACCTGCCACATCTCCTAAACCAGGGGTGGCCACCCTGAGCCTGAGAAGGAGCCAGAATTTACCAATGTACATTGCCAAAGAGCCACAGTAATACATCAGCAAACCCCCCCCCCCCATCAGCTCACCTCCCTTGCTCCCAGTGCCTCCTGCCCACCGGCAGCCCCACCGATCACCTGTTTTGTGGCGTGCAGGATGCTGTAGGGGCAGGAGCGAGGGCACGGCAGGCTCAGGGGAGGGGGCAGGAAGGGGTGGAGAGGAGGCAGGGCCTGTGGCAGAGCCAGGGGTTGAGCAGTGAGCACCCCCCGGGCACATTGGAAAGTTGGTGCCTGTAGCTCCAGCCCCGGAGTCACACATTAACTTCTGAGGAGCCGCATGTGACTCCAGAACCACAGGCTGGCCACCTGTGACCTAAACTCTATCAAGCTTTTCAGGGGAAAAATAGCAATCAAAAGTGTGTGCATGACAGTTAAACCCTTTCCAGTATGGCAGTCTTTGTTTCCTTTGATTTCTTTTAAGTAATAGATGTTATGCTGCTGACAGTACTTATGATCACCTAATGTACAGAGCCCACAGTGAAGCTGCTGATCTTGTTGGACCTCTCTCCTATATATAATCTGCTCCCAATCAGCTTCAGGTATCAGTCACACCTGTTGGGCAAGAAAACGCCCCATCTCACGGGAACTTCAGTGCCTGTGCAGCTGCATGGTATAGTCTGCCCACGTCTGCCAAACAGCCCCAGTCACTGCGGAGCTCTTCCTTTCGTTGTAAATATTTAGGAAGTTTTGGCACCCATGAAAGCGAAGAAAGACTAGCACCAGGTAGGTGTAAGCTAGTGCAGGCCGGCATGCAGCAAGCCTCTCACACCGTCTGCCAAAACACCTCAACCCTGACCTGCGACACCCCCTGCACTGCCAGCCTTAAACCCAACGCAGCTCTACTAAGGCCCCCCAATCTGCATGCCTTGCCCCACCCTGCATCTTTCTCAGCAGACGGGTCCCATATCTAGCACTGAGGGCTTATAATCCTCTCTCCCTCTTGGTACTGCCATTACAGCACCCGGTTTAGCTCATCTGCTGCAGCACCAGCACGTGCCTCTCCTAATGCCAATCACAGAGGAAGGGCTCAGCTGAAGAACCTCTCTCTGCCTTTGACCTCCAGCCAACCTACCACGCTGCCTAAAATTTCATTTTTGGTGAATAAAGTGTGCCTACAGCAAGCTGTTCCTCCCCTCGCTCACTCACATGATTGGCAGCACAGAAAAGAGAAAGCCAAAAGGACCCATGCTTCAGGCAGAGGACCCAGCAAACATTATTGCTGCAGCAGGGAAGAGGTTAAAGAGACAGCACCAAGAAAATTAAGACCTGACGTGTGACCTTGCTGGACTACTACTGAAAAGCTGTTCACAGCAGGAAGGTAAAAAGATCGGAGAGCCTGCGGTAAGATTTAGGCAATGTGGGCTCCAGAGCAGTAGGGTCGGACTCTGACTTTCCTAGGCCAATCCCTGTTCTAATTAGACGAGTTTAGTGCACGCACACACACACCTCTCTGCAGGGAAAGGAAAAATCCTTCCAGCTGCTTTTAATGTTTACTACGCTGAGGTAGAATCCTGTGCAGATAAGGAGTTTGGCTGCTGATTCACGGACAATGGCCCCTAAATTTAGCTCAGACAAGAGAGGAACCCCAAAAACTCAAACAAGGCTGCTAATCTGAGAATAGTGGCTATGCCTCCCCTTAGTGGGCAGGGTTAGTGCAGCTATGATTTATAAAGGAGAACAAATAGGGTGGTGCTAGAGAATCACCCACCTAGAACAAAGCTGAGTCTGTCTGTTCCTGGGGCAGAGGTATAAAAGGCCAGTTCAAGACAAAGACTAGGCTTTTTTCTTTTGCTATGGGGGCTGGAGTATAGGGGGATGGCTGTTGTTAATACAGCTGCAGCTGCTGTAGGGAAATGAGTTAGTGATATTTATGAAGCCTAGACTAAATAATGGTTAGGTACTTTAGAGATGGGTATATTAGAAACACTTGAGAGAAACCTTCCCACCATAACGGCTTAAAGGCAGGCTGGCCCTTAAGGGTATGTCTACACACAGATAAAAAACTCAGGTCAGCGGACTTTGGCTCTGGGGCTTCAAAATTACTGTGTAGATATATGGGCTCCACCCTAACTAGCTTCACTTCACTAACCCTGCAAGCCTATGTCAGGTGACCCTGGCCAGCTGTTGCTGGGCTGTGGATCTTTTATCTTTGTGTAAATGTATGACCTTACCCGTCTTGTGTTGGTAACCTGGGTTCAGTAATGCTTTCCTTTTGAGGCTATTCAAGTGCTTTATAAACATTAATTGAGCCTCCTGTAGTCACCCCTATCTCTAACATTCCTGTCCCATTGAAAAAATCAGGGCATCAAACCTATTTTTAAATGCATAATAATAGGATGGCTGCTTACTGCCACTATTAAGCCCATTGCTCTTTCCCTTCTCCCTCTTTGTGTATGAAGTCTCTCAAAGCTTGGTAGCCCTGGGAAGGTAGGAACCATGTCTTTGTAGCCTGTGACTAGAACTGCCATCGCCTAACTTTGCTGTGTGTGTTTGATCACGCTCCCTTCCTGTGATCTCTGGTTTATAAATGTTAGGGAGTTAGAACTCTCCTGTATCTACCAAAACACATGCAATGGATGGGCCCCAGGCATGGTCCTACACAAACACAATGCAGTGCTCCCTCTACTAGTGCTGCAAGAGCCACTGTTAAACACTATTCCCTGAAAGTGCAACACTGACACTTAACACAGCTAGCACATGAACAAGAAAAGGACCGTGCTACCTTCCAGCTCTGCTATAAACAGACTGGAGGTAACAAAGGCTACAATGAGAGGGAAATGCATTTAATTCTCAAGGGCCATGGGATTAATGGAGGAAACGGACATGAAAAACATATATCTAAAGTGTACAGATAAAAGTACAGCGCTTGGATTGTCTCAGGAGTTTGGAGGGGGCTGAGAGAGTTCTATCTTCTTTCCCCTTGACAGCATATTCATTAATCCCACCTTCCACCCCTCCCAACATGCAGGAGCAGAGTCTGAGGTGTGCATGCTGTCAAAGTGAGAAGGTGAGCATAACCAGGACATAGCTGATCCCATAGAGGCAACCTGATCACTTCCACTCACTGGGCACCCCTTGTTTCCTGGACCTAAACTGTATTCATGCTTATTCTTCCTTGGGATGCCCCATATGATCCAAGCATAATTTCGTCCACCTGCTGTGTGGATTTTTCAATGTCTCCTAGAATGGTGTTTGCTTTTTTAATTCCCCTTCCCAACTGTGCAGATCATTTTAAAATAAAAACACCCACTGGTCCCTTTGGAAAGACAGTTTTTCCTGCCTCTGGTTTGCTATTAAAAATGTGCTCTTCCAGTCACTTACCAGCTATAAAAACAATGTGCTTTCTTCTTGGCATTTTTGTTTCGGTAAGAGTGATTTTCATATGCTAATATTTTAGGCATATATGCAGAAACCCTTAATGACCTCAGAAACACACCTGGGATAATTCCCCCTTTCATGAGCCAATCCCAGAAACTGATTTGGATCCAGTATAGTTACTAGATGAGAGAGTCCCTGGCCCAGAAGATCTACAGTCTAAGTGGACTCAACGGGCTTGATCCTCAGCCTTTATGAATCAGTGGCCCAAACAGGGCAAGCATGTTATTTTTCTTCTTACAATAGTAAAAGGTTTATTAATGTGTTGAGCCATTGTTCACCGTATTTCAGTGTTCTTTTCCTAGTGGCATGGTAGCTAGAGGTGGGAAATGCCCATCTAATCCATCCCTTCGTCAGTGCAGCGGTAAATTGTTCCAGTGGTTAATTACCTCCACTGTTAAAAGTGTAGGTCTAATTTCTAGTCTGTATTTGGATCCAGCCATTGGATCGTGTTATACCTTTGTCTTCTAGATTGAAGAGCCAATTATCACATATTTGTTCCCCTGTAGGTACTTATAGACTGTGATCAAGTGCCCCCCTCTTTGTTAAATTAAGTAGATTGAGCTAGGTGATGGGGCACCTGCCCACACTGGCCCTGAGAAGGTTAAAACCAGCATAGGGAGGCTAAGCGGCAGGCAGCCAAAGGAGTGGCTGTAGGGGAAACAGCCAATTAGGGTAGTGGCTGCAGACAATTAGGGTGGCGGCTGGACCAGCCAATCAGGGCCCAGTCGGCCCATATAAAAGGAAGCTGCAGACTAGCACAAAGGAGTCTGCTACAGGGAGTCCTAGGAGAAGACTGGCTTCCTAGGGGGTTATAGAAAGCCCAGCACCTATCTAATTTTAGTAGCTGCTGTTCAATATCTTCCCAAAATACTAGTGGAATGGAAAGAGTGTTCTCATAATCATATGATATGACTACATCATCTTCCCCCCCACAAATATAGAACAGATATATTTATTGAATACTTGGGGTTGGGGTTTTTTTTGCATTGTTATTGATAATTCTGCCATGTCCCTCTAGTAATGGACCAATACCTCTGTTAGGATTCTTTTTGTTCCTAATATACATTTTAAAAAATCCTCCTTATTGTCCTTAACTCTGCTGGCCAAAGATTTCTACTTGTGTCCTTCTGCTTCGCTTATCACTTTTCTACCATTCCTAGCTTCTGATTTATATTCATTACTGGCAACTTCCCTATAAGGTCCCTGCCTCATTGATTCCATTCCTAGCCGTGTATTTGGTTGTATGTTTATTCTTCTTCTTCATTGGAAACTCTGATCCCTCGCCCCAGCCTTTTCTCCTCAGCTCTGTCTACTCTACCTGATGTTTACATGGTGTCCATCACGATAGCATCTAATGATTAAACTATCACCTAACATCACTGCTTTCTTATAGCTGCCTCTTACTACCTGTGTTCTCCCTCCATTAGCTGCCTTTTCCCTTATGGAAAAACCTTTGGAACTTTGGATTTCAGAGCATTACAAACCTCTCCTATGAAGTAACTATTAATCTCCCTATTTTAAAAAGGGTGAAACTGAGGCCCAGAGGTGAAGGGATCTTGTACAGGTGACACAACAAGCCAATGGCAGAGTGGGGAATAGAACCCAAGATTCCAGAGTCCCTGTCCTGACCACAAGACCCTCCTTCCTCCCATCTGCTTCATTTTCAGTGCCGTCCAACAGATCTCCCAATGCAAAAGAGGCTGTCCCTGGCACAACTGATACCACATTCAGGCAGAGTGGTGCCAACCCACCAGACACAGACATCATTCAGGGTAGAGAAGGGGTTTAAAAAAGGGAGTTGGCAACTGGTAACGAAAAGCAGGAGAGTAAAGGCTCTTTTCCAAAAAAGAAATGAAATAAAAATTAATAACTAAATCTAAAAAAGCAGACTCAGAATGAAGCCACTCGATTTTTCCGAGAAGGCTCCCCAGATGCACAATGGGAACATCTGTGCCGCGGCTCGCTCCTTGGAAGGGCCTCAGGCCACAGAGCAATGCTGGCGTCAGCTGGTTACAGTGATGGCCTTGATGAGGTCCTCTCCCTGCTTCCCACAGGGCCGGGGCCGCTCAGAAAAACCTGCTTGAGTGCAGCTACGCCTGCTGCTGGGCTTGAATCGGAGCCCAGGGCTGGATCTCAGCAGCCGTAAATTCCTCTTTTCACTTTGTCTTGTTCTCTCCGGGCTCCATATACTTCAAACAGACAAGTGTCCCACAAGAGGGGGGGAGATGGTTGGGCCCAGAAACAACCGTCCTTCTGTGAGGCCCATGAAAAGCGTTTTCATAAGGCCCTTGCTCAAAACGTTCTGTTATCAGGCACCCAGAAGCAGCAGGTCGATACATGCCCTGCTCCCGGGAACGAAATGAAACCCTAAATAACACACATACCCTCAGTGGCCATTTGCACAGACAGGCATGGCCCATACTCAACGTGGCTGTCGCATATAAACAAACAGCCTTTTCTGTATTGTTGCCAGCAGTGCGTAAGAGCGAAAGGTTTGTTCCTATGTTCTTCCCACACAAGATGAAGACACAAATGCCATAAGGATGGAAATTCACAGATCAGGATTAAACTTTCCTGCACGTACTTGCAAAAGGTGAATACAGAAGTGGTGCTCTGAATTGGTATAAATAACAATACCCTGCCTTTGTGTAGCATCTTTCATCTGACCCCTCTGCCTGGTAGGTATTCCGATGAGCTGGCTAGCATGCATGTACCCTTTGCTGGATAGAGTTGGAACTGTTCAACCATGTGTCACAGTCCCTGCACTGCTAACTGCTAATGAAGATTCCCTTCTAGTTCAGGTGCTAGCAGCCTTTGATATGGAAGCAGGAGGCTCTGAGTTCTAGTCCTGATGTCACTTTCACATTCCAGGTAACCTCTGTGTACAGCACTGTGAAAGCCAGGACCTCCTAGAGAACCGCTGACTTGGTACACCATAATTACCCCATTTCGGAGGTGGTGAAATGGAAGCACATGGAGGTGAAGGAACTTGCCCAAAGAAACACAACAAATCAATGGGAGTGGAACCCCATTTGGGAAGGAAGGAAGGGGTTTGTGGGGGGCAGTGGGAGCTTTAGGCTGCTGGGGGTGGGCAGGGCAGTGGAGCTTGAGGCGGGCGGGGAGCAGTGGAAGCCTAAAGCAGCCTGAAGGGATTGTGGCAGCCGCAGGGGTGGGTAGTAGCAACCTGAGGAAGATTCCACCATTGTAACCCTCTCTCCACTAGCCTGCCCGCTTCTGTCCTCTCCCAGCCCTGGCCCCTCTCAGCAGCTGCTGCCACCACTGACCACCTCCTCCTCCCTGGGCCCCAGGGCTCCATCCTTGCCCAGTGTCTACAGAGGGAGCTTTAAGAGGGGAGACAGAGACCACCTATGTGCAGCAGTTCCCTGGAGGCGGGTGGGGAAGACAAGCAACCGCAGTGGCCGGCTATGGCCTACCTGACTGTGTGATCTCTCAGCTGGGATGCAGGCCAAAGTGACACTAGCCAGCCCTGTTTTATAAAGGTGAATCTGACTGCATTGTCTGGGGTGAGGGGTCTTCCCCTCCGGTTCCTGACCAGGACTTTGGAATAACCAAAGGAGAGACCAGCCCCCAAAGAATGCATCCCAGTTTACACACTGAGACCAGCCTATGCTGAATCAGGACTTTGAGAATTCAGTGAGCGCTGGGCAGATGCCTGCACAGTTCAGGTATGGTTCAGACACATACTTCCTAGGACAGAGGGAGTCTTTGTGCCTTGATTTAAGGCACATTTAATTCGCAGTAACTGGGGACACACCAATTGTGTTTGCTAATCTATCTTCTTGGGAACAATCCTCCAGTCTCTCATGTTGTGGGGGAATCCAGCCCTTCCACTCAATGTGTGTTCAACGGCCGGGAGGATGGAATAGCTTGGGATAAGCAGGGGGCAGGGAGCTTTCTTTAAGATATGAAAGATTTGAAGGGATTTGTAAACTCAAACATTTCCATGAGGGGAAATATATTTTCCAAGGAATATATGGTGCTTTGTGGAATGTTTTGCACATTTACAAAACCTGTTTAAATATACAACACTGGTCCGTTTTCCTGACATTCAAAATATGAGGCCATCTTTAAAATGGCTTCACCATATAATGATGCCAAACTCCCGTTTGAATAAAATTCCCCATAGGTTTTATATCCTGATATACATTTAAAATGTATTGTGTTACCACAGGTATTTAAAATATTAGGAAGCAGCCGGCTTTGGAATAATTTAAACAATGTTCCATGTCTATTACTAAATACATGGCCAGTATCTTTTATAAAATGCATCACTAGCATTCAGAAAACACATGGATACTAAACAGCACATACTGGAAAAGGTTAGATTGCATTTTTTATAAAGGTCAAAGAAATTATATGTTGGATGCTTCCAAATAGCCAATCTACACAAAAATATATGATTGGGTATTTGAGGTACAATAGCATATGACCTGGCTGCAAGATTATCTATTAACCTGCACTTGTGGGATAAAAATGAGGTTCTCTGAGCCATTTTAATGCAGAAAGTTATTTGTAGGCCTCCTTGCGCCATGGAACAGTTCTGCCTTATATTCTGAGATGAATATGCTTTCAAGTGGGAGCGTCAGGGGGACGGAATGTTCCCACTAGGAGACACAGGATTGGCGTGTATCTTTCCAAAGCTGGAGAATAATTTTAATAGGTGTCTGAAATTGTATTTTGTGGTTTGGATAATCATTTCTCTAACAGTGATTGATTTAAAGGTTAACAAAGAGCCCCAGTGGCAATTGTCATTTTCTGTTTTTCACATGTAATCTATTACCTTGTCCTCAACATGACAAAATACATGGACAGTAGGGAAGGATATAGACAAGAGTCCCAGAATCATTAAACTGAGCAGCAGGAGCCTGGGCTGGCTAGTACTTTCAGTGTGAGAAAATCTGCCTTGTGCATGACCCTACATAAACGTTACAGCCCCCAAAGGGGAACGTAACTGACACCTGGCCTTTTTTGCATCTATTAGGGACAATGGTTTGACATGCCAAAGGTCATGGGTTTGGGTCCCACTGGGTTAGTAACATTTTATTTCCTTCAGGCTGTGAGGACTTCAGAAAGTGCCCAGTATGTTCTGGCTGCTACCAGAAACAAACGATTAATAAGTCAGCCTCTGATTTCCAGCTTGAATTTGCCCACTGTACAAGTCAAAACAAGAACTTTAACAGCCAGCATGATCTAGTAAATGAAACTCATGCCGACTTTTTCTAATTCATAGATCTCTCACCAAGAGGAATTGAGATTTTAGGATGGGGTGTAAGTCAGGACAACGTATGGCTTTTGTGGCTTACACTTCCACATCTATATTGGGTGTACAGGGCCCAAACTAGCTAAACCTTGTTTTTGTCAGCAGTTATGACTCAGAAATTGCTTTGAGGGGCAGATATATTCAGCAACATGGTGCCATTTTTAGAGTGACTTTTCTGACCATAACCACATATTAATGTCATCCTAAAAAGGTAACAAATGTTGCTCTATGTGGTGCTGGCTTTGATCTTTTCCACCTTTCTGTTTTAAGAAACACAAGGATCAAGTGGCACACTAACATGCCCTGATACGTCACAACAGACCGACCGTGTATGACTCTCTCAGTGGAATTTGCCACTCAGTGTATTGTGGCTTTCCCTTTAAAAATGTGGAGAAGTTGGCTCTAGTAAAAATGAAAGGCTCTCAGTACTGGTTAGCGGGAGAGTGAGTGGAAACAGTAACCACCCAAGCTTCTCCATGCAGGATTGCAAACATACCCTACCTCTGACCTGCAACACTCCTTGCTATTCGAGCCCTGGATCCCAACACAGCACAGCTGATGTCCCACAACCCTGACTTGCATCATCCCTTGCTATTCCAATCCACGGCCCCTCCCTCACAGAGACTGGCAATCTTGCCCTATTATTCATTCGATTTTTGAAGTGAACACTTATCCTCTCGGGCCATGGCTAAAATTGCCATTCAGCTAGGTGTTTTTTTAACCTCCTGAGCCAGTCCTCCCAAATGTCAGCACTGTGGCGCCTGGGTTTTAAAAGTGATGGTGGTGGATGGCGTTTGCTTTTTTAGGTTGAGAGTCCCGCTCCTTGTGTTCAGGAAATCGTGTCTGCACCCCCACCCGTGGGGCAATCCTGCTTCATCTGCTCTGAGCAACTCCATGTCTGTCTGCATGAGCCAAATGGAGGCAAAGGTGCAAAATTCAAATGCTGAGACATTTGGGCAATATCAGGTGATGGTGCTGAGAGCACCAGCTGCCCTGCCTGACTACTGAATGCAAGAAGATTGGACACCGCATATAGAGAGCTCGGGAAATGCAGGAAGAGTCATAGAAGTTATAAGATGGAAACCTCTACTGGGCCCTATTTGCTCTATTAGGTCCTTGCCAGTCCAGTCTTTCACCAGTCAATGCAAGATTGTTCCCTCTTATCCATTTGCCCAACCTAGCTTTACAAGTCCCAAGTGATGCATCCCCAAGCTTCTCCCCTGGGAAACTGTCTGAGGGAGGGGTCAGCAGCTACTGAGCCAGGAAGCAAGCAGGGGAATGAAGACTCTGGGACTCCAAGAGTGAAGCTTCCAAAACTGAAGTCACATGCAGAAGAAAGAACTATGAACACTCTGCAGCATGAGGAATGGGTCTGGGATAGTGTCAGAAATCTGTGCAGGAGTGGTAGAGGAGAGAGAGAGAGGAAGGCAGCTGAGAGATCAGCCTGGGAAGACTGGAAGGGGGCGAACCAGCCCCCACGTGAAGACAGTGAGGAGCCCATCAACAGTAGGAACTGGCACAGGAGATCCCAGCTCAGAAAGACGGGGAAACACTTCTAACTTGCACCTTCACAGTGCGATTCCCTTCCGGGCTTTCCCTGCTGCCTTAGGCTCCTTCGGTTCCCCAGCATAAACTCTGATTTACTTTAACCTTAAATAAATGCAAAGAACTGGAGGAGAACAGTTTGTGGTTTTAATTGGGTAGCAATCAAGTTTTGCGCTGTGTGTTGGGACACCCTTTTTTGCTCGGGTTCTAGGAAAGCCCGTGTAAAAACTAAACGATGTCCCTCAGGAATAAACCAGAACACCCTGCTAGTTTGCAAAGGAGGGGTGGACAAGTGTGTACCTCCAAAGCCAACCCTCCCCCGCCCCCTGCATTGCCCCTGCATTTGTGCTTTGTGTCTCCCTTTGCAAATGATCCCCTGGGAATTAACAGTCCCCTGCCAGATGAGTATTTGTTCCCCTCCTGGTTACATCTTAAGCTAAGCTAGGCATAATATTGCTGCTTTGGCATCTTCCAACTGTGATCACAGCACTGTTGTTACTTCAGTTTTAGTGTTATTGTTTTTAAACAAAGTGCTTCTAGCCAACATGTATGGAGTAGTTTGATTAGCCCAGTAGTAAGTACAAAAAGCATGGTTTTTAGCTGTGCTGGTGTGTGGGTGGGTGGATGGGTCACGGACCCAAATTGCACTGGGCCCAGCTGAATGGTGCTAGCCTTGAACTAGGCTAAGAATGACCAAGTTTCATTTCGTTTGTGACCCAAGTCACATGCAAATCCGAGTCTTCAGAAAAGTGAAAGGCTGGTACTTTAACCCACTTCCCCATCCCACCCCCAAGTGATCCAGTGCAGCTCGCTTAGTTTAACTCTCTGCTCAGACACATTTGTACCATCCTAAAACATTCCCCAGCAAACTCCGTCTCCCCTCTAAATGGCTGCCTGCCAGGGGTGTGTACGATATACCCATCTGTTAGCTGGTAGGTATGATATAGACAAAAATAAGCAGCCTAAGGGCACCACCTAGTGAACAACTCTACGAACATGACCTTAAATCCCTAAACTTGTAGAAATAAAACAGAAGACTGGGTAACTAAGGGCTGGGTATTCAGCAATGCAGGTGGTGTAATAGTCACCTAGTGCTCCTGCCCTTCTCTATCAATCTATCATTATTAGTTATTTGTATTGCAGCAATGTTTAGAGGCCCCATCAGAAATCAAAGGTGCCTGGCGCTAGGCACTGTACAAACAGATGCTAAAAGAGACAGTCCTTGTTCCTATGAGTTTACAATCTAAATATATAAAAGACAGACAAAAGGTGGGAGAAAGAAAGTATTAATGTATGGGTCAGATCCTCCCCTGGTGCATAGTTCATAGACTTTAAGGTCAGAAGGGACCATTATGATCATCTAGTCTGACCTCCCGCACAACGCAGGTCACAGAATCTCACCCACCCACTCCTGTAATAAACCCCTAAGCCAGGCCTGCACAACATGCGGCCCAGGGGCCGCATGCGGCCCGCGTGAGCTCACTGTGTGGCCCTCGGAGGAGTGAGTAGGTGGGCTCACTGTGCGGCCCAAAATCTGGGATTGTGTCCGTTGGTCCTTTTTGCTGCTTGTCTCTGGGCTGGGGGTTGTCCCAATGCTGCAAAGAGGGGGTTCCCAAAGGAAGGTGCTTCTTTCTAACCCCCGAGGCCGTCAGTATGTCTGCTCTTCTCTAGTCAGCCCACTTGACAAGTTTGATTGTCCTTGGTCTGGTTCCCATCCCCTCTCCAAGGGTTGCAGCTGTCTGGAGGTGCCTGCCTTCCACGCCTTCCTCATTCACACCTCATTCATTCAACAGGGCAACTGAATACAAAGTGGGGGGAAGATCTTATTCTACTTCTAGCAAAAAGACATTTTTTCTTTTACCTTAATTATACTACCTTAGGGGCCCACTATAACATATTACCAAGGGTCAATACAAAGTCATATAAAAGTTATACAAAAATGCATAATGCAGAGATTTATCTACAACTGCATTGACTGACTGTTGTGTGTAGTAATATAGTGACCCCTGGGGGGGTGAAGAAGGGTGTAATGGTGGGGCTGAGCGGGGAGGAGGCAGGTCCTATTTTACTGCTGTGATCTGGTCATCCTATGTGCGCTGTTTCTTTCCCCCTCTACAGGCTTCCACACCCCAGCGCTGGGGAAGGAGGGGTTGTTTCCGCAGGGCGGGCGGCACTGGTGGGGGGTGGGGGGAGTGGTGTTTCCATGGGGCCGGGGGGTTTTGGCCCTCAGCTGTTTTCTTTGGAGTAATATGGCCCTCGCTGCTTTACGAGTTGTGCAGGCCTGCCCTAACCTATGTCTGAGCTATTGAAGTCCTCAAATCATGGTTTAGAGACTTCAAGGTGCAGAGAATCCTCCAGCAAGTGACCCATGCCCCATTCTGCAGAGGAAGGCGAAAAACTACAGTGGAATTACGATCATGTACACCTTTGGAGGATCTGTCCCTATCCATATGGACAATATATCAGATAGTATCTATCAGTCTGGGTTCTTATACTGGGCCTATCAGCGTTGTGGCTGCATGCTCCTGCATCACTAAGGTCAAGAGGGGGACCACTCAAAGGAGCAGAGAGGTTAATATTTTGATTTTCACAGCATCTTGTTTTTATTCAAGACACTGTGTTGCAATGCAAGGACCATGAGCTTCATTTATAAAAATAATCAGACTTCTATAGCACGTTGTGTCCAGAAACCTAACAGCAGTTCACAAAGCTGGGCAAGCAGCATTATCGCTCCCTACCTCCCCTTTTACAGACGGAGAAGCTGACGCAGGAATTATTTGGGCCAGCATGGTACAGTGTTTCAGGGGCAGAGCTGGGGACTAGAACTCAGTCATCTGACTCCCAGCCTCAGTTCACAGCTGCCCGGTTCTCACGAGACAGGTTTATACTTCTTTCAAAACACTCACAAGACTCGTTAGCACTATATACTAGTCCCTATACCAGCCATTAAGGATCTCTAGCTTTTATTCTGCATGGAGCCTAAGTTATGCATGTATCCATACCAGAAGCTCTGGGGACCCAGGGGATGGTTGTCTCAAGACTAATGCGATGGGTTCATTATCCATACTGGGCTTGTATTTCTGCACATATATCCAAGATGAGTGGCCACAGCACATCAGCGGGGGTGATCAAAACCCCTCCGATTCTTGAGCATTATTGTGGTTGGTTTATATTGCAGAAAAAGGGTCATATCCCTGCAAAAGGGCAGCCCTCCCCATGTCGACCCAAGCCCCAGCTGTTGAAACAGCTGACCCAAGCCAGGCTTTCATGTCCTCTGCTACAGGCCTGGCTGCAGTGTTGACAATAGTTCAACGGCTTCTAATATTTAAAAATCATTTAGTAAAACAAAAAAATGCCGATCCCTTTTATTAGTGCCGCCCAGCCTATGTTAAAGTGACCCCATGTGTAGGGTGACCATGTGTCCTGTATTGGCCAGGACAGTCTCTTTTTTTAAGCCGTCCTGACTTTTTGGCAAAAGTGGGCAGTTCTCCCATTTGCTCTTGCCAACTTGGTCAGTTGGCAAGAGCAACCAGGGCAAATGCCCACTTTCCTCAAAAAAGTGGAGTGTGGCGCAGAGAAATGTGCGGGGGTGGAGGGATGGGGAGGCCAGGCCGGGCTCAAGCAAGCAGCAACAGCCTCGCGTGGCAGGCAGGGCTCAAATGAGTGGCAGGCAGAGCGAGCTCAAATGAGCAGCAACCCCAACCTTGAATGGAGACAGGGGCTCAGGCGAGCACCTAGGGCCAGCCCCGTAGGGGAGGGGGGCGCTTGGGCCAGGCCCACGTGGTGTCCTGTTTTGCCTCTGGGAAATATGGTCACCCTACCCACGTGGGACATTCACTCAGCCCATAACGAGATCATCACTGGACACGTTACTAGGAGCCCGTCCTGTAACCTTCAGCACAGCTGCACATGTGAACCGACGAGACGCAGAGAAGCAAGAAGTCCCTTAAATGGAGCCATCCCCTTTTGACCTGGCAAACTTGAAGAGCTCCATGGCCGCCCTGGCGTCTTCCACAGAGGAGTGGCCCTCTCTGTCAGTCTGTAAAACAAAAGAAGGGCCCCAAGAGTGACGTCATGCAAGCAAAACCAGCCTGGAAGATCAAGGTCTCCAGATGGACATTCCAGGCTTTACTGAGACAACCCTGCTGACAATAAGGCCAGGGCCGGCTCTAGCTTTTTTGCCGCCCCAAGCAAAAAAAAAAACAACAACAAACCCCCACCAGCGCCCACGGAAACACCCCCGCCCCCAGTGTTGCGCCGCAACAATTCCCCGCACCTCTCCCTGTCGGAGCGCTGGCAGGAGGGCGGCAAGCCCAGCCGCGGCCCCGCTCTCCCAGCCGGCCGGAGCGCCGCGGGGAGGGCGGCATGCCTGACTGCAGGCCGCCCCAACAACCCGCCAGTATGTTTAAAAAACACACACACACACACCTGAGCGCCGTCCCCCTCCCACCAAGGTGCCGCCCCAAGCACGTGCTTGGTAGGCTGGTGCCTGGAGCCGGCCTTGAATAAGGCACCCCTCAGCTGTGTATGTCGTCTCTGCCTGAGGGATCACTGTGGCATCCAGGCACGTACACAACCCAAGGACAGTATTATACTGGATTGGGAGGGGTCCTATCCTCTCTTCCCTTTGCAACAGGTACCTGCCCCCTGAATGGGAATTACACACATGTATCACCGGGAGAGTAGAACTCATGGTGTCCAGCCGTTCCTAAAGAGTGGAAAAATCCTGATACTCAGAACTGGGAGGGTGCTCGTTCTGATCATGAGGTGGGGTAAAGGAGAGGAGCCTTAGATGCTGCAACGTTCCCTGCAGGAACCCCGCACCCCCCTGAACCAGCAACAGACCAGAGTGATTTTACTAAAGGAAAATACAGGGAGGGGGGAGGGAATAGCCAGACAGTCTCTCAGTAGGAGTCTGTGTGCCCTTTAGTATGCAGAGTGCGGCCTTCTCGCCCGCTGGTCCCAGGCCCTCCCATCTGCTCGCCTTGGAGCCATTAGCTCCACACTTCTATTTTCCATGCCGGTTTCCAGGGAGGTTAATGCCGACTGCACTGTATCATTTCGATAACGATACAATTCGAGGCAGAACTGTTTCCAGGCAGAGATGCCTGAAGAGAAGGTGCCAGGCTGGGATTGCAAAATGGGACTGGCTCAGCAAGCTCACGCCGGAGCTCAGCGCTCCAGAGTCTCCGCCACAATCTGTAGTGAGCATAGAAATGAGCTCCGTGATTAGCGTGTCAGCCCCATAATAACTCCTCTGCAGTCCCCAGAATGCATCACTCATTCGACAGCAGGCCGAGCGACACTGTGATTATTTTATTACTGTGTTTATAAAGGTGCCAGTCGGTGCAGAGTTGGCAGTTGTTTCTGCCAAGAGCAGAAATCCTGATGAGGCAGGGAAGGATTCCCTCCAGCTGTCCCCACACTAGGTTGATGTCACCCACGCCACAGTAGACACTTGCCTAATGGGTGTGACTCCTGGGCCTAATTCCAGGGCCCAGCCCGACGGTTCCCCCACATGTTCATAACCGCCATGGAGTTCCTCCACAATATTTAATGTTCTTCTTCAGAGCGGTGGCGCCAAAACATGAACGAGGGGTTCTTTCCACAACGTTTCTCCGCTCTCAGTGCGATGGGGGCAAAACATTCTCCTTCCCAGCGCCGTCAGTCCCTGCTCTCTTCCCCCACCATGCTCCCCCTCCCTGCTACATCTAGGTGGCTGCCATACCCAATATTCATTTTCACAGTGACAGCAGGGGCAGGTACGTTGTGTGAAGTCTCTGGCAGTGGGGCGGCTGGTCCTGGGGAGTCAGGGGACTGAGTCTCCTCACTCTGGACAGCAGCAGCTTGGCCCCTCTCCTCTCCTGCTCCTGAGCTGCATCCAGGGTGCAGGGACTACATGGGTCCCTCAGGACACAGGAGGGGAGTTCCCCTTGCAGCACTCGGGGCTGAACATTGTAATGAGCAGCACTGGCTGAGGCATTTTGGGGCTGGTCAGAAACAATTTGTGATTGGCTGCCTCCAAACAGAACCAGTTTCTGCCAGGCCAGTGCCGGGCTGAGGATTGGGGGGTGTTTTGCAGGCAAAGGATTGTTAGATCCTCCTTCTCCGGCTTAATGCTGCAGCGTGGAGCCTGCCTGTCTATTCTTTTCATTTTTAGTCATTGGTTTGCATCAGTTTAACATCAGTTGCATTTTCACACCGCTGCACAAGGAAAAGGACTAGAAATGGTCTGTTTTAAGTTAAAACTGAGATTCTCCTGGACAGGGCCGAAAAGCAGCTCTGTTAGCAAGGGTCGCCCGCTCTGGCTCATCAGTGCTATTACTTCTCATGAAGAGCGTCCCATACGATCATTTCCCGGGCCTGGGGACAGGAATGCCAAGCAATGATTAGCTTATCCAAAAGGTGGCCAGGACCTGCAGTGCAACCCCCAGACCATTGCTGGGTGTTCTAATATTTGGTCCAATTCCCACTTACCCCCAGCTTGATTCCAAAGCCATCAAGAGCTGTGTCTTGGACACGCCCTGAGCTCCTACAGGCCTTGAACTCTCTCTTTCTCTGGGCATTTTGCTGAAATCATGGTGGCATCCTGGCATCAGGTGCACGTGTTCTGCTCAAGAGGAGAGTGGGCTTTGGCTCAGAGAGGTGCGTTTCTCCCACTGTGCCGTGCAAGCTTCAGTGTTGTAGTAAGACAGCTCCCAACCAGCTTTCGCTTCTTTTCTGCACGGCCTGGAGAATTCTTCCTGTGCTGCTAACGTTCAGCTCTGGACACACAGAGGCTGATGGGAGGAACCGGAGTGACCATGCAGGATAAATTAGTGGTTCTGCCTTCGTCATCCCACACCTGTGAAGTCCCAAGTGCTCCCAGCTCCCATCGACTTCAGTTCCTGATGTCCAAGGGAGCTGAGGGCACTCCCAGGATTGGGCACTTTCTGAGAGGATCTTGCCATTTTCTCTTATCTGCAGACAGTCACGATGTTTAAGTGGCTTGTTTTCATTAGGGAAAGGCTGTTGCTAGGCCACACCAATCCCTCTCATTGGTGAAAATGGTTCCTTGCAACCAATCAGTGGGTCTTTGCTGGAGTTCACACACACCAGCAGCTGAAGCACTAAGCGACTGGCAGATGTGCCTATTCATTTTTAGCTCACACCTATTGCTCCTGCTGGCCAAGCAGGTTATTAAGGCTCCTGTGATTTTAATTTTTAACTGACTGTAGGTTTTCTGCCTTCAAATTTGCAGTCCCAACAGAAACAAGAAGGCGGCCATTCATGTGGTAAAGGCACAGGGCTGAGAAACAGGACACCTGTGTTCTAGCTCTGACTCTGCCACAGACTCCCTGTGTGGCCTTGGCCAAGCCCCTTAATCTGTGCCTCTGTTCCCCATCTAGAAAGTGGGATTATAAGCCTTTCTTCCTCTGTCTTGTCTATTTAGACAGTAAACTCTTCAGGGAAAGGAACTGTCCTTCACTATGTGTTTGTACTTAGCACAATGGAACCTCTAGGGCAGGGGTGGGCAAACTACATCCCGCAGGCTGGATCCGGCCTGCCAGCCATTTTAAGCCAGCCCTCGAGCTCCCGGGAAGCAGGGTCGGGGGCCGCTCCATGCGGCTCCCAAAAGCAGTGGCATGGCCCCGCTCCGGCTCCTACATGTAGGGGCAGCCAGGGGGCTCCGCTCTGCGTGCTGCCCCCACCCCAAGCGCCACCTCCGCAGCTCCCATTGGCCAGGAACTGCGGCCAATGGGAGCTGCAGGGGCGGCGCAGGGCAGCGCGCAAAGCTGCCTGGCTGCGGTTCCGCGTAGGTGCTGGAGTGGGGACATGGCCGCTGCTTCTGGGAGCCGCTTGAGGTAAGCGCCGCCCGGAGCCTGCGCCCCTGAGGCTCTCCCTGTGCCCCAACCCAAGCCCTGATCCCCCTCCCATCCTCCAAACCCCTTGATCCCAGCCCAGAGCACCCTCCTGCACCTCAAACCCCTCATCCCCAGCCCCACCCCAGAGCCTGCACCCCTAGCCGGAGCCCTCCCCCTCCCCTCCACCCCACTATCCCAGCCCAGAGCCCCCTCCCGCACCCTGAACTCCTCATTTCTGGCCCCACCCTGGAGCCCACACCCCCAACCGGAGCCTGCACCCCCTCCCGCACCCCCACCCCAATTTTGTGAGCATACATGGCCCGCCATACCATTTCTATTCCCAGATGTGGCCCTCGGGCCAAAAAGTTTGCCCACCCCTGCTCTAGGGGCTACTGTCATAGAAATAGCTCCCATTTCTAGTCTCGGGAATCTGCGGTTGCACTGGGAGGTTTTCTTTGTCCAGCCTTTTAAAGCTAGAACTGTGATCAAAGAAAATCATATTAAGCATTGTGAAATACTCCAGACCCTCTCCTCACCATCCCCTACTGGAGGCCCCATACAAATACAACTTTAACAGCTCCACAAGAGCTAGAGTTTACTGGGGTGCATCAGAAAAATCCATAGCCCAGCACTTCCATCAGAGGACCAGGAGAGCCAGGGAATCAGAGGCAACAGATCACTCGTGACAATCCCCATGAGATGGGTTTCCCAGCTCAGAGTCAGCACTTGTCTCCCTCAGCTGCTGCTGCTGTTTCAAGCTCCCAAGAATGATCTAGACACCTTGCAAAACAAGCAAAGACCTTGTCCCTGCTCCAGAGAGGGTACAGTTAGACATGCACAATGAGCCAAGGATGCAAACAGACAGAGGAGGTAAAAGGGAAAGGAAGCACAAGGGGAACAATAAAATCATGCAGTTACTCAGCAAGACTCTGATCCTGCAGTGAGCTCTGCACAGACAAACCCCTGCATCAACATGCAGCCTCACTGACTCTAAAAATGGGCAATTCCATAGACACAAGCGTGCAGGTGTAATAAAAGGGCACCACATAGGAGCAGAGCTCATTGCAGGACTGGGGACGGAGGCACATGCATCTCTGGATGGCTCCATTAACTTCCCCCACATCCAAGCTCCTGTGGGAGAGGAAAGCCTGCCAGGAATGTACATAAGGTCAGAGGGACGATCCATTTTAGGATTCAAATTGCAAGGTGCCCCTCTACGAAAAACGGCTTTTAACGGAATTAAAGGGGAAAAAGATTAGTAAGAAAGATGTGAAAGCAAAGCTCAGCTGGAATTGGCACATGTTGCTCCGGGAATGGCTGTTGCTAGACAGAAGTAAATGTCTGTGTGTCACCTCACCTTCTCTCATTGGTTAAAATTCACTCCAATGACAGGCTCGTCAGTTACTTGCTATTGCAGCTGATTGAAAAGCTAATTTGACCAAAAAAAATTTATAAGAGCCTTGAGTTCACATTGCTAGGATTCCTGGGCTCCTATTAGTCATTATTCAGGAGTATTTGGATGAAAGCCACTTATCTGCAAATCTTAAAAGTGACATGAAATTTAGCATAATGGATATTCGTCCACACATTCACTACCTGTCATCCTCTTGCTTAAAAGTGTTCAGTCGTCCAATCAGGGAGCAGAAACACCACCATGTGACTCAGGTGATAGAACAATGCAGATAATAGCTATTTGACACAAACAGCAATTCATTGAAACTTAGGTGAATATTCACGAACATTCTGAGAAACTCCACACTAGCTCTTGAATGATTCGCTAAGCAGCAAAGGGGCTACATTTGTAATGCTGTTCATAGCAAATACTCCAGCTTGCCATTCTCCTCCATCAGCCAGACAGGGTCATTGGGAAACCACACTCTTTTCACCAGCTACAGCAGGGTCATCAGTAACAGCCCTCTTGACCCAATAGCCCTGGCATGATTTTCCTCCTTACCTGGATGCTTTTCTTGAGCAGCTTTTCACAAAGGACCTTGAGAGAGACGCGCCTGGAGTTTCCCAGCCCGCTTTCCTTTCTCAGCAGCCAGTCATTGCACGTGTCATAGACTCTGTAGCGCCACAGGTTCTCTTTCAGTGCTTCAAAGTCATGACGTAAATCGTGGCCAACCACCAGCTTGTGTCTCAGGATCTGTAAAATCTGGAAAAGGCGGCAGAGAAGCAACGCTCACTCCACGAAAAAAACCCAAAGGCCAAGAGAAGCATCTGACGGTTAGGCCTTAGCGGCGTCGTTATAATCAAACTTTCCCAAAGGCCAGAGGACTGCTCAGAACTGGGGCTTTGGGCTTGTTAGAGACGAGGATAGGTGCCGCATGCACCCATCTCTAAAAGACTCATGCTTGCCGAAGGCTTCTGACATTTTCTGTTTGCCTCACACAGAAACACGTGCATTTAAGTGCTATTTTCAGAAGCACTCATCCCCCACAATTGGGCCCAGATTACCAAAAAGGGCTCAGCACTCAACAGCACTGAATGAGTGAAAACCTGGGCCCAATTGTGGATGCTGTGCCCTTCTAGTGTATCTGATACTCAAGACAAATCACAATTGTAAATCTGAACATCACCTATGCTGAGGCATTTTAATGCGCAGCACTTTAGAAATGTTCTTTCAATTCCATTTCTTTAGCGTGTGGCATTTTATCGTTATTTCTGCATTACTTATTTTGCTTAATGTTTTCCCTTTCTTGTCGGTATTTTATTTAAATGCAGCATCAGTCAGAGGGCCTGTAAGTGCTCGTATCCATAAGACTTAGTTTGTAGCTTCCTCTGTTCGCAACTTTGGCCATCACGCTACAGGGTGAAAACAATTTTCATGACCAGCATGGGTCTAGAGAAGTGGTTTTCATCGTGGGGGCTGGAGACTTAAGGTTTCCAAAGGGGTTTGCAACTCCATTCAAATTTGTTTAGAGATCCGCAATGAAAAAAGGTTGAAAATCACTAGTCTAGAGCAGGGGTCTCAAACACGCGGGCCCATGGGCTGCATGCGGCCTGCCAGGCTCCCTGCACTTACTTTCTGAAGTTCCGCCGCCAGAACAGCTGTCTGGCGGCTTCGCAGTTTCTGGGAGGGAGGGGGGAGGAGCAGGAAGCGCACACACAGGGGAGGAGGGGGGGAGAAGAGGCGGGCCGCCAGGCTCCCCCTGCCCCCCCTCCCAGTTACGTCCTATGGCCGCCAACTCCCCTCACCCCTGCCCACCCCCAGTTACGTTCTGTGGCTGCTAAGATCACTAAGATCCCCGTTCCCTCCGCGCTGCTCCAAGGTTCTATTTTTATCCCCAGGCAGTTCCCGCTGCCAGAACAGCTGTCTGGCAGCTTCGCGGTTTCTGGGAGGGAGGGGGGAGGAGCGGAGAGCCACGTGCTCAGGGGAGGAGGCGGAGAAGGGGTGGAGAAGAGGCGGGGCCTAATTGAAGGGGCGAAGTGGGGGCGGGGCCGGGGGCAGTGATGTGGCCCTCAGGCCAATGCACTAGTCCTCATGCGGCGCTTGTGGTAATTTGAGTTTGAGACCCCTGGTCTAGAGTCTTACTTCAAGGTCAACCAGCATTAGGAACAGTCTTTTTGTTCTATGTTTGTACAGAGCCTAGCACACGGGTCCTCATCCATGACTAGGGCTCCTAGGTGCTACTATAATACAAATTTATAATCGTCATCATCAACACGTAGGGTAAGGATCACCAATCAGATCACAGGTTTGCTCTGTGAGGGAGGATCTCTAATTTTGATAAAAACACCTTGTATGCATTAAACACTGAAAATCAAAATCTTTCCATGCAAAATATCAATGCCTTAGTGACGGAAAGTCATTACCGGCTGATGGCAGTTTGGTAACCCACATGCAATGAGTCTGGTGGTGTAGGACTTGTGGTCTCTGTTCCAGGGGGAGCCAAGACTGGAATGTAGGGAGAGGATTGGCAATTGAGGAAGGCTGCTTGCCTAGCATGGGGTTCTACAGAGCATGATCAGTCCCTCATCCACAGAGACAGCACATTCACCTACCTTCGTTTACTGTGAGCATTTTCTTTCACGTGCTCCCTGTTCCTTTGCTCCATTGATCTATGTTTTAATCTCTTTTGGGTCAGGGTCCCATTTTAACTGAACTAATGGAAACATGAGCCACCTTGCTGGCAGCTTTGGTAGTGACCCTAGGCAGGTAAATAACCCACAAGCCACTGCAACCGGGATTATTCTCTCATTAGCTTTTCTACAGCAGCGACAAGAGAGTGTGTGGCAGCCAGCATCAAATCCTGTTGACGGAGTTACTGTACAAACTGGATAAACATGTCCTCAAACTGGTCGGTTAGCCTCACCACCCCGCCAGCTGGGCCCAACCTTTTATAGATTTCAGCTAGAAAATTGTATCTGGGGGGGGACCTCAGTGACGCATAGACACGTGTGCCCGACGATGAATCTAGAGCCATGCCGTGGTGCCAGTTCAGAGGCAAAACTCAGAGAGGAATGCCACTCTCTGCCCAACAAAAGGCCAAGTGTTTCATTTGGACAAGGATGGATTGTGATTCCTCTTACCTGTTCCCGGGCAACCCTGAATGGTGTGGCTCCTTCCATGTCCACTGGGCGAACCCCGCTCACGGGGGTCCTGAAAGCTGTTATAACACCTTCTGGTCGGATGAATTGGTCATAGACCACGTTGCCATAGTAATCTACGATGCTGCAACGGGCCAATCCATTTTCAGTTCCGAATGGTCCCATGCCCACCATCTCGCAGTCCAGGGCCACGACGTCAGAAGGCTCCACCATCTTCAGCCTGGTTTAAAGATGGCACGAAACAGCACCTGCAATAAATGTAAGCAGACTGGGTGTGGATGTGTGTGTTACAGTGAGCCTGAGACAGAGAGCGTGAATGTGCTTCGATCCCTTAGAAAACACGCAAGGCATTGCAGGAGAAAACACAGTGATGGTTCCACATCCCTCTAGAATCACGTGCAGCAAAAAATCATCATTTCACTCTGCCAGAAAGACCCCCCCCCCTTCTCTCCCCCAGGTCGGAAACACCAGCACTTTTCAGGCAAGATGCTCCCCACTATGTAACCCTTTTTCAGCAGCAAGGTAATGGTCTGAGGGAGAATCTTTTCCTATGGAGTCACCCCTAATGAACACTGTCCCCCCACCCACATAATTGCAGTACATTCCCTGACCCCCACGCAGGAGATCCTCTACCGATCATTTATATCAGTGGTCCCCAAACTGTGAGGGATGCCCCCCTAAGGGAGTATAGAGCAGTGGTCCCCAACGCGGTGCCCGTGGGTGCCATGGCGCCCGCCGGGGCATTTATGTGTGCCCGCCGTCAGGGCCGGCACCAAAGAATGAAGAGGAGAGGAGTGCATCAGCCGGAGAACCCGCCACCGAAATGCCGCCGAGGAGCGCTTCCGGCGGAGAAGCTACCACAGAAAAGCGCTTCCTGCCGAAATGCCGCCGAGGAGTGTGGCCACCGAAGAACCGTCGCCACCAAAATGCCGCCGAGAAGTGTAGCTGCCCGCCACACTCTTCTGAAGGCGTGAATGTGCTCTTGGCCACAGAAAGGTTGGGGACCACTGGTGTAGAGGAACGTTCGGGGGGAGAGGGGACACATGGCAGGACCCGGGCCAGCACCCACAAGAGGCAGGAAGGGAGTGCCACCCACGGCCACAGCTCCCCTCTGCCCAAAGCCCACATCCGACCCCTGCTCCCAGTGCTGCCTTCATTCCCTCTCCATGCCCAGGACAGCCCTGCCTCTAGTCTCAGCTCCTCCCCCATCCCCAGTTCAGCCCCCTCTCTCATCACCAGAGGTTGGTCCAGTAACAGACATTACCTCACCCACCTTGTCTCCAACGTCCTGGGAGCGACACGGCTACGCCGCCCCTGCCAACGCGCTAGTCCCGGTTTGTAACCCTGCATCGGCCCAGCCCAGCCTGTGGAGGGGGCCTGACCTTTGCAGGGGAGTGGAGACTCCTTTGCTAGAGGGCCCTTGGCAGGGGAGGGTGCAGGTTGAGTGAGGGACAGAATGGCACGCCAAAGGCCGCCCGCTGCCATCAGGAGTGAGGAACTTTGGCCCGGTGGGAATGCTGCAGGGTTTCATGGCGCCATCGCCACTTCCCCCCCAGCGGGTTGCTCACACTGCCCACTCCCCCACTAGAACACATCCCTCCACCACTTTCTCTTATGGACAGACCTTTAACAGCCTCCTAAATGAGTTGTATTATAGGAGCACCGAGGGGCCCTAGTCATGAGGCTCTGTACACAGAACAAAAGGACGGTCCCTAATGCTGGCTGACCTTGAAATCCTGTCCACATGGAAAATGGCCCCGCTGTCCTGGAGTTGAGCAAAGTGTCCCATGGCCTCTCAGAGCAGCTGGCGGTCTGGGGCACAGCCTAGTTCTAACCAGTGCATGTTTAGCATTTTTAGGGTAAGCAAAGTTTCTCCTTAAAAGTTAAATAAATGCAATCTGGATAGCAACAAATGCAAAAAGGCCCCACCTGTGAGAGTCAGTGCAGCCAGTCTCCCAGGAAACAAAGGTTGCAATCTGCTAAAGACGACACACTTGTTTCTAGTTGACTCCTTCCCACTACTGGGCTTCACTGCAGACACTGGTTGCTTGGGGATTTTCACAAGAGCAAAGATC
Organism: Chelydra serpentina; assembly: GCA_037349315.1. Classification (NCBI taxonomy): domain Eukaryota; kingdom Metazoa; phylum Chordata; order Testudines; family Chelydridae; genus Chelydra; species Chelydra serpentina. The sequence goes on from JBAIAC010000033.1 coordinate 25,077,382, forward strand.
GTCCAGGTTAGAAATGGGAACAGCCTGTTAGCTGATCTTATCTATACCCAAGCAGGGGCCAGGGCAGAATTATTTACCACAGGCGGTTCCCCAGGGTGGTGTTCAGTTTCAGACAACAACCTTGAGAGCAGAGAATTCAAGAGACCAGCAGATTGTTTACTGAACCTTGTACAAACAGAATGAGACACACTGCCTGCCCCAAAGAGTTTATAGTCTAGTGTAGGGCCAGCCTTATCTATGCTACTTTAATCACTGCTGCCAGCTCTCTCAATATTTGGTACTTAAAGCTCCAGCTCCTGGAAGCAAGTGAGTGTGTGAAAATCTCAGCTTTCACTAGAAAGTTACTAGTCTTCGTGGCTGTGGAGAAGGGTCTCGTTTTTGAGCCTAAGCACTCCCAAAACCACAAGGCAAACAAAAATAATCCCCATTTTAAAAAACTGTAACAATTTTAAAGCCAATCCCACGATCTGGGGGCCCTGACTCCTGTTTTTTGAATGTGGGGGGTTGGCAGTACTACCGCTGAGTTAATACGCTCTAGCTCAGGCCAACACAGAGGCTAGTTATCTCAAGGTGAAGCACGTCATGCTGGCACCTTTTAACTGTGTGTTGTGCCTCTTTATCGAAAGAGGGAAGCACAGCTGCAAGCCTCACTGTAGAGCTCCATGGGGCGCTGGGCAGGACTCTTAAATCTCCCCCACTTGAAATTCTGCTATCGGTTGCCAGATGAATTCGAGACCCTGTAGTTTCCCAGAGAATCTCTTTCTCTTCCAGCCCCGGTCTAATTATGCCCAGGTGGAGCCAAGAGCAAGTTGCTAGGGAGACCATGTGCTCTCCAAGTCGTTACCTGGCTACCTGCCTGCGCTCTCTCCGCCTGCAATCTCTCTCTCACACACACACAGTGACCCTGTGATCCGCAAAAGCAAACACTTTGGGTGAGATCCTGGCCCTAGTGAAGTTCATGGCAAGACTCCCATTTCACGGGTAGTCACTTTCTTCAGAAGACTGGACTCTTTTCTGCTTTACTCACAAAATAACACACTTTCCAATCAGCCTACTCTGCCCTCCGTATCTGTTGTACCCCCAACCCCAACCTCATTCATTGTGTGTTTGTTTGCTACAAGGAGGGAAAATGCAGATTGCAATTAGCATTGGGGAGTTGAAATCAGAACAGGTTTCAAGATAAATCCTCTCCACTGTCCCTCTTGGAAAAGAACGCAAATATAAAAAAAATTGAAAAAATTCATAGGCAGGAGTTGAAGACCAAGCATCTCAGAGAGGTGATTAAGAAAAAGCAGAAAGCCTACAAGGAATGGAAGATGGGAGGGATCAGCAAGGAAGGCTACCTTATTGAGGTCAGAACATGTAGGGATAAAGTGAGAAAGGCTAAATGCCATGTAGAGTTGGACGTTGCAAAGGGAATTAAAACCAATAGTAAAAGGTTCTTTAGCCATATAAATAAGAATACAAAGAAAGAAGAAGTGGGATCGCTAAACATTGAGCATGGAGTGGAGGTTAAGGATAATCTAGGCATGGCCCAATATCTAAATACTTTGCCTCAGTCTTTAATGAGGTTAATGAAGAGCTTAGGGATAATGGCAGGATGACAAATGGGAATGAGGATATGGAGGTAGATATTACCACATCTGAGGTAGAAGCCAAACTAGAACAGTTTAATGAGACTAAATCGAGGGGCCCAGATAATCTTCATCCAAGAATATTAAAGGAACTGGCACATGAAATTGCAAGCCCATTAGCGAGAATTTTCAATGAATCTGTAAACTCAGGGGTTGTACCATATGACTGGAGAATTGCTAACATAGTTCCTATTTTTAAGAAAGGAAAAAAAAAAAAGTGATCCGGGTAACTACAGGCCTGTTAGTTTGACATCTGTAGTATGCAAGGTCTTGGAAAAAATGTTGAAGGAGAAAGTAGTTAAGGACATTGAGGTCAATGGTAATTGGGACAAAATATGACATGGTTTTACAAAAGGTAGATCATGCTAAACCAACCTGATCTCCTTCTTTGAGAAGGTAACGGATTTTTTAGACAAAGGAAACACAGTGGATCTAATTTACCTCGATTTCAGTAAGGCATTTGATACGGTTCCACATGGGGAATTATTGGAGGGAATAACTCCCCTCGGGGAGTTAACAGTTAAATTGGAAAAGATGGGGATCAATATGAAAACTGAAAGGTGGATAAGGAACTAGTAAAAGGGGAGACTACAGCGGGTCATACTGAAAGGTGAATTGTCAGGCTGGAGGGAGGTTACTAGTGGAGTTCCTCAGGGATCAGTTTTGGGACCAATCTTATTTAATCTTTTTATTACTGACCTCGGCACCAAAAGTGGGAGGTGGGAGTGTTCTAATAAAGTTTGCGGATGACACAATTGCCAATTCAGAAAAGGATCAGGATATCATACAGGAAGATCTGGATGACATTGTAAACTGGAGTAATAGTAATGGGATGAAATTTAATAGTGAGAAGTGTAAGGTTATGCATTTAGGGATTAATAACAAGAATTTTAGTTATAAGCTGGGGACGCATCAGTTGGAAGTAACGGAAGAGGAGAAGAACCTCCAAATACTGGTTGATCACAGGATGACTATGAGCCGCCAATGTGATATGGCCGTGAAAAATGCTAACGCGGTCTTGGGATGCATTAGGCGAGGTATTTCCAGTAGAGATAAGGAGGTGTTAGTACCGTTCTACAAGGCATTGGTGAGACCTCATTTGAATACTGTGTGCAGTTCTGGTTTCCCATGTTTAAGAAGGATGAATTCAAACTGGAACAGGTACAGATAAGGGTCACTAGGATGATCCGAGGAATGGAAAACCTGTCTTATGAAAGAAGACTCAAGGAGCTTGGTTTGTTTACCTTAACCAAAAGAAGGCTGAGGGGAGATATGATTGCTCTCTTTAAATATATCAGAGGGATAAATACCAGGGAGGGAGAGGAATTATTTAAGCTCAGTACCAAGGTGGACACAAGAACAAATGGATATAAACTGGCCCTCAGGAAGTTTTGACTTGAAATTAGACGAAGGTTTCTAACCATCAGAGGAGTGAAGTTCTGGAACAGCCTTCTAAGGGAAGCAGTGGGGGCAAAAGACATATCTGGCTTCAAGACTAAGCTTGATAAGTTTATGGAGGAGATGGTATGATGGGATAGGCTAATTTTGGCAATTAATTGATCTTTGACTATTAGTGGTAAATATGCCCAATGGCCTGTGATGGGATGTTAGATGGGGTGGGATCTGAGTTACTACAGCGAATTCTTTTCTGGGTGTCTGGCTGGTGAGTCTTGCCCACATGCTCAGGATTTAGCTGATTGCCATATTTGGCATCAGGAATGAATTTTCCACCAGGGCAGATTGGCAGAGGCCCTGGGGGTTTTTCGCCTTCCTCTGCAGCATGGGTCATGGGTCACTTTCTGGAGGATTCTCTGCACCTTGAAGTCTTTAAACCGTGATTTGAGGACTTCAATAGCTCAGACATAGGTTAGGGGTTTATTACAGGAGTGGGTGGGTGAGATTCTGTGGCCTGCATTGTGCAGGAGATCAGACCAGACGATCATAATGGTCCCTTCTGACCTTAAAGTCTATGAATCTATGAGTAAATCACTGAGTTTCAAACTAGCTGCATCTCTCCTGCATGCACCTGGGTGATAACGTGGCACCTTTTAGTGCATCAGCAGGATATCCTGTTGGTTGAGGCTCCTAACAGCCTTGGAGCCCTGTGGTTAATGGTCATTGATTTAACTGACACTAAACTTCCACATCAAACCAAAGCCAGACACTTACTCAGTGTATTAACTTTGGCAACAGTGGTTACCTCAGCATGCCAAAAACATTGAAACTGAAGTTTGAGTTAACAGATTTTAAAGGAAAACTGCAAAGGAGTATTAACTATTTTCCATCCCCATGATGCTATGTAAAACATGGTTAAATCACTAAGATGTCTTTAAAACAGTCTGTTTATTAAAAAGCAAAATAATGGAGGTAGTAACACCAGCTCAAGGCTGGTGATCTGTACTGAGAAAGGAACACAAGAACCGCAGCCAGAGCTAAAAAGGACTGCAGATCTTCACAGCTCTTTTTAGACAAATTGTGTAGTGTTTTCTGAGTCTCCAGGCTCCCTCTGAATCTTCTGTAGCCAGAAAAGAAAAGGTGGAGGTCAGTGCAGGGTACTGCAGCTCAGATCTTTCTGTCTTGAGAGATTGTGTTGTAGGGATTTTTAAGGCATCTAACACCATGTGCCAGGCAAACTACTCCAAAAAAATGTCTGAAAGTAGCCCTCTTTTTCCTGATGCTGAGTTGTCTGCAAACAGGCACATTTATTCATTCTAGTCTGTCATGTTACAGAAGATTTCAGTTTGTGAAGAACCTGCTGGAGGCTATTTCTTTCAACTATCTCTGATTAGTCACAATTAGTGATGGGTAACTGGTCACCTCAATCATATGGCAGTGTTTGCGCTCCCTGATTGGAGCAAGCACTTTTGGCTTGAACAGTGAATTCTTTTATTGACACACACGTCCCTTTGTTGATGTGCAAACACAGGTATTTGCACAAAGAGGAGCTGTTTCCCTCCCGTTTATGTGAACAAAAATTTATTTGCACAAGGGTGTGTAGCAAAGTGAACAAAACCCCCATAACCTATCACTCCACACCACTGTTCAGATAGTCACAAATCCTGTTTTTGCAACAGTGCCCCCCGCCCCCTTTCTCATTACTGGGTTTTTCATAGTGGAATTATCATTTTGATAGCATCTCCCAGGACTCATAAAGGTTCCCAATTCACATAAATGGAGATCTTGAAATATTTGCAGGTATTTATAGCTGCAGCACTGAGTCTGCCTGCTTCACCTTCCACATTCTGATTTAAATTCATTTTTCTACACTCATCTAATTCCATCATCAAAATGATTGCAGTTTTCCTTTAAGCAAAGCATTTTTCTGGTAGATGGGAAGGGCGGGCAAAGATGCAGCTTCAGAACACCAACCATAGTGTATTTTAAATAAAATTATCCTACCAGATATATATGACTCACATAATGATTAGCTTCAGGAAAATAAGGCTGAGCAAGCCTTCTGCCCCTTGCAAAACTCACCTCACTCTTATGACATGTGATCAAGGCAGTTTGGTTTGTTTTATGAGCATTAGTAGCTGTGATTCTGGCAAGACGCTCCTTCTCTTTCAAGCACAGGGATGATTTGTGAGAGCCAAAATGCAGAATGAACAAGGTGAAGAAGGCCAGGCTAGGGTGTGGGAAGCACTTCCTCCCAAAATAGGTGTGGAGTCTCTTTAAACACCTTTTATTGTGTCCTTGAGGTAGAACAGCTGAAAATACTTAACAGTTCTTGGGCCCGTCTCATCTCCCAAACATGCAATAGCCCTGAAACAGGAGGCCACCGTACATTGCAAAAGGCTGGGATATTTCTACTATACACTCACACTCCGGGAGCTCGAGGGAAGGGATGTCACACCACACCAGGGAGTGGAAAGTCATAGTAAATAGAGGAAAGTGCGATTGTAAAACCAGGCACTGGCAGGTGCAGGATCTGAAACTAAATTGATTCATTTGTTCTGACCCGACTCGATTTCAAGGTGCCAGTGTTCCTTTAACACGCGGAAGCACCAGGCTTTAGATGTCACCATCTTTAACTAACAGGAGTCACCACTGCTGCTTCTCAGTAATTGAGAAGTACTAGATATAGGGCAACCTTCCCTAGTTCGGCCCAATCAGAAGATCCTTCAACAGCTGATACTACTGTTCACTGTCTCTCTCTCTCTCCCCCTTATAATGTCTGAGTCAGAGGAACATACCAGGAACTAATTGTGTTGCATCTTTTATGGCTGTGGCCAAGAGACTGGGCAATGGGATCCTCTCCCAAGAAAGCTTTAGAAAATACATTTATTTGGTGTATTACCACCTTCGAAAGCGGGCAAATCCATTGTAAAGTTGTCTTGAGGATAGGATCAGGTCCTAGGCGTTTGGGATAGGGCATACACCAAGGAGCCCTCAGAGCAGATGAGCTCAAGAAGCAGGGAATTCCCTCCCCAGAGGCCCACCTTTGAACAGCATTTTAAATTAAGGTTGCTATTGATTTGGTCCCTACACAGAAAGTGACTTGTTTTAAGAGACCTGTTTGCAGTCAGTTTTTACATTCTGTGCACGAGGCAGCGCCTGGATTGGTGACTGTCAAATGCTCTGAAATCTTACTCCTTACCACCGCATGGCCCAATCAAGACACACACAGGTTTTCACCAGTAAGTTTTACAGTTTGACAAATATATTATATAAATATTTCATTTTAAACCTCTAGCATCAAATTACACACTTTACACTCTTTCTAGAGAGAGAGACAGAGTTGAGACTCTGGGCTTTGTTTGTTCACAACCCTGGTGCCCAGGACAGGGAGCTCCTCACTCAAGAGGCGATGAAGTTGGGTTCTGAATTTCCCCCCGTTTTATTGTTTCAGTGGGACCACATTCAACCACCAAGGTGTGAACTGAATGAGGGAAACCTCACAGTCCCTCGGCCTTGAGACTGCACATTCAGGAAGACTATAGAGCAGTACTTTCATTGGGAGCGTCCTCAAAACCAAGGCTAGAATTTTTTCCCCTACTGGTCAGGGTAGACTTGGAGGGGTGGAGGAGGGAAGAGGAGACGACAAGAATGAAATTGGCAGAAGGTCCAGCTGTGGAGTCTATCTGCCTTCTTCTTGGCCTGTTACTACAGAAAATATATACAGGCACGCTTCTCTTCAAACACAGCGTCGCTGAGCAGAAAGGAGTGTAATCCGAGGCAAGGTGGCTGGTTCCCACCCTATATATTCAAACTGCCCCAGGAGGAGACAAACCCAGTGATAGAAGAACAAAGGAAGACATCAGCCACAGAGCAATATACCACAGCTGAATGGTTAGAAGTACGCAAGACCTATGATCATCCTGGTACCCCTTCCTCCTCCCACAAATTCTATCTCCCCCAAAACAATTAAACATTTGGGGGGGAGAAGAACAAAAGTCAAGTTCTCTTAGCACTGAGCAGTCTCAACACCATGGCTGTCACTGGCCCACACAGTATGAACTGGCCTTAGGCTATTGCATATAGACAGAGCTTTCTGACTGGCAATGGCTCCATAAGGCCCAGTTAACCGCACAACTCTGGCTTATTTCTATGGGTGAGTTTCATCTGTAACAGTGATAGGGCACCAGGCCGAGCTGTTCCACAATCATTGCACTTGGAGATAGTTAAAGTTACTCAGCCTTGCGCATAACACAACCACCCGAGGCAGGTTAGAATGGAGGTAAATGCACTGCCTGGGATTTCCTGCTGGTTAATTCCGAGTCCCCACCAGGGAGACTCTAGTTTGAGCTCTGCCAGAGAAACATTTAGCCTTTTAAACCGTACAGCTGATTGCGATCCCAGAAATCGGATTGGACGCATTTCCCACTCCCTTTGATCCTTTCACTCAACCCATGAAGAGTCAGTGATGCAGGCTCACAGCTCAGCGGTATGCATACAAAGGTCATATAAAATTTAAAAACATAGGCACATGAAGGAAGGTTGGGGGCAGAGGGGAGTGCATGTCACATTTCTATGCAGCAGCATGGCGTTAGCCTTTGTTGGAACCTGCTGGGTGGATACCCCACTGCATCATTTCAAAGTGCAGTTGCCCATTAACTCAGAACCAAAATTGATTAGCAGGCAGGGTCAGCCCTGCCCTGCATGGTCCCAGCTCTGCACGATGTACAGACACTGCAAGGAGTGGAACATTTCCCCCTGGAAAGGGGAGTGTGCAACTTTCCCCATCTCTGAGAGGACATCAGGAGCATCCCCTCTCCCAGCTCCAAATCTATTAGATGCTCATTAGTCAAGGAAGAGCCCAAATACACACCCCAGGGGCAACACACAGAGACTGTGGTGGAGCTCCATAACCTCTCTGAATTTAAAATTCAAGAGTTTCAAACAGAGCGGAAGGATGGTCTGAGCCAGGGATCGGTTACCTTTGGCACACGGCCTGCCAGGATAAGCCCCCCTAGCAGGCCGGGCCAGTTTGTTTACCTGCCGCATCCGCAGGTTCGGCCGATTGTGGCTCCCAATGGCCGCGGTTTGCCGTCCCAGGCCAATGGGGGCTCCGGGAAGCGACGCAGCCCGAGGGATGTGCCGGTCCCCACTTCCCGCAGCCCCCATTGGCCGCGGCGAACCGCGGCCAGCGGGAGCCGCAATTGGCCGAACTTGCAGACGCGGCAGGTAAACAAACCGGCCCAGCCCACTGGGGGGGCTTAACCTTTGGCATGCGGCCCGTCAGGGTGCCGATCTCTGGTCTGAGCACACCAAGCGGGGCAAGATGACATTGCAATCATACATCCATCCTGTTAAAAGTGCGGTGGGACATAAGGAGCAGCCTAGAGAAATAATCCTTATATCTGCCTGGGTGGTTTACATCTGATATAATCAGCACAGGAGCATGGGTGGTGAGTACTGAAAGGAGCCAGGCATGTCATAGATTTTAATCCAGGAGCCACAAGCTGTGCAAAGAGGGGCCACGTCTGCTTTCTGTCAAGTCAAACCCACTACGAAGCTGCCTCAAAAGCAGGACATTGCATTTGATCCTGACTTGGATCTCAGGGCCCCATTGTTTGTTGCTTTACAGCCTCGGGTAGCACAGTGTAAGTTACAGTGGCCCTGTGCTCTAATGGAGAGTCAGGCAACCCATGCCACTGCTGTCCCAGGAGTCTGGGGAGCACAAAAATGGTTTAGAGCCACCTTGGTCTCCCCCCAGTCTTGCACTTGGGACTGAAATGGAATAACTGAGAATTAGGGCCTAAGGGCCTTATGGGGTCCCTGAGTCTGGGCTCCAGCCTGAGCCCAAACATCTACACTGCTGTTTTCTAGCCCCCCAGGCCTGCGTAGGCTGACAGGGGCCAGCCATGTGGGTTTTATTGCAGTGTAGAAACACCTTGTGTCATCTCTGGTTGCAGAACTGGGAACTCCCACAGCCCAGCAACGTCAGCTGCATTTTGACCCGGATATTGCGAAACAAGGGTAATCACATTTCCCTTGCCATAGGTCTAAGGGCCTTTTGGCAGGGCTCTAAAGAGATAAACAGCTGCCTGCAACCTTCCAGGCAAGCTAATCTGTGGTGAGAATTAGGAGGCAAGGTCCCAGAATTTCACTTTAGTCAACACCACTCCATGCCATTGGAGGGTCTGCACCTGCTGCCCTCCTACCCCTCCCTCTTTCTGCATCTACTACACAACCAAGATTCCCCACATCACGCTTTGCAGTGTAACTGATGGCCACCAAGGCACCAATGCAGGCTCCATAGCAGCCAAAGAAAGGCAGAGGTGTGCTTCACATTTCAGTTTAGTTCTCCCTCGTGTTCAAACCGGGGAAGGGCATTATAGGGCACTGACAGATGAGAATGGGGGAGTGTGTGTGTGTGTGTGGGGGGGGGGTGTTGTGTTAATTTCCCTCTCTTACTAACCCTCAAGTTAATGAAGCTGAAAGTATTTAAAAGTCTTATTTTCTCATCCTACATTTGCTTTTTGTCCAGCTTGGGCCACACAGTTGGATTGATCGGTGTCATTTTCAGGCTCTCATGCACCACCACCAAGCTGCAATGTTGGGGGGAGCAAACCCTGCAGGGGAAAAGATTAAATAGGAGCGAACAGCTGTTCTTGGTTTAAAAGCAGAAGGTGTGAAAACGTCTCTATAGGGAGGAGAAACCATCAAGGAGAAGATGGAGACTGGGGATTTCATTTGCAGTCTATATTCAGGTCCTTGGGCCAGTACTGGTCCTCCATGTAGTGGTCACTGTCTGTGCAGCTGTCCGTAGGAGTGCGAAGGGGACTGGAAGGGTGGCTGCTGGCAAGCTCCTGCTCCCACTGGACCTCCACCAGTCTGTAAAGCTCCATGGAAGTCCGAGCATCCTCCACCGACGAGTGTCCCTTCTGGCCAACCTGAGGGCAAAGAGAAAAGGCCACGCTAGAGGGTTGGTGAAGGCCTCAGAGCCAAGCTCCCAACAAAACTTGCTGTTGCTCCGGTGGATAAGCGGTGTTTGGATCAGATTCTGTTGGGCTTCGAACACACCAAGGCCTCCATCTTACAATCAGATCTGCACATCAGTCTGTTTGAAGTACTTTCTGGGCCCCTCCATCACCACAGTATCTGTGGCCCAGATCCTCCAAGGTATTGAAGTCAATGGGAGCAAGATGCCTAAATACCTCTGAGCATTTGGGCCTGAACAACTCAAAATGGATTTACCCTCCCAGCTCAGTGGGGCAGGGCAGTGCTATCATCCCCTTTTTACAGATGGGGAACAGAGGTTCAGAGACTAAATGACTTGCACAAGTCTGTGATGAAGCAGGGAATTGAACCCAGGTCTCTCACATCCCAGCTTGTACCCTAAGCACTAGACCATCCTGCCTCTCTCACATACAGACTCTTATGGTCTCCCATTGGGTCTGCCCGCACAGATCCAATTGCAGCCTTAGCCATCTCAGCAGTGATGGGGTTAAAAACTCCCCAAATCCTGCTTTCCATTCCCCGAAGGCCCCTTACCTGAATCAATTTGTGGAGCAGCTGCCTTGCCAGGCTCTTGAGAGAGGCACTGACTTTCACAGGGAGTCCTGCCTTCCGGTTCAGCAAAGGGATTCGACTGGTGTCTCGAGTCCGGCTTCTGGGGTGAAAATATTTCAGGGCTCGGAAGTCATTGTGGATGGCATGTCCCACCACAATCTTGTCTTTCAAGATCTTCAGGATCTGGAAGCGTCAGAGGTGGTTAGTTGGGCATCACAGCGGGAGTAAAAGAGGGATTTAGAAGTCCTTCCTTGCACTGATTTTGGTTTCTCCCGCTCTATCTAACCCCACAACTAGTCATACCTCTCTGATGTCACAGATCCTAACTGCCCAGTGATAGCTATCCAATCACAATCAACGAAGAAGCAGGGCTACATTTCCCAGAGAAGACCAGTTCCAAAGCATCCTCTGGTTTCAGGGCAGGCTGGAAATTTGGGGAAGAGGGAGAGAAGTGCGGGGGGGTGAGGGGGGGGAAAAAGGGGAAAGACGCACAGAGATACAGAATCTCTCACCTCAAAGCTGACACACACAAAGCCAACTTCAGAGCAAGGATTAGAAACTAGGAGTTCCTGGCTCCTAGTCCTACGTTCATGTCTCTAGACCATGCTGCTTTTCTAATATCTCCTGGGAAAGTCTGGAAGGAGAGGGGGGCAGGTGACAGACTCTGGCTGTTTGCATGCCACCTGCCAGTGGGTCTTAGGACAGTAACAGCCTTGGATCTTGACAGAGCAGTGCATGGACAGCTGCCCAAAGAGGGGATAAAAATCTAACCCTTGTTCAGACTGTACAGATATGCACACCACACCTCTTGTTTACCTCTCTCTGTGCAGCACTGAACGGGGTAGCCTTCTGCATGTGTTGCTTGGTGATCCCACTCCAGCGAGTCCTGTAGTCCACGATGGGAAGCTCTGGCCGGATGTATTTGTCATAGATTACGTCTCCGTTGTAGTTCACCACTGTGCATCGCGCCAGCTCACTCAGCTTCCCGCCAGGGCCTGTGCCCACCATCTCACAATCAATAGCCACGAATTTCCCAGGTCTCTGCAGCGAGCGGGACAAGGAAGCTCGGCCTGCATTGGAGCTGCCAGGCAAAGGTAACCTGCTCTCTGAGTCTTGGGAAAGTGAAAGGGAGCATTGCCCAGCTGTGTCCTCCAGAGGGACTGGCAGAGACTGCAACAGAGCCTGCTTGAGCTTTGTGAGCTTTACCTGGACTTTCCCCACAGACTGATTATTCACAAGTGATACATCCTCACTGGCTGGCTGGCCACATCTGCTGGCTTCCCTGTTTAACAGGCCTTCTTTGGATGGCGTGAATGCCATTGGCTCAGTCCTGTGTCCCAATCTGGGTCTCAACAGCCCCCTCTGCTCCAGTAGAGCCCTGCGCTCCATAAACCGCTGGTGCTTCCGGCTCTTCTTTTTATTCTGGCTCTGCAGCAAGCCACGATCTTCCACTTCTGCTCTGCGAGCCAGGTGGGCTTTGGAGCGAGAGCAGCACAGATCCCATCTGGAGTTGGAGTGCCCGAGAAACCAGCCATCGGCCCCTTTCTGCCCCACCTCACAGGCCTTCACTGTGCTCACAACACCTGGCGTTAGACCCTGGCCAGAAGGCATCCTGCCAAAGATACCCACAACACAGGGTTAGTCAGTGCCTGGTAAGTAGAGATGCCCCTCGCCTGGATCTGAAAGGGATTATCCCATTCCCACAGCCGAGTGGAGATAGCACACGATGTGCCTCCTGGGGGTTATCACATGCAGTCTTGCTGTGGCTGTGTCAGTCCCAGGATATTAGAGAGACAAGGTGGGGAAGGGAATATCTTTTACTGGACCAGCCTCTGTGGGTGACAGAGACACGCTTACGAGCAAGGCAGAGCTCTCCTTCAGGTCACTGAGTTTACCACAGCTGGTCACTCAGTCGGGCCTTGTTAGGGCAGGGCCCATGGTCCAGAGTAACGCGGGCCTCGCGGGGCGGGGGGGGGGGGGGGGGGGGAAGGATAATGGAGTGATACGGCCACGAGAGGGTAATGGGGGCGGGGGGTGTTTATGAGCTAGCACGACCGTGGCTGGCGCTTATCCCAATCCCACTAGCTTGGCTCCGCGGTGCCAGCTCTACCCTGGGCAGGGGCCTGGGACGGAAGGACCAAAACAGGAATAGCAGGAGAGAGGTCATGTGCTTACGCGCCCCTCTGCCCCCTACCAGGGTCCCCCCTCCTTCAGCCCAGCCCTCCCGACTGGGTCGCCCCCGCTCCCTGTCCCCGGCCGGCCCCCCGCATCTCTTACCCAGCGAGCCGGCTCCCCACACGTGGCTTTCCCGGAAGCAGCTGCTGCAATGGCTCCCACATGCCCGGGCAAGTCCTGCCGCCGCGCTCCACCCTCCCCGCCGCCTATTGGCTCAGCGGGCACGGGGCCGGGTGCAATTTGCATGAAGGGGCGGGGCCGGCCTATTTGCTCCTGCCTGAGTTGCTTCCCAGCGCGTTGGGACGGTTCCCCGAGCGCCCTTCCCCGGGGCGGCCGGGCGCCTGTCTCCGGCAAGGGCTCCAGTGGGATCGGAGCGTTCGGGACCAGGTAGGCGCGGCAGGCAGCCCCTTGGGCCTGGGGTCCCTGACTACCTGCGGGCAAGGCCCTGGCCGCCAGAGGGCTGGGTGGCCGGGTTATATTGCCCCATAAACTCTGCTGCACTTCTGCAGGGAAAATGAGAGACCTCGATTCCCCTGGGCTCTGCTGCAGATTCCCCCGCACGCAGCAGCCTGGGCCCGTTGCCCGTGGGGAGCACTGATTTTACGGCTCTCATGTATCCTTGTGGCATAGTGAAGCTGTGGGGGGAGCAGAAAGCAGCAGATCTCTTATCCCAGCAGAGGCATGATGCTCACGGTGAATTCTACAGTATTACTATTCCCGAGTGTTGCACTAACACCCACAACCACGGCTGCTATATACTAGGTAGGGTGCTGCACCACCTCTGAGGTACGAAAAATTGGGCCCTCTGGGGTTAATTGTGAGCCCAAAAAACCGGGTAGCTGGCAGCATGTATTGAGCACCCTCACAGAATTCCCAGGACAGCCATCTCAAAAAAGGGATGACCCCGGGAAGACCTGCATAGGTGGCAATCCTAGTGCTGCACAAACACTGAATAAAATGAGGGATCCTGGCCCAACGAGCTTGCACTTTTGTCTACATGAGGTGTAAAATTAATGTCGATTTAAATGGATGTCGTTCTACTGGTGTAACACACACACGCGAGCGAACTCTTAGTCCAGTAGTCCAGCACATTTTTCAGTCTGGTTTATGTCACTTGGGCAGGGGTTTAAGTTGAACTGAAAAAGCCTGTGCTACTGGAATAAGGGGCGCTACTGGAATAAGAGTATAACATATAAGGATATAATCATAAGAATAAAAGGGAGGTTATACTGGTATAACTATATCATTTTAACTACACCACTATAATTATACCAGTGTAACTGGTCAAACTTCCTTGGGTAGACAAGCCCATTCTGCTCTATTTTGTTTTTATACTGTGCCCATCACCATGGGATTTGGGTTCCTGGTGGCATCTCCTTCAGAAAGAGACCTAGAGATCACCTAAAATGAATGCAGAGTTTAGTCTGGACCAAACCTTGTTCTAGCAGCTGCCCCAAAGTAGTCACATTCCCAGAGTATATGGGGCCTTAGTCCTTTCATCCTGCCCTGCATGCTGAGCGCTGCTCAGAACTGTCAGGTTAGTCCAAAGCAGACCTGGGCGAAGATGCCCGGGTTGTTTGGAGCACAGAGCTTTCTGAGCAGGCCAGCATTCTCCTGAAACACAGAAATCTACTTGCTCCAAAGGAACAGGCCCCAGTTTACCGTGTGAACAGTGAACGGCACTCTCTGATATTTGTCAATAAGGGCTGGTATCTAACAGGTAGGCCCGTGGGAGTCACAGGCAGGTCCAAGCCAGTAGCTCACATCATTTATTTTGTAATACAATTCAAGACAATGATCTTTTACTGGTATGACAAGCTATAACGAGGGTCACCATGTGTTACAGGGACAGAAACATCTATGGGTCACTGAGACTAAGGGTACTTTCTCCCCTTGTCACCATGTGGGAGGATTTCACGGATACCCCAGGGTCATTAGAGAAGCAATGGTTCCATTTCACATCCAGCTTTTCTGATTGTTTTATCATTCCCCCCCTCGTTCATTTGGCCTTTTATGTACTTATGCAGTGACCTCTCGTGCCCAGGAGAGGGCGCTTCATAGAACTCCTCTCCGTCTGTTTCTTCCTCTGCTGTCTCATTTCTGTCCCCAGGAAAGGTCGCCTCAGAGCCACAAGCAGGTTCTTGTCTTTGCAGGGATTCTTCTTTTTACTCCCACTTTATGGTGGCTGAGCTGAATGAGATGGATTTACCCCGGTGATAACAAAGAACTGAACTTCCACCACAGGGAAGGACTTTAGGCGGCAAAGGACTATAATGAAACCGCCCACCAAACACAGAGAATGGGTCACGCTAATCATATTAGCCTTTGGCTGCTAGCCACAAGGGTGGGGGTGTCAGATGCTCATCAGTATGCACCTCAGCCAGCCACCCAGATCCCACTGTTGCATTAGACATGGTACACAGGTAATTTAGAACTGCTTAAACTAGGCATAGATGTTTTCTCCTGCACTCACCTAACTGACTGTCTTATGCCACTAAATGCCGATTAGTGAGTCCGTGTGAGGGGATTTGACAGGCTGTTGAATTGGGCCCACAATGTTGCTGAATTGGTTTGCCGGGATTGAAATAGTAGAGAAACTGTGGGTTGGGGTTGAGGGGCGGTGGTGGAGGAGAGGGAGCGTGTACATGTGGTGGAGATGGGAGCAGCAGGGGGTGCTGCAGGTCAGGACTGGGCTCCATCAGCAGAGCTGTGTGGCATCTTCCCCTGTGGACAGGCAATGGTTCAGGTAAGAAATAATAAAATCCCCCACCACCCCAAAGGCCTTTAGCCAACACACCTTTAGACATACCCAGACCTTTGCCATCTGCTTGTTCTTTGTTAACTGATGGCCTGAAAGCAGAGCCAGCTTAGTGAGTTACAGACTCCCCAAGGCTGAAGCCAGGCTCGCTTCATGTGCAGCTGAGGCCAGCCCTGGGATAGTCCTGTTCCGAGGATAGCAGGTCTACCAGCTGAAAAGGAACCCTGGGTACATAAGAACATAAGAAAGGCCGTACTGGGTCAGACCAAAGGTCCATCCAGCCCAGTATCCTGTCTACCGACAGTGGCCAATGCCAGATGCCTCAGAGGGAGTGAATCTAACAGGTAATGATCGAGTGATCTCTCTCCTGCCATCCATCACCACCCGCTGACAAACCAAGGCTAGGGACACCCTTCCTTACCCATCCTGGCTGTCACAGCCACAAGC
The DNA here is from genome assembly GCA_037349315.1 of Chelydra serpentina. NCBI lineage: Eukaryota > Metazoa > Chordata > Testudines > Chelydridae > Chelydra > Chelydra serpentina. The sequence continues at coordinate 25,093,351 of JBAIAC010000033.1, forward strand.
CCTCTTTGCACGCTTTGCAGCACCCCAAAATCTTAGCCACGCCCAAAAGGACAGGAGTGACCCTGTAACAGGAAGCGCGTGGATTTAGAAAAGGACTCTGTGTTTCACTCAGACCCCAAGGACCAGGGTCTGGGCCAGCTGTGCTCTCAACATGCTGTCAGGCCACCACGAGGACTTTCATTAACAGCTCTGCCTGTTTCTGATTAATTGGAAATTGGCTCGCATGATGTGTTATTTCCCCTCCTCACTCCCTGTCTTCCATTCACAAGGCAGAGAGGGCAGTTCTGTGCCCTGGCCATGTATGGTGAGTTCGCATTAGTGTCTACACACTTCTTGTGTAGCAGGTGTGTGGGAGACGAAGAGAGACAGCACAGGTGCTTGCAAAGGTCAGATAGGAAATCCTGAGTGGGAATTGCTGGTAACCCTTCAACTGAAGAACCCTAAACAGCTCCTCCACACACCACCCTGAACCCGCTGAGGCTGCGTCTTTCTCTGCTGCAGTGTCTGTTTCTTCCAGCCGCACTGCAGTATCTGTCCATCTACAGTATCTGTCAAACAGCAGCATCTCCTACTCGATCGCTGCCTTATGAATCAAGACAAAAGGGAGAGAGCCCGGCATCCTGCGACAGCCTGTTGCATTGCTTATGTTGTTCCTGCGCTGTTGGGGCTCTCCGATGCTGCTTCGGAGAGCTCTAAAGGCCACAGCTCCTGCCTTAGCTACATCAGACAGTTACTGTATTCCTATATTTGCTACCCAGGGCTCCCTACCTCCCCGCCCGCTCACCCCTTATTAACAATGGCAGCTTCTGCACGCAGCCTCTCCCCGCATTGCAATCCATGTCTAAGAGAGAGACCGTAATTTGCACTCTCCTCCGGTGCAAATAAGATTTCTAATAGGGACAGATGCCTGCTGGGGGCTCTCAGAAAGGAACGGCTATTGAAATGGAATTGTTTGCTGTGGGATGCCAGGTCTTGGTGTGAGGCAGACAGGCCCAGGGGCCAGAGGGGGGTGCAGGGCTGCGTACACATACTGGTGAATTTGGGGCTATTTTTGGTGGGGGCTGGGGTTGCCAATTATTTAACTATAGAATCCAGAGGAGCCGGCAGGGCTGATAGAACAAGGACTCCAAATAGCCACCTCTTCCCACAAGTGTAAAGGACAAGGGTGTCGGCCAGGAAAGGGACCTGAATTCAGTGCAGCTGGCTGGAAATTGCTCCGTTCTTTCCATGAAACATTCTGAGCGAAACGAGAGAAAAAAGGGTGTTTTGTTCCGAAATACTTTGTGGAATTTTTCTGACTAAATGAAAACAAAACTCAACCGTGCCCCTTCCCCCTCCACCCACATGCCTGTTTCTTTCCCTTTTCCCCCTGCTGGAAAAGGTGTGGGGGAAGGGACCAAAAATAATGGGGGGTTTTCACTGAAAAACCAAAACATTTTGACCACAAAAAGTTTTCAGTGCAAATGTCCATTGCAGGCAAACAGACACCGCAACCATTTTTTGGTTGGGAAAAAGGTTTAGACAAAAGATGCCAATCAGCTCCGCCACGGAATCCAGAATGTTTGTGTGTTTCCTTGATCCCACCTGACCTCCTCCCACTTCTTTATTCCCTTCTCTCCTCCTTCCATCCCCTGCTTGTTCTCTCCCTCCCAGCTAACACTCCTTTCCTGTCTCCTCTCCATTCTTCTCTGGAAAGCAGCATCTCTTTTCCTCTCCTTCCTCCGGGCCCCCTTGTCTGCCACCCCCTCCCCGCTGGGTTAGCTCAGGTTTCCTTGCTCCCCTCTGATCTCACTGCTCTCTGTTAACTCTTCCCCCACTCCTCCCATATTCTCCCTCTCACCTTGGTCTTTCCCTCCATTCCTCCCAAAGAAACAGAGGGGCAGCCCCATCCTATTACAGTAAAGGGCAGCATTTTGCCTGTGACTCAGATTGTGAGCTCCTTGGTGCAAGGATCATGCTTCTGTGTTGGGAAAGTGTAGGGTACCTTGGGGGTGCTACCAATAATAAACAGAGTAGTAATACCTCCCCCCCATACACACACACACTGTGATCAGCGCTGAGCTGTGGCTGGGGAAGCATCCGTTCCATGTTTAGCCTAACAAAAGAAAAGCTGCAGAGAGATATGGATTGTTCTCTATAAATACACCAGAGGGATAAACACCAGGGAGTGAGCGGAATTAAGGCCAATGTTGGCACAAGAACAAATGGCTATAAACTGGCCATAATAAGTTTAGACTTGAAATTAGGTGAAGGTTTCTAACCATTAGAGGAATGAAGTTCTGGAACAGCCTTCCTTGGGGAGTAGTGGGAGCAAAAACCCCAACCTGTTCATAGATGCTGGAGGCTTCATGTGGTTTCCATTATATACAGGGCTTACAGTTTGATTCAGTGGCTCTCAGCACCCCCACTATAAAAAGTAACCCAGCACCCCTGAACTTGTTTTAAGACTGATCTTGATAATTTTATGGAGGGGATGGTACAATGAGGTTGCCGACAATGGCATATGGCCCATCCATGGCTGCTGTTAGCAAATCTCTCCAACTGCTGGAGACAGGACACTAGATGGGGCAGGCTCTGAGTTACTACAAAGAATTCTTTCCCAGGTGTCTGCCTCGTGGGTCTTACCCACATGCTCAGGGTCTAACTGATCACCATATTTGGGGTCAGGAAGGAATTTTTACCCCCGTCAGATTGGTAGAGACCCTGGGTGATTTTCACCTTCCTGTGCAGTGTGGAGTACAGGCATGTTGCTGGTTTGAACTAGAGTAAATGGTGGAACCCTGTAACTTGAAGTCTTCGGATCAAGACTTGAGGACTTCAGTAACTCAGCCAGAGGTTACAGGCCTATTACAGGAGTGGGTGGGTGAGGTTCTGTGGCCTGCAATGTGCAGGAGATCAGACTAGATGCTCATATGGTCCCTTTTGGTCTTAGAGTCTATGAGTCTATGTTCATACACAGAAGTGCTGCAATTCAGTGGGCTGGGTCAGAAGCCACCTGGCCACAGATCTTTCAGGAGGGCCAATTTGCCATTGGTTAGCATGTTGGCAGACGAACCTGTCTGCCTCTCTTGTCCTGGGAGCAGCGTGGTGGAAGGAGTGGGGGGGCCTTTCTTTCCCCTACTTCTTGGTCATAAAGGCTTTGTCTCATCTAGAGGAGGATAGTAGATTCTCCATCGCTTAAAGCCTTCAAAGACTGGATGTCTTTCAAAAAGCTCAACCAGAAGCGATGCAGGAATTGCTGGTGAAGAGTTATGGCCTGGGTGGTGCAGGAGATCAGACTAGACGATCTAAAGGTCCATTGTGGCTTTAAAATCTACTAATAGAATCCTCTCTGCAGGCACGTGGATTACTGTAGCCAATTCCAAGGTGGCGGTGCCTATTCAGGAGGCAGTGGCAAGCCTATGTTCTGCTCCACAGATTGGCTGCCCGGGCAATGCCTGGCCCCGTGGCCCTGACACGTGCTTTTGAAAATGGAAAAAGAGACCAAAAATGGATGTTTAAGATGAAAACAACATACAAGGGTGTGGAACCAGGCACCTGGAAAGCCAAGAGATGCTGAGTCCTCCAATAGCTAGTGAGCAGAAGGTACCAACTCACCACATACCTGCTGTGCTGACCGGTGACAGAGCACGGACAAACTCGGCTTGCTTTTCTGCCTCCCTCTGCATGTCATTGCAGCTGTGGTTATTCACACCATTACTGCAATGCTTGTGATTCAAGTACCCTGCCTAGCTATAGCAAATGTACATGATCCATTTATGTCACTGTACAGTACCTTGTATCTCTGACACACATGGAAGTCCTGAAGCATCTGTGTGTGTATGAGAGAGAGAGAGAGAGAGAGCTGCCTTCAAAATTACTGCCAAGGAGTATTTTGTTGCTGTGGTTCCAAAAACTATGGTAACTGCAAAACCACAGGTTCTGCCTTTGATAAAAGTAGGAGCTAAGTGAATAGTGTGTGTGGCTCATTAGAGGCTCTGTGTGGGGTTGGAGAAGTGGATCTGGTTACGTTCATTTGCTTCTCGTTGGAGACACTTGAAGTGCATCACAGGGGATTCTGAACATTGTGAGTCTGAGCGTTGATAGTAGAACTCAGCTGAACTTTTTTGTGGTTTGAGTTCTGGAGAAGAACAGCGTCTTTAGGGCTTGCTGCAGGGCGAAAGTGTGAATGGCATTTCCTTCAGCCCCCTGCACTTAACCAATCAAATCCCCTGGGGGAATAGAGCAGGAGGTGAATGAAAAGCAGAGCCTCAGTGAAAGGCAGGAGTGGAGTCAGAGTAGGATGGGGAGCAGCAGACAGGAGAGCGGATGAGTGAGCAAGTGCACAGAGATCCACACGCAAGCCTGGGGAGACGCAGACAGATTGTGCAGACACACAGAGCTGGAGATAAAAGAAAACAAGAAAAATACCTGTGGCACCTTTCGAGACTAACAAATTTATTTCAGCATAAGCTTTCGTGGGTTAAGAACCCACTTCATTTGATGCATGGAATGGAACATACAGTAAGCAGATATTTATACATTCAGAGAAACATGAAAAGGTGGGAGTGTCTATATCAACGTTAAGAGGCTAATTAATTGAAAGGAACTGTTATCAGTAGAAATTTTTGAAGTGATAATCAACATGGCCCATTACAAACAGTTGACACAAAGGTGTTAAGGGTTTCTAAGGAGGGGAAATAAATTCAATTAACGTAATGACCGAGCCATCCACAGTCAATATTCAAGCCTAAGGTAATGGTATCTAGTTTGCATATTAATTCCAATTCCGCAGTTTCTCGTTGGAGCCTGTTTTTGAAGTTTTTCTGTTGCAAAATTGCTACTTTTAAATCTGTCATTGAGTGATTAGAGAGGTTGACGTGTTCACCTACTGGCTTTTGACTGTGATGATTCCTGATGTCAGATTTGTGTCCGTTTATTCTTTTGCGTAGAGACTGTCCAGTTTGGCCAATGTACATGGCAGAGGGGCATTGCTGGCACATGATGGCATATATCACATTGGTAGATGTGCAGGTGAACGAGCCCCTGATGGTGTGGCTGATGTGATTAGGTCCTATGATGGTGTCACTTGAATAGATATGTGGACAGAGTTGGCATCGGGCTTTGTTGCAAGGATAGGTTCCTGGGATAGTGTTTTTGTTGTATGGTGTGTGGTTGCTGGTGATTATTTGCTTCAGGTTTGGGGGCTGTCTGTAAGCGAGGACTGGTCTGTCTCCCAAGATCTGTGAGAGTGAGGGATCATCTTTCAGGATAGGTTGTAGATCTTTGATGATGCGCTGGAGAGGTTTTAGTTGGGGGCTGAAGGTGACGGCTAGTGGCGTTCTGTTATTTTCTTTGTTGGGCCTATCCTGTAGTAGGTGACTTCTGGGTACTCCTCTGGCTCTGTCAATCTGTTTCAGCAGGTACCCTCAAGGACGCACATACACAGACCCCACTAGGAGACACTGTCTGAAGGTCTGCTGAGAATCACTGATGCCCAGAGCTCCAGGTTCTCTCCCTCTGGCCTGTGCTGATGCCCAGGTACTAACTAACCTTAATCGGACTCCTGGAAGGCGTGCAGGTTCCCTGGGATGACAGTGCTGGGTTGCTGGATGCTGCTTGCTCTGGCAGATGTAAATATGGGTTTCAGACCCACCCTCTCATTGCTTTCCCTTGAGATGCTCACAAAAGCAACAACTGAGGTGATCAGAAACGGAGAGGAGGCATCTGGCTGCCCCCGGGTATCCATGAATCACACCCCTAATACACTTCATTCACCTTGCCGTAGCCCAGAGAGAGCACAACGGTGGGGAGCTGGAGGGAATGCAGGCAGTGTTCAACAGCTTCCGCAAGTACGGGGCACGGTGTCGATGAGGAGGCCATGCACCATAAGGCAGACTGTGACTTGTTGTCGTGAGATGAGCTATACAACAACAAAATCACTAGTCTTCCATAAGGGACGGGGCCAGTAAGCATAGCAGCCAATCCACACCTCGCCCACTCAATGTCCATCCCCCAGGGGCTGGGCAAGTGAGCCCAGCCAGGCCCAGAGCACCCATTCCACATCTCACCCACCCATGTCAGTACCCCCTTTGCATACTGCAACAGAGATGGCAATTTCCTACAATGTCCTGGACAAACCTTATGGAATTAAATGTATGTAGCATTGTGAGCCAGGGATTGTATGTTATTCCATGGGGGAGGGTAACCACGGCTCCTCCAGGTACTAAATCCAGGGGGGGTTATTAGGCAAATTCACTCTGGGTGCCTGTTCTGAGTGAGAGCTGTTAGGAACTGCTGACCTCAGAAGAACCCCTGTGTGGGACTTGTAGAACTGTTCACCAGCCAGAGCCTGGCTGGAGTTGGGGTGATCTCTGGTAAGCTTATTAGCACTTGTGGGGGGTTCTTTTATTGTTTTAATCTGTTTTCTCTGTACTGCTTTCCCCTTAAGACTAAATGTGCTTGCTTAGAAAGAGATGTGCAGCAGCTTACCCCTGGCAATCGCACTCAGTGCCGTCTTTGAGGTGTTGTGAGGATATCACTGTATAGTTGGGGAACTGTGCAGCCTGGAAATACCCCGGTGAGGAGGGAGAGAGCAGCATGTCTCCACCCAAGAGAGGTGATGGCTGAGGAGCCTGGAGCCTAGAGTGGATGCCCTTGCTGGACCATGAGAAGGAAATACAGGTGCAGTTGCCCTGAACTGTGACATGTCATGTTCAGTGAGTCTGTCCCTCACGCCCACCTCCAATGGATCAAGTGTGTATCTGATGTGCCTATTGCACATGCTGGAAGCCTGGCAATCGGCAGGCGGGCTCTCATGCCCATGTTGTTGAGAGGGCCAGAGAGATCACTGGAGTTCGGACTCCTTTGATCCATTTCTGTCTCTGGGCGGGAGCATGCTGGTCAGAGCAGGGAACGTGGCGTCACACTCCTGGGTTCTCTGGCCAACTGCACCATCGATTGACCGCATGAACTTGGGTAAGTCACTCCCCACCTCTGTGCCTGAGTTTCCCCATCTGTCCTCTGGGACTCGTACCCTTTCTCTGCCCAGCCAGGAGACTGTGAGAGTGACTGGGTCAATGCAGTGAAGCTCTCTGAAGATGGGAGCGGATGTGAGTGTCTAATGTTGTTATTGAATGTGACATTCCAGTGGGCTTATATTGATAACAGCCCAGACATATACTGGGAAAGTTATTGCCCATGGCAGTGCTCAGAGCAGTTAGTGTCCATGGAGATCCCAGCTGAGATCTTTGTCGTAGCAGCAAAATTATCCATAGATCACGGTGCTTACAAGTGCATGTCACCCGATCGTCTCTAGTGCTGGCTGAGCACTGTCAGACATCCCACTCGTTTCAGCTCTGCTGTGAGACAATTTGTCTCCTCCGACTGGCCATCATGGCCCTGCATGCACTCACCTACCATGGGAAACTCAAAAGCCTTTTTGCTAGCCCATCCCCCTTCCCGGCAGAGAGGGAGCGGAAACCAGCAAAGCATACGAGCTGGGATTCCACTCCCCTCGCTCCTTCAAAATTCAGTGTCCTGCCCCCGCAATGTGGAAGCTGGGAGCAGAAATCCAGACCCTTCTTATTTCTTTGTTTAAAGTAGGTTGTTTGCATTGTCTGGACCTGATTCTCCGCTCTCTTACCCCAGTGTGATGCCAGGGGCACTCCATTGATGTCAGTGGCGGGAGTCCAGAGGTACCCCGGGGTGCGGGGGAGAATAAGAACCAGTATTTTTGGGGAGATGATGCTGTGGCTCAGTAGCACGTCTCCCTTTGCAGTCTCATTGCTGCAGCCATTCATTTCCCCTTCTTTGCCCTAAGCTTGTCAGCTGAGCAATTCTTGTTGCTTTCCCTTTTCACCACCTGAGGGCTTGTTCTGTCTTTTCAGAAATTAAAAGGTTTAAATTGACTTCAAACTGTAATTTAATTTTTATGTTCCTCTCCCCTTATGTATTTCTCCTAGTTATTAAACCTCTTCCCTAAATCTGCAGCCGTCTATTTCAAACATTTCCCCCCCCTCCCCGCTGCTAAGCTAATTAATTCCCCTCTAATGACTGTCCCACAATAACTTCCTAGGAGGGCCCTGGAAGGTCATTTGGTTTTGTAGCCATTTCTAATCTTGTTTATTATATTCTGTGAGACCATGGGATACTGCTGTAGGTAATTCTTAATTTTCTATTCTTTGGGAATCGCTGGCCTTGCTTTATCCTGCCAAGTAATTGTTAGCGGGGAGCGATCGGACTATAATACGATGCCCGTATCCGTTGAAACAAAAGTGAACTTGCACACAGAGAAACAAAAAACATAATCAGTGCAGGTATACACATGCCAAGATCTTGAGTAGGAGTTGTTAGCGCAGGCTAATGGAGACAGCCTTCTCCGTGCGTCACAGAGGATTAGTTCTGTTAGGGTTTTTTTTTTTTTTATTACCTGAACTGCAGTTGCTGTTTTGCTTAGCTTCACTAGCTTTTTTCCATAGTCAATTATGCATTTAAAATCCCATCTTGTTATTTCCTTTCCTACTGCAGAAGTCCTCAGAACCTCAAACACGCTGGGGAGCTGGCTGCACAGGGACCTCAATATGGTGGTATTTAGATTATCTGGGATAAGTGAGAATCTCTCACTAATTGTTTTTCAGTGGAGTTACTCATGGTTTGCACCACTGTAAATCGGAGCAGAATTTGGTCCTTGATTTTCAAATCAAGCCCCCTTTGTGGTCACTTTCCATGATCATGACCATGACCATTAATGCAGCTGACTTTTCCTGGTGCAGGCGTTCGTGGAAAGCATGCACAGACCTTTGCAGAAACTGATTTCTTAATTTACCACTCGCGGAATTGCAAAGGAAGTGCTTTCAGGCTCACCCTATCAGAGGAGAGAAACAAGCCCGAGATCACGGGACTTACCTGGCCAATCACAGCTAGCCCTCACCACCTGAATAGCGCATACTGAACGCTCACAGGGGACTGTTGCAGACCAATCTGTATGGAGAAATACATTTGAAAAAAGTGGATTTATTTAGAATAATGACTACATTTGGGAACCCTCCTCAGGGCATGGATATTATGTGAGCAGTAGAACAGACCACATTTATTCCATAAGTAATATTTTGGGAAATATAGGCTCAGCTCTAGTTTTTCCATGGCAGAGCTATTTACGGTGTTGAGATCATGTGAGAACTATTGCTGTGTGTGTGTGTGTGTGTGTGTGCGCGCGTCTCTCTCTCCCCACCACCTCCTTTTGTTCCAGCTCAAAAGCAGCCAGCAGGTTGGTAACATTTTGTGACCTTTACATAATGCTGCCATGTCTTCCTCAGTGGCCTGGAAAGTGCAGTTAATGTACCTGAGAGGATTCTTTCCGCAGGAGACAGCAGTCTCGTCCTTCAACACGCTGCCTGCAGAAATACCAGGTGCACCAAGACCGTTGAGAAAAATTGCACCGAGTTACCAGCAGCTGCCATTGGAAATGAGATTGGTAGAACGTACGGCAGGAGGAAATTACATGTACACGGCAGCTAGCAGAAATGACCTATTGTTCCTTGGTTCCTGCATCCAGCTGGGAGGTACAGAGCGATGTACGTATCCGGCTCCTCCAGCCAGCAAAGCTGTGCAAACTCTTGGAAATGTTCAAGGCTAGACAGCCAGCTTACCTGCACTGTAATCGCCCCTTAATTTGTGGTGTAGACATCAGGGCCGGTTCCAGGCACCAGACAGCAAAGCGCGTGCCTGGGGCAGTGCCGTGTAGGGGGCGGCAGTCCGGGGATTCTGGGGCGGCGATTTGTTTTTGCTTCAGCACTTCGGCAGCGGCCTTTTTTTGTTGTTGTTTTTGCTTGGGGCAGCCGAAAAGCTGGAGCCGGCCCTGGTAGACATACCCTAATTTAATTATCCCCTGAATCCATCCATGATAAGTAGCTGCTGGTAACCTGGTGCAAACTCTTGCAATTAGGTACAATCCCTTGGTAAATCAGTAGTTCACACAGGGCAAAATCCTGGCCCCATTGAAGTCAATGGCAAGCCCATAGACTCTGAGACTCCTCCTTTCTATGGCTCTAGTGAGTGTCTCTCTCCTCTGTAAGAGGTCGCCTCTTCACTCACGGGAACTCATTGGGAAAGTGGAATAGCCACAGACATCATTTCAAAGAGAGAGGCTCAGAATCCTTTGGGTTGGCAAAGACAGGTAGTGGGGTCGCCAAGCCAGGACTAATTTAATTCTCCCGATTCAGTCCACCAGAGGTGGGCATCTAGCCTCGAGCATTTCTAGTGCTGGTGATTTCACTGCATCTCTCATCAGCTTCTTCCCATAACCAAACTGGTCTTGGAGTTGGAGGACCAGATCCTGCCGCCCCTTTGCATTGCCAGCCTGAAAAAGGTTGGCTCTCCCCAGAGGGAGGGAATCGCCAGCAGGCTTAGATCCGGTATCGTGGGAGTCTGCTGACCCTGGGATGGGGAAGTGGCATGGCTGCAGCATATTGTTTCCCTGCTGTCACTGACAGCCTCTTGGGGCATGTCTACATTGCACACTAAGCTCGGGTCGGTGGGACTTGGGCTTGTGGACTTGGTGTTTCTAAGCCTGTGCTTCAGCAGCCACACTGCACTGTAAACCTGGGTTTACAATGGCTTGATCCAGGTCTCACAGCCATGCTAACCTGTCCATACTGCACTACGCAGACCTTCGGACTCAGGTCTGTGGCTTCACCCGCAGCCATGCTGCAAAAAGACAGGGCTTGGCCCCAAGTCACAGCAGGACTTCGGTGGTGACCCACCCCCAGCAGAGTCCTAGCACCTGGGTCCTGAACACTTGCTGACCCACATCAAACTGATCTGCATGTGGACAGAAGGGGGCGTTGAGCTCAAACTGAGTCAGAGCCAGGGCTTCGTGAGCAGTGTAGACATACCCTTTGAGACCACAACTAGCTAGCATAAATTAGAAGACCTTAGAGACTGCTATAAACTTTGACTGGATTGGGGCCAGTGTAGAACTAACCCCAGGATCAGGCAGCCATAACCGACTTCCTCAACTGCACCTAGGGTGACCAGATGTCCCGATTTTTGGGTCTTTTTCTTATATAGGCTCCTATTACCCCCCACCCCATCCCAATTTTTCACTTGCTGTCTGGTCACCCTAACTGCACCCAGTCGTAGAGGTTTTCCTAAAATGTAACCCAAAGTTTCCCTACTGCAGTTTAAGCCCGTCACTGTTGTTCTGTTCTGGACTAACAAGACTAATGGAGTCTTCTCCTCTAACACATCCCTTTCTGAATTTATAAAACCTTATCAGTCAACGCTTGTGAGACCAAACACATCCATTTCTCTTAATCTTTGCTCAGAGGTCTTGTTTTGCAAACCCTATCTATTAAAAGGGCATGCAATTTTCACAAGTTTATGCAAAGTTTTAACACTTCCTTTTAATGGCAAAGAAACCCTTGCACAAGCAGTTGTGAAAACAGCCTTTTGCAGTTTTACAAGCCCGTTATCTCTTGCTTAGATTGTGAGGGAACACTGAGGTCATATGCCCCCAAACAATCTGCATTCCAGCTGTCCACTTGCTCACAGGCATGGAAACAGAAAAGTCAAAATTGCTTTACATTTGAATATAGTGGATTCAGCTTATTTGACTAACCACAATTTTTATTCTGCATTTCCTGTATTATGTCATTATTAACAAGAGCTCAGAGCTAATTTTAAGCTGCAGTCGCTCACTGAGCAGATCTTACCTGGTTTCAGGAAGGATACAGGAAAGCAGTCGCACAGCCGTCACTTTGCATCCACCAGCAAGACAAAAACCATTTGTTCAGATTATGGCCCTGATCCTGCAATTAGACAAATGCATGTGGCCTAGGGTGACCAGATGTCCCGATTTTACAGGGACAGTCACGATATTTGGGGCTTTGTCTTATATAGGCGCCTATTACTCCCCACTCCCTGTCCCGATTTTTCACACTTGCTGTCCGGTCACCCTAATGTGGCCCCCAATTCCTACTGACTTCATTGTCCTCTGTGTGAGCGCAGCAGTCTACCTGCACTTATCTGACTGCACATTAACTTTGATGACATTTGTGGCCCCATTTTGTTTTCAGCACGCGTTCAGACAAGTGAGCTTCCTTTGTTCCCAAGCATGTTTGTGGAAAGTGAAAGTTCATGATTCCTCGTGTCAGTGTGAAAGTTGGTGCAGGATAGATATGTTCACCTCACCCTCTTGAAATCTTTCATTTCCCTCCCTCTTGTCCGGGAAAGTTTCAGTGGTCCGATCAGAAATCAAAGACTAAGCCATGTGAATTAAGTGATCAATCAGATAGCACAAAGAAGCAAAGGTGAAGCATTTACATAGAACCCAGAGGCTGAGATATAGTTGCGTAAAACATTTGAACAATCTTGAATAATGAACAAAACTGTAAAACTGAGTCGATCGTGGATAGAATAAACAGCTAAATGTGTACAATGAATAATTCAGTACAAATAAATGGCCTGGCTCAGAGTGAGAAAGAAGCAAGTGTGATCTTAGAAGGCTAGATGGGTTTGGATGGCTTGTTTGTTGATCGCTAGCCATTTCCTGTCTTGCAATATTTTAATTGTCACACAATAATCCTTGCTGTTTAGACAGAAGCTATTCACCCTGTGTACATGACTCACCACAGCCGGATCCTGTCGAATATTGGTCTGTAATCTCTTGGGCTTGAGGGCAAAGGAAAGTTCATCAGTGGTTATTAGACCAATATTCCCGACATGCTCTGTCACTGGGCCAAATTCAGGCCTGGTGTAAGCAGGTGCAACTCAGCTGAAGTCAATGGAGATGCACTGGCTTATACCAGGTCACCATTTAGTCCATCGTCCTTGCCTGTTTCTGCTGTCCCTGCATTTCTCTCTTTCTGTCTCACTATCTCTAGCCTCCTCCTGTCCCCTTTAATCAAAGTGGGCTGTGGAATAAAGACATCTTGACATTTGGCTGGGGAATGGAAATGAATACATGCGATGTCCCAGCACAGGGAGGAGGCAGCGACGGGCGAGAGCGGCTGCTGTGGCAGACAATTAGCATGATCATGTTTATGAATGTGGATCAGTAATTCCAGGTAAAGTCCCTGAGAGTGCTAATGCCAGATAACAATGCCTCCTCTCTGCCCAGGGAGCCAGGCAATGGGCAGAGGGCTCCAACAACAGCAGCACGTTCCTGCTGTGACTCCAAAACGCTTCATTTCTCAGTCCCAGCCTGGACGAGTCTCATTTTGTCTCCTAAAGAAGCTATTATGGAGCGCTGCCTATGGAGTCCAAGCAAAGCTGCTGCAGATTGTACCGTTACATATTCATCTCTCACTGGCCTGCGCTGTGTTAGGCAGTCACAGACTTGTGTATATGCATGGCTTTGCCATTTCCAGTAGCCCACCCCATCCCAGGGGTCATTCTGGAGGGGTCTGTAGTGCCCGGAGTGTCGGGAGACAGACAGGCGTTCCTAAAGTGAAATGCTAATAACAATGGTTTGTCCTTTTTGACCAACATTCATCGAAGGATCTCAGCTATTTTACAAACATTAACCAATCCAGTTTCATGCAATCCCCCCTTTGGAGCTGCCTTCACTGGGAAAAGAGGTGATTTTTAACCACATTAGCCAACAGGTGGTAACATCCCAGTGTGTAGTTTTAACACAGAGCAGGTTGACCGGGAGCATGGTGTAGCTCTGCCTGTTTCCCAGCCTGCAAAGGCAATGCCTGGCAATTGGGACTAGCCAGCAGGGAGGGAAGGTGGTTACGACGACCGCTCAGCAAAGATCCCCTGGCCCCTGCTTCCTGTTAGCTTAGTGTCTGAGAATAAAGAGGGGCCAGTTCACATCTTGGAGGAAAAGGCAGCACAGAGGAAGGGGAAGTCCTGGGGCTTGGTGAAGGCCCTGTGCTCCAGACCTACCCAAAGTTCTTGGACCTACTGGACTAGGGCTTCTGTAGGAACCCTGAATGTCCCTGGGGTCTGTAGGACACCAAGACATCTTCCAGTCACCTGTGGCTCAGCAGAGTTACAGAACCCGGGGAACGGGGCTTTCTTCCAGCAGCCCCCGCAGTCACGCATCACAGCGGCAGGCAGGTATAGTTAAGGGAGAGAGAGGATGTGGAGGGGTTTCTGTGATTTGAAGTGGGCAGTACGGAGCAGGGGGACAGCAGCAGAGGAACAAAGGGGAAAGCTGAGATGAAGCTGAGTAACGAGCCTGGAGGCAGGTGTGAGCAGCAGGAGGACTCCATCAGAGCGAGTTTTCTTCAGAAAGGCCAGTCCAGACAAATAAAAGCCCCAAGAAGTGATACAAGGATTCCTAGTTTGGAGGTAACAGACTGTTAAGCATGAAGTGGCAACTACAATGGTTGGTAAGTCCTGGCCTCCTGCTACCCCCAGTGTCTCTGCCACTCGCTGACTACTTGACTCTTCAGACGCCACCTGTCCTCTCCCGCCCAGGCCTACATCACCAGCTCTCTCCCTAATCAAATGCTCCAGTCCCATTCCCTGAGCCTCCATCTTTCCCTGCGCTTGCCCTCCTTCAACGCAGCCATCACATGCCCTCCCTGTGCCCCTGCCACACCTGCTGGGTGCACTGAGCACACACTGATTGCCCTGAGATGTAGAGTTAACCAGCGGGGACAGACATCTGTGGGAAGGAGGCAAGATTATTGAGCAAGCAGTGATCCAAAGAACAGGGCTGGGCAATTCAAAGAGAGAAGCATCCCCCTTTCAGCCTCCTGCTGTGATCAATGGACTGGTTGCCGCTGAGGGAGCTGCCCTGGAAGCTGAGTCATCAGTCAGTTGCTTATGGGTGAACAGAAGGGTTTCCCACTTGTACCCATCATTGTTATTATTACCATTCGTGTCAGCGCTGGATTGACAGCAATGTCAATCACAGATGGACAAAGACGGGACGTCTTTCTAGAAGATCTGCTCTAGCTCAACCATACGTTATGGGCTCGATGCAGCAATTACTGGGGGAGGCTCCATTGCCTGTGTTATGCTGGAGGCCAGACTAGATGAACTAACAGCCCTTTCTCGTCTTAAAAACCCATGAATCTATGATGAGTGCTGGAGACTGAATTCTCCTGTTACTCCATAGGAGAGGTACAGCACAGGAGGTGATACTGGGAGCTCTCCTTCTTCCCACGTTGCCTGTCGGCCATCTACCTCCATCCCTGACCTGCACTTCTGCAGATGGCAGGAGAGTTGTCTCCATGGCCCCTCTGCTGAGATGGCCAGCAAAGATGCCTGTGGTGTGTGGTGAGGTGGACACATGCCCACGAGGAGCTAGACTCAGGCTGGCAGCTTGTCTCACATTGTCAGTCAACCACAACAAGCTCAAGAGCAGGAAGGCAAGAAGTCCGGCCAAGAAGTCACTGCTGTATACGCACAGCTAATGGCAGGTGTGGGGAGAAGCCGTAAATACTAACTGAACAGAGACATCAGCCATGGAAGCCAACAGTTTCCATCCAGGTAAGCATCTCTAGCTGCTGATGACCTCAGCACGGAGCCGGGGTATGCTGATGGGTCAGTAGTTGCCAGGGCCTGCCACTTTTCCCACCTCTTTTCCCCATCTCCATCCAGCTGCCTCACATCCTTGGTAATCCTGCTCTGGTTGCAGCCTGAAGCTTTTCCCAAATGATGGAGGCAGAGGAAACGCTATTGGGCAGCATATATAGCAGCCATGAAGATGGCTGATGCTGGTCACCTGCGGACTCTCTGCACAGGGCAGTGCCCTACAGAGAGCGATCCTGCTGCGTCCTTTCACCCACAGCAATAACCGCCTCTCTCTCCATGGCACCATCCCTCCTTGCCCTCAGATAGCCAGACACCGAGTGCCGCCTTCCTGGTGTGCTGAATGCAGTGGAGGAGGCCACAAAGCCAGGAGCAAGTGCAGGCCATCTCCTCTGACCAGGTCTGAAGGAGGAGATGATACCTTTCAGGGTGTCACGGCATTGCGATGCGGGGGGAGAGGTTGCCAAGAGACATTAGATTTCAGACAGAGCAGAGCGCTGGTATTGGGTACGTGGGGGCAAGGGAGAGGGAGACAATACGACGAGCACCACAGAGGAGGAGGAACGATCCTGCCTTTGCCCCCAAGGGGCAGGGTGGTTGGATTAACATAGTTTTAGGAATTAGGGGTGGAAGTGCCCTATTGCTGCTGGGGCAGCCCATGACGGAAAGCAGGGGGACCCTCCCACTCGCCCCACTTTGATGGCTTAGCCCTGGGAGAACAGTGCGCAATTATGTGCCTCGTGGAAGCTTCATTATCGTGCTGTCTCAGCCTCGTTTGACAAGACGCTTTATTGCCAAAGTTATTAAAAGTGAAACGTGCAGCTTCTGCGCTGTAATTTCCTGTCTGCCGCGATAAGCCAGGCTGCGCCTGCTGTGCAAGAAACAGTTATTTTTATGTATGGCTCTGTCTGGGGTGGGTAGGGGGATGGGGCCCAGCTCCCATTAATTGCATTTGTTAATGAGATTTATTCTGGGACTTCTGAACAAGGCCATGCACGCTGTCCCCCCCTCCCTCCCCCCCCCCCCCCCCGGTTGTTGCTTTGCCGCAGAGGTGGCCAGTGGATAATGGTGTTGCTCAGCCGTAGACGATAAGAAGCAAGTAGGTGTGTGTGTGCGTGTGTGTGTGCGTGTGTGCATGCTGCAGCCACAGCCAAGCTCTGCTTTGGTTAAATGAAAAACAAAAAACAAACCCACCCACCCCTTCCCACATTACAAACCCATGTTGATTTCACAGGGAGTCAGAGGGAATTCTGGGAGCCAGCCCAAAGCATCACACTGCCCAAAACTTGCAGCAATTTCCAGTGAATATTTTGCAAAGTGTCAAATGTTTGTTTCCTTGTCTCTCCAGCTCACCCCTTCCCACAAAATCTGACCCCCATTCAAACAGCTCACAAAACTCACTGGGTTCAGAAAATCCAGGGATGCAGGCCAGTTATTTCTTGCTGACTGTGGGTGGATCCCTCCATTATCACGTCACGTGCAATTTCCCTCTATGATTATTCTAGGGCTGCCTTCCCCAGACACACCCCTGAGATCCCCCACAGTGGCCGCTCGAGTAGAGAGCTCTGCTAGCTTGAGGTCCCATGAAAGGCCAATCGAGTCCCTTGCTCTATACAAGGGGAAGGGCATTAAAGTCCCCCCTTCAACCGCACCCTGTGCAGCCTTTGCCTGCCAGTCATGTCACTGCCCAGGTCCCAAGAGGCCAGCAGCTCACCATCTTCCTGTACTACATCCCTTGTGGAAGGGAGAGCAGCAATACTGCTCCACAGGGCCACACGATGGAGCCCGGTCTCTGGAATGCTGGAAGGGGGCAATGGAGGAAAGAGGATTCAGCATGCAGAGGGAGGGAAGTGCATTGGGGTAATTGCACTATTGCAGCAAAGGCCCCAGTTCAGCTGCGCATTCATTCAAAAAACGAGTCATGCATCCTAGCGGGGATGAAAATGCCAGGCTCTGATTGTGATGGGTTTTTTCCCATCCCTTAGTGGATATTTGTGCCAAATTGTTCTAGACACATGCTACACAACAGGCACCAAAGGAAGTCATTTGACCACAGACCCCACCTAGCCCCACCCTTTTAGATCCCAGATGGACAGACCATAGAACCAGATCACTCTAACGGCTAGGGTGGGTGTCAGGCGGAGTTAGCAATAAGTGGGGAGGTTGCTGGGGTCTGGTCTCATGTTGGAAAGGGAGGCAAGCTCAGGCCAAAGGTTTAGGCCGGGACGGGGAGAGAAAACAAGGGAACAGACAGCTGGGCAGGGGAATCAGGTGGGGCTTTTTGTCTTGCAAGGATGAGAGAAAGGAGGGGCGGCAGACAGAGGGTGGGTTTGGGGCACTCTGAGATCGTGGGACACATGCTTGTCACAATGGAAGAAGCTCAGCAATCAGGAAAATATGCACTATAGGTTAAATCCTTTTACTGCGTGGCACTCACCGGACCTTTCATTCCACCCCGTCCCAACAGAATGCATAGTCCTGCCCCATTCTCTTCCAGGCCTCGGCATGTGGCCCAAGCAGAACATCCCGAGCCACAACAGAACGGAGCGGCGATTGCTGTGGGACAAATACCTTCTGAGGCCCTTCCAGCCTCCTCCTCTCCTCTCTTTTCCTGCTGCCTTGATGGGGTTTCTTTGCAGAGCTGAACAGCAGCTGAATAACATGTCCTCGGAGGCAGCAACTTCTTTTATTCGGGACTGAGCAGAGTAGAGAATCCTTTTCCTTTGTCGGATGCCAGATGCTTGCAGGCCTGATGGATGCTCTGCTAGCTGTTTGCAAATCTCATTTGCTGGAGCTCAGCTGGAGTGGAGGTTACATATATTTTGTGTTATTGTTGAATTAAATGAAATATGTCCTTAGCCTCTTAGCTAGAGGCTCAGTGAAGCAGCAGCAGAAAAAGCCTGTCTGCTTAATCTGCCTTTGAAACCCTCCGAGTTTAGTTCAGTCTGGGTGCAATTCTGGTTGTGGACAGGGCCTGCAATCCATTCTCCCAAATGGGTCTCCAGCACTATGGTACCAGAACCATGACTCAAGGCAGCTTTCCAGCATGGCTTTTGCTGGCAGGGCCGGATCGTGAGTTTTCTGCCCATTGCGGACAGACAGATTGGCACTGTACACAGATAAATGCTAAATAACAACGCTGCCAAGAGTCAGGCTGTTGGCTTCCTCCAAGTAACCAGTCACATGGTTTCCGAATACTGTAGTCATATTGGGCATGGACCCCAAACCTGCCATACTTTAATGGTGTGAAATCGTTTTTCCAATATGGGTAAAAGCAGTATGCACAGGGGCTGTGTGCGATGTTCATTCCAGTGTTATGTCCCAGGGACTGAGACCAGGTAATGAGGTACATAGCTCTGAGCTGTATTGGACTGTCTGCACTGTACAAGCATCCATATGGCATCGACAAACTTCCCAGGCTGGATTCTCCTCTCCCTTACGCTGGTATAACTACAATGCCTTCAGTGGAATTACTCCACAGTCACACTTAAGGGAAAGAGGAATCAAAGCCCCACACGCCTGTCCCAGCCTGAAATGCTGTCACAGGAAAACTTGGGATGGCTTTTCTGGGGGCTGGTCTTTGCTTTTACATTCTGCTGGTAAGGGTCATTAAATATTGTCCTTCCTCTCTCATCTAAAGAGCTTCATGTTCACGTCAACCCTCGCCAGATTCTCACCTGAATCAAAATCTCAGCCTAACCCCCGAGACTCCCTGACCCAAGGAGATCTGACTCCTTTCCTGGAAGTACTGCCTCCAGCAGGGGGCACTTCCTTTAAAAAATAAAATAAAAATAAAAAGGTCACTGAGGGTGAAAGCCCATCAGCATTTCTTCCGCTAGTAGAAGCACCCAGGCAAGAACACCATCAGTGTGGAAGCAGAAACTTGATGGTGTACAATTTCACAGTGTCCAGCAGGCACAGCCCTCCCTGAACATCGCAGGTGGGATTAGGGTGACCAGATGTCCCGATTTTGGGGTCTTATATAGGCTCCTATTACCCCCCACCCCGCCCCGAATTTTCACACTTGCTGCCTGGTCACCCTTGGTGAGATTTAAAAATATAAAACTTGCTCTACAAATACCTTGTAAGAAAAATAAGCCCATCCTGCAGCCAAGGCCAGCTATATATTTCAGTCGCTGGAGTGGTTTGGTCCATGGTTTCGCTCCACCATACACGAGTCGCTAAAGGCCCTTCCAGACATAAAGAATCATTCTCGTATCCCACTGGGCATCAACATGTATTCTACACAAGTGCTGTATATATACAGCGAATGGGAGAGACGCAGCATTTAGCCCCATCTTATTTATTCCTCTGACTCACTCTAATGTTATGGATAAGCAATTTTGGCTTTGAAAATCCAAACCCCACAAATACTGTGGGGGTGGGGGATCACAACAACGAGGATGAAAATGCTCCTGCTCTGAGCTCAGCCTCCAATAGAGCCTAGGTATTCTCCCCACCTCAGCTCTGGGTCAGAACCTGCGTCCGCTGTTGTGCAGCTCCATGCCCCTTCCCAGACGCCCAGCGTTTGTTGGCTGGCAGTAATCACTTGCTCGGTAAGCTCCCTTTAATGCCAGCCAGGGCCCCTTGTTAATTTGTATTGCAGCGTGTGTCGCAGACTGATGTGTAATTAGAACTCCTGAAGCCTGTCTCGTGCTATAATTGCCCTGACAGGGGCCACAGCATATCCGCTTGTTAATTAGTAAACCACAATATCCCGGGGGCTCACGGAGAGCTGCCTTAATTGTATTTCAGCTGGAACAGAGGGATAATTACCCTTCACTAGCACTGCCACTTTTTAATTCCTTTAAAAAAAAAAAAAAGAAATCGGCTCTTTCTCTTTGGCGTCTCTTTCTCTTGCTTTCCCCCACTTCCCACCTGCAACAACAAGCTGATTTTCCTAAATTAAAAAAAAAAAAACACTACCAAAAACAAACAAAAAACCAGTCTCAGAAGCCACAGAATACATAGCTCAGTGGGTGTGTTGGGGAACTTGGAGGAGTCTAATGCAACCGTGACTTTACAGGTAGCGACCAGGGTTTGCCAAAGGAGGGAGCACAGTTCCCTCTGTGAACTAAAGGGTGTCTTGATTTCTCTTTCTATATGAAAAAGAGCTGAATTTGCTAACAGCCAGTTGGCTTTTAGCTCATGCTGTAGAGGCTCATGCACTAAGCTCCAGAGGTCCCAGATTTGATCCCGCCTGCCAATGACCGTGACAAGTGCTCCAATTTGCAGCTGAAATGCAGCTGAAGTATGAGGTACAAGTTGTATCTACAAAAGAGAAGATACCCTTTTGAAAATAAATGTCCCCCTGTATCTAGCTGTGTATATGACTATCCAACTTATGGCTGTTTGTATACTGCTCCTTTAAATTTCTAATAAGTACATTCTTTGTGTGCAGTGCCCTGTAGCCATTTTGTTCCCAGAACCCAAAACAGACTGTTATAGCAGAGTCTCACACACACACTGTGCTCTCACACTCTCTCTCATGAAAACTTTACTTCTTTCTTGTTTTGTTGTTCTCTTGCTCTGAAAGAAAGGTAATTCTGGCTGAAAGTATCTGTCTGGAGATACAACAGGTTCTTTTACAGCCTTTGATGACACAAGTTCAATTTCCAAAAATCCAAAAGACACTTGATAAATACACTATTATTATTTATTATTTGTATTACCATAGCCCCTAGTCATGGACAAGAACCCATTGAGCTTGGCACTGTACAAATACAGCAAAAATAAACAGTCCCTGCCCCAAAGAGCTGACTACTATAGCAAGAAACTGCCGGGGTTGCTCTGAGATCTCTTCCACTCAGTTCCCGACGAATTTAGCAAAATGACTCCAATCTTGTCACTCAGATTTTTTTTACTTGGCATACAGGAAAACTATGCAGAGTTGATCAGACTCAAGCATGGCGGCTGGGGGGGGGGGGGGGGAGGAATATAACACATCCAAAGTTATTCAGCAAAAAACTTTTCCTAATATACATTTTTGCCAAGTTTAATAACACATGCATCCTAACTATATATTACATTACATGCTTCGGGATTGGCTTGCTTACTTTGCAGGAACCAATTCCTGTGCAGCATACTCTGTCCATGTAAGTCATACTCTTTACCTCATTTTACATTCCAGGATTATTTTGTCTATTGTAAATGGCACCATGGTGTTCCCACTTATCTCAGCTAGTACAGACACTCTGTCTCCAGCCTACTGCTCCATTTACCTTTCCAATCATGCCCACTGAGAAATTAGGCAAATCACCTATGCAGATTACTTATGCCCAGGCTTACAGAAATGTAGGAAGCAGGACTCCTGGTTTCTGTCTCAGTTCTGCCACTGGCTTGCTATGCACCTATGAGGCAAGTCACTTCATTTCAGGTTTCCCTTTCTGCAAATCTACCTGTTGTGGGGGAGGGGGCGATACTGGTCTTGTGAGACTTCTTAATCTTAACAAAGCGCTTTAAGATCCTTGGATGCGAAAGGCCATAGAAATGCAAAGCAGGATTATGGCAGGTGTAAGTGTGATAGCTGCCATCTTGGCATCCACCAGGGATTGAACTAAGGAGTTCCAAAACTAAAATCATGAGCCTGAGCAAAAGGACCATTTCCTCTACCTGGAAGCTGTAGAAGACTCTCATCCTCAGAGGATCAGGGCAACATGCACAGAACAGTGGCTTACAAATGCAGCAGCCACCACCATGTGACTCAAGGCTATTGCTCCATCAAGAACGAGGAGGGATGAACCCACGCTCACTACCTTGAAATGATTGTCGTGCAGAACAAAGCTGCCACACCTATGGCACAATGCATCATTGTCTGAGAATGTCATGCCCATGACATGTCAGGAGGCTTGTTATGGCCTATACCTACCCTAGTTTGCAGAAGGGTGGAAACATCCTACTGAAAAAAGGAGCCTGTATTAACCCTGGATTTCCCTTTAGACTCAGCGCAGTGCAGTTCACCTTGGCAACTCCTCCCCTGTGGCATTTCTTGTAAAGAAGGATCTGGATGATATACAACACAGGAATGGTAGGGCTACTGCAGCCCAAGAAAAAGTCCAGCTTTGCAGCTGTCACTCTGAAGTAGAAGTTGGTTGGAAAATTTTGTTGAAAACATTTCAATTAAAAACAAAATGTTTCAATCGTTGTTAGGTTTCTTTATAGCATTCTCCAACCAGCTCTTCTCCAGAATATCCACCAAGATTGGCTGGGATGGAAAAAGGAGGCGTTGAGGTTGAGGTTCAAAACCAACTGATTAGCCCAAAGTAGGGTGACCAGACAGCAAGTGTGAAAAATCGGGACAGGGGGTAGGAGGGGGGGGGTAATAGGAGCCTGTATAAGAAAAAGACTCCAAAATTCGGGACTGTCCCTATAAAATCGGGACATCTGGTCACCCTAGCCCAAAGACATCATTCCCTCTCCAGAGAGAGGAACTCAGCACTCCAGAACACAACTGACAGGGGAAGGGCCTTGTGTTACACTATTGCAGTGTTGCCAATTGGTCCAGGACCTGGAAAGAAAGTTTTAGCTGGGAACACTGTACAGTTCTCTCTTTCACATTCAATAGTAGTCCACCCTGCACTCATTCTGCATCACTCCAATAAGACCATGCAACTATCTTCCCATCCATCAACAGTACTTACTCCTGAAGTTCAGAAGCCACTATATATGACACCTGGTTAACATAAGAACGGCCATACTAGGTCATGCCAATGTTCCATCTAGCCCAGTATCTTGTCTTCCAACAGTGCCTGGTGCCAAATGCTTCAGAGGAAATGAACAGAACAGGGCAATTTACCCAGTCCCAGCTTCTGGCAGTCAGCGGTTTAGGGACATCCAAAGCATGGGTTGTGATCCTGACCATCCTGGCTAATAACCATTGATGGATCTATCCTCCAGGAACATAGGCAATTCTTTTTGAACCCAGTTATACTTTTGGCCCTCTCAACATCCCCCGTTAATGAGTTCCATAAGTTGACTGCGTGTTGAGCGAAGAAGTGCTTCCTTTTGTTTGTTTTAAACCTGCCACCTATTAATTTCATTGACTGACCCCTGGTTCTTCTATTATGTGAATGGGTAAATAACACTTTCTTATTCACTTTCTCCACAATTTGTGATTTTATAGACCTATATCATATCCCCCCTTAATCATCTCTTTTCTAAGATAAACAGTTCCAGTCTTTTTAATCTCTCCTAATATGGAAGCTTTTCCATAACCCTAATCATTTTTGTTTCCTTCTCTGTACTTTTTCCAATTATAATATATCTTTTTTGAAGTGGGATGACCAGAACTGCACGCGGTATTCAAGGTGTGGGAGTATTCTGGATTTATAGATTGACATTATGATATTTTCTGTTTTATTATCTATCCCTTTCCTAATGGTTCCTAACATCCTGTTAGCTTTTTTGACTGCTAATTTACAGCTAATTTAGACACCATCTTTTTTATGTATAGTTGGGATTATGTTTTCCAGTGTGTATTCTTTTGCGTTTATTGGATTTCATCTGCCATTTTGTTGCCCAGTCACCAAGTTTTGTGAGATCTCTTTGTAACTCTTCACAGTCAGCTTTGTATTTAACTATCTTGAGTAATTTTGTATCTTCTGCAAACTTTGATACTGTAAATATTTGTGAATATGTTGAACAGCACTGGTCCCAGTACAGATCCTTGGGAGACCCTGCTATTTAGCTCTCTCCACTGTGAAAATGGACCAGTTATTCCCATCCTTTGTTTCCTATCTTTTAAACACTTCCTGAGCCATGAGACAATCGTCTCTCTTATCTTATGACCACTGTTCCCTCTAAGCAGTGCGCGTGTGCGCGCGCACACAGATCCTAAACCCCGTGCACACGGCGAAACACCGCACGCACAAAAATTTGCACAGAAGCACAACAATTTGCATAGAAGAAGTTTTTTGCACACACGGCCTGTCAAAAATTTGCACAGAAGACATTTTTTTGCGCACACGGCCTGTCAAAAATTAGAGGGAACATTGCCTATGACTGCTTATTTTGCTGAAGAGTCTTTGGTGAGGATGTTGTCAAAGGCTTTCTGAAAGTCCAAGTACACTATATCCACTAGATCACCCTTGTCTACTTGTTTGTTGACCCCCTCAAAGAATTCTAATAGATTGGTGAGGCATGATTTCCTTTTACAAAAGCTGTGTTGACTCTTCACCAACATATCATATTCATCTAGGTGTCTGAAAATTCTGTTCTTTACTATAGTTTCAACCAATTTGCCTGGTACTGAAGTTAGTCTCATCAACCTGCAATTGCAAAAATCACTTCTGGGGCAATTTTTTTAAAAAATTGGTTTTACGTTAGCTGTCCTCCAGTCATCTGGTAGAGAAGCTGATTTAAACAATAGGTTACATGCCACAGTTAGTAGTTCTATTTAATATTTGAGTTCCTTTAGAACTCTTGAGTGACTTATTGCTGTTTAAATTATCAATTTGTTTCAAAACCTCCTCTACTGACACTTCACTCTCGGACAGTTCCTCAGATTTGCCACCCAAAAAGAATGGGTCAGGTGTGGGAATCTCCCTCACATCCTCTGCAGTGAAGACCCATGCAAAAAATGTATTTAGCTTCTCCACAACTGCCTTGTCTTCATTGACTGCTGCTTCAGCACCTTGATCATCCAGTGTCCCCACTGATTGTTTGGCAGGCTTTCTGCTTCTGATGCACTTAAAAAACTTGCTGTTAGTTTTTGTCTTTTGCTAGTTACTCTTCAAATTCTTTTGTGGCCTGCCTAATTATACTTTTACACTTGACTTGTCAGAGTTGTGCTCCTTTCTAGTTTGCTCAGTAGGATTTGACTTGCAATTTTTAAAGGCTCTTGGGAGAACAATGGGTCTCATGAGGATAGTTTTTGAAATTATTTAAATAATGAGCCTTGCTCTCAACTGGGATGGGTTATGGGATGTCACAGGGAGGCCACTCCTGGGAACAGCCTGAATGAAAAGGTTCCAAGTGTTAGCAAGAGCAAAGAAATTAACAAAAAGCTTTAAACATGAAATAAGGTCCAAGACCTCTGATGGAACCTCGAAAAGCTCAGAGGCTCCTCCCACCAGTTACTGCATGAATGGGCTGAAACATCAAATTGACATTGGGGGTCCTGGAACACATGAGAACTGGCTTTAATGTCAGAGTAGCCATGGAATCAGAGGATGTGACTATGTTCCAAAGGTTGGAGCTAGCATAGCATCTCAACAGCCATGATAGCACCAGATGAAGGTAGTCACTGAAACCGTCTGTGTGAAATTGAGGGCACCTGGGGAGTGAGGAAAAGGTGGCTGGACACAACCAGGATACTAACAATGAATGCCACAGTGCCACTCACTGTAATTAGAATCCGGGATGGAGTTTATAGCTGAATAACCACAACAACTTTGCACAAATTAGACATTATACTGCAGGTTAATTAGATTTGTTACTGCTGACTTGATTAGCCCAGCTCTGTGATCTGCTGTGAGAAGTGGACGGGGGCCCCTTGAAGCGAACAGGCTCTATCACTTGTAGATTTGGATAGTTAAACATCTGACTGGGAAAATGCTGCAGTGCGTCTGCACGTGAGGAAAAACAGCCATAGGAAGTGCCCGCACTCCATTGCTCGGAGGGAGGTGGGCAATGCAGGTTTCCCTCTTACAGCCCAGAGTGTCAGCCTGGATTCACACTGTGGCTATTTCATGTGATCGCCTCTTAATGATGTTTTTTAAAAGAAAATGTAACATTTAATTGACCTGCGTGGAGCTGGGTGAACACAGAAAGGAAAAACATCTGAAAATGTCTGTTCATATTTTTAAACCAATTTACTTTGACTGTGTCAGGGCCTGTTTTGTGTTTGCTAGACAATTATGTGGCTAATGAGAACATTCTCAGTTACATTAGACAGGATTAGAAAAGTAGAGATACAGACCCTCATGCTTCGATGCATAAGCCAGGCACTATCTAATGGGGTTAGGAAGCCATGTTATTCCATATTTGTCCGCTGTGGGGTTTCTTGCATCTTCCTCTGAAGCAGCCGGGCTGTTTAGACCAGCTGCTAGGCTAGATGGACCCTTGCTATAGCAATTTCTGTGCTCATGGTAAATGAATGCGGTTACTGGCAAGAAGAGCCAATTTTAAGCCTATATTGGAGAATGGTTGTGGGAAGTGAGTTTTGAATTTGCGATCACAAACATCCTCACAGGAGACCTGGCTCCATGAATCTCATTCATCCAATCAAGGAATAGAAACAAAACATATGACCAAGCACGTCCTGTTGGAACCACGCAACACACCTCAGATTCTGAATACTCACTATGAACAGCTGGCACAGAATTTACAGACTTAGAATTACACATCCCAGTTGTTCAGCAGATCATCTGAAATAACGAATAAATCTGAGGAAACTCACAGACCATTTGCAAACAAAAGGAGAGGTGGTGAAATCTGAATCAGCTACTCACTGAGAATTATAAACTAAGATCTTGTCTCTTGCTACACTAGTTTATATGTAAGAGATTAAACTCAGGGTGGTCCATTCCCCATGGAACAGCTGTGAAAAGGGAAGTTCCTAACCTGACAATTGTAATCAAATAAAGAGGATGTACAATTAGTAAGAACCCCAATCTACATCTTCTTCTGTATTTCATACCTTACTCTCTTTGTACCCTACCTCACAACCCCACACCCTAACCTACCACAAAGCCCAATATAACCCTATCCCCTCCCATCATTACCAACCCAACCTCACTAGCTAGTTAGTAGCTGGAAAGTTAGCCTTCATTAACATTGTACCAGTGTGTAATCTAGGCTCTCTAGTCAAAAGGTACATACACTGCAACTTGAGGTGTAATTTCCAACTTGGGTAGACATACCTGCTCTAGCTTTGATAGAGCTAGTGCATTAAAAATAGCAGTGTACCTGTGGCAGTGCAGGCAACGGGATGGGCTAGCCATCCAATAATTTAGATGGGATTATACGTGAGCAGCCAACCCCTCCCACTGCTTGTGCTGGCCTGCCTATACTACTAGCACATGTACATCTATTCAATCTGGAAATTTTGCCTCCAGCTGCAATGTAGATGTACCCAAAGACAGAGGGGTTCAGTGCAATATAAGCAAACGGGTGCTGGCCATAGCCAAAATGGATGCATTGTGCTGCAGGGAGAGCTTGTTTCCCAGGTCATCCAGGCAGAGACAGACACCAGCAGTTAAAATTGCCTTATGATATCTTCTCCCAGCCGTCTTTCCATCTCTCCATCAGATCTCCAGTCGGCCGTTCAGCCACGCATCAGCTCTCAAATCAGTCAGCCATCCAGCCTCTTCCTTTAGCAATGGGAGTCTGTTTCTAGTGCTCTCTGCAGGTGTCATAAGTCATGTTCAATGAATTCATACAACCTGCTTGCAAGAATCCCTCTCTCTCTGTCTGTCTTGAGAGCAGCTAGCATTCTCAGAAACTGGAGAGCTTTCACATGCCCTTCTCAAACCCATTTCTTCCCACATTCTCCCCAGCGATGATTCTCCTGCTAAGCATCTGCATTCTAAGCTAAGAACAACATAAGAGAGTTGGAAGCAACAAAGCATCTACTGTATAAAAACAGGCACCTTCATAATGGAGCTGGGCACATAATGAATTTTTTGGTTTGCTGGCAGTTCAGACAATTGTGATGGGGGGCAGAATTATTTTGGGTCAAACTGAAAACAAATTGTTTTGAAATTT
The DNA here is from genome assembly GCA_037349315.1 of Chelydra serpentina. Lineage (NCBI taxonomy): Eukaryota > Metazoa > Chordata > Testudines > Chelydridae > Chelydra > Chelydra serpentina. Next base: position 25,121,527 of record JBAIAC010000033.1, read on the forward strand.
TCAGTGAATCCAAAAGTAAAAAACCCCCAAAACTAAAACCCACACATTTTGGGTTGAAAGAAACATTTTGTTTTGAGTTTGACCATTTTAAAACATGTTTGATTTTTTAAAAATAAGGCGGCATTTCAAACTAAACACCTCGAACGTTACATTTTTGAAAAATCAAACAGCTTCAGTTTTGACATTTTTGAAAAGAGGGTTTTTTGGGGGGTGGGGAGGGTTCAGCCAAAACAATTTAGCAAAATTGACATGAAATTTACAAAACATTTGGTGTCATTGAATTTGCATTTTTTACACCCAAAACCCCAACCCCTCAAAATGTGCCCAGCTCTACTGCAGAGGCTGGCTTTTCTGATTCTCCTCCTTTTCCCGTTGTCATCTCTCCCTGCATCATGTCATCTCAAACCTGGGCTGTCAACTCCCCAGGGCAGGGGCCATGTCTTTGTTCTCTCCCTACAGCATCATGTCACTTATAGGGAGCGGAGGGCAGGAACAGTCCTGTACCCTGGCTTCAGGAGAAACACACAGGGCTACTGCAAATTGTATTATAAACTGTGACCACATCATGCAAGGGAGAGTGAGCAGAAAGTGGCAGACACAACAACACCATTTTCAAAAGGGGCCTTCAACTTTAAGGATCTCACTTTTTGAGTGCTCAATTTGAGACAATTTGGGCCTAATTTTCAGAGGTGCTCAGCACCCACTGCACCTCTTGATATCAGTAGCTCTGAGAGTCAGGCCCCAGTTGCCTCAAATTAGGTACCCAAAGTCAGTGGCCACATGGGAAATTTGGCTGTAAGTGACTATACGCTATACACGGGAAATCTACACACAAAGCAAGAGTGGGGTTTTTACCTGCCTAAAGAAAAGCAGCCCTGGGGCCTTTTCTGTGCAAGGCTTTTCTCCCTAAACCTTCCTTCCCTTCTTACCTCCAGTATAACTTCACTGGTGGTACCAGTGGTGGGAGTCTTATAAATATAACCAAGGTGCCACCAACCACTGCCATTTTAACCCCTATGTCATCTGGAGCTGCTCCGAGCAGGCTTAGGGGACTCAGTGATTAAAACATTAGTGGATGGCTGGCCAAGCACGCCCTCCACAGTTACGGGCAGTGGAGCTGTATTGCTGGTAGCGACAGTGGAGCAAAAGTAACTGTTCAGTGGGTTACACATCCCCTTCCCTCTGTGACAGATCCACACAGGGCAAGTCTATTCCAGCCCCCAACTACAAAGCTCGGCTCTTTTACTTTCTTTAGCTTTAGAGACTCATGCTTTTAGCCCTGGATGGGGACAATTCCCAGTATCAGCGACAATGGCAGCCATTAGCCATAGCACAGACACAGCTCCAGTTCCCCCAGACTTACACGTAGTCTCATCAGCTCCAGAACTCTCTCTATAGGTTCACAGCCCGCCACTAACGGGCACATCTGCATCTAATGGAACTGCATCCCTGGGCAGGGTTTCTGAAGCAGGATTCTTCTTTTTTTTTTTTTAGGGTTGGAAGGGACCTCAGGAGGTCATCTAGTCCAACCCCCTACTCAAAGCAGGACCAATCCCCAATTTTTGCCCCAGATCCTTAAGTGGCCCCCTCAAGGATTGAACTCACAACCCTGGGTTTAGCAGGCCAATGCTCAAACCACTGAGCTATCCCTCCCCCCATTCTCGTCTGGCCAAGCCAGCCTGGTTCAGAGCACAGTCCAAAGTGGGCAAGTTTGAAACAAAAAAGAGAAAGGGAAGCACAAAAAGGAGGCTGCAGCTGCTAGGGAAGAGTGTGCCCCTCTGTCACGCCTGCCCTTGGCTTATGAAAGGGAGGAAGATCGAACCTTTGCCCACCATAGCTGAGGACAGGAGGCATTTCAGGCTTGCCCCCATTAAGAGGCAGAGGGTTTTCAGCTGGGGTTTCAGGCTGAGCATTCGTGCTATTGATACTTTTGATGAGACTTGGTGTTGTCCTTTTCCCTGAGCCACGCTGCTTTATATACGTTTTAAGGTGGGGTGAATTGAAGGAATTTGTACCCCGTTGGTCTCAGCTGCTAACGCTAATGTGAGTGCAATCTAAATCAGTTCCAACGCATCAGCTTTGGAAGCTACTCGTGTGTTCTCAGACATTGCTATGCTCCTGGGTGACAAACCCAGGCTTCTGGAGAACCAAGTTAGCCTCAGTGACAAAAACAGAGGGCTGATGTTAAAAAATGAAATGTGCTGGAGTGGGTCACTCCTGGCAGCAAAGAGTCCCAAGTCCTATTTCTCACCTCCCTCTCCTGAAAGTCACTAGGGAGCAGGCGTGGAATTACAGCTGTGGTCCTGTGAATTAAACTCATAAATGGGTGTGACTTCCTCCAACAGGGGAGGCCTATCACAGGGACAAAGTCTTAGAGCCCTGGAGTGGGAGGCAGGCAGTTTCTGCATTCTAGCCTAACTCCGCGTGTGAGATCGTCAGGCATGGTAGCTTCACCTCGGTCACCAGATCAGGGGAGAAACTGGGTAATAACCAGAAACTCCACATAAGATGCGGTGATACTTGAACTGAAGATTTCCCATGGAGAGAAATAACACAGGTGGAGCATGGTACAAGAGCAGGGATCAGCAGTACTTGAAGGTTTAACTGACAGCTATATGGAACTGGGAGGATGTGCCTCTCTTGGGATTAGAACCCCCAACCCTTGGATTTTAAAATAGCATCAACATTTAGTTATCAACAACTGGGATCCTCCCTCTGGTTACTACTAGGCACATACACAGCTTCTAGTATTGGTGTATCAAGGTATTTCTCACAGCCTTTAATGTATGAAGGTACCATATATGGAACTGAAATAACATGCATGAGCTGGGGAAAACACCATACCTCATGTTACTTTGGTTCCATAAGTGGATCCCTGTGACAAAAATAAACCAGTAGAAAAGAGAAGTAAAGAACAACTCAAGATGTATAAATATCTGTCTGAAGTATATTTTCATTCCATGCATCCGATGAAGTGGGTACTAACCCACGAAAGCTTATGCTGAAATAAAATTTGTTAGTCTCTAAGGTGCTACAAGTTTTTCTTTCTTATTTTCATCAAGATGTTTGTGTTTGCTCAGGATCTTGTTACTAACAGCAAGGAGGGCGACAGCAGGCCACCATCCCATCTTGGGCAGAGCTGACGTTCTGCGAGAAGTCAAAGGTCAGTTTCCTGACATCCCTTCTAGAAACACAACCCCAAACATGGCTCTGCCCAGCTCCAGCCACCCCGGGAGTGGTATTTGGATTCTGTTGTCATTGTGACTTCACCCCTCTGATCCTGACCCCACCTCCTGTGTGGAAGAGCTGCTCACCACCAATAGGCCCTTCTCCCTAAGCCACTGCAACAATTGGTGCTCGGCCTCAAGTACATGGCTAAGAGGGGGGGAAGGGTGAGCACAGGGGAAACCATATGCACTAAATAGAGAGCTCCCCTCATCAGCCTGTGGCTCTGTGCTCTAGCCTTGGGTCTCAAGGTACGGAGTGAGGAGCACTGACTATTAGAATTATCAAAGGTTATCCTGGGTGGGGTTTGTGTGGCCTACTTTGAATGGATTCCAAATACAGCCCTAGTTTCTGTGAGAAGATGACACTTGTGCAGAGAAGCCTCTCTTGAGAGCAGGCAGCCTAAGCCCATCTCCAGATGACTAATTCAGGCAGTAACTGAAGGGGAAATGAACAGCAGAATGCTCTGGAACACCAAGAAGGCAGGCTCTCCATCTTGGCTTCCTTCGGGGAAATGTCTTAATTAAGCATCTGTCTTGCAAAGAGAGATTATTTTAATCTTAGAGATTTAAACATTTCTTCTTGAAATAGCAGCGAGGGAGAAGTTTTTCCCATGCCGTCTTCTCTTCTCTGGAGCGATTTGGCCAGTTGCAGAAATGAAGGACAGAGAGAGACTGGACAAGATTCCACCCCTCCTATCCCCACATGAGTTCTGCTAGTGCACCTGAGTCCTGGGGCCCTAAAGAACTCTGCAGTCCTGACCTGCAGCCCCCCGTCATTCCAGTCCTGGGCTCCCATGCTCTGCTGATGGTCCTCAATCCTGACCCACAATGCATCCTACTGTTCCAGTCCTGCTCTTGCTCCCTGCACTTCAGTCCTGACATGTGGTACCCCCTGCAAGGACTTCGGTGCATTAGTCACAGCAAATAATCTGTTCAGCACATATTGCCCCTTTCTCTGTTTGTTCAGGCTTTGATTTGGATGACTGTGTTCTCCGCATGTATTTGCATAATGGTTTGAGATAACTTAGGTCAGCCTGTTGTTTGCTCTTAACTATATCTTCCGTGATTGGTGGCTGGGGTATTTGCAGTGTGTCACCCCCCTGCTCCCTGAGCGGGGACCAGCTGACCCACAGTCTTCACAAAGGCTGCACAAACGCTTCTGGTGCAAATACACAGTTGAACAAGTGTTCACTTCCCTTTCTGCGCACAGCATTATCAACAAGAATTTGCTCCTAAGAACTTTCCTGGAGAGTGAACATATGGGGTTGGGAATCCCAAAGCCAACTCAGTCTTTTCTATGACTGATTGTTTGGCTGTCACTTGCTGTAGCCTTCACCCAGCCGTGTCCCCTGCAGTTGCAGGCCTGGCCTTTCCCGAGCTTATGTTGGCCACTGTGAATGAAAGGCCAATGCCCTTCCATCTGCTCCATGCCACTGCCTCCATTAGCACTGTTCCTGTGGGAGCCAGAGTTGGCAGTGTGGGCTCCCTTCTGTAGGGGCTGAATGCCGAGCTTCCACACTGCTTCCAGCCAATCTCAGCACTAGGAATTAGGGGCCTAAAATCATCTCTCCTCCCTGCCCCCGTGACTAGATTTGCGGTGCCAGCCCCTTGCACTGTCTTGAACTGGGCTGGTTTTCTGTTACCGGAGGCCCCTTGTTGCTGTAGAGTCAGGGTTGGCCTCTGCCTCCCACAGCTCCACTAGACCCAAGCTGTGCTACAGGCCACAGTGCCAGTCTATCTCATAACCGACTCACTGCACTAAGTGACACAACTGTTTCTCATGCAAGTTCTTACGTCAGGAAGAAGACGCTGGCACAGGGCAGTGTGCGCTGGACGGGAGGGATACAGCGAAGGACCATTGTACCTGTTGCTTTTGCTTTGAAAGCGTCTATAGCATCGAAAAACCCAGCCCCTTCCCCACGGCCTTGACACGCGCAGCTGTTCCCTTAGAAATAGCTGTTGCCATGGTTTTTCCAAAGAAAACACATCTCCCCCCCCCCCACACTCCATCGCCTTAACCTTGTGACAGCAGCGATGACGTGGCTCCTTTGGAAAGGCCACTTCATGTAACTATGGTAACAATTAGCTCTCTATTTTACCTCAGGGGTTGTGTTAACTAGACAGACACAGATTTGTTCTCCCAGGGCCAGGTGCTTCCCTTCCTGGCCATGTGTCCAGAGCACTGCTGCTGCCCTGCAGGGAGGAGGTCGCCTCTAGCACCCTCTAAGGCCTTGCCTGGGGGAGGGGAGAGGACTTCTTTCCAGTCCAGTAAGAAGATTTACTTACAGGACACAGATTTGGGGTGGGGGAGCAAAGCCAACCCTTGGGGCTTCCCCCAAAACAATAATTATCCCGCCCCCATGTCCGTGATGCCTCCCTTCACATCAAGTTGCAAAGAGAAGCGAGACCAAAAGGGGACTGGGCAAATGGTAGGCAAGGGATCCACCCACAGCCAAATGGCTCCTGAGCCAATTCCCCAGCCCTGCCAGTTGTCCCAAGGATGGTCAGATTTTTGGGGTCCACTGGGCTGCAGGAATTAAGCCCTGCTGTCCTGACATGGTTTTGCTGGGAGTTATGGCACAGACTAGGCCAGCAAATGGCCATTCGCTTCTCATTACTGAAGCCTCAAAAATGGGACAATGGGCCAGAGGAGGGACCTGAGGGTAAAACCCAGCAATGCAACGAATGTTGCTCGTACCCATTAATAGTCCTGCAGTGAAGGAGAAGAGCAGCTGGCTTAAAATGTGGCTCTAGTCTGAAAAGAGACTGTAAAAATGGCACCTTCTTACTCAACAAATCTGCTGCTTGGGTGTAACGGAGTCACAGCTGCTCACTGCAGTGACTAAAATAAGCGCTGAACGGCTTTTTATTCCTCTTAGCCTTGCAAAGCCCACTCATCTCTGGGAGAGGGAGCTGGATTTGGTCCGACCTCGTGCATCATTAATACAACTGTTCACTTAGTTCCAGTTCTGCTCTCAGAATCCACCAGACTCTTTATTACTGGGGAGGATGGTGCGAGAGCCAGACAGAGCCCAGCTTGTCTATCAGCACCCAGGTGCACTGGCAGTTAGAAAAATCATTCTTTTACTTTTCAGGTGAGCCAATGTGATGTGGGATCAATGAGAAACCAGACATGAGAGAAGCCCACGATGCCATTCTTACAGAGTCGCTGTAATATTCAGTGGGGATCTTTTTTTTTATTGCATGAGCAAGTCAGCCATGCTCTTTCAAGACTCCATTCACAACTGTCAAGGACCATCTCCAGATTTCCCTCCTCTGAGCATTAATGTAACGGATCATCAACAAACTCTAGAATGCAACTTATCGCTGCAGAATTAGGAACAGGCCACTTTGGATGGATCAGACCCCTACGGGAGGATAGCACTAACTCTTGCCAGGAGAATGTGGGGAGCACCCTGCCTGGTTAAGCCTCAGAAAGCCCTGCTTTGTGGAGGTGGGGGTCATGTTGCAATGGCCAGGACACCCGACCTTTGTATCCTTTTGGGTGGGGGATGGGGAGGAGAAAGAGGCCTCATCCTATGTATGAAAAGAACAAGGAGTACTTGTGGCACCTTAGAGATTAACAAATTTATTTGGGCATAAGCTTTTGTTTAGACTACGAAATCTTATGCCCAAATAAATTTGTTAGCATCGAAATTTGTTAGTCTCTAAGGTGCCCCAAGTACTCCTCATTCTTTTCACGGATACAGACTAACACGGCTACCACTCTGAAACCTACATATGAAGTTTCTCACCCTTTCCATTTGGTGAATCTACTTTTCAGATGTCAGTTTACATCCATGTGAGAGTTCCAGCAGGAGATCTGGCTCTCGAACGGCGGAATCATTGAGATGACTGGACAGCATCAGTTTACTTAAAGGATCTGTGACGGGTTGGGGCCACAGAGACCTGCTTGGTGCTGCCACCTGGTGTGCCAAGGCTACTTCTGCCCCTGCTTCCAGGCCTTTTCCAGCTTGGGACTCCCGAATCCTGTCTGTTTTGAGCCAGATTCCACTGATCTGCTGCAAACACAGACCCAGGTCCGAACCAAGTCCCCTCACCACTGTAAGGCCCCTGGAAGCGCTCTTGCCTTTGACACCCAGCTGCTCAACTCCAAGGAGGTTCAAACCCTTAATAAATCCGTTTTACCCTGTATAAAGCTTATACAGGGTAAACTCATAAATAGTTCGCCTTCTATTTCAAAGATAGAAAGATATGCACAGCGTTTGCCTTCCCAGGTAACAAATCATACTCCAGGAAACTTAATGAGTAAAAAGTGATTTTAATAAGTACAGCAAGTAGGATTTAAGTGATGTCAAGTAATGACAGACAGAACAAAGCGAATTACTTAGTAAAATAAAATAAAACACGCACGTCTATGTCTATTCAAAGTTAACACAGATAAAAGCCTCACCAGATTTGGATATTTTCCTTTTTACAGGCTGTAGAATTAGCCTGGGTCCAGCAGTCGCTCACACCCCCTAGTGTCTTTGTCCTTTGTTCAGTTCCCCTCAGGAATGTCCTTGGGGGGGTGGAGAGCCTCTCCCTTTAGCCAGCTGAAGACAAAATGGAAGGGTCTCCCCCGGGCTTTTATAGTCTTTTCCCCCTCCCTGTGTAACATCCTGTTACCATGGAGTTTGGGGATCACCTGGGCAAGTCACCTGTCCATGCACCCTTCGGCAACCAGCCTAACCAGTTGCATTCCAGACCCAGACCCAATGTGGATTGGGGTCTGCAACGTCTTTTGTCTGTTAAGTGCTCGTACTTAACAGGCACTTTCTGCTCCAAAGATGATCCCATGCACTTACAAAGGCTATGTACAAAACCAGCAAATATAAAACCAATCTTCATAACTCCAACTACAACAATGATACATGCATACAAACAGGAGGAATAAATTCAGTAGGTCATAACTTTCACCGAGATATGTTACATGGCACATGTAGCATAAAACATATTCTAGTTACATATATACATTGATAAGCATCTCCCCATAAAGTTTTATGGGGAACACCGTCACAGGATCAAACTAGCGATCCGTTGTAGGGCTGAGGGAAACCTCCTCCCCAGAAGAATGGGGCATGTCGATTTTTGGGGGTGAACACAGGAGATATTCATGTATGGGTTAATGCAAGGTGTGCACTGAACACAGTCACAGCTAATACTTTAGGAGGCAGATTCTGGCCTCTGATCCCTGCCCACAGCTTCCTTGACTTCAGTGGGACTCACATGTGTATCACAACATGGACTTGCCCAGAAAGACTTAATATGGGAGGGCAGGCCACCCATTCCCCAGTCAAAGGTACAGTCCCTGCTGTAATTTCCTCTCTTCCCTCCTATGGAAGAGTGGATCTTCCCAATAGTAGCTGTCAAGGCACTGCAGCAAGCAAGCCGCACAGTGGGTGGGCGGAGAAGAGTGACAGAGTCTGAGAGGGCAGGCGGGGGGCGTGTGCAGTGGTGTGTGCGCACAAGCGACAGAACTGACAACATGAGTCATCTATAGAGCCAAGGAGCAGAAAGGCCTAAGGAAGGCAGAGGCTGGAGCTAGTCTTGTGTTCTCAAGTCTGAGGGAAGGAGCCTTCACACACCCGTGCGAAGGGGAAGAGAAGCCAGGACATCAAAGACATTCTGAGCAGCTGCAGGGTCCAGCTCTGACAACCTCTCAAATGCTCCGCATTCGGGGAGGTGGGAGGGGAGAACAAGCCCGATCTCATTCCCAGGCCCCATTGGCTGGTGGGATGGATGAGGAGGATGCAGATTATTTCCCCATCAAGCACAATCCCATTGGCGTTCTGAATGGGTAATTGTTTATATTGATGGGTGGCCTAGCAGCCGCACACAGCCCAAGCTGGGCTTCTTCCACTGTTTAGCTAAGGCCTGGTCTACCCTAAAAAGTTAGGTCAGCAAAACTACATTGGTCAGGGGTGTGAAAAGTCCACACCCCAGTGCAGCATAGTTACACTGACCTAAATCCCCACGTAGACAGCACGAGGTCGACAGAAGAATTCACCTGTTGACCTAGCTACCACCTCTCAGGGTGGTGGATTACCTGGGCTGATGGGAAAACCCCTCCTGTCCATGTAGGTAGCGTCTATGGGGAAGCACACAGTGGTGCAGCTCTGCAACTGTAGCGCTTTAAGTGTAGACAAGTCCTAAGGCAAGGAATGCAGTCTTGGCAGGGGGAGGGAAGAATGGGGGTTTATGCTCAACACAGCTAGATCTTAACAGACCCCTCAGCAGGCAACAAGCAAAAAGGCCCAAGTCCTTATTGTGAGTGCAGGGACCTCGTCTCAGCTCCCTTCCACCCATGGGGAAGCGGGATTTATGCATAGACATAGCTAGCCCCAGTCACTGAGGAGGGGTTCGTCATGTGGCCTAGGAGGAGGGTGATGCTGCATTAGAGTAGGTGGCTATCTGGTTTGAATCCTGCGCTCTGTTTCATTCTTTGCAGAACTGCCTGGACCCTTTCTTGCGGCCCTCTCCGAGGGGGTCTTGGGCTGTCTAGCCAGAGAAAGCGTAATTGTGTGGTTTAGGCAACAGACTGAGACTTGGGAGAGCTAAGTTTAAGTCTTGGCTCAGCCACAAAAAGTCCCTATGTGACCTTGGGAAATTCACAGTCTCTCCGCATCCCAGGTCCCGCTCTGTACAATGGAGATCACAACAGTTCCCTGCCTCCCAGAGGTGTTGGAAGAGTAAATCCATTGATGTGTGCGTGAGGTGCTCAGATGGGGGCTATAGAAATACCTAGACTGAGTGAACCACTCTAGCCTTCCCAGTTATTCACCCTATGGTCTATCCAAAACACAGCTACTGTAAGGCTCAGCCACATTCAGAATGAGAAAAGTGAGAGGAAGACAGCCAGAGAGCAGAGGGGGAGCACCCCCACAGCAATAATCAGAAATCCAGCCTGGTGTGAAGAGGTAATTATGCCTGGAGCCAGTGAGGGGAAGGGGGAGAGGGAGCCAAGTTCTCCATAGCAACAGGTGTTTGCCACGTAATGGAGCCCTTTCCGTTTGGCCTCAGCAGCAGTCACCCTTATTCACATGGTCATAAATAATTCAATTTTATCATTCACACACATGAATGCTGCAGGCCTGGGCTCCGTGCACATCCAGCCTCCATCTGTCTGGAGGGGGAAAGGCAAAGCACACACTGATAACAGAGGCAAACATTTGTTTAACATGTATGAGTGTGGCCAGATGGTACATTTGGAGCAGGGGGATGGAGAGGAGCAGTAGAGAAGGGGAAAGGAGAGGAATGAAGTGAGTAAGAGGACACCCGCCCCCCCGTTAGCGCCAATTTCCATATGGACCCTTTAAAAAATTCCATGCCATTTCATGTTTTAGCCATATTTGTTGTCTTTGTAGTTGGTATTTGGAGACATCCTTAGATTGCCAGTCTAGTAGTTTGGCCGTGCTTCTTCCTGGGTAGCGAGCACAGTCAGAGGAAGCTCTAGCACCTATGGCCATCTCCATCAGCTAATGCAAGAGGTCCTTGCTAATCAAAGGGAGACTGCTACATCTCCTAAAATACGTGGGACAACCCTGATTCCAGTAAACTAAGCTTACAGGACAAGGAAAGAACCCAAATAGATCAGGGGGGCTAAGGCATCACACATGTATGATCATGGAATTGGGCTATTGCACAAAGACGCCAAGCAACATGGATAGGAATGGACTGGGTTTGGGGCACTGTTTGTCTGAAATCGAATGGTACCATTCCCCTCTCCGGTGAATGGGGGTGGTAAGGAGCTGGGCAGGTTTTCTAGTGTGGACAAAATGCCAGAGGGGATTTGGGGAGCATTAGTCATCCGTTGTAGGCTTAGGGAAAGCCTCCTAACCAGATGACTGGGGGCATGTAGATTTTTGGGGTCACACCAGGAAATCTTCAGTTCAGGTCTGAGCTAAATATCCCTGCTAAAGCCTGTGCCAATATTAATGAGGGGGAGTAAGCAGAAAGCTTTCCTCTCCAGCTGCTTCCTAGAGCCGGAGGATTCCTGGTGTTTACCGCTGTATACCACGCTGCCTGAGAAGGGAGAACAGCCCCCCTGAAACTGTTGGCTTTGTCAGAAAATAATGAAACTGACAAACAGAAAGACACATTGCAGAACGCCCATTGTTAGTGTAATTAGTGGGCTCTGTGCTGCTCTCTCTTGTGGGTGAAGGGGGGCTGATGAGAGAAAACAATAGAATTAACAGAGTTAATAGGGTGGATTTTAAAGAGGCTGCATATTATTCCAGAAGAGACTGTGCATGCGGCACACACACAAGCCAATCTGCATATTGGAGACACAAAGATGGGTTGTCAGCTCCCCGTGGCATCAGTTTCTAAAATCCCCTTGAAAATTCTATGCAATCCAGACCAAATCACAGCAAGGGCACCGATGTGGAGATCTTTTGTCCCTCTCCATTAGATCCACATTCGGACAGAATGAGGGTTTTCATTCTTACATATGAATCATGCAGACCATGTAGAGGCCGATATCATATACTGTATGCAAGAATTATATCGTGTTTTGATCAAATAGTGAAGCAATCCGAAGTCTAGAATTACTCACATAACCTTAACTCTGTCCCCTTGTGCATTAGCTTTTCAATACCTTATTATAATTCCATGATTGCATACTATTGTTTCCACAAGAGCTCTACCTCATTCAGTAGGTGAAAAATTAAGTCCTGATTACTCTTTAGGACAGCACCTAAGTACGTGCTTAACTTTGAGGTTAAGTATTATCCTGAACCGACGCCCACTGAATGAGGAAAGGGTGTTAAATTATTTTAGGTCACTTCAGTTCTGCTGTTAAGAGGAAGGATGCACAATGTGCAATTGCTATCTGCCAGCCAACTTTTAAAATTTTTTCCTCTCTAGAAATGAAAATACTTATTTTAAATAAAATAAAGCGGTGGGGACAGAGGTATAGAATGCAGCCATATTGCTGGCATTGCCTGAACTGTATATGCTAACTGCAGCTCGAATGCTCTTAATGTAGGGTTTTTGTATGGAATTGCCTAGGATTTTTTTAAAGTGATAAAAAATATAAATATTTAGGTATCTACTATTTAAGAAATACAAACAAAGACCCTTTGGATTATCAAGACATGGACAATCACCACGTCAGCTATCTTCCTCGTATGTTGTATCCCTCCCCCTTTGTCTTTTCAGAATGTAAGCTCAAAACCAATAACCATGTCTTTCCATGTCAGTACAGACCTAGCACATTATGGGCACAACTGTACTAATTAGGCCCACAACTGTAGATATCTAGTCCCACCCACAGGCAGTTAATTACACTTCCCAAAAAGCTTCTACTACACTATTAGTACCAATGAAAGTTAGGTCAGGTTCTAGCAATCCTCCAGCCATTCATGGATCTCCACAATCCAGTCTAGCACCCGCTATAATTGTCAAATAGAATCTGATGGGGGCATTATCTTGCCATGGTATCAGAGCTCTCTTCTCTGCTGTTTTGTGCAGCAGAGATTGCAAACACAGTTAAGACCTTCCCCAGGTCACCTTGCTAATTTTCCATCGGGCAAGTTACCCAAAAAGGAGCCATTTCAAGAACATCAACTTCTTCCTCAACAAGCTGGACCAACAAACCCTCTGACAGCTATGGATACAGTCCATGTTTTACTAGTTCAGTCTTAGATCATCTAACGGCCTTGGGGTGCACTAACAACATGTACACTAATAAGATGAATCAAAATGCGAGCTAGTAAATTATGGCTAGTTTCACTCCCATAATTCCTTGAAGAGGAAAGCCAGCAAGAACTGCCTGCTCTGAATGAGCCCAGGAAGGAAGATCTCACAGATGATTAGTCCAGTCCTCATCAGGACTCCACAGAAGGCTTACCATTTGACAAGCAACTGATTCAGGCTGGATGACAGTAGCAACAGGACATTATCTAGTATTCCTGATTCTTGGCATACAGGCATTTTGTTACAATTGTAGCTAACAGCAACATACAGTCACTCTCCTAGAATTTTTACCTCCTCTAAAGGGTTTAACCCTCAAACTTCTCCAGGGAGGATGTTCTTGGTCTTTCAGTGGGTTCCTAAACACTCACTCCCTACTGTCTATTGACCAACACTCCTGCATACCTTTCTGCTGGACCAGCAGGTACTGCTCAGATGGCCTCTTGAATTTCCCTTGTGCTCTTCTGTCACTACTACAAACCTCCGCTCTCCCTGAGTGGCATGATGGTTAGGCTATTGCACAGGTGATAAGTGTCTTCCAAAGTGTCAGTTGATAAGAATGGCTCAGTTGATTTCACCAGGGGATTCAAAGGCTTCATCCATCACTGTATAGGCTTCCAACAGCAAGCTCCCTTGATATCTTCAGGGAAGAGCTAGCAGGCTTTCTGGGGCATCCTTATTACTGCTTGCAGTGGGGGGTATTTTTAGCTCCTTCGTGAGCAAGGTAGAGGCTCAAATATCTAATCTTTATATAGAAGAGTGTGCAGTTGTTGGTGCTTCTTGGATTGACTTCATTGCCCTTCTCTGCTCTAAATTCAAGCTGGAGTAATGCAGCTGCAGAGGCCATTTGCACCTTCTAATCAGTAAGGTGCTGCTGCATCACTGGCTGGAGTCACCCCATCACTTCTCCCCTTACCCTAACCCCCAAACAAACAAACAAAAAATCCACCCAGGGACAAGCCCCCTGGGGTTGATTGTTGGGAGATTTTAACCCAACATGTGCCAAAGCACTGCAGCTCCCCGTGTTGCTGCTGCAAGTGGGAGAAGCAGATGTGCAAACCCAGGAAAGCAGCAGCCTCAGATTCCCACCCAGTGGGAGATTTTCATTTTATTACTTTATTTGCTTTTCTGCTGCCCCAAACAAAGGAGGGACCAGCCCTAGCTCTCAGCACCCTGGACAATCTCAGACATCATCATTTACCCCCTAGGTGACAACACGCCAACATTAGTGTAAGTAAATTCCACCAACAGATTTGTCTGCAGATGAATACTGAGGTGGGGCAGCGGATGAGGTGGAGATGTTTACTTTCTCTGACAAGGGACACACCAGGGAGCTGAGATATTGGCTCTGTTGCTTTAGGGGGGAAAAATCTGTATATTGGGGATGGGATGTTTGACAGCGTATCTAGTAGCTCATCTATGAATAGCATCCAGCCTTTGTGATCTGGGTGGGAAAGGAATTCTGTCCAGAGGCAGACTGAGCTAGTCCCAAGGGGCTGACCCAGGGCCCTCCACAGACCCAGACAGACACTGAGGGCCAGATCCTCAGCTTGTGTATGCCAGTGCAGCTTCTTTGAGTTGGAGGGACCTACACTCATTTACACCAGTGGAAGATCTGGTTCGCTGAAGTGCAAACCTCAGCCCAAAGTAGCCTGGGGGAAGTGGATTGAAGAGTTTTTAAAACAGTCACATTAATACATTCAGGAAGGCAGTTCCCTATGGCAGGGAAATACACAACCCACTCCTCCTTCCTCGTCTTCTCTGAGCCTCTCCAAAGCCTCAGACCCCAACCCCCCCCCCCAACCCCCAGCCCATACTAGTGACATTTCAATCCTTGGCAAGAAATAATGCAAGGCACTTACCTGCACTGGAGCCTGGTTGCTTCCTTCCCCCCGGAGATGGAAGAATCATGGATGGTAGGGCAGGAGCACTGCAAACCCGGAGAAAGCTGCATCTGCCACCTCACCCCCTCAAGCCCCTTGGCTCTGCTGCAGCCTACTGCCCTTCCTGAGGGGATCGCCATGTTCCCTGCCACACGTACCCCAGGCGTCTCATGAGTAGAGGGTACCTGGAGAGGGCAGCCTCTCTCCACACACACCCACACACACCCCATTTCTGCTCCGCACTCAGCGCCTGGTAGCTTTGCTTCCAGCGGGCAGCAGCAGCGTCTTCCCCGTTTGCACGGAAGCTGCCGGAGACCTTCCAGACCATCTGGCAAGCTGCCGGGGCCATGCCCCAGGCCCGGCTCGCCGCCAAGTGCCGAGCGCAGGTGAGAAGCCACCGAGCCCTCTGGCTTTGCCCAGGCGCGCAGCTGCATTCGGGGCCCCTCTGAACTTGGGAACCCGAGTCCGACTCAATTTAAAAACAGGCCCTGCCGCACACCCCGGTTTACACCCACCACAGGAGCGTCCCGGTGCCTCTTGACACCCACATGGGCCCAGGCCGGCCCCCAGCTCGTGCTGCGGCTGGCGAGGCAGCAGAAGGAAGGATTTCTGCAGAGATCTAAATATGAACGCAAGAGAGCGCGAGGCTGAAGTCGCTGGAGCCCCCCCCCGCCCCCAGAGTCCTGCAGGCGGCACGGGCAAGGACACTGTCTGTGAAGGCTTCAACCAGGGAGATGAGCAGGGAGCTGTCCGCGGTTGTGGTGCTGCTAGAAGAGCGAGGGGCTGGGGAAATGCTGTCCCCTTTGCTGGTGCTGAACTCGTCCTGCAGCCTGCCACATTTCAGGGGTCACCGGACCCTCACACGCCTGCCCGCCGGAGTGATTGACACCGGGGGGGGGGCGGCATTTGCTTCTCAGGGCTCTGCTGGCATCGCCCACCTGACAAATCTCTGGTGGCCGTTCACCACGCCGCACATCCAGCCTTTCCGCGATGAAACCCCAGGATATCACAGGACACAGGACCCGGCACATGAAAAGTTCTTCCCGCCCTCCCCGAGTCAAGAGAGGCTGGGGGAGATGGGAGGAAAACGGTGTCTGGACTGGGTGACTGGAGAGAGGAGAATTGGGAAGAGCCAGAACCTCAGCCAGGAAAGCGCCTCTAACCTCCTACCCACCATCCAAACTGCAGCCAACCCTCCCCCCTGAACTGTCTCTCGCCTGTTCCCCCGCCTTCCCCATTCTACCTCTTTGCTGGGAAATAGCTCCCTTGGGATGGGGGAAAAGACATGCCTTTTGCGCGGTGATGTTCAACAGAGGAGCAAAGGAGAAGGATTTGGCCGCATTGATAATGGAGAAGTGCAGACATCCAGCCATTGGGCATGAGCTCCCCTGGCTGCTACCATTTAATAAACAGCAGCGGAGTAATTGGGGGCGGCAGTGACACACAATGAAGCCCCTTTGTTAAATCACAGCCCGCAATTGTTCTCCAATTCGATTGGCACTCGATAGAAGTCAAAGCAAAGCGTTTTCTCCTCTTGTAAGGGGGAAAGAAATGTAAGGGAGAGAGAGAGATCCTCTGAGCTATTAGATTAAAGCCCAATAACACAATCAAAAGGTTGCTGAATTAAATTATTAGCATTCAACAAGTCCCGCAAAAGGGCAATTGCCATTTGCCAGGAGAGGATGCGAGGATGTCATTCATTGCTCCGAGCCCCGGGACTAGAAGGGAAGCCGGGACTGGAAAGCGAAATGAAAGGCGGGCTCGTCGCAGGGAAAGGGGAGCTATAACCAGGGGGAAGCCAGCAGGAGCAGAGTCCCGCGGCAGTTTCAGGGTGTGGGGTCCTGACAAGACCAGGCTGGCTGTATGTGTGGACGCTGAGGGGAGTGGGGGAAATGGAAGTGAGCGAGAGGGAGGAACACGGTAGCTAGCGGGGAAGGAGAGGCAGGTGTGGAGGGAGGAGAGCCGGTGAAGAAGCAGAGGCAGCTCGCAGCGTCCCCCGTTGCCAAGATTTGGTCCGGGACAGCGAAGTCCTGGTTCGGGGGAGGGCAGCTCGGACCCCCCAGAGGTCCCTCGCGCCGATTTTCCCCGAGCCGCGTTTGCAGAGAAGCCGCCCCGGGGGTCCCTGGCAGCCCCCCGCGGGGACGGGCACTGCTCTCGGGAGGACGCGCGCCAGCTTCTCTCTCCCCCTTCTCCCCGAGCGCCTTCGCTCCGTGTTTGCCGCTCCCCTGCAGCCGGGAGCCGAGGCCCAGCGGGCTGGGACCGGGGCGGGCGGAGAGAAGAACCGCTGCCTTGGAGCCGGGCGCGCAGCCGGTGGCAAGTCTAGACACACGCGCTCACGACGCTGCGAGTCTCCCGGGCGCTGGGGCCACAGGGACTCCCATCCCAGGCAAACTTTCCCCAGCCCCGGGAGGACTCGGAGCGGGGTTCGTCTGAAACGGAGCCTTACCTCTTGCCATCTCCCGGGGGCCGGCGGAGAGCCCGGCTGGCGGCTTCTTTCCACGCCTCGGTCTCCGCCAGGCTGAGGGAGGCTTTCGCCCCACGCTGCTGCTTGTTGTAGTTGTGCTCGCTGGGGGCTAGGGGGTGGCCAGGCTGCGCCGTGTCCTGCCACCTGGACCACCTGCCTCCTCCGCCCTGACAGCAGCAGGCTTGGACGCAGGGTGGGGCCGGGGCTGCTGCGCCCCATCTTTTTATCAGGTGCGGAGACAATAGCCGGGGCTCCTGTTGCAGGACTGTCTCTTTAAACCCTTGATCAACCCACAGGTGGCCTGTCACCACCATGGACATCCATGACGTCACCTGCAAGGAGGTAGGGAGAAAAATCCGACTTCAAAACAAGAGTCCCTGGGGGACCATGGCAACAGCTTGCAAATGTCAGTGCACACATCATCCATCCTGGTGCTGCTAAACTGCCTTCCTAGTGCCTCCCACATGGGGGTGGGGGGTGGAATCAGTGTAAATCTACAGCAATTAGCACTGGTGCCAGTCTTGCTAAGGAAGAAGCATTGCAGGGCTGCCCAAAAGTGCTACCGGGTTTGCAAAATCCTCTGTGCCTCTGCACATCTCTTTCACCATAGCATCTTCATTTATTCTCTCTCTCTGCTGAGAACTAGCAGTAGTGCCCGGGATGGAAAAAGCTTAGCTGCTTCCTTGCTTAGAGCAAATCCTAAACAAGTGATGTTTTGCATCTGACTATCAATAGGAAGAAGCTCTTTGAAAGAGAGAAGAGGCTGGGTTCCATTCAGGGTTAAGGAATACACCAATTAGCCTTAGTTCCTAAAAGGGGGATTAAAATGCAGCTGCATATCCTTTTTATAACCTTCTTACACACACCTGGTCCTATGTTTTCCTTGTTGCAGGAGAATTACTTGCCTCAGCTATAGACATATTCAAATCCGCTTGCTGCCCTCCTTCCCTGCTCTACCCTTTCAAAGTCAGCAAATGGGCATAGTCTCTGGAAAGGTTTGTTGTTTACTTGAAGAGGTTAGAACAGATTGGGTAGGTAGAGGGGTGTGATAGGAGGAGTGGGTGAAGGCTGTATCTCTGAAACCCTTGCAGATTCCCCCTGGCAACTCAGTGCAGAGACGTGACCCCATAGGGCTCAGCATACTAGATGTTCAGACACTACCTGGGTCTGGTATAAATACCTAACTAGATATTGATTGTGATGATTTAAGTGCCCATCTCAAGCTCTGGGCCCTTTACAACAATTTCATGCAAGAATTAAAACATTGTAATCCTCTCGGCATCATTAACAGGTGGCCTGGAAATCATCTTAACAAACTAACTCCTTTAACAATAATGTCCATCAGCCCACTTCCTCAAATGAAAACAAAGGTGAGATGCCTGGAAGATTAACCATCTGTGCTCTGGCAGACCAGGTGGGGGAACCAATTCCAAAGTCAAGGACACCTCCCAGACAATGCCTTACCAAGAGCCCTGTATACACAGAATATGTTATTCTCTCATATACAGAAAGGGCTCCAGTTGTGGGAGCATTGTTTGAGAGAGTGTGATGGCCTCTCAGTTAGGCAGCTCCCAGTCCATTTCATGTTTTACAGGTCAATAGTTCTGCTATTAAGTAGTCAGTGTAGTTACCAGAGAATGGGTGTAAATTGCTCTCAAAGCGATGCGCTGATTAACAAGTGGGTGGCTACATGCTGCATTAGCCTCAGTTTCCAAATGGTCTCAATGTGCAGCCACATGTTGAGCTTGCTAATGTCATCTTGATGGATGGAACATACGCGGATGGCAAGTCCCATCGCCTTGCTCCTTTGGCTTTGTGAAGTGTTATGCCCTGCAACGTGGGTCACTGCAAGCGTCAGGCTCATTTTGAAAGATCTCAGGCAGCTTTTTAAACTGGGGGTGGTCAACCTGAGCCTGAGAAGGAGCCAGAATTTACCAATGTACATTGCCAAAGAGCCACAGTAATACGTCAGCAGCCCCCCATCAGCTCCCTCCCCCCCCCCCGACTGCTCCCAGCACCTTCCACCCACTGGCAGCCCCACCAATCAGCGCCTTCCCCTCCCTCCCCACACCTCCCGATCAGCTGTTTCGTGGCATGCAGGAGGCTGTGGGGGTAGGGGGAGGAGGGCACGGCAGGCTCAGGGGAGGGTGTGGGAAGGGGTGGAATGGGGGTAGGGCCTGTGTGGCAGTCAGAGCCGGGGGTTGAGCAGTGAGCACCCCCCAGCACATTGGAAAGTTGGTGTCTGTAGCTCCAGCCCCGGAATCGGTGCCTATACAACAGGCCTGCACAACTCGTAAAGCGGCGAGGGCCATATTACTCCAAAGAAAACAGCTGAGGGCCGAAACCCTCCCTTCCCCGCTCCCAGCGCTGCTCGCCCCGCGGAAACAACCCCTCCTTCCCCAGCGCTGGGGTGTGGAAGCCTATAGAGGGGGAAAGAAACAGCGCGCATACGGTGACCAGATCACAGCAGTAAAATAGGACCCGCCCCCTCCCCGCTCGGCCCCACCATCACACCCCTCTTCTCCCCCCCAGGGGTCACTATATTACTGCACACAACAGTCAATCAATGCAGTTGTAGATAAATCTCTGCATTATGCATTTTTGTATAACTTTTATATGACTTTGTATTGAACCTTGGTAATATATTATAGCGGGCCCCTAAGGTAGTATAATTAAGGTAAAAGAAAAATGTCTTTTTGCTAGAAGTAGAATAAGATCTTCCCCCCACTTTGTATTCAGTTGCCCTGTTGAATGAATGAGGTGTGAATGAGGAAGGCATGGAAGGCAGGCACCTCCAGACAGCTGCAACCCTTGGAGAGGGGATGGGAACCAGACCAAGGACAATCAAACTTGTCAAGTGGGCTGACTAGAGAAGAGCAGACATACTGACGGCCTCGGGGGTTAGAAGCAAGCACCTGTCTTTGGGAACCCCCTCTTTGCAGCATTGGGACAACCCCCAGCCCAGAGACAAGCAGCAAAAAAGACCAACGGACACAGTCCCAGATTTTGGGTCGCACAGTGAGCCCACCTACTCACCCCCCTGCGGGCCGCACAGTGAGCCCATGCGGGCCGCATGTTGTGCAGGCCTGCTATACAAGGAGCCGCATATTAACTTCTGAAGAGCCGCATGTGGCTCCGGAGCCACAGGTTGGCCACCCCTGTTTTAAACCACCTAGAGATCTCAGGAAGCATTTGCACAGCATCTAGCACAATAGATCCCGGATCCCTTTGTGGAGTCCTTAGCCACAAGTGCAGTACAGGTAACAATGCAATTTTGCCATTTTCAGCTGTGAAAAGAGATTTGGGCACTAGTTAAAATGAGATGTTGTGATGTTTCACTCTGATGAAAAGCAAAGCACATTGCCACATTAAATAGTGCTATAAAGGTACATAGTGTCTTACAAAGCACACATCAAAACAAGGTCCTGGTCCCAAAAGGACATAATCTGACTCAGACACATAAAGGACTACATAGAAAAAGGTGAAAAATTGAAAGCAAATGGACAACGGGCCAATATCTGCTTCAATTACACCATTACCACCCCACTAAAGTCAATGGGGTTGCCGAGGTGTCCCTGTGAGCAAAATGTTGCCCCTAACATTTTGTGAATTTGGGGACAACACAAATCATCCCAGTGGCCTGCACGGAGAACATTTTCACTCAGAGCTGAAGTGAAGTTCATATTTCTGAATAATACTTTATTAAAGATCATACATTGCACCTTCCACCCAAAGAGCTCAAAATACTTTACAAACATCCATTCAATCTCCCCGCAGACTTGGGAGGTAAGTAAATACTGAATTAAGGTTGTTTTGGGATTTTTTTGGCATGGTAAAAAATCTCAGACATTAGCGATAGTTAAGACCTTTGAAACCAGCTAGTGCCTGCCCACTCCAAAACTGAGGGCTGGATTATTCCTTATATTCCTTGTCCAGTTACTCAAGCAATGGAGCTTCTACTCCCTCTCCAGGCTGAAGTTCAAGGTACTTGAATGTAAGGCAGGATGCTTTGCATTAGAAACACTGTGCTGGTAGATCCTTTCTAAAGAAAAAAAATGCAGGACTTAGATTTCTCATTGCAGAACTGATTAGCTACATCCTACATCAGAATCTTTAAAGGATAGGTTTTAGAGTGTTTAACCTAACTGAATTAATACTGCCTTTTATATTTAAGTGGCATAAAATACCATTCTGAAGGAAGCTTTCATAAGGCAAGTTGTAGGTTGTATGGACAACAAATGGTTTGACAGCTGAGAATGGCAGAATCATTGAAGCTGCTGGATAACCCAATGGCCTAGCAGCCTAACCATGCATGAGGCTCTTGTATGCACACTGAGTTGAAATTTAATTAACAAGCCAAGTGTGTTCTGAGAATTGAGTCCTTGAGAGGGAATGGGTCTGACGATTGGTAAGAAATACTATTCAAGGCTGAAGTGATCTTAACTGCTCAACAGTATCTGTACTAACAATTTTCCGAGCAAATCCCCAGAAAGCTGTATTTTCTCTAACACAATGTGTAAGTCATGCTTAATGTTCAGCAACACAGTAGACCTTGTGGCTTTTGCTATTTCTGAAGCCTACTGCTAGCCTTGGAGCGGGAGGTTAGTTTAAGGTTCAGAAACTGAAGCATTTTCTTCTCTACAAGTGTGTCCCTTACAAAGAGAGAGGCTGACATTTTTCTGTGGCAGCATGGCACACAAGGGTGTGCCTGGTGGCTTGAAATCCACAATACAGTAGGTAATCCATTGCCCCTCACTCATATCATCTCTATAATCTGCCTCCATAGGCCACTCATTGCACACAAGAAGGCACAGAGATCTAGATCCAGCAGGCTGTTAGTAAAAGGCATAAGGAAGAGTACAAAAAAGGTACTAGTCATCAGAAGAAAAGTTGCTCCTATACCAAAGATATGAAAAGTTATACGTGGGGCATAGTGCCTGCTCTCTGAACACGAGAGAGCTGGTGAAGCAGACCTGAAACAGAAGCTTTCCAATGCAAAGCAGGAGTGGGATCATGTTACTAGTCTGGATTTGGAAAGCACTTGTCCTTCCTGTTCCAATCAGGCCCCACAAACAGCATGGCTGAGAAGTCAGGCAGAGCCTTTCTTCTGCTGGCCTGGACTCTGAGGGTAGGGGTCACATCTACCTGCTTGCACAATGGAGCCCAAATCCTGCCTCTGGCCTTTAGGTGGAGCCACAATACAAATAATAGTAAAGGGATGCCACACTGGGAGGACAAACCTGTGTCCCAGAGGAGAGGAATGGGACATAAGTAAATGGAGACGGAGAGAGAACGTTAGGAAGAAGGAAACAAGGTGAAAGGTGTCACACATCAATAGATTGGTCTGGCTCAAACTAAGAGGGTTTAGGCTCTCTATGGGCTTTGAAGATTTCTGAAAAGGACTGAAGTAAAGATTCTTAGATGAGAAATCCTAGTCCTAACAAAGGCTCTACCTGTCCCCCACATCATGATGTCCTTCACCAGAATCTTAATTCATCCCAATCCCCGATCAGATCCCAAACTCAGACCTTGAGGACGCCCACAAAACCTGACCTTTAATCAAAACTGGAAACCAATACGTATAGCACCCCAGATCACTCTTCTTTTCAAATATCTGCCACTGTTTTCACATATAAATAACAATGAGGGAAACTCTCACCTTCAAAAGGGAGTGAAACATTCAGCCTCATTTGAGATGGAACAGGATGATTTCTGTGGTGGGACCAACTGACATTTCACAGCATGATGATTTTGCCACTAATAAAACAATATCTGTGAATATTGCATCACAAATACACACTGGCTATGGTTCAAATCCAGCCCTTCCTGAAGTTTGTCTCTATTCTTAACATACACACTAAAGCCCCAAGATAGGATTGCACTTACAAAGATAGGCTTTGGTCTGCACTAACTGCTTCTAGGTTTCCCCTCCTTGCTAGATGTCCTGAACCTTCTCCAAGCAGAGAGACTCTCAGCTGTTTATACTCCTGAGCGCCATCTGATCTAACTGCCAGCAGGAGTTGGCAGCCTAGCTCTGCACCACCCCACAGAGCCCTGATGTCTACCTGTTAATAGCAGGTATTTTACTATCACTATGGCATCTGAAACAACAATATGAGAGAATATGTATTAGTCCCATGCAGTGGTGCAAGTAGAAACCATTTCTTGCTGGTACATGCAACCTCCCCATGTAACCCTACATGTGACTCCTCCCCGCCCCCAGACCGGGGCCCCCACTCTCTCCCCATCCCCTCTGACACTCCCCTTTGTATATACAAACATCAACATGCTTAACTACTCACTTTCCCCCCAAATATGTAGTATTCACTCTGTTTACATGGAATGTGGGAGTTGGGTAAGGAGCCATTTCAGCATATGTATGATTTATTAAAATACAAATTTTAAGTAGAACTGTATCCTAAACGGCTTTATGGTATTGTACTCAAACATTGAATTTCAATGGGGGATTCAATTTCCTTTATAGGAACAGACTCCTGAAACTCTTGCTAGTCCACAAAAATGGTCAATAATCATGCAAATAGTCCCATTATCTTCAATGGGATTGATCAAATAATTAAGGGTTTACAGGATTAGGTTCCAAATTTGTAAATTGTTCTGGATGAAACTGACAATGCCTGAGCTGTCAGATCAGAAGGCACTTCATTCCAATAAAGGTGGGCAAATGTGTGATAAGTCTTAGCTCCGTTGCTAAGACGAAGAACATATTTTCAGCAAAATTCTTGGCAGATTCCTGAGGCAGCGGGTTTAAGGCCGTCAGTGTCCAGCATTATAATCTTCACTTATAGTTCTCTCACCCAAAAAGCTGGAAAAGGAGGCGTTTGTTTTCTTTGTTTTGCTGCTCCAGTTCCCGTTAATAAAATGCATGTTAGACTAGTTTGGCTGCAAAGACTAATTCTATGTTTACACTGGGGATGGACACCACTGATTCCTGTCAGGCTGCAGAACTGGACTGACATCAGAAACCAAACATCCTCTGGTCAGTGCAAGCAGAGGCATTCCTCTAATGATTTGGACTTGATGTGATGCAGCATGAATGTCATGGATAATTCAGACCAATGGGGAGAAACAGAATTAAAAACATTGCTTTATTTAAACACCTTCCGTCCCTCCCATCCCTCTCCTCTTGAGGACTCCTGAGCAATGTAAAACTACACTATAAATATGCTAACAAACTTAAACAAAGCCTTTTAAAAGTTTGTTAGCATATGCATTTTGCTGTTAAAGCCATAAAGAATGAATGCTCTCCTTAGCTGCATTCTGCTCCTTTAAGGAGCAGAGCGCAGCCCCGCCCCCCAGTGCTCCAGTGGGGGCGCTGGCCCCTGTCTTTCCAGTACCCCGTGCCGGCTAGAAATTTCTTGCAGGTATTGGGTACCGGAGGGTACTGCCCTACTTGCACTCCTGGTCCCATGACTTGCAGGCAGGTCTGTATTGTAGATCTCTGCACCAACTCAAAGACCCACAGTGAAAAAAATGCATTGTTGGGGTTATGAATTTAAAGAGATTTCTCTGCAACCTGGAAAAGGAGCTGCTTCTTTTGCTTCTGTGAACTTCACCAGCCACTGCTGCGAACTTAGGTTGTGCTGTTCCATTATCGTCCCATTGCTACCAGCCTTTCTTTCCCAGTAAGTGCTACTGAGCAGCCACAGCAGAGACTCCAGAAAGAGTAGCCAGAGCAAAAGATTGGAGTCTATGAACAGCTGATTTTTGTGCAGGATGAAATAGGGTTCAGTGAACTGGACCTCAGGGAATGCATCAGCAGCCCCCAAAATAATTTGGGGTGGACCTGGAATGAATTTCTCTCACAGTTGCTGGTCACAAGTGGCAATGGGACGTCGTGTGAACATTTCTTGGATCTCCTGGGGCCTTGGTGGAATAGTCACAGAAAGTGCTCATCAGCTTGGATGGATGTTTGTGTCTTGTGTAGCCTTCAGCAGAGGGGTGGATGGTTATTTCCTTAGTAACACTGAGAAAAAGGAAACCGAGAGACACCAAGATAAATGGCCTTGCCAACTGCTCATTAATTCTGTGATTGCAATCAGGAACGGTTATCTCTCCATTAGACTCAAAGGAGATAGGGTGGGCAATGAGGAGGCCTTGGTGTTGAACTGACCCTGACAGCCAACCTGGTTATTTCCTCTGTCAGAGACAATGTAACAAGAACCCAGATCCTAACAGCAGCATGTCCTGAAGGATATAAACAGCTCTGCGAACGCCACCTGACAAATATGCCAGGAAATGGACTGTGGCGTCTCACTCCCCACCTGACACGTTTATGGCACTCAGTTTAAATGTATGAGTTACTTGAAGAAATGGCTTGTCAGCCAGCATAGACAGACTGTGCAGCCCCAGCCCCTATTGCCAGCTAGCATGGAAAGACAGTAAATCCCCATTCCCAGGAGATGCAGAATCCCGGATCGAATGCAGAGCTGCCCAAGCCCAGCTACAGCTTTCCAGGTACTGTCTGCCAGTCCCTTAGAAAAGTTTGTACAGCGCAGGCATGAGGAATTTCCTACTGAAGAAATGACAAAGTACTTAGTGTAACAGCCCAAGAAATGGCTACATTGCCGCTGATGCTATTCAAGTTTGTGTTTCTACAGAGCCTAGGTGTTTCAAACCTTAGCAGAGAGGCCATCCCCTCCAGGACACCAAAAGGAAGTTATTTCAAACTGCTTTGGTACAGCTGTGACAACATATTCCTTCCCCTGCACTCTGCAATGTATTTAAGTATTGTATATTCTTCTGGGCACGTTCTATACAAAACATCAGTTAACAAACGCCAAAAGCATCCTCCTGCAGTGGCTGAAATAAAGTCTGGCAGCATGCCCTGAAGGTCAAGAAACCTGATCTAAGCTCTCTCTCTCCTCCACCCCCATTTCTCTGTGCCCCAACCTCTCCCTGCCCCTTCCTATTGGCTGCCTCTCTTAGGCATATCTGCATGTTTGCTTGCCTCTTGTAATACTGCAGTTCAGAGGCTCATTCCTGTCCATATTTTCCATTAAATCCTTTTGTCTGAAGGTTTTTATATTCCAAGTCCAATGGAAACAGAGCTTTGCTGCCTGGTTTGGCTCAGGCTCGCTGTGAATGCTAAAGATTCCCAGAGGCACATTTCATTTAGAATCAATAAGATTTATTGTGTATCATGTAAATCCCAGCTGATTAGTCAAACCACATAAGAGGATCGCCCCTCCTGGCACACCCCAGGCTCATCACAGCCATGTTGACATTGCGATAATGATGTTATCAGCTTAGGAACCTCTAATAAACACTATTAAATGGGTCTTTTGTCCATTTAGCTGCCTTTCTCCCTTTCTATGTCTGGCTGTTGTTTTCCTGCCAGCCACAGTGCGTTTGGATGCTATTCAGTATTTAGTTTTATCCTGCTAAGGTAGATCTCAATTAATTACACAGGTGGAAGAGAGACAAAGAGGGAATTTGGGACCCACTCGTTTCAGTCCTGGCATCATGCTTTTGCAACATAGATGTAGCTATAAGACTGAGGATAACCAAGGCGCCCATCTAGCTCAGGGGGTTAATACACTAGCCTTTCACCTCTGAACACTTGAACTCAGCTTCTGATTAAATCACAAATGGATTTGATGGGCTCAATGTGATCCCCATGCCAACTGGGTACATGACCACACCCACCACTCCTTCCGACATCACTTCACTCTGGAGCGGCTGATGGACAGGAACAGTTAGTTGCACCAGAGGTTGGGATTCAGGTGCAGCAGCAAAATTGGGTGGGAAAGCCCAGTACTGAAAGAGCAAAGGTGCTGCAGGTCAGGTTGAGGAGCACTGTCAGAGCTATAGAAGGAGTGGGAACGTGCTCAGAGCCTGCTGGCACTTCACTTGCCTCTGGCCAACGTTCTGAACCTATCAGATTCATCGACACCACCATTCGCCCCCAAAGAAAAAGGAAAGAAAAGAAAAGTGTGTGTTGCAGTCCATCTCCCTGCCAGGGGAGCAGGGAATATTGCAGTTGTGTAGTCCCACTTCCACTCAATCCTTGTAAGTATCTGCATAGCCGGCGATTTCCCGCTCACTGCCTTTGGCAACAGCATGTCCAGGCATGAGGATGCCGAGAACACATTGCCACGAGTCACATCACAGGCCCCAGAACCCCCATCATCCACCTCAGTTCCCTCCTGAATCCCCCCCCGCAACTTGAGATGTGATGCCTGTCACACCCCAGTGCCCTTTCACCTCTCTGCCCATCAGACAGGTAGTGGCTGCTGGGTTTATTTAAAGCACCATGCCTCATTAAACCAGAGCCAAAGTGAAAGAAGCCTGTCCTCTCACTCTGAAGTTCAAAGGTGGTAGTAACAGATGTCCCTATCAGCTTTACAGCACCTGAGGCAGGCCTGGCGCTGTTTGTTTAACAGCACCATCAGTAACTGATTATTGGCACCAGCAGGGAACATCTGTTCAATTTACAGAAATGGCCATGCAGCCCCTCTCTCACCTGACATCCTCCCTGGGTTTTATTGAATCTTTGGTCCTCACAATTACCTCTAATTTCATTGCCAGCCTTGTGAAGAAAAGCACTTCCCCTGCAGCTACTTCCAGACACTTTTATGTCCCCTTCCCTCTGTCTCCATATTCTCCCTTTATCGTACACGTGAGCAGCACTTAAAAACTGTATTGAAGGAATCAGAAAAGCCTGGCTGGCGTTTATGACTAGTATGGCCAGGCTCAGGTGCCTTGGGCAACCTTCATTCGAATAGGAAATCTCTGATCCTGCCCGGCCTCCAGACGGATTGTGCTGGGCTATACAGGCCTAACGCACAAAGAACACTTAACAAAATCAAGGTTAAAATAAACACATGGAAACCAAGGTAAGATGTGCAGAGCGAGATGTGGATTATTGATGGCTGCTTGCTGCAAGGTCTGTTGTGCAGAAGGCAGGGCACAGGGCTTACACTCCTTGGGGTCATTTTACTGTTGTCAGCATCGGAATCAAGATCTGTGCAACTCAGGGTCCCCACCTCAGTAGTGTTTTCATGCATCTTTCTTTGGTGTATATCAGGGTGGCCACACGTACTGACCCTCTGATATGGTAATCGTCAGAAGTTTTTTTAAATTAAATAAATAAATGGAGATATGCCAATCTCCTAGAACTGGAACGACCTTGAAAGGTCATTGAGTCCAGTCCCCTGCCTTCACTAGTAGGACCAAGTACTGTCCCCTGACAGATTTTTTTTCCCCCCAGATCCCTAAATGGCCCCCTCAAGGATTGAACTCACAACCCTGGGTTTAGCAGGCCAATGCTCAAACCACTGAGCTATCCCTCCCCCCCGAGAGCCGGGGTGCGCCTGCTGGGCTTCGGGGCTTCAGCCCCACAGGAGGCGCCTGTCAGGGCTTCAGCCCTGTGGAGAGGGAGGTCTCAGAGCTTCAGCCCCGTGGGAAGCGCCTGCCTGGGCTCGGGGCTTCAGCCCCACTCCTGCTGAAGTCCCGAGCCCGGGCACATGCGCCCTGCAGGGCTGAAGCCCTGAGCCCCGGCAGGTGCACCCCACAGGGCTGAAGCCCTGAGACCCCCGCTCCCCGCTGGGCAGAAGCCAGAGGCAATGCATGGGGGGACATATGGGGTCACATATGGGGTCACGTGCCCCCCTAGATTTTTGTCAGGATTTGCCGGCCCTGCTCGGTCACATGGTGCACTGGGCCCCCTCCTTGCAGAGCAGCTACTGGAGCCAGCAAGGGGAGAGCTGCACCTTGGGTAGAGGCCGTGACAAACAGCTGGGAGTTGCAGAAAGAGCCGCTGTTTTTGCTACTGTCTCTCCCCTCAGAGCTAAAGCAGCGGCCCCTCCCCGCAGGCTGCAGCCTCAGCTGTTTGCCGCTACCTCTCCATGCGGAGCTAACATCCTGGGAGCTGCAGGGAGGGGCAGCTGAGGGTAAGAGGGGGGTGCATGCCTGGGGGGCATGACTCAAGCTGTTGGGGGTGAACCTTTAAATTGTGCCCCCCCCCCCCCCCAATCTCAGCAGACACCAGTCGTCTCTGCTCCTAGCCCCACCACCCGCCGCAGGGCAAAAGCCCCGAGCTCCCTCCGGCAAGTCTGGCAGGCCGAGAATGGGGGGTGGGGTTGGGAGCTCCGGGAGCCACACTTTAACTGTGAAAGAGCCACATGCTCATGAGCCGTGGTTTGGCCACCCCCGCTGTATATGTTGAATGTTCTTCCAGTCTCGATTTGGCCTAGCTGCAGTAACTGGCATGTATTTCCCAAGGTCCTGGCCCACAGTGTCCTGTTCTCCTTAGTCCACACAGCTCAGCTATCGCTCCTCAGTCCTGACCTACCTTGCCTCATGCTGTTTCATTCCAGGTCTCCCCACACAACTCTGCCAATGAGCCTCAGTCCTGAACTGCAGTAGTTCCCAGAGCCGGAGCCCAGTTTTCCAGAGGTGAAAAGCCTACTGCACTAACTCCTCTAGTGCCATCTGGCTCTTAAACCATTTTTAGTGTCCTACAAACTCAGATGTGGGCTTTTGTATTCTTTTCTTGGGGAGGGTCAAATAATTAGGCTAGAGGAATCTCACACCCTTGCAATAATAATAATAATAATTAATAACTATGATTATAGGTGGAGCCAGCAGTGCTGCCTATAGTTCAGGTTGCCTGACACTTTCCATTATAAGACCCTGTTTTCAGTTGCTTATAACTTTGCCAAACTTTAACTATTTGGCAAATTTAACTATTTGACTGAAATTTCCCATGCAGGGTGTCTGTCTCTGGCTGAATTTTTTTTTGGAAAATTTTAGCGTAAATGGCGCCGATAATTCAGAGAACGAGAATCGGAAAAAATACATTGTTTTCCCCATGTCAAAAATTTTTTTTTCCAACTGTTTCATGTAGAATCTCAAGCACTTCCATTCATTGGAGCAAGGACTTGCAGTTTGCCAGTGTGTGGGAGTGTCCTGATGTCAGAGGTGTTCCTTTTTTCTGTTCCCATGAAAAAACACTCAAATTTGGCCATGTTATAAGCCTTTGAAAAATCTCTGTTTTCACATGCTCAGCAGGGACTTGTTAGAGTTTGGCAGGTAAATTCTCCAAAGATTCCATCTGCATGGAACAAGCTCCAATGCCTCACGGCTCTGACATGCTGACTGGACTGTGCGAAGGCACCGACTTCGTGGGTGCTTTGGGGCTGGAGCACCCACGGAAAAAAAATAGCGCTCAGCACCCACCAGCAACCCGCCAAACAGACTGTTCGGTGGGCCCCACTGATCAGCTCCTCCCCTCCCTCCCAGCACCTCCCACCCACCACCGATCAGCTGTTTGGCGGCGGGTGGGAGGCATTGGGGGAGAGGGGGAAGAGCAGGGGTGAGAGGAGGTGGAGTGAGGGTGGGGCACACTTGGGAGAGGGGGCGGAGTGGGGCAGGAAGAAGCAGTGCAGGGGCGGAGCCTAGGGGCAGGGGCAGAGCGGGGGCGGGAAGAGGCGGGGTGAGGGTGGGGTACTGGGGGAAGGAGCGGAGTGGAGTTCGAGCCTCAGGGTAGAGCAGGGATGGAGTATCCCCAGAGAAAGCTGGAAGTCAGTGCCTGTAGGACTGTGCATGCACCATCCCCACACAGTGACTGGGCATGCTCCATCCCAGGGCTGTGTAGCTCGACAGGACTTTTCCTGCAAGTGCTGCTCTGGGCTGTTGCCAATCGCTGTGGTGCTGGACACTGGAAGGGAAAGCAGGGAGGCTGTCTCTCCTGTCCTCTCAATGCTCCCTCTGCTGGTGCACAAGCAGCTTGGAGGAAACTGAGGCAGGGCAATGCTTACAGGTGTTCAGTTTTTTGTCTAGCTCTGTATATTTCTTAGGCTAGCTAAAGTAAAGAGTAATTGTGTGAGAAACCTTAGCAAACACACAGGGGGTTATGTGCTTCCACCATCACATGTCCCTGGGGGGAGATACAGTAAACCAGAGTGCCATGAGCTTGGTGCTTTGGGAAAAGGTGTGCTTAAGGAACTGGGGAGCCTTTTCAGGATCAGCACAGGTCCTGGGGACCTAGGGTAGCTGGATTGTGAGGTCTCAGTTCTAAGCAAAGGTAACAGGTAAAGAGCCTGTGCCCAGGAAGTGTGCCCGAGAGCCCAAGGCAAAAGACAGTGCTGGAGCCCACTCAGACTCAGGAAGCTTAAAGTCCAGTGTGGATGAAACACAGGAGCGGGGTGAGGGTCTCGTGATTAAGGCAGCCGAATGCTGCCCTGGAGAACTGGGTTCTCTCCCTGCCTCAGCCACAGAATTCTGACATGATGCTGGGCAAGTCAGTTCACCCAAGCTTTCTGCAGGCACTCACTAATTACGTGTTCCTTATCTACTGGGTGCCTGTCTTGAGACCCTGGGATGAGATTTGCAGAAGTGCCAAGCACTCTCAGCTACAACTGAAGTCAATGAGAACCGTGCTTTGAACAAATAAAGTGCTACATAATGCCAAGTACTGTGAAAAATCAGATCCTAGGCATCTCAAATTGGGCTCTCAAAATTAGTGGATACTTTTGACCTTAACCTCTCTGCACTTCAGTTTCCTGTCTGTAAAACAGGTATACCCCTGGATCTTACAAAGGGGCTGTGAAGATAAATCAATTCATGTTTGTGAAGCACTCAGATGCTACAGCGATGAGTGCCAAAGAAAAGCCAATGAGGAAATTAATACTTCTGTATTCAAAGCAGGGTTTGAATAGTGTGCAGTAAGGAAGGCCTGGGGCTACACACTGAACATGGAGGATAAAAGAAACATTGAAGAGCTACCTATTCACTGAATGTGGCTGGGATGCTGTGGGAAAATAGTATGTGACCATGCAATTAAAGACTGTATCCTAGTGCATACACACAAGGGAGGCAAATTAAGGCTGCACAGACAACGTAGAGTCTGGCATTGCCTAGCTTTTGAGTGCTGGACTTTGCAATCTTAACATTCCTTAACATAGTTTTTTAAAAGTAATCTAGAATTTCTATTGTGTTAAATCCTTTGTCGGGATCAGGATCCTTCTGTCATAGGTGCCAACTCCATGAATGCTCTGGGGCTGGAGCACCCACAAGGAAAAAATGTTGGGTGCTGAGTAGTTCCCCTGTCAGCTCCCCCTCACCCCCAGCATGTCCTGCCCACCGGCAGACCCCATGAATCCCTCTCCCTCCCCACGCCTCCCGCTTGGTGTGATCAGCTATTTCGTGGCATGCAGGAGACTCTGGGAGGAGGAGGAGGAGTGAGGATGCAGTGCGCTTGAGGGAGGGAGCGGAATGGGGCAGGAAGAGGCGGGGCAGGGGTGGAGTGGGGGCGGGAAGAGGTGAGGTGGGGGTGGGACCTTGGGGGAAGGGGTGGAGTGGGGGCGAGGCCTGGGGCAGAGCCAGGAGTCTAGCACCCCCTGGCACATTGGAAAGTTGGCGTCTGTACCCGCTGTACTGAACAATGTACAGATACGTGGACGATATGGTGCCTAGCCCAAGGATCAACCTTGTTTTGTATTTATAGAGTACATTCTAATATAGGATATTGCCCAGAGGAACCAGATGTTCCTCTCTGCCTCCACCAAACATAAGATTGGTGGTGAATACCCTCCCCTCGCTGCATTTTGAAAACAAAATATACATAATAGCATTTCTAGATCATCCATGGCATGGCAAATAATAACCCCCCTCTCACCTAGGTACCTGGGGGATGGGGTCTGTGCCAGCCAGTACAGACCCTTTGGGACCCTCATGCACCCCGGTCCCAGTTTTACTAGTAAGGGAGGAGGCATCAGCCTAGCTATTGGGACAGGAGGGCTCCAGGAGACACTGGAACCCAGGACAGCTATTCACAAAGCTCAGGGAGCTGGGAGAGAGTCTGAGCCTGCTGAGCCTGAGTCACTCACACAGCTGTGCTGCCACAAAGGAGCTTCCCGGGTACTTCTCTCCAGTTCCTCAGGATGCTCAGGCAGTGAGCTTGAGAAGAGCTGGGAACTGAGCCTGGCGTTGTTATTAGTTTGCACCACTTCGGTTCCTTTGTGTAGCCTGCCCTTCACTCAGGTCTCCTTCGATGGGATGGGCTCTGCAGCACGTAAATGAGGCCACCGAGCAGGAAGTTATTTTGTTTACAGCAGTGAAGCCTTTTGCGGTGAGTGGATTTGTATACGGGGCCTGGTTACAGACCATAGATAGGTTAGCTCCAATATCCCCTCTCAACCCTACAGCAAGCAGGGGCCCACTCGGTCTGCTGGCCATGCGATCAAGAATTCTAGCATTTTTTACTTCACCCTTTTCACCCCCTCCCCCAGTCCCATATCTCTTTTATATCTACTGCACTTATAGCCCTGCTTTATGAAGTAGCTCAAAGTGCCTGTGTTGCCTGTGCCAGGAATGCTTAAGAAACCACTCAGCCTCAGAGAGAGAGGACAGGCCAGCAGCCGGCAAATGGAACTCGAGGGACCCCTGACATTGTTCCTTTCAAAGAAAAAAGGAAAAGAGGGAAAAAAGGCAAGTGCCCCTCTAGTGCATCTTCCCCGCTCCCGCTACCTTGCCGCCGCTGCCTGCGTGTGTCACTAATGCAAAGGGCGTGAGAGGAAGAGCTGCTAAAAGCCTTGCAGACGCACGCCTCAGTCTGCTGCACAAACCTGAGGAGAAACAAAAAGCTTTCAAGGCCTTTAAAAACAACCGAGTGCTGCCCCTCCTGAGCAACCCGTCGCCCACCGGTCATTCCTCAGGTAAAGAAGACACCCACCGGCCAGGCTAATCGCCCAGTTATAGTCCCCGCGTCATGCACAGACGGGAGGAAATGTGTTGAGAAGGGGAAAATAAGGAATGGATTCGATTTAAACTCTGCCAGTGCTCCTCACTCTTGACCCTGCTATTGTAATCCTGGGCTTCTCCAGCCTCCACACAGCAACACCACGGCAACGTAATCCTGACCTCCAGTCACCTGCTAGTCCAGAACAGGCTCCCCGCACAACACTACCAAGACATCCAACTAGTGACCTACAACATTCCCTGCTGTTCTGGATCTGGGCTCCCCATACACAGTTCTGCAATTGCCCCCTAATCCTGACCCACAATATCCCCCGAGTCTAGCCCAGGAACCCCCTCGCGCACACACAGCTCTGCCAATGTACCTAAATGCTGGTCTGTAACGCCCCATCTTTTTCCCGACCCAGGACTCTTTTGGGAAGACATCATTATGAAAAATTGTGTGTGAGCTTATGAGACCTGGGTGAGTTAGATGTGGTTTGAAAGAAACATGAGGAGGGCAAGGTGGATTGGTACTGAGTTAAATGAAAAGATGGTTTATAGAGGAACTGTTTGAGACAAGGGCCTGTGTCACTAGCAGGGCCGGCACGCCCATTAGGCGACCCTAGGCAGTCGCCTAGGGCGCCGGCTGGCCGCGGCTGCCTTCCGCCCTCCCGGGTGGGGGGGGGTGTGCCTGGCCGCAGCTGCCACCCTCCCTCCCAGGGGGGTGCCTGGCCGCGGCTACCGCCCGCCGCCCAGCTCTGCAGCTGAGCCGGGAGGCGGGGGGGGCCTTGGCCGCGGCTGCCGCCTGGCTCCGCAGCTGAGCCGGGAGCCGGGGGTGGAGGCGCCTGGCCACGGCTGCCACCCTCCCTCCCGGGGAAATTGCTAAGTATACAGAGGTAGGGGGAGATGCAGGGGAATTCTTGGCTTCTCCCCTATAAATAATCTTTGCTGGTACAGCACAGGTGAGAGGTAGAAGGGGTGGAGGCAGTAGCATAGCCCGGGGGGGATCAGGGGGAGCAGCCGCTCCCCCTGTGAGCAGAAGCGGCACCTTAAAAAGGAAGCGGCGCCTTTTTTTTAGCAGAGCTTCTTTTTAAGTGCTGCTTCTTGCACTCACTCAGCGGCGCTCCGGATCTTTGGCGGCATTTCGGTGGTGGGTACCACTGAAAACCCGGAGTGAGGACCCGCCGCTGAACTGCCGCCGAAGACCCGGAGCACCGCCAGGTGAGTACAGGGGGAGGCGCCTTTTTATAGTGCCGCTCCCCCTGTGCTCCGGACCTGCCTGCGCTACTGGGTGGAGGTGGGACGGGACCAACCCAGAAACGTTACTGAAATATGGGAACAGCTGAGGTTCAATCAGAAATCATCTGAGAGAGAAATTATTCCCCACAATCAGAATGGATAGAAATGTATCATAATCTGGGTGCCGTACAACCAGGGATTTAAATACACTAGTGCTGAATTTGGCTTAACATGACTCCATGGCTCGTTGTTTCTTGAACCTGTTCTACCAACAAACATGATCTGCTGGGATGCTGAGCTCCCACTGAAGTTACTGACTCACAGGAGCAGGGCCAACAGAGGCAACTTTGAAACTTCAGATAAACTGGAATGGCCTCATTTGGGTGTAACAGTCCCAAGCCACACTGGTCAGATTGTATTGTACCAGCATGACTCCGCCAGTGCCTTCTAATGGACAGTTACATTCAACCCTGTATGTTTAAATTACAGTCCCAGCTGCTGAAAGTTGGCTGAGGGGGCAGAGTTAGCTCTGGTTAGTTCCCATCTCGCCTTGCAGATGTTAGTGCTGAGCACCCCTCTCGCTCGAGTTGAGTCGAATATGAGGCCCCCAATGACTACAAGAAAGGGCAGATAATTCTTTGTTGAAAGAATCCGACTCCAAATTCCTGCTTTGTTTGTTTCCTCTGTCTGCCTCTCAAGCTATTTTGGGAGGAAGGTGTTTGCATAAGAGGCACTTTACAATAATTGTTTCATTCCTGCCGATCCATGCAGCACCAGGATATGTTTCGCAGCTCACAATGTCTTTAGTGCAGAGATGTACTTAGACAGAGGCTACAGCTCAGCTCAGGGCCAGCCTTGCAATTTGTGGGTGAGTCAACAAAAGAGGCTGCTGGAAGGGGGACATAAATGGGGCTGAGAGTTGTCTCTCCTTTTGGCTCCACTGTGGGGGTCAGTGGAGATCAGAGTGGGCCATGACCTTTTCTGTTTGTTTGTCCCCCCGCCACACAGCATACTCTGAGATGTGCATGGTATCACTTCTTTGCTATCTTACTGCCCTGGGGAATCATTTATTTGGAAGCTGAATCCCATAAAAAATACACCATAAAATAGAATGATCACAAAATCATGTCCTCCTGCAAACAAGCTGCTCTGAAAACCTGGAGGCCATACACACCTCATGGACCACTAATGGAGGCCCTGGGTCAGTTTTCAGCTCAATGCTTTCCCTATTTCTCTCTCATTTTCGGGTGTCTCTCCGTAGTGGCCACCTGGACACAAAGGCCAAAGTTACAACAGTTACAACCCTGCAGTCTGCAGAATGGTGAGGACACCACATTTCCTGTGCTGATGTAAATGTAACTGCAATTAGAACTTGGAGGAGGCCTGCATCAGTGGCATAGCCAGGTTTAGAGCACAGGGGGAGTGGAGCTAAAAAAAGGCACCGGGAGCAAAAAGAGTTGGGAGCAAAAAAAGGTGCCAGGAGCAAAAAAAAATGCTCCGCTCCAGCTGCAGCGCAAAAGCAAAAAGCGTTGGAGCACAAAAAAGGCGCCACTTCTGCTCAGTGGGGGAGCAGCCGCTCCCCCTGCTCCCTCCCTAGCTACGCTACTGGCCTGCATTGGAAACAGTCTGAGCTCTAGAATGAGATGTCCCTATTTAACAAACTCAGGGCTCTGTGTGTGTGAGTCATGCAGATCTCTGGTGGATGGGAAAGGATGGGGAAAAAGGAAGGGGAAATTCTGCCCTCCAAGCCATTTTGCTGAATCTGACTTCAGGAAAGACCCCATTTCAATCTGCAGCCTCCTCTAATTGCTGCTTCCCTCCCACAAAACAATGTTCATTAAGGACAAGGGAAGGGACTGCCAGAAGTGAATGGTAGCAGGAAGTATATCCTATCCCTACACCACTCAATGACCACTGGCGTTCAATCAATGACCATTGTCATTGGTCATTAACTAGAGTGGAAAACTGAGATACACAAAGCATAGCTCTTCTACCAAAAAGCCAGGGTGACACCAAGCGACAGAAGAGACATCCTCTCTATTCCAGTACCTGCGCTATGAGGGAGCATGCATGAGTGAGTCCCTCTGATTATCAGAAATGATAAGGATAGTTCATCAAAAAGTGTTGAGGAAAATTAGTGCCCGGTCCTGGGGGAAGGAGAGAGATGGCAGAGATACTATTATGCATTAGTGCAGTCTAATCTCAGTGATAAGAGGGCAAGAGGGAATCTCAGTTCAGATCTTTGGGGACATGATCACCTGAAAAACCATCAAAAGTGGCTTCCTTGTTGGGATCCCATCATAGAGGCCAAGGATTAATTGGGCCCTGGAGATGAACTCATCTGTCACACTTTTGAAATGGCCTATCGGTGGAGAGGCTGGTGCATGGGGACA
Source organism: Chelydra serpentina (assembly GCA_037349315.1). NCBI lineage: Eukaryota > Metazoa > Chordata > Testudines > Chelydridae > Chelydra > Chelydra serpentina. The sequence continues at coordinate 25,159,130 of JBAIAC010000033.1, forward strand.
TTCTTGCCTGCTGTTGCCTGCACTGGTGATCTATAGAGGTTTCAGTCTTTAGCACTGCTGGAACCTGTATTTTTCACTGGCATAATATTCACATTTTTATACCAATGGTCGAAATGCCGAACCCTTGGGATTGCATTGTGTTCTGATAACAATAGGTCAGCTGCATCCATTGGGGGGCTGGCGTGGGGCACACCTCAAGCTGCATCACTTCTGTCATATTTAATGATCAATAGAGCCTACAATCACAGGGCCTGTTGTTCAATTAAATGCACAATACACAACAGGAACGTTATTGAACCTCTCACTGAGAGGAGAGAGATATTCCAACCACCGTAGGAAGGGGTCAGACAGGAAAAAGGTTTTCAAACCTGTGACGATTTTCACTGCCTCACTGAAGGACCAGGTGACAATGCGACAGCATGCACTTGACTCTCTTCTCTGGAGGTGACCAGGCTTCCCAGTTTGCTTGGATCACAAATGTGATGAATTTCCTGGTCACAAGGAGCCAGGTAATATCCCTTTAGAAAGGGACATTTTGAGTTAGCAAAACTATTGCTCTTGTACTGCTAATCTATTCCCAAATGGCAATTAGGAATGTGATAATCTTACTGGGAGTGGGCAAAGCCAGCGATCCTCGGGGAAGAGAATGGGGGTGGGACTCTTCTCTGAGAACTGATGTGAAGAGAGCATTAGAGTCTTGGAGGAGCATGGTTCTCTCTGACCAGAAGGGCAGTGAAATGGGGCAGTGTGCCCTCCCCACATTGAATATCAGCCTTTTCTGCATTCAGGCTGTACAAAACTCTTTTGGGGCGATGGTGCTTTCCCAGGAGGGGAGGAAATGCTTGAAAGTGAAAGGTTCATTGAGAGCTGGACTGAAGAAAGCAGGCAGTGGGGCAGTACAGGAGGGGAATGGTGCATCAGTCCCAGTCCTGAGCGGGGAACACTCACAACACATTTTGGAAAGACATGTTTATGACAAGGTGTAATGGAATGCACCCGTGTGCATTCCATTACTTATGAGGTATCATTTGAAAACTAATATTTCACTGGTCAATAATATCATGGTGGAATGTATGTAGAAATATTGAGTGTAAAGTTATGAAATTCCACCATGTATAATGTTAAAGGCCCATCATAGAATCATAGAATCTCAGGGTTGGAAGGGACCTCAGGAGGTCATCTAGTCCAACCCCCTGCCCAACTAAATCATCCCAGCCAGGGCTTTGTCAAGCCTGACCTGAAAAACCTCTAAGGAAGGAGATTCCACCACCTCCCTAGGTAACCCATTCCAGTGCTTCACCACCCTACTAGTGAAAAAGTTTTTCCTAATGTCCAACCTAAACCTCCCCCTCTGCAACTTGAGACCATTACTCCTTGTTCTGTCATCTTCATGTTTAAAATCACGAAGCCATTAGGTAAAGCTGACCAAGCAGGTCTTAAACAAAGGGATGTGTATTTACCTCAATTTGCATATAAACTGTAAACAGAGTCCTCAGAAAAAGGAGAGAGAAGGAACAGCATGAAACCTTCCCCTCCCTCTCCCCCAAAAATCTTATGTCTCCTTGCTCTCTGCTGGAAATAACTTTATCTAAGGGTCACTCTCAGGGAATTGCATTTCAAATGTTGATTGAACTATACAAGTAAGAGGCAAAACCACTCCAAGTTATCTCTCCCTATCAGGGCCGGCGCTACCATTAGGCAACCCTAGGTGGTCGCCTACAGCGCCAGGATTTGGGGGGCGGCGTTTCAGGTCCCTCGGTGGCCGCTGGCGGGAGAGGCTGCTGCCGAAATGCCGCCGGGGATCTCGGCGGCATTTCGGTGGCAGCCTCTCCCACCACCACCGCCTAGGGCGGCAAAAAAGCTGGTGCCGCCCCTGTTCCCTATCGATCTCTCTTGAACCTAAGAAAACGAAAGAATCCAGCTCTTTGACTTTGGGAAGGATCCTGACCTGAAGATTGGTCAGTAATGTTGTTGGAAGCATATAGTAAGAATTTTACCTTGAACCAAGCCTAGTTTGTAAAAGTTGAGTACAGTATCTTTTTTCCCTATAAACATTTTTGACTTTAATGCCTCAATATTTGTACTCACTTAAAACCTCTCTCTTTGTAGCTAACTAAACTTTTTTGTTCTTTAATCAAAATTAATCTAATTGTGAACTGTGTGGGTAACTCTAATTAAGGTGGCAAATTGTTGTATATTGTTCCTTTACAGATACAACGGACCATTGTTATCTGATCTGTTCAGGAGAGGGCAGTACATTTTGGGGGGAAAATCTAGGATTGGGAGTGTGTTGGGGTTACCCTGCATGTGGTAATCAAGGCTGCTGGAAGCCAGAGTGTGGCTGGTGTTTGCTGACAGGCTGCTGGGGTCAGAATTGTTGACCCAGGACTGTGGCTACACACAGACACTCAGGGTGTGACCATTGTTCCCTCTAATTTTTGACAGGCTGTGTGCGCAAAAAAATTCTTCTGTGCAAATTTTTGACAGGCCGTGTGCGCAAAAAATTTAGTCTGTGCAAATTGTTGTGCTTCTGTGCAAATTTTTGTGCGCGTGGTGTTTCGCCGTGTGCGCGGGGTTTAGGATCTGTGTGCGCGCGCACACGCACAGCTTAGAGGGAACAGCGGGTGTGACCTGCATGCTGTTTGGCAGGAGCCCAGGTTAGGAGTCACAACAGCAAAGCATTGTGTGGCACCCACGGCTGAAGGGCAGGGGTGACACAGCCGCTCGCTGCTCTGGATTGCACCCCAAAATGTCCTACAAGGGAAGTGCCTCAGGTATTACTGCAGAAACGCAGGCCCCAGTAGGCAATCCAGAGCTGCAGACTAAATGCCCCAGCCGACGGGCAGTGGGAGTGTGCACCTGGGAGAGAGTTCCACGTTCGCCTGGGGTTTATCCTACACACACACACGCCCCCCCATACCCCTCACACCAGCCTCCCTCCAGAGTCTGCCAGCAATGGCTGTAAGGCGAGGGGTCATGCTAGGAGTGCGGGAGGGGCTAGGGTGGGCACTGCACCCTGGGCGGCGAGGTGCCTGGCATGCCTGAGGGGGCACAGCTGGCTCTGGAGAGGGCAGGGGTAAGGTCACGCGGTGCCCTGCCAAAGGGGGTGCGGTGAGTACAGCTCCCTGCTGGGGTATGCCTGGCCGGTGCCCTGGGTAGGGGGAGGTCAGGGGATGCCTTGCCCTGCTGGGGATGGGGCCTATCCGCCATGATGCCCGGCTGCCGGGGTTGCCATGGTCCCTGGCGGGGCTGGCCAGGCCCCCGAAGGCGGCTCTGAAGGGCCCTTGGTTCCCCCGGCCCCGCGGTGACTCCTCCGGCCGCCAGGGGCCACTGTCTGCCGGGTGCGGCCGACACTCGGCGCCTACCTGACGCTCTGCCCCGTGGCCTCCGGAAGCACTTCCCGGCTGGCGCGGTACCCTCTTGCTCTCGTCGCCAAGGCTCAGGAGGAGTCGTTAGCAGCGGCGCCTTGGCGGAAAGATGGCGGCGGCCATAGAGTGACCGGACAGCGGAGGCGCCGGGACCCGCTGCGGCCCGGAGAGGTGAGGAGACGCGCGACGCCCACCAGCGCCCCCGGCTCCCGCCGCCGCACGCCCACCCCGGGGCACCGCGGCCCGGCAGCGCCCCGGCGTCTGGAAACCGCAACCTCCGTCTGCCGGGGCGCCCAGGCCTCCCACCCCCGGGCCCTGACACTGGGGCCGCCTCCCGGGGGAGCCTCCCGCGCCCCCTCTGCTCAGCAGGCATCTCCAGAGCACCCCGCCTCTGGGGTCCCAGCTGTGTTACCCGTGCGGGGCCCCTGCCCCCGCTGGAGACCCTCTGCCATCTCTCCCTCTCCACACACGGTCTGGTATAGGGTCGTGCTGCGCCCTGTCCAGTACAGTGGCCTCTGCGTTTCCTTCCCTCCCAGGGAACGATGAAGTGATGGATCATGACGCTCCGACCATCAGACCCCGCAGAATCCAGAACCAGAACGTCATCCACCGCCTGGAGCGCCGAAGGATCAGCTCTGGTAAGGCCGGCACCCACTGGCACCAGGTCCGGGTCTTCCACCAGAATGTCTTCCCCAACTTTACTGTAGTCAACGTTGAGAAGCCACCCTGCTTCCTGCGCAAGTTCTCCCCCGATGGGCGCTACTTCATCGCTTTCTCCTCGGACCAGACCTCCCTGGAGATCTACGAGTATCAGGGCTGCCAGGCAGCAGAGGATCTCCTGCAGGGTTATGAGGGAGAGATCTTGGCCAATGGCAACGACCAAAGATCTGTCAACATCCGTGGGCGGCTCTTTGAACGTTTCTTCGTCTTGCTTCATATCACCAACGTGGCCTCCAATGGCGAGCACTTGAACCGCGAGTGCAGTTTGTTCACAGATGACTGTCGCTATGTAATTGTTGGCTCTGCTGCCTACCTGCCCGAGGAACCTCACCCCCCTTTTTTTGAGGTTTATCGCAACAGTGAGTCGGTAACCCCTAATCCCAGGTCCCCTTTGGAGGACTATTCTCTGCATATCATAGATCTTCACACAGGTAGACTGTGTGACACAAGGACATTCAAATGTGACAAAGTCATCTTGTCTCACAACCAGGGCCTATACCTGTATAAGAATATCTTGGCTATTCTCTCTGTACAGCAGCAGACTATTCATGTATTTCAAGTGACGCCTGAGGGCACATTCATTGATGTACGGACTATAGGTCGCTTCTGCTATGAGGATGATCTTCTGACCCTGTCCGCTGTCTATCCAGAAGTGCAGCGAGACACTCAGACAGGAATGGCAAACCCATACAAAGAGCCCTTCATAAATTCGCTGAAACACAGACTGTTGGTGTACCTGTGGAGGAGAGCAGAGCAAGATGGGAGTGCAATGGCAAAAAGGAGGTTCTTCCAGTACTTTGATCAGTTGAGGCAGTTGCGCATGTGGAAAATGCAGCTGTTGGATGAGAGCCATCTGTTTATTAAATACACCAGTGAAGATGTGGTCACATTGCGGGTGACAGACCCTTCACAGGTAGGGCCTGTCCTCTTTGGGCAGCTTATTGCTTTGTTGAGCTTATTCCCAGGCAGATAAATACTATAAGCTACTTTTCTGGTCTAAGTGCTGATTTGGGTCTTTAAGTGTTGAGTAGAAATGTTCTGTTAGGGCCTCCACAGTATATAATTTGGATCCTGTTGTGAGGGGCCTTGGTGGTATCTTTAATGGTATTTAGTAAGATTCCCCCTCTCACGATGTCAAAACTTCATAGAAATTAGAGCGAGAGAGAGAAGACCAATGTGGTTATCCAATTTCATCTTCCTGCAAATGCAGGATTGTTTTCTATACTACACTTATTGGTGCTTTGCCCAGTCTGTTGTTGTTTGTATTTTAGTAATCAGGATCTGGGACCTATTATGCCTGCCATTGTACAAATACAGGCTAAAACATAGTCTCTGTCCTGATGGACATACAATCTGATTATAATTGTAAATGTCCCAAGTGACAGTATTTCTACTTCCCTTGGGACACTGTTCCCAATAATGAGTTCCATTAAGCTGTGGATTTGTTCTATAAAACTCATTCTAAATTTTTCTTAATTTCTTCCACTTATTCCTAATTATATCCTAGTGCTACCCTACATATTGTAACCTTTTCCCCATCTTTGGTGTATATATACAGTTACCTGTAGAGAGTCATCCAGTCATTCCCCATTAGATGTTTTACACAAACTATACAATTAGTTCTTTAATTTAGCTTCTTATTTCAACCCCTCCAGCCTGCTGATCATTTTGTTCCTTTCCCGCACTCTCACCAGTTTCTTTCTGTTGAAGGGTGCCCAGAACTAAACAGTGCTTCAGAGGCAGTCATGCCAGAGTAATATAAAGAAAGGAATGTTAACTTCCCTACTCTGTGGTCTACAGACTCTGCATGTGCCACCCCAAAATGACCTTTTTTTCTTGCCATATTGTATTGCATAGTTGGATTGCTAAGCCATTACTATTTTCCAGATGCTTCTCTCCTATTAGGTACGTGTGTTTGAGTATTTTTCAGATGTAATAGCTGGCATTTTTCCAAGCTGAATTTCACTTTTTTGCTTACAATTCTAATCTCTCAAAGCCTCTTACTATCTTTCTGTCCTGCATGGTATTTGCAACTCCCAATTATTCCTGGGAGAATTCCACACCAAAAAATTAAAAATTCTGCAAAATTCTGCATATTTTATTTGTCAAAATAACAATATAGTCATGCCAGTTTCAATTATTTTGGTAGTTTGTTTCAAAATACCTGTCAGCAAGTATGTCTGTAACAGTACAGACAACAAAAAAGATTCAGGAAATGATTTTTGACGAATAGATTCTTTACTAGGCATATTAATACAGAACTTTTGAGTAATAATTCATTTAAAGTACAATACAGAAATGTATTTCCCGCACCCCTCCAAAGCAGTGCAAAGGCTTTGGGAAGTTGGGGGTAAAGGAGGAGCTGAGGGAAAGGGAAGTAATTGCTGGGAAGGAGCCTTGGAGAGAATCTGGAGGTTTGTTGGGTGTGAGTGGGGGAAGTATGGAACAAAGTGTTTTTTTGGAGGGGGCAATTATTAGGGAATTGGGGAGCCTCCCCCATGCAGACCTGGCTGATCCCTAGCCTCTCCCATTCAGTCAGGCACATCTGTCCCTGTCCTTGTGTGTTCCTGCACCCCCACACTCCATTCAGCCAGGCATATCTGCAAATGTGCCCATGTGGCCCTGCACCCCCACTCCCCCTCTTTCCCCATGTGGCCCTGCATCCTCACGCAGCTATGTATAGCTGCCCCATTTCCATGTGCCCCTGCACCCCCACTTCCCATTCAGACAAGCATAGCTGCTCTTATCTCCCTGTGGCCTGCACCCCCATTCCCATTCAGCCCCTGCTTCAATGTTGTCACCCCCACTAGCTCCTGTGCCCCTGCACCCAATCTGTCTCCCCTCACTAGCTATTATGAGCCCCAGTCTGCGTGACCCCCCCAGCAGCCCCATGTGCCCCACTCTGTCTCCCCCCACCCATTCCATGCTTCTTTACCTGGCCCTGCAGGCAGTTTGCTGTGAGGAAGACAGCATCTGTCCCCTGACTCTCTACGGTTGGCTGCTCCTGCTCATGAGCAGGTTGCCCTCTCTTCTGGCACCACATCAGCCCCTGGTGGGCAAAAGATGTAATTGTAGCATGACCCCTCACATGACTTCCCTTTGCCTTCCTGTCAGAATCAATTATTTTGCGGGAGAAAAAAAATCTGTGGGGAACATTAATTCTGCGTTTGTGCAGTGGTGCAGAATTCTCCCAATTTAGTATCATCTGCTATGTCTAACTAATATGTTGTTTACTCCCATTTCCAGGTCGGTAATGAAGTAAAAGCAGATCAGCTCTAATGCCAATCTCTGTGGTAGACATCCCTTACCCCTCTGCCCCCACCATAACACAACTTATTTATCATTAACTTTTTTCCTAGAGATCTTCAGTTTTTCAATCCACGTGAGATTGGTCTGAGCTACTTAAAATTTTTTAATCTACTTAATTCCTTTCATCTTCTTATTTTATAATTCTTTTAAAAATGTCTGGCAAGAACTTGTTCTAAACTTGCAGTGCTGCTCATTGCTCAATGATCTGTTTTCTCTGGAAGTTTAGTGACTCCCCGCCGCCCTCAGTATTTGTCCCATTGTTTTTCAAGGGCTAGAAGTTGGAGTGAATGGATATTAGCTGTCTGCTTTGAAGCTTTCTTTCTTCCATTGTGCACATACATTAGTCTGCTGTAGAGTCACAAAGAATGTTAGATTGTGTGTACTGTTTATTATTGTAAAGTAGTTGAGGATTGTCTTTTGTAAAAGCAGCGTTGAAATATTTGTCTAACAAATACACATAAACAACATGGATATTGTAAAGATATTAAACCTTTGTCCAAGTGGGTTGCAGTATGGGACGTTTTGAGGCCCACTTTACTGTTCCTGGAGTCTTGAGGTCTATCAGTGGTCAAAAATATCCTAAGCCTTCCTGATTAGGTGAATGCAACTAGTTCTCTTGGATCTGGACTTTGACGGGTATTTGTGACTGGTCACTGCAATGCTCTCTAGACTGCTTCCATTTGAAGACCACTTAGACTTCACAGCTGATGCAGTTCGTGGCTGGCCTGAAGCCTCAGAGGCAGGCAGCTGACTACACTAATTCCTCAGGAAGTGAACTTAGCTTCCCATTTGTTTCTGGGTCCACTTCCAGATATTGACTTTGATCTGTGAAGCTCTGTGTAGTCTCTGGCTGTCTGATCAGCTGAGGCATTCAAGATAACTGGTTAACAGGTTCTAGATTTAAGCACCTGTGGCAAGCTGTTCTGTGTGTAGGGCTCTCAGTTGTGGAAAGTTTTTCATTTACTTCTGATTTGAGGGAGCCAGAACTTATTGACAGTTAGGCCCATCTCATCTCCTAGGTTTTGCATGAGGAGGGGTTGGGTGGGTTGGTATTTAGGGTATTGGGTCTTTTGGTGCATTGAGAGGGGAAAGTTAAGGTTTTAATTTTTATTAAAACTCACAAAAAGGTTGTTTTTCAAATGTTGTATTTATGCATCTTAATAAACAAGAAGTAGTACAAAGTAAAGCAAAAATGGTCACGTTTTAGACCTGCCAACCTGGCCACAAGGTCCCTTCTTCATGCTCTGCCATTTGCACTGCTCTTGGATGGTTTCTATGGCAGCTGTAGCAGGGTTCTATATTTAGTGAAAATTCTGTTCTTTCCTCTGCACTTGAGTCTAACCTTTCCTTTGTTTGTTTGATTATGCAGTGAGGCCTAAAATTATGATACAGTTGAATATTTACGGCTGGTTTCTTCCCCCCTCCCCCCCCCACTTCTTGGGATCTGAGCTTTACATTGGCAGTGACATGGAATAGATGATTTAGTAGGTTTTTTCCATCTCATCATCTGATTAACGCCAGCACAAGGAGTGGGAACCTATACTGAAAGTATGGAAGATGAATTCTCAGTTATTCAGATGGGTCAAGACATGACACGTTCTATGGAAATACTATGTTTTTCTCAATAGCTATGCGGTTACCTAACTTATGCCAAGTGCGTAGCATAACATCCCACCCAGGAACTATAAGTGGCTTTAAAATATAATTTGAGAAAAGTTTATCTGGTTTAGCACAGTCCATAGACATATAATTACAGTAAATAGAGAGATCCCTGTTTAAAAAAAAATCTTACAATTGTAATTTTGCAGGGTAGATTTGATTTAAATCAAATTGATTTAAATCACCAGTCAGGCTCAATTTAATCATGGATTTCTACATAAAAGTGCATTCTTGTTGGTTGTTATAACCTTAATACATATTCTTCACAACTCAGAGATAGATGTAGGTTTCATTTTTAAAAAGCATACACTCTACATTTTTTAAAGTGATTTATTTTGAAAACTTTTCAGATTAGTTTTACAGCTATATCAGAAAATGAATGATTGTTTGGTTATTTCATTTACCAAAGGTAATTGAAGCAGATATATATGAAGTCATTAGAAGGCGAACTGTCTCCAATTCAACAGATTAATCATTAATATTTGGAGGATTTTCTTGCCATGCTGTATTAGGAGGAGAATGTCACCAGACAGACATTTAAATTGTTTTATTTAACTACATAACAACAACGTTATCATAGAATCTCAGGGTTGGAAGGGACCTCAGGAGGTCATCTAGTCCAACCCCCTGCTCAAAGCAGGACCAACCCCAACTAAATCATCCCAGCCAGGGCTTTGTCAAGCCTGACCTTAAAAACCTCTACAGAAGGAGATTCCACCACCTCCCTAGGTAACCCATTCCAGTTCTTCACCACCCTACTAGTGAAAAAGTTTTTCCTAATATCCAACCTAAACCTCCCCTTCTGCAATTTGAGACCATTACTCCTTGTTCTGTCATCTTCTACCACTGAGAACAGTCTAGATCCATCCTCTTTGGAACCCCCTTTCAGGTAGTTGAAAGCAGCTATCAAATCCCCCCTCATTCTTCTCTTCTGCAGGCTAAACAATCCCAGTTCCCTCAGCCTCTCCTCATAAGTCATATGCTCCAGCCCCCTAATCATTTTTGTTGTCCTCCGCTGGACTCTTTCCAATTTATCCACATCCTTCTTGTAGTGTGGGGCCCAAAACTGGACACAGTACTCCAAATGAGGCCTCACCAGTGCCGAATAGAAGGGAATGATCACGTCCCTCGATCTGCTGGAAATGCCCCTACTTATACAACCCAAAATGCCGTTAGCCTTCTTGGCAACAAGGGCACACTGTTGACTCATATCCAGCTTTTCGTCCACTGTAACCCCTAGGTCCTTTTCTGCAGAACTGCTGCCCAGCCATTCGGTCCCTAGTCTGTAGCAGTGCATGGGATTCTTCCGTCCTAAGTGCAGGACTCTGTGCTTGTCCTTGTTGAACCTCATCATATTTCTTTTGGCTCAATCCTCTAATTTGTCTGGGTCCCTCTGTATCCTATCCCGACCCTCCAGCGTATCAACCACTCCTCCCAGTTTAGTGTCATCTGCAAACTTGCTAAGGGTGCAGTCCACACCATCCTCCAGATCGTTAATGAAGATATTGAACAAAACCGGCCCCAGCACCGACCCTTGGGGTACTCCACTTGATACGGCTGCCAACTAGACATGGAGCCATTGATCATTACCCGTTGAGCTCAACCATCTAGCCAGTTTTCTATCCACCTTACAGTCCATTCATCCAGCCCATACTTCTTTAACTTGCTGGCAAGAATACTGTGGGAGACTGTATCAAAAGCTTTGCTAAAGTCAAGAAATAGCACATCCACTGCTTTCCCCTCATCCACAAAGCCAGTTATCTCATCATAGAAGGCAATTAGGTTAGTCAGGCGTGACTTGCCCTTGGTGAACCCATGCTGACGGTTCCTGATCACTTTCCCCTCCTTTAAGTGGTTCAGAATTGATTCCTTGAGGACCTGTTCCATGATTTTTCCAGGGACTGAGGTGAGACTGACTGACCTGTAGTTCCCCAGATCTTCCTTCTTCCCTTTTTTAAAGATGGGCACTACACTAGCTTTTTTCCAGTCATCCGGGACCTCCCCCGATTGCCATGATTTGTCAAAGATAATGGCCAATGGCTCTGCAGTCACATCGGCCAACTCCTTTAGCACCCTCGGATGCAGTGCATCCGGCCCCATGGACTTGTGCTCGTCCAGCTTTTCTAAATAGTCCCGAACTACTTCTTTCTCCACAGAGGGCTGGTCACCTCCTTCCCATACCATGCTGCGGAGTGCAGCCGCCTGGGAGCTGAACTTGTCTGTGAAGACAGAGGCAAAAAAAGCATTGAGTACACTAGCTTTCTCCACATCCTCTATCACTAGGTTCCCTCCCCCATTCAGTAAGGGGTCCACACTTTCCTTGACTTTCTTCTTGTTGCTAACATACCTGAAGAAACCCTTCTTGTTACTCCTGACATCTCCGGCTAGCTGCAACTCCAATGATGCGGTAGGGTCTTCTGTCCAGCGGGTAGGTGGTCTCGGGGCTTCAGCCCTGCAAGGCACACCTGCCAGGGCTCAGGGCTTCTTCAGGAGCAGGGCTGAAGCCCCAACCCCTGACTCCCGGCAGGTGTGCCCTGGCTCTCGAACTTCTGAAGATTGTTGTATGTGGCTCAGAAGGCCAGTAAGTTTGGACACCCCTAGTTTGGGAGTTAGTGTCTGTAGCAATTGAGTAACCTTATCTAGGGAAAGATTTACTGCAGAAGTACCTGAGTCATGTTTTGGATTTACAATTGCAATGGCACCTGGACATTTTTGGATAAGAGTGTCTGTATTAAAAAGAAATAGTTATTGTCTTTCAGGCTTTCATTTCTACACCAGCAGGGTACCTGGAGGGCAAAACTTTTGCAGGCAATGTTGGAACACAATGCACTAAAAATATCTCATCTCTGCATGCTGGAAATATTAAGAGGGGGAAAACAATAAATGCCCCAAAAAAAAAAAAAAAAGCTCTCAGCTCTTCACATACAGGAAAAATAATTTGTTGCCAGCCAGCACCTGGTTTAAAATCACTTCCCCAGCAGGAAAGAAAATTAAATCTGCCACTTTAAAAAGCATTTTATATTTGGTGGGGAGTGAGGAAGAGAAAACACAAATATTGACGTCCAGTTTGAAATGAAAAATTGAAAGTGCATTTAGTTTCCTTCATAAATAATTACACCGTAGTGAATAGGCTGGACAATCTTGTACCCTCTGAGGTATTTGAATAGCATAATGAATTTGTATAGTGAATGTGAGATTCTCCTACATTGCAGAGTAATCATGTGTAGTCTTTTGTGTGTGTGTTGTGTGTATGGGAGGGAGGGATTCCCAACTAATGTAGACCCTGTATTGTCTGTCTGCACTTTGTTGGAAAACCTCTAACTCTGCTACTCTCTGCAGCCTTCATTCTTTGTTGTGTACAACATGGTGACCACAGAGGTTATTGCTGTGTTCGAGAACACTTCGGATGAGCTGCTGGAGCTCTTTGAGAACTTCTGTGACCTCTTCAGGAATGCCACCCTGCACAGCGAGGCTGTCCAATTTCCCTGCTCAGCTTCCAGTAACAACTTTGCCAGACAGATCCAGCGCCGGTGAGCCATTCGGAGCATGCCTTATACTATATAGGTACATGCTCAACACTGCCGGCCAAAGGCCAGGATCAAATAGCTGTGGCAACCTTGAGAAACATAGCTCATTTGTGACGGACTGGTGTATAAGTCCATTCTGAACGTGACACATCTCGCCACAGCCTTATGGTTCTGAAACCTGCTGAACGCTCAAGGCTGAGGCAGGGTGCGTCTGGTTCTGTATTCCACATTCACTGTCTTGTTTGGTCTTCTATGCAAATGGTAGACCAAGGCTAGAAAGAATACAGTGACAATCTAAGCAGCCCTAGGGAGAATGCTGCCAGCACACCTTGTACTGTGACTTCCTCTGGGGCTGTTTAAGTGATGCTCTCTGAGTAGTTAGGGCCCAAAGCTAGGATTTGTTACACCAAAAATGTCACCAAATTTGGGATTTATTTTGCCAGGCAGGTTTCCCCAAATGTAATATGAATAAAACTGTGTGTTTGTGGCAGTCTACAATTTCAGCAAAAAGTATGCTGTTCCTTTTTTCAGCTGGACCTTCCTTTCCAGTGTGAGAGTAAAACTGACCAATCTAATGTCACAGTGAAAGTGGAGTGAGAGATAAAAGTAAATAAGGCTTCTAAAATTCTTTTAAATAGACTAACGTCATGTTAGTAATGCAGGTGGTGATGTTTCTAAAATGTGGTCCTAGGAATATGGGGTGATGTACCCAAGTGTCCCAGAGCCTCTTGTACTTCCCACAACTTATTTAACTTCAGCATAACCATGCAGTGACCATTTCTGCCATTGTTTATAGGGGAGAATTCTGTTGATTCAAGTTGATGCAAGTAAAGGAGACTTAGTCATCTTGTATATTTCCATAACTCCCACAGGGGATTCCTTACTGCTTGTGAGAGAGAGAACTTAATGCAAACATATGAAGTGCTGCTCTTATTTTGTAGCTGAAACCAAAGGCAAGGACCTCTTCTGCTTGGTGAGAAGTCTATAGCGGGGATGGTTATAGGGGTGATATGGTGCTTGTTAGATAAGTAAACACAATAGGCCCTTGGCCTGAGAGTTTACAGTCCAATATAAACTGTTCCTGATAAAAGCGACAGAGTCCTGTGGCACCTTATAGACTAACGGACGTATTGGAGCATAAGCTTTCGTGGGTGAATACCCACTTCGTCGGATGCATGCAGTGGACACATTCACTCATGAAATCTTATGCTCCAATACATCTATAAGGTGCCACAGAACTCTTTGTCGCTTCTACAGATCCAGACTAACACGGCTACCCCTCTGATACTTGTTCCTGATAAGTAGCTCTTACACCGCTGGTCTCATAAAAGTTGGATCTCACCAGCAGAAAGCTCAAATTTTACTTACTAACTTGTAAAGAAGAAAAACTCCAATCCAGATAAATCTTTTCACAGGAAAGAACTTTTCAGACTGTGCTGAGCTAAACAGCTGCAGACTTCTCTTCAAGGTGGTTCTTCTTCTACAGTTTCTTCCCTTTATACAATCAAACATAATGGCTGGGGAGAGATGGATTCCCAAGTCCTCCCTCAACCTCAGGAGTTCAGCTGTTATAGCACACACAGCCTTCAGGCTTCACTTACAATGTTTACAATTGTTGCAGTAAAACCTGGATTGATTGATAAGCAGCTAATCCATCTCTCCCCATTTCTGATCCTGTACATTTCCAATACTGCCAGGCAGCTGTAGCCAGATCTTGGGGAATGACAAGTTCCTATTCAATTATCAGTCCACAGATCCAAAACAGAATAGGAACACTGATTGTGGAGCAGTAAAAGGTCACCAGATTTGAGACTGATGGTGTATTAGATGATTTACAACTTCTGAACTTAGTAGTACTAGTTTTTAAACTGCTGCTGTTTTGATTTTTGTTATCTCTGTCCTTTTTGAACACTAATGTATCTACATTGTGCCATTTACCTGTGCGCTTTGCAAATAAAATCTGTCCCTTTGTGTGCCCCAGGTTTAAGGACACTATTGTGAATGCAAAGTATGGAGGGCACACAGAGGCTGTGCGGAGGCTTCTGGGTCAGCTCCCAATCAGCGCTCAGTCTTACAGCGGCAGCCCTTACCTTGACCTCTCCCTCTTCAGTTATGATGACAAGTGGGTGTCAGTCATGGAACGGCCAAAAACGTGTGGAGATCACCCCATCAGGTATGAAGAAGAGTCAGAAAATTGCACATGGCTAGGACTGAATGTGTGTTTCTCAGAAATGTACACGTCTTGACTGTGTCTCAGACTCAAGTGTACATATAGGGATGTTTGCCTTTTCCCCTCCTCTGTCCCATTCCAGCAAAGTCTTTGTTTAAATTATTCTGGAGAGACCAGTAAATTAAGCTCTGCCTTTCCTCTCCTATGGACTGGGCCTATTTTACATATGCACATTTACATTTGGCTCTTTCAAAATTGGAGTTGAGGCACATTGGCCATGTTGAGAGGCAGAAATGGGTAGTGAAACTTGAACAGCCTTTTATATGAACATTAAATTCCCCCTCTTCTCAGACTCCAGCCTTTTGCTATATGACAGCCAGCATGCTATGGTTGCAATGTATGAGTCTGCTTTGCCACATCAAGAAAATGCTTCTTTTGAGAGGTGGGGCTGGCTAGCACTTATACAGATCTGATTCGTTTAAATATCTTTATGTGTTACCCATAACATTGACAGTGCTGGTTTGACTGTCTTCATATTCGGTTGTCTGTAACGCACACTGAGAAACTTAGAA
Organism: Chelydra serpentina; assembly: GCA_037349315.1. Classification (NCBI taxonomy): domain Eukaryota; kingdom Metazoa; phylum Chordata; order Testudines; family Chelydridae; genus Chelydra; species Chelydra serpentina. The sequence goes on from JBAIAC010000033.1 coordinate 25,174,455, forward strand.
ACCAAAGTCATCTTTCACTATGAACTTTATTCCTCTTCATTTAACAAACACTGGCGTCTGTGGTCCCCTTTTCCCTATCATCTCTTGTGTTTCTCGTGAATTGGAAACCTATAATGCATAAGAAATTTGCTTGCACAGAAGCAGCTTTGGTCAGACCTAAGGACCATTCTGCTTATTTCTGTCTGTGCCTTATTAAGAGGAATATGCCAAACCTTGACAGTAGGGCGGTTTGCAATGCTCCTTGCAGACTAACGGGGAGCTTGCACATTTCAATCTTGGGCATGCACACATTATTTCTGTTTATTGGCTACAGCAATGGATTTGAAGAATAGCTTTTTGGATTCTGGCACTTCCCCCACCAGATACAAAATGTCTTAAGGAAGATCAGACTTTGGGCCTAAATGTACTGAGTGTCGCAAGGCAGAAAACTGCACAGCTCTTAGTGCTTGAAGAGCGAAATAAATCCTACATTTTGTGAACAAAGAGAGAGAGATCTAAGCATTAATACTTCACTCTGGGACTGCTCTGATGTCGGTGTTTTGATCTGCCCAGAGAGATGGGAAACAGGTCACAACCACCAACTTTATTGCTGTCCACAGTATTCCCTCCTGCACCATGCACACTACACCTGCCTAAAATTTGGGAACTTCTGACCATTCATACACACACAAACCCCAAATGATAGATATTTAATTGATTTCCCGTGTATGGTTTGGTTTGATCTCAAACTCTGAACAGTCTGCAGAGAAATATCTGCTTCTTTTCCTGTCGCTGTACTTGATGTTCTGAGATCTCACTGGGTGGCGTTTGTCTGCATCTGCTAACATTTGTGCAGCTTCTACAAACAAAAGGGAGTAAGACTGCAGACATTTGCTGTGGTCACGTCTTCTGTAGTAAACAAAGCAAACTACCACCTTCCCTCTCTCCCCTGAGTAGACGTGTAGCTTTCCGCTTTAGAAGATCAGGTTATAAAATGCCAGAGTCAATCAGGACTTCAATAGGGGTTTGGAGCTGGGGGGGGGCGGGCTCCGGCTTCCCAGCTGCCTGCTTATAGTATGGAGGGCAATTCAATAGCAGAAGTAACCCTTAACCCTTCAACAGCTGGAAAAGTGCTGCTGTGTTTCTCTCACAGAAGACAGTGATTAATAAGATACAACAGCGGCCCATCATGCAGAAAACGGTTTTGAAATAAAGACGCGTTAGCTTTATTTTCTCATTACTGGTAATGTAGGATTTATAGTGACAGTTCCATGCACCTGGCTTTGGCACAGAGCCCATCAGCAGCCCAAGGTACACTTAATCTATATTTTCTTCTATGCTGTTCGTGGTTTGAGGTCCCATAGCTGTTTCCTGCACCGACTCGGCACCCACTCATGCTGCCTTTAGCTTACCTCCTCCCTACTCTTGGTTTTACTGTCTCTCTTCCCTTGGAAGGCTGCAGCAGTCTTCTCTCTCAGCTGCTGGAGTGGTTAACATCCTGCTTTCTGGCCTCTTTGCTGATAGAATGGCTTTTCCCCAATATCTGTTTACAAGAGGCTTGGCAGCAAACTCACAGCAGGGAACTACAAAGCTTGTGGGGGAGATGCATGGGCTGCTAAATCCTTAACAAAGCAACTCCTGTGTAAGGAGTTAAAGCTTGTAAATGTAAAGGGTTAATAAGGAGCCTTCTTAAAGAAGTGGTCTGCAGATAAATTTACCATTTTTGTACAATTTGAAAAGGCTGGTCTTGTTTTTATTGACACAAGGTCTTGTATTTCAGTGCCTAGTTTATCCACAGGGTGAGAGTCCATGGAAATGGCCTCTGATTGCAGAGCACTTTTAAAAATACCAAACCGAGCACATCTTTGAGATTACCGGAGATTACAGGGCGCTCATCGTGAGTGTGTTTAAATTACATTGAATTGTGGCGAGAGGAGCAGCCCATAGGCCATGTTTTAGTTTGAAACTAACCCCCCACATGCCTAGTTCTGTGTAGGAGGGAACTTTTTGGAAAGCCAACTACCAAGATTGTAGCTCTTTTGCTTCGTTCTTATGTGTAATTGGCAGGCCAGTTGGTTGAGGTGAGGAGGGAGATTGGAGAGGAGAATGGCACGCTAGAAAAATGCAAGGAATTTAGCAAGCTGCATTATAAAATCCTGGAGGGTGTCTGATATTGAAAGAATCTGTCTGGAGTCATTGCTGCCAGCCTAAGAGCTGTGAGTGCATCAGGCTAGCAGGTGGTGTTGGGAAGAATGTGCTCTGCTACAAAAGCAATTTTGAGCTGAAACCAGAGGCAAATGCAAACAGCCAAAAGCTACAAGGCAGGAAGGAAATAGAGACAGATAGGGACAGAATGACCACTCCAAGTCTGTGCTCGGAAAAAGGTTGTAGTAGTTGAGCCAACTTCAGGGCCTGTGCTGATGGATTTGTGTAATAACCGGAGACCATTTGGTTTCCAAATTATCTGAAGATCCCACCGAAGTATTGGGTGGAAGGTGCAGTTGCAGAGATCCTTGTGTTCTCTGCAACTGCGCCTAGAGATGTGGGGCGGTGCAGCTTGAAACAGCATAACTCTCTTGACATGGAGAAGAGTTCCTCCAGGGCAGGGGAAAGATCAAACAAAGGAGTGCTAGGCAGAACTCCCTTTAGAGGCAGCCAACACTGCTCTGCTTATGGGCCAGAAAGTCAGTGAAGAGCAATGTCCACTTCTTACCTGAGCCACATTGCAGAGCACTCCAGGTTTGGGGACCAAGGATCCAGTCTGAGTCGCAGAGGTGGATCTCTGCATGGTAGTACATTGGGTGGTTTCTTTCCCTTTCCAGATCACCCAGACTTGCTGTGATCACTGCATTTGGCCATTAAGTGACTTCCTCCTAGACTCTTACATTGACAGTTTTCACTGGAAATCTGCAAGTGACTGAAAGTACAATAATTTAAGGCACCCTAGAGCAAAGTCAAGTCCAGTAGCTCTCCTACATCTTCTGAATGGGGACACAGGGAGGGGACATGATGTGCGAGTAGCCAAGTCACATAGAAGCAATGTGGTGTTGTGAAGTCTTTTTGGTAGAACAGGAGGGAGACAGCGCATTCTCACAGTTGGAGAGTGAAGGCTGTTGTTAAAAGTTACTAAAAGGAATGGGTCTGTTTTCTCATTTGCTCATGTGTAGCTCCCATTATGACTATGGGAGATGTTTGCATCAGTGGGATGGTAGGGAGCCAGTATGTATTTTATTAGGGGTAAACCCTTTTATTTCTAACTGTGTATGCAGAAATCGGAGCCCGCAAGAGTGAAATACAGCCCTTTGCAAGAGGCTTCTCTCATTTATAGCACTAAAATGAGTTAAAATGTTAGAGATTAAAAACTTCTACCCAGGAAGGGACTTTTCCTACACGACCTTCCATCATTTGTATTGCTTAGTCAATGCTACGTATTGGCCAGTGCAGGCTGGGTCTGTCGCACCATCTTGCCAGCATGCCTTTGGGTAAATACCAGGGATGGAATAAGGAGCAGTCATTAGTGGCACCTGTCCCTTTTCATGCAGAGTTCAAGATGGCAAAACCAGTGAGCAGGAATAGACATAATTAGCATTCTCTGTTTCTCTTCCTTACAGATTTTATGCCCGGGATTCTGGCCTCCTGAAGTTTGAAATCCAAGCAGGACTTTTGGGTCGACCCATCAATCACACAGTACGACGCCTGGTTGCATTCACCTTTCACCCCTTTGAGCCCTTTGCCATCTCGGTGCAGCGGACAAATGCAGAATATGTTGTTAATTTCCACATGAGGCACAGCTGCACATAGTACAATACTGGGCTGGGGCAGCTGTTGCCATCATGGACACACCAAAGCCGGACACTCATGCCTTCTAGGAAACCAAACCATTGTTCACCTAAGGAACCTGACCTGGAAGCCCTAACCAACCAACATTGTTTCCCAGCGTCTGCAGCTGGCACTCGCAAGCCATTGAAAGAGAATCCCATTGTGCTTCTGAAGAAGCCATCTTGATCGGAGATTAGTCTTGTGACCATTTCTTTCTATAGATACCATCTAGTTCATATTGCCAAAGCCCCTTGTTGCATTAAACCCTGTCTTTTCCCACACCGATTGGTGAACAAAATGTAGCTGAGAAACCTTGCCTGTTTTCCCCAAGGAGTGTCATCTTTTCTCTCTGTTTTGTGATAGCAAAGGCAGAGTTCTCAACCACTCCTCCTGTACTGGTGCCCTTCTCCTTAGTCAAGACAAGTAGTCCATTGTACAGAGCGAGAATAGAAGCCATGGTGGTGGGTTGGTTTTTTTTTTTTTTTAATTTGTACCTTCACTGTTATGAGGAAACGAAAGTAGCTCTTGTGATTCACACAGTGCACTCAAGCCACGTCAATATGCAAGGCATTAGGGGAGAAAGGTCTCTGTTAGTGGGGCGGTCTAGTAGGTAGAGCAGGTCACTGGAATCAGGGGAGATGGTTTCTGTTCCTGACTCTTATGCAAGTCACTTAATCTTTGTGCCTTAGTTTCCAACCGTAAAATGAGGATGTGACTGAGCCACCTTCTGTAAAGCACTTTGAGCCCCTAAGATGAAAGGTGTCAGGTACCAAGGGAGGGAAACCAGAACAGCTGACTGCATGCCTAACGCATGAGCTGTTGTGAAGGGTGGGAAGATGGGTAGCTATCAGCAGGAATGCATGAGAGGGGCTTGGAACATGAGACCAGCTTTCTCTTTGGTGCCTCAGTTAGGGAAAAGAGCTACATGGACCGTGAATGTGTCCCCAGGGGTATGTGTCGTCCTCTTCCCTCACCCTGCTTCTGCTGGCAGGGTGGGAAAGAGCCAGCCCCAGTCTCCGGTGCACGGCAGGTATGTGAATGTGGAGAATGTCTGACTTGTGGCATCCTTGTCTTTCCCATGGCTACTATATGATGCCTCAGACTGTAAAGTTATAGTTACCAGGGGATAACCGGGTTAGACCTGAGAGAGCTGATTCCAGAGTGTCTGCATCTGTTTGGCACTGGAATGTCGCTGTGCTTGCCTTTCCCCTGCAGTTAGAGGACAGCTAGGCTGGATTTTGCACTGGGAGAAGGGGAGACTTGGATTCATGTGCTGGGAGCTTGTAGCTGAAGGTCTGACTTTGCTGACTTAATGCTGCCTCTCCTCTCCTGCTTCACACCCTATTCTCTGTGAGAACTGGAGGTGAAGTGGCAAGGGGTGCCCATGGGTGACTCCCTGGGATTGAAGTACAGCTTGCTGGTGTATCGCTGTACACTTGCAGCAAGATTGACTTCTATGTTGTCTGAGATGTTTGCAAAATGAGCTGCTAGACTTGAATCCAGAAGATGTGCACCTAAATGCCTCTGGGTCTGAGCTTGTGCGGGCTTATAAAAATGCTGGCCCTGTCTTGATCCGAAGATCACTTCATTGTTGGCTGCATTTGTACTATAAGGTAGCACATGGGCTTTCTCGAAACTTGTGCATACCAAAAATGTGCATGTTGCTAGGGAATGTTGTCACCTTAGGCAAACACAGGGCTGGTGAAAGGTGCTGGATTGACACCGGAGACTGCTGTTCTCTGATGCACATGATGGGCCATGACAGGGCACTGTCCTTGAGGGAAAGCCCTTCAGACTAAAAGCCCATTCATATCTGCTGAAGGTACCAAAAAGGAGGCCAGTTGTGGGTAATATGTTGTGGCCACTTGTCTGCTCTGAAAGTCCTGAGGTCACAAGTTCATCTCACACATCACTGAATAGCCATCAGATAATCTTATTTTTGTCACTATTGACGTGGGCAGGGTTTGGATACCTCACCTAGATGTGACAGGCTCCACATCCCACCCCAAATTCTTTGAGCCATCCTGTCCTTTGGATGTTTACAGCCCTTGGTGTAGTTCTTTTGCTCTATCTTCCTTTCTTCTCTGCCCCCAAAGAAACATAACCCCATCTCAACTCTATAAAGCAGTTTTTGTATAAGGATCTCAAAGCACTCTTACGAAAGTATTGCTGCCATTTTGAAGATGGTGAAATTGAGACGCAGATGAAATAATTCACATGACCTTGTGTAAACTGAGTATAGAATTGACTTCCAGTTTTAACCAGTAGACCATCTGCATCTATGCGGGATTGCTACGGGCTATGGAAAATGTAGTCCTAGGGCAAGAATACATATTTCTTTGTCATCTTTTCCAGGGTATTTGTGCTGATGGGAAGTTTCTCGGGGCTGTAACAAATGACTTCAGGTTGGGAGGCCACTTGCTGGGGGAGGTGTCAGGACATGCATGCAGTAGTGCCTCATTCCTCTCCAGCCCAGAACACTGTTTCATGGTTTTAGAATCTTTCACCTACAATCTGTTTCTCAAACTCTTTCTATTAAAGCTCCGAGCAGGGAGTCTTCGCACGTTGTCTCCTGCTTGATAAAACGCACTGTAGCTGACAGATAACTGAGTTATCTGCTTCCTCTCTCACCAAAAGTTCACTCTTCATTACCCTTTTCCATTGTTAATGTATCTTTCTGTCTTTCCCAAAAGTTCTCAGCAGTTCCCATTAACTCCTTGATGCCACAAGCTAGCATTCCCTCACCTGGGAGCTCCAGGTGGAGTGGAGCCCTGCTTCAAAATATCTCAGCTTTCTGTTGATACCGTTTCCTTTAAGTGGTATAAGTAACAACCATATTCACAGCTCTGCCACTAAGTTGTGTAATCACAGGCGAGTCACTTCCCCTCCCTCTGCCTCAGTTCCTTATTTGTAAAAGGAGATGATGTGGACTCACTTTTGTAAAGCACTTTCAGTTCTGTGGATGAAAAGTATCAGATATGTGCTAAATATTGTTTTAATGTGTTTCTGGAGGAACATATTGACGGTTGTGAGGGGTATGAACTGCCTTGGTGCACCACTGTAGATTCTGTGGCTGCCACATTTTGTATCTACAGTGAAGGATTAACGTTACCACAAGAGTGTGTTGAAAGAAAAGCCTGCCTCATTCTCATGCTTGACATTTTGATTCTTTTATTTAAGAAACAAGAAGTGAGGGTGTAGGGGCGGGACATATATTTTCTACCTAATATTTTTACTAGGTTAGGATGAGAACTTTTTAGCAACACAAGTTAAATACCAGAATAAACAAGAACTTGTTTCATGAGTCTGACATGTATTCTCTTTCCAAGATCTCCTACCAGATATCAGTGGTAACTTAAATCCTTTCATTAAGAAAAAACAGGGTGCATTTGTCTTGAGGAGTCATGACCTATATGTGTAGGAGGGTCTGCATAAAGTCTAGGGTATTAATTCATCGTGCTGAAGTTTCACCTTAGAGCAGTTAAGATGCTCCCACGGACTCATTTGTATGGACAATGGTGTTAGCTAATGGCGAAGGTGGGACGCACTTCTCTCTCCCACTTTGGTGTTCAAGTTGCCAGCCCCACTTGTGAACGTAGACTTTTTCCTTCTGCCTGTCCCTAGGGCCTCATCCTGTGGCTATTTTATCTCCTCTCCCTGAGACGTTAACATGAAAGTTAAGCCAATGTGGGTGGCTTTGCAGGGCTGTCACCAACACTTTTTAGTGGGGGTCAAAAATACTGGTGGGTTTTGTTTTGATTTATGCATTTTTTTACTGCATGGCCCTCCCATGGGTGGGGAGGACTCGGGTGGAATGTGCCTCTGCTGAGCTTGAAGAGTGGCTGCCAATGCACAAACGGGCCCGATCTGAGGCTCCACGGCTTTGGATTTCTCGCTGCTCTGCTGCACTGGGGTACTCAATAGCAACGCTGGGTGTGCGCACCTCCATACTCAGTCTCAAGCAGGAGAGCACCGGAGAGGCCAATAATTTCACTTCCTGAGCCCTTTCCCTCTATTGTGTGTAGGGTTCTTTATTCCACGGCTTCTCTTGAGCTTTGTGTCAGAATGACCCCACAGAAGCCCTTTGGCACTGAGCACTCCTCAATTCAGTTCAGTTCTGAACTAACTGGCAGGAAAACTCATGCCTTGAAAAGACTGTGTGTTGGTTAACAATGGATCTACTTTATGCTTTCTGTGACTTCCGCCATCTTTGATCCGGCAGACTATCAAAATAAGACTGGGTCAGTTGTGTGAGGATTATATATAGTTGTATTAAGTGACAAGCTATAGAAGTCATTGTGGGCTCAAAAATGCACACTTCAGTACATCTGTGTATTCATCTAAAGGTAGATCCCTTCTCAAGACTCCTTTCAGTTAAACTTCAAGCACTGACTTCCTTTCCGCTATTTCTGCCCTCTTCCTTGGCTTTGCTCGCTTGCAGTCCCAGTGTAATTATGGTAGCTTCCCTTTGGTCACATGCTCTCCAGTGTATCTGGTAGGCTTGTTTAGGACTTTTCCGACATGGTGGGGGGAAAAACAGGTTTGTGATTTTCTGCAAGTTTTTTTCAGGTCCTTCCTGTCTCTTCTCTTCCACCACCCCCTTCTATGGGAACCATTTCACCCCAGGGGGGAAGGGGACGGAAGTCACTGAGGTCTAGTAAAACCAGGATTGCTTCTGCTAAATGCTTTTTTTTTTTTATTTAGAAGAGTGAACTTAGAAAATGTTTTGTAACAAATCAATCATGTGCCACGTGTGATGGTTGTGTGTTCACGTTACTCATGCAATGTTAGGGTCCAGGTTGTTAGTGTGTCCTTGTGCCTTTCCGCCTCCCTGGCATCGTGTTCAAAGTTGTTCTCTTGTCAGAGTAATTGTGAGAAATGTTTGGCTAAAAGAAGGAAATGGAGCGCTGGAGACGGCTACAAACTCGTGTTGCTGTTGTGCTGTAGAAACATGTGCTCTGGTGAGTTGTACAAAGTAAACTCTTATGCAGATTTCTTAACTCTAGGACCCTGCCAGCTGCTATGTGAAGTGACTGACTTCGAAACCACAGCTGCTTCTTGGCTGGGAGTCAGTCTGCTCCAGTGCAAAATTGTAGTTGGCATGCCAGAAAATGAGTTCTGGTTTTAGTCAGAGAAACATTAATATGAAAATGCTGAATTGTATAAGGTTTTCTTATGTAATGGGATAAAAATACAGGCTTTAAGACTATAACAACCAGAAAACTATAGTGACGTGTGGGTAACCAGCAGCAGTAGGTTTGTAGGGGGATATATTTACGAAGAAGGGCTAGTGAGTTCTGACAGAATAGTACTGCATCTAGCTATGCTCCATTGGAAGCTAGTAATGTTAATCCATCTATCCAGACTTCAGTTGGTCCTACAGTGTCATGTTTTGGAGCTCTGCTATAATGCTACATTAGCGTGTTGGCTCTGTTGCTTTGATCCTAGGAGAGGGCAGGCTTGGAAGCTTTACTGTGTCTTGTGGGTGGGTACAGGCATGCCCTAAAAAGCTGGCTTCCAGACAGACAGCTGCAGCTGGTAGACTTCTCTTGCATCTCTGCATGGTTTAGCTGTTCTTCCAGTGTCTTCCCTTTTGTTTTCTCACTCTGGCAGCTGGCGAAATCCTCTCTTAAAACATCTTCTGCTTCCTGCGGTTCATCCGCCTGACAGAATTGCCATCTGCTTTGCAATGACTGGAATGCCAAGTGCACTGAGGAATTCAGGGAAAAGTTTATTCATGCACTGTGGGTGGGGAGACAGACTATCACCAGCTGCTCAGTGAGCTTAACAGAACCTACTTAAGCTTAGAGAGGAGACCAGGGAGAGAATCCACTGGTGGTTTAGGAGATCCAGAGAGCTTGGATGCCAGTCACTGGGGCTGGGGAACGTCTTGTGGAAACTGAAATGAGGCAGCGTGAAACTAGAGGAAACCTTAAACACCCCTCCTCTACCTTCATGGGGCAGTGTAACTTCTCAGAGGGAGGCTGATGCTTGGTGTCACTGGCCTTAGAAGTGGACACTCTTTTTGTTAGGTTGCTAATTTACAAGGATCAACTGAATTTAACAGAAGCTGTTAATTTTTAACCAGTAACGTACTTAGTAGCAACTATCCCGGTTCCTCATGGAGCTTTCCAAATGCCTTCATTATGTGCCAGCTGTCCGTTGGTGCAATGAGAGAGGAATCTCAAGGAAGCGGAGCCCTTCACAGGGATACGCCATTTGGCTTTCGCCTGAAGGACACATCAGGCCTCCGCTCCTGGATACACGCCTTCAGACTTCCCAACTTGGGATGACCCTGGGGATCAAGCCCCTCTTGGGGCCGCCTTCCCCTCTCACCTGCCATATCTCTCTTCCGCCAGCCTCGCTGGGGCAGCTATAGGCCTTGGCCACAAGGCGAAGTAGCAATAGAAGACAATAAACCCTAACTCACTCTGAGCCCTGTTCTCCATTCCTTATGACAGAGCTCCCTGGCTTCAGCGTGGATGTGTGAGGAAGGAACGATCAGGCCCTTCAAAGCAATGGGTATGGCTGCTTGCATCTTCCTAGCCTATGCCTGGGAGGAGTGGTCTGGAGATGAGATGCCGCCTGGCTGCAGGCTAAGTGTGAGTGCATGCATGTGGAGTTTGGTGGTATGCTTGAGGCATGTGAACAGTCGCCTTCGGGCCAGAAGGTGCCCAAGGGATGTGCGGACATTCTGCTGTACCCAGGCTGGCCTGCAGGTAGCTCGTCCCCAGTGGGTTTCTCACCAGTAAGAAAACCGGAATGACGAGCGAGGGAAAAGGGAGAACCCGGTCTGGAATGGAACAAATCTAATCAAGTGAGAGGTGGGAGGAGGTGACCCGGCCATCTCCAGAGACACCTGTCTGCCAGCCCTGGTCAGATGTGATTTGGAGTGTTAATAGGAGTAGCTGGCGGAGTACTGCATCCCCTCCGAGCAACTCTCACAGTCTTGGAGCTAGTCATTTGATAGCTCCTGGGTGGTCAAAGGTGTAAGCCGGAGCAATGCTGGGATTAGATGTACCTGCTGCCCTTGGAGAGCAGACGGGCAGATGCAGCTTTTTACCCCTCCCCCATCTCGGGATTGAGCTCTTGCTAATCACTGTAACCATGACAACCAGGAGAGACAGGCCGCAAAAGCAGCTATCAACATGGCAACGTCCTCGGCACGGGGCAACAGAACCCCAGTTAAAACAGCTGCTGGGAGAGGAAAGAGCAGCCAGCAAACAGCCTGGGCTTTCCTGCTCCCGGGGGGGAGGATGCGCTGCTCTGCATGTGGCTGAGGTCATTGCCCACCCTTCGGCCCAGTGTCTGGGCAAGGCCCCTGTCCTCGTTAAGCCTCCCCAGGGTGGGATGCAGCAGCCGGAGCCAGAGGACAGCAGGCTCGAACGAACTCTGAGCAGCCTGCGCCAGGACATCTGAGAATGTGTCCAGGGCTGGCTAGCGCCAACCTTCTCCCAACCCCAGAGCAGGCTCTTACGACAACTCCGTTCGCAATGGCCAAAGAACCGCTGCTGGAACTATGCTCATGCCACTGCTTCCTACGAGGGGGGTTAGTAGCTAGTGTCACCTGCAGGGGAGGCCCCATGCTCACGCTCTTGGTCCCTCGTTCTCATTTTCTTTCCTACCCTGAGGGAAAGTTTTCAGTGCTGCTTATTCCATTTTCTAGCTGAGTCCAGCGTCCAATCAGGTTAGACGTGCTGACATGGGGAGAGAGCGAGTTGGGCACTGTCCCCCTCCCAGCCAGTGTGTGCAGAGCCCTGATAAAAGTAAAGGCCAGGCATGGGAATTCATTCCATTTTTTGGCTAAAATGTGCATATTGGGAGGGAGAAGGAAAGGCTGCCAAACAGCTCTGCTTTCCAACCCCTCATCTAGTGCGTTGTCGCTCTCCGCTCATCGTGTGCTGATTAAGGGAAAGGTGAGACTGACCTGAAGGACTGAACGTACTTTTAAAGCTAGCTCTAGCCTAGGGCCAAGAGACTATTTTCTCTTAAAGCTGCAATTCTATGTACCCACACTGACGGCTGTGAATCTCTTGTAGCCCTCCCCGCTCTTCCCACCTTGAATGACCATCATGTGGGAGAATAAAATCCCTATTCTGCCTGCACCTGCTTCTTCCAAAATAGGTTTTACGTTAAAGAGGAGTCTATATGAGGGCCTGGCTGGCTCAGAAGCAGGGTGCTGGAAGCGTTTATTTTCTACACGGCCCATTTGAACCCAGCTGTGCTTACCCCTACCCTCCAGCGGTCATTCATGGACATCTGAGGAATGAGCTGGGCGTGACAATGTTCGGAGGCACCCAGATCACACCAAACACCAGCACACCGGGTGGCAATCTCAGCAGAGGGCAAAGATGGCCTGGCTGCTGCTGGCCAGGCCCATTGGGAAGGGAGCTTTCTTTGCAGCTGGCCACGGTTCTGTGGGCAAATGGAGGACGTCAGCGTGGCTCTCATTGTTGGCACTAAACAAACTCTTTACCAACATGCACAATGACGAAGCATTTTGGTGCCTGTTGGGTGCTCCAATGACTGTTGGAGGGCGGGGTAGGGAGAGAAGCTGCACCTGTTATTTCCCCCTCCCTCCCTGGACTACGGAGAAATGCATTGGGGGCTGGCACTGGAGGTTAGTCTGTTGTTTTCTAGACTTTCTTGGGCAGTGTGAGATCCTGACTGCTCAGTAAATCAGTCATCCGCTTCTGTCATGGACCCTGCAGGAGTAAATGAAGGCCAGAGTCCAGGTCTGTGCAATGGGTGGCATGAGGGCGATTCCCAACAATTACTGGAGAAAGTTGCTCACCTCAAGGCAGGAATGAGAAGAGATTAGAATCATCTTTCAACACTTCAGCCTGGGACCTGCCAGAGGGACTGATGAGGTGGGGTGCGAACGTGGCTCTCACTCGGCTGTTTTTCTTAGGCGACACTGAGTCCAGTCTGCCGTGGGAAATGCAGCCTGTTCTCGGACATGGTCGTTAGTGGAGGAAACAAGGACGTGTGATGAAAATGGGCCCGTAGTGAAGCTGTTATCCAAATAGTTTAGGACAAATGTAGGACAGGAACCCAGGCCATTCCTGTTTTTCACTTTGGCTTTGCCAATCCGAATCCTAACAGGTGAGAGAGGGCAAGTCCTGCGCTTGCTCTGATTTTGCCTCGCTCTAAAGTAGGGATCTGTGCATAGCAGCCCAACTCAGCAGCATCTTTGGGGGAACTCACTGATGGACTGCTGCTCCTGCCGTCTCTCATGCTGACCAAGAATCCATCTCTATAACGACAAGCAAAGGCGGACAGAGCCTCATGGACATACCCTTGGAGCTTGCCCGTGGCCAGACCCATGGGGCATTTCAGAACCAGAGCGGGAGGGAAAGTTTTTTTGAGGGGTGTCGTTTCCACATAGAGAAATTAAAATGTACTAAAGAGGAGCAAGTAGGGAGTCAATTCCCAATGGGATTGTCAGGCCAGTATTAAAGGTGGCTAAGTGAATACTCCCCATGGACTCTTCATGTTAACGGCAGGGGTGCATGGAAACTCCCAGCTGCTTTTTGGGGTATGAGGAGGGATGAGAGTTGGGAGAGCAGGGTTCTTCCCTGCTAGGGAAGGGGAGTGAATCGTTTGAATGGCCGTAAGTCCTTAGGGTCCCTGCTCGTACAGCCAGACACTCTTGGTAACACTGACGACTCTAGACGGTGAGCTGGAGGCTCAGCATGGGAGAAGATTTGGATAGTTACAGCAGAATATAACCACCCAGTTTCTGTACTTTGATCCAAGACTTCTCTCTTCTTGAGCTGCTCCTGTTTCGTTCCCTTCATCTTTGCTTAGCATTCAGTCCCCTGCCCCATGAGTTTGCTCTGGCTACTTCCTCTCGAACAGTAGCTCTAAACTGACTACCTTACCTACTCCCTGGATCAGCCTCACTTGGCCTGGGCCTAGGGGAAGAGTTATTGGGGCTTTCCAGCTGGTGCAAGATTTCAGTTCAGATAGCATGAGCACATGCAGACTCAGCAGATGTGGGGCCCAGTGAGGGAAGGATCATGAGCATCTGAGAAACAAAAGGTGAGGGGGGTGGGTCAGAGGGACAGGAGAGCTTTGCACTGCTTTTACAGGAGGGCTGAGAACACAATGCTTCCTCCTACACTGGTGCTCAGTTTTCTCACCAGCTGCTGTTTAGCTGCCCAGCGGGAGCTTGATCAGCAAAAGAAAAATGAAAATAGCCATGGTCTGCCTACTTCTCTTGGAACCCCCTCCTCAAGCGAAATGTGCTGACAACCCCCACCATTATCTCAGGAACTTTGATGCTATTAGCTAGCTGAAAAGCAAAACCTCCAAGCACTCACTGCTGTTGAGTGCCAATTAATGCCTGAGCCTCTTCCTGGGGAATGGAGAGCATTATGAAAGCAAGAAAACAATCTGAAGATCCTTGACCTAATTTGGCCTGAGAGGTTGCATGCTAAGAACCTGGCGAGGTAACTAGGAAAGGAAGAGAGATGTCCAAGGTAAAGAGACTTGAGCTGGGTTGATATCAATGATTTGTTTGCAGACGGCAAAATATTTATGCTAAAGTGCACAGGAAGGGCAGAATCCATGACCTCATTTGGATCCCCTCCACCCTTAGGGGAGTTCATAAGGATTCTTAGTTAGGAATGTCCAATCATGGAGTTAATTTGATTTACCCCCTATAACTGAGCATGATTTTGGCCCACTACCACTTTGCAAATGTAAAGGAGTGTAATTCCGCAGCAGTGCTCCTGAGGATGATTTCTGGTTACAAACATTCTCCCTTGAGGCAGTGTGGGAAAACTAAGCAAAAGCTCTTCCACATGCAGACATTGGGCTGAAGTAAACCACCCCTGCTCCTGCAGTTTATTGGCAATGGAAGCTCTTCTCCTCTTCACTTGCTCTTGGTGTCAGGTATTAAAGGACATCAGCATCATTTGATTAATGGTTCAATTGCAACATGCAAAAGAATTGGGCACCTGACTTGTCACCAACAACCATTTACAGCTAAACTACAAAGGAAATAGTGAATCACTGGTTCAGCAAACAAGGATGACTATTTCTCCAGGGTGGGAACTGCTTGGCGCAGGGGCTAGGAAGGGGGTTCCCCCATGTACAACAGTGCACTGTGAGGGAAGAGTTTTGGTAGCTTTTGTTCAAAGCACCAAGCATAGATGCACAAGGGAGACTTCGGCACCTAGGTCCAACCTAAAATCCCGCTAGTGAGCATGCAGAAAGCTGTCTCATACTTGACATTGCCGAGCTGCTTCATATCAGGCTCACACCTGAGCCCAAGTGGGATTGACAAACTAGCCATTTCCCTGTTCCGCTCTACACCAAAAAGGTGATGGTGCCCCTTTTTGTTCTATAACCCAGGGGTTAGGGCACTCACCTGCTTATGTGGGAGGCCCAGGTTCAAATCCCCATTCTGCCTGATTCAGAAGCAGGGCCTTGAACTCATGTTTCCCACCTCCAAGCACAATGCCCTTGCCACTGGGCTATAGCAAGGGGGTAGGGAGCAGGAATGCCACAATCATCACTTTTTTTTTTTTGCAAGAAAGTACTGCCCTGGTTTAGGCACCAACTCCAGTAAAATGAGCTGAGAATCCTGAGTGGAGGAAGGGGTATGTCTCTGGCCCAGAAAGATAGGTACCTAACTCCCTTTGAGAGTAGGATTTAGGCACCCAACTCAGACTTATGAATTCCACTAGAGAGCAGGGCAGCTAAAAGTTGGGCATGGCCACTGCACTGCCTAAATCCCCCTTGTTAATATAGTCCCAGCTATTGGCCCCTACTAGCCCCAGGATAACAGATTAGCAGGACTAATCCCCTGAGGCCGTATGGCAAAGTCTACATTCAATAAGTTAAACTCATATTCATTAGCAGGGTATCCATAAACAAGTAACCTATTTTGCATTTTGATCCCCCACTATAGAGAATTTGGATATGTTCTAGTTTAAAAGAAAGGGTAAAAAAATAGCCCAGGTTTGTGCCATGATAGGAAAGAAGAGCGGAGCTTTGCCCTCAGTAACAGACGAAACAGCTTGTGTTCAAAAAGGCCTGCCTGAGCAGCCTTGAGTCATGAAGTGGAAGCTACAATGGTAGGCAGAAAGTTATCAAAGCAAGGAAGCGAGACGCCTACTTGTGCCAAGTGAGCACCAGGGCAAACAGAAAACTCCTGAGAGGAGAGAAGTCAAACAGGGGCTAAAGAGGCTGACCAGTACAAAAGTGCTAGGACCAAATGGTGCTGCGCATGGAGGAGGAGCAGCTAAGCAAGCCAGCATGGCACTATACATCACCCAAGCACCCGGGAAAGCAATTAAAACTCGTAAATCCTGGTGGCTGACTCAAATCGGGTTTTAATTAACAGTTGAAATGGAATTGTAAAGAAATCCTGTAATTAAGTGCTGTTGGGGTCCATTCGTACCCAACAAAGAGCACAACTGAGCACACCGCACTGAAAGAGCTGCAGCAGACTTTCATCGGCAGCACAGTGTTTGAAGGTAACCCTCCCACAGAAGGGGAGGAAGAGTCCAGTTTGGATGCAGTTATGCTCTTCCCCAAGGCTAAAAGCTGCAACACGGGCCTAAGCTTTGCAGAACAAAGAGGGTTAAAGCGGCAGCAGAGTCAAGGCTCCCCTGCTCTTCCACTCACGCTTTATGAGCGATTGGCCTGGGCTCAGACTGTCCGTTTTTCAGCAGTGAAGTCAAAGAGAGAAAGAAGGTGGATGTGGTGGATTTGAATTCACAAACAAGCTCTGTAGTGGATGCATTGGGTTTGCAAGCCCACAAAGATTATGCTGAGCTGGGGAATTGGAAGAGAAGCAAACATGTCAAGATGTTCTATATGGCCAGCTAATGAACAGATGGAAAGGTAATGCCAGCTACTTCTGGCCAGGTACACAGGGATCCTAAGAGAGAGCTAGGCAAACATCAATATTGGATAGGAAAAGAGAGAGATGGGCAATGGGGCGAGAGAACAGGGGAGAAGAGATGAGAAACATCTTTACTGCACATACAGTGCAAAGAGTTTGTTGCATTCATGTGTCTTTCACAAATGCTGAGGAATCAACAGTGTTAAAAGACCCCCGTCTTCATAATTACTAGAGTGGGGAAGGCCAAGATTTACTCTAGATTTGGCCTGGACCTACAGAGGGTATATGTGATGAGCATATGACTCAAAAATAAGACCTCCCCCCAGCACTTATTTTTCACTCCCTTCTACCATTTACATTTAGAAGCACTTCTTGCTGCCCCAGTGGTGCTCACAGTAGCATTGGATTGAGAAGCACATAAGCTACTTGTATCAAGTGACTATTTAGTTTGCTCCAGAATACATATATTATCTTCATCAAAGCTTGCGTCCGTTCATCAATGCTCAGACATGCACCTGTGTTAGGTAAATATCAGCTTGTCCTACTCACCACTCACTGCCCGGGTAGAGCGGAGCTGGTTGGAACTCCAAAGCTGTCAGAGACCAAGAAAAGAAATGCACCAACACCAGTAACTTTGATCAAAGGGCACACAACCCCCTTCGCAGCTAGCCGCTGTGGAGGAGTGTAGCAACTTTTATTAGCAAAAAGCATCTGCATTTATAGGTTGAAGACAGACAAAGAGAGCACTACTACCTTTTCTCAGGTTAACCTGTTCAAAGTGGTTTCCCTAGTTACTCAATTTAAGCAGGGGGACAGAAAAGCCAATGCAAGAATATTTGTGTAAGATAAACAGATTTTGAGCAAGGCCAGAAGATTTTATTGCTAAGAGATTAGGGAGCATTTTATGACAGAGGCCTCGCTTAATTTTATGACGGGGCCTTGCTTAGCTAACACCTGTTTAGAACCATGCCATTTTTTTGCTGGATAGTGAATGTACATGTTCTGGGACACTGCTAAGTTCCCACGACGACTTGCTAAACCCAGCACTAAAAATGATCTAGCTTTACCCGCATCTCCATGTACGCGCTCCCTGGCCATTAATGAAGCATGTGGTTAATATTTTTCTCTAGGGTCTATAACTGACCCAAACACCATCCAGGGGGAGATGCTGGAAGTCAGCAGAAGCCCAGAAACCCCTTTCCTGGGGTTGGGGGGAAAGCTCTCCTGCCTTTTTGAGTGATTAAATCAAATCAATGGGGAGCCTACAGGAAAAAGCTTCTCTCCCCCACCTTGCAGTCTTTCCTTGTGAGTTGTAAAGGGACTTCCCCCTACTTTAAAACAACTTCCCCTCTGCCCAAATTCACATACACAGAGCTGGAATGAGGTAGGAGTAGTAATTCCAAGCCTTGCTTTATTGTCATTGGTTAAATGTAGCCCAATTGGCTCCTCTAAACAGCCTGATTTCATTAGCTTGCTTCACATCTCACAAAGCCATGAAGGAGTTAAACATCGCCTTGTTGCTATGGCAGCCTCTCTCTTTAAAGGGGAACAGAATAGCTAATTACACTGTTTGAGAAAATAAAGAGGAAGCAAAAGAAAAGAGAAATAATGGAATAGAGAAGCATGGATTTGTGCTAGACCTGGCAGATGGACCAAAAGAGAATCTGTGCTCATTAAGATCCCTGATAGAGGTGAAGTACTTGCCCAGTGTTTGGGACATGTAACCAACCAATGCTTCTTTCTGTTCCTCTTGGTCTCTTCCTGGAGCTGGACATGACTAATCAGCAAACTTCCCTCAGCCAGGAAGAGACACCTTCCTCAGTTGCTAGAGTTACCACGTCTCTTTCACACTCAAGCACCCTTAGCCTAGGTTTCAGGTTTCAGAGTGGTAGCCCTGTTAGTCTGTATCAGCAAAAAAACGAGGAGTCCTTGTGGCACCAGAGACTAACAAATTTAATTGGGCATAAGCTTTTGTGGGCTAAAACCCACTTCATTAGATGCATGGTGTGGAAGACTCCTCGTTGTCTTAGCCTACGAGACTCTCTCCTTGGGTGGAGCTGAAATAGGTGGCAGCAGGTACATTTGAATCATTTGAATCTCAGGGTTGGAAGGGACCTTAGGAGGTCATCTAGTCCAACCCCCTGCTCAAAACAGGACCAATCCCCAGTTTTTGCCCCAGATCCCTAAATGGCCCCTTCAAGGACTGAACTCACAACCCTGGGTTTAGCAGGCCAATGCTCAAACCACTGAGCTATCCCTCCCCCCCAGGCAGGTAGGTCCTGGCTTATGCCTGCCTCTAGCCAGGGGCAGCATTGGCCTGGCATTTTAAATCTCTTGGGCAGCATTTGGTTGTTCCTCAGGCCTCCTAATCCCCTACTTACCCTCTCCCTTTGAACCCTGGCACAGCAGGTACAGTTGGGGTGAGAGAGACAGGACTGAAAATACTGCATGCAGTAATAGGTGTGGAAAATGTACCAGGGACTGTATGCGCATTTCACAGTACTAGCTATGGATGGAGTTGGCACAGTCACAGCAATGATGCTGAAGATCAAAGCTGGCAAGATTCCTGCTTCAGTAGAACTGGGGCTGTCTGTTAGTAAATAGCGCCAATAAGCCAATTGCGGCTAAGGCAAAATGAAGCAACAAAACAAACCTAGAGCAGCAATGACTTCAGACTCCTCCACTCAGCGCAGCTAGAGGAGCTGGCTGTTCTGTACCCCTCTCACATGGTGGTGCTGGGCTCTGGTGAGACCACCACGCTTTGTAAGCTAGATGGGGAGAAGAGGTTCTCCACTTCCAGCTTCCAAATCTCAGTGTTTGGATAAAAGGGAGATGAGAAAAATCTGGCATTCATTGCAAGAGGGCCCCTTCCTAATTACAAGAGTAGCAGCATCTGGATTTGTCAAGAGCCACATATAGCAGAGATAGGAGGAAAACAGAAGTTGAGAGAAGAATAATCCAAAATGCTTCCAGGAAGCCAGTGGACATGGCCATCACAAAGACTAAAACATTTTAATTTATTAACTTTACAGACGAAGCTTCCTACTCAGAAAGTAAATGGGTTGTGTCCATTCTCTAAGTTTCTCCTATGAAAGGCATCCAAGGAACACATCCTGCCAAGATCCATCGAAGACAAAATTCAAAAACAGTTCACAGTCCACCAAGCTGATACTGTACATGGTGTCTCCCTTCCACTCCCCTCTCAGAGTCTTCGTGCCTTCCGAGGACGGCAGCCGTTGTGTGGAATTGGGGTATCGTCTGTGATGGAGATGACCTCCAAACCTCCCATGGTCAACCCCTTAATGGCAGACTGAAAGAGCAAGAGAGTGAACATTAGACCGCATGCTGCGCCATTGCGCAATCAGCACAGACTGGCAAAAAAGTGAAAGGGACCTTTGAGGAGGCAGTCTGGAACAG
The DNA here is from genome assembly GCA_037349315.1 of Chelydra serpentina. NCBI lineage: Eukaryota > Metazoa > Chordata > Testudines > Chelydridae > Chelydra > Chelydra serpentina. The sequence continues at coordinate 25,194,529 of JBAIAC010000033.1, forward strand.
GGCGATCAACATCTCTTTGGAATAGTCTTAACAATTAGGAAGCCATGTTTGGCCCCAGATGGTCCATTCCTCCTGGCTAGGGCAGGATTGTTTCTTACAATGTATTCTCCATTGATTTGCTACTCTAGTTTGAAGTGGAGTAAGCAATTTGGCTTTCACTCAGTCCCTTACACAAAACTATTCTAGGATCTCACCAGGAGGACATTTTTTTTTTCTTTTTGTGATTAATGTTTTGGGGTGACAAAACAGTAAATTCCCTGCAGCCCCTCTGTCCTTCATATCAGTTTCAGAAAAGCAGGTTAACAGGCATCATAATTCTATAGGCCTGAATAAAAAACCCTGCAGCCCTCACAGAAAGGAACAAATAGATGAGGGCTCATGCCGGTGAACAGGAATCTTAGGCACTTACCATACGCCCAGGGCCCAGACCTTTCACCACCACTCGCACGTGGGACACGCCCTTCCTGCAGGCTTTCTGTGGGGAGAAAAGTCCTTTCAGTGATGAGGGGCAGGCAAGTCAAAAGGTATCTATCGCTGCTAGCACCAGTCTCTCTGGATTAATCCCTTTCATCCACTATCACAACCTTCTTCTGACAGAAAGGGAGAGAGAATCAAGGGTGGTTCCAGGGAGATAAACATGGAGATCATTTGGGGAAGGATAGGAAATGCTGGCCAGGGACAGATCAACACAACATTATGTACAAAGAAGAAAGGGGAGCTGAGAAGGGAAGCTGTCTTGGGTCATGAGTTGAGGCAGCAGATGATATGTCCTTTTAAGGCTGGTAGGTGACCAAATTAGGGAGGGCCTAAAAGAACTTCAACAAATCTTTCCTCAGAGGAGCCAGTTTCTCCTAATGTGTGGCAGCACTGCCATCTAGTGGAGATCTCTAACCCTCCCTGATGGTTGTCTGGGGGTATATTTACACTTAAAATGCTACAGCCACAGAGCTTCAGGGCTTATCTCCACTTAAAACACTGCAGCTGCACTGAAGCACTTCAATGAAGACACTACCTACGCCAACAGGAGGGCTTCTCCCGTTGGTGTAGGTACTCCACCTCCTCAGGAGGTTAGGTTGGTTTAACTGCATTGTTCAGGGGGTGTGGATTTTTCACACCCCTTAGCAACGTAGTTATACTGACTTAATTTCCTAGCGTAGACCAGGCCTGACGGGAGGGGTTCTCCCATTGGTATAGGTAATCTACCTCCCCGAGAGGCTGAAACTGGATTGACGGAAGAATTTTTCTTTCAACTAGCACCATCTACATCGGGAGTTCAAACGGCATAGCTACATCTCTTGGGTGTGGATTTTTCACACTTGAGAACTATGCCAATGTAAATTCCCAGTATAGACCAGGCCTCAGGATTACAGGGATAGAGGCTAATTTCTGACATTGGCTGTTTGTGAGGGGTAACTATGCATCACTGTACCTATATTCTAAGAATCTGTCCCTGATGCATGGGATTAGTGCTGGAAATGGTTCTTATTCATCTAAACCAATTGCACCGTGTTGTTCTTCCCACAATGGGAAAGAAAACTCCAGAGGCTAAAGGGTTAACTAGAGTGAGTTCTATCCAGTTCAGAATGGGGATACTCTAGGTTTTTCATTCTCACTGTGCCTCATTCTGCAGTGCTGGAGTCCGGGACACAGGCAGTCTCATCTTCCCCCACACATCACGCACAAACTTAGGTTCTTTTAGAAACACTTACATTAGACACATAGGGGCAGATATTAAACTCTGTGTGCAACTGGTAACTAGACGTGCTCATATACTCAAAGTCTGACCATGCGCTTTTAGGAATGAAGGGTTGCCAGAATGGCTCAGATCTTTGGTGTGGTATTCTGCCTCCAACAGCAGCTTATAGCTAAGACTTCACTGGGCCAACTGTGCAGTGCTGCTCATAGGATAATGCTAAACATAGCAATTCCTTCCTGCCCTTCACACCTGCTGGGTTTGTGCCTAGATGTCATTTCCCCTTATTTGGCTTTTGAAAATAAATGGTCCATGTTCCAAGTGAGACCATCTGAGCAAAAACTGCACTCAAGCCAGGGCCACAACTCTGCACAAGGTAACAAGAATGTCTTACCCTGGATAAGCTATAACTGAAATGGAAGCTCTGTCTCTCACAAGAGCAGCTGCCATTTTACCAATGAGCGACACTACTTATGACAGCATCGATATGTGGAAGGAAAATCACAGCTGAGTAACCTGTTTCCATCTGGGTTTAATAGTCAAATGAAAGTGCTGCTTAACATTTAGACCAGTGTTTCCCAAACTTGGGACGCCGCTTTTTCAGGGAAAGCCCCTGGCGGGCCGGGCCGGTGTGTTTACCTGCCGTGTCCGCAGGTTCGGACAATCGCGGCTCGCATTGGCCGCGGTTCGCTGTGCCCGGCCAATGGAGGCTGTGGGAAGCAGCGGCCAGTACGTCCCTCGCCCCATGCCGCTTCCCGCAGCCCCCATTGGCCGGGCACAGCGAACCGCAGCCAATGCGAGCCGCGATCGTCCGAACCTGCGGACGCGGCAGATGAACACACCGGCCCGGCCCGCCAGGGGCTTTCCCTGAACAAGCAGCGTCCCAAGTTTGGGAAATACTGATTTAGACCAATGGTTTAAACTACGACACTGTCCAAACTGGAGCCAAAAAAGGATAGGAAGCAACTTACATTTCTTCATCACAGGCCACTAAAGCCACCACATGTGCATTTAAAGCTCCCATTTCACATACAGTTTACCCAGGTTGAGATGCTCACCATGCCCCCCTCTCAAAGGAAACAAGGGCAGCAATGTGTAAATGGGGTGTACTGCTCAGACACACAGGAATTGGCAGACGTTGCTTCTCTCCTCCAACAGAAAATAGAAATGGGAGAAGGAAGCAGAACTTCAGAGCCCATCCACAAATGCATTCTGTTGACAATCACTCCACTGCTAGCACGCCTCCTCCGAGCTCAGCAAGATTAGCCTCAACAGGCAGAGAGACCAGACCAGACTCACCGCTGCTGCTGCGATGCCTGCAGTCTGTGCTGCAATAGCAGTGGCCTTCTTAGCATTTCTGAATCCTTCTGTGCCACAGGACGTACGGGCAAATGGCAAGTTCTCAGGGCTGACGACCTGGATGTGGGTACTGGGGATGAGAAAAAGGGGGGTAAGAAGCCGTAAAAAAAGTAATTCTCACATCTTTTCTGGCTCTGATTATCTTCAAGGCCATGCAGAGGGCACCCCCGCATACCTCAACACTACTGCACTCTAGGACCGTAGTTCTCAACCAGGGATACACAGAGGTCTTCCAGGGGGTACATCAACTCATCTAGATATTTGCCTAGTTTTACAACAGGCTATATAAAAAGCACTAGCGAAGTCAGTACAAACTAAAATTTTATACAATGACTTGTTTATACTGTTCTATAGACTATATGCTGAAATGTAAGTACAATATTTATATTCTAATTCATATATTTTATAATTATATGGTAAACATGAGAAAGTCAGCAATTTTTCAGTAATAGTGTGCTGAGACGCTTTTGTATTTTTATGCCTGAGTGTGTGAGCAAGTAGTTTTTAAGTGAGGAGAAACCTGATTTGCAAGACAAATCAGATTCCTGAAAAGGGTACAGTAGTTTGGAAAGGTTGAGAGCCACTGCTCTAGACAACAGTAGAAAGCTCCACAGCAGCCCTTGTTTGTCTTAAGGGTCATGCTAGAGTGGCAGAATGAGAGAGTACTGTCTTTTGGGGTAATATACTCCTGCTAGAAATTGTTCAGACAGGGTTTCACCTTTCCAGACCCACTTTCCCACTGCGCGAGTATGATTCACCACCTCTGCTTATTTTAAAATGTATAGAACACCTTTGTTAAGCTTCAGAAAGCTTTACAGAATTATAAATTATGGCTCATTAGGGCTCACCACTGAAATGCAGCCACCTCTGGTGAACAACATGGTAGTTGTTCAACAGCTGTACAGCAATATTGCAACAATGTATGACAGAAAATGCTAAGATTCCTGTATCCTGTTAAAACTGCCAGTGGAATTTAGCGGGGACAAGATGTAATTACCCATACTGGAATTTGGTCAAAACATGTGATCAACAGCCTTGCTCTTGTGAAAGGCACTATGAGTTAATGGCCTTGGTCTTACATTTCCCATTACATATGGCACCTCCAGCACTGCACTGATGTACTGCTTCAGTACTGACTCATAAGAAGGAGTGCTGTCTCCTATGTCGCCAACACTACTTCCCAGACTTTTCCATAGAGGCCTCCCATCTAGCCAAGATCAGGGCTCAGTTGCTTAGCTTGTGTGTTCTCAGAATAAAGCAGTACTGCTGCAGGCCTTTTTACATGGGACCTGTACACCAAGAAGTTTGTGTCTTACTTGTTGTATGTAGCTTTGATGTGAGCTATTGGGATATCTTCGTATTTCTTTCCACTCCAAGTTAAGGAACTTCCTTGTCCTGGTACTGGAGGAAAAAGTCTGAAAAGTAAAATAAGAGGAATCAGATACTTGCAATATCACTAACACGCAATAGTAATTTTTAATAGTCTTGGAATTTGGGAAAAATGTGGCTCAAATGCTGCCAAACGAAGCTCAGAACTTCTTATATGAACTGTGTTTGTTTTAAGTCACTTGTTTTCCTTACTTTCCTGAAAGATGCTTGAGGTGATTTACCCCCTGATGAGAGACAAATGAAGAGACTTTACACCACAGCTTGGTTTGGAGCCATAGAGGATGCCTCACCTGAAGTCACTCTTGCTTTGGTTTGCTGTCACCTCAGGTGCAACACTTTCTGTATTCTCCATTTGTTCCTGCAACCTCTGGAAACCTGTGTGTATGCCACCACACAAGGCAACATTGTAACCACTAGGTGAAAGAAGTGGGAGAAATAGATTAGGATTTCACAGCTACACAATAGTCTTTTACATTATCTTTTGCCACCCTCACATAAGACCTCCCATAGTATATTTTCGCAAAGGAAACAACCAAAGCTATTTGCTGACTGCAGGACTATCTCAAGCAGTCATCATCACCCTCACCTTGAGGAATCAAATAGTAACCACCCCAGGAACATCACTTTTTCAAAGGGACATTGTCAGGCCTCCACATTCCAGCTTTTTATAAAAACAAACAGTTGGGCAAAACTGAGGACTGTTTTCACAATAAAAATAAACTCAGACAGCAGGCTGGTAGTGCACAAGAAACAGAAATGGAAAGGGACTAGGCTAAGTTCACTGGCCAGGATCTAGTGCGGAGAAAAAGCAAACAAACACTGAAATGAGCACTGTGAGGTATTTTGTTATAATCCTTTTAGAAGCACAGAGGAGGGGATTTTAGGTGTCTGTCAAAATACAAATGAAATTAGACAACATCCATTCTGAAGAGATACAACTGGGAGCACGTTTGAAAATCAGACTGACCATCAATAAAACAGTAGCCTTGCCCAATCATTCCCTGCCAAGCCTATGCTATACCCTAAGAGCCTCTACCTCAAGCCCTGGATTTCTCTATTGTGCCTAGATCCTGCACGAGGTCATTCGTTGACATGGAAACAGCGGCAACAACGCACAGTATGACCTTGTTACAGGCGGAGCTGGGAAGGAGGGCGCTTGTTAAACACATGTAGCTTTAATAATTTAGCTAGTTCTACCCTAAGCAATCTCTTCCTACCCAGCAGAGCCCTTCCCCATGTGTATCAATCAGAATTGCTGACTTCAGTAGCTACATATGTTTCAGTAGTTGGAAAGTGAACAGGTTTCTATTGCACCTCATGCTTCGTCTATACAAGGGTGACCCGAGTTGCAATGACAGGGCCCAAAGGCTGTATATAGGAGCAGAACATGAAGGCGGTGTAATTGCACAGGTATCCCTGGGGAACAGAATCTTTATTACTGATGACCATACCCAACCAGAGGGAGGCTAGCCTGAGTCTGCAGGGCTGATGGCAGAACAAATGGTTTTTATTTGCGCTCTGAGCAATCTAGCTCTGGAATCACAAAAGATGAGAACAGCAAATGAGCCCCACACCGCCCGTTTCACGGAGTCACTGCTTGGAGCAGAGGCATTCTGAACCCACAGTGCAACCCAAGGCAAAGTGCGGCTGCTGTCTGTAAACCATCCCCAGGGCGCTGTGGTCAGCCCTGAACTGAGACCCCCAAGGCCCTGCTCTCTCTTCCTCCCCACTCCCAAGGCCCTGGGGGCCCGCTCCCCTCCCCACTCCCAAGGCCCTGGGGGCCCGCTCCCCTGCCCCCACTACTCCCAAGGCCCTGGTGGGCCGCTTCCCCGCCCCCACTACTCCCAAGGCCCTGGCGGCCTGCTCCCCTGCCCCCCCTCCCACGGCGGCCCGCTCCCCTGCCCCCCCCCCCCAAGGCCCTGGCGACCCGCTCCCCCCACTACTCCCAAGGCCCTGGCGGCCCGCTCCCTACCCCCCCCCCCCCACTACTCCCAAGGCCCTGGCAGTCCGCTCCCCTACTCCCCCCCCACTACTCCCAGGCCCTGGCAGTCCGCTCCCCTACTCCCCCCTCCCCCACTACTCCCAAGGCCCTGGCAGTCCGCTCCCCTACTCCCCCCCCCCCCCTACTCCCAAGGCCCTGGCGGCCCGCTCCCTTCAACTACTCCCAAGGCCCTGGCAGTCCGCTCCCCTACTCCCCCCCCCCCCCCACTACTCCCAAGGCCCTGGCAGTCCGCTCCCCTACTCCCCCCCCCCCCTACTCCCAAGGCCCTGGCGGCCCGCTCCCTTCAACTACTCCCAAGGCCCTGGCGGCCCGCTCCCCTACTCCCCCCCCACTACTCCCAAGGCCCTGGCGGCCCGCTCCCTTCAACTACTCCCAAGGCCCTGGCGGCCCGCTCCCCTACTCCCCCCCCACTACTCCCAAGGCCCTGGCGGCCCGCTCCCCTACCCCCCCCAGTACTCCCAAGGCCCTGGCGGCCCGCTCCCTTCAACTACTCCCAAGGCCCTGGCGGCCCGCTCCCCTACCCCCCCCCCCCCCCCAAGGCCCTGGCGGCCCGCTCCCCTCCTCCTCCCCCACTACTCCCAAGGCCCTGGCGGCCCGCTCCCCCCCCCCCGGCCCTGGCCGCCCCAAACGCAACTCCCAACATGCTCCCCCACGTCCCCCGCAGAGCAGCGCCCGGGCCGCCCCCCGCCGATACCCCCCCTCTCCTCCAGTTACCCCAGTCCGGCTCCTAAGAACCGCTGCCAGGCAACCACCAGCACCCGGGTCATGGCCCTTCCCCGCTGCCGTCCGACCCGCCCCAGAGCGAGCAGCCGCTGGCCCCACCCGGCAGAAGAGGGGAAAGGTCAGCGACGTGCATTGTGGCCTCTGGGAGGAAAGATGGCGGCGGCCGGATGGCTCGGTGGCGCGGTGCATTGTGGTCTCGGGGACACAAGATGGCGGCCCCCATGCAGCGGGCGCTGTGCGGTGGCGCGGTGCGATGGAGGTGGGTGCTTGGCCCTCGCTGGCTGTCCGCCTCGGCCGCGCCCCGGTGGCGGCTCGTGGGTGCGCTCTGTCTGCAGAGGCCGCCTAGCATCACGCAGGCCCTGAGCCCGGAGCAGGAGGAGATGGCGCAGCTGGTGCAGCAGGTAGCGGGGTTGGGGGGGAGGAGACCCTCCTGGGCAGGGAGCCGGGAAACACCCGGGGTACTTGGGGCTGGGGGACCGCAGGCAGCGGCGGTGCTGGATCCTGCAGTGCCTGTCGGAGCCGCTCCCACCCACGGGCAGCCCCCAGCGCTGGAGCTAGTCCCGATCTGTGTTGGCCGCATGCAGCGTTTCCCCCAGAGGAGACTGCTGCTGGCTCCCCTTTTGTCAAGCTCAGGGGTAGCCGAACTGAGGGAAAGCAGCTTGCTGTGCCTCTGGGCTGGGACCCAGGGCTGGGTGGGCTGGGACCCACCCGGAAAAGCCCCCCGTCTAAAATGCAAATAGCTTACAAAGCACAAAGTTAAAACCCGGGTTAAATGCCCCCTTTCTAACTGAACCGGGGCAAGACGCAGGCTGTGCCCCAGGAGCTTATGCGCTTTGATGCAGGAGTTGCTGGGTGACGTTCCAAGGTCTGTGACGTGCACCCTAGATGATCAATCGGAGTGTCCCCTTCTTGCTTTAAGCCCTGACTCTGCTTCCATGAGTAGTGTTCCAGTGTATGGATGTTGTGGGGAGTGGTGTGGATGGCACACTAGGGGTGTACCCCTTTTGAGTCATGAACTCCATGCCCCGCATGTGCAAATGGGTGATGGGATTCCACACGTGGTGGGGGTGACTTGTTGGGAAGTGACTACTCCCTTCTCAGACAGTCATGACTCCAATGCCTGTCTGTAGTTCTGAAAGGTGATATCTGTGAAACCCTCCATTTTGGGATTTCCTGATTTACGTGTATTTAGATTCCAGACTACAATACTATGTTAATATATTTTTTTTGTAGTGAGGATATCACTGTATTTACAGTGGGCTAGCATCTACTTATGTCTTCAATATTAGATGTGATCTCTGCACAGTGTAACTTTAACATCCTGAGGTAGAGCTTATGCTCTGGGCAGACGTTATTGTCCAGCACAAAGAAATCAACACAAGCCCTGTTTGTGGCAATAAAAATTGCTTTATTCCCTCCGTGTGACCTAGGATAACAGCGCTGGTAACTGTGACCCATAGTGAGGCTCCTGATACTTGACAATTCTCTATGATGTCCTTTCCAGATAGAGGTGGAGAAAAGCAACTTTTCAGACCATGAGATCCGTCGCTTGACGGAAGAGGAGCAGCTACAGAAGAGGAAAGACAATACACATGATGAGGAAGCGGACTCTGGGCAAGCTATTGTGTTGGCCCAAGACCTGGAGGATGCCTGGGAACAGAAATTCCAACAGTTCAAAGCTGGCCCACGAATAACAGGTTCTGATCCAAGTTCTCTCAGCTGAGCAGGAGAGGGATGGGGCCTCTCTGGTCTATCTGAACATGGTTGACTTTGGTACAGTGGCGTGGAGGTGAGGCAGGGTGCTGAGCCCTCAGGAGGAGGGAGCTTCCATGGGACTCTCATGACCCCTCTCAGCTACAGTAACTCCCCACTTAACGTCCCCTACCTTAATGTTTCACTCTTACGTCCCTGCTCAATTACAGAACATTTAAAGTTGTTCAGTGCTCCACTATTACATTGTTTGGTTGCCTGTTTTGTCCACAGCTGGCAGCTCCCCTATGCCCCACCGCCTTCCTCCTCCTCCCCCCGCCTCCTGCCTGCAGCAATCGGCTGGCTTGCAGTGTTTTGAAGGGAGGGAGGGCGGGAGTGAGGACTTGGCGCGCAGGCTCCCCCTCCCTCCCCTGCCTTCTAAACGCTGCAAGTCAGCTGATTGCCTCAGGCAGTGGGGAGGAGTGAGGACATGGCGCACAGGTTCCCCACTCCCTCCCCTGCCTCCTGCCTGCGGCAATCAGCTGGCTTGAGGCCTTCGTTCAGAAGGCAGAGGAGGGAGGAGCGAGGATGCACCGTGCGAAGGGTTGGGGGGGAGGGAGAAGAGATGAGTCAAGGGTGGAGGCTTGGGGGAAGGGGTGGAGTAGGCGGGCTGAAGGTTGAGCCCCCCCGCCCCTGGTGCTTGCAGAGTAGGGGAAGCTGCTGCTGCTGCGCAATGTGCTTCTCCTAGCCTACAGCACCTTCAGCCTCCTTGCCTGCCTCCTTGTCTCCAGTACCAGTGGGCTGTGCCTGTGTGAGGTAAGGCGGGGGAGCCTCCCAACTAAATTCCCTGGAACCTAAACCCCCGCCCCCCATTAATTCTTATGGGGAAATTGGATTCACTTAACATCGTTTCGCTTAAAGTCGCATTTTTCAGGAACATAACTACAATGTTAAGTGAGGAGTTATTGTATTCTAGGAGGAGTTATCTGGTCTGTGAAAGGAGCTGTGTTCTGTTCCTTTTCTCACAGAACCGTTGAGAGAGGATAAAGTGTGGAGGCTGGTTATTCTGTCCTTATCCGAAAAACCATGACCAGCCTGACTCCCAGTTGTAGTTCACAAGAGCACACAATACAAGTGTTGTTTTTATGTAGGTCCTACATAAACATTGCCTCTTAGTTATTCGGCACTAAGTTCAACTAGAGACTTAAACTACTTGCTTGATATATTTTTTTTTTTTTAAATAAGAGCATCTAAAGTGCAATCCTGCTTTCACCTTTATGAGACATGACTGAAAATCAATGGATTCTGTCCAGCTCCCCACGTGGCACCTATTCTGTTGTATATAGGTTCTTACCTTTGCTCATCACCATAGTATCTGAGTGCCTTCCAGCAGTGTATTAAGTAACGTGACTAATGTCTATCATATGCTGTTTGTTCTCTCATCTCTCCAGCGGGAGAAGTATGTGTAGTGGAGTGTCTTGAGAACATAAGAACGGCCATACTGGATCAGAACAATGGTTGTTCTAATCCAGTATCCTGTCTTCTGACAGTGACTGGTGCCAGATGCTTCAGAGGGAATGAACAGAACAGCGCAATTTGAGCGTTCTGTATCCTTTTGGGTAGTCTCAGCCTCTGGCAGCTGGAGGTTTAGGGGCACCCGGAGCATGGGGTTGCGTCCCTGACCGTCTTGGCAAATAGCTACTGATGGACCTGTCCTCCATGAATTTATCTAATTTTTTTAACCCCATTATATTTTTGGCCTTCACAACATCTCATGGCAATGAGTTCCATAGGTTGACTGCATTGCGTGAAGAAGTGCTTCCTTTTTTAAAATTAAAATATACCTATTATTATGGGCCTATGTTAGAAAAGGCAACGTCAAAGAAATGTGCCTTGCACTTGGAGTGGAAAGTAGCGAGGTTTGTGATGTCTCTTATTTCTTGGGGGAGTTTATTCCAATCCCCGAAGAAATAAGAAGCATTTGTACCTAGAAGCATCACTTGGAATTGTTCCGTGTGTCCTTGTTGTCAGGGGTCTGAGAGAGAGGAAGGTTTGGGCTCTGACAAGCGAGGTACGGGATGACCCCATCTCACTTGGAGCCTATCTGTCTCTGGAATCTGTTCTCTCTTGGCAGATGCTGATAAGCGCAATGACCGGACATCTTTGAACAGGAAGCTGGATCGGAACCTGATGCTTCTGGTCAAAGAGAAAGTTGGCAACCAAGAGCTGTGGCTCCTGCCTCAAGCAGAGTGGCAGGCTGGAGAGACGCTGCGAAGCACTGCAGAGCGAGCCTTGGCTACTCTCTCAGGTAAGTCATCTGCTGTGCAGCCTCTGCCACCCCTTCCTGTCCCCATTTCTTTCTCTTGTGTCATTACTGGGATATTGTCAGCTCATGCTAGTAGAGCCCGATGATGCTCCATTAGGATTGGCTAGAAAAAGGACATGTAGCAGCCGAGGGGGTGGGTTGAACCCAATAGGGTCTCTGAGGAGAGTTGTGTCTGGGTAAAGTTGCTGGGAAGCCCAGGGGTATTTCCCATTGCAGGGGGAGTTGCTCTATGTTCCAGCTCAGTTATGAGTGTACTGACTCTCTACAGGGGGTGCTAGGTTCCCAAGGCTATGTCTACACTTACGGTGGCATGTAGAGTACAGGTACCACACATGCAGCTGCAGTGAAAGGCAGGCGGCGTTCCCACTTATCGCTGCAGTAAGTAGCTAGGCACCGCAGAGCGAGACTTTGGCAGCGGGGATGTAGAGGGACACTGCAACTGCTGAAAAATGGCAGTGTACACAGGTGCTGCTTGGTATGTAGAGAGCCTGTGTAGGGTGTTTACCTGGGGAGTTCAGGCATGTAGGGCACTCTACTCACCAAAGCCATGCCTCACCACCTACCCTGCTATTTATACCCCTGCGAGGGGGTGGGGGTGGGGGTGTGTGCGTGTGCGCAGTGTCTGTACTCTGCACGCCACCATAAGTGTAGACATACCCTGTTGTGAGGGGAAAGGGCTTCTGTCTCCACCATACACACAGCCCATTAGCAGCCTTTCCTGGCCCGTGAAACCTATCCTCAGCAAGGTTGCTTCTTGCTTTCTAGCAAGGGAGCACTGTGGAAGTAGCACAGTTAGCCTGACAAAGGGAGGGGGCATTTTATGATTCCCCCAGGATCACACTACCTCTGGCCAGTCCTTGCGAGGGGTTGTGGGGACTCCACAAAGAGCCCCTTAGAGGGAGGTGTGGCACAGTGTGGACCTGTGGGAAGGGGTGTTCTTGCTAGAAAGAGGTAACAGAATTGAACCAAAACTAAGCATGACGTGTCCTTTGCTGTCCCACTGTTCCCCCCTTGGATGCGGCAGCTGCTGTCGTGTGACCTGATCTCTTGCTTTGTTTTCTTTCCCCTCTGGATCCCTGGGACCTCACAGGAAATTGCATCCAGGCCAAATTCCTAGGGAATGCACCATGCGGGCTTTATAAGTACAAGTTCCCCAGGGCCTTCAGGACAGAGGAAAGTGTGGGGGCCAAAATATTCTTCTTCAAAGCCCTCCTCCAGAGCGGTGATCTGCTCCAGGCAGAGAGGAGAGACTATGTATGGGTCAGCAAGGGGGAGCTGGGGGATTACTTGAAACCGGACTACCTAACACAAGTCAACAGATTTTTGATGGACCACTGAAAGACAAGGCTGAGCTCCAAGCAAATGGGGAGGACACACACAAAAAAACTTCAAACAGTTGCACAATGCTTAGCATTGCCTCTGTGTACAGAGTGGCGTTTGGATCCTGAAGAAGGATCCAACTTCCCCTTGTTTTCTGTTCCTCTTCTCTAGGCCTGTATCAAATAAATATTAAAACCTCTGCTAAGTGAAGAGTGTTGTGCTTATGTTGCATCCTCTAATGCCCCCTCGGATTCTCCTTTTCCCCCTCCCAGCTGTACCATTCCCTAGGTCGGTGGTACCTCTCTTCACTGGATGCCTGTAGTAGCCTGAAGCTCAAATGGTCTCTTTGAAAAGCTGTACTCTTCCTTTAGCAGCTGTTCCTCAATAAGAGGAGCAGTGAGTGAGCTCCCTTTACTTGCTTAGGTGGGACGAGACACTGTTAGAGGAGTAAGAAGGGGATTTACCAATTAGTTGCATTGGGAGACCTGGCAAAGGACCATGTTTAAAGTTCCCCATTTTTAAACTCTGTGTCCAAGCCTCTAAATCCTTAATCTCCTTCTGGGTTATTGTGGCCTCTCTGGGGAGGAGGCACACCTGTCAGTGTGTGGGGGAATAGCAGCCATCTGCTTCTCTAAGGAATGTGGCTCTCATTGGCCTGGAACGTGGGAAAGCAGCATCTTCAGTAACACACTGGTTCCTGTTGATGCCAATTGTACACACTGCTGAGCCCCGTCTATCCTCCTCCTCTTTAACCTGCCAGGGGGTCCTTTGACCTCTCCAGAGGCAGCCACTGCAATTTATCTAATGCATGAGAACCGTTGTAGGCCAGTGCTATGTATTAATTTGTGGCATCTGTGCCTCAGTAGAAAGTATGTCTGAGTGGCCGCCAGGATACCGTGGCTGAAGACAGACTGTCCTCTCAGCAAAGTGGAGCATCTGCGCTTTATGCTCTGAGCCGTGCCCCAGGAAATGTCCGTGCTACAGCTGAGGACTTGGCTCCTCTTCTGTTTCTATCTGCATGGGAAATTCACAATGAAAGTCAAACTGCTTAAGTCACATGCAGTTGTTTCATCCCTGGCTGTGGCACTCCCAGTCCTTGTAAGGGTGCGGCAGCAGGTGGTGTGTTGGCCACCTACCACACAGCCCTCTTTCTTTAGCATAAAGACCATCGCGTGGCTTTCCTGTCGCCATTCTGACAGGGCTTCTGTGAAGCCATTGCAATCCTCTAGCCCAGAGGTTCTCAAACTCATCCATGGACCACCAGTGGTCCGCGAGCTCCATTCAGGTGGGCTGTGGATAGTTCCCTCTAAGGTGTGCACCTGGGAGGGGGCACACAAGAGACTGAAGGGCCACCCACCTAATGAGCGGAGCCACACAGGCGTGGCTCAGCTAATTAGGTACCTGGACCCTGGAGAAGACACACATGTAAGGTGAGGTGGTGGCCTTGGAATAGAGGGCAGATGGGAGGGGGCAGTGGGGTGAGAAGAGGGGGTGATGGGAATTTGGGACGTGCAGGGCTGTGAATGCCAGAGAAAGAGGTGACTTTCTCCAGCTCCAGGGCTGCGGCTGCCGGGGAAAGACTGTCCTCCTTCCCAGCCCCAGCTCGGGGCCTACCGCGGTGGGGGAGAGGGCACATCCATCGCATTAGAAAGGTAAGACTACCAATATTAAAATACGAGTTGTGTGCTTTTATTTGTAGAACAAAAAAAGTTTATTATTATTAAGGGTGTGTGTGTGTGTGTGTGTGTGTGTGTGTGTGTAAAAAGTGTTTTACAATAGTTAGCTAATGGTACAAACAACATTTAGAAAGATCATTTAGTGGACCACCAAGACCCTCAGTAATTTTCAAGTGGTCTGGGGGGGGGCGGGGGGGGTTTGAGAACTACTGCTCTAGCGTGTGAGTGAAGCCTGACCGACTTCGAAGCAGAGCTGCTGCTTACACTCTGCCCTTCCTAGTGCCCAACGAGTATCTTCTCAATCCTATCAGGAAGTTCAGCATTAGAGTTGCCCCTTCACAGATAAGAGAAGGTATGGAGGGGGACACAGCTTATCCAAGGCCAGTCTGTCAAGCTGGGTGTAGAAATTCCTGGCTCCCCATTCCTATGCACAGCTTGTTAGGCCAGAATTGCTAACCCTATTGGGTAGTGCCTGTGTTATTTACAGTCTGACTTCAGATTACAGGGTAGGGGTGTGATTTCTGAAGACTATATCCCATGCTTGCGGGGCTCTGCCTTCCCCATCTCCCCACTGACGGTCTGATTTCCAAAGGCCTTTTCTAACTGAAAGCTTTGCTGACTGTTGGGCTGGGTATGGATCTGGTGCTCACTGTACTTTGTGGAGCAACAACCTTTTCAAGTGGCACAGAGAGAGAGGAGAAAGCAGTTCTGAATCATCTAGGGAGAGTCAGGGCTTCAGGGGACCAACTGGAGATTGCTATATGCATTTTTGTCAACCCCTTGGGATCTGTCGAGCTGCAGGCCGCAAATTAAAACTGTTAATCACCCCATAAGCAGTGAGAGATGCAGCCTTCTGTTTTCTAAAGGCGTTTCAAAGCTGCAGGCTTGTAATAAATTATATAACAACCCCTCTCGTCTTAGATTGCCCTGGGAGGCTCAGTAGGAAGCTGGACCATTGCCGAGAGACCAGGGAGAGCAGGCTGCAAAGAGAAACTAAAGAAAAGCAGAGTATGTGCCTCGGGTCTGTGAGCTTAGTTTGCCGAGGTCTGGTGACTCCAGCTTCACTGAAAGGGGGAAAGGGTTGGACTTCAGCCCGCTGGGATGCTAAAAGCTGTCTGCAGCAGGAGGAGCTGGGCACTTCTTTCCATCCGTGCTGAGCACCTGCGTTCTCAGGCCCCTGCCTGTCAGGCACACCTCACAGTGGGGTGTTCCCGGTCTCCATGGCAACTGGAGGCAGACCAGATCTTTGTTCTCAGCCTGGGCTCAGAGCTGCCCCTCAGGAAGGACTGTTGGAGCTCAGCCTCCACGCGGCTCGCTCCAGAGCTCCCTTTGCAGGGTTTCTGAAAGACTTTTAACTAAATGTCTCTCTCTTCGTTGGCTTTGAGGTTTGTCCGAACAAAAAGAATTTCCTTTGGCTTTGAGGCGGATTTGAAGGACGCAGCTGTCCCCAGGACCCAGCTCCTAGCTAGTGTGGTGGTGAGGTCCGTGCCCAGGCAGGTTGTGTGGAAGCTGCCTTCCCTGAGGCCAGGCCAGAATCAGTGGCAAGTGTTTTTCAGTGCCCCCATATGGAACCCCTATTCCCACAGCTTGCCTTGCAAGCAGGAATGTTTCATGGAACCGCCTGTATCCCCAGGGCAGGCAAGGTCTGTGTTGAGAAGGCTCCAAAGCATCCCCTCTTTCCACAAGCTGTTTCACCTGCAAGGCCTCTGCTGCCAGGGAAGATGCCAGCTCCTGCGACTTTTCTGCTACCAATGAATTGTTTATCTCTAGCGGCTCCAGCTCACTCCTCATTCTGTGTGGTCAGGCCCTGCTCACTCTGGACTCAGCAGCAGGGAGCATGGGGTGAGGTGATTCAGATCTCCTTCCCTGGGAGATAGACCCACCTCCTTTCCCCTTCCAGCCTCTAGGGGTCCCCCAGGAACTTATATCCTCTTTGGGGGGCACAGCAACAAAGCAGTCGCTGAGGCTATATACAAAGTAATACGTCCCTCCCTCCTTCCAGTGAGAATATCTTCAAACTGCTTTATCTCCGCACGTGTTCCCTTTGAAACCTCTGCGCTTCTAGGCTCCAGCTTAGATTTCACGTGAGGAAGAAGCCATTACTGCCTTTCCTGAGAGGTGGCAGACTCAGGCTGGGATTCTTTTGTGGGGGGAAAAAACATGTAGGTGGCCCCATAAGCTTCTGGTGATTTTTTGGATTTCCAAGTTTGGGCAAACCCTCCCTCTATAACCTTAACGATGGGCCCTTATCTGTGAGTGACTCGCTTACGAAAATGGGTGCTTGAGATAATCCGGGAAGGCTATTCAATGGAGCTCATTCGTTGTCCCAGGATCAAGTTTATCCTTTCCCCAAAGTGAATAAATATAAATCAACACTAATAACAAGTGTCTTTGTAGAATCTGAAAATGAAGGGTGCAGAAGTCCATTTCCTACACATTGGAATGATAGAACCAGTTTCATGGGAGACCTATTTTGGAAAAGGCATAAGATTCTTTGTTGTACAAAGAAACAATAGCACGCAGCCCATTTTAGATCTCGGGTCTTTCATCATCCATGAGGGGATCAATATTCCATGCAGAAATACTGAAATCAGTCCTTACAGCATTATCACCCCCAGACTCTGCAATATGAAAATACACCTCCAGGAGATATACTGAAGGTATGCATGGGAAGAGTCACCCGGGGATACTTTAGGTTCTGCTACCACAAGAAGCATTTTCAATACAAAGCAGTCCCCTTTTGGACTTAACTTCTAAATGGATATACAGCCCAATGCTTCATCAACTTTCCTTTCAAGTGAAAGGAATACATATCTACCCTAGTCTGGATGACCTTATGTGAGCAATGGCTCCTGGGCCTTGTGTAAAAACCTTCAGAAACAGGGCTTTGAGCGAACAGGTGGTAGGGCTAATTACAGCATGCTCAGAGCTCCAGAAACTAAGTAATCATCAAAGACCAAATTGATTTCAGAAGAGAGACAGAAGAAGAAAGTTCACCAAACATTAGCACACCTCTCCTAAGATAAAATCTCACTCAACTCCTGGGCTAGCTGGTTTCGTGTGGATACCCAGCACAATTCTTTCTTTGCTTCCAGACAGCAAATTTCAGCAAATCAGTATGTAAAGATCTTCGTCCAAATCCACTACTTGAATTCACCAAGAGATGTTTTCTTAATATTATTTACAGCTGTCTGGTGTTGAGTCCAGAGAAGCTGGTGATCAGTACAGATACCAGACCACATGTAAGGGGCACATATCTGAACTCCTGTCTGACTTGTGGGGGTGAGGGGAAGAACTGAGGTCCAAGGAGGAGACATGGAGTATAACTTGGCACAGAAACAAGGGAATATAACCTAGACCATCTTGCTGTTTGGTGTATCACAGGGCAGGCTGGAAGCCTGTTGATGGACCTATTTGCATCAAAATCCAGTTGGAAAATTAAGAGGTACTACTATGTAAGAAAGAGACACTTGATAGCGGCGGCTGTGCTCTCCTTATCTCAGAGGTGGACTTAAAAAGCTTCATTTACATCTCCCTGCCGCCCCCCCGCCCCCTTAACCACTGGAAATTGTTCAGATACAGTGTTTGGTAGAAGAGTGTTACGCAATAAGGTGACCCAGTAACCTTTAAGTTCCTTTTCAATTCTACATGGGTAAATAGAATCCTCTGTCTTCCGTAGGGATGGTTTACTGCTTTGTACATCCCATTGTGAAGACTGTCTGACACGGAGGGGACGGAGAGAGAAAATTCACAATTTTTATTCCAGGGTCCTTCATTGGAGGATTGTATTGTGCCCAGGTTTTTCTCTGGCTATTGCTCACTTGTTAGAGAACGGGATGAGGGTGTTCCTTCCAGAAATCTCTGAGCTTCATGTCAAGGTTTTGCTGCAAATTGCTTGAGTGAAATAGCCCTTTTAGAAAGAAGTGATTTTTCAGCTTTGGTAGTTATCATTCTGGAGAGTCCTCTCCAAGGGACAGTCCTAAGCACAGGCTCAACAAAGATAAAGTCGGCCTCCATTTGCCAGGAGACCGAGAACACCCACTATGAAGACTTTCTGACATGGAGGGTCCTAGAACTAAAATTCACAGGTAAAGCAAACATTTTCCTTTCTCTCTCTCTTCCCCCTTGTACGTGGTCCCTGCTGGTCAGAGCATGAGCTCTGGTGTAGACCATGAAGGACTCAGGGAGATGAGTATAGTTAGTGTGAGATCCTTAAAGCACAATCCTTGGAGCCTGATTCTTTGGGAGTGTTGTTCTGGGAAAGATCCTGCACTGACACCCCAGCCACTTGGTCTCCTCCTGTCCTTAAATTCATAGAGCAGGAGAAAGTAAAACCTCCATCGCAAGCATGTCCTCAAGCTTGCCCAAATGAACCATTTCTGGGGGGAAGAAGGGAGACCAGTCTCCAGGGCTCATGCAGGCCTTAGTCTCTGCTGACAATATTGGCAAGGCTGTTGGCCCTTAAATGGGCTAATTTGGGGGACGGTATGCAGTGTAACGAGCTAATCCTTCACTCCTGGATCGGAGCGTGGTTCCATCCTGCTCCGCTGAGCTGGGAAGGATGAGGTCTTGTTCATTGCACTGGTAGAAACAGCCCAGGCCATCTTGTCCTGTGCCCTCAACTCTGGGTATCTCTCTGCTCTGATTTGTCCCTTCTTTCCTGGGAAAGGAAAGAGAAGATGAGGCTTGGCTCCCACTCAGCCCTATGGTCCCTCCTTCCCCAGTGTTCCCATCCCCCAGGAACAAGACATGCCTTTGGACATGCAAAAAGAGATGGCAAGCAATCCTTTGTGTTGTATTACATTAACCCTCCCATCCCAGCGGGTTTGAGAACTGTCCAGGAGCGGGTCCATGACTGGTAGATTTTGGCCTCAGCCCCATAGTTCCCCTGTCCCATCCCTGCATTTACAGCCCCAACATTCCTGTGGCGTGAAATGCTAGTAGGGAGCATGTGTGGTGTGAGTGGGGTCTACAGGCCTCTTGCTGGCATCTTGGCTGGGCCTCAGCTGTTCTGTTTTTGGGTCTATTTAATGATGCTATATAAGGTCTCCTGCGCACTCTGTTTTTCTTGCTGGAACAGAAGGTGCAGAGAGGGGGCTCTAGATTTCTTGGCAGTTTTTTTCTTGCTCGATTAAACCCCCCTGAATCTTATGTGTCTTGGACGTTCTGCACCATCAGAAGCGTGAGGAACTTTGTATGGGAATTTCTGACAGCTCACAGCATTTCTGAGCTCTGCCTTTCTCTCCCATAAGCTGGTGCATGCAGTCTGCAAAAGGAGCAGGCCGCCTATGCTGAGTAAAGCAAATTTCACTCCATGCAGCCAGGTGGCACAGTCGACTAAGGGTTTAAAAGCCTGACTTAGGTCACCAGTGGCAAGTATTTATCTGGTCTCTCTAGTGTCTAGCAGATATTTTCTCCCACAGTATGAAACCATCCATATAACCTGACATGCTTCGCTGTCTGTGCAGGACAGGTCTTGAACCAGCAGGGGTTGCTGTAGGTCAGCACTGAGGAGGATCCACAGAGATAGGAGGGAGGCATAACTCACTCACTGGCATATTTGAGGTTGGAAAGAAATTTCCCCCCCGGGTCAGATTGGCAGAGACCCTGGGAGATTTTCACCTTCCTCTGCAGCATGGGGCACAGGTCACTTGCAGGTTTAAACTAGTACAGAGAATTCACCATTTGCAACTTGAAGTCTTTCAATCATGATTTGAGGACTTCAGTAACTCAGCCAGAGGTTAGGGGGTCTATTACAGGAGTGGGTGGGTGAGGTTCTGTGGCCTGCAATGTGTAGGAGGTCAGACAAGATCAGGGGTGGGCAATAATTTTCGCAAGAGGGCCACTCCACGAATTTTGGTAAGTCGTCACGGGCCGACATTTCTACTATATTAACGGAGGGGGTGCAAGGTCTGGGATGGAGTTTGGGTGCAGGAGGGAGCTCTGGACTGGTGCAGAGAGTTGGGGTGCAGGAAAGGGTGACAGATGTGGGCTTTGGGAGGGAGTTTGGTGCAGGAGGGGGTTCTGGGCTGGGGCAGGGGATTGGGGTGCAGGAGGGGGTTCTGACCTGGGACAGAGAGTTGCGGTAAGGGAGAGGCTGGGAGGTGCAGACTCTGGCTGGGAGGCGCTTGTGACGTTATTGACAATAACTGCGACCATACAGATCATTGTTACAACCAAGGTCCTGTAGTGGCACCAAATCTTATATAAAGGGGGTCAAATGAGGTGTCTAAGACCAGGTTATGCTTGGCTGGTTATGATTATGCCATTTATGTGTATGTATCAGTTTTGTAGTTGAAGTTATGAACATTGGCTTTATACTGTCTGTCTGTATTTCAAACTGGGGCTGTGTTTCTGGGACCAGGACAAGCTATCAGCTCTGCCAGGCCTGCTGATGGCCCATTAGGAGCCATCAGCAATACAATGGACCCATTGAGAAAAGGCAGACACGCCTGTGACTCAGCGAATTATGCAGGGATTTGCCCATGTGACTCCAGACTCCATTTTGCTGTGATTTTCCACAGTAAGGACAAAGGGGTGTCTTTACACTTGGAAGAAACTATAAAAGGCAGCTGCCTCATCTCCATTTTGTCTTCATTCCTGCGTCTTACCTCTGGAAGAACCTTTCTACAAATGGAAGCTTTGAACAAAGGACTTAAGGACCCATCCCAGCTGTGGATGTACTCCAGAGACTTAATTTGAATTTGAACCTGCAGTTTATTCCATCTCTGCAAGCCTGAACCAAGAACTTTGCCATTACTGTATGTAATTGATTCCTTTTAACCAATTCTAGCTCTCACCTATACCTTTTTCCTTTTATGAATAAACCTTTAGATTTTAGATTCTAAAGGATTGGCAACAGCGTGATTTGTGGTAAGATCTGATTTGTATATTGACCTGGATCTGGGGGCTTGGTCCATTGGGATCGGGAGGACCTTTTTTCTTTTACTGGGGCATTGGTTTTCATGACCAGTTGTCCCCATAATGAGTGGCACTGGTGGTGAGACTGGGAAACTGGAGTGTCTTAGGGGATTGCTTGGGATGACTTGTGGTTAGCCAGTGGGGTAAAACCAAAGTCTTCTCCGTCTGGCTGGTTTGGTTTGCCTTAGAGGTGGAAAAACCCCAGCCTTGGGCTGTAGTTGCCCTGCTTGAAGCAATTTGTCCTGAACTGGCACTCTCAGTTGGGTCTTGCCAGAACCAGCATCGTCACAGCGCTTACCACAGGTGGCTGGTTTCCAGCCAATGGGAGCTGTGAGGACGGTGCTGGGGGCAAAGGCAGTGCATGGAGCTGCCTCCCCCCGCCAGGGGGGCACAGAGATATGCCAGCAGGAGCTGGCTGCATCCAGGAGTAGCCAGGAGTAGCGTGGGACCACGGGCAGGCAGGCAACCTGCCTGAGTGCCCTGCCTCACCGCAGGACTTTTAGCGGCCCAGAGATCACAAGGGGGTAGCCAAAGAGCCTGGCGGGCTGGACAGAAATGTTAGACCGGCCAGATCCGGCCCGCGGGCCTTATTTTGCCCACCCCTGGACTAGATGATCACGATGGTCCCTTCTGACCTTAATAAGACTGCATCTTCAAGTCACAAAAACAAGAGAAGCAAACACATTGAAGGTCAGTGGGAGGCAATTGGAGCAGAAGGTTTCAGGGCAGGGGGATGTTTTGGACATGACACTCCCGAGAAGGACATTTTTCTCTTTAAGAACTTGGAATGGTCTAGTTATTACTTAGTCCTGCCTTGAGTGCAGGGGACTGGTCTAGATGACCTATTGAGGTCCCTTCCAGCCCTACACTTCTATGATTCTATCTATAAAGCTCCACAGAGGAAAACTGACTCCAGGTGGAGCCCAGCTGGGTTTCCCGTGCCACCCAGAAGTATCTTGTAAGACAGGGACAAAAGGATATTTAATGAAATTAAAAGGGGGCAAATTCAAAACAGATACAAGGAAAGCCTTTTTTCACACAATGTGTGATTAGACTGGAACTCATTGCCCCGGGGAGTCATTTATACCAGGAGCGTAGCAAGATTCTAAAAGGGACTGGACTCTTAAATAGATAACAAGAATAGCCAGAGTTGTTATAATTGACAACACATTTTGGAAGGGCTGTTAAACCTCATGCTTATTGGCTTAAGCCCATCTAACTATTAGAGATCAGGAGGAGACCTAAGATTGGGGCAGATTATCCCACATCTGCCCACTGCAGGTTTCTTACACTTTCCTATGGAGCATCTAGTACTGGTCACTCCCAGAGCCAGGATACAGCACTAACTGGACTTCAGGTTTGATCCAATCTGGCTGTTCCTATGTATCTGCCAGTAGCATCGGTGGTATTCCCATGATTGTGTGTGTGTGGCCTTGTAGCTCAGTGTACTCCCTGCCTGCCTTCTGCTCTCTCTCATTTATCAAAGTAATTACACACATTACATTTATCCTTTCAGGTTTTACCCTCCCAAATGTTATTCCTGAGCATTAAACCTGTGGGGGAAGTGAATTACCAGGGAAAGTAACTAGATATAATCCAAGTTTAATGGGCACATAGAAAAGCAAACCAGCTTGGGTAGGGTGGCTCAGGCAGCGTCCTGCATTTCCAGGCAAATAGGAATTTATCTTGATGTGTGTATATATCCAGCTTAGTGATCTGTGAGCTCTTCATAATTGGTTTGGTGCCCTGTCAGCAGTGCTCACTCGGCAGAGCTTTCCCCCGTCTCTGGTTAATATAATGGGTCACAAATCCCATTCGCTTTTGAATTCTGAGTAATCCGTTTGTTAATGTCGCCTATTGCTGTTTTGGAAGCGTTTGGGGGAAATCTGAGCCGTGTGCTCGTCGTGAAATCTGGGTCTGCACATTTGTAAGCTGCTGCTCAGCCCTGGGCCGTTCTTCCAAATGACCAAGGTATCCCATTGGCACCCGACACCAGTGTGCTGCTCTGGAAAACGCGTTGTTTTGCGATCCTTGGAATTAGCAGCTGGAGAATGTTGGAGGAGCTTAGGAAAGCGATGGGGGGTGTTCAAGAGCAGACAGCCACGCGCTAAGGGGAGGTGCTGGTAAGCCAATGGACTGCTCTTGCAGTCTGCTGGGCTTCAGGGAGCGGTGTGGGTGACTCTCCCTCTCTGAGTCAGGGCCAACTCCAATGCACCACTTGTGGTAAGGGCCCTGTGTTGCACGAAGCAGCATGCATGACTGTAGAGGATGCTCTCCTTTCTGACTCAGAACAGACTCTTGCCCAGTGTTGGGCTAAACAGGGCTTGCTTCAGGGCGTGGCACTAGTGGTCTGACCCCGTGCAGTGTAAGGGGCCATGTGCTGGGGGAAGCGATGTTAGTGACTCTGTAGTGGGTGCTGTCCTCTCTGAGTCAATGCTGATCCCAGCCCCCTGGCATGGTGCTGGGCTGCAGGGACTTTAGAAACCTTCTAGTAGTGACCATTCTCCCAGGCTGCCTGCCTTTCTCCCACCTTGAGTCCATGGGCCTGGAATTCTTGTGGCTTCTGAGTCCATCTGCTGGTGACTGCTTTTTCCCACTGGCCTCCTAACCCCACAGGTGTAGGGGAAATCCCAGCTGGCTGCAGTGGGGCTGATGGAGGTGCCATTCACTTTAGATGGGGGGTGAATAAGCAGATGAGTTAAGAGGCTCCTAAGGAGAAATCAGCCCATGTTAATGCAAACCGTCCTAGTGGGGAGAGAGGGAGGGGAAACCCAACTGTCCTTCAGTCTCCTGAGCCACCCACCTGGGCCTCTGTGGGAGATCTCAAACCCACCTGCACTTATCAAAGCAGCTTGCAGGCTGCCTTGCCCAGTGGGACAAGGGAGGAAAATTCTTGGTGTGCTTCTCCTGGTCCTGTGGGTGTGCTTCCTGGCCAGGCCCAGCACCCTGCAGCCCCAGACAGGTGCCCATTCTACCATGTTAGATAGGACAGTCGCGGGCCATTGCAGAGACAAAGCTAGCTGATTACAGCTTGTTACAGGGCTGGCCTCTTTCTTCAGATCTGCCCACTGCCGTTGCAGCTCGCAGCGCTATCCCCTCTGAGTCCGTGCTGATCCTGAGCCCCCAAGGGGGGAGGCTAGAGGGCACTGGGCTTCAGGGAGAGGATGCTTTCCTCTCTGAGTCCGTGCTGACTCCAATACCTCCTATTGTGTGGGGGCTCTGAGTCAGCTGCCCCAGCCACAGGGGGGGTGCTCTCTGCCAAGCCAATGCTGACCCCCACGCCCCAGTCACGGCACTGCACAGCTGCAGGGGCCATGTTTCAGAGGAGGCTGTGGTTGCTCATGGGTAACGTTACATTAAAACCTGAGGCTCTCTGGGGTTGTTATAATAGGATGCAGGCCAGCCCCAGAAAGATTAAGAGTGTCCCATGTGCTGAGTCAGTGTTTCTCAAACGTTCCAGGTTGGCAATTCCCTTATTTGAAGTCAAATATTTTTGGCAACCCTCTTTCATTTACAGTCGGAGTAAAAGAGGTATCCCTGATGGCAATGGTGCGTGTGTGTGCGCAGAGAGGCTGACGGTGAATGCTTGACCCTGAAGGGTAAGCGTGTGCATGGAGTGCAGGAACTGGATTTTCTTTGCAATAACTTTAACACCTCACAGCCCCCCACCCTCATTGCCTTCTGTGACTCTCCCCCCCCGCCCCCAGTATTGCATCCCACTGGCTGAGAAACACTGTCCTAAGGGGAGGAGGCGGGCTCAGCACGGTGTGTCTTTACCATACTCAGTCATTGCTTTCCTTGAACTGACCCACCGCGATCTGGGCTGCTGCTCACCTAAGAAACACCTTCCCTCCTCTCACAGCCATGGCCCAGAGGGAGAGGAGAAGCTCCCTGCCAGAGTTGCCTTGCACTGTGGGGCTCTGAGGCTATGGGCAGCTCTGGTCCACGCTCTCTGGCTCAGACATGGGGCCAGATCTAATTTAAAAGGCAAATTTGGCTTCCTGTTCTAGCAGACGTTTGTTGACAGCCGTGTGTAGGCCAACACCTTACCGTGCCACTAGGTGGCAGGCTCTGCCTGGGAAATCCCATCAGCTGCTCCTAACCCTGATCTTTTCCTCAAGCTCTCCCAGGGCGTCAGCTCCATCAGTGGCAGCAGCCAGGGCGGGAGCAATAGCCTGGACCAGCTGCCTGTGGTTATTACCACCCCGTGGTCCAACCCTGCTCAGAGCATGGGAGGCTTGTGCCAGAATGGCCCTGGGGATGTTGGTGCAGAGGGAGTGGTGTAGCAGCTGGCCGCTCTGCCAAGCTCTCCGTGGCTCAGAAGGCCGGCGTGACTCTATCGCTTGGGCACAGCGAGGGGAGTAGAGAGAGAGGCCAGGGGAGGGTCTGGTTGTGGGGCCCTGGAGGGCACGTCTGAGAACGGAAGCGGCGGAGGGGTAAGAATGTATGGTTGTGTGTGTAGGCTGCACATGTACAGTCGTTCATGGCAATGTATGTGTGCGTGGACATAGAGCGTGGGCTGACTGACGATTTTGCTAGAGGCAGGCACAAGCCGAGAGACAGTCAGGCTCAAATTTCCGATGGGCCAAGGGGTAGGTGTTTCCTTTGGCGAAGGTAGCAAATAGCTTCCCTCTAGCATGGTGTGAATTTGTCCCTGTTGTTGTGGATAGGGTTGGCGCGCCTTCAGGTACGGAGCTGTGAGGAGATGGAGGGACTCTATGCTGGGACCGAGAGGCTGGGTTGAGGACTCCAGCCCAGGTCAAAGTGGCTCTAAACCAGGGGTGGGAAAAATACGGCCTGCGGGCTGGATCCGGCCTAACATTTTTGTCCGGCCCGCCATGACTAACATTTGTGTCCATCCTCTTCTGCCCCCTCGTGATCTCCAAGTCCAGGCCTCTAAAAGTCCTGTGGTGCAGCAAGGTGCTCCCACGGCGCAGCAAGGCTGGAAACCGGCCAATGGGAGCTGCGGGGGCAGTGCTTGCAGGCGCGGGCAGCGCACGGAGACCTGCTTCCCCCCTCCCCCCAAGGGGCACGCAGAGACGTGCCAGCAGCAGCCGGCCGCAGTCGCTTCCGGGAGCGGCGTGGGGCCACGGCATGCAGGCAGCCTGCCTAAGCCCTGCTGCACCACTGGCTGGGAGCCACCTGTGGTAAGCACCTCCTGGACAGAGCTTGCACCTCGCACCCCCTCCCACACCCCAACCCCCTGCCCCAGGTCAGAACCCCCTCCTGCACCCAAACTCCCTCCCAGACCCCGCATCCCCTCGTGTACCCCAATCCCCAGCCCAGAGCTCCCTCCTACACCCAAACTCCCTCCCAGACACGGCACCCCCTCATTAATATAGTAGAAATGTGTGGCCCCTGACGACTTACCAAAATTCATAGAGTTGCCCCCAGCGAAAATTATTGCCCACCCCTGCTCTAAGCCATTTAAAATGCTGCTTTGCCCTCTAATGCTTTCCCACACCTCTCTGAATCCCTAGCAGAATTCATGAGGGTGGCAAGAACCAGCTCCATCCGCATCTCAGAGCACTGAAATCTCTTGAGGGTGGGGAGCCCTGGCCAGTGCGAGTCCCTTACGTAAGGGTCGCCTGGTAGCACAAGCCCTGGCCACACCCAGGACTAACCCTCCAACTGGCCAAGCTCTCTGCATGTTTGCGTCTCTTCCCCAGGTGGGCGGGAGCGTGATACCAGGGCTGTCCTGGCCCAGGAGGAGGAGAGCTACCTGCCATGGTAGCCTGTCATCGGAGTCTCTCAATCCCCAAATGCCTGTGACTGGCTCCTGAGCGGAAGGGTGTCCGCCTCCCAGCTGCAATTTAGCAGAGAATCCATTCACTTTAATGAGCATCCGTAAAAACTGTGTATTAATGTAGCACTCGTAAAAGTAACAGGCCAGCCCCAAAGCTGTTCCAGACCTGCACCCCCTACAGCTTTGCCAGTGCCCCTCACTCCTGGCCTACAGCACCCCCAGCTAATCCAGGCTTGGGCTCTCCCTATATTCATAGAATATCAGGGTTGGAAGGGACCTTAGGAAGTCATCTAGTCCAACCCCCTGCTCAAAGCAGGACCAATCCCCAATTTTTGCCCCATATCCCCAAATGGACCCCCCTCAAGGATTGAACTCATAACCCTGGGCTATCCCTCCCCCCCTAATATTGATCTGCCAAGACACCTCAATCCATTTCTGGGTCCCCCTACCACACCCCTCGGCCCTGCAGAAACTTTACTGTCCTAGTCCTGGCTTCTCTCCCCTCCTCCCTAGAGCTCTGCCCATGCACCCCAAACACCTCAACCTGCCATTCCCCTTGTTTTTCCACTCCTAGGCACCCATCTGCAGCTCTGCCCATGCACCCCAAACACCCCCGGCTATTCTAGTCCTACCCTGGGCTGCTGCAGCCAGCTCTGCTTGTGCTTTGAGGCCTCCTCTTTAATGATGGCTGCTGCCTTCCTCAGCAGAGCCAGGACACAGGCCCAGCTGTCTGTCCATCACTGTCAGAACTTGTGTCCAACAGGGCTTGTGCTGGTTCCAGCTGGTATCTCCTATCACGCCAGGTGGCCCCGGGCTGTCACGCTGCTCCCTGCCCTCATCAGAGCCATGCAGAGAACTTCCCCGCGGGGGGTGGGGTGTCTCTCCCCCCATGGAAGCATGTCAATCGGAGCCCAAACAGCTGAATCTGGCGAGAGTGTGAAAACGCGCCAGCAGCTCCATAATTTATCAGGCTGTAAAGCCCCTCCCCCTCCCTCTCCTCCTGGGCTTGATGTGCCCAGCAGCATGTTCCAGATGGCCAGGAGGGGCGTAGGAGGTACCATCTCTGGCACTGACCCATGGGCTGCCTCAGCCCTGCTGTGAGCTTATGGCTACAGCTAGATTGGGGGAGCGACGCCCCTGGAGCATTTAGCCACGTTTCCATCTGTGCCCAGTGCAAGCAGCGTTTGCTTCCAAGGTCTGCCCAAGGGCTGGGGAGAGAGGGCCCTCTGGAAAGAGACTCTGGATGCAGAATATTGGAGGGTGGGGGCAGCCTGTGGGTCAGGAGTGAGGTGCGTCAGCCGAGTCTTGGATGTATTTGTGCCATTGATCTCTAAGCTCCCAGGCTTTATCCTGGAGATTCCCAGGGCGTTTGTAGCAGGAAAGTTCTGGGTTCAAACGTGAGAGCGGCGGGCAGAGCTGCTGGACCAGGACTGGGGGAGGAGGGTCAAGAACAGGCTGCCCTCCCGCCCCCCTGGCAGTGTCCGCTCCCACAGAAGCAAATGGCAGAGTGAAGTAGCTCTGAAGCTGCTGCATCCTGTCCTGTCCGCACCCATTTGAGATGAGAGGCAAATTTCATGCCTCAGCTGACAAGGCCCTTCCCCAAATGCCATGGAAACGTCCCCATTCCATGCAGGCCTTGCTGCACCTCGGCTTGGTGGAGGGAATAAGGATTGTCTGGCTTGGGCCTGTACGGGGCGTTCTGCCTGACCTGGCCAGGAGTATGGGTGAAGGACCCCTGTGGCTGGACTCCTTCCTCTGGGACACTGCAGGCTACAGCCCTGCCTGGTCGGGGGAGTTTCACAGGCTTGGTACAGTCTCAGTTCAGATTAGAATGCCACCCCATTTAGTCCTCTTGGGTTACTCAGAAAACTGCCATGAGTCTACATCGGCCTCCAGCGCCGAGGCCCATCCTACCCCCACTGCGAGGGGGACCGTCCCACAGGCCCTTGTGAAACTCTCCCGCAAAGAGCCTTATCCGTTATCCAGCTCCCACTGCAGGCAGCAGAGTTTTTGATTCAATAGGAGCTGGGGTGGGCCCTTGGAAGAAAGCCTGTAGCTCAGTGGGACTCGGTTGCTTCTGGAGGAGAGTCAGTAAAATTGGGTGGGAGCTGCCTGGGAAACAAATACACTATAGACCCATATGTAACAACCAATTCCTCAAAAGGGCTCCAGAGGCACTTCTGGCAATGACTGGCCAGCAAACCTTATTTCAGGACCAGGCAAAGTGGTAGAAATGATAGTAAAGAACAGAATTATCAGCTACATAGATAAACGCGATTTTGTTAGAACACGATTGTTCCCCTTTGTAAAGGGAAGTCATGTGTCACCAATCTATTAGAATTCTTTGAGGGAGTCAACAAGCATGCCGATAAGGGTGATCCAGTCGATATAAAGCATACTTAGACTTTCAGAAAGCCTTTGACAAGGTCACTCGCCAAAGGCTCTAAAGGAAACTAAAGTAGTCATGGGATAATAGGGAAGGGCCTCTCATGGATCAGTAACTGGTTAAAAGATAGGAAACAAAGGGTAGGAGTAAATGGCCCGTTTTCACAATGGAGAGAGGTAAACAGCAGGGTCCCCTAAGGAGCTGTACTGGGAACTGTGCTGTTCAACATGTTCATTAATGATCTGGAAACAGGAGTGAATAGTGAAGTGGCAAAGGTTGCAGACAATACAAAATTATTCAAGATAATTAAGTCCAAAGCAAGCTGCAAGGAGTTACAAGGAGGTCTCACGAAACTAGGTGGCTGGGAAACAAAATGGCAGATGACATTCAATGTTGGTTAGAGCAAAGTAATGAACATTGGAAAAAATAATTCCAAATACACATACACAAGGATGGGGTCTAAATTAGCTGTTACCACCCAAGAAAGAGATCTTGAAGTCATTGTGGATAGTTCTCTAGAAATTTCTGCTCAATTCACAGCAGCAGCCAAAAAGGCTAACAGTATGTTAGGCACTATTAGGAAAGGGATACAAAAATAAGACAAAATAGTATAATACCACTTATAAATCCATGGTGCACTCACACCATGAATACTGTGTCCAGTTGTAGTTGCCCAGTCTCAAAAAGGATATAGTGGAACTGGAAAAGGTTCGGAGAAGGGCAACAAAGATGACCAAGGGAATCCATATAAGGATTCATTCCATGCATCCGATGAAGTGGGTTCTAACCCACGAAAGCTTATGCTGAAATAAATTTGTTAGTCTGTAAGGTGCTACAAGTTTTTCTTTCTTATTTTCATATAAGGAGAGACTCAAGAGAATAGCACCGTTCAGTTTAGAAAAGAGACAACTAAGGGGGCATCCGATCGAGATCTATAAAATCACGAATAGGATACAAAAAGTGAATAGAGAAGTGTTATTTACTCCTTTGTACAATACAAAAACAAGGGGTCGTGGTGAGAAATTAAGAGGCAGCAGGTTTAATGCAAACAAGAGGAAGTACTTTTTCTCACAATGCACGATTCACTTGCGGCACTCATTGTCACAGAATGATGTGGTGGCCAGAAGCATAAATGGGTTAAAAAATTAGATAAATTCATGGAAGATAGGTCTATCAATGGCTATTAGCCAAGATAATCAAGGATGCAATCCTAAACCTCTGACTACCAGAAGCCAGGAGTGTACCCTCTCCCTGAAGCTCTGGTATGGGCTGCTGTCGGAGACAGGATACTGGGCAAGATGGACCAGGGTCTGACCCAGGATGGCAGCTCTTATATTCTTAAGATCCCTTGGGACTCTCCTGGCACTCCTGTAGCTGAGCCCACAACCATCAATGCAGAGTCCTCTAATGGAACTCTAGAAACCATCTGCCGCATCCATGTCTGTATCATGCACATGATGATGCACCCACACGCACCCGGCTGTGCTGGGTGCCTTACCTAGGCTTTGCCCCATGCTGGGCCCTGCATCCATGTGCACCAGAAGGCTTGTAGCCACAGGCCCCAGGCTGTGTCACAGAGGCACCGTAGCTACATGCGGCCAGGTGCCACTGGTATGCAAAGTAACCAGCAGGCACTTGTGCTGTGGAATTGGCAAAGCCCCTGTGCCTTTGTAGATTCCCTGTAAGTACCTTCCAACAAAAAGGGGATTATCTGTAGCTTGTTAGAGTCCTCGCAGGGAGGGAGAATCAGGCTCTTTGCTCTGAAATGTTCTCTTCTCTGGGATTACAAGATAATGCATATGAAATGCCATTAGCTCAGCCAGGTTTATGGATTATTTGAAAATCAAATTCTTGTAATCTCATCCACCATCTGGCACCGGCGTAGCAGCCAGCCTGGAGCCCTGGCTTTCTGGGGGAGCCAAGGGCACCACAACCAGCGATATGCTCCTGGGAGCTCCTCACAGCTCCTCCCTGCCTGCGCCTGGAGCTCAGGACCAGAGCCCAGCACTGGGGGCATTCTGGCTTTTTCCCGAGGCACCGTGGATCCAGCCAGAGGCCAAGGTTGTCGTTAGGCTCCCCCAGCCTGGCACACACACCTGGCAGCGTTAGCACTAAGCTTCTCTAGGCTCCCATCCACCCACAAGGAGACCCCCACCCCTCCGCGCCCCCTCAGTTACTATGGTGAGGGCCAGGGCCTTATTCACACCTCCCGCTGCCATAGGAGGTGGCTCCCGCTTGCACCAGGGAGCGGAATGATCATCTTAATACCCCATCTTCCATCCCTGTCAGCTTCCACCCGAGGGCACAGGCACAGAGAGGGGAGGCCTGTGACAGGAGATGGGGGGACGGAGTCTGACTCCCCCGGCTCTCAGCTCTGAGCAGTCGTTGCCGAACCCACGAGCGAGGGCGGCTGCAGGCGTCCCCTGGTGGCAGCTGGTCCTGTTCCACGGGCTGAACACCGCCCCCTGGTGGGCACATTCCAAAGACGCGGCATTAGACGTCTCAAGGATGTATTCGTATGCTGGGCATTTTCCTCCCCCTTAAGGTTTCATTTAGGGCTGATGGAAGGTGCCACTCAGATCCCCAGAGACCGAAGGGCTGTGTCTGTCCGCAGAGAGGATGCTGCCTGGCGGCAGCAGCAGGGCAAGCACCCCTGACTCAGCCCTGCCCCACAGCAGCCCCCTATAGGGGTCAGAGGGGAGTTGAGTCTTCTTGGCCTCTCTGCTCACACCACACCCTGGAGCCCAGGCAGGGCCAGGCCTGCCGGTGCTTTTAATTCCTTCCCTGGCTCCCTGCAGGGATATCTGATCGGGGTGTTGACTCAGGCAGCGGAGCGGGGCACAGGGCAGGGTTTGTTCTCCCTTGTAGCTCTCTGCTGCCTGAGCCCCTCCCGGATGAACTAGCGTCATGGGGATGCGCCCATGGCTTTAAAGGGAGGGGCCCAGAGGGGCAAGTTCCCAAGATGAGAGGAACTGACTTTGCATGGGGTTGTGTGTGACAGCCTAGCGAACTAGTAGGCTACCAGCAGGGCCGCACCAGGGAGCAGCTTTCCCGAGTATGGAGCTCTGCAGCCCATTGATTCAAAGTCAGCAGCCGGCAGGGGACTCTAGCCCCAGAGGAAAAAATGGAGGCCCCTGGCTGGTCCACATGAATCCCCCAGGCAGCGTGACTGTTTCCTTTGCACTAATGAGATTTACAATGATGTCCTGGCTGGACAGCGTGGGCTGAGGGGTCAGGACTCGCTGCAAGATGCTGATGCAGGGATTCTTTACAGGAGGTTGAATTTCCTGATGAATATGAATCTGGAACTGTCACAGTGAATCTGGGCTGCGTGCTGGGGCTGGAGGGAGGCTCCTGTTGTTATGAGGAGCAGGGAGCCAGGGATAAATTAAATTGTTCGCTGTGTGTAATGCAAGTGGACATGAGCTCTCTGCATGGGGCAGAGCATTTTGGTGCCAACCCAGAAGTGCATCTGTGCCATGGCGTGGGGCAGAGCAAGCAGTCTGAGTTCTCATGGCAGAAGCCTGGCTCCCTGGAGGCAGCCACAGCCTGGCACTTCAGCTTCCCTGTGGGCATTTTCATATTCAAAGGAATGGGCAGCATGTGAGGTGACCCAATAGGCAAAGGGATGGGTGTCTCTGTGGCTGGGGCTTGAAGGCCCCAGGCGATGCCTGCCCCAGCCATACCTGCTGTGCCAACAGTTGGCAACCCTTTGTGACATGGCCAAATCCCAAATCTCTGCTGGCAATGCTCCCACTAATACAGCCCAATATGCCATTGGCCTTCTTGGCAGCAAGGGCGCACTGCTGACTCATATCCAGCTTCTTGTCCACTGTAATCCTCAGGTCCTTTTCTGCAGAACTGCTGCTTAGCCAGTCGGTCCCCAGCCTGTCGCGGTGCTTGGGATTCTTCCGTCCTAAGTGCAGGACTCTTCACTTGTCCTTGTTGAACCTTGTCAGATTTCTTTTGGCCCAATCCTCCAATTTGTCTAGGTCAGAGGTTCTCAAGCTGTGGTCCGTGGACCACCAGTGGTCCGCGAGCTTCATTCAGGTGGTCCACGGATAGTTCCCTCTAAGGTGCGCGGCTGGGCAGCCTCACATGAGAGAATGAAGGACCACCCACCTAATTAGTGGAGCTGCAGCAGGGGAGAGACTCCCCCTCCTTCCTAGCCCCAGCTGGGAGGCTGCTGTAGCAGGGGAGAAAGGGCACATCCATGGCATTAGAAAGGTAAGACTACGATATTAAAATATGAGTTGTGTGCTTTTATTTGTAGAACAAAATAAGTTAATCATTATTAAGGTTTTTTTTATATAGTGCTTTTATCCAAAGCACTTTACAATAGTTAGCTAATGGTACAAACAACATTTGGAAAGATCATTAAGTGGTCTGCTGAGACCCTCACCAATTTTCAAGTGGTTCACGAAAAAAAAAAAGTTTGAGAACCACTGGTCTAGGTCACTCTGGACCCTATCCTTACCCTCCAGCATATCTACCTCTCCCCACAGCTTAGTGTCATCCGTGAACTTGCTGAGGGTGGAATCCATCCCATCATCCAGATCATTAATGAAGATGTTGAACAAAACCGGCCCCAGGACAGACCCCTGG
Organism: Chelydra serpentina; assembly: GCA_037349315.1. Lineage (NCBI taxonomy): Eukaryota > Metazoa > Chordata > Testudines > Chelydridae > Chelydra > Chelydra serpentina. The sequence continues at coordinate 25,228,364 of JBAIAC010000033.1, forward strand.
GGCACTCCGCTTGATACCGGCTGTCAATTAGACATGGAGCCATTGATCACTACCCATTGAGCCCGACCATCTAGCCAGCTTTCCATCCACTTTATGGTCCATCCACTTTAGCTTTATAGTCCATGCAGCGCCTGAACATGTGAGCACTGGGCTGAAGAGCTGTGTGTCACGGAGTCTCCGGGCACTGTTCTGGAACTACTCCATATGAAGTCATTCAGGACTCTGGGGGAGCCTCCTCTCTCTTAGCAGACTTTCTCCAGGGCAAGAAGCTTACCCAGCTTTGCCCTTCCTGGGTCTGACCTCGGAGCATTCAGCAACCCCTTCCACACCTTGCGCTTCCCACAGCGAGTCTGCACGGGCGGGGCTCCTGGGGAAGCCAGTGGGTCCTGCACCCCAACTCTGCAGTCAGACGTGACTCTCAGCCAGCCAGTAAAACAGCAGGTTTATTAGATGACAGGAACATGGTCTAAAACAGAGCTTGTAGGTACAGAGAACAGGACCCCTCAATCAGGTCCATCTTGGGGGCCAGGGAGGCCAGAGGTCTATCTGGCCCTCCCTCCATTTCCCCACCGAGCTCCAAACTGAAACTCTCCAGCCCCTCCTCTGGCCTTTGTCTCTTTCCTGGGCCAGGAGGTCACCTGATCGCTTTGTTCTCCAACACCTTCAGCTAGCACCTTTGCAGGGGAGGGGCTCAGGCCATCAGTTGCCAGGAGACAGGGTGTCGGCAATTCTCTGTGCAGACACCATCACACTGGCCCTCAGCTCTGCAACAGTCACACACCCTTATCCCAGCCCCTAGATACTTAAGAAAAGCACAGGGGAAACGGAGGCACCCACACAGTATCCAGAGAGAACATTAAGAACATTTCCACTTTGTCACACTGAGCAATAGACTTTGGGGCTGGGAAGGGCTGGACTGCAGAGAGCTGGTTTGTGGCTGGCTTCTGTGCTGAGTGTGATGTCACACTGCTCCCAGTTCTGCTCTGAAATGCCGCCCTGGGCTCCATGTTGGTTGTGTCGCCGCAATTTCATAGCTATTTTACCCCGCTCACAAGAGGTGGTTTTTACTGTCCTGCCCTGCCAACTGCCCTGGGCTCTGAGCATCAAGCTGGATCATGCATCGTAATCGCTGAGAAAGATACTGACCCCAGCCCAGCCCTGAGCCACAGCTCAGCAGAGAGACTGGGCAGGTGAGCCAGGCACCTTCCTTATCCTGGGGCTGCCCCCGCTTGCACCCAGGCTGTGACAGCTCCCATGGGTGCTGTGACAGCCAGCACCCCTCTCCTCCCCAAGGCTAGGCAGGCTCTGGCAATGAGGTCAGGCAGTGACAGGGGCACGGCGCCCACTGTTCCACTCACATCCCAGACGCAGAGCCGATCCGTGTGACTTCTTCTCACAGTAAAATTCTTCTGGTAGAGATTAATTGTGTCCATATTTTCACAGGCTGTTGACTGTTCTTATGACCTTGAGCCACGGGCTATCACATGCCTCATAATCGCCGGCGCTGCACTTGCAAGCAGAGAGTTATGGCTCTGATAAGGGGCTCTTTTCGTTTGCTGGGTCCCTTGCCTAATGAGATGAGGGGCCCTTGCTCCAGGAACATCACTGCCTGCCCCCCCTCCACCCCACATCAACACCTGGCACTGATCCCAGGTCCGTGGGCCTCCTGGACTCTTCAGGAGCCCTGGGCCCTGGCTCCAGGGGCAAGGACCCTGATTCAGGCTGCGGGTTCTTGCTACCAATTCCCTGGGGACTGGAATTTTCAGGCAGGTCCTCATGGGCACAGCAACCCTCTCCCTCCCCCCACGCCCCCGCCCATCCCCTGGTGGGTAGGGCTGGATTTACACCATGGACGCCCCTAGGCACAGCATCTTCAGCGCCCTCTCCCCACCCACCCCCGTCTACAGCTGACCTTTGTGTTTTCTGTAAAAAATGAAACTTTTAACTCTTAGGTGCACTGAGAGCACCCTTAGGAGGTGACCCAGGGTGGGGATGTTGCCCCCTTCCCTCGCTGGAGCAGGGGCTGGGGGGAGCAGGGAGGATTTCAGATTTTTTGTCCTGGCTAAATCAGCCAAAATCCCAATTTAATCACACTCCAAATTGGCCTCAGGTTTTCACTTTAAATACTCCTCTCCCTGGGGATTTGCTCTTTTCTTCCTCTGCTTCTAGGCAGGTCAAGCCAGCCTAGTTATTAGCCCTGCCTTCTTCTCTGGGTTCACACTCCTGGGTTCTTCTCTGAGGCTCGCTGACCAGGTGTTACCCTTGCTGCTGCATCAGGGCAGAGGAGAGGTGCTCAGAAGGCCAAAGACACACCCACCGTAGCACGGAAGGAAACTCATGCAAAGACTGATCTCCCTGTTGGCTCCAGTGCTAAAGCATGTCCCAGGCTAGTAGGGGGTGTGACCCACCAGGGCTCAGAAGCCCTGTTATCAAGCAGGTGCTATCTACCTCCTCTGGGACACAGCCAGGTAAGGAGATGGGAGGGGCACCGCAGCATCCCCCGTCCCTCAGGCTCAAACCCAGCATCCCAGCCACCCTGTTCGTGAAAGGCCAAGAGATGGTTAAAGCAGATCTGGAGAGAGAGGGCTGCAGGCTGGATGACAGGCAGGAAAATTGTTAATTCTCTGGCAGTTAATAACAGATTCTCCATGAACAAGGGCTCACAACATGCTGTGTGTGGAATTATTTTGGGGGAAAAAAACAACCACAACCCCTAATTGATACTATTGGTTTTCTGCCTTGGAAGCCAGAATGCAGAGCTCCCCGCCCCCCATGCCATTAGCTGTCCAGAGGGGGAACTCCCCCTGCAGAGGCAGACACACACGCACAGAGTGGGGTGGTCAAGCAGAGGGGAAGCTCTTGGGGCAGAGAGGAGGAGTGGGTCTGGATCTGTAGGAGGGGGAAAGCCCCTCTCTACCACCCTCCATCTGAGGTGCACAAGGCATTTGACAGGCATTAATGAGTTCAGTCTGGCTATGGAGGATTACTCTCCCTATTTTACAGGTGGGGAAACCGAGGCACAGGGCCTAGACCTAAGGCCATGTAGCCAGTCTGGAGCAAAATGAGGAACATAGATTCATAGATTCTAGGGCTGGAAGGGACCTCGAGAGGTCATCGAGTCCAGCTCCCTTCATGGCCCAGGAGTCCTGACTTTCAGCCCTGTGCTCTAGTTACTGGGCCATCTTTCCCCCCGCTGGGATTGTGAGCGTGTGTGTGCACCAGTGGCGCTGTCTCCACTAACGAATGGGTGGGGGTTGCTTTGACTCCTCCCTCCATTGCCTTCTGGGAGATCCCCAAACCTCTAGTACAGCTGGGAGCTGGCTCTACCTCCTTAGCACGGCTGCTGCAGGGTAGCCAGCCAAATACTATAGCTGGATTTAAGAGGACCATGTAGGTTAATAGCCATTGGTAACATCTCTAGCTATGTCAGCTAAAGTAAAACACATGCTTCGGGGCATCAGCTGATTGGAATCAGGGATTTCCTCACCTGATACCTCACTGCACAAATGGCTAGATGTCATTGCTTGTTTTACAGTAGGGGTTGTGTGCTTCCTCTGAAGCATCAGCTATTAGCTCTTGCCAGAAATAAAGTGCTAGATGAGATAGGTCAGTGGCTTGATCTAGCGTGGAAGAAGTAGGATAGTGAACTCGATCGGCCTCCGGTCTGATCTAGGGTGGCAGGAGGCGGGCAGATAGATTGCAAGGGTCAGGGTAGCTTGTTTAGTAGGATTAGGTGGACTGGTGGGGTGGGGTTTCCCAAAGCCCCTGGGGTTAGCCTAACTGTTCACGTTGGCTAGGTGCTCTCAGTCTGTTCTGATAGGGCAGGAGGTGAGACTGAGCAGCCTATTGGTGTGATCTGTTACAATAAAGCCAATGCTCCTTTAGACTGGCAATTGTAAACTGATCTGGTGGAAAGGGCTAAGTCAGGTGACTCGCACCAGCTGGGCTGCAGAGGAGGAGCTGGGGGTGCAGCAGGACAAGCAGGAAGGTGTAAGAAAAAGCAGCTCCGCCCTAGGGATAGCACAGATCTCCCCCTGCCAATGTGCCTCAGTCAGCCCTGAACTGGAGGGACTGAGTCTGAGGGGAACTCGGTCAGCGCTTGGGCTCTAGCCTGAGACTGTCTGCTGTGGGACAGGAAGGGAATTATTGCCAGCGGGGAGGGCGTATTGCAGAGCTTTCCAAACTTTTCATGTTGGTGACACACTTTTTAGACATGCATCATTTCGCGACACACCGGAAGTGACGCGGAATCAATTCCGCCCGGATTACACATACTGTGCATGCGCAGTACCCAGGGCCGGCCGCCCCAAGCAAAAAACAAAACAAAAATTCAAGTGTCTCCTCCCCCCCAACGCCGGCCAAAACACCCCCCCACCCAACAACGCCGCCCCGCTGCCCCGGCCGGGGAGCGGAGCACGCCTGCCGCCCCGCTGCCCCGGCCGGGGAGCGGAGCACGCCTGCCGCCCCGCTGCCCGGCCGGGGAGCGGAGCACGCCTGCCGCCCCGCTGCCCCGGCCGGGGAGCGGAGCACGCCTGCCGCCCCGCTGCCCGGCCGGGGAGCGGAGCACGCCTGCCGCCCCGCTGCCCCGGCCGGGGAGCGGAGCACGCCTGCCGCCCCGCTGCCCCGGCCGGGGAGCGGAGCACGCCTGCCGCCCCGCTGCCCCGGCCGGGGAGCGGAGCACGCCTGCCGCCCCGCTGCCCCGGCCGGGGAGCGGAGGACGCCTGCCGCCCCGCTGCCCAGGCCGGGGAGCGGAGCATGCCCAGGAGTGGAGCACGCCTGCCGCCCCACGACACACCTACACACTGCCGCCGACACACTAACGTGTCGCGACACACAGTTTGGAAAGCTCTGGTGTATTGTGTGGTGGGAGCCCCATTGCACAGAGCCATCAGATGGGACTGGTTCTCATGTGCTACTCACCTGGCTTGGATAAGAGCCAGCTCCATGCACAGTGGGGCCTGTCTATCTTCACCTGTATATCCCGTCCCTCTGCCCCTTCCCCATCATCCCAGCTTCTCCATCTCTGAGTGCTCTGACCCCATCACACAGAAGGCCCTGCCTCCATCTTTCCTGAGTCTGCACTGAGGCAGCCCCGGATGGAAGGAGGTGGGGCAGGAAGTAGTCCCGTATGTTGTAGATTCATAGATTCCAAGGCCAGAAGGAACCATTGTGATAATAGAAGATTAGGGTTGGAAGAGACCTCAGGAGGTCATCTAGTCCAACCCCCCGCTCAAAGAAGGACCAACCCCAACTAAATCATCCCAGCCAGGGCTTTGTCAAGTAGGGCCTTAAAAACCTCTAAGGATGGAAATTCCACCACCTCCCTAGGTAACCCATTCCAGTGCTTCACCACCCTACTAGTGAAAAAGTTTCCTAATATCTATCCTAGACCTCCCCCACAGCAACTTGAGACCATTGCTCCTTGTTCTGTCATCTGCCACCACTGAGAACAGCCAAACTCCATCCTCTTTGGAACCCCCCTTCAGGTAGTTGAAGGCTGCTATCAAATCCCACTCTTCTTTTCTGCAGACTAAATAAGCCCAGTTCCCTCAGCCTCTCCTCATATGTCATGTGCCCCAACCCCCTAATAATTTTTGTTGCCTTCTGCTGGACTCTCTCCAATTTTTCCACATCCTTTTTGTAGTGGGGGACCCAAAACTGGATGCAACACTCCAGATGTGGCCTTACCAGTGCCGAATAGAGGGGAATAATCACTTCCCTCGATCTACTGGCAATACTCCTATTAATGCAGCCCAATATGCCATTAGCCTTCTTGGCAATAAAGGCACACTGCTGACTCATATCCAGCTTCTCGTCCACTGTAATCCCCAGGTCCTATTCTGCAAAACTGCCACTTAGCCAGTCAGTCTCCAGCCTGTAGCAGTGCATGGTATTCTTCCGTCGTAAGTGCAGGACTCTGCACTTGTCTTTGTTGAACCTCATCAGATTTCTTTTGGCCTAATCCTCCAATTTGTCTAGGTCACTCTGGACCCTATCCCTACCCTCCAGCATATCTACCTTTCCCCCGTGCTTAGCGTCATCCGTGAACTTGCTGAGTGTGCAATCCATCCCATCATCCAGATCATTAATGAAGATGTTGAACAAAAGCAGCCCCAGGACAGACCCCTGGGGCACTCCGCTTGATATCGGCTGCCAACTAGACATCGAGCCGTTGATCACTACCCGTTGAGCCCAACGATCTAGCCCGTAGGACCTCCTGTAACAGGCCATAGACCATCCCCAAACTAATTGTTAGAGTGGATAGGACTCTAGGCTCAGCCTGAGTCCAACCTGGTTTGCCTTTCCTCTGGTTTTGCTGCAGCGAGCATTTCCCCACCTGGCTCCACAACTTGTGGCTGTTTGCAAACGGGAGTTGGGGGGGCTGTGCTTTATTTTTCCAGACATGACGCCTGTTGCACTGTAGAGCAGTACGGCTTGTTCCTAGAGAGCAGCAGTTGAGGTTTTTACTCCTCTTCATCAGGCCTATCCTGATGGCCCTTCAGAGCTGCTGGAGCAGCCCTTGCGGTTGTCCAGTTGCTTTGGGATCTGGGGACTGATATCAGCTATTATGGCAACAGCGACATGAAGTCGCTGGGGAGAAGTCAGAGGATCCACAGTAGTCTGGGCAGGAGTGAGCTGCAGTGTTAAGGGATCAGGCCTCAAATGCCATACTGCACTTTCAGGGCCAGAGACCAGCTTCTGTCTTAGGCCACAAATGAAAGTGACTTTGTTGGATGTCATCCAACTCCCTTCGGGACACCTCACACCGTGCAGAGCAATTTGCCACCATGGAATCCATGTTCCGGAGGCAACCAGTGCTCAGGAAAAAAAAATTAATAGGTCTAAGTAAATGAAAGTGTCATTCCCATAAGTAATTAATTACTAATTATACAATCACCGCATTGTCTGTATCAATAAAAAATTACTTGGTTTTTCAGTAAATTGTAGTTTTAATTAAATAAATCTTTAGACTTTTTTTAAAAAAAACCTCCAAATCATTTTTTTATTAGTGCTACAGAATAAAATAATTGTGTAATTAGTAACTATTAATCTGTCACTCCTGGAAGGGTTATTTCCAGGTTGCACATATTTATGAAAATATGCTTTGCATCTAGAGCACTGCAGGCAGGATTAAGGTGCATGGGGAGAGCCGAACGCATAGGAGCTCCTGCGGGGAACAGCAGGTGGGGGCTGCAGATCAGGACTGAGAAGCATCCAGAGAGCTGTGTGAGAGGGGCTGGAGACTGGAAGAGCAGGAGGTACTGCAGGTCAGGACTGAGGTGCATTGGCTGAGCTGTGCATGCGGGGGAGCCCAGGACTAAAATAGCAGGCGGTGCCAATGATAAGGATCAATGTGCATTGGAGGAGCCGTTTTCTTGACAATCAGGACATCACAGTAGCGTGTCGGTCCCAGGGCCACAACCCTTGGAGGTCTTAGCTGGAGGAAGTCGTGCATCCTGGGATATTGCAAGGCTTATATACGCAAAGGGAAAGGAGACACTTTGCTCGTAAAGAAAACCATTCTGTTAGCCATACAGGCAGCACGGTTAGCCCAACCAAAGGCAACCCCTTTGTCTATTGCCATGAGCAAGTGGGTCCATGGAGGATGAACTTCCCTAGGAGAAGCCAAGGAAGTTCTGAGAGAAGAACCGGGAAGGGGTAGAGGAGCCCAGGGCAAGGCCTTTTTGAAAAAGAAAGTTTTGATTTTCACAAAATATTTCCCCCCTTAATTTAAACCATTGTTTTTCCAGGGAAATGTAATAATAAAAGCCCATGTGTTTCTAACTAACTGGCAGCCTGTGCTGTGTAAACAATTGGAGTTCCTGGCTGAACAAGATTCCTGAACTATTTCTTCTAGGAGTTTGTAACAATCAGGTGCAAACAACCCCCAAGCCCCATACAGCAGCCTAGCGCTTGCTTTTCACCAGAGCCAAGTGGACCAGAAGCCCCTTGAGCTTCCTTAGACAGAGATCCCAGGCTGTGCAAGCCATTCTGCACAGCAGGGTGATTTCTCCCCTTCCTGACACTCAGCCCCTGCTGGCTTCCTCTTCCTGCCTCATTCCCCTTCCAGCAAGGCCGATTGCTGGCAATGACGCAGCTCCCTGTGGCGCAACCCCATGGGCATCCAATCCATGGCCGATCCAACCTCGCAGGGTCCAGTCAGTGCTTCCACTGTCGCGCCTCCTCTGTTTTCCACAGAGAGGGAGTGGTTTGACCAATGAAATCCGGGCCCTGAACTCACTCCCTCTGAAGCCCCAGGAGGGACAGTGTGCACTGTGATTTCCACTCTCTCCTCCGTCTCTGGGGAAGGCCCACCTGCTCAAATCCCCTACCCCAAAGTGCTGATGTCAGGGGGGCCCTGACACTCCCAATAAATCTTAATTAGTTAATGCTTTCCAAGTGCTTTGGCAGTGCAAAGCCTTCTCATCTAATAGCAGGACACCCCCTCCCCACACTTCCCTCTCCAGGACTCAGCTCTTCATATCCTCCTCAGACCAGCAGCCAATCTGCTTTTCTCTGCCTTGTAGGGGTTAGTCCTGTCTCACAGGTATACCCTCAGCACCAGAACAGAGGGCCTGACTGGGTGGGGTTTGGCTGGAGAGCCCGCCAGCCCCCATCCAAAGTCGAGCCAAGCCCTGTCCTAGGCCCAGCTCTGTGCTAAGAATACAGCCATCAGGGCCTGGCTTCCACCACAAATCTCCCCTGACACCATGCACAGATGGGATTTTAGCCATGTCCTTGGACCGTGTTAAAGTCTCCAATTGTCCAAGACCCTGTTGTATTGGGGGAAGAGATACTGGGGTAGCCCAGACTCTAAGATAAGGAAGAATGTCCATCATGCTGGTGAGAGCAGGGCCTAGGCCAGAACCAAACAGTGCTCACCGTTGAGGCAGTTTGGGTCCGAATTTAGATCTGTATCTGAACTTCACAAATGACCCCATCCCCATTAATGAGCCAAGCCAACCCCCCTGCTCTGAGTGCTCTAAACTTGGAGGTCACATGTAGGGTTGCGGCTTGGGGGAGGCCCATCTCCACTGCTGGGGAAGGGTGCCGGCCTGACAGTGATGGAGACTGTGGAGTCCTCTTTCTTAGTGCCAGAACATGTGGAGCTTGGGCCACAGCAATGACACCTCCTTCTGCCAGTGTGCCTCTTCTGGGAGCAGTTCTGTTTCCGTTGCCCACCCGGTCCTTGGACTTATTCCCTGAGATTGCCAGCCAGGGAGACGATTAGTGTCCACTGTGATTGTGGCTCTTCTGCTGAGTGTACCTGGTCTGTCGGGAATTGGACTGAAACCCACCAGCTCTTCTCATGTGGGTCACTGAGCAGGCAGTGGGTGGTAACAACTTTCAATTTCTACTGACCTGGCCTGGATTTGAACTTGCAGCCTAAAGGGAGAAGGAGCCATATCCCTAACCAGTCCCCAGAGGAAGTGTAACTTCCCCCTGGATAGCAGACAGAAGGGAGCTCAGGGTGACAGCTCCTTGGAAGGACAGTACTACTAGCAGAGTAGTATAAGGATTTCGGTATAAGCCATTTTTCTCTGATCATAATCCATCATTCCTGCTTTTTCATTGTAGTCCACAGTTTCCTCATTCTTCAGGAACTGATCTCCTGTAAGGTCTCTTCCACTCCTTCACAGTTGCTGTTGCAGTCTCCTTCTCTGGTTATTTATTCCACAGAGTTTTAGTCCGATGGGATGGAGGAGGTCTCCCTCTGGTTATGGCCCGTAGCCCCACACACCAGTGTGAACGTCATTCCCCAGTCAGGGCTACCAATCTCTCCAGTGCTCCTGGAGCGTTTACACTGCCCATGAACCTAAAGCCTGTTGTGAGACTTGAACCTGTGATCTCAGAGATTCCAGCACTGATGCTACCCATGAGCCTTCCCAACATCAAAACTTCAACCAAGAGAAGACTGTAGCAAGGGCACCTCAGGAATCTGGCATTGCTACCATTCATCCACAATAACCCATCAGTTGTCCTGGCCAGCATTGCTCATCCCACTATTCCTCACATTTCTAACTGGACTGAATGTGACAGCGAGTCCACCAATCACACAAGGAATGAGTCCTTCCTTTGGAAACTGGAGTTCAGGATCATTCCAGATGGAGTTACGGAGGCAGCTTCCTTCCTGACTGCGTCAAAGCAAAGAGCCTTGGCTTGGTGTATGTCCAGAGACCAGTCCAGTTCATTCATCAGAAGGACTGCACTGTCTGCAGCCACCCCAGTAAGAGCATTGATGAAAGGAAGGAGCAGAAGACTCTTGCCAGAGAACCAAAGAGGGGAGAAAACAACTCCCCGCACAACTCAAAGAGCCTGGAGGGGTTTCTAAAACTTTCAGAGATCTGTGTCTTGAACTACGATCAATCAGAATTAACGAGGCTAATTAAATGCTTTTCAAGAATAGCTCCCAACTCCTGGACCTGGAGATGGACCCAGGATCCTCGGCATGATAGTACAGCCTGTGCCACCACATCTATCTTCTATTTTTAGCAGTGCTAGCATAGGTAAAGCTAGCGTGGGTATGTCTGCCTGAGCTGTGGCCACACTTCAGTCTGCAGTGTAGACAAACCCTTACACTCCAGTGCCTACATCACTTTTGAAAATAGCATTTAGGCTCCAAAGGCACTTAGGAACATTTGGCAATATTACCCCAATTTTTTTTTCCTTTGGAATAGTTTTTTTAAAATCCATATTTAGCATTTCTGTTGGCTTTAGGTTTTGTAACTGAAATATTGGGACAAATTTGACCCTACACTGCAAGCCAGTCCTATAATGAACCAGCCACTAAGTTTGGCAATTTCACTCTGGGGTTCTCTTCCCCTGCATTCACAAGTGACCCTGCAATAACAAATCAGTGCCCACTAGAGACCCTACCATAACAAGGCAGTGTGCACACAGCCCAGTGCTTATGATGAGCAATGACATGGTTTGGAACACATTGATATTCCCCCTGACGTGTCCTTTCTGAGGGCATCAGCGTCAGCAGTCCTTTTAACTGTGAAGCGATAAGGATGACTCATGAACCATTCAGGCAGAGGTAGTGTCAGTGCCTTAACGGTCCATCGGGTTTCCAACGTGCATCAGCAAAATCGGGGATGAGCAGGGAAAAGAGAGTCACGTAAATCCCTAATTTCTAGGGAGGGGATTATGGAGACAAGAAAAACGTTATGTCCCAAGTGTGCTTCATTTGTGACATGGGACATCTCTCCTGGAAACCCAATCTCCTCTGTCCTTCAAGCATGAAGTCCACTCACTGCTATCTCTATAATACATTAGTGATATTAGAAATATTAACTCTAGAAACTGTCCACGGGGGTAGAAGTTTTACATCTGTTAATAGCCTCATCCTCACCTTTCTGCGCCCACAGTTTGGGTATTAACTCATGGGATTTGGCAGGCTGGGATCTGTGTCCTCCGGAATTGTTACAAGGAAATCTGCTGGGGTTGCTAGACTTGGAGAGATAAAAGCAGAGCTCCTGAGAATTCGGAGAAGAGCAACAAAGATGAGTAAGAGGCTCAAGGATATTGACACACAAGGCTGGGGAAAGATGAAAACCACTAAATCTCTATAGCTTGGCTAAGCAATGCCTAGAGTTGGGACAATCACCATCTCCAGGTGTTTGGATGGTGCAAATACCAAGGAGGGAGAGGACTTAGGGGGATCCAGAAGTGTGTGGTGATCATCAGAGGAACAGGATGTAACTGAGCGAGAAAAATTTTAGGATGAGTAATAGGAAAAATGTCCTGGCTGTGCTGATTCTTCTTCGACTTGGATCAGCTCCCAAGGGCAGTGCTATCACTTGAGACATTTTAGCCTGGGCACCTGAATAGACTGTAGGGAACAATTTTGTAGTGCCAGGGGATAGACCTGCTGCTGCCTTGTCTGATGCTCTGGCAAAGTCTATTTCTTCAAATCCCTCCTCTGGCATCCTCTCACTTTCTGTGTCCAGTTCAGCCTCCTTATTCTCAACTTCAGAGCTCTGCACTGCATTGCTCAGTCCTTGCGCTCTCTTACTATTTCACTCTGCCTAAGCACCCCCCAGCCACTCTCCTTTCTGTGTCTTCTTCAGTGCTGCCCCTTTACTCCTAAAAGCCCCCCTCTGACCTGCTCTGGCCGGCCTCCCTCAACCCTCTCTCCCTTTGGATCTCTCTTTAAAGCCTCCACCACCTTTTCCCAGGAGGCCTATACACCCCAAATACACCCCAGCGACTCACCAAGATCACAACACCCTTCCCTGCTGTGACACTGGTCACCCAGCGCATTGCCTGTGTGGTTTGGTTTTTCTGGGAGATCCTTGGGGACAAGGGCTGCATCTCCTCGGTGTTCTGTGGAGCTGAGCAAGCTGCCAGCTCAGGGCAATTAACTCCCAAACAGCCTGGAATCGAGTTGGTCTTCTCTTTAACAGCCCAGAAGAAAGGAATCTGACCCTGAAATATGTGCCTGAGCCCCTTGGAGACCTGACAAAGGACTTGGTGCTGCACTGTAATGATTTGCTTTCCCAGGCTGGCTCTGAAGATCCCTTTTTGGCTAGTTCTTGAAGAGAGTTTAATTGCATGTAGAGCACAGAGATAGAGCAGTGCATGGTGTATACCAGGAATCTCAAACTCAGATCACCATGAGGGCCACATGAGAACTAGTAAATTGGCCCGAGGGCCGCATCACTGAAACCTTTTCATACAATGATACAAAAGTATAGTCAAAAATGAAAAAAAATGAAGAGTAATGTAGTATTCTATTAAAAGTCAATGTATTAACTTTTTAAAAACTGTAATGCAAAGAGGAGTTTTAATAAAATATAAACACTCAGTAATGTTTGGAGCTTGGCTGCCCGTGGAGTCGGCGCCTATGGTGGGCCACAGGAAATAACTCCGCGGGCTGCATGTGGCCCGCGGGTCGCGTGTTTAAGACCCCTGGTGTATACCTACCATGCAGCAGGGTCACAAGGTGTGACGGAGTAGGGAGCGAGATGGATTTGACCTGGGAGGCTTGCGGGGGAGGTTCCCTGGGACCTGCTGCATTGGGAATGCGAGACTTTACCTGGGGCTGTAACATGAGCCAGGACGGGGGTTGGGAGGTGACACCTTTGGCTGGGAGAATGGACAGGCTAGAGGAGGGGCCCCGGGGGAGGGGAAGAGCCTGCTGGAGGGTTTGTCTAGGGAGTTGCAGTTTGGAGCTGGGTGGTGAAATGCAGGGAGCCCCAAGGCTGGGGTCTAAGCTCCCTGCCGCCTGGAAGGGCCCACAGGAGGGGTCCTGGCTGTACTGACAAGCTCTGTTTGGATTGTGTTCCTGGCATCTCTAATAAACCTTCTATTCTACTGGCTGGCTGAGACTCCCAGTGAATCCGGGGAAGAGGGGTGCAGGGCCTGACTCCCCCACACTCCGTGACACAAGGTGCCCCTTCTTCCTCTAGAATCCCTGCAGCTTCTCCAGCAATATTAAAAGCTACACACAGAGAGGGAGTGAGGCGGAAAGAAACAAAGATAGAAGAGCCTGCCAGGTGTGGGCAGGAAACCCCCTCATGGTGACTCGCCCCAAACAGTGTCAGGCAAATCCCATGTAAATGGAACATAAATGTTTTATGAATCCAGCCCTGGCAGAGTAAATTAAAGGGTCATTAATGGGCTCATTAAAGAGCTTTGCACTTTGTGCTGAATTATGAAAACTATCACGCAGTGTTAAATGAAATGGAGTTTTAGGAGAGATTTTTAAACTCTTCTAACTAGTTCTCTCTGTCACTCTCTGTTTTTTTTTTTCCCTGAGAAATGTCTTTCGAGAGCGCCGCCTGTAGTGCTACAAACTAGATTTAAATTATAAATCTTCTTATGTTCCACTAATGGCCCAGAATTTTTCTCGAGAGCTGCCTGAGGTTCATGCTGACAAAGAAAGGGCCCCTTTGTCTCTACTTAAAATGGTGTCTTCGTCCTCCTCTGAGAAGATGCCGAGCAGGGGGTTACCTACAGGGGCACCTAAATGGCAGTGAGCGATGCAGGTGCTGCCGTGGGTGCTGGGACTGGGGGACATGGGCAACAGATGGACTAGGAGGGTAGCAATGCTGAGCTTGCCATGTAGGGTTGCCAACTTTGTAATATTTAAAAACCAGAAACTCCAGCAGGAATGCTAGAATCTCCCCTGCCCCCCCCATTTCCCCCAGGCCCCGCCCCTGCCCCAGCCCTTCCCCCCAGGCCTCATCCCTGCCCCACCTCTTCCCCCGAGGCCCCACTCCTGCCCTCCTCCTTCCCCCTGAGGCTCCACCCTGCCTTCCCCACTGCAGTAACCGGACTTTGGGTGTCCCATCAGTAGATCTGACCAGATGCCATCAGGTCCCCTTTTCAACCGGACTTTCCGGGGGAAAGTGGGGGACTTTCTGGTCGAAAACTGGAAAACTGGCCACCCTATTAATGCCATGGCTTTTCCTTGCCTCACAGCCCACTCTGTTTCTACCAGCCCTTACTTAGATACAAGCTCTTGGTTCCTGCCAATGGAAATGGTTTTAGCTGTTACTGATCGCACAATGGTGAGTCCACACACAGCTAGCACCGGGAGTTGAGCTCATGTTGGTTGTTAAGCGATGACATTTCTGCACTGCCACAAAAGACACGGTGCTATTTGAGCACAGAGGCCCAAGACCGCAAGAGCAGATGCTGCTGCAGGGGGTGAATCGGCAGAGCTGTGTGGGGAAGCCTGAGCCTGGAATAACAGATGGTGCTGTGGGCCGGGGTTGAGGGGCATTGGCAGAGTGATCTGATAGTTCCAGGACTGGAATAGCGGGAGGGGCTGCAGCCTGCAGGTCACGACTGCCTTGCATTGGCAAAGCTGGGTGTGCGGGAAGCTGTTGCAGCAGCTGCTTGCACGATGCTTGCCTGTAGCCTGCACTATCGGCCCTTTGCTCTTTATAGCACTAAAACAGCCATTGCAAAGACCAGAGCTGGCCTGATAGAGTGGTGACATATGCTAAGGGCATCAGATAAGCAGCTGGATTAGAGAATCAGTGGAGTCTGTCTCCCCATCTTTGCGCATCTCATGTCTAACGAATCTCTCAGTTATAGCAATGAGAAGTAAACAAAGCCATAAGAATTATAAATGCCAACAAGCACCAGCCCTCTCCTTCCCCCATCGTTCCCTTCCCTTCCCGTCTTTAAATTGCTTCTTGATGAGGAATACTGGGGCCGCCTGCTGCGGAACGGAGGTGACTCGATATAAATACCCATTTAATGTCCCAATAATTGTTACTATGAATAGATGCTAATTAAGAGGTTACTTTGGAGAGGCTGGGCCTACTGAAGTCATGTATCCCTGGCTGGTGGCTTGTTGTGCCGGCTCTGTCACAGGGAACCAGACTTCACAGGACCACACCTCAGGTCTAGCACCGAGACAAGAGGCAAACGACAAGGAAGCAGGGTTTGGGCAGGCGCGTGTGTGGAATGTTCCACCCTGGTGCAAGCGCTTTGGTGTTCAAGCCTCTTCAGCTGCAAGAAAAGGACACACACGAGTCAGCTGCTGCCTGGTTTGGGCCCGAATGCATCAGATCTCCGCTTCTCACCTTTCCCTAAGGCTGGCTTTATCCAGGCACCTGGCACCCAGCGTTCACTGATCAGCTGAGGGAAGGACAAAGACTAGACACGAATCTGCTCACAAGAAATAGCAATGTTGTATCCAAGCTTGGCCAGACATACAGAGGGGCAGATTGTAGACCCCGCCTCCTCTCGCTCATGAGCAGTTACTTACACTAGCAGTCCCACTGACTGCAGTGGCACTCTTTGGGTGAGTAACTGCTCACCAGTGCGAGTTAGGGGTTCCCAGTCTGACCTGGAGATGACATAGGACCTTCAGCACCTCTAGTCTCTTGGGCTAGAGGAGCAACCTTATTAGCTGTCAGCAAATGGCAGGCTGGGCACAGTCGCATGCCCTAAGTCAGCAGAGTAGACAATCCTGTGATATAATTACACATATCTCCATACAGAGCAAACTATCCAGTCTCCGTAGACAGGTGAGCTGTTTCCTAAGAGACATTGCACATGGAGTGAAGCACGTGCGACAAGACCCAAAGCATGATTTGAATGAGCATTACCCATGAGGCTGGGGACACAACCCAATTCAAACGCAGTGAAATATGCATTTTTGCCCAAGCTTGGACCAGATTCTCTCATTCTCACTCAAGCCAGGGTGAATTTCAGATGAGCCTGGGGATAATATATACATAACTAGTAGTAAAAGCCAATCTGGAGGCTTCTCTTTGAGATTTTGGGTGCATTAGAACTCAAGGGTGCAAGTCCACACGTAATCAAAGAAAAGATGGATGAGGCCATAAGAACCCAAATGTCTGTTTCTGCCATCTCTATTGCTGATACTTCACCTATCAAATCTAACCCAATCTATCTCTGGTATTTTAATGGAGTCCATAAGCATGGTATCTTTAAACTGGGGTCCAAGCAAGAGGAAGCTCTGCAAAGTCACAAAGCTAGCTAAATTTTCTCTTTTTTAAATTAATCCTGAGATAAAAATGAATATGGTCTAATTTCACGAGGTGTTGAGCACCCACATCTCCCACTGATCTCACTGGGAGATACCACCTCTCATAATCAGAACATCCTGTTTTAACTGATGGGTGTAAAGTTTGTAAGTTTCAGGGTCAGCAAAAAGCACATTGGTGACCCCCAAATCCTCATTTGCTGAATTCTGTTTCTAACAGATGATGAGTCACATTTTCTGAAGTGTCCTGCACCCAGCAGCTCCCATCATTCTCCTTGCCTTTGAAAGCTAACTGAGTCCATCCTTAAAAGGGTGGTTTCCCCAGAAATTGGGGATTATCACAAAATCTGCATAGGACAGGAACTGCTGCTGTCCCCAGGAGTCCTGCCGCTGGATTGTGACAGGAGAAGGGACAGTAAGCCCCATAGGGAGGTAGACAATGCAGAGGCCACCAGGAGAGAACAATGTCCTTAGCCATATGTGCAATGAATCTACAGGCTTTATAATCAGCCTTATCCCCCAGCCCAATTCACTCAGTGGCATCACGTCCCAGTGCTTGTGACATCATAATTCAGTGACGATGGGAACTGCTGTGATGTCACTGACGCTGGCTGAATTCATTCATGCAGGATGGGCTGTGAGAGAGGAAGAGGTAAAACTGCTGAGTGTGAAACAGAAAAGGGTCCAGATCCATGCCTGGTGAACCTCTAGGCAATGTAGTGTGTGAACTTGCTCCATTCCGTTAATGCACAGATTTCCTGGTGATTAGCACTGACGTGCAGGGAAATTCAGGAACGGGACCTGACAGCTGTACGGGGTTTCAGCCACGGACCTGCTTTATTAAAGTGTGCCGGAATGCCGGCTGTGGCTCTTTATAAGCATCTTGGCCAGCACTTGGCAGGCTTCGTTGTATTTTTCTCGCTGGCTGAGAGATCCCATCTGCCTTGTGGTTTGCTTTTCTCAGAACTGAGGGCTCCTAAGCAGGAGCCTTTAGCGTTCTGCTGAGCACCACTTACTGGGAATGGGTCGGAGAGATTTTTCGAGAGCTCTCAACTCAGAAATTGCTGCAGCTTTCTTGCCTGCTTCAGGAGGGTTTGCCACCATGGCGCAGGAGGTGGGGGAATCATTGTCCTGGAGCCAAGTGGAACTGATTGAAGGGGATGCTATCAGCAAAGGGGATGGCCAGAGGGGCTGGGGTGGGAGAGTGAAAGGACACAAAGACCTTTGGGGGTGAGAAAGAACTCAACGAAGACACGTGCTAGACTGTTTCCCCCATAAACCATTAGGAATAAGCTCCATTTCCACAGCTTTCCAGCTTGTGAAGGATTCTGGTTGGGAATAAGTTGATCTCCTGTGCTACAAATGTTCCCTGTCTGAGGGTAGCTGTGGAGTTGTGGATACAACACCAGCCTGAGAGCTCTGCTGCTAACCTGTGTGACATTAGCATTGCCCCGCTCGGTGCCTCAGTTTACCCATCTGCACGAGGATGATGATCCTCGGCCCCCACTGTGAGATGGACTGATGGCGGGCACTATATAGTGTGAAATATGAAGACAGCAATTTCCAGCTGAGAAGTGAAGCTTCTACCATACCAGCTTAGCCTGGGAGAGCAGCCCCCAAGAGGAGCCTGGTTTAGCTTTGGCTGCAATGCTAGAAGATGCTCACACAGCCAGTCCAAACATTGGCTGAAGGAATGCATTGACTGGCAACGTTTTCTTGGAGGAGCCACCTATTGGCTCACGTGACACCCCTGAGGCTTCCTGGAGAATTCACAATCCAGAGATTTACAGGGTCTTTGCTCAGGAGGGAGAAAGAACCAACTAGTGACATCTGAGTCCTGGCATCATTCCAAGCAGCAGGAGTAGGGGGTGCAGGTGACCAGTCTTATTCAGCAATAGGGCATCACTTCATTGATCCTGATACATACACTTGGGGGGGGGGAGACTGGGGTTAGGGGGGCTATGTCCATTGCATAGTTTAGGGGCCCTCGAAAATTACAAAATGATGGAGCCCACTTCCCTTCCCCTCAAAACCATGTGATTGGGTGGGGCAGCAGGGGAGACAGAAGGGGATGGATGCCACAGGGTGCTGTTACTGGCTGGGTCTCAGGCCAGACACCCCTTCATCCCCGTCTGGGATTTCATCTCAACACAGCGTTTGACTGGTCTCTGTTTACAGGCAAACAACACAGACACGGCGGCGTTCTCCTTCTCTCGCTTCTTGGGGCAAGGCCATGCCAGCTTCCTTGTCTGGGCTCAGGCCCCAAATGCCAGTGGGCTTGGCTCCCCAGTGCCAGGAGTTTTTGCTAGAACATCACCTCAGTGAGTGATGATGGGCACTTGGGGCGCTTGTGTTAGCAGCAGAATCCGGTTGCTTGCAGCAGTGGGGGCTTGTGGCAGGGTCCTTGTCTGCTCAACTCCTTGCCCTGGGCTCTGGGAGAAAACCACAGCTCTCCGATCTGTGCTGAAAAGCACAAACACCCTTCGCCCTGATCCTCCCAGGTATCTGGGCACCTAACTTCCATTGGTTTCAGTGGGAGCCAAGTGTCTAAGTACCTTTGAGGATCTGGGCCCTTATGCCCAAGCGCATCCAAATAACACCACCTCTGGGCCCAATCCTGCAAGATGCTGAATGCTCTCTGTTCCCAGTGATGCTAATGGGAGCTGCAGGTGCTCACTCTCCACGGGAGATCTCCTTGCAGGGTTAGGCCATATCCCTGGCTGATTGCTTGGGAACCCACAACTGCCAGCACATCGCTGATTGGGTTCCTTCACGTTGGGAAGCAGGGGTGCAATAGCCGGGACTGCTCCCTCTTGTGGAGTGGCTTATTCCCCACCTCTGTCATTAGGCGGCAGAGTGACGTGATCTCTTTAAATGTAGCTTTTGCCTTGCCTGTACTAATGGCATTGGCTCAGATCCTCAAAGGTATTTAGGCACCTTGCTACCATTGATTTCAAAGGGAGTTAAGCACCTAAATGCCTTTGAGAAGCACCATCTGGGGCCTTGAATTTTATACAGGCATTGTCAGGGCTACTAAAGAAGGAGGGCTTTGGGGTATAAAAGGCAGCAGGTGGCTGGCCAGCAGGCCTTAGTGCAAGCAATAGTCATGGTTGTGTCTGCTTAGGTTAGGGCAGGGCAGGAGACGGGTGGGGTATGGCAAGGCATGGCATGGCACATATTAACTCTGTGTGTGCAAACTATTCTCACTCAGCTCCTCCCAAAGCTCCCCTTGTTTGCCAGAGTTAAGTAGCCTCCCCACCATTCCCCCTTTTCAGTAGTTTCTCTGCACAGCAGGTAGTCAATCAGCAAACCCATTCTGGGTCACCGTACTGCACCTGCATGTCCTACGCTGTGGCCAAACCCTCGGGGGTTGGGATGGTGGGGAGCTGGTGAGCAGCAGGGGGCAGACGGGCCCGCTCTCGTTTATTGGGAGGGAGAGTTGCTTGTTCTCGATCAACCTCAAGGAATTTAGCAAAGCTTCTCCCTCCTGTGCTGGAAGAGTCTGATGTATGTTTCAGTGTCCCAAAGGAAAGCAGGCCTGGCTGGAGAATTAGCCCTCATCATGTTACCTGTCTGGGAAAGAGCTGGAGAGGTCAGGTTGCTAAGCTCGGTAGGAGATAGATGGCTGGGTAGTTAGAGCCCGACACTCGACAGAGGGAGAGATGGCTGAGAGCATAGCTAGAGGGATGCCCGTGCTGAGAAAATAACACGGGGTGATTTAGTAAGGCTCAGACATGGACCTGACAGCAGTTACATCACTATAAACCATGTTTATGGTGATGTAATTAGCAATGCCATCAATACTGCTTAGCCTGAGCCCTGCAGTTAGCTTGCAGTGTTGTACATTGGGGCAAATGTGGAATAGCCCCCCAATGGCAGCTGAGCTTGGCCACTAAATTCCACTGCAAGGGGAGGGAGAGGGGGAGCGGTAGGGAACGTTTCTGTCTCTACAATGCTCGGCCCTTTTATAGTGGTTTGCAAACACTTGTAAATCGTCGCTCCCTAGAAGGGAGGTAAGGCTGCTAGGGCATATGTTACAGAGGGGAAACTGAGGCACGGAGAGAGGAAATAACTGGAGCAAAGTCACAGAGGGAGTTAGTATCAGATCTTGACTAGAATTCAGGACTTCCTAACTCCCAACCCTGGGCTTATTCCACTAGATCACGCTGTCTCCCTCTCATGCCTGCATACTCATTGAGTGATTCATGCTTCTCTGAGCCAGGCAGGCATCGGGCAGCCTTGGAGCCTGAATAACTATTATCCTGCTTTCCCTCTGCCGCACCCAGGCTGTGTTACAGGCAGCAGATGCCCAAGAGGTCACTGCTAATGTGGCCCCAATAGAACTTACACTGAGTGCACTTTGATGATGCTCAAATCTAGAATTCTCCCAGATTTCACAAGCTGTCACTCTGCCTGGCTAGCAGGGGGCTCTGCGGTCAGGCTGGTGTGGGGTGAGGGCAAGGGCACTACCCACTATCCACAAAGTGTAGTCTCCTCGTCAGGAGTGTGAATGGCAGGGACTCTACTAATGGCACCAGCTTAACCATGGTTATGCACAATACCTTACAAGGTGCATGCTGTGTCAGCAGCAGATTTCTTTCTCACTAGAGTAAATACGTTTTGTGTCCCAAAGGAAATCTTGTTTTTACTCTATCGCTTCCCAAACAAAAGAAATTACTAGATGCAAAATATGACTTGATGATCCAAAGAGAAAACACTAACAAGCAAGAGAGTTCTGAACGAGGGAGACAACGAAACATTATTGAATAGCGTGTGTGCATCTCAGTGTAGTGCTGGCTTCTTCCCACCCCTAATGTGCCTCCCTGTTGGGCACTGCTGAGAGACTCAGAATCATAGAATATCAGGGTTGGAAGGGACCTTAAGAGGTCATCTAGTCCAACCCCCTGCTCAAAGCAGGACCAATCCCCAATTTTTGCCCCAGATCCCTAAATGTCCCCCTCAAGGATTGAACTCACAACCCTGGATTTAGCAGGCCAGTGCTCAAACCACTGAGCTATCCCTCCCCTGGGAGAATTCTTTAGGCTGGCAGGGCCGAGCAACCCCTAATCACTGTGTAGTTCAGTCCCTGGGGCCCAGGCAGACCCTGGCCTCTCTGCTGAGACCGCCAGCAAAAAGGCCAGCCTGCACCCGTGGCAATGGTGCTTTCTGGGATAGGGACCGCTACTCACTGAAGATCACCTCCACAGGCCACTGAGCAGGCGTGACATGGTAGCAGCTCTCGGTCACTCCTGGATCAGGTCGCCTAGAGGTAGTAAAAAGTCCTGTGGGTGAGAGGTGGTCCCCGTGAGCCACCCAGTCCTCTGGTTTATGTCTTAATCTCTTTCCCAAGACACTAAGTAAGCTCGGGAGGTGTTAGCTGGAAACATGCTCCACTGTAAGATGTGCACTTTCCATCAGCTGCTAATACAACCCTTCTCTCTCAAGAGCCCCCTGGGGAAATAGGTAGGGAAAACCCTGCTCCCGAGGAGCACCTGTGACTTCTGCTGCTTCCTCGCTGCTCTCAGTCCCTCCCCACAACTAACTGTGTTTTTATTGACTGTCCCATTCTGACAGCCCGGGGGTGGGGGAGAATGGAGGCGGGAGGGCAAGGACAGGGAGTGGGGGAAAGAAGAAGTGAGGAGGGGCAGGGAGGGAGAGGAGAGGAGTGGAGAGGCAGAGATTGGGGAATGGCAGAGGGAGGAGGAAACAGGGTCTGAGAGGGGCCCTTTCCCATCGAAATCCCAAACCAGGTGAGCATTGTTGGGTTCAGGGTGTCAATGGGAACCTGTGCCTCACCCCAATTCAATGATTCCAGCTGCCCCTGGCACGGCTGTCCCCACAGCAGGACCATGGCCCAATTTCCCCCCTCCTCTTGCTGTGGACCCTCACTTCCGTCCTGCCCCACACAAACCCAGACATTCTGAGCAGAGACCTAGTGATCTCCCCTCCCCCTGCCTTTAGGAGATGGCTCTCTGGGCTTCCATCTCCTCCCAGGGATTTTCAGGGTGACCGGTTGGCCTGACACTCCATCTGCAGAAGCCTAGAGGGCAGGTTAGTTGCATCCTCCCTGGAGACTGCCACAGAACTAGCAGCACCAGGGGACATGCAGTGGGGAGGCCAAGAGCCAGGACAGGCTTATTCCAACTGCATATGGTGTAACAGCCATTGGCAGAACAGTGACCAGGCAGGAGCGAGATCTGCGTCATGGCTCCAGCCATCACCATTCAAACGCTCCGCTGCTCCCGTGGAAGTCTCACCTTAAATTTTGCTTCCTCACCAAAGCAGTTCACTGCCCGCCGCCCCATGGTGCATTTACACATTGGATTGTTATTGTAGGGTCACTTGGGACTGTTGGGCCATGCGCTCGGGTTTGTTAGTGTAGGGTCTCGTCAGGAAAAAGATCAAATGTATCATTTTGCAAAACAATCCTGGCCCATAGGAAGATTCCACGGAGCTCTTAAACTAGCTGGAGGGGGGCATCTGGGGGTGGATGAGCCAGTCTTGGCGGTGTCTGACCCTGGGTTTGTGTCTTTAAACAACATCCAGGGCAGTAGGTGGCAATACTTGCTCTTTTAGGCAGCCAAAGCAGGGCTAGAGAAACGACTGCTGAACAGATCAGTTGAGCCCCCAAGGGTGGGGACCCAGTGGGGAGCCAGTCAATGAAAAGGGCTGTGATTTTGGCGCAGAACTTGGAAGACAGAGGCCTGTGGGAAGTGGGGTCTTCCTCGCCCCCCACAGCCAGGCCCTGCCCCAGCCCCTCCCAGCCTTTGTAGCAGGGAGCCCTCAGTCTCCTCACTGCTCTTCTCTCTCCCCAGCACTCTGTAGGCCAGGCCTCCTCCCTGGGTGATTAGCAGAAGCATCTGTAACTTCCTGCAGAGAGTGGTGGCTAATTGAAGAGCCCTTATCAATATTGCATGGCCCCTCACCTCTAGCCCAGCTAGGGCAGCAGCTGTGATGGAGGATGCTGCCGAAGAGCTAGTGCAGCACACACGTTGCTGCTGCCTCTCTCTGCACTCAGGCAGCTCGGTCTCTCATCTGTTTGCACCCCCCACCCACTCAGCAGCACCCCAGCCCTCGGAGGGCAGCTCATTCCCTTTGGGGAGGATTCTCTGGCTTCCCAGTCGCAGGCCAGTGCACTGTTTGGGCCTGTCCAGGAGCAGCAGAGATGCTGTGCAGCGGTTTGTCCATCACTTCCCCACGCACTCACCTCTCTCTCTGCCTCTCTGTGCCAGTTCCCTGCAGCTCAGCCTCTGGCTCCCAGCACCAAGCGGGTTCCTTCAGCGCCACAGTCAAATGTCCACCATCTTTAGGGAGCTGTGCGGAGAGCTGGAGGTGTTGGCCGGGGACGCAGGCATTTGCAAACATGGAGAGAGGAGCGTTCCAAACGCAGCTGCTAAGATTGTCCCCCTGGCCTGTTGCTCTAGCCACATCTCCCCTCTTTGAATCTCGCCACTGGCCCCCCCACTATTGACTATTGCAGGGGTAGGCAACCTATGGCACACGTGCCAAAGGCGGCACGCGAGCTGATTTTCAGTGGCACTCACACTGGCCGGGTCCTGGCCACTGGTCCGGGCGGCTCTGCATTTTAATTTAATTTAAAATTAAGCTTCTTAAACATTTTAAAAACCTTATTTACTTTACATACACCAATAGTTTAGTTATATATTATAGACTTATAGAAAGAGACCTTCTAAAAACGTTAAAATGTATCACTGGCACGTGAAACCTTGAATTAGAGTGAATCAATGAAGACTCGGCACACCACTTCTGAAAGGTTGCCAACTCCTGGACTATTGCTTCAGCATCAGGCTTCCGGTTCTCACCTTCAAGGCCCTTCATGTGTCTGCCCCTCTGTATTTTTCCTTTCCTCTCCCTCGTTCCTGTGTCCTGTGCTCCGCCAGCGATGCCCGTCTCACTGCCCCGTTCGTGAGCTTCTCACATGAATGTCTTTGCACCTTCTTCCGCCCTGCCCGTTGCATATGGAACGTCTTCCCCGGGCTGATCTGCAGGTCACCAGCCTCTGCCACTTCAGACCTGTCTTTGAGACTCCCCTTGTGACACCTCCAAGAGATCAGGTCAATCAAGGAGAGGTGATTTGATTAAATACTTCCCAGTGACTGGGATCTACAGGGCTGGGCACCTCGCTGTGTGACCTCGTCAGCGCCCCCCTTCCCTCCTGGCGTGTGTTACACTCTTTGCTGCGTCTTCTTTCCAGTCAGCCCAGAAGATCTTTGGGGCCAGGACTGTGTCTTCCTGTGTGTTTGCACAGAGCCCAGAGCCGCGCCGCCTCGGTGCTTGCTGTTACTGGGATACACGTCATACCAACCATAAAGAGATGAGGAAGATCTTGTCTAGCAGTTCCTTGCCCAGGGCCCTTCCAGCAACATCTCCCATTGAGCTGCCCAGTGCCCCCTTTGGGGATGTCACCCCATGATTGAGAGTCCTTGTCATTTGATTCTAGGGAATCATTAGGCTCCCATGACTGCGAGCACCTCACAATCATGCATGTATCCTCACATCACCCCTGTGATGCAGGGCATTGATATTATCCCCACCTCTAAGGCAGCGCCTCCATCAGGTAGGGGGTCCCTTTCTCCTGGTCTGCAGCAGCATCAGCACCTCTACCTGCGGATCTGACGGGGAAAGCTTCCTTCGTTCTGAGCCAGTTGGAGTCTGGGCTCTGCTCCTCTTTGCGCCGATGTTGATCACGCCGGCTGTGTTTATTTTGGAACTGCGGTGTTTTGCAGCTGGCTCAGTGCTGTATCTGTGTCATGCTCTCTCCAGCTCAGTGACAGGAGCCCTGGGGAAGAGAGGATTTAAATATATGCAGCTCTGTGGAACGAGTGGTGATGAGCACCTGAACTTCTGCCTCGTTCACCTGCATGGCAGAGCTCTCAGACCTCTCCGCCTGCCAAGGCTCAAACAGGGGTGGATCTGAAGCTGGGGTGTGTGAACAGCACAGCCCCCTCTAAAATGCATGACACAGACACACACCCCTTCCTCCCAACGGAGGGACACGCCATCACAGGGCAGAAGGAGGGTCAGACGATGCAAGGTTGTAGCTTTGCTGGGGAGTCCCGATTCAGAGAAATGAGAGATGGAAAAGCCCCATTGGGCGCCAGCTATTCCACACCTTGGCTCAGTGCAGGACTATGTTTGTACAGCACCTAGCGCAATGGGGTGCCTGATCCTGATTCGGGCCCTTGGCCATGTAATAGTCCCACCCTTGTCACTGGGCCTGATTTCTGGGTGCTCAGCCATGCTGCAAATCAAGCCCCCAAGGAATTCTTCATATAGAGGGCATCTGAGGTGTGCATGGTGCTTAACAGGCAAACGAAATGACAGGGCCAAGGCCAAAGAAGTTTACATGCTAAATTAGACTTAACATAGCAAGTGACGACAATGGTCCTTATATAAGGATCTTTCCTCCCATGTGCCACCAGCACCACGGTCCTTTCCCTATGTAAACTGTCATTCATCCTTTATTTATCGGGTAAGTGCCGCAGTGCTGTCAGGGACCTCGCGGCCTGAAGCTGCAAGTGTTATACCTCCGAGGGACTTGGCAGCCTGACAAGATGCCGGGCTTGGGTACAAACTGTAAATGTTACCGCAAAACATTGCAGGCTGGTGTCCTGCCAACTTACAAGCAACGCCTGTTAACCCTTCCAGGCTAGCATTGCTAAAGGGTGCTCCCGGGCTGGGCGAGCCGCTCGGTGCATGTGCACACGCGCGCTTTTCAACAGGCGACGCTCAAGAGTATGAAACGTACGGCTGCCCAATGGAAGAAAATAAGTAAGCGGCTCTGAGGTGCATGGCCATATAGGTACTTCACATGCCCCTTTTCACCACAGCTAGGGTGCAAACTGAGCTGCTTCATGGAGCTGAAGGATCATCCCGTTCAGGGAATTGCTGTAGGAATGGCTGAAAAGCCTCTCACATGCGCTCTGTACCCAACACATCAGATCGCCGAGAAATGGGAACTGGCTGGGGGTGGAGGGAAGGGTTGAGAAAACGGTTTCACTGTTATTTAAATTTCCTCTACATTAAAATGTGAGCGTTAGAGAAGTTCCCCCACAAAACTCCCCCAGCCAGCTGTGGCACAGGACAGACATCGTAGAGAAGCAGAGCAAATGAAGTCATCGGCAGTGGAAAAACACGCCAATACAGCCCAATATAGAACAATGCAAATCCCACCTCGTACACAGAGCTGAAAGAGAAACATCTTCCCTCTGTCTAATCCATTACCACGCACTTATTCCAATAACAAATAACTTAGGAAGTGAGAAACCCAAATTCAATTTCCCTCTCAGTCCAAGTAAATACGAGGAGGCTGCCAAATTTGACTGAATAAAACCCAGTGATCTCATATGTTTTCCTTGAATGTATGAAGAAAAATAAGAGCAAAGGGGTTTTTACCCCACCAGCAGGGGATACAAGCTCTGAGTAGGGTACCGAGCGGAGTGAATATTTTAGAGCAGTGATGTCCAACCAGCAGCCCTCACGGCTCTGTATTGCGACCCTAGAGGGTGGCTGGGTTAAGGAGAACATTTGCATTTGATGATGAATTGAAAACCATGACCCTGAGCCGGGCCCGGAGCTGTTCAAAGGGCAGGGTTTGAATGAGGCATGTCACTATGGGGAAGGGGTTGGAGATGCCGCCTTTCCAGCTGTCTGCCTCTGCGTCCCTGGCAGCCCCCTGGGCAGCTTGCTTCCAAGCTTCCATGCTTGCTGCAGCCTCCCTGCAGCACCTCAGCTGGCTGCGTCCCAGGAGAGGGTCGAGTCGACAGCTCTGATTGCCCCACTGCCTGCTTCCCGCCCAGCCTGGGGGAACTCCAGGGAGAGCAGGAGCGGAGCTCGACTTCGGGCATCACCTAGCAAAGAATGACTTCCCTCCACCCCACAACTACCCAGGCCAGCCTGTCCCATCCCACGCTAGAACAGGTGTCCTAACTTGCAACAGATCCCTATTGACCCATACGCCAGCTGGAGACAGGCCAAGTGCAATGTGCTCCAGCCACGGGCTACGTCCTGGACACCAGGCTCTGTGGGCAGGGAAGCATTGGAGCTAGCTGCATGCCCAGTGGGGATCGCCCCATACCAAGGGAATCACCAGCTGGGGAACTGGGGGTGGTTTCTGCTCCTTGGCGCTACCTGAGTGATCGAAAGGGAGCAGAACAGGCCAAAGAACCTGCTCCAAGGTGGCAATTTTGGTCTTTTGGAAAGAATACACTTTCCTCAGGCTCAAGAGGGTGGCCGCTGGTGTATTATTGTTTAGCTATGTTACTAGTTCCGTTACTTAGCATTTGATATTTGTAATGATCTTAACACGCTACAGCTGGGGGAAAGATCCCCAGCAAAACCATATCTCCTCCGAGTTAACCTGAGTTCACGTTTGCCAAACTTCCAGTGAAACTGGAGCCCCGTAAGGCAAACATAGACATCGCCCAGCACAATTGCAGGGACTGTCCTCTCCTGCTGTGGCACCAGCAAGCAGGCGGTGGCAAAGGTTCACCTCACTTTTGTGAATACTGAGCCGGGTTTGGTTAGGGATGGGCATGTAAGTTATGTGGTGGTGATGGGTGGGACTTCCTGATTGGCTGAGTGCACCCCACATGGCCAAAATTGTTAGCAGAAGCCATTTTGGCTTATTGATGTCAGCCGGATATAGGAGTGGTTGGGCTGGCCTGCTCTCTCTGCCCTGGTCGTGATTTAAACCTTGTGCTTCGGGGTTTAAGCCAAATTCTGACATTCAGAGATCAGGATGAGTCCTAGGTGGGGGGGCAGGTCATCCCACATCAGCCTACGGCTGGGTTCTCACACCTTCCTCTGAAGCTTCTCGTACTGGCCTCTGTCAGATCCAGGCTATGGGATGAGATGGACCTTGGGTCCAATCCAGTCTAGCCATTTCTGTGTTCCTATGTATGTTATAAATATGTGTGGTGGCTTAAGTGTTTCTTTCTCTTTTCTACAAGCCAAAATTGTAGATTTTCTCTTCACAACCCAAGATTGCCCAGAATGTGGTGCTCTTCTGTTAAACAAATAAGTCCTGTTATTTATAACTTTGCAGCCACATAAAGACCCACGAACTGGCCCCGCTCTCTTTGAAACTCCCCACCCACCCATGACTCCCAGCCATAACAATAGCAGAGACAAGATGGCCGCTGAGGTAGTTCTGTGTGAAATATGGTGATTTCACAGGCCAAGAGGCTCTCTCTCTCTCTCTCTCTCGCTCTCTCTCTCTTTTTTCATGGCATTTTGAAGATTCAAAAATGACATAAAATGGATTGGTGAGCAAAATGTGTGAAATTTTGCCCAGCTCTCATAAACATAATGAATTAAACTTCACCATCCCTACCTCTACCCCCACCTCACCTCTTGGAGATACGTGGGTTAGAAGTATTTTCCCCCTTGTCTGAGGAAAATGAGGGCCAGAGAAGTAAAGTGACTTGCCTCAGGCCACCCATCAATTCTGTGGCAGAGCTGGGATAGGCACGCTGGAGCTCCTGGCTCCTAGTGGCAGCTCTCTGTTAAACCCATTAGATTAAGATGTTCCCAAATTAAGCTCATGGGGCATCTCCTGGTCATCTGAAGGTAGCGAGCTAGACACATATGGTGCCGGTTCTTCCCCTAGTTTCCAGCGAAGGGGAAGAGAACAGAGGGGCAGAAGAGATGAAAGGAGAAGCCATCATAGACACGTGCTATGTCTACACTTGGAGCTAGGGGGCTGATTCCTAGCTTGCACAGACATACTCGCATTAGTTCTCATTGAGCTAGTGCACTAGTGTAGCCATGGGAGGCACAGGCAGCAGCGGCATAGGATACTACTGCCCTGAGTACAAACCCGCCTGGGCCCCGCAGGTACATACATGGGGCAGGTAGCCCATGCCACCTCTCACCGCTGCCCGTGCTGCCGCCGCTACACTACAGTCTCTAGCATATTAGCTAGGTGAGAGCTAGTGCGAGAATGTCTGCCCAAGCTGGGAATCACACCCCTAGCTGCACACATAGAGCTAACCACAGTTTGATTGACTTTTATCCTAGAAGAAAAAAACGTTCAGCTAACTCAGGTTACCTGAAAATACGACCCCAAAGATACTTCACCACACAAGCGACTGCTGCAGTTGTCCCAGGGTGTTATGGGATCACCAGTGGGAGATTAGTTGGGCTCCCTGGGATCAGGAGTAGACAGGGAGGAAGGAGTCCATGGGACAGTATCTCTGTTGAGATATGGACCCCCGCCATCTATAGCGTGAGAACTCCCAGTGCGAGCCCATGCAGCCAAACTCAGCCACAACCAACTTAAGGGAGAGGTGGAGAAAAATGTTTCTCTGCTACATTAGAAAACAGTTTGGTCTCATTAAAAATCAGCTTTCACCTGCTACTAATTTTCCTCTTGGTTACGAAGGCCTTGTATGTTTGTTTGTGTGACTGACTGAAGAGGGAAAAGGAGCTGTTCACACAGTAAATGACGGCACATATTGGAAGGGGACACACTGGTTAATGAGCAGGGAATGGGGACCAAGATGCAACTGCAAGAACAAAATCCTCTCCCAGAACTTGATGGGAAGCCTGCCAGGAGGCTGAGGGTTTGCCTGCACAGGGGACTTTCTGAACCAATGTAGCTGTGTTGCTAGCCCCTAGCACAGACTTGCTGCTCTGCTGCAAAAGGTGACCTGTCCCTGTGCAGCTTACCCTGCTCCTGTCTCACTGAAACCAAGGGGTGTTTGCTGGAGTGGGGCCAGGCCCGCAAGGGATGTACATATCATGATGGAGTGAGCTGCATTGGTGAAAGTCACTTTTTGCACTGGTTCAGCCCGTCTCTACCTGGGAACTTGCACTGGTGAAGCTACGTCAGTGCAAGAATCCCTTGAGTCGCTAACTGAGAGGAAACCAACTTACATGCATAAAGAAGACATATTCAATCACTCTAGGTATGTCAATTGGATGTCTGATGAGGATTCCCTTTTTATGCCCATCTTGACCCCTCTGTTTCCTCCCTCCCACCTTGTCCTTCCCACCCCTGTGCCCTCTGCCATGCATACTGCCCCCATGCATGCAATGCCCTCCCCAAGCCTCTTTACTGACCCACCGCCCTCTCCTCAGACCAGCCTTTCCTAAAGACTCCCTCCTCCAGCCTTGCCTACATGGAGTGAATTGTACATTTCAAAATAAAATCAGCCAGCCCACCTTGATGTGTATGTTCCCATGGGGCAAGGGCAAAGAGCCCCATTGATCTCAGACAGATTCCCATTTACTTTAAGGAAGATGGGCCTGGACCCATGTGAGCAGCTGTAGCATTCTATCATTGTCACCTTGTCCTGCCTTCTGCTTGTTTATTATCCCCATTCATCGTACCATGTGTGAATTGAACTTGTAACCTCTGTGGAACAGGGGCTGCATCTTTACATCTCCCTTCAGGGCTCCTACAGCATCCCCCACTGGGACAGCTCCGGTTTCTGTTCAGTGCTTAGCACGCTGAATGATAAATAAACATTAATAACGATTATCCTCATTGCCTCTCATTTCATGCTTAAAATGAGCTCTGAAAACAGAGCCCCAAGCAAGCCCAGCCAGTGCTAC
Organism: Chelydra serpentina; assembly: GCA_037349315.1. Taxonomy (NCBI): domain Eukaryota; kingdom Metazoa; phylum Chordata; order Testudines; family Chelydridae; genus Chelydra; species Chelydra serpentina. Next base: position 25,259,418 of record JBAIAC010000033.1, read on the forward strand.
AGGATTCCAGTTCCTATAGAAACACATATGACAGCCACATGCATGTACCCAGTTCAGTAAATTCTCAGCCGCCCGCAGTGGTGTTACAATAAATACACACCCATATCTATTAATACCGAGCGTGGTGGCAAAGCTGGTGTTTCAGCAGCTTCCAGCTGCCCGCGACGGCAAATGTTTTGCACATATTTTCCCATTCTAAAGAAGGCCTCTTTGCCTCCTTAGCTGGATGGGACTGACCCCCACTAGCCCAATCCAGGTTACCCCCTTGACAGTCCAAATGTCTCAGGCTTCATTCCTTCTTCCCCTTCTGTTTTACAGCATATTACTGCCCATGACCTCATTTTATGGCAGTCGCCTTCATTAGCTGACTGCTGTAAATTGCCATAAAGTGAGGTAATAAGCGCAGAGCGGTGCCATTAAAACACTCCATGAAAACAAACTTGGAAGGCTCCAGCTCAAGATGTTTTGAAGTGACTCTTTCATCCGGTCTCGGAGCTGCTCTGAGGGCTCCCAGCACGACTGGATTGAGGGCCAACATCAGAGGAAAGGGAGAGGAACAGCGAGCACGGCACTCGTTAGCGAGCGCATAACGTGGGAACGTTTTAGGTCACACACTCTAGCAGATGGGTGTGGAACTTGGGAAGATTCCTCTTCCATGGGACCTCGACAGCACCAGGAGTCCAAGGCTGCCAGGATCTAAAGTTCATTGCACCCAGTCCCATACCGGTTATCAGGGAGCTCTGGTCCTGGAAAATCAAGCCCCTGTGGCAACAGGACATGGGGGATTCTGCAGTAGGGTGACCAGATGTTCCGATTTTATAGGGACAGTCCCGATTTTTGGGTTTTTTCTTGTATAGGCTCCTATTACCCCCCACCCCCTGTCCTGATTTTTCATACTTGCTGTCTGGTCACCCTATTCTGCAGAGGCTGAAAGCCAGGATACAATGACAGGGGAATGTTAAAGGGCTCCAGGGTTGGGTTCAGACAAGTACCTAAAGGCCACGAGCGTCTCAGAATGTCCCAACCTCCAAGCCAGGCAATAAGCTGCCTGGCATTTTCCTCTTCCCACTCAGGTGGGAGGCTAGGGTTGCCAACCCTCCCGGTTTTGCCGGGAGTCTCCCGGAATCAGGCCCTATCTTCCGGAGGCTACTGAAGCCAAACCAGGAGATTTTAGGCCGCTAAAAGTCTGGTGGCACAGCGGGGCTAAGGCAGGCTCCCTGCCAGCCCTGGCTCCGCGGTGCTCCCAGAAGCGTCCGACATGTCCCTGCAGCCCCTAGGGGGGAACAAGGAGTTTTTGCATGCTGCCCGTGCGCCCCCCCCCCCCCAGCACCGACTCCACAGCTCCCATTGCTCGGGAACTGTGGCCAGTGGGAACTGGGGGGGCACCTGCAGGCAGGGGCAGCACACAGAACCTGTCCCCCCGACCCATGGACCACAGGGACATGCTGGCCACTTCCGGGAGTGGCACGGGGCCAGGGCAGGCAGGGAGCCTGTCTTAGCCCCACTGCGCCGCTGCCCGGGAGCCGCCCGAGATAAGCGCTTCCTGGCCGGAGCCTGCACCCCGCACCCCCTCCTGCATCCCAACCCTCTACCCCAGCCCCTTTCTGCACCCAAACTCCCTCCCAGAGCCTGCACCCCACACCCCATCCTGCACCCCAACCCTCTGCCCCAGGCTCAGCCCAGAGCCCCCTCCCAGACTCTGAACACCTCAGCCCCAGCCCAGAGTCCAGAGCCCGCACCTCCTCCCGTACCCCAACCCCCTGCCCCAATCTGGTGAAAGTGAGTGAGGGTGGGGAAGAGCGTGTGATGGAGGGAGTGAGCAGGGTGGGGCCTCAGAGAAGGGGCGGGGTAGGGGGCGGGGCAAGGGTGTTTGGGTTTGTGTGATTAGACAGTTGACAACCCTACTGGAGGCGCAGGCCCTCCATCTCAAAAGGCCCTCAACCAGGCCTCAGGTTTGGTGGCCATGATCGATAGCACGTGGATGTCCCACTGCCAGATTTACAGGCACAGGCAGGCAGTAAAGTGGCAAAACCAAAGGCTGCCCTGGGGCCCAGCGGGAGGTGTGATCCAGAGGGGAAAGGGCCTTTCCTGGGATGGTCGGACATTTGAGTCTGGAGCCAGAAAATGCAGAGTCCCAGGGACATGGGGAATAATGGGGACCAGGAGGAAATCACCTCCGGTGTGTGGATCTCAAAGGAGCTGAGATTTGGGTGAAACTATGTGTCAGTTACCCACACATGTCCCCCCACCTCCCTGGAAAGCCTCATCCTCCAACTGCCCCCATTTACCCCCACTGGGCTCCTCTCACAGTGTCCGCATGGCATAGCCACCTGTCCTGTTGGCAGGCAGGCTATTGCAAGCACTAAGACAGAATCATACCACTGGGTGGGACTCTGGGAATAGGTGAATGCAGTTGTGGGGAGGAGAGTGCACATGTTAAGGAGCAGGCGGTGGCTGTGGTGCATGGCAGTGTGTGCAGTTGTGTCTGCATGTGTGTTTATTTCTGGGGAGGTGCGTGTCTCCACTATGATGAGTTTAGATATTTATAATCAATGTGTACTTATGAACTGATGGAAGTTGAGGGGTTCTGGACAGAAGTGTGGAGATCCTGGTGTGTGTGTGTGTAGTGGTTTCGGTGCAAGGGTGTGGGGGGTTGGTGTGTGAGTAGTAATGTGGCGTGTGTGCAAATATGGAGTTGCACACACAGCACATCCACCTCCGGGTCCAGGCTAGCTATGGAAGAATCACACTTACAAAAAGTGCCCAAAGAAACTCCAGTTTTAATTGATTCCTCTGTCAGCAGCGTGAAGTGGCGGGGTTCCAGTGCAGAGGCGTGGGGTGCATTTGTTAAGAGTTTGCACAGCAGAGGTGTGTATGTGTGCATATGGAACTGGGGGTCAGCTGTCTATGCGTGAGTGGTTGTGTGCACAGGAAACAAGCACATTTGTAACCAAGCTGCTGTATTTATCTTTGCCTCATTCTGCTGGGCATTTCTGGCCCACGACGGACCGGGGAGTGGCGCATGCAAGGAGCTGTCCCGCATTATTATGACAAGTAATTAGGGTGATGTGAGATGCTCCAAAATGACTTTATTAGGCTAAGGAGGGTGATAAACCCCATGCACCAGACAGGCTTTTTAAACATCTCCAGACTGGGCGTGAAAACAGCCGCCTTCCCTGCACACCTTGGCCAGAGAAGAGACTCTCGGGTCTAGCTGCTGCCAGCACCATTTTAGCAGTGACTCAGCCTGAGCGTTAGAGCAAATGGTAAACAAACAGCAGCTGGTTCCTGAGCCAACTGGCACCTGCCAGTGAGCCAGGCAGCCCCCCAATCCACTCCTATCCCTTCCTGTGATAGGCTGTGATGCCCCTGGGTGGTGCCAGGGTGGACGCTGCCAAAGGCAGGGAGCATGCCTGCACTGGGACAAAGATCAGTGGATGGTGAGTGTGGCAAGGGGACAGGAGGCATCAGCTGGTAGAGGGCAGGACTGGGAGACTCTGCAGGCCTTGCATGGTCACTGGAGTCCCAGGAATAAGAGGATAAATGGGACCATGGTGAAGCCTTCCCCTGGAATGGACAGAATGGAGGGGGGTGAGGATGGTACCTATTTAGCATATGGATTTGATGTAGCATCAGCCAGCAAGCAGCTGTCAGATAGGAACATCCTTTGGTCACTTTCTCTGCAGTAGCTTCAAACCCAAGACTGACGTCAGGTTTCATATCTTAATAGTATGAGCAATATAATCCCCTCCCTACCCAGCAAGGAACCAGGCAGCTGGAGCTAATGCCGGCTCACTCGGGCATTAAGTAAAAACAGGCAAGGTTTTCACATCACTCTGAAGAGTATTATTTAAACTTCTTGCTGTTTCCAACACCTGCCTCTCATCACAGCTTTCGATTGGGCCCCATCCTTGCAGGTACAATCCTGCACCTGCAGCTAGTCACAGGTGGAGTTGGGATCACTAAGATATCTAGTTATCAGATATGCAAGTGGAAGCTTGAAACTGAAACCTGTTTCCCTCGTGAAACCTTCTGTGACCAAACCCACACTGTTTGGTTACTGTCAAGCTAGGCTGTTCAGTCTGGCTTGTTAGTGCAGGGCCCCTCATAAGTGCTCAGGAAGCACACTGGCAGACCATGGCTATTGCTTGCTATGGTTGGGTTGCCCTCAGTGCAGACTTGAGCAGACTGGTTTGTTGTTATAGACCAGGGATCAGCAACCTTTGGCCCGTGGCCTGCCAGGGTAAGCCCCCTGGCGGGCTGGGAGGGTTTGTTTACCCGATCACAGTTCCCACTGGCCGCAGTTCGCTGTGCCCGGCCAATGGGGCTGCGGGAAGCAGCGCGGGCCGAGGGATGTGCTGGCCATCGCTTCCCGCAGCCCCCATTGGCCTGGGACAGCGACCCGCGGCCAGTGGGAACTGTGATCGGCTGAACCTGCGGACGCGGCAGGTAAACAAACTGGCCCAGCCCGCCAGGAGGCTTACCCTGGCGGGCCACATGCCAAAGGTTGCCGATCCCTGTTATAGACTGTCTCCCAATCACTGGCTGATGTAGTTTGTTATTGTAGGGTCTCCCATGAGCTCTGAGCTGCTGGCACTGATTTTATTGCTCCATGTGGCTTTGGTACAATGTGGTGATGGTAGAGATCTGCAACAGCCATTAGTGTCGGCTGACTGGATGAAGAGGTAGTGTGTGGAGATGGAGGAGAAAGTGGGGAGAGGGGACTGTGCCTCCGTATATTGTTCACACATGGACTTCCTCCTAAGATCACCATGCTTTGTTTTCTTCTCCACACACAGACACACCCAGCTGGCTATTGAAGATCCCGGGTTGTGTAACAGGCCTTTCCTGTACTAAGGAGAATTATAAGTAGATTGACCACTAAGGGGCGCTCAGAACCCTTTGTGCACATCTTACTGCACTTGCACAGAAAGCCCCACTATACAGAAAGAGGATTTGTCTCCTTTAAAATAGCTTGTTATCTCCCTCCACATTTTGTGAAATAGTAAGGAAATAGTGATCCCAATAATGACACAAGCCTTGTGGGTTATTCCCTCCTCTGGGCCAGCTAGGTCGATTGTGAGTAGTTTGAGGCAGTTTATATTTTGTCCTGTATGGCAGAGAACAAATGAGAATAATAACCAAACCCTGGCCAGTTTCGTCACATTGATTAGATCGTTTTTATTCCTGTCGTATACGGCATGTTAGGAAAGAGGTGATAAATAAGCGCTGTTCCTAACAGCTGGGTTTCTGGCAGCTGCAGGCAGCAGAGTTTTTGCTCAGTACCTCGGAAATTCCACCTGTTTGCTAAGGGTATGTTAATAGTGTAAAGTAGCACGTAGAACACACAGAGATCAGGCTATTTGCGGAACTCCTTGCCCAAGGAACAGTCACGGCCAATGCACAGCAGGTAAGAATCAACACGAGTATGTTTGACTCCAAGAGTGTTTCTTTGTAGATGACGGAAATTCCAGGAGACATGGCCAGTGAAAGTGCTTGTTTGTTTGCCTGCGCATTGCCTCCGAGGAGCAGGGATACGTCCATGCTATGGAGTGAGATCAGCATTTCCCCAATTACAGAGGAAAGGAAGGATGGCCCAGTGGTTAGGCACTAGCCGAGGGCTTTGGTTACATGATCAAGTCCCTGCTCTGCCACAGACTCACTGTGTGACTTTGGGTGAGTCTCCCTGAGCCCCAGTCCCCCATCTGGAAAATGGTGTTGGGAGGATAGCTACGTTAATGACCTCAGACAGCCTGGTGACGGGGGCCCCAGGCAGGTAGAATGTTTGGAGCTCAGGTTCCACCTCACGCCCATCTCTAATAAGGAGATTGTTAATATACCTCATGACGCTGAGGCCAAAGGTCAAATCTGAGCATCTTTCCTGTGGTCTCACTGTAGAACTTCTAGAAGCCTGACAGCTCAGCTGTACACACAGAACAGCCCTGGGGACATACATGCTCCATGTTCACACAGAGCTCTTCTGTTCCAGCCAGGGCGACAGCAACACTGAATGCAGGCGAGGCAGGTGGAGACTGAGGGAATGAAGGAGAGGAATGGAGAAAGCGAGGAGATGGATTAGGGTGGCGATGAAACACTAAAGTTCTCGGGGCAGCTGTTTTCACCCTTTTTCACACTGGGATCCCCTGCCCACCCTTCACCCCTCTCCTTGCTGGGGTCTCCCTCCCATTTAGCAGTATGGGAGGGGCACAGTGGTTGTGACCCCCTGTTGGTTGCACCGCCTAGCTTGGGAACCCAGACCTGAGAGGGAAGCTGTCTTGTTGTTAAGGGATCCCAGGAAAGCTGCCAAAGAGGGAGGGAGGGAGAAAAGTCCAGTGCACACACAGGGCCGGCATGCCCACTAGGCGACCCTAGGTGGTCGCCTAGGGCGCCAAGATTTGGGGGGTGGCAAGTGGCTGGCTCCCGGCTCCCCGCTCAGCTGCTGAGCGGGGAGCGGGGAGGCAGCCGCGATGAGCCACCCTGCTGCCCCCCCCCCCCCGCTCAGCGCTTGAGCGGGGAGCCGGGGAGGCAGCCTCGGCGAGCCACCCCCTGGCTCCCCACTCAGCTCCCGCGGCCCGTGGGTGGTGGTGTGTGTGGGGGGGGTGGGGAGGTTGAGCTTCTGCAGGCGGGGAGCTGGCGGGGGGGGAGTGGCATTTTGGCGGGGGAGCTGGCTAGGGGAGGGGAGCGGCATTGCGGGAGGGGGGGCAGCGCAGGGCTGGTGCAAGGAAATTTCGCCAAGGGCGCGAAACTTCCTTGCACTGGTCCTGTGCACACACAGCACATCCACCTCCGGGACCAGGCTAGCTATGGAAGAATCACACTTACAAAAAGTGCCCAAAGAAACTCCAGTTTTAATTGATTTAATTGAGCCCCAAATATCAGGACTGTCCCTATAAAATCGGGACATCTGGTCACCCTACCAGTTCCCCCACCACTGGCTGTTGCTCACTAAATTCCTAGCCCTTTCCACACAGTGCAAACAGACAAAGAAAGGCCCTGGAAGTGCTGGCTTGCCCCCCTTCATTGAGGGGCCGTGCCGTGCCTGATGCTGACCTAGGATATGGCCCACAGCAACTCTTGCTCTGCCTCCTTGTAGCATTCCGGGGCAGTGGTTTGGGGAGCGGACAGGCATTAATAAATCTGTAGCACTGATATTGTTTTAGCATCCCTCTAATTGGTGCCATAAAGTTAAACCCAGCCATTTAGAGTTCTGCTGGGAACTGGGGCTTCCATTTACCAGTTCTCCCGCACGGCTAAAGGGCACCGCGTGCTAATAGGTGTTAAATTGGAGCATCAAATTTTAATAAGCCTCTTAATGGAATTGTGTGGATCCTAGGTAGCTCTTGGAGGCTTCCATTATGGCACTGGTGTGCCCAAGCAAACCCAGTGTACCTGGGGAGCACCACTGGGAGCTAGGCGGTGGCTGAGAAAAGATAGGGCTACAGAGATGAGACACTGCCTTGCCCTTATAACATGCAGAAGAGACTGGCTGGATTGCTTTCTCTCTGGCTACACACCACAGTAGCATTTAACCTCCAAAATGGGAACTACACATCAATGAGGAGGCTAGTTAAATAAATATTAAAATGAACAGTCATAAGAGTGAAATGTCTGCAAGCTGCATGGAAACTTTTTAAAAACACCATAATAGAGGCTCAAACTGTATGTCTACAACAAACAAACAAACAAACAAACAGTAAGAGGACCCCAAAAATGCCACCATGGCTAAACAGCAGCGAAAAAGAGGCAGTTAGCATCAAATCCTACTTAGGAAACCAGAAAGGATCATAAACTCGAGCAAGTCAAGTGTAAAAGTAGAATTAGACAGGCCAAAAAAGAATTTGAAGAGCAGCTAGAAAAAGACACAAAAACTAAGCAATTTTTTTAAGTACATGAGAAGCAGGGAGCCTGCCAAACAATCAGTGGGGCCACTGGACCATTGAGATGCTAAAGGAGCACTCAAGGAAGACACGGCCATTGTGGAGAAGCTAAATGAAATATTTGCATCAGTCTTCACTGCAGAGGATGTGAGGGAGATTTCCACTCCTAAGTCATTCTTTTTAGGTGACCGATCTGAGGAACTGTCCCATATTGGGGTGTCAGTAGAGGAGGTTTTGGAATAAGCTGGTAAATTAAACAATAATACATTATTAGGCCCAGATGGTATTCACCCAAGAGTTCTGAAGGAACTCAAATATGAAATTGCAGAATTACTAACTGTGGTATACAACCTATTGCTTAAATCAGCCTCTTTTATCACATGACTGGCAAATAGCTAATGTAACACCAATTTTTAAAAAAAGGCTCCAGAGGCAATCCTGGCAATTATAGGCCAGTAAACCTAACTTCAGTGCCAGGCAAACTGGTGGAATTATAGTAAAGAACAGAATTATCAGACACAGATGAAAACGATATGTTGGCGAAGAGCCAACACCGCTTTTGTAAATGGAAAGCATGTCTCACCAATCTATTCGAATTTTTTGAGGAGGGGGTGAACAAATATGTGGACAAGGGTGATCCAGTGGATATAGTGTACTTGGACTTTCAGAAAGCCTCTGACAAGGTCCCTCATCAGAGGCTCTTAAGCAAAGTAGGCAGTCATGGGATAAGAGGGAAGGTCCTCTCATGGATCAGTAACTGGTTAAAAGATAGGAAACAAAGGATAGGAATAAATGGTCAGTTTTCACAGTGGAGAGAGGTAAACAGCAGGGTCCCCCAAGGATCTGTACTGGGACCAATGCTGTTTAACATATTCATAAATGATCTGGAAAAAAGGGTAAACAGTGAGGTGACAAAGTTTGCAGACGGTACATAATTACTCAAGATAGTTAATTCCAAAGCAGACTGTGAAGAGTTATAAAAAGGTATCTCATAAAACTGGGTTACTGGGCAACAAAATGGCAGATGAAATCCAATGTGGATGAGTTCAAAGTAATGCGCATTGGAAAACATAATCCAAACTATGCATAGAAAATGATGGGATCTAAATTAGCTGTTATCACTCAAGAAAGTGATAACTATCACTTGGAGTCATCGTGGATAGTTCTCTGAAAACATCTGCTCAATGTGCAGCGGCAGTCAAAAAAGCTAACAGAATGTTAGGAACCATTAGGAAAGTGATAGATAATAAGAGAGAAAATATCATAATACCACTATATAACTCCATGGTACGCCCACACCTTGAATACTGAGTGCAATTCTGGTCATCCCAACTCAAAAAAGATATATTAGAAATGGAAAAAGTACAGAGAAGGGCAACAAAAATGATTAGAGGTATGGAACAGCTTCCATATGAGGAGAGATTAAAAAGACTGAGACTGTTCATCTTACAAAAGAGATGCCTAAAGAGGGATCTGATAGAGGTCTATAAAATCATGAGTGGTGTGGAGAAAGTGAATAGGGAAGTGTTATTTACCCCTTCATATAACACAAGAACCAGGGGTCACCCAATGAAATTAATAAGCAGAAGCTTTAAAACATACAGAAGGAAGTACTTCTTCACACAGTGCACAGATAACCTGTAGAACTCGTTGCTAGGGGATGTTGTGAAGGCCAAAAGTTTAACTGGGTTCAAAAAATAATTAGATAAGTTCATGGAGAATAGGTCCATCAATGGGTATTATTAGCCAAGATGGTCAGGGATGCAACCTCATGATCTGGTTGTTCTTAAACCTATGATTTCCAGAAGCTGGGACTGGATGACAGGGGATGGATCACTTGCTAACTGCCCTGTTCTGTTCATTCCCTCTGAAGCACCTGGCATTGGCCACTGTGAGAAGACAGGATACTGGGCTAGACGGACCATTGGTCTGACCCAGTATGGCCATTGTCTGTCTGTCTATCTATCTATCTATCTATCTATCTATCTATCTATCTATCTATCTATCTATCTATCTATCTATCTATCTATCTATCTATCTAGGGCTGCAATAATGAAATGCTTTCCCTTTCAGCAGCATCTCTTTCCACTACTCTGGAGTGGAACCCCCATCATCTTTGCCACTCCCATCAGCAAAGCTGGAGCCCAGAGCTGGAGCTGGAGCCCAGGACTGATTGTCCTGGGCATAGGTTGGGACCATGCCTAGACTTTCATCAGCAATTCTCATGATCTCAGTGTCCTGGGCTGCTGTGAGCCATCTTGCTGCTCCCTGGATGGCTTCTTAGGCCATTGAATTCAACCAGTTGGGAGCAGGGCCAGTCATAGCGAGTCCCCTCCTTCTACAGAGTCAGCCCGTTCACACGAGTCACAGAAGCTCTGATGGCAATCGGGGCATCACCTGTGACTGCTGCCAGTCCTAACTGGCTGGTAAAAGAGAACACCTGGGAGCCCAAGTAACAGCCTGTAGGCCCCTCCTTAGAAAAAGGGGAATCTACTGCCCACCCTAAGCCATTCAATAGTCAGGGCAGTACTAGAGAAACCACTGCCCCATGCTAGAGCCCTTGCAAGCCACTGCCCAGCCACTGCCCAGCATCCGACCTGCCTCTTCCAAGCAAAGCTAATCCACACATGGCAATAAACGGGCTTCAGTGGCACCCGCTGGCTGCCAGTGTCCTGGATCCCTCCCAGGCCGGTGTCAGGCCAGGGCACGGCCCAGGGACAGCACTTGTTCTGGTGGATGACCTGCTCCTCACTTGTGACAGGGGAAAATCATCCACACCCCTCCCACTGGGCCTCTCTATGGCCCCTGTGACCAGTGATCACCAAATGCCCTGCCTCCAAGAAACTGCCGGGGTGAATGGAAACCCCCTGCAATGGTTCAGGACCTCCCTCTCAGACCAAACTCAGAGGGCCCTTATGGGAAACTGTTCCTCCATCCCCCTCCCATGGGGCCCCACAAGGCTCAGTTCTCCAACAGCTCAGTATTCAATATCTATAGGAAGCCATTGGTAGAGCTGGAGAGATGGCAGGGACTGATGTGTCAGGAATACACAGATGGCACTGGGCTGTACACCGCCTTTATATTAACTATAAACCCCACCAAGGCCCACCTAGCTCAATGCCCAGACAAAATCAGCAGCTGGAGGAAGAGCTGCTGACTAATGCTGAGCCCAAGCAAGACTGAGATGATGCTGGCTGCAAGAGAGACATGCTCTGAAAGACTTGTCTCTTCCACAGCATCCCCCACTAGCAAGGCTGTATGCCCGCCAATTATTAAACCAGGCAGAGTCCATGGGTTCCCCTTGAATTCTGCAGTGCTACTAGAGTCCCAAATAGCCACAGCACCCAAATCCTGATCCACGAGGGGACCCCGAGGCACTAGTGCGATGCAAACAATAAATAATAATGATAAATGCAAACCTCATTGCTTCGACTTAGCTCTTCCTTAATGATTTCTTCACATAAACACAACACAAACAAAATCCTATAAACTCATCAATCTATGTCTCCTGAAGGCTGGGAAGAAAGAGAGAGATATCGTTATTAGTATTTCTACTTCTAAGCACTCGGCTAGGGCCATAGAAATATCTACTCTAATCTATCTCTCTATCATATGTATATAGCGCCTATTAGTGTAGTATCTAGTCATTAGATCAGCAATTGATGACTGTCAGGAGAGCTCTAATGAGGTCCAAAAGAATCAGGGTCACTACACACAACACAAGCCTGATAATGATCATGGAAGGTCCATGGCTGTAGTGGCAAATGGCCGCAAAAAGATCACACGCAGAACCATCTCTGCAACCAGAGTGAATAAGTGATCAATCCAAGCGCAAGGTTTGGAATATCTCAGCTCTCTGGAAGCCCTGGGCCGGGCTTTTCTCTTCACCCACTGAGGTAGATAAATTGTGTTCCAAGCAACTTGCTGTGTGTGGATCTTTACAAGATGTGTTATTTGTTGAGCAGGATCAATGTACTGGCACATTAGAGTAGAGTATGTGGAGGAATGCATGGTCCCTGCCCTGAAGGGACTGAAATCTGCATTAAGCACACCATGTAAATCACACACACACAATGCACCGAGGCACTGATAAGATTCAAATCTCAGAAGACTGCTTCATTTTGGGGGTTTTAAAATATCATTTCCTTCTGTGGTGAGTCACTGCTGGAAGGTCTTTCAAATGCAGCTTTAACGCGGAGGGTCCTGACTTATGGTTCTTATGGATATTAAAAATCCCATGGGGAACCTTCTATAAGAGCTGGGGTTGCTCTGGTGTCCTTAGACAAAACCCTCACTCTTTAGAGTCTGCTAATTGGTTGTCTGGCTGTGGCCCTCACCCCCGGGAAGGAGGTACCTTTCAGTGGTTAAGAGAGTCCTGAGTGTAGCTAGTTTGTAAAGTGCTTTGGGATCCTTTGGGACGGAAGCTGTGCTGTGAATAGGGGGCGTGCAAACTCGCTAGGCAAAGGACATTATGACACACCCTCCACCTTCCACCATGTTAGAGCAAATGCCCACACAAATCAAAAGGATGGCAGCCTCTGTAAGCCATCACACACACCCAAGGGGCCGGCAGAGGGATCACAGTGCCCACCACCACCAACGTGTTGTGGCATGTTCCATGACATGCCTGCTTCTGTGTTGGAGAGGATTTGCATGTGATTGGGGTGATGGCTTGGCAGCTCATTTCAGAGAAAGAGGATTGCCCGGGTTTAACAAAGACTTGCAAATTTTACTTGCCTGTTCACCCCAGCTGAGCTATTTCTTTGGTCGCCATCATCATCCTCCTGCTGTGGGCTTTGTGCCTTGGTTGGTCTATTTTCATGACAGTATTTCAAGGCCTGCCTAGCAGTATGTGGCACATGATGACCCAGGCTGCTGCTAGCACTACACAGCGATTAGGGGTTCCTCCTTTTCCTTAGTGTGAGTTAACCCCATTTGAAACCCACAAACGTTCCGATGTGTGTCTGGCTATGTTGGAATGTAATCATGAGAGAGCCTCAGAGACGATGCGTCTTCCTTGCATGTTTGTGAGACTCGCACACATGCATAAAGGATGGCTCTGGCTCTGGTGAGATCTGGTGGGTGAAGAGTTTTATAAAGTACAGGTAATAGGACAATTCCCTAGTGACTACACATCTACTGGATGCGAAAGAGTGCAACCCTCCGTAACAGAAGTCTGCATGAAAAGGCACCCCCAAAATTTGCTGGAAGACAGTGCAGTGTAGCATGGGGCTTTCCCAAACCTCATATGCATAGCAATGTTTGCAACTTTCTATTTCCGCCCCAGTGACTAGGAACAGTGAAACTGTCCAACCTAGTTTCACTGAGGGTGAAATGCAAACAGTAAATATAATGCACAAAATGATGAAAAAGAAATGGTATTTTATTTAATCTTTCAGCTTTAATAATTGGGAGACATTATGAGTAGTAACTCAGATGGGGGAGTTTTTAAAGGTATATGAGGATTTTTTATCATAATGATGTGTCTCTCATCTCTTTTCTTGCCTTGTTTATTTCGCTCCTCTCTCTCTCTGCCTCCTCCCCGATAAGAGCTACACAAAGAGAGAACAACAACAACATGTTTTATTGGTCCTATGACCCCATGAACTACGCCACATATTCTTGAGTGCCATATGCAGGCACTTTATTAACTATTTACAGATACATCGATACAAAACTCTCTTGTAACACTTCCCAACTCATCTATTCCTCCCTTTGCAACTATCATTTGTGCTTTGGGAAGGAGACTTTTTTCAGGGAAGGGACGGGCGGAGGGGGGTGAACAATACCACTCCAGCTTGGGGAAGGGTGAAGTGGGGGATTGGTCACCCCCAAACCAAGTGGATTTGATGCCAAGCCAATAGAAGAGGATGAATGCAATTTTTGTCAGTTCCATGCGCGCCCATGAATGCAGATCATGAATTACACACCAGCCAGATGACAGGATGACATTTTAGGTCCAAACATTCTCCTATAATTAGTAGAATCTAATGCAATACAGGGAATGGCTCCATTTTACACACACATTAGCGTAATGCCTTTAAATAAGATAATTGATTATGCCTCTGCATAAGAAAATAAAATATTCGGTGTAATTAAAACCAGCATTCAGATTCTGGCATGCTGACAGGTGAGGCCATGTGTCATTTTATAAATCCTTAAAGTGATATTCACACCCACATTTGAGTTCCCACAGTTTTGAAAATGATTCCTTGCTGCTGAGTTGCTTTTTATCTTTAGTTCAGAAGGGTTTTGATGAGGGTTTTTTTCTCTCATTTATCTTCATTCTGGCCTCATAGCAGCAGCTGACAAAAAGCTGCAGTCAGACCATCCTGGGAAGGGAAATTGGTAACTCTCATAAGCTAAGCAGCATTGGGCTTGCTTTGTATTTGCAACAGAGCCCTCCAAGGAGTTCTCCTACAGTGCTGGGGCTTCAGCAGGGGGTGCTCTTCACTCTGAGTCAGCACCGAAATGTGAATGGGATTCAGCATTGATCTTCCCTTCCTGTTCTAAATGGTGGCATAGTGTTTCTGGGGCATTAAACAGCTGCCACATCCCGTCCCAGAAGTGGCTACCTTTCAGTAGTAGGGGAAATGATTCCTGTGCATTGTGTCTGCAAAGTGCTTTGGGATCCTTTTGGAGGAAAGATGCAGTAGGAACATTCGTACAGCAAGTGAATGAGGGAGCCACTGTTCACAAGGTGCCAGTGTATAGCCCATTGGGAGAAACTCTGCTGCATGCGCTTGCAGCATAGAGCACATGGTGACTTTGCCAGACTGGTGAGCTACACTTCTGTCCTTTTCAGTTGCTTTATGCCATTGCTGATTGATGAGTTTCCTCCCGCTGTCAGCCCTTTGCATCCCATGTGCCTAGCACTGAGGCACAGTTCAAGATGCCCTAGGAGTCTGAGCTTCTGGGTGCCAGCCCTGAATAATTTATAATTAAAGATGCATTTCTGTAAGGGACTAGATGGCTCAGGGGATCAGGAAAGGGACTTAGAGCATTTCCCTTCTCACACCACCACGTGGCATCTGGCCCATCCTGGTAGTGACCAAAAGTTGTTATCCAGCCGATTGCTGCTCAGTAGCCTGCGTGAAATGAGCTGGTGGGTCTCAGTCTGGTTCCTAGTGGACAAGGGGCCATATGACAAACCACCACCACCAATATTCATTGGAGCTAATTCACATTGATAGTATCAATGTGGAGACCAAGGTCTGCCTGGGCTGTGGATTCCGAGGTCCCCCTCTCACCTGAAGAGATGGTTCCTCAAGTCGATATTGAGGCAGATCATCGGCGGCGGGTAAGAACGACTTGGAAATCTCGTCCCTCTGCTGCCCATGGCATTCGTCTTGTGTGGACAGATACAGCAGGGGTTTGGCCTCTAGGGCATTAATCTGGCACCTTTCACCAGCACTACAAATCTGTAAAAAGAGGAGTAGAATTTGACTTTCTTGCAGTTCTGTTTATCACCCCATAGCAGGATATTTATGGGCTTCTGGAGGATGACATATAAAGGAATTTCCTACAGGTGCAATAAATGCACCTTCCCTATGCTAGTGCTAATGGATTGTAAGGATCTGTGTCTGTTGGTCTGGCTTGGGTGTGCAATGGATTCTCTTCTCCTATTGGTTGGTGGCTCTTTAAACAGAGGAGAGCTGGTTCAGCGTCACTAGGAAAAAACACCACAATGGTAACATACCCGCAGCAGTTTGTTACAGGTGTGGAGGTGGCACACAACCGTAGTAGCCTTTACAAAGCAGCCAAAGGCAAGAAAGAGCCGGAATACAACAAACCAGATCTGACTGCAGCCATTCCTCATTGTCCCCAGATGCATCCTCATCAAAGATTGCAGTGACGTAACCCTGTGGAGCAGAGGGAATCACGGCAGTATATGGCCTTTCTCCTCAACGTTATCTGGCATGAAACATTTATCAGATGAATTCATCAGACCTCACCCTGTCTGGCCTGGCCTGACCTCATAGTCCACTAACCCCACCTCTGTTCCCACTCGTGAGCTTTATCCGCATCGAAGAGACACAAGATATACACACACCTATACACTACAGGTGTGGTACGAGATTATGATAGGGAAGGTAGAGAATGCACACACCCAGGCCCATCAACAAGACCGCAAATACATGATCTATAAAGAGCCACTCCTAGCTGAAGAGTTCAACAGAGCACTTACTGTCCCAGCCACCTGGCACAGCTGCTTCCTGCGGACCTCAAGGGCTTGGCTGTGCTGATGACCAAGGTAGCAATTCCAGCCACCAGGTGGAGGATTCCATTGACCTCGAATTACGATTTGACCTTGTTCCAGGCTTCCTGCTGAAAGGGTGCTTAGGCGACGGTACTGTATCTACATCTGTATCCTCTCTGCCTACAGCTGTACCTACCTGCCTCAGACGTGGAGGAGATGTCCATATGACATACCACGCAGCCCCGTGACAAATTAATGGACCTCTCAGCTCTGCCCACCTCTCCTGTGCTCTGCCCACTAATCCATCTCCCCCAGACTTAGTCTTGCCCCTTAAGCAGCCTCAAACAGCCACCCAGAAGAGAAATAGTTCCTTCTCTACAAGTAGAGAATTCCTGCTTCCCCAAATCACCCTGGCCCAAGGCAGTGGAGTGATAAAGTTCTTGCCCTGCACCAGCGACAGCATTAGTTAAATGTCATGCTTTTAAACCTTACCTTCCCACCACTCCCAGTTAGCCCTGGAAGGACCCAAGATACTTGCTGTTAAAGGCACGACACTTTTAGTTATAAAAAAAGCTGTTTTCAGTCCATTTAAGAGGTTTTAATGGCTCCCCCTTATGCCTGTCCATTTGGACCCATGGTAGTTCAGGCAGCTGGCTTTACACAAGGATGGAGGGAACAAGAAACAGTCCCATTCATTTGCTTGTAACATACATGGTATATACAGAATATAGAATGGTGCAGTCTGAAGGATTTAATAGTGCTTGTTTGGGATGAATTGCATAATGGACATGCCAAAGTCATAGCCATAACTTTCTACCACATATCCATCTCTCTATCTCTCTATCTATCTATCTATCTATGAGTTTTCTCAAGCATCTGTCCCCATCACATCTAAACATTGCACAGCTAATTAAGATCCACAAGCAATGGCCAATCAGTACAAAACTAATGGTTGCCCGGAATCAGAGTCTGGCTGAAAATGTGTCCTTCTCTTTCTATGGGGTCCTTTTTCCATGGGGTGGCTCTTTGACAGTCACATTCCTGCTTCTGAGGCATTAGACAGGGACAGACAGATGGGGACAAGGGAAACCAAGTTAGAAAAAGCAGAGGTCATTCCCGGAGGGTGCTAGAAATGGAAGCAAATGCCCAGGGAAGGAGGCCTGGAAATCTCACCCTATTTCACAGCAGACTCCCTGTCTCCCCTTCCACCTCTCCCTGAGATTTCATGAGGCGATGTCACCTTGAGGGAGAACAACGGAAAGAAAAGAAAACTTCCTCTGTTTGCAAGTCTAGGAAGAATGGAACCTCTGGCAAAGGCAGTCTTGGCATGGAGGGCGGGGGTGCGAGGAGACCGCTGAGAGCTCTGTGTCTGCTGCTGCTCGCATTAGCAGGCTGCCGCTGCTGTTATTGGTTTCTCTTTAGGCCATTACGCGCCGCTCTCGGGTCTGTGGTTGGCAGTGTGGTGCGCTTGAGTCCACCGGGACCTAGAGACAGCAGCCAGCGGGTTCTGTGTTACTCAGCTCTTAGGGAGGGTTTGTAAAAAAACACACGCACAAAACAAGGCACAAGGGAAACGAAGCGATGTGTAAGTGGATGTGTGAAGCCATCTTCTCTATCCAGTCACTCTCCTGCCTCCATCTTCTCAGGGCTGCTTCTCTCCTGTGGCCTGTGTGCCACACACTCTCCCTGCCTCCCAGGCTCCGGGTGGTTCTTTGTCATTTAGGGCCGAATAGTCAGAGCCTCTAAAAATACCCACACACCATGTCTGGGACCCCTCTCTGTGCGCCCACTAACCTGTGTATACACGTGCAAAGCTGGTCACTGCACACGCAGGGTGTACGTTTGCATGGACAAAGGCAGATTCTGGCCCATGCTAAGGGGATGTACATACTTTTGCTGGTGCTTTTTTGGAAGCTCCATAGAAACTTTGGCCTCAGCAAACCCTTGGAGTCCCTACTGGACATGTGGGGGCGCATCACAACAAATCACCTTTCATGAGGGGAGGGGCTGGGCCTCATTCAGCCACCTAGTCCTCCCAGCTTCATAGAATATCAGGGTTGGAAGGGACCTTAGGAGGTCATCTAGTCCAACCCCCTGCTCAAAGCAGGATCAGATCCCTAAATGGCCCCCTCAAGGATTGAACTCACAACCCTAGGTTTAGCAGGCCAATGCTCAAACCACTGAGCTATCCCTTCCCCTTCCTGCATTGCCAATGTGTTTGGCAGCCCCGAGTACAGGAAGCAGCAATGGAGGAAGGCTGGCTCCCATTCTCGGGCAGGGGAGTCTATTTCAGAGCAGCACAAACATTCCTCTCTTTCGCTCGCTCGGTGTGTATTAGTCACTCCAGGGAGTTAGGAGGTGTAACCTGAACACTGCTAATCACAATGAGGTGAAGTAAGTGCATAGGCTTGATACGGACTCATTACTCGTCATTAGGGGACCTAACGTGTGTCTCCCGATGCTCAGTCCCCACCTGGGTGATAGCTCATCCTGCAAAGCAGACACCAGGCTGGGTTTGGTGATGCAGCCACTATTCCTTGCTGGTAGTCACATGGCTGCCTCTTTGTTCCCAAACACCCACCCGGCCTGCCACCCACTGATGACTCACTGCACTATGCTCCTGCATTTGGAGAGGCATCTTCCAGAGGCCCTCACAATGCTTTACAACATGAGTTAATGAAGCCGCACAACACCCCTGTTGGGCCAGTCAGTATTATTCTGACCATTATTAATGACTAAGTGTGGGCCATACACGCTGATATCCATTTTACAAAGTGGGAAACTGAGGCACAGAGCAAGGCAGTGACTTGCGCAAGGTCTCAAGCAGTTCTGTGGCAGAGCTGGGAATAGGCCCTGGGTGTCCTGGTTCCCAGTCCCCTGGAGACCCTACTATCACATAATGCCAATGAAAGCACCCATGAGTCCTGAAGCCCACTCTCACACTCTGACCAACAGGAAATGCTGCTGTTGCTTCCAGTAATGACACCACACCACCCAGAGGCGGCGCCAGCTTTTTTGCTGCCCTAGGCGGCGGCGAGAGAGGCACCAAAATGCTGCCAAAATCTCTGGCAGCCAAAGAAGCTGCCGCCGAAGTGCCGCTGGACTCCTCAGCGGCAGCTTCTTTGGCCGCCGGGTACCTCGGCGGCATTTCGGCGGCAACCTCTCTCGTCGGCAGCCGCTGAGGGACCTGAGATGCCACCCCCCAAATCCTGGCGCCCTAGGCGACTGCCTAGGGTCGCATAACAGTAGCGCCGGCCCTGACACCACCGGCTCATTCATGTTTCTGACACAGCTCCATTTCCGGCAGAGCAGGCCACGCTGAGCAGAAGGGAGAGACCAGGGTTGCAGCTGCCAGCTTCTTTAAGCCCCATTGTCCAGAGGTTTCTTCCCTCCACTCGAGACCTGCCTAACCGAGTGCAGGCTCCCTCTGTTCTCAAGGACAGCAGTGAGGCAGCTGGAGAGAGGCAGGGAGGGTTAGAATCAGTCTGAGCATCTCCTGGTGGGGGTGAAAACAGCAGTCCCAAATAGCCCGGAACAACAACAGACGGTGTCCAGCAACCCCACACACTCACTCAGGCACACACTGTGTCCCATACGCACTCCCCTACCAGCAGATCCACACGCACTCTCGCTTACACACCCATTTGCATGCTCCCACACACAAGCTCTGACATACAGTCTCACACTCCCAAACTCTCTCTCTCACGCACACACCCGCTGCTCGCTCTCCCTCCCATACTGGCACATCCCCGCACACACACTCAGGAATGAGGCAAGCAGCAGAGAAATGCAATGAAATTAGTCACTAGGGCTGAGTAGGAGGCAGGTTGTGAGTGGTGGAGGCAGAACAGGTGGCGGTGGTTGGTGTGGTCACCCGCTCGTCGGCTGTGTCACCAGCTTATCCTCTATTTATTGTAATGAAGCATTTGGCTTGGTGTCTCATGCAAAGTTCGCAGGAAAACAAATTCAAATTCGTTTGGCTCAGAGCCTGTCACGTGGATTGAGCGCTGTCTGTGGGACAGTAAACCAAAGGCAATGGTGATCAGCTGTAGCCTGAGCTGGGGGCAGGGTCTAGTAGGGGGGTCAGCATTGTGCCAATAAAAGCTCACAGTAGGTACTAAATGAGGAGGAGTTGCACACAGCAGTGCGGACAGGGAACTACTCGAAGGTGCCCAAGGGTTAGAAATCTAGGCAGGAAATGACAAAATGAGATTCAGTTTGGAGACGTGCGGCTAATCGGTGGGGGTCTGAAGAGTCTGAAGCCCAGGAAGTGGCAATGGCTGCGAGAGACCTGGGGCGACAAGGGACAGCAGTTCAGAGTGGAGTGTGCAATGTGATCTGGCAGCTAGAAAGGTCAATGCGATTGCAGTGCACAGGCTGTGACTTCACATGGCAGAGCAGCTTAGCGGAAACCCCTCTCTATACAGCAGTGGTGAGACGCACACACGCCCCAGCTCCCTGAATTGCTGCATTCATTGCTGAGCTGAGCACCCCATTTCTCGCAAGAGGGGGAGTCCATAGGCAAGTCACTAAGGTGGGTAAGGGGCTGGAAGAGATGACTCACGGGGAAAGATTAAAAGAGCTAAATACGAAGAACAGAATTTGGCTAAATGATGGCCACTTGGTGGACCTGAGAATTGGCTAGCGGCATGTGAAGTGTGAGCAGGAATTGTTTTCGGTGATCCAAGGGGCTGGACTGGTGGCGACGGGACAGAGCTGAGCAAAGGGACATGTGTTATCTGGAGAAGCTTCCTAGCCTGTGGCACGTCTCCAAGGGAAGGGGTGGGAAACTAGAGCTGGTAGAACACTGGAAAATGTCCCGTAGGGAGCAGTTCTGCACTGGCCAATGGGGCTGGACAAGCTGGCCTGAGAGAGCATTTCCAGCTCTAATGTCCATGTCCCTTTGGTATTTGGGGGGTTATTTCTCTTCCTAGTTCTCCTTTCCCTTGCTTCATCTGAGCTCTTCCAGGAAAGGTCATCCATCCTCAAACACCCACCACCCCCAGGCCTTCTGGAGTTCTTTATAGGATCTTCAGCAAAGGATCCCCTCTGTTCCCCCCGCCCCCCCCGACCGGGACCTGCTGCAGGTTTTGTAGGCAACAAAACTTAGCTTACATGTTCTGATTTGAAAATGCTCTGGTTGCCAGAGACCTTCCTATTTGCAGCTTCCAAGTCCCACAGTGTGTGTGGGCGGCAGATTGGAGGAGAGAATAACCCACAAATGTTCAGATTCACTATCTCCTTCCTTCCCAACAGGGTTCGGCCCTGCAACTAAATGAAACGCACGCTCCCTCCCACGCCCTCCAGCATACTGTAAGAAAGAGAGTAACTCAGCCTGCTGCCCTCCGACCAGGCTCTCCTGAGTCGCGTGGAAACTATTCCTGACAGGTGTAAAGGTCTGACCACTGCTGGTGGTAACGCATGGCTACAAAGCTAGCTGTGACTAAGGAGTAAAGGGCAGGGGCGACACGGCTCTGAGCCTTTGGGAAAAGGGAGGGAAGGGAGAGAGCAGAGCTGAGGGATGGTACTGCAGCCTTTCCTAGGACACAGAGACAGTTAGCTCCCTGCCAAGACATAGGTATCTGCACTGAGGCCCTATGCCTGTCTTTGAATTGGGGGTCTGGTGAGGCAAATAGCCCGCCACAGAGGTGCGGTATGCCGGGGCCTGGCTTTGACACTGTCACTACCATCGCTTCCTGCTCCCACCCACTGTACCACCACTGCCTCCCTTCTCCTACGCAGTCCACTTCCTGCTGCCCACTGCCAGTGCGGCCCCACCACCAGGCCTCCTCCAGCCTGCGCACATGGTAATGGAGAAGAAAGGTCCCTGCAGACCTGTAGTGGGAAATGACCTATGCCCATACATACGTGTTCCTCATACTGTGTGCGTATTCCTTCTATCCATTCCTGGGTCTGTCTGTCCATCCTTAGTATTGTGGGTGTCCACTGCCTGGATTACTATGTGTATAATGCTTGTATTCATCCTGGGTACTGTGCGCATCCAGCTGACATAATGTATGTGTGCGTGTGTCCATGTCCATTCCTGGGACTGCGGCTATGGTTTGTACGGCCCCATTGGCAGCATTTGGTGCACCCGCTCCATGTATTGTACATACACTTTGACTATCCATTCTGTGCATTGTGTTTTTCTTCCATCCACAGCATCATCAGACTGTTGTGGCAGGTGTTCATGCTCTGGACTGAGCCATGAATGAGATAAGAAGAGCTTGGGGAGGTTGCTGGCCTTTGCAGAGGGCTACAACTCCATTTTTATCTCTGTTCAACCTGCGCCACCAAGCTCTAATGACCATCGCTGAATCTCTCCTCGCCTCGGACACTGCCCGGGTGCAGGACAGTGCAAGCCGATAAGTATGCGGTGCCCACGTTCAATAGATGTTGCAAACAAAGCCATGCTCCCTAGAATCCCATTGCAATCGGAGTGCAGACAAGTAATGGATCGGAACAGCATTTATTCATTAAAATTCTTCAAGTGAAAAACATCCCCTTGATATTCCGGCATTTTGCATCTAGTCCAAAGCAAAACCCAATGTGCACAGCAGAGAGAGGGGGAAAGCCAAACAAGGGAACATTTATACCTTGCATCTGTTACAATGATTGCATCAGCCTTAATTACAATAGAACTTTCCACCCTTTAAAGCATTTAGGCACAGGCAGTATTCTCAGGCTCCCTATCTTCGGCTGGCTCCATCTTTGAAATGGTTTTTCCATGCATTCAAAACAGTTTGTAATTAACAGTCACATTGTTTTCCTTTGAACGTTCCCTGAGATGCAGAAACCAGAGAGCGGGAGAGAGCGGGAGCTAAGTGACTCGTTGATATGACTGGGGATTAGTTTGCTTTCAAGAAATCACTTTTTTCCATTTTACAGAGAATTTTGTGCTGGTGAAAGGTTAAGGGTGCCGGATTGACAGCCCTGGAGACCCAGTTGATCTGTTTATCACAGAGCAGGTACAGCCTGGCAGCACAAGCAGCTCTCCATCACTTCAGCAATGTGCCTTGCCTCTGGGGCCAAGAGGGGAATTTGGTCTCTGTGGCCCAGTCAATCTTTGGCTTATCTTCTCAAGCCTCCACCAAGGGGGGCAATTCGTGCCCATGGAGATGGTGATCCCTCTGTTGTTGACCTGGCCACTAGGAACTGGATTGCAGCCGTCAGTTCATTTCACACAGGGGCCACTGAACAGCTCCAAGATAGGAATGACTTTTGTCCACAGTCTGGAACAGCACCAGGGACATTGGCGTGAAATACACCCACCACCTGAGCCAGCCAGTGGCCCAGCCCCTCCCCTGCAGAGCGTAGCACAGATTTGCTCTTAATGCTCAGCCCCTATACATCTCAAAGTCAGATAACAAGCTCCCTGTCTGTAGTTCTGGTGCAAACCCTGGGCAGGAGGGCTGTTCCCTCCATCTGTTCTTCTCATAGACAATCTGCCTTTGAAAGTCTTTGTGGCATAAATCTTGGAGTATGAGTAACTGCGGCAGCACCTGGATATTGTTTAACAGATGGGAACATACATTTTTCAGGCAAAGAGCTTTTCCTTCCCTTTCCTGCGTGTATATTTTTTAATCTAAAATTTATATTTTCAGGAGGGTCCTACCAACTCTTCAGATTTGAATGATTAGCGGGAAACAGGAGGGTGTTCTACTCTGTGTGTTGCTTCCAGGAGCTATCCTAGTTCCATTCCTATTTAAGAGCAGGCACCAATGTTTGTTTCCAAGCAACGGTGCCAAGACTTGAGTTTACTAAGTTACCTCTGTTGTGTCATATTGCTTGCTAGCATGTCAGGTTGTCCCGTAACTGCAGAGGTACAACCTGCCATGCCCTACCCTACTCCCATGGTAATGCCATTTGACATGTTGCAGTTATTTGCTGACAGCCATAAGAGCTTGTGAAGTGGCCTTGCGTAGTGACAGAGAAGGGGAATGAGAGTCAGGACTCTAGTCAGCTCCCATCTCTGTTCATTGGATGATGTTGGGCAAATCACAGCCTCTCTCTGTCTCTGTTCCCCTGTCTGTAAATGGGTGTAACAATATGTACAACACCTACCTCACCAGGGGCCTGCTGGGAGGCAGATACCATAACGGTGTTGGAGGGAAGTAGAGATGACGGCATTCCCATCCGCCTGCCAAAGAGGAGAGCCAAGCATGATGGTCATCCCTGGAGGCATCTGCATGCAATAAGCTCCCAGAATGCTCTTTCCTGCTGCAGGGTCACAGCACCAATAGTTCAGTGGAGCACTCTTGGCATCTTCTGTCCTCAGCCATTAAACATCTGCCCCCCCGCAATGCTCCCACCCCCTGCATCATCCTGGCAGGATCACCCTGCTATCCTGACAAGCTCTGGCAGATGAAACATGAAGGCAGAACGCTCGAATGCTGGCGGCACAAATCCTGCTCTGTATTTAATCAACAAGAGTGCAGGATTCCTGGCAACCATGTGCCCCGCCAGTGAAGGAGGCCAGAAGAACCCTTCTCTTCCCCACCTCCATATCGGCATGACTGGTTGAACCATTCTGAATAAAGGAGCCAATCAATCTGAAGGACCTTTGCCCAGCCTCGGCCTCAAGTGCCTGTCTGGGAAGAGCCCTCATCCTACTTGGCTGAAAAGATCAAACACATCCGAGACGGTCTCCCTAGACCTGAGGACACCTGTAAAAGCAGTGACCATTCCAGCTTTCTAACTGGAGTTTGGTGCAGACACTCAGAGTCCCTGAAAGCCATGAGAGTCACTACATGGGAAATAAATCCCTGCTCCCCATGGCTGAGGGTAGCCAGAGAAGAGCCTCTTCATCCATTCCTGACCAAGTTCAATGTCTCGTCTAGTTCCACCACAGGCAGTGCCATATTCTGGTTGGCTCTTGGGGAACATCACTTGACCTCAATACTCTCTGCAGCTGGTTTCCCTTTCCTGGGCAAAGTTCCCGACAAGTGGTGGCAAGCAAACGCCAGCACCGCCTGACCTCTGCCAATATCCTACACCCTTCACAACGAGGGTCAGACTGGGATGTGGCAGGGATGGTTCTGGTCGAACAAACACTGTGATTCCACCGTTGTGTCTCTTGGCAATCGCGGACGCCTGTCTCACAAGGTGCCGCCGACTTGCGTACAAGACTTAGCAGGAGTGGATGCAAAAAGAAAAGGAATACTTGTGGCACCTTAGAGACTAACAAATGTATTTCAGCATAAGCTTTCGTGGGCAACAGCTCACTTCATCAGATGCACGGAGTGGATGGTGCAGCAGCACTGCACTGGCTTTTCTGATTTGTCTCCATCAGATCTGGGACAGTCATTTGTCTCCCCAAAGAGCTGCCACATGGGGAGTCACTTCCTGTCCCTTGTAGAGCATTCCCCTGATGCATGAGACTGGATCACCCCTGTCTCAGCCACAATGCTGCAAAAGTTATTGGTCATAATGTTCCCCAGCATCCAGCTATAGTGTAATCGGGATTCTTTACATTTGCATTTGCAAAACACTGGGAAGCATCTGACTCCCTGACCTCCTGCAGGAGGCCACGGTTTCTGCAGGCAGATTCCCCCCCGCACTCCCTGTTAGTGGGGTTCAATTTACAGGCCATTAAGTTTGTGGTGTGACCCCATGTTCTCTCATGTGATGGGACTGAGTAAGTAGGAGGGCACTGGGCCTTCCCATGGGGACAGCCTTAGACTTCATCATGCTGAGAAAGCCCAGCACTGAAGGCTGACTTGCTCCCCTTTGCCCACCTACCCTCATCACCTTTTTTGTTTCTTGTGCCACAAGGACCTTTGGAACCCCTGCAGTGCTGACGGCAGGTGTGTTTCCTGGACTACCCAGCAGCCTGGGGTGCAATAACTGAGTTATAGCACATCCCCATCATAAAGATGTTTCTTTTCCCGAACGTGCAGTCCAGTGCCAGCTGCAGCTGCTGAGATGGTCAAACAACACCCGGTGGGGAGGGGACAGGGGACAGCACCGGGCTGGGTGCTGAAAGCCTTGCAGATTGTCCCATCTATAGCCCAGTAGTGAGGCCACCAGCATGGTTAGGGTCTTATTCCGGCTTTCGGATGAATTATGCCAGGAGAAGTGGTGGCCCGCCCCATGCTCCCTGTGTATCTCGCCCACTGGCCAGCCTGGGTGAGGGTCCTTTCTATCTCTTGTCCCTAGGAGTCTCACTGCTCCCCCCCCTCCACCATGCGCCCTGCCTTGCTCTCCTGTCCTGTGCCCCTCTCTCTCCATCACCTTGTCCTCTCCTCTCCTACGCTGCCTCCATTTCTCCCACCCTTCCTGCTCCCCTCCCTCTCTGCCTTTCCCTCTCTCTCCCCCCCGCCCCCTCCATCTGTTATTTCTCTTGCTGTCTGTGTTATTGACTGCCACGGGGCATCGTACTGAGTCAGGCAGTGGAGTCAGTGGTACCTACGTGCGAAGGGGATGAGAGTGTTGGAGAAGCTGAAGGAGAGTGAGACTGGCTGGTGTGTGGGGAAGGGAGAGGCCAGGGCATCCAGACAGCTGCCAGGGTCTGACGCAGGCTGTTACTTTAAACAGACCCCGTGAGATTTGTTGGTAGCAATAGATCAGATTCACCAATCTGAGATATGTAACCTGCTCACCAGCTGGATCGATCTATCTATCTATCTATCTATCTATCTATCTATCACCATCATATCTAGGCTTACACCAGACCCCTATGAAATCCTACGAACCCGTTGAATAGCCCTGCAGTGACATCTTTTGAGGTATGTGCTTTTGTAGGCTATGATGTCATACAAGAGCAGCCAATCAGAGTTACTGTTGTTTCAGGAAGTACCACCTTCAGGGAGTGGAAGGAGAAAGACATTCAGGAGATATGTCAGACTCTTAGCCACTGAGTTTTCTCAGAGTATAAATTTTTGAAAGAATATTACATTTGCTTTTCTGTAGGCCCTTGTATCTAAGGCTCTCAAAGCAGGTTATGAATATTAACTAAGTCTCACCACATCTCTGGGGGGCACCTCGTTCTTTTAACCCACTTTACAGGTGGATAAACTGAAGACAAGAGAAGAGACATACTCAAGGTCATGCAGTGAGTCAATGCCAAGGGTCCTGGATCCTTGTTCTCTGCTCTAGCCACTAGACAGCACAGTCTGTTAGGTGGCTCCCTGGCAGACTTGGTATATGCTTTTGAAAAAATGGGCTCAGTCTCTGTTACAAAATCCTCACCACTTCCAGCTCGGGAGAAACAAATATAAAACAGGTGAACACTGAGATATGCCAGCCTGAGAGAAATAACCATGTGTCCCAGCTCAGCGCCCTGGAAAATGAGCATCAAAGGAGCCCAGAGGCACTGAGGATTGCAGCCACATCTTGTGGGCCATGCAGGGTTTGCTGAAGTCATCTCATTATATCAGGGCTCCGGTGGTTTTACAAATATCCACTGACCAGCAGGTACGAGACAGAGATTGATCCAACTGGCGTCCTGAGAAGGGCACAGTCTAAATGTTGGCCACAGCAGTCAGGCAGGTTGTCCTGGGAGCCTGCACTGACAGAAAGGAAGAGAAATTAGCTGAGGGACAGCCAAGGCGTAAAGGCTCTAGAGGAATTTGGCCCTCGTGGTACTCCCCACTCCCCCTTGTCTGGGAAGGTATTATTTTTGTACCACTTGAGGGAAAAAAAGGAATACTTGTGGCACCTTAGAGACTAACAAATTTATTTCAGCATAAACTTTCGTGGACTGCAGTCCGCTTCGTCAGATGCATAGAATGGAACATACGGTAGGAGGATATTTATACAGTTGTTCTTTGCACACTTTGGGGTAATTTATCACTAAGTCAAGGCCCAGCCTCCCTTGGTGTGGGTGCATATTACACCCTGGACATTTCTGCCCTCATTTTGCACCCACAAAAATGAATCATGGGTCCATATCTAAGAACTTTCACCTCTAAGTTTGCACCCGCAGTTGAACATAAAACCTTAAGACATACTGCCCATCTGACTGCCTGTGTATTGCCTCTAAGGAGGTCATCATGAGTACCTAGGGCAATACACAAACATAAGAACGGCCACACTGGGTCAGACCAATGGTCCATCTAGCCCAGTGTCCTGTCTTCTGACAGTGGCCAATGCCAGGTGCCCCAGAGGGAATGAACAGAACAGGTAATCACCCAGTGATCCATCCTGTTGCCCATTCCCAGCTTCTGGCAAACAGAGGCTAGGGACACCATCCCTGCCCATCCAGGCTAAGGGCACAGCAAGCCCTGTTCGGGAATGGGCATGTGCTGAGATCAGGGGTTGAGAGCAGTGAGTTTAAGGAGGTGGTTGTCTCCTCAATCCCTACAGCTTCATTTTGGGACAGATCATGGCAAATGAGTTATTATGTGTCATGGCAGGCTGGCATGGCCTCTGCTGAGAAAGCTGACAAGGAACCGAGAACTGTTAGTTTTTTTAATTAAATAACACGTTCTGGGGAAGTCACATCAGTGTGTGTTGTCTTTCAGATGAGATGCAAACCCAGTGATCCGGCCTTCACTGGTAATTAAAGATCCCCCTGGCACTGTCATCAGGACTCCTGGTCTTAACCCCAGTGTCCTGGGCAACCCTAGATGCTTTGGGTAGTTACATTTGGATACAGTGTTCTTCTTCACTTCCTGTCCTAAACTGTTCTGAAGTGCTGCACTACTCCACCCCAAAGAGGGCTGCATTAGCATTGCTTGTATATCTCTCGCATCCTCACCAGAGCTGGTCACATCATTAAGCTGTAATATTTGCAAATAATTATTGGATGAAGTTTGCTGTGAATATTATTTACAGCAAATTATGTAATCCTCTAACCCCCAGGCTGAAAGCCTTTGTAAGAAAGATTGTCAGGTCTTTGGCGCAGTAGCTGTCTTTTTGCTCTGTGTTTGTACAGCGCCTAGCATATTGAGGCCTTGCTCCAGAGCCGGGGTTCCTAGGCACCACTACAATACAAACAAACAAACAAACAAATAAATAATGATGTGTTCGTGATACACAGGCTTTAAGGCTGGTCTGTATTACACCCAGTAGAAGTAACCTCACGAGCAGGTTTCTGCAAAACCATACACAAATTATAGTGTAAATGTCTATTCTCATTTCACCCATATTTGCACCCCCAAAATCTTTCATATTTTTGTAACACTGCCTGACAGTGATCATTTGGTTACATAATCGCAACATTTCACAATTTCACTGTGGAAACACTTTTGCTTGAAAAGTTAACCCATTTCCTCTGAAGGGTTTCCTAGTTTCATACAAAAATGTAGTAGCCTTTCACAGATTTGTCACCAATTTCAAACTCACCCTGACGGGTCAGACTTTGATTACATTTGAATTTCACTGCAAACATATCACTGGCCTCTGCTCATTACTGAGAGTCCACAAGACTCCCAGCCTAACGATAATGATTTAGTTGGCTTTAGCACCCGGCATCCTGAAAGATCTTAAAGACAGGGGTCACTTAATCGAACACTAAATGCAGCCATCTCAGGGTGGGAAGGTGGCAGCCATCTACATAGAGCACTGCAGCATTTGACACGATTCTGGGATGGAAAGTGAAGCCTTGAAACTGCAGTTGTGAGTTCTAATACTCTCAACAGACTTAGGGCCCCGCTCCTGGCTGCAGAGACCCCCAGACTGTGGTCTGGGGAGCACTTGCTGGTGATCTATGGAGAGCTGGCTGGTCACATGACACTAGCCCCTTCTCCTTGTTTGACGGGAATGGGAGGTACCCATAAGGAGATCCGTCTTGCTGAAGTCCTCACTCTGAACAAGATGAGTTTCTCCACTTTCTCCTTTACCGACCATTCAACTTCTCAGCCCAGCCTCCCCTGCAGGCCTGGCCAAGAGCAAAGTGCAGCATGTGCAGTGGACTCCCAGAGGGCTGGTGAGGTGGCAGGCAGTCAAGATGCAACTGACCTTGTTTCTGTAGGTTTGGCCACGTGTGGGCAGAACCGCAGAGGCAGAACATTAAATCCTAATTTTCTTGTTGGGCATAGATAATTGGTGAAACATCTCTAAATCCGTGGCTGACAAGTGAAGTCACTGCCAAAAAGAGAGAGAAAGAAGAGGTGAAACAAAGGACAGAGGGAGACCAAACCACAGGAATGAAAACCAAATTTCTCTGCTTTCCTCTCATGTTTTCATGTTGCTCCCCCTCTCCCCCCTTTCCCTTTTTTCCTCAGTCACCACATTCTTTCTGGGAGAAAGCGACTGTTGGAAAACAGAGAGGAGAAGACAGACACTGCTGTGGAATTATTTAATGAGCCAGAATGAATTGCATTTGAAATCATTTAAATGGGATCTGGGAGTATTTAACTGAAGCACAGGAACTTAACAAGAGTGGGAAAGGATCTTTGCGCTAATTGCCGGCAATGACATACCTACAGAGAGAGAACATGCCGCAATTTGTAAGCAAGTCTGTAATTTCAGTCTCAAGTCCCTGCCTGCCCTGGAATATGGCACGGATTCTCGGCTGGAGGGGAGAGAAGGGCTGCTAGCCACAGGTGACCAGAGATGGTAGAAGATGAAGCTCCAGTTAAAGAGTATTTAGCCAAGCATTTCACATTTTGCCGCAGGACTGAATAAAATGGGATAGAGACACAAACCAGCCAGCCCTGGTTTGAGTCTGGGCTGTGCAGTCCTCACACTCAAATGACTCATTTTGCAAAAGCAAACCCACCCTTTGTTTTTGCCCACCTCCAGTTCCTATGCTAAATCTCTCTGCCTGCGCCCGGAGACAGCAGGGATTTGCAATGCAGCCAGGCCCCACTGTAGAACGGGGCTGGATTTCGGGAAATGAATTGGAGTGACTGAGAACTGCCCAGCTCATTGCACATAGAGCACATGCAGCCGCCAGATATCAGTGACTCTCATGCTCTGCCAGACTGAGGTGATTAGACTCAGGAAGATCCGAGGGGGGCAAGGCTCCATATCCCAGCGCCATCCAGTCACCAGCTGCTGTCTGGTGCTAAGGGAACAGCACAGTCATATAACAGAGAGAGAGAGAGTCCCTGCCCCAGAGAACTCAGAGGCTGAATGACAGGCGGCATGCAATAGGGCAAAACAGACAAGCAAATAAAGTGGGGAGAGGTGGAGGGATGAAGTAACTAAAGGAACTGAGTTAATACTTGAAGAGCAGTTGTTCAGCAGGAATGCTCCCCTTGTGTACACGGGGAGTACACCACTGCACTCCTTGCGCTCTCCTATTAGCAGAGACTACGTTTTGCATGAGCAAATTCTGTCACACGTGCCTATCAGTTATAGACTCTATTGCCTGCGCGGTGCACACAATGTGTATGTGCAGGGGTGTGCTCCCGTTAGACCCCACTAAAACCAGCCCCTAAAATGCAAACCCAGTGAGTGAACAAGCAAGTGCCTGGAACCCAGTAGCAGAGCCAAGGTTACTGCTGGTCCCCTCCTAACACAACTTGACTATAGGCAGAAACTGTCTCAGGTACTAGTTAGATGGCAAATAATGGGGCTGTCTTTCCTCACAGTGCTCCTAAGTGGATGCATCAGGCCACTGGATCTCCACTCTGCATCTCACGCCAGCAGCTGGGTACAGCCTCTGTGATTGTCATTACTGTTTTCCTTCGCTTGCACCCCCCTGCCCCTCCCCACACTCCATCTCTGATGCTGCGGTACTGCCTTTATTCTTTGTCTTGCAATCAGTTTTCATCTCAGTAATTCCCATTCAATGGCTAGTCCCTGATCTCTCTAATTGAGATCAGAGCTTAATACATTGGATGGGGGAGGGGGGCTATTTTTAATTTGCTAGGTTCCCATTAATTCTTCTAATTACAAACTCTCCATCTTCCATCCTCCCAAGTTCAGAGGAAAACTCTCCGTGACTTCTGTCGGAATCTTCTTCTGATAAATTGGTACCACAGCCTCCTTGAACAGCTGTCCTCTTGAGCAGACATAGTAATTAATGTGAATAATAAATGAATTCAAAGCAGGTTCATAACCCTCCGTTCTGTGCACTCAGACTTCCATTCGCATTGCAAGAGACACACATCAACGTTTCCACTCACAAAACAGATCCAGAGGAGCTGCCTCAATCTAACAAGCCTGGTTTTCATTAGCAGTTCTTAGGCCCACAAGAAATCTTCGTAGACAACGGGCCTCTTGGGAAATGGAGGCTCCTGATTGACTAGAAATGAGGCCAGGGGATAAAATAGTCATCACAAATTGGGCCACCAAGGACTTTGCACTTGTCGCTATGCTGCTGGGCGCTGGGAACATCATGGTGTCCACAAGGATAGAGCTCACACTCACCTGCTCTAAAAACACAGGTGAATAGAGAATCTGTCTCAGTAGTACAGGGCTATTGACACACAGATGTGGGTGAACATGCATATACACACTCTCTCTAGCCAGTTCATTGCAATAGGCTGCAGATAGAAGGCAGTCCCTCCAGTCAGATTCTGTCTCGGTGTGTCCTCACTCAGACTAATTGAGAGAAGCTGGGGAGAGAATGGGGATGACCATATCCAATTGCTGGTTCACCTGTTTGCCTGGCTTTCGAGCATAGGGAGTAGCACGTGCACCTGG
Source organism: Chelydra serpentina (assembly GCA_037349315.1). Lineage (NCBI taxonomy): Eukaryota > Metazoa > Chordata > Testudines > Chelydridae > Chelydra > Chelydra serpentina. Next base: position 25,292,034 of record JBAIAC010000033.1, read on the forward strand.
AGCCCAGGCATAGACACAATACCAGGGGATGCCCAAGTCATGCTGGTTAGAGAAGATGTCTGCTGCTCTCTGATAGGTGCAGCTGTGAGTGGCATACACCTGCTCCAATGTAGAGCTGGTCAAATAATGCAAACTATTGCCTGTGATATTCGTTTGGATTTTTGAATACATTCGCTTGGGCTGTGCTCAAGTACCCACAGCCCAGCCCATGCCCCCTTCGTATCCACATCACAATCTTACAATGAACGTTTGAGAGATGGCGTTTTACAGGCACAAATGTTCTCCGTAAGCACATTTCAGCGGCACAGGCAGGAGGGTTTGTGGGAATCAAACTGTACGTTTGCACATGCATGTAGCTGCACTGGAAGATATTTTGCACTCAGCCAATCAGGGGGCAGAACTGACTACTACTGTCTCCTTCCCCTGTGATTCTGCTGCAGCTGTGAGCAGTGGAAGGGCTCAAGTTTAAATGAGAAGGGTCCTCAACCAGGAAACTCACTTTCTCTTTGATCTGTGCTATGCTAGAGGTCAGAGTAGGCGATCACAAGGGTCGCCTCTGGCCTTAAAATTTATTAACTTTCCCCTTCTCCTCCATATGATCTATGTATCTACCGTATTTGTAATGCACCGATCTCCTTAGTATGTAAGTGTCCCCTAAGGGTGAGTCTCTCATTTGACATACAGTGAAACTGAGATATTGGAAGGTGGAGTGTGCCCAAAGTCACACTGTGAGTGGGACTGGGACCCAGGAGTCCTGACTCGCTTGCTGTAACCACTAGACACAAAGCCAGCAAAGTGGAATGAGAATTGCTGAGGGCCATGCCCAGGCTGGTAGGAGAGCCCTAGCATGGCGAAGCAGAGGGGTGAGGTTCAGCGAGCCCTCTGTCCATTTACACCAGCTACTGACTTGCACTTCCCCTAACATCCACTTCAGTGGGCATGACTGATTGACCCAGACAGCCTCATCCTTCTGTTATTGTTGCTTGCCTTGATTTGCTCCGTGTACACATCCATTGAGTTAATGGACTCCTCTCAGGAGTGGCCAAGCCAGGAGCCATCAGAGCAGATTTCCCTGAGATGAGCAATCCTTTCCAACCAGTGATTTCAATTAAAGGGTCATTAGTGTGAAATCTTATCCATCCCAGCTCCCATTTGCCGGCAGGAGGCTCTTCTTCTCCCTGTCCTGAGCCCTGTACTGCGGTTAGAGCCCAATTCTCTTGCTGGAGCCCACTAGCTTTGCTAAAACACAGCAGCTGCTGCCGATAAACAAACATATTGATCATACAGATATGGGCTGTCAGGGACTTAATTCATGAATGAAGTGTGTTGTAGGAGTGCTTGGTGGGCAAAGATTCCATTTAAAGGGCCAGCAGCAGCCAACGGCAGAAACCTCGCTTCGAATTTGAAGACCAGCATGTCTCCAGCAGCCAAGAAGCTCACCCGCTTTATAACACTGTGATGTCCACAGTCTGGGATTTATAAACCCGTGTGAATTTACCTCCAGAACAAGTGCAGCACAGACAGCAGAAGAGCGAGCTTCCACCACACTGCCCCCCTCTCACAACCCCCAACAAAGACCTTCTTTAACGGAGAGCAGCACGTTCAGTCCACAGGGCTCAGCCAGTCCTCAGCTTCTCTGCTGAACTAGTGCTGATTGGGACTCTTCTGTGGGCGTGAGATGGGCTGAGTCCCACCAGCTCATTTCACACTGTTCCCCATGCACCCATCGCCTGGTTGTGGGACATGCAGCTATGCCAGCATAAGAGAGTTGCTGCAAACCCGTTTTCTGCACACTGCACCTTTAACTGTAAAGTGTCTCCCTGCCTGTCAGCTGTAGGGGTGGGGGTGGGGGGGCCTGCGTTGTGTCAGGGTAGCAGGCATGGCGCAAGTGGCACACACTGTGCTCTCTTTCTCTCATGGAGACTTTACACTTCTTGTGCTTATTTCCTTTGTTGTTTTCCTTAATCTGAACTCGCAGTAATCCGGAGTGTCTGGAGACATAACAATGGTCCAGTCCCACTGCCAGGAGAGCCAGTCTAGAACTGGTGATGGAAGGCTCTGTCTTGCCTCACCACCTGCCAGTTAGTTCCCTGTCCCCAGGCACGAGTGTGCGAATATGAGTGTGCTTATAAAACTCCTACTCTATGGCTGATGTGAGGTGCTCCCACTGTGGCGTGATGGAATCCTCCTCAGGCACTGAGATAACTCCTCTGAGCCTGGCCATTTGGGGCACAGTTTGCAATAGCAGATGGCCGAGCTGAGCAGGTGAAGTGGGCTCTTGTAGGCACTGTCTCCTGGGCTGCATGCACTGCCACATGTGAAGTGGGAGCACATGGGGGAAGAGGGAGGAGCCCCCAAATACTGAGACCCTGCAACTCCTGCCAGCCCTATTTTGGGGCAGGCCTAAGAAATCCATTTGTATCCAGCCGCCCCTGAGCTGATGTTACCTGGGGTTCTTTCAACCCAAAGCTCTTGGTAACTTTTACTCTGTGCGAGGTGGTGTCAGGAAATAAATCAGGGGAGACACGGCTGTCCGACCGATAGATGGCTGGCACAAACAGGACAACACAAGAGTGCTTTCACTTAAAGCTAAACTTTACTTAGTCTCAAGCACTTACACACCTCCGCAACAGGTTAATAAAACACCCCCAACCCTTGATAATTACCAAAGCTGAGTGTGGCTCTTGAGTGACACAGCGGCAGGCTTCCGGTGGCCAAATCTTCCATCTGCCGGTGGGGACCGCAAGATGTATCCTGAGGGAGAGTCCAAAAAGAGTCCAACTACCTCAAACTTTCCCCCTTATTTATACATTAGTAATAGAATGACATGTCCCTTAAAGAAAACTTGTTACAAGCAGTTTCAATGGTCAAGCAAGAGGCTTTCTTCTGATTATTGATTAACCAGGTGTGGGTTTTTCCAGAGTTTGCAGCCTTGAGCATAGGCACCGACTCCGTGGGTGCTCCGGGGCTGGAGCACCCACGGGGAAAAATTGGTGGGTGCTCCGCACCCACCGGCAGCTCCCCGCCAACCCCGGGGCCCGCGCCTAGCTTACCGGAGCACCGGGCGATGTTGCGGGGCCCCGCCCCCGACGCCGGGCAATGTTGCGTCGGGGGCGGGGCCCCGCGGTGTCACCCAGTGTCGGGGGCGGGGCCAAGCGTCGGGGGGTGGTGCCCCGCCCCCGACGCCGGGCATCAGCACCCAGCAGCGTCGCTGGCCTTGAGGCCCCAATAGACATTCCTGGGGTACATCCTGCTCTTCTAAAATGTATGTATCAGCAACTTTAACACAATTCTGAGGCACCCAAAACCCCCTCCCCTCCTGCCTTGGTCAAGCTGAGACTGCTGAATGGCCAATTTACAGCCTGCTGACTAGGCTGCTTTTAACAATAAGCCTTAGTGGTTTCAGGCACTTTACTGGTTTGCGAAAGTCTCCCTGTACACTGACATGAAGCCAGAGAGAAAGCACTTGCTCCTAGGCCTGCACTATAACCTTGTCCCAGGCGTCAGCAAGGGGCGGGAGTTGAACTGCTGCTGAAGACGGCTTGCCTGAAAGCGTAGACAGGGCCAAACCACAGTCAGCACCATTTCAGAAGCCATGGGAGAAGCTTGCTTGCTGCATGCGACTTGACTGTAGGGTGACCAGACAGCAAATGTGAAACATCGGGACAGTGGGGGTAATAGGAGCCTATCTAAGAAAAAGACCCCAAAATCGGGACTGTCCCTATAAAATCGGGACATCTGGTCACCCGACTTGACTGGGGTCCACAGCTGTAGTTCAGCAGTTTTTGCTTCAGAGAGGCAGTGTGGCCTAGTGGCTAAGGAACTGGATTGGGAGTCAGGAGACCAGGGCTCTGTTCCTTGCTTGGCCTCTGAGTTGCTATGTGACCTCTCGCTCTGTGCCTCTGTTTCCCCTCCCACCCTTTCTCTGTCTGATCTATTTAGAGCATAAGGTCAACTCCTTCTTTAGGCAGGGACTGTCTGTACAACTCCTAGTGCAATGAGGTCTTGGTCCATGACGGGGCTCCTAGGTGCTATGATAAAACTAATAGTTAATAATAATAATAATAACAATGTGTTTGGACTGTGGTGTTAGCGTAATCCTGGCTCTTTAGTGCTAATGTAAAATAATGAAAACAATAATAATTCGTGCGTCCGTTCATTTGTACCTGTTGGTGCTGCCCTTTGCCAGCAATGGGCCAGATTCCCCGTGCAGACACAGCCCAAGTGTGCAGTCTGCACCAGCACAGCAACTGGGAAAGGTGCTTGGAGAGGGACCGGCAGTCTGCAGCAAAGGAATGTGCATAACCCTTCTCTAGTTATTTATTCATTCTTCCTTCCCTTTTACGAGGCCTGCTCTGGGAAGTGCCTGAGCAGCGGCGACTGGAGAAAAGCCACCATGAGAAGTGGGAGAGAAGAGACTGCTGGCCTCTCTGCTGTTTCCACACAAGGTTACAAAAGAGGATAATGGGAAAATAACACCATATCATCAGCTTTAACCTTTGTGAAAAATGCCTCTTTGGAGAGGCCAGAGATTTTTATTCTAAAATCAATGATGTTTGTGCTCTTTGCAGAATCAAATAAGAGTGAGCGAGAGAGGGAAAGAAAATGGTGTTTGTGGTTATTGATGCACAGAGGCTACAATTTGGGTGCAGGCTACAGTCCCTCCCATTGAATTGGACTCCAATAACAATGTTCAGGATAATAGGATGTCAAAGGGGCGTCTGAGGCAATTGGGAGAACAGACCTCTGCACATAGTCAAGCCAGCAAAACAAAACCAGCGTGGGTAATTACATCTCTCCTTCCAAAATGCCACCACCGGGGCCTGGTGAAGATGAACTGAGCACTCTGGTTGGGACGTCTGTTCCCCTGGAACCACACTGTCCAACTCTCCCTAACTCCCTGCTGCCTCTCCTCAGCCCTTTACTCCCACTGTCTTTGGGAAAAGGTCCCAGGCTTTTAATTTGCTGAGAAGGCCTCTGGTGGCCTTACGCAGCTGTGCAAAATGCGCCCTTCTCCCTCTCCCAGGGGGAGTGAAATCTGGTTTGTTTGCTCATCGTTATCATGATCAAGGGCCGGCTGGTTTGTTTTGCTGCTGGGTTGGTGAATTTTCTTTGTCTATTTGCAAAGCTAAACGAAATACGTGGGCTAATCCAAGCGGTAATATTCCCACCCAGACTTGTTGCCCTTTGGGTTTTATGTCTCAGTTGGAGTTCATGAATTCATCAAGAAACCCTAGGCCACATTTCAGAGCCTTGGTCACACTTCATCCGCCAGGGTTGCACCTTGCACACTACACTCAGGAAGGCGCCGCGGGGCTGTCCTATTGCTTAGCCAGAGGGGATATTCTGGGCCTGTGTTTCTGTCACATTTTCTCCCATTCAGAGCACATCGCACCTCCCCCAGCTGAGAATCACGTTCTGAAGCCCCCTCGTGCTGAAACCCTGCCCGGTCAGGATGGCAGTGTGTCCGGGGGGAGGCGTGTGTGAGTGGGGTGGGGGTGCACTGGGGACATCCTTCTTGCTAGGCAGCCCGGTAGATGGGCAGAATCTTCAGGCTCCCAGGACAGTGGGAGCTGAGAGGTTAATCAGTAAAAATGTATCTAGTGAGAGAAGGAGACAGAACTCTCAGTAGTTCATCAGCATCAGATTCCAGTGAAGGGCTGTTGCCTGTGGTTTCTGAAGCTGCTGCCGAAAGGTCAGGCCTCTCAGTGTGAGGAAAAGCCTGTTCTTCTCTTCTAGCTGTTCCATCAATGCTTGTTTTTCCTCTTGGTTTATTTTTACCTCCCTGGCAAGAAAGAAAGAAAGCGAAAACGCAAAGCCTCCCTTAACAGGCAGAGCGGCTTCTGCTAAGAGAGCTTCTGCAGGAGACGGTGCTTCAGAGCCAGCTGAGAGCGTTTACATGGCGCCTGAAGAGGACAAGGCTGAGTCAGGGTCGAGGATGGGAAGCGAGGACCTCTGCAGAGAAGGCTTCAGGGCTGGGATGCTGGAGATGTGTCTGATGCTTTGCGTTCAGCAGCTGGTCCATAGCGTTTGTTCCCCACGTGCCCACTCTGACTATGGCAGCGGCTTCTCGGCATTTCTGATAGGCAGACATAGCCCAGCGGCTGGAGGAAGGAGCGGGCAGGGTGCAGAATGGAGAGGCGAGGAGGGAAAGGAATGGAGACTGGGGACGATGGTGAAGTGTAACAGGTGTGTGGGTTTCTTGGCATGTCAGGTCGTTGTGAGTGGTCTCTTAAGCCTTCACAGACAGCCGGTTGGCTGGATGGGGGACAGTTTCATTGTTCTGACTTGGCCTATGGAGACAGGAGCCTTCCTCCTCCTCCTCCATTTACTGGGCTTGACCTTCTTTAGCAAGAGATCAAGAGGACGGCCTCAGTGCTACACTTATGAAAGCAAATTGCTCCCGTGCTTTCTCTTCCTTTTCATTCCCTCTCTTCCCCTCCTGCCTCTCTCCCCTCCCCCTAAATCAGCGGTTCATTGCACTGCGACCCCCTTCTGATGACAAAAATTACTATGCGACCCCAGGAGGGGAGACCGAAGCCTGAGCCTACCTGAGCTCCACCACCCCAAACGGGGAGGCAAAAGCTTGAACCCTGCCACTCTGTGCGGCGGAAGTGTGGGCGGGATGGGTGACGGGGGAAGCCCGAGGGCTTCAGCTCCAGACAGGGGACCTGTAACCTGAGTCCTGCTGCCCAGGGCTGAAACCCGCAGGCTTTGGCTTTGGCCCCAAGTGGTGGGGCTCCGGCTCCGGCCCTGCGCACCAGCAAGTCTAACTTCAGCCCCGGTGACTCCATTAAAATGGGGTCGCAAACCACTTTGGGGTCCGGACCCACAGTTTGAGAACCTCTGCCCTAGATCCTCCTGCCTTTTGGGGTACGTGGCACCCAGCGTGAAAGGCTTCTTTTGTGTCAGGCTTCTGCTGCCACAAGCAGCAAGAGACTAGGGGCTAATGCTCAGGGCTCAGAGCAGCCAATATTTGCCCTGCTGAAGTAATGCTTGGAACCTGACGTCCTGCTGGAGAGCTGTGCTGGGGTGGAGCTCTGTGAAACTGGAATTCTCCCCCTTGCTCGTGTGCTTTCCATTGAGCTCCGCCGCGTTAATCCCAACACAGTGCAAATCACTAGTTGGTCTTTTTTAGCCTATCTCTGGGCGCTGAACGGAGTATTACTCCAGACCCAGCATACTTCTCTCCCTGGCTCTGACCCCATCGCTCTCTTCCGCCCCGTCTCCATCTTCATTTCGCTTTCTCCCCTGTTCAGTCTGGTCCCGATCCAAAAAAAGCACTTAAGCAGGTGTTTAACTAAGCACATGAGTGGTCCCACTGAAGTCATGATTAAACAGATTGACAGAGTGAGATGGGTACCTAGAAGTCACCTACTACAGGACAGGCCCAACAAGGAAAATAACAACAACACTGGCCATCACGTACAGCCCCCAGCTAAAACCTCTCCAGTGCATCATCAACGATCTACAACTTATCCTGAAGGACGATCCCTCACTCTCACAGACCCTGGGAAGCAGGTCAGTCCTCGCTTACAGACAGCCCCTCAAACTGAAGCAAATACTCACCAGCAACTACACACTGCACTACAGAAACACTAACCCAGGAACCAATCCCTGTAACAAACCCCGTTGCCTACTCTGTCCCCATGTCTACTCTAGCCACACCATCAGAGGACCCAACCACACCAGCCACACCATCAGGGGCTCATTTACCTGCACATCTACTAATGTGATATATGCCATCATGTGTCAGCAATGCGGCGCCCCCTTGCCATGTACATTGGCCAAACCGGACAGTCTCTATGTAAAAGAATAAATGGACACAAATCAGACATCAGGAATGGTAACATACAAAAGCCAGTAGGAGAACACTTCAATCTCCCTGGACATTCAATAACAGATTTAAAAGTAGCCATCCTTCAACAAAAATCTTCAAAAACAGACTTCAAAGAGAAACTGCAGAACTAAAATTCATTTGCAAACTTAACACCATTCATTTGGGCTTGAATAGGGACTGGGAGTGGCTGGCTCTCTACAAAAGCAATTTCCCCTCTCTTAGTATTGACACCTCCTCATCAGTTATTGGGAGTGGACCACATCCCCCCTGACTGAATTAGCCTTGTCACCGCTGGTTCTCCACTTGTGAGGTAACTCCCTTCTCTTCATGTGTCAGTATATTTATGCCTGTATCTGTAATTTTCACTCCATGCATCTGAAGAAGTGGGGCTTTTACTCACGAAAGCTTATGCCCAAATAAACCTGTTAGTCTTCAAGGTGCCGCCGGACTCCTCGTTGTTTTTGTGGATACAGACTAACATGGCTACCCCTCTGATACATGATTAAACCTGCAACTTGACCCTCCCCATGTGGCAAGTTTGAAACCCCCCCCCCCCCCCCCGTGCTCAAAGCATTCTGCCGTCTTTGCCCATCAGAACAGCTGAGGTTTAACAGGTGTGGGAAAGCACTGTGGACACCAAGGCGATTGGGGCACAGGAAAAGGTGAGGAAAGAAGATCTTTGGACTCTCCCCCTGATTTAAGTTTCCAGGCCTGGCCTCCTGCTTGTGTGTAAAATGGGACTAAATCATCTTAACCTATGAAAATGGGTTGTCATGAGGCTCAGGTACCTGGTGTCTCACAGCACGCTGAGAGCCTTGCTAGCAAAGGGCAGACCACACACTTATGACTCGATGAACAATCAGACAAGACCTTCCTTCCCCATGTTGCTGATTCTTTCATTGCTGGTGCTGTCTTTATTTATTTGTTCTGATGCTTTTTACAATGTGTCCTCCCAAAGCTCTGGATGCCTGTCCAAAAATATTAAGTGACAGAACATACAGTAGTCGGAAAACAGACCTACCCCCAATTTAGGAGGATTAAGAAACTCCCTGCTCCTTCCGTTCCTGCCCATGGCAAACAGATGGGCATCTCAGCATGGTGGAGGGCAAGGCTCAAGGGGTGCATAGGCCTGGATATAACACCCCAAGAGCTCAGACACTGACTCCACCATGTTTAGCCGCTGCTCAGCCCAGTAACAAGCGGGGATAATGTAGTCAGGCTTACATCGCAGGACTTAAATATTCAATTAATCAATAGAATATTCCATTAGTGCAATAATCAGTTGGCAGAGCCTGATCTATAGGTACATCTCAGCTGGGCCTCGCAAATTGATTTCTGATGAAGTTCTAATTGACTTCACAGTCAGACAAGGGCCTGTCTGAGCACAATGAAGTCCAGCTTGAGACGGCTCAGGCAGCTCTGTCTCCCCTCGAGGTGAGGAGGGGGAAAGTGTGATTTATGCCCCATTTATCACTACAGTCTCTACCCAACACTGCTTTATTGGTCCCAGGTGAGAGATGAAAGCTTACAGCTTTAACGCTGAACTTTTCAGGCAGCCCGAGACACCCGTAAGCTGTAGGCAGCAGCTTGTCACTCCTGGAGCAGGTGCCCTATGGGCTCCTTAATGCTGACCCCTTTAATGTGGGTCTCAGCCAGGGAGCAGACCTCCGGGGGGTTAGATTTCATCGGCACACATGTGCACGTTGGACCATCAGGCAGGTTTTCAGCACCACAGACACGCTGATCCCCTCTCCGCAGAGGGGCTGGGGATTGTGTCTACCTATTGTTACCGTGGCTTATGACCCAGGGGGGCTACTGCAGCCTCAGCCGCTCATGGATTTCCAGGTAGAGATGCGGGTGAAGGCTGTTCCTTTTTATCCCTGCTTGGCCGGGGACTGGCACCTTTCCTCTCTGATCTGCACTCCCCACAGCAAATCATATTGGTGTTATTAATTGGTATGATAGTAGTGCCTAGAGGCTCCAAACAAGAGGGGGGCCTCACTGTACTAGGTGCTGTGCATACACAGAGTAGGAGGAAGTCCCTGCCCTAAAAAGCGTCCCCCTTGCCATGTATGCTGCACTCAACAACTTAAGCTAGTGCCCAGTATGGCTGCTTGCATGCACATAGAGTCTTGCATAGAGTGCATTGCCCTTGTGAGTTCCATAGACTGGCCCGGCTTTAGGGTGACCAGATGTCCCGATTTTATAGGGACAGTCCCGATATTTGGGGCTTTGTCTTATATACGCACCTATTACCCCCCCCCCTCCCGTCCCGATTTTTCACATTTGCTATCTGGTCACCCTACCCGGCTTCCAGTTTCTTTCTGGGCAGGTTAAGGTGTTGGTTTCAATCTAGTAGAAGCCATTTATGGGTTGGCTCATTGCTACCATGGAGGCAGCTTTCTTCTGTGCTCCACCCCAATCAGCTGGGAGAGTCCAGCTCTTGTGCTCCTGTCCTCAGTCCCTACGTTGTTATGGCTGGGGCAGGGCCTTCCCTGCGGAGGCCTGTTTGCCAGAAGAGCTGGCCGAAGTGGGGGGATGAGTTTCGGCTGTAGTTTGGGGAGCTCTCTGAACTATTGCTAATGTCTCGGCTAGTGTCACGCTGCCTTGTGCGAATGCAGCTGGGCACATGCACCTAGCGCTAATGACAGGCACGCTTTACACATGGCATCATGATGATTTTGTCTTTTCGGTACGTGTTTGTTAAGAGCCTGCAGTGTGCTCAGCCCTCCTCTGCAAGATACACAGGGAAGACAGTTCCTGCCTCAGAGCGGAAGGCTGACAGTCTAATAGACATATGGTGAGAGAGAGAGGTAATGTGTATGCAGATTTGGATACATGCTGTACAGCGCAGAGCTCTATATCTCAATCCTGGCAATAACGGATTCTCTACTGGCTGAAATGTATCATACCGGGACAGGACATCACCCCAGGGCCAGTCACAGCTTCCTGCCTGCTGCCATCACTTCCAGGTATTTCCAGATAGAACACATCATCTATGCTACTGAACATGCCAGCTACACTAGGTTCTTCTCTTCAAGAGCTTCTTCCAGACCCTGCTAGCTCGGAGGAGACTCCCAGCTGAGGCCAGTGCTGCACGGCTCCTACTGACTGAACCAGGGAAGCTGACACCTGCTGAGACCCCCTCAGAGCAGATCCTACCACGCTCAGCAAGAGGAAGGCGGCTCCCACTGAGTGACTCTCTGCTGAGACCAGCCCACTGCATCTCTTGCTGGCTCAGTGAAGTGGGGGTGCACAGCTGCGACAGGCTCAGCTCCTGCTGATTGGTCCAGGGGAGAGTTCTCTTTTGCCTCACCTGGGAAGCTGATGTATTTTGGGGACTTTCAGTCCAAGTTTCAGCTACAGGAATGTGCCCCGTTGAGACAGGTCACTTGGTGGGTGCAGGGCCGGCTCTAGGCACCAGCTAAGGAAGCAGGTGCTTGGGGCGGCACATCTGAAGGGGCGGCACGCCGGCCGTTCTTGGGGCAGCACTCCGGCTTTTTTTCTTCTTCTTCTTTGGTGGCACTTCTGCAGCAGCTTTTACATTTTTTCTGATTCGGCGGCACTTCGGTGGCAGCTTTTACATTCTTTTTTTTTTCGGCAGCACATCTGCGGCAGCTTTTTATTTTCTTTGCATTCGTTGCTGCGGCAGGTTTTTTTTTTCCTCGCTGCTTGGGGTGGCAAAAATGGTAGAGCCGGCCCTGGGTGGGTGAGTGCTAACCACATAAACCAGCTCTATCGCCTGTTCTCTGGCTGCCTGGAGGCGATCGTGCTGATTTCAGAGGCATGTTATCAGGTAGCTATGGCAGGGGTGGTGAAAGGGTTAAAAACAACACAACAAGCATTTGGCCAATTTCTGAATTACAAGAGAAAAACTGTAAAAAACCCCCAAAACATAGGGAAGTGAGTGCAATTTCCTCCCCATTCTCTGGCTGTATTAACCTAACAGTGGGCCGGGTACTTAGAGGACACTTTGTGGGCGATGACTAGTCTGTAAATGGGGCTAATCATCTCAAACGGGGGTGGGTGTTATTTTATTGAACAACCACCCAAGTGGCTTTGATGTGAGAAAAATCCAGCTCCGTACATTTTTTTGCAGAGAGGAAGAATGGCCTAAAAAGAAAGTAATTCCTTCAGTGTATGTGTTGCTTGTCGTAATGGCTTTGAGAGAGTGGAACGCAGCCTGGGTAAATGCCCACTTAGAGGGATTTCAAAGGAACAACTTCGAGCTACCTAGTTGGGGTTTTCTTCTCTCCACCATTTTTTCCTTTATTTATTTTAGAGGAGACAGATTTAAATGTTTCGTTTTGGAACACAGTGCCTAGTGTTTATGCAGCAAAGTTCCCCCTTGGCTCCCGGGAGCCAGACGGAAAATGATGTGTTCGGGTTCTTGGCTCTGGCTTCCCCACTGCTGTGTAGAGGGGACATGGTCATTTCCCATCTGCACATACCTGTGAGGTTACAATCAGTGTTACTATTCAATAGTGATGAGCAGATAACCCTGCCCAGAAGGGTATTTAGGCTGAACTTTATTGGGAGAGGTTCCCTATTCAAAATGGCAGAAGATACTTCCCAACAAGGGAAGGGCCATTCTTGTCAGGGCCAGCTCCAGGCACCAGCGCAGCAAGCGCGTGCCTGGGGCGGCAAGCCGCAGGAGGGGCGACCGGACGGTAGCTGCGAGGGCGGCAGTCAGGCAGCCTTCGGCGGTGTTTCTGCAGGAGGTCCGCCGGTCCCACGGATTCGGCGGCAGGAACACCAACAGCGCGGGACTGGCAGATCACCCGCAGGAACGCCGCCGAATCCCAGGAACGCCGCCGACGGCTGCCTGACTGCCGTGCTTGGGGCGGCACAAAACACAGAGCCGCCCCTGATTCTTGTAACTCTTGCCCTTCCTGAATGTAGGGTTATGGTCCATGAATCCAACACCTTCCCTGGGTTTTGGTTGTAGTCTGAGTCAATGAAAACTTGACCAATGAGGTTTTGCTCACGTTCGCTTTTTAAAAAATGAGTGTTTCTTAATTACTGTTCGAGAGGAGCCAGCAATATCAATGGCTCCATGTCTAGTTGGCAGCCGGTATCAAGTGGAGTGCCCCAAGGGTCGGTGCTGGGGCCGGTTTTGTTCAATATCTTCATCAACGACCTGGAGGATGGTGTGGACTGCACCCTTAGCAAGTTTGCAGATGACACTAAACTGGGAGGAGTGGTTGATACGCTGGAGGGTAGGGATAGGATACAGAGGGACCTAGACAAATTAGAGGATTGGGCCAAAAGAAATCTGATGAGGTTCAACAAGGACAAGTGCAGAGTCCTGCACTTAGGACGGAAGAATCCCATGCACTGCTACAGACTAGGGACCGAAGGGCTGGGCAGCAGTTCTGCAGAAAAGGACCTAGGGGTTACAGTGGACGAAAAGCTGAATATGAGTCAACAGTGTGCCCTTGTTGCCAAGAAGGCTAACGGCATTTTGGGCTGTATAAGTAGGGGCATTTCCAGCAGATCGAGGGATGTGATTATTCCCCTCTATTCGGCACTGGTGAGGCCTCATTTGGAGTACTGTGTCCAGTTTTGGGCCCCACACTACAAGAAGGATGTGGATAAATTGGAAAGAGTCCAACGGAGGGCAACAAAAATGATTAGGGGGCTGGAGCACATGACTTATGAGGAGAGGCTGAGGGAACTGGGATTGTTTAGCCTGCAGAAGAGAAGAGTGAGGGGGGATTTGATAGCTGCTTTCAACTACCTAAAAGGGGGTTCCAAAGAGGATGGATCTAGACTGTTCTCAGTGGTAGAAGATGACAGAACAAGGAGTAATGGTCTCAAGTTGCAGAGGGGGAGGTTTAGGTTGGATATTAGGAAAAACTTTTTCACTAGTAGGGTGGTGAAGCACTGGAATGGGTTACCTAGGGAGGTGGTGGAATCTCCTTCCTTAGAGGTTTTTAAGGTCAGGCTTGACAAAGCCCTGGCTGGGATGATCTAGTTGGGGTTGGTCCTGCTTTGAGCAGGGGGTTGGACTAGATGACCTCCTGAGGTCCCTTCCAACCATGAGATTCTATGATTCTATGAATATAGCTGCGCTTGGAACAAAACCACAGGGACCTCTGCCACAAATGCCATTTCCTCAGGGAGTTGGTGGCAAATGGGCCTCATAGTGGACTAAGTACGATCATAGGTGTTGGCGATGGAAAAAACCTAATGGGCCTGATTTTGCAAAGGGAAGGTGCCTATGGCTATGTAACAAAATACCTATGGGATGCCTACTTTGCACTGTATTTCTGTGACTGCATGCAAATGGTCATGTATACACCCAACCGGCCATTTGCGCCAGCAAGTACCCAGTTCATGCACACAGTTGTGGTAGCTGCACATGCACATGATTCACTCCCTTGCACACAGGTTTTGACCTTATGAAAATTGGCCCCCTTAAGTCCTATATTGTAGCCCATCTCCCGGCCAGTGCAGTTCAGACTATGGAGCCTCTCACTTCTAAGATACTGGTTCTGCTCCATTCCAGGTTGGCAGTGACTGAAAGCCATCACCATCCGACTGCAGTTTGGTGCCCTTCTGTGTGTGAAATACACAGGTAACTGCAGTCAGTTCCCAGCAGACAGGCGTCCACATCACAAAACCTGCCATTGTTTTTTGCGGGGAGGGATAGCTCAATGGTTTGAGCATTGGCCTGCTAAACCCAGGGTTGTGAGTTCAATCCTTGAGGGGGCCATTTGGGGATCTGGAGCAAAAATTGGGGATTGGTCCTGCTTTGAGCAGGGGGTTGGACTAGATGACCTCCTAAGGTTCCTTCTAACCCTGATATTCTATGATTGTAACATCAGAGTGGAAGCCAAGAATTTAATGAGCCGCAGAGAGAAGTCCCCTCTCGGTCCTAGATAAAGTCCTTCCAGGACGGCACTTAGTCAGGTTTGTGGCAGGCAACGTGCCACCCACCTACTGTGCTGTACCTGTTCTGGGAATAAGGCGAGGACTCCAGTCTCCAGAGCTGTCAGTCCAGCAGCATGAAATTCAATTAAAAGTTGTATTATTTGCTAATGCAATTTGTTTCTCCCGATTTCCTTTCTCAGACTCATTTGCCAAGCTGCACGGCATATGGGCAGAGTGCACCATGTGTGCTGGGGAAGCGTGTCCAGCGCTCAGCGTGTCACAGATTCCCACACAAATAGGGGGACTATGAAGCAGGAATTATTAAGTGTCATTATTAATATGCCGGAATGTGACAGAAGAGGATTTATTTTTATAGCAAAGCTCACAAGTACACTCTCCTCATGACAGGGATAAAAGAAGAAATGGGTTTCATTTGACGCCTCTGCAACCACAGAGCATGTCACAAACACACCGATTGTTCCAAGATCATGCTCCAACCCAAAGCAGAGCTGAAACAGTTGCATAATGGAAAGCTTTACTTGCTGCCTTGACTTTGGTCCCTGCCTGGTCTGTAGCTGGGTTGGAGCCCATGATATGGGGTTGTCTAAATACCAGCTGTTTGGGAAGAGCAACGCAACACACTAGAGAGCATCAAAATGCTCAGCAAGCTAGACTGCAGAAAATAATAAGTGGCTCGAACCTTCACCCGTAACATGAACTTACTCAAGCTCAACCCCGTTTCTGAGTTTTGGTTAAGTTGAGTTCTTAGTTCAGATCCTTAGCTGCTGGAAATTGGTGTCAGTGGAGCACTGGTCTAGTCCTGCTGATTTACACCTGTGGAGCAACTGGGCCAGAAAGTTAATTGAACTTCAGAAACAAAAGGTTGAATCTGATTAGCTTCACATTCTGGGTGAAAGTGTCTGTCAGGGATTGGACACTTGGTGACTGATCTGGCAGTAGAAACACCAGCAGTTCGGCATTGGAAATGTTGCGGGAAAGCCTCTACTGAGATCCCAAGCCAAGGAGAGGCGTCAAATAGTCTCTAGTCTAAATCTCTGAATCATAGCAATACGAATGACCTGTTATTAGCAGAGTTCGTCTAATCCATCGCCCACCCAGGGCAGAATAGTTTCCTGCAGCGTATTCCCAGCATATGTAACTTTTCTGGTCTTCATTGCTAACTTTCTTCAGTTCCCTTGGCAGCCATTGTGTGTTCCAGCAAATGCTCTTTTCATTGTGATTCCCTTGCCTCTCTCTGGGTCTCCACTTTCTACTACCTCTTTCTTTTTGAATGGCTCTTCCTGTTTGCTGCTAGCCTTCCTTTGACTTCAGGGTGTGCAGAGGGCTTGAAGGGTTGTGCCCAAAGTTAAGTTTTTTGATTGCTTGTTACATTGTTTTCAGCTCCTATCTCTGCTAATCTCTCACCTCCATCCACCCACTCAGATCCCGGAACTGGTCTGAAGTAAATAGGATGAAATTCAACAAGGACAAATGCAAAGTACTTCGCTTAGGAAGGAACAGTCAGTTGCACACATACAAAATGGGAAATGACTGCCTAGGAAGGAGTATTGCAGAAAGGTATCTGGGGATCATAGTGGACCACAAGCTAAATATGAGTCAATAGTGTAACGCTGTTGCAAAAAAAGCAAACATCATTCTGGGATGCATTAGCAGAAGTGTTGTAAGCAAGCCACGAGAAGTAATTCTTCTGCTCTACACCATGCTGATTAGGCCTCAACTGGAGTATTGTGTTCAGTCCTGGGAACCGCATTTCAGGAAAGATGTGGACAAATTGGAGAGAGTCCAGAGAAGAGCAACAAAAATGATTAAAGGTCTAGAAAACATGACCTACGAAGAAAGATTGAAAAAATTGGGTTTGTTTAGTCTGGAAAAGAAAAGACTGAGAGGGGACATAATAACAATTTTCAAGTACATAAAAGGTTGTTACAAGGAGGAGGGAGAAGAATTGTTCTTCTTAACCTCTGAGGATAGGACAAGATGCAATTGGCTTAAAATGCAGCAAGGGAGGTTTAGGTTGGACATTAGGAAAAACTTTGTAACTGTCAGGGTGGTTAAGCACTGGAATAAATTGCCTAGGGAGGTTGTGGAATCTCCATCACTGGAGATTTTTAAGAGCAGGTTAGACAAACACCTGTCAGGGATGGTCTAGATCAGTGGTTCTCAAAGCCAGTTCGCCGCTTGTTCAGGGAAAGCCCCGGGCAGGCCGGTTTGTGTAACCTGCCGCATCCGCAGGTTCGGCTGATCGCAGCTCCCACTGGCCGTGGTTCACCGCTCCAGGCCAATGGGGGCTACGGGAAGCAGCGCGGGCCGAAAGATGTGCTGGCCGCCCTTCCCACAGCCCCCATTGGCCTGGAGCGGCGAACCGCAGCCAGTGGGAGCTGCGATCAGCCGAACCTGCGGACGTGGCAGGTAAACAAACAAGCCCAGCCCACCAGGGGCTTTCCCTGAACAAGCGGCGGACCGGCTTTGAGAACCACTGGTCTAGATAATACTTAGTCCTGCCATGTGTGCAGGGGACTGGACTAGATGACCTTAGAGGTCCCTTCCAGTCCTATGATTCTACTCGGGCCCTACTGCTCTCTATTAAGACTGCTTGGTTGCTGCTAGGGTGACCAGATGTCCCGATTTTATAGGGACAGTCCCGATATTCGGGGCTTTGTCTTAAATAGGTGCCTATTTTCCCCCACCCCCATCCTGATTTTTCACACTTGCCATATGGTCACCCTAGTTGCTGCTGTACTTCCCTTGGGGCTGAAGGAAAGTTTCGAACTTCCAGCTCTCTTGCAGTCCACCCAGCAACCCACTGAGTCCGGGTCTGAGGCTCATTCCCCTCTCAGAGGCAGCATTTCAAAATTCTCAGGCAAAAAGGTCTTCTTCTCCAGGTTCTGCAATGGCTTTATGGTGGATGAAATACAGCTTTTCTACCAGGCAGTTTATTAGCCTAGCTAATTAACCCATAATCAGTGTCTTGCTCACCTCTAATCACAGGCTGCTCACACCCTCAGTTCACAGAGTGCAGCAGCGCTACAGTACATGTATTTATATAGAAGTGTGCCACACTAGATTAACTGTATTTACAGGGACAGCATCAATTCATTCGGGCACTAAATATGACCTACCTAAAACTGTTAGAGAAAGGGACTGCATGGCGCTAAGGATTAGGAATAGTATATGGAGCCTCTCATTTTTAGAGCATTGGTTATGACATAGCCCAGGTCAGTAACGACTAGCCCTCAGTGCCATTTAACAGCTGTGCTAGGAATCATAGAGGTTAGAGATGAAAGAGATCTATTAGGTCATCCAGTCTACATCCTCCTCAATGCAGGATTGTTCCCAGTGTATATTTTCTCATGCTGTTTCCAGTCTCGTTTCAAATATTCCAGTCAATGGGGCTCCACCACTTCCTTTGGGAGATTACCCCACACTCATTTTTACCAAAAACTAGATTTTCCTGAGATTGAGCCTAAATGACCCCTTTTCTTAATTTCACTTTCACTAGATATACCCGATGTATCCCCTTCTACAATGCTGCTCTCTCATTACCGCCTTTCAGTATCTGTCGGTGGAGATCATGTGCCCACACTAGCCAAGCTAGACATATTTAGCTTTCTTAGTGTTCCCTTGTAAATCAGTCTCTCTGAATTTCTGATTATTGTTGCTATGCTCTGACCTCCTTCCAGTTTGTCAATATCTTTCTGGCAATGTGAGGCCCAGAATACAATGAGTATGATGATGATTCTTAAAAACGTCACCACATTGTGGTACATCATAATGAGAAAGTGCATAAAAAAACTCCTTGCACCATGGGGGGATGACATTCTGCTGTTCCGAAATTGTAACATCATCCTGCAAGGACAAACCGTCTCCACGCTGATAAAATCAGGACCAGAAAGGCAGCCCTGCTTGGATGAGCAGATTGCAGTGTGGGGTTTTTGCAATAATTTATTTTTAAATAAGACAGCCACCGTAAAATGGGACAGACGTGGAGAAGATCAGATACAAATGAAAGAGCAGTTTAAGTGGATCGTTCTTCCTCTGGTATTTAAAGGCTTTCAGTCACAGCGCTGCTGCTCTGCTCTCCTACTGGGGTGAGCTAATTCCCATCCCCGTTCTCCCCCACCCCATCCTTGACAAATCAGTGATCGGTGCCTGCGGCTGGCTTGCTGGGAATCTCAGAATCTCAGGCCTTTGTTTGTGCTGCCCCAGTTTGCCAGAGCTCTCTCCCCATCTGCAGACTCCTATGCCTTGTTCAGAACTAAACTGCTTTCGGGTTCCTCTCCTCACCTGCACAATTCCTGTTCTTCTCATGCATCTCTTGTCCTTGCATGCTGCTCAGCACCTTGATGCTCATGGAAGATGCAGTGCGCAGGTGAAAATGAAGTAAAAAAAGAATCAAGTCACAATGCTCTTATGACCCCACACACCTGCCTATCCCAGTCATGGAGTGGGACATTAATCTTGGCATCTGTAGAACTGAGGGAGAAATATCTCTTTAACCCATCTATCTGGATTTTTGCAAGGTCACCCATCACTGTGGTATCTGGGCCTTGGGCACTTCATGAAACAGATGCTAATAGAGTCATAGATTCTCAGGCCAGAAGGGACCATTATGATCTTCTAGTCGGACTTTCTGTATATCTCAGGCCATAGAACGTCCCCAAGCTTATTCCTACAGCAGATCTTTTAGAAAAACATTTAATCTTGATTGAAAAATTGTCACTGATGTGAAATCTACCACGACCCTTGGTAAATTGTTCCAGTGGTTCATTACTCTCACTGTTAAAAATGTACATCTTTATTTCCTGTCCGAATTTGGCTAACTTCAACTTCCAGCCATTGGATCCTGTTTATATCTTTCTCTGCTAGATTGAAGAGCCCATTATTAAATATTTGTTCCCCGTGTAGGTACTTCTAGATTGTAATCAAGCCACCCCATAACCTTCTCTTTGTTAAGCTAAATAGATTGAGCTCCTTGAGTCTATCACTCTAAGGCGTGTTTTCTAATTCCTTAATCATTTTTGTGGCTCTTCTCTGAACCCTCTCCAATTTATCAACATCCTTCTTGAATTGTGAGCACCAGTCCTGGACACAGGATTCCAGCAGCAGTTGCACCAGTGCCAAATACAAAGGTAAAATAACCTCTCTACTCCTAATCCAGATCCACCAGTTTATGCATCCCAGGATCGCATTGGCTCTTTGGACCGTAGCATCACACTGGGAGCTCATGTTCAGCTGATTATCCACCACAACTCCCACATTTTTTCAGAGTCACTGCTTCTCAGGATAAAGTACCCCACCCTATAAGTATGGCCTATGTATTTTGTTTCTGTGGATCCTTTTGTTGAACTCACCCCTCCCCCTTTAACAATGCACGTTCCATTTAAATCCCTTGCTACTTATGTCTTCCCTTCTCTCTTTTCCATTCTCATCTCACACAGTTGGAGAAGAGGCATCTACAGGCTAATTAGACATTCCCCATCTCTCAGGCTAATAACAATTGGTGTCGTGTTAGAAGGTTATTTTTTATTTTCACAGCCGCTTGTTTCTCTCTCTGTGTGTGTCTCTCTTCCTTTGTCTTGTAAACACAAATTGAGAGAATTGGTTGTGTACACAGAACCTTGTCCATTGCTTGTTATTGTTTGTATTTAATTGGCCAAGCT
Organism: Chelydra serpentina; assembly: GCA_037349315.1. NCBI lineage: Eukaryota > Metazoa > Chordata > Testudines > Chelydridae > Chelydra > Chelydra serpentina. Next base: position 25,312,431 of record JBAIAC010000033.1, read on the forward strand.
TGCAAGGCCATACATTCAACTTGATGGCATTTTCCTGGCTGTCTGTAACACAATAACTTCTGAGCGCTGCATCTGATCAATTTCTACATTTCAGGGAATGATCTAGGCATCAGTGGCCAGAGCCCCATTGATCTGGGGGCAAATCGGAAAACTGAAAGGGGGAAAATGAGCCCCTGTCAACTGTTTAGCACAGCCACAGCGGCAAGCATTTCTGCAAATGTTTCTAGATCAAACAACTGGTTGATGGCAGCCATTAACTCCTCCAGCATAACAATATCCTAAATTTAGCTCTGCTCATCCTCCCAACAGAGATTAACATGTTGACACCCTGAACAACTTCTCTCCCGGACAATTAATAATGGTTGGGGGAGAATGGAAAATAGGGGAGCGCACACAGTCCCTAGAATGGGGGAAGAATGGGGGACTCTGGTATGGGAGGACAGGGGCACACAGAAACTCTGGCAGAGTGGGGATGGGGAGAGCTGCAGGGAATCCCTGAATTGGAGGGGGTGCAAGGGTGCCACATAGAGAGATTGAGGGAGGGGAATGGAGGAACGCAAGGAGCGAATGCAAGGAGCCCATGGTATGTACAATGAGTTCTGAAGCTATGAAGTGGGTGACCCCCGAGTTTATATTGGTTTATGCCTCACCCTTTGGAAGGGTTCTGGGGTCCCATGCATTGTAAATCTTACTGGCTTTGGCCACGCCCTTTGCAGGGTCCCATACAGAGTGGAACTCATGCTGGATTGCACCCAACACTTAGGAGGCTCTCCTGAGGAGGGACGACAGGGATGATTTGGCTCTTATTGGGAAGCAGGGCCTTTTAATACATTGTTAGAGAGCAGGACGTTTGAGTCTAAGGGGGTGTCATTATGGGGAAATGGACCAGGATAGCTATTGCAGAATAATCTATCTGCTATCGCTATTCCAGAGCAGCCCCTCCATGTGGACACTCGATTCCAGAATAAAGTCATTTTATCTCACAATAATTTGTGGATTCCAGGCAGAGTAAATATTCTGGAATAAAATCACTTTTAATTCCAGAATAGAGTGTCCGCATGGGGAGCTGTTCCGGAACAGCTCGTCCAGTCATTTCCCCCACATAGACAAGTCCTTCGTGCGGCTGTACTTGGGGATGCTCAGGAGAGCGTTTGTGGAGGGCTCCAAAGTGGGTGTATCTGTGGGGGATAGCCTAGGGGAGTCTGGAAAAGGATCCTAGATAGGGGATACCTGCAAGGATGTGTTTGGATGGCATCCCACCCAGGCGTGTGGGTCACTGCAGGAGGCTGCGTGTTGGAGGTTCACTGGAGGCTGTGTGTGAGGGTCACTGGAAGGTTGTTCTTGTGGGATCAGGATCAGGAGTGTGTGGCCGATCCCAGGAAAGATTCACAGAGAGCCAATTATTTCATGGCCTGTTTTATTCCCTTGCTTTATGGACGTGTTATTAAAGGCTCTCTCCTCTCGGAACATCTCACTTCTTTGAAAGCCTTTGTTTTGTCACCAATTTTATTACTGAGTCGCCGGAGAGCCTAGATTAAGTCCAAATGTTTCTCTAGAGCTCAGCTCTCTCCTGTGTAATTCACAGGGAGGTCCTTTTTATGAAGCAGGCAGCGAGGAGTTTATGTGAGGAGGGAGCTAGCTGCAAAGAGGGCACTGTTTTGTCAATTACTGCTTGAAAACAGGAGCATTTGATTGGCTTTAAATGCTCAGGGCCAGAATCTCATCTTGGTTACGCTGCTGTAAATCCAGAGTAACCCCACAGCAATCAAGAGAGTTACTCCCAGAGAACTCTAGTGTGGCTGAGAGCAGAATCCAGGCCTATGGATCAAATTCTTGCCCTGATTGATAATGTAGAACCAATGGCCCTGTACAAGCAAAAGCCAGAGCAGCATGTCATGTTAATGTGGACAGTTAAAAGGAGCAGTTCATGACCAGAGAGATGGGAGCGCAGAACACACCCTGGCTGAGGTTCCCGATGACCACATGTAGGGTGGCCAGATGTCCCGATTTTATAGGGACAGTCCTGATTCTGGGGTCTTTTTCTTATAGAGGCTCCTATTACCCCCCACCCCCTGTCCCGATTTTTCAGTCTGGTCACCCTAACCACATGAAACGTTAGTGGGCATGGCAGAGAGAAACGCCCTGAAATGCAGCGAGTCAGGTGACCTGGCTGTGTCTGGTTCCAGCAACGGGATGGAGACTTAGGAAATAGATCACACTGCAGCCACCAGAATGAAACCCCAGCTAGAGCCATTGCCCAGTGGACACTGCTGGGGGAAGTTCCAGGTAAAGCCCTCTCCCACCAGGCACAGCCAGCTCTGTGACTGACCGAGCCAGGGCTTGTCATCTCTGCAGCCTCCTCCTCTTCGGCCTCCCTCACCATGCCTCCTCCAGTCTACCCACAATGCTGCTCTTGCTGCTGCTACTCCCTCCTCTCCTCCCACCCATCTGACCGCATCACTCCCCGCGCAGTAGCTCCTCCCCTTCCACATCAAGTTCCAGCTTCCCCTCTTTACATCCCAGGCTCTGCAGAGCTCCACCCCACCTGCACCCGTGTCACTTCACTGCCCTCTTGCTCCCTTCAGCTTCCCCAAGCTCCCTGCCTGGCAGACCCCTCCCTGCCCTTCTGATACCCACCTCGTTGTGTTTTCTCCCATGCGCCTTTGCAAAGCCTTCCAGCAAACACCAGTGCAAGACCCCACCTGCAAGTCCTATTGGGCATGTCTGTGTCTATGTAACTTTGGGCAGGGCCAAGCACACTGTTGGTGCTCAATAAATAATAGCAATAATCACACTAGCACATCAATCTCCCACTAATACAGAGATCCCCATGCCCACACCCCATTGCTCTCAGCATGCTAGAGGGGAGTGTACAAGTCGCTGGTATTCAGTGATTTTATGGACAGAGGCTCAGACCAATCCAGACTCCCAAATTGCAGTCCGCCCCAGCTCTGAGCAATTCAGAACCTCAGCCCCGTCTCTTGTTATTTATGTATCATTTATGGCATAGGGAAGCCTAATTCCTGCTCTTTGCTTACAGGCTTTATAGCCCTTATCATTTGTTTATCCCGTCCCTGAGACATGGCTGCCTGGTTGGCTATAAGAACATGGAGTCTGGCTTTGCTGTCGCTTCTGATGGCCGTTCTGGGGGCGAGGGGGGACTGTCTGTCTTGGATCCCTTCCTCCAAAGCAGCTGCCTGGAAAAATTCAGAACAACTTCATAAGAATTTTAGTGCCAGTCGGCGAGGTTCTCTCCAGCCATAAACCCTGGGATGGTCTGTAATTACACACGATCTGCCCACTCTGGAAAATTGATACTTACACGGTCCACTGGGCTCTGCATCCCAGTGTCATTGTCTAAATGCAGATCAGACAGCCCCCTTAAAATGGCTCGAACATCATTCCAGAGGGATGCACTACAAGAAGATGGCAGGAATTGTTTTTACAGCCATATCGTCCCTTAAACTCTGGACCCTCTGAGCTCTTACTCTGGCTTTGTGCTCTCTCACTCTCCCCTCTTTAGCTTTGCTGGGGGAGGGAAAAGGAAGAACGGAAGGTGAGGGGTAGAGGATAAACGGGGCCCATCAGCTTCCTGACAATCCTCTTTGGCCCTATACATGCCAAAGAAGATAGATTTCCATTTCCTGCTAGCCTTCTTAATTGGGCAAATGCAGGAGCTGGCTTGTGGGAGGTGGAGATTCGGGGTGAAGCGTCAACTCCCAGCAGCCCCTGAACCAAGACAAGCTTAGTACGGCTCCTACAAGCTGGGCCAGGGACAGGTGGCTTTCTTGTCTCTGCTAGTGGAGGGACCTTCGCTGTGGAGGGTGGCGGATACACAGTTTGTCTGGCTACCACCTGGGGGTTGCCAGTGCTTGGATCACTCCCCCAGACACACACAGTCTCTCTTGTTACAAGTCAGTCACTGGGGTTATATTCACCCATTTGAAACCCTTTCTCTCTCCACGTCCGTTTTGCCCTCTGATAGTTATTGGCTATAAAGCTCCCCCCGAATGAGGGCAATCGCCACTGTACTCGGAAGAACCTTGATTGCCAGACCAGCTTGCAGTGGGTGGAGCACATGCAGGTGTCAGGCCTCTCTGGCTCCTCCCACTGGATTTTCATTGGGAAGGGAATAGATGCCCCATAGCAAAGCACAGCTGGAAGATGTGATCACTAGGGAGGCAGCAAAGGGGCAAACATGGCTCCAAAGCAAAGCTTGAAACCCCCTGCAGCCTTACTGCCTGCACAGGGGCCGTACTGCACCAGAATTGCTTCCATCAGCAACCTCCCCCCATCCCTGCAGGGACTGAGGGTGCTTCTGGGCTCAGCCTCCAGGGAAGCAAGAGAGACTTTGTAACTGGGTAGCATGGAGCAATGTGAGGTGGGTTTAGGCTGACCAGATAGCAAGTGTGAAAAATCGGGACAGGGGGCGGGGGGTAATAGGCACCTATATAAGCAAAAGCCCCAAATAGCGGGACTGTCCCTATAAAATCGGGACATCTGGTCACCTTAGGTGGGTTCCGGGGTGTGTGTGGAGGGAAGATATTTGCGCACTCAGCAAGGACCCCTAGATGTGGCAACGTGTATCAGTAGCCAACAATGGCCACAGAAATGCTGAGCTGGCTAAAACCTCCAGTTGGTGCAACGCTTCAGTGGCAGTGAGTAGGAGCCCTACATCGGGTGGAGGGAGGGGTAATAACCCAGCAGGAGCTGCATGTGGATGGAGGCATTTACATGGGCAGTTAAAAACTTTGCCACTCTTTCAGCAGCCTCCAGAATGATCCCGAGGGCCTTGGCCAGGTGGCATGCCAGGCTCTCTGGCCAAACGTGGCACATTTACAGGCTGGCATCTGAAGGGAGAGGGAAGATGGGGGCAGGAGGGGAAGAAAAAAAGCAGGAAAGAGGGGAGATTGATTGGACCAGAGAGAGGCAGATAGGCGGAGAGAGGGAAGGAGAGAAAGTCTTAGCAGGCTGATTGAGAGAAGGGGCAGACCGGGGAAAGGGGAGGCATTTGTTTTCTTGCCGTGGCCTGCGCTGCTGGTAACCTGGATGTGACGGGATTAGCAGTCAGGCTGGCTGCCTGACTACTAGCTATCAAAATCCACTGCTCCCTGCTGACCTAATACCGCTCCCTAGGGGCTCCAACCACTGCGCCCCTGCTCTCTCCCCCATCCCACCCTGCCACCCTTTTTGCCCAGCTTAGGCAACATAACCTGCAGATCACCCAGGGGGACGCGTGGCTTCAATACCCAGAAGAACTGAAATCCTCTCGCCATGAAATTATGGTCAGGCCAGCAATTCATCGGCATCTTGGCTGAGGGCCCTGCTGGACAGGCCTGACAAACCCGGGGAATTCTGACTGCAGCAGATATGGGACACCCCCAGGAAATGTCCTGTGGTGCATTTAATGCTTGGCCATGACTTAATCCACACACTGGAATGGCGGCGCGCCCTGGACGTCCGCGCCAAAGAGCCTCAACCTGTACTTTGGATGTTCTCTGTCTTCCAATGGGGAGGAAAGAGCAGCTCCCATCATTTCCAGCTGGGCAGGCCAGGCTATAGTAATAACAGAATCATGGCCAGCCAGCTATCAACAACATGCGTGTTTTACCCTCGTCCCTTGAGCAGCAGACCCGCTGCTATGTGACAGCCGGCACAGGCTGGGGGCCAAACCCCCTTTCCTGTGATGAGTGGCTTATACTGCAGGTGAGGTGGGGATAGTGGGTTGGGGGTCCCCTGGGGAGGGGAGACCCAGATCTGGGGGGGTACTGCCAGGGGGCAGCACCCCAGTTAAAGGGGCACTGGGTCCTGGGAGGGACACAGGGCCAGAGAGCGGTCAGGTGGATCACTGGCCTGCGGAGGGTGCTCCAGAGGCTGATGAGCTAATTCCCGACGACAACCAGCAGGAGACGCCGCAGGGGTGAGTCCGACCCTGTCACACGCTCCCATGAGCCTTGATGTGACTGTCCCTTCAGCTGTGTGGCCCTTGTAGAGGTGCAAAGTGAAAACATCAGCAAAAGTTCCTTCCCCTTGGATCCACCCATCCCCATCCCACTCGGATAGGGGAAGTGAGGGGCAAACAGAGCAGCACCAGCAGCAGAGAGCTGGTGGAAAGGAACTTTAGACCCATGTAGTTGAACGATCCTAAAAGCCCAAATCCCACTGTATTTTCACTAGTGGGCCACAGATCTGCTCCTGTGTCCCTCCTCCCCTACAGACTGTTCTCCTCTCTCCCAATCTGGGCACTACAAGTATCTGTCTCCCACAGCACTGAATTCAGAAGACAACCCTCTCCACAGAGGGAGAGCATGCAGCAGAGAAAATGGACTAGCTGCAGGCTTTATGGGGCCATTTCCTGGGTTGCTTAAGCACAGCAACGGGTTAAATCACCCGGCAGACACAGCACTGACCGTCTGTTCATAGCACGTGCACTGTCCTACCAACCCCAGCCCTGACGCTGCTGTGCCATGGGACTGGCTGCCGGGGTGCTGCATGGGGGGAGGAATTGGCTGATCAGGCTCAAAGCCTGGGTAGGGCCTGATTTGAGCCCCCCTGAATCTCTAAAACCACATGGGGTGATGGTTAAGAACATCACATCTGGAATGAAAAACTCTGCTTGATTCAAAGCAGAGACTTGAACCATGCACACTCCACAGTTGCCATGAAAAGGAGTTGTCATGCTCAGTCAGCTCTAGTCATTACGCAGCTGAGTGCCCGTTTGTACATGCAAATGTGTGATTGGCACGAGTCTCCTTGTGTACTGCTGGAGAACCAGGGTCCGACTGTTAAAACTAAGTCCATTCAAGTATGCACACAAAAATGTGTGTGCAATTGTGTGTCTAATTTGTGCACACACTTACCATGCTTAGGAATGCATATTAGGAAATTGCATGTGCAAATGGCCAATTGCATTTGTAACCAGTCATTTAAGTGTGAAATTACTTTGTTTTGCTGAAAGGTGCTAATAGCTGCTGTGGGGGCGGGGCGGGGGTCTTGGTTCCAAATGCAATCTAGCCCTCATTAAAGCCAGTCGATGTGCCAAGTTTGCTGTTTCAGACTCAACAGAAGGAGCAATCAAGCCTGTTATGTAGTAAAAAACACCTGCAGACAGTGGGGTCTACTGCCCAAGGCCCTAGGCAGCATGGCCAGAGCAGAGCCAAACCATGTGGATTTGCAGGAGATTTTCTGCTTGCAAATGCAGAGGCTAGGATATTTGTTGCAAGTTGTGTGTATTGGAGGGAGCAAGGCAGCAGAATGAGTTGTGTGCATGACCCTGAGAGGAAGCAGAGAGACAGAACTTCTTGGGCACAGAGCTCACTGCAGTGGCAAACTTGGGGATTTCTGAGAAGGGAAACGTGCTGCTAGTGGTTGTTTCTACTGCATTCAGGGAAACAGGACGCTGTGTGCATTGTTTGTGACTAAACAAGATTACACCAAAACTATACCTGGCTCCTATCACCAATTACTCATCCAGGTGGAAACAACCCTGCCAAAGGGGCAACATTTGGTTTGCAGTACAGTCATGGTAACCACAAGCACAAATTAAAGCATTCATTTTTGTGCATGTAACTGAGTGAAAATGGCTTTAAAAACCAGGATCCTATTGTCCAGCTTCTCTAAGCCTTGGGAAAAGTATCCCTTTGGCGAGAAGACCCAGACAGCAAGGGGTTTACCTGGGAAGCCTGCATCTTCACAAAATATTCATTAGCGAAAGCCACTGCCAGCATAATATAAAATGGAAATGATCAGATTGTTCCCATGAATCAGAGCACTTCCCACAGCTCACTGGTCATTGGGGTGCATGCTGTAAAGAGAAGTCATATAACCCTCAGGGTGGTAAGATCCAGTTTCCAAATGCGAGTTGTGCAAACCCCTCCTAGTTCAGCTTGAATCTGGTCTGCAACTATTGTGTGTCAGAAATAGCACGGGTAGTTTTGCGCTCCCTGAAAAGGGCAAGTTTAAATGAATGAGCTCATCTCAGCTGGAAATCACTCTGAAGAGCTCACAGTCCCCTTGGGCACAGGTCACATATGGCCCAAACGTGCAGCAAAATCTACGATGCAACATGATCAGGGAAGGAAATTCCCTTGTTGCTCCCCTTTTGTCACATTTTACAGCTACCCTCGCTTTGCAGGGATGTTTCACAATGCATCTTTCCATTGCATGGTGCTAGGCAGCCGTAAATCCAGGCCCCATGCCATAGGCTAATAAGAACTGGAACCAAAAGGGCCCATGAGCCACCCAATAAGGTGGCGTCCCCTCCGACAAAAGGTCCAAAGTGAGACAGGACAAACTCCATACCAGACACAGCACAATGGATATTGCGCATGGCCAGAACGGGGGCAGGCTAAAGACAGCTTGCCATGGGGAGAGAGCGCAGTGTGCCATAGCAACAAGCAAAGCAGCCAGCTGAGGTGCTGAGAAGGAGCCCCACATATGGTGCCAGTGCACAAGGGGTTAGGGGAGCTTCTGCACAGTGCCATGGACTGCCAGGATCCTCACCCAAGCGCCCAGCGAGATTATGTGATAAATGATTGCATTAGCCTGGACAGCTTCTCATTTTCCTCCAATCTGGCCTGTCTGCCCTTTTAGCACGGAGCTCCTGATAGCATTTCTCCCTTCACTGACTTCATTTTTCCTGTTAGCTTGTCAAGCTGTCAGTGTGAAGAAAAGAGACGACATCGACAAGGTGGTTACTGATTCAGCTCCAAGTACCTTCTGGGCATCCCACCCTCCCCAACGTCACTGACCATAGCTCCAGGCTCACGCAGGTTCGCACCTGCCACAGCCCGGATGGGATCCCCCACGCCCCGCCCCTGCCACTTGTCTTCCTCAGAAACTCCTGAACTTCACAGGCTCCCAGCACAGATTGGAGGCGCCTGTTCCAGAGGATAGGATTGTGTTGCCATGGGGACAGGGTGCTGGCCTTGATGGAAGGCTGAGACAATATATGTGTGAAATGAGGCCTACGGCCCCTCAAAAATTCTCTCCATCCCCCTTCCCCTCTTCAGCATTAAGATTTTCTCTTCCCATTCCTTCATCACCAGAGTGAGTGAGACATCGAGTGTCTGTCAGCAAGAGGGCTGAGAAAGGAACATCGAGGAGATCCTGGCAGAGGGGAGAAAGTGACGATGAATTCACCCAAAGGAGAGGCACTTGGAAGGAAAAGCTGCGTGGAAGGGACGGGAGAGGAAGATCTTGGAGCTCAGTGTGAAGAGAGCAAGGAGAATGTGCTGGGATCGGGGTGGGAAGGGGCGGCTCTTTCTGGGATCCTGGACGTTTTGGTGAATCAGAGCCCCGTTTAGTTGTGATCTGCCCTGGGGCTCTGAATCATTTACGTGGATTTACGTGGATTTGTAGGGTCCTCCACATCATACAGATCCCACTGCCATCAGAAATCTCTCTCTCCAGGCCCCTGCCCTTCCAAGCCAGGACAATGGGTAGGACTCCACACACAGCCTCTCAGTGCTCCTCATAATTTGCACAAAGGGACTGAGTAATGCAGGTTGTTGCCTCCCAGGTCAGTGGCTCTGTGTGACAGCCCTACAGGACTCCCAGTCCTTCCTACCCTACAGGACAAAGAGAAGGATGAAGGACAAAGTTTGCTGCAGGCCCCGAGAAGACAAAGGACAATGGTTGTCAGACTCAGTCTCCTCAGGAGGCTGAAGTCTGTGGCCCATCGGATGTTGGCACAGTGTATGGGTGGCAGAAGGAGTTTAGCTTTATTCTCTTCATGCAGTGGGGTGCAATCCACCTGGCCTGGGCTTCTTGTGAGACACAGCCCATCCCAGTCCCAGTGCATTTTTCATTAGGATCAGTGCAGTTGGCACATCCCAAAGTCACCACAGTCCCCAGCATTGCATGGCTGCACAACACTTGCTTCACATGTATGTACATCTGTATCTCTAGATCTCTCTAGAGCTCTGCCCTGTGATTTCCTGGGACTCTGATGCCTTTGGGCCTTTTCCACTTGAGGAGAGTTCACGTGGGCAGATCCCTCTGACTGATGCTGATGGACGTCCCGTTACGTCCAGCTGGCCGATGGGAAGGAAGTTGCTCCTCTAGAACTGACCAGCCCACAAGCTCACACCCACACCAGATCACCCACGTATCAGCCCCTGGGCCGGCCACATTGGAGCGATTGGCTCGCTACACGCTCCCATCCCTCTGCATTCAGAATGCCATGTGGCAGTGGAATGCTCCCCCGTGAGGGCCTGTTCCACCAGGCTCATGCAAGCGGCTACAACCGCTCACCTTCTTAATTCAACGATTTCTTCCCGTGCTTACTGGTAACTCACCCACTCACAGAGAGGCCCCTCCTCCTGCCACTCACAGCACTTATAAAACCTGCCCCTAGGGATAGTCCTCTGGAAAACTTGCCCCTGAGAAGGGTGGTTTCGTGGTTATTATGACACAGAGCTGGGAGTCAGGACTTTGGTTCTGTTCTTTCAGGTTCCTCGCCCACCCCTCTCACTACAGTATCTGAGCGCCGCCCAGGACTGCCCTAGGCAATGTGGCTAATATCTGTTTGTTCTCTCTCTCGGTCCCTCCCCCAGGGGCAGAGCTGGGTGTGCTGTGTAGCGTGCTGTGTTGGTGGAGTGTTGATTCCTGTAGCTGTATGCACCGCTCTGTGTGTACGTCAGGGGAGGCAGGTCAAAGACGTGCGTCTGGCACTGGGCGCGGGAGGGGGTTTGTGATGGGCCCTAGTCCCGGGGGAGTTCGGTCCACAGTTGAGAACCAGCCCCCGAGAAAGCGCTGTCTTTCACACTGACAAGCTTTGCCCTTGAGGGAGACAGTTCCCTGTCCCCGAGGAGCAGCGTGTCACTCACAGTCTTCATCCCGGGGCTTTAGCCAATCTTTTAAATATGCTGGGAGCAGGCCATGAAACGCCATGACGATAAGGACCGAGACGCCGAACTTGACTTGCTATTCTTTGGGAAGGCAGTGTAGGGAGTGGAGGACAGGTGTGATGGCCAAGTATATTGCTGTAGTCCGGATGGGAACTGACAAAGGCATGTGTATTAGGACTCCTGGGTTCCATTCCCAGCTCTGCCACTGACTCGCTGTGTGATCTTGGGTAAGTCCCTTGCCTCGCTCGGTGCCTCAGTTTCCCCATTTGTAAAATAGGAAGAAGACTAATCCTACCAATCCCTGCTGCACAGAGGCGTTATTACTCAACCCCGGTGACACACGTTAGAATCCTGGCATGAAAAGCGCTCGATAATTGTGAAAGGAAGTGATCCTGTCACCTGAGAGAAAGCAGTAATAGAAACAGGGCTTATGGCACCTGCCGCATTTCTATAATGCTTCACATCTTCAAAGTGCTTGACAAACATTTGCTAACGCTCACAGCCCCCCTGCAAAAAGAGGTGGGTAAGTACAATTATTCCTGGTGCAGCAGCTGCCCTTGTTTTAGCTGGCACCTGGCGGAGGAGGGACTTTCAAGTCCCCCTCCTTAGATATCAATTCCTTCATGTTGATATGAGGGTTAACAGCCATTTGTAATCGCATTAGAGAGACAGTTTAATTCTACGGAGGCCTGTTCGCTGGACTCGCTTCCCTCGACTGCATTACAATGAGAAGATCAAACGGAATCAATTTCAACAGGGAGATCAAACCAAGGAATGGGAGAGATTTCAGTGGCTCAAAGTGCAATGGAAACCACAACGATGTCCTGCTCCGATAATGGAAATCTTTACAAATATAATTAAAGTGGGGAGAATTAGAAAACCAGAGAGTGCCGGCAGGACTATGGGAAGGCTGAATCTAGCCTGGCTCCAGGCCAGGGCTACTGAAACGAACCAAGAGCTGCCCAGATGTTCTTCAAACCTCTTGGTCTTCACCCCTGCAGCCCCTCGTTTAGTATCTAGCTCTCTACCAGCTAGTTAGGTCTTTCTACTGCGCTCACAGTCATTGTATCTGAGCACCTAGAAGCAAACGCATTTGGAAGCAAGGGGCAGAAAGCAGCCACATACTGCATACTCCCATGCAGTAAAGCCCCGACGCTCAGAGTGTGACAGCTGAACTGTGATTCTGAAGCAGGAAAAGCTTAGAAGGAGGGAGGGATGGATCAGTGGAAAGAGAGGTAGGTTGGGAAGGAATCTGGGGGATTAATCATTAGATTTTTTCCCAATTCTCTTTGTCTGTAAAGGAGTCTGACAATCAGTGATGCTATGAAAGTAGACTGTCTGCTCTCTGAGGACAGGAGCATCTTTTTGTTCTGTGTTTGTACAGCACCTAGCCCAGTGAGACCAGGGACCAGGACTGGGGCTACTCGGCGCTATCACCATACAGATGATGATGATGTTTAACGCGGCTCTGGCGCTTTTCATCTGTAGACGTCAAACCACTTTTCAGCAGCGGGTGTCATTCTCCCCATTTTACAGATGGGGAACTGAGGCACAGAGAGTGGAAAGGACTTAGACAAAATCACATAGGGAGTCAGTGGCAGAGTTAGGACTCTAACCCCCACACCTCCCCTCTGCTCACTCCACTGACTAAGCCCCCGTTTCCCCTTTAATTGCCATCAACAGTCATCACCCTGCCTGAGATACTTGTTGCTCCTACTTTTCCTGGACTCTGCCTGTGGCTCTTCCTTGCAGTGTTTTAGGCGCATTCAGTGCGGGAGAAAGGGACGGGCTCGATGGCTGGGGCGGCTGAAGCCTTCACAGGAGTCCCACCCCCAGCCTAGCGCCCAGTGCCGTTCTCGCCGCCACCTGTAGTGAGAGAGAGACAGGGGCGCGAGAGCCCCCCCAAGTGTCTGTGAATGAGGTGTCTCATCGTTCTTGGTCCGCAATTGTTTTGGGTTAATTAATCTGTCAGAGTGACGAGGTATTTGCATGTCACTCACTTCTGGCACCGACAAGGTGCCAGCCGGCAGGTAGCTGTTCACTTGCCGTCGTTGCTTTTGCCTTTTTCACTAGCTAGTAGTAGTAGGAAACTGCAGCTCTCCCACCGCTTCCTTCACTGCTTCGAATGCTCTCTCTCCTGCCAGCTTGTCAGGGCTGGGGCCGGGTACCTGAGCAAACTAACATACCAGCTCCCCAGGGCCTCTGACTGCCTCTTCCAGCTTCTGGGACAAAATCTCTGCTGCCGTCTGTCCCCCAGCCACTCCACCTCGCTGCTCCCCGGGCCTGGGAACTCAGAGAGCCCCAGGCTGATGTAAGAAAGTCTTAGCCCACGGCACCAGGCTAGCCACATCCATGGCACAGGCCAGGGCAGCCAGGCTCCTGCCGCGTGTGGGATCCATACTTTGTTCTTGTCGCCTGGAGTTCACTTTAAGAGTCAAGATGATCCGATTGCATTTGTGGTGGCATTAGAGCTCTTTCGTTCAGCAGACCAAGTTGCCATCAATTAAGCAAACCCATCTCTGAAGAACGAGGAGCGAGAGTGAGTGTGTGCATCCACAAACCCATTTGCTGTTTAGGTGTCAGAAATAAATTTCACCACTGGAGTCTGCAGCATCTGATTAGTGAATTATTCAGTTTGGAGATTGCGTTCCTTGTGACCTCATTAGTAACCCCAAGGTGAGCGGGATGCATTAGCCTAACCACCGTATTGTCACCGAGGGGCAGAATGGGGGCATTAAAAGGGATTAAAGTGCTTTACCAAGAAGTGCGGCACAACTCATAAAAACAATAAAAAAATAAAAAATAAAGTGCACTGTTAAACCGGCAGATAAACAGGCCGGCACGGTGTGGGGACAGGGCGGGAGCGTGCTGGCAAAGCGGGGTCCGGCAGATAAACAGGCCGGCACGGCATGAGGACGGGGCAGGAGCGTGCTGGCAAAGCGGGGTCGGCAGATAAACAGGCCGGCACGGCATGGGAACAGGGGCAGGAGCGTGCTGGCAAAGCAGGGTCCGACAGATAAACAGGCCGGCACGGCATGAGGACGGGGCAGGAGCGTGCTGGCAAAGCGGGGTCCGGCAGATAAACAGGCCAGCACGGCATGAGGACGGGGCAGGAGCGTACTGGCAAAGCGGGGTCCGGCAGATAAACAGGCCGGCACTGCATGGGGACGGGGCAGGAGCATGCTGGCAAAGCGGGGTCCGGCAGATAAACAGGCCGGCACGGCATGAGGACGGGGCAGGAGCATGCTGGCAAAGCGGGGTCCAGCAGATAAACAGGCCGGCACGGCATGAGGACGGGGCAGGAGCATGCTGGCAAAGCGGGGTCCGGCAGATAAACAGGCCGGCACTGCATGGGGACGGGGCAGGAGCATGCTGGCAAAGCGGGGTCCGGCAGATAAACAGGCCGGCACAGTGTGGGGGCGGGGCAGGAGCGTGCTGGCAAAGCAGGGTCCGGCAGATAAACAGGCCGGCACGGCATGAGGACGGGGCAGGAGCGTACTGGCAAAGCGGGGTCCGGCAGATAAACAGGCCGGCACGGCATGAGGACGGGGCAGGAGCGTGCTGGCAAAGCAGGATCCGGTATATTAACAGGCCGGCACGGCATGAGGACGGGGCAGGAGCGTACTGGCAAAGCGGGGTCCGGCAGATAAACAGGCCGGCACTGCATGGGGACGGGGCAGGAGCATGCTGGCAAAGCGGGGTCCGGCAGATAAACAGGCCGGCACAGTGTGGGGGCGGGGCAGGAGCGTGCTGGCAAAGCAGGGTCCGGCAGATAAACAGGCCGGCACGGCATGAGGACGGGGCAGGAGCGTACTGGCAAAGCGGGGTCCGGCAGATAAACAGGCCGGCACTGCATGGGGACGGGGCAGGAGCATGCTGGCAAAGCGGGGTCCGGCAGATAAACAGGCTGGCACAGTGTGGGGGCGGGGCAGGAGCGTGCTGGCAAAGCTTGGTCCGGCAGATAAACAGGCCGGCACAGTGTGGGGGCGGGGCAGGAGCGTGCTGGCAAAGCTTGGTCCGGCAGATAAACAGGCCAGCACAGCGTGGGGACGGGGCGGGAGCGTGCTGGCAAAGCGGGGTCCAGTATATAAACAGGCCGGCACGGCGTGGGGACAGGGGCAGGAATATGCTGGCAAAGCGGAGTCCTGCAGCTCAGAGTAAAGGCCACTGCTTTAAGAGACTTTGCAGAGTTACCAAACCCACCAACGAGAACTTCACTGAGGCCCAGCTGTGGGGAGGGAGCTCAGGTCCCCTCACACTTTACACTTACATCAGCACCTACGGCCTGATCCAGCCCCTATTGAGAAATCGGTGGAAAGACTCCCATTGACATGAGTGGGCCTTGAATGAGGCCTGTCCGGTGAGAAGCGCTCTGCGGAGCCTTAAGCGAGATCAGCCTAGAGTCGACCTTTCTGTCTGTAGATCTTTACCAAGCTCGGTGAGTATCACGTCCCCATTGTAGAAATGGAGAGACTGAGGCACATGGTAGGGACAGGAAGGCAATTGTCCCAGGTCACACACTGAAGCAGTGGCAGAACCAGGATTACAACCCACATCATCTGGCTCCCAGCTCCATGTTCTTATTAGCACGTGACATGGCTTCCCTGTGTATGCCGCTTCCTTGTGCCCTGATTGAGGTGAATCTTCTCCTGGCAGGGCTGGACCTGAGTGTACTGAAGAAACTGTCCTCAGCACAGGGCTGAAAGGGTGACTGCCTGAGTCTTGTGGCTAGTTGGTATCGATTATTTTTAAACTCTAAAACAATCACTGATGGTCTTTCTGGAATGGAAGGTTTCCATCACTCTCCAGACCTGAGACCCAGGCCTCTCTCTGGTCTCCCATCCCTGGTGCCTCTCTCGAGTTTCCCAACCCAAGACCCAGGGCCCATTTTCTGGCCTCCTGGTCCCAGTTCCAGGTCTCCTGACCCCAGGGTTGGGTCCCCTCTCTGGTCTCCCATTCCACTGAACTTGGAAAGAACAGCTCTCACCTGGCTGGAGCTGGGTGAATGGTGGGGGAAGGAATCAGAGCAAGTCTGCGAAGTCCTCCTCACCCTCTCCTCTGTGTCTGGGTTTACATCACTGTAACTGGGAGTAGGATTTGCTCCTGGGTGTTTATTCTGCACCTGACTGAATGTGGGATGGATGCAGAATTCGGGGAGAGCGCTGAGGAGAATAGCCGGAGCTGACTTTTCCTGACTCCCACAGGTTTCTTATGAAAGAAAGAGGGAGATGGGTTTGTATCAAGCTTTCTCTGGGTCATCTCTTCTTTGTTCCTGCTAGGAGGTATCGGCTGACGCGAATGGCCTTTACTGGGGGATGATCCTGTTAGTGACCCGTGCGGCTGCATTTGTTTGCTCAGCAGCAGTTGCACATAATGGATGCTAAAAGGCTTTGTGGTTCATTGATGGCCATGCTCATAACCACACACTCTTCATCCAGTTCTTGGGAGAGATGCAAAACTCCCCGATGCTTCTGCTTGGGTCCTAAACTCTGCCTCCTACCTAGCACAACGGTCTGGCTCCCCACAGCCTGCACTTACTGGAGGTCTCCTTTGCAAGGGATCCTGGGGAAAGTCGTCCGAACTTAGACCCTCAGGTAGATGAATCCAATCAGCAGAATCCGCCGTCCCCTTCCACCAGTGCAGGACTCCCATGTTTGAATCTGAGACTTGAAGCCAGGTGGGTCCTCCAGTGGCAGTCTCAGCTGAGCCCAGTGGGTTCCTCCCTTCTCTAGCTGAGCCTCTTGGAGTGATGCTAAGCTTATCCCCAGCTCATATCAGGGCCGGCCTTCCAGAAGGGCGCACACTGTGTTACTCTAAGGAGACCTCCTGCATGACCACTCTTCTTTGGTGGTGCCTCCTGGTTTCCATGCACAGGGCCATGGCTTCTCCAGTGAAGTGAAGATGGTACAAGGGTTTTCTCCCTCCTCAGCCTGATCTCCTGGACTCGGATTAACCCGCCTCCATGGAGACCCCACTCAATAAACTGTACATGTTCCATCATATTAGCATTCAATATTTTAACTTCTCCAAAGCTGGGAATATTTCCAAAGTCTGAGCACAGGGATGATTATGATTCCATAATAATATTTTAATTCTATGATAAGCTAAATTAACTTCAGCCCCCTTGTGTCCCATTTCCCTTGCTGGCGCCAATAACGGCTGATCAAACCCCTGGTACTGATGAGTTTGAGGGAGGTGAAAACCACATCATCTGCAGGAGTGTGAGCTAAGGGAGGTGAACTTTGGCCCCAGAATTCTAGGTATGGGCATCTGTCCTGTCTGCATACCAGGACCAGTGGGGGGCATTGTACTTTACAACTGCACGGGCCCAACGACCTTTGTTTCCAATCAGCTCCAGCTCCTGCAAGGTTAACACCTGGGCTGGGAGGGTTACTTGGGGAAGGAAAGCCTGGATTGGATTCACAGTGAAAAAAGGACAAAGTGGAGAATGGGAGACAGCAAGAAGTAAACAGAGAAAGGGAGAGTCCCAGCAACATAGAGCCACGAGAGGCTCTGAACAGAGCGAGGACGTAGCTAGTTCTTTCTGTCCAAGATAGATAAACCCAAGGTGCTCCAAGCCTGTTAATAAGAAAGGGCCTGTCTGTATTCCTCTCAGACCTTACTCATACACACTGACTGCTGCCTAGGAATCGAGGACAGTTGAACTAGTTGGGTAACAGTAAGAAGTGAGCCAAAGCAGAACCTCGACATGGTAAGCTCTTTGCAGTGGGGAGGCAGCGGGCGGGTGCTGCCTCTCCAATGACACCCTGCATCCCTCCCTATATTTGCTTGTCTAGCTACAGGCCTGGGCTGTTTTCTGGGTGCTTTCAGGCTGGTGGTGCCGGGAACCTGCTGCTCCTTGCTGGGGGAGTCTCAGGGAGATGGCTGGGGGATTATCCAAAGCGGGAACCTTTGGGTTGACGCCTCTCATTGCTTAGAATGCTAGCCGTCCCCTCCTGCACTGCAAGCCGTCTGGCCATTTCCCAAACACCTTTACATTTGGTCCCTGCTAGAGTGCTCCGGCCCCAGCTGAGACATTGTAGCAGGGGCAAGAGGGAAGGACAGAGTTTTATGAGGTTTAGTCGTCCCCACATTTATTAGATCGGAATGTGGGAGGAATCTTATGTTTAAAAACACCCCCCGAAAACTAGCCACAAAAAGAATGTGTGAGAGACACCCAGAGTAGGGAGCGATCTAGGATTTCAGCTCTGCTCCAGCTCTTTCCTTATCCCCCCTCCCCGCCCATCACAGAAGTACGGGAAATTCATGTAATGCTATTTAATAATATATACTTACGCACTGGCTATCTCAAGCCATTTGCATTGTCAAGTCATGTGCACTGATGTGAAGACTTTGCTTTCCCTTGTGTCACTGCTGTTGTTTTCGTCAAGCAATTGTCTAATAGTGACTTGAAGAACTGAAGGGGAAAGACACAACAGAAATTAAAAACTAATCAGTGAGTTAAACTAAGGATCCCTTTCATTATCATCATTAGAAGCGACAAAGGGTCCTGTGGCACCTTATAGACTAACAGAGGTATTGAAGCATAAGCTTTCGTGGGTGAATACCCACTTCTTCGGATGCACCCACGAAAGCTTATGCTTCAATACCTCTGTTAGTCTATAAGGTGCCACAGGACCCTTTGTCACTTCTAGAGATCCAGACTAACACGACTACCCCTCTGATACTTGATTATCATCATTATGAGCATTGTATTGTATTAACTGAGGATCCTGCAGGCACAGAGGTAGGTGGAACACCTTCCTCTTTACATTTTAAAAACATTATTGGAATGGTGGTTTAAATTAAGCACATTTGCTTTCTTTTGAATTCCAGTCG
Organism: Chelydra serpentina; assembly: GCA_037349315.1. NCBI lineage: Eukaryota > Metazoa > Chordata > Testudines > Chelydridae > Chelydra > Chelydra serpentina. Next base: position 25,331,120 of record JBAIAC010000033.1, read on the forward strand.
AATTCCCTGCTAACTGGGATTCTTCAGTGGATATTCTCATCTGTCCCAGGTTAGCAGCAAATCCAGGTGTGAAGAGGCCATTTAAAAAGTCCAAAAAATCTTAAAATGGAATAAACTACTGTGCTAAATAAAAATGAGACTCCTCGCAATTCATCTTCATTTCTTATTTTATTCCTCCTTTGGCACCCTCTGTATTTAAAAAGGCTGGCCCTTAAAATTTCACATCTCTTTACTATCTGGTTAAACACCACTTAATGCCTTGGCACTGGTCAAATGCATTCCCTTCCCATTAGGCAGAATGTTTGCAAACTGTGTCATGGATAAGCAGCCATTGTGCCATTCACTCTGCACCATGGGAGAGTTCCAACAGAGACAGAGGAGTCATGCCTGTTTAGGTGTGTTGAATGCAGAACAGTCTGATCTGTTACAGAAGCTGTCTTACAATCCCTTTGAAACTCTCCGGTCTTTCTCCAATGGGAGCTGCATTCTCTCAGCTCTGCCTTGCATCCATCCAGGAGGCCGCTTCCGCTGACAACAAATCACACTTTAAGCAAATCACACTTTTAAATTATATTTAAAAATGTTTACAAAGCGTCGCGTGGCAATTGACTCTTCTGAGCGAGCCCATGTAGTGCTTCGAATCGCTTTACGGTAGACCTTAAAGGAGACAATGGTCACGATAAAGGGTGAAGGAGGAGCCTGAGAGGAGGGGGAGGGGCCTGAGGGATGAAAGGCATGCTCCTCACTTCAGTTTCTTTCTTTCCCATCCTGTTTCCCAGCTAGTTCAATGGGGGAGCCGTTTGCACTCGGGGGGTTTCTGTGCCAGACGGCTCTTCTGCTCATTGTTGCATCACAAGGATTCTCACGTTTCTTTCTTTGCTTAACCCTTTAAAAATATTCCATCTGTCAGGGCCTGACGCTCCTTAGTGATTTTCCTTGAAGTACAAGCCACATCCTTACGTTTGCTTGTCAAGCAAACCGTCAGACTGACAGACGTCCTGGGGTGCACACAAGCCTAAACAGACTCACTCGTACGGCTGCATGCAGAGCGAGCTGTATATGCAGTCGTACAGACACAGGGGCACAATCACACCCTCACATGCCAATGCAGACGTGTGTGTGTGTACAAGTAACAACCCCTGCCTGGGTCAATGCAGGGTTTGAACCCCTGGCCCTCAGCACGAGCTTAGCAACTGAGCTAAAGCAGAACCTCCATGAGCTGGTAGCAGTAGTAGGTTACTACCCTCTAGAGTGTGGCCCTAGAGCTGCCAAGTGCCAGGCATCTCACAGCCCTGTCTGCATCCCCGCAGCTTGGCCTTTCCCTCCCACCCTCCCACCTGACCCGGCACCCCAGACACCTGCCAGCACCCCTAGATGCCCCCTTCCTGCCAGGACTGATCGACACCCCTGCCTTAGCCCTGACACTGCGCCGGGAAGGGCGCAGCGACCCTCACACACCTGGCCCAGCTGCGGTCAGGCTCTGTAGTTCCCCCTGTCGGCCGCTAGATGCCACTGTGGAGCCCGGCTTCAGGCCCTTTGTCTGCTTCCCCAGCGGGGAGGAACAGCACCAGCTGCAGTGGGGCTGATGCTAATGAGCAGGCAGCAGCAGCAGCCGGGCGACTGGCCGAGACTGAAGGTAAGGGGGGGGCTCAGCACTAGCCCCAGGCCGCCCCTGTCCCAGAGAGACCTTAGCCAGATCCCAGCCCCTGGAGAGACCCCAGCTTGCAGACCTGCCTCAGTGCCTACCCTAAACACCCCGCTAGCACCCTCCCACCTGACCCGGCACCCCAGACACCTGCCAGCACCCCTAGATGCCCCCTTCCTGCCAGGACTGATCGACACCCCTGCCTTAGCCCTGACACTGCGCCGGGAAGGGCGCAGCGACCCTAAGACAGTTCACGGCCATTTGCAAAATGCAAGTTAGCTCCTTTCCATAACACGTCACCCGTGGAGCTGCGCTCAGTGTGGCCGCCATGGCTGCATTCAGAGACACGCAGAGAGATGGGTGCGCACGCTGGGACGGCTAGACGAGCGCTGCAGACAGCTGAGCTCCCTGTGTGGGCCCCATCACGGTCGTATCTGAGCCCCGCATAATCTTTCATTCATTTGCCCTCACACGCCCCTGCGAGGCAGGGCTGGTATCCCCAGTGTACAGAGCGGGAACTGAGGCACAGGGGGGCTAAGTGACTTGCCCAGGGTCACACAGTGAGACTGTGTCAGAGCAGGGCTTGGAACGCAGCTCTCCCGAGTCCTAACCTCCCTGTATGCACACCAACGACACAGTATCTCACCATGGCGCACCTGGCACTGGCCTCAGCGTAGCCCATTGCCAGCGTCTCAGGAACTCTGCAGCCGGGCCCTGACGCGCTGTCCGCAGGCTCAGTGGGACAGGAAGGCAAGCGGGGAGCTGCAGCTTCCCTCAGCAGCCTCTTTCCTGGCAGCCCCCTGGCTTGCCTCTCGCCCAGGCATTCAAGGACAGTTTTGAGCCTCGCTGCTGTCGTACCAGCCGCAGCGCTCGCAGGACAATGCAGCTCCTCTTCTTGGAGCTGAGCGACGCTCTGAAAGCCACAGCCGCATTGTGAGGGGAGTGATGGTGCCTCACAGCACAGTGGCTTTGTTGCTGAGAACAGCGCCCGGGACACGGTGACCTCAGCACGGGGCTGGCGGGGGGAGATCCTGCCAGCCAGCTGGGCCATAGAACCAGAGTGAATGGAGGTGGGAAAGACCTGCCAGGCCCCTCCCCCATACCGTGGCTGGATTTGAACCAGTGACGGGGCCCGGATCCCGATTGCCGTTCCAGGAGTTCTCTGACGTCCATCCCCGGATAACAGGGGCAGCCGCCATTAGGGAGTCACCCCTCTGTGCTGGTGCACAGAGCCTGGGCCCTGGGCCGTCCTGACTGTGTGCTACATGGCACGTGCCACCTACCCAACACGCGAGCGACAATCCCCAGGGGCTGGGCTTCACTCTAACAGCTCAGCCATCGCAGCGGCCACCCCTGCCCCAGACGGTCTGATTGCTGACAACGGTTAAGGCACGAGGGATCACAAGAACAAGCCGCCACAGAGGCAGCAGTAGGAGGCACCTGACCTGACCCTTCCACACCAAGAGCTGCTGTTCAGGAAGCTCTGTCCCCATCACTGAGTGAAGCATTTCCCATTTCTCTGTCCCCTCCAGGAGCCCCCGGATTGCCTTTCCTTTCACAGTGGGTCTCAAAGGTACCAACTGCCCACCCTGGAGAATGGACAGGGCCAGCATCCCCTCGCGGTGCCCCCAACATACCTCACCAAGCCCCTCTAGGTCCCATGCAGCGTCTGGCTCAGTGGTCCCCAACGTGGTGCCCGGGGGCGCCATGGCGCCCGCCATCAGGGCCGGCGCCAAGGAAGGCAGAGGAGAGGAGCATCCGCTGGAGAAGTGTCGCCACTGAAATGCCGCCGAGAAGTGTCGCTGCCCGCCACACTCTGATGAAGGGATGAATGTGCTCTTGGCCACAGAAAGGTTGGGGACCACTGGTCTGGCTTCCCTGCTCAGCTCGGTATCAGTTGTGCTAAGGACACCAGCCTGCTGAGAACTGGCCAAACTCATTGCATGTTGCCAGAGGCCTTAGGCCACAGGAGACCAACAGATTATGCCCACGTACAGCTACCCTCGTGTCTCCCACCCCTCTGTTGTTTTCATCCTGCCTTTAATTAGACTGAAATCTCTTCAGGGCACAGGCCATCTCTTACTCTGGGTTTCCACAGTGCCTAGCACCATGGGCTCTGGTCTCCGCTGTGGCCTCTCCCACAATACAAATACCAGCTAATAATAGAGACCATGCTGGATTTGAACCAGTGGCTGTGTCTGTAGCTCATCCCCAATTCCTGGAGCTATCTGCTTCCCCAGGCAAATTTAAAAGGCATCTTCCCAAATATTCCTATTTACTTATAGCTTTCTAGCGCCTCTAACAGCACCTGGTGTCCTCAGCAGAGATTCAAGGTTCTTGAAAAGAGGGCGGCACGTACCTTTCCCTGTGTGCTAGAGAGAGGGGAGAGTTTTCTTGTGGCCACTCCCTCAACAACTGGAGTTATCTGTGTCCACGGAGAGCTGTGTTACCCTGCTGCGCATGGGGACACTTGCCCCCAGTGCCTTTCTCCCAGCTGGGCTGGGTTTGTCATGACTCTTTTGCTTTATGCACATGCTCTGGGTCTAATATTTCTGGAGCGCTGGAAATAGGATTGACTCAGGAAGACAAAAGCAGCTGCCCTGGTATTGTCCTCCTGGCCTCTCCTGCCCCACCTGCTTTGGGAACTGGTCTGGGTAAAGCAGGACCAGAAAAGCCCAGATTGCAGACCCTTCCCCTGTTTTTATTAATGACAAGTTTCCCGGTCCCCCTTCCAGACAGCGCTCTCTGGGGCCTCATGCCAGGCCCATGAGTTGGTTTCAGTGACTCCTCACCATGTCTTGGGAGGTTGTGGACTCTCCATCATCGGGGATTTTTAAGAGCAGGCTGGACAAACACCTGTCAGGGATGGTCTAATACTTAGTCCTGCCTTGAGTGCAGGGGACTGGACTAGATGACCTCTCGAGGTCCCTTCCAGGCCTATGATTCTACGTCGGGTTTCCTTCAGTCTCCGGGAGGCGCAGCTGCAGAACGAGCTGGGAGAATGTGCTGCTCCTGACAGAGAGGGGCTGAGAGCGCTAACTGGGGAAAGGGATCGTGCAGGCCAGTGCTGGGCACAGCAGTGCTAATGGAGTAAAGCCCCTCAGCCCTGCCATGCAGTATCCCTGGGCTCCTCACACACACACAGCTCTGCTGCTGCGCCTTCGGCCCGACCTGCAGCTCCTACTCCTGTGCCCGATGCATCCTGGGTCTCCCCTGCTATTCCATCCCTGGGCTGTCGCAGCTCTCCTAATGCACCGCCGTCCTGCCCGCCGCCTCCCGCCAATCCACTCCTCGGCTGGCAAGTATTCCCTCCACTAGCTATTGAATGAAGGGGCCAGGGATAATGCAGAGCCCCTCAAGGCTTCTGGCTCTGGCTCCGCAGAGAAATCAAGCCCCTGCCGTATGAGAGCATGATGTGAGCTCGGGTGACAGGTCGTCATTAGCAGCACCCCGTCTTCCCCTGCCGACCTGCTTTCTCTTTGCGCTCCCTCGTACGTTCTTCCCTCTCCCCCCTTGCTGCTCTGATGGAGGCTGAGAGTGTCTCGACTTTGACAGGGTGATGGGCAAGCGATGCCTTTGGGGGATCAGCTCGTGTTGGAAACCACCCAGCACCCCCAACCCACACAAGGGGCTTTCACGGACTGTGGGATCACTGTCTCTCAGACCTAGCTACTTCCCTGGGAGCCTCTGCCCCTTTGGGAAGGGGTGCCCCCATCCTGTTCCCCTGTCCCACTGGGGAGCCGTCACTTGCCCAAGCAGGACAGGACATGGCAGAGGAAGGGACTCATGCGCCAAGCCCCCAGCTTGGGGAGCCCTCTGAGTAATGCAGCTCGCTCAGCTCCAGAGTGGTGGGTGGCAAACACCGAGGCTGTTGGTGTTTTCTCTCCTCCTCCTGTCACCTCCGAAACACCTTTCAAGTGGGCGGGGAACACAGTCACCGCCCGCCGGGGAGCCACTCTTCCCGGCCAGCTCCGGCTGGGTCTGTGTGCTGGGAGAGGAGCCATCCGCTAGCAGAGCGAGGCAGCTGCTGGGGGACAGCAGCTGATTAGTTGTGATTACAGGGTTCGAGGAGGAGGCGGGGAGAGGAGCAATTAAAATCCAGGGATGCTTCTCTTCGCTTTTATGCCACAGCAGGGAAAGCAGCTAGCTGGTGAGTGGCGAGGTGGCTGGGGCCTGGAGTGAACAAGGCCCAGAGGGGCGAGAGCAGGAGAGGTTCAATGTGATGGGCCTGGCAGGTTGGGGTGAATAACCCCCTCGGGTGCCATTGATACTCTCTGTGCTTGAGGCTGGCACCATCCAGCAGGTTAACATTCCTTCACGGTGAGGAGGTCCCTTTGCAATGCAGGGTCTATGGCGCTGGCGGGGCGGGACGGGGTTCGAAATCTGGGAGCGCTGGGACATAGTCCTCAGGGCTGCAGCAGGGAGTCCGGCTGCTCCCTGAAGGAGAGGGAGGTGACAGCACCAGGGAGCAAAGGGGAAATGCGCTCAGCTTTTTCTAGACACTTTTTCTTCCACTGTCCCTGTTCCCTGCTCCTCTCAACACAGCTGTCACCGGCTAACCCAGTACAGCAGGTTGGTTCCTCACCCCCCCCCCCCAGGTACTACCAGTGTTCCTGAATCCAGATTGCCAGCACCCTCTGCTAGTCCAGTGCGGGCCCCACACAGCTCTGCCAGTGCTCCTCAATCCTGACCTGCCATCCCCCTTTTATTCCAGTCCTTCCCTTCCAGTCTGCCGCAGCTCTGCTCCTCAGTCCCAGCCAGTACTGCAGAGCTGCCTCCAGATTCCCTGCTCCTTTCAAAGGGCTCCATTACCCCCATCGTGCTCACTTGTATTCTCACCCCTTCATTTTCCTTCTGTGCCTCACCCATGGCCGGGAAGCTATTGTGTGCTGGATGCAGGGGGTGGGTAACCTCCTGCCCAAACATCTCCGTCACAGCTGCATGCACTTGTTTGAAGCCACGGCTCCCTCCCGTCTTACAAACAGTTCTTGCTTTTGGAAGCCTTGCCTGGTTTCTCCCCTGCAGAGAGTTCAGGGCACCGGATCCCCTGCAACCCAACCTTCAAGAGGGGATGAGCTGGGACTGGGAGCCTGTTACCTGGCTAGGAAAACATCCGGGCTCAGCTATTTCCTTTACACTCTGTGACCAGCAGGTGGCGCTGCATTCATCCCCGGCTCTCTCCTGCAGGGCTAGTTACAGGCCTGTTCTGCTGGGCTGCTACTCCCTGGTTCGGATTCTCTAGAGGGGACAGTTGTGCCTATTTCTTAGCAACTCATTTATCAGTTTCTCACTGGGTGCCTCTCCTGGTCGCTGGCGAGGAGGTGGAGCCCTCTTTTCCTCCCCGTGTGTCTTTGTGCAGAGAGACAAAGGGTCCCAGTGGCCCCCGGGTTACATGGACATGGCAGAAAGGTGTTGGATTTGACCTGCTGTGCTGAGCTGCGCTCCCCAGTCCTCTTGCTCTTTTAATGCAGAGGTCTGGGTTGATGGGTTGGGGATGGCAGGGGACGGGGGCGGGTCGTACAGTTTAATCATACTGTGATCCTTTACTTGGCCTTTGCTGAAATCAACCCCGTCCACTCCCAGCCAACACACACACACATCCCTGTGGCATCTGCGGGAACCAGAAACGAGCCAGCTCAGAGGCAAACGCTGATGGGAGAGACCACGGCAGGGAGAGCAGGCGCAAGTGAACTACCACTCGCTCACAAACCCTCCGGCGAGCATAAGTTAGGTAACCCCATCCAGCTTTGCCTGGGCTAGGTGCCTTTCATACAAACTCCACCCAAAGGGGTGACTGACCCAAGACACTGGACAGCCTAAGGGGCGTGGGACGGAAAACAGCTGGGGAAGACTGTTTGGAGGCCAAACAAGCCTAAGGCCAACAGAGGAGAAGGGGGGCAGGACTCAGAGGCCTCGAGCAAGGAGATGTTTGGAGCAGAGATTTCCCATAAGTGGGGCAGCCGATGAGGCAGAGAAATGCAGTTCCAACCAGATGGCAGGAGCTGCACAGGAGAAGGTGCTTGAAACACGGGACAGAAAGAGGCCAGTGCTAGATAAGCAGAGGGAGCAGAGCAGAGAGCAATGAGGTCTGGGCAGGTGGATGGGGAAGTCCACTGAGAAATCGTATGCAGGTGAACAAGGGCACCGCACAGCCCGCTAAGCTCCTGGGGATGCTTAGTACCCCCTACTGGCTATTGCTAGTAAGGCCAACCCTCCAGGGATTTCTTCTTGAGGTTTCCATCTGCCCATGGCTTGGTGCAGGCCGCATTCCGAGAGGGAGAAGTACAGGAGAGGAAGGAACAGAAAGCCTAGTAGATCTCACCTGTCCACAGGGCAGTGGACATGACTAAGATTCAAGCTTTGGTCACCTCACCTCTCTCAGAACCTACCTCGCTGCAATTACCAGCAGCTCCAGGAAATTTGCTCAGAGACCCTCCTGAAAACCTGCCTGTACCTGTGCTGAGTTACCGATTGACTTAGTGCTTTTGTGTATGAAATGTGAAGGTGAACAGGGAAGTTTCAGTGTGTATAGGGGCCTGTGATCCCTGGTTTGAAGCCAGGAGTTATGCAAGCGTCTCCCATGTACAAGTGGGCTGATGCTTCTTAATACAGACCTGCAGCACCCGGGGCTCTTCCAGTTCTGCCCCCACCCATCTTTGCCAATGCATCTCAATCCTGACCCACAGCTGCCCCTAATACTCCAGTCCTGGCTCTCCATCCAGCTCTGCTGATTCCCCTTGCATGCAGAACACCCTGCCTTACCAGTCCTGGGCTCACCATGCACAACTTGGCCAGTGCCCCTCAGCTCTGATCTCCAGCTCTGCTGCTTTTCCAGGCTTGGACCTCCCCTTAGAAGCCTGCCAGTCATCCCAGTGGCTTTGTGATCAGAACAAATGTCCACCGAAGACACGAGACCCAAACAATCTATTAGACTGGCTGCCTGCCCCGGCACTGGTGTTGAACCGAAGTCATGGGAGGCGAAAGGCCAGGACATCAGACTACGGTGGCAAGCAGCCTCCAGTGCTTCTTTCTGTCCCTTTTGCTCATAAGAAGCAATGCAAACAACCCCACAAGAATCAGAGAAACAGGCCCCACAGCATATGGGAACCTCATTTGTATGCAGGCCGACAGGGCCGGGGCAGCCAGGAAGCCCATTACCTCCATGCATGGTTTTAACACAGCCATGTATGACGGTCTCGGGGGAGGAGAATGAGCCAAACATAACATCACCATAAAATGCTGCAGCTCTCCATGCAGAGAGGTCAGTGCGCAGGCCCCAGGGGGAGACACTCATATCGGAGAGGGGCTCACTTGAACAGTGTTTAAGCCACTAATGGATGGCAGCTAAAGCACTAGAAATAAACAAGTAGGGGGAGAGATCATGGCAGCAGGTTGGGAGGGGAGATTTCTCCAGCTCTGTGCGGGTCTCATGGGTGTGGGGTAGATGAGGAGAACAAAAGTGCCATCCCCAACTCACCTTTCCTCCCACCCAACTGCTTCTCCATGGCTAATTGGCCATGATCCCAGCTCGCCTCCTGGGACCTTGTTTCCTGATGAAGTCACTGGTATCTTTGTGCGCTCTTGCCGTCTACTGGATAGCGTGAGAACTGGTTCCTAGGCATGTCATAACCCTCCGCAGGTGCTAGTACCTAATCTCTGTAGCGCTGCTGATAGCAAGTGTTTTAGGAGCAGCGGTTCTATCCCTGCTACCGTTGGAAGGTTCCAATGGGCATCATAGTAACGGCTGTGCCAGTCATAGGCATCTGACCCTTTTGCCGAAGCATTGCAGGACCTTTCCTTGGAGTGAGGGTATTGCCACTGGAGAGTGGGGGGTTTACTGTTCTCAGTAAGTTCCCCTTGTTCTGGAGGAGGCTAACTCTCTGCGATGTGCACTTGTAGGAGCTGGCCTTTAACATAGAGCAATCTGTGCAACAGTAAATATCCTCTCAGATGCACGTCTCACTCTGAACTCCAGCAAAGAGGCACACTTCACCCCGCTAGAGAGAGCCCATGAGCTGAACAGCCTGCAGCAGTGGCATCATGCAGCCAATTCTAGACAACTCTTTCTAGACCTTCTGAGGTGCCATCCTTCCTCAAGTCCTTCCTAGGGAGTCCAGACAACTAGTGTTGGATTCCAAATAGGAAGCAGCTAGCAATCTACCAGGGTAACAGCTTCACCATCCACACCAAGTTCGGGCATCACAGCCACCCTGAGATGCAGACCTTTAGGAGAGCAGAAACACTGAAAACAAAACCAAGGAGGCCGCTACTTGAAGACATTCAGAATGCTGCCGGCAGTGCTGACACCCCACCCCGACAGTGACCAGAGAAAACACAGGAAGCCGCAAGCACACGTGGGACAGCCACCTTGCAGCCAAACAGGCCCCTACAGAAGGAAATGTTCTGAGACCAAGGAGTGGCCATGAGATCACAAAGCCAGAGCGTGAGTAGCTACTGACGGATGTCCAATAAGCAGCTCCCATTTTAACTAGACTATCACTTAACTCAGAACAGGTCTAGATGATACAATGCACCAGATGGCAGCACCTTGCCCATCCTACATCTTCCACCATGGTTCCTGCTGGTGGAGCTGCTCCAGAGCGAGTGTAAGTCTAGTGTAGACAAGGCTACTGAATCAGCAGAACCCAATTTACATCCCAAGCCAGATCAGCACCTGCTACCAAGGAGGGGTGCTTCAAGCAAACATAGCTCGCGCGCAACAACCAGACATGAAATTCCCCTTGAAAAGGAATGGTTTCAATGAAGGGAAATAACATTTAGCAAAGTCCAAGGCCCTGCTGCCAATTCATCATTTTATCAGCCTTGCAATATTTGAGGTTTCTGTTCAAGCCCCAGCTGCTAGGATCAAGGCATGAGAATCTCAGCGCCCATCCAAAGAAAAACGGGGTTCCAGTTCTCACGATGGCAGAGAAACGTTTGAAAACGTGATGCAAACTCAACCCTAAAGGCTCGAGGTCCAGATCCCCAAAGGGATGTAAGCACCCACTGAAATCAATGAGAGTTAAATACCTTTGAGGAGTGGGGCCCAAAAGGCAAAGAAGAACCCTACAGTTATTATTTTAAATCTCATGCTTTTTAAGCCAATCTCCGATGACTGGAGGCCCGACTCCTGATTTTTGAATGCTTGGGTTGGTGATACTGGTCCCTCCTTAGGCTTCCTTAGCAGGTGCTGTTGGACTGTGCAGTGGAGACGTAGTGAGGGACAACCATCCTGGAAAAGGTGGATTGAACACTCCACCCTGACAGAGGCCCAGCAGAGTCCACTCAAATCCCAGTGAAATCTGCACCAAGGACCCCCAGACAAAGTTCTTCTGGGACCGCTTTAGAGTCTCACCAAAGGCTTGTTGTAAGCAAGGCACAAGAAGTAATTCTTCCGCACTACTCCGCGCTGATTAGGCCTCAGCTGGAGTATTGTGTCCAGTTCTGGGCGCCGCATTTCAAGAAAGATGTGGACAAATTGGAGAAAGTCCAGAGAAGAGCAATAAAAATGATTGAAGGTTTAGAAAACATGACCTATGCGGGAAGATTGGAAAAACCGGGTTTGTTTAGTCTGGAGAAGAGAAGACGGAGAGGAACATGATAACAGTTTTCAAGTAAATAAAAGGTTGTTACAAGGAGGAGGGAGAAAAATTGTTCTCCTTAACCTCTAAGGATAGGACAAGAAGTAATGGGCTTAAATTGCAGCCGGGGGGGTTAGTTTGTGTATCAGGAAAAATTTCCTAACTGTCAGGGTGATTAAACACTTAAATAAATTGCCCAAGGAGGTTGTGAAATCAACACCATTGGAGATTTTTAAGAGCAGGTTAGACAAACACCTGTCAGGTATGGTCTAGATACTACTTAGTCCTGCCATGAGTGCAGGGGACTGGACTAGATGACCTCTCAAGGTCCCTTCCAGTCCTATGATTCCTGAACAGCTTTCTCCAGCCTTCAGCTTAAGACCATCCTCTGTTAAGGAGACCAGCTTTTGCTAGTCCATTTGGGAATTTACTCGAGAGGATTCTCTAGGCTTCCAGGGCCTGGTGACCAGTGGAGGGTTAGAAAGTTCCAGTTGGCAAAGATCATGTGTAAATTTCCTCTCTCGGCTCACAGATTGCCCCGGAACGAATGCCAGGCAGCCATGGGCAGCAGGCACAAATTTGGATTTACTTCTGTTGTGCAGCCCAAACAGCTGCTGAGGGCGTCAGTTATACAGACATGATGATACTGTCACATTATTTATCATTTTTATTTCATTGCTTTCCAATGTTTGTAATACCCCGGAGCTCAGGAGCTTAAATAACAGCTCTCCCCATATCTCCAGTTGGCAAAGGTTCATTCTTTTCCCTCTGAGTTCCTAATAACCGTGATTTTAACCTGACTTCTTTTATTTTTCTCTTTCTGGGCTTCGGGATCATCAGTGGCAGATCTGAGAAGACATGGGTATTTGCTACATGCAGCAGGGGGAGCATATGAACACAAAACATTGTTTTTCTTCAGGTCCTACAGAAACATCAGCTGTCCTGTTTTTAATTTTGTAGTGACTTCTTTGATTGAGTTTAAAAAACAGATATTTATCATCATGAGAGAATTTCTCATCTGGTTAAAGTGGGTCAGATTTGGGGTTAGAATACCACTTCAAGCATGATGTTGGGAATGAATCCAAGTACTCAGTTGGTACTGGTGACTATTTCATAACTGGTGACTATTCCCTTTGCGAATCTTGGTGGAGAGACCCTGGGTTTCTCAAGTGTATTCTCTGTTTGGAATCACTCAGGCAGGTCCCTGCAAGGTCTCAGCATTTGAGCTGTTTTGATTAGGTACCTGGTCACATGGTACGTTTCCATTTCCCGTTTGGATGAGCATAACTCAGCACTGGATTTGTGGTGTGGACGCTCGCGGCTGCGAGTTCAGCGCGCCTTTGCGGAGAACTCTCTGGAATATTTGCCATTTCTCCAGGCCAGGCAGTCGTTCCAGTAACCCCATTGGCTGCATATTTCTGGGGAGCAAACCTGGCGTGGGTACAGACCAGTCAAAGGGGATTTATTTAAACACTGACGTGAATCTCAGCTGTATTTGTCTGGTTCTAGCCCCAATTACGGCAGAGCCCTGATTTGCTTTTCGTTTAACGTTTCCTTTTCTTTCGTGTGAATTTTCAAAACCCAGTGGCAAAATCCATCTGGTTTTGGAAATGTCTTGGCTCTTCCTGACTCATGGACTCTGTTACTGGGCTGAGCTCATGTCTCCGCCGGTCTCTGAGCCAAAAGCTTGTTCGTAGTGCTCTGTTACCAGTCTGTTTAAAATGGACGAGGTGAAAGGAGAAGTTCTTCCCCTGACGCCCCCAGGCCTGGTGCACACAGGGGTGGTCGGCTTACTAGTGTGTGTGGGGAGGCTCTGAAAGGGTCCCAAAGGGTCTGAGTGGAACCAGCCCCCTGTCAGAGGGAGGGTCTGAGAGACTCCACTCTCCCCAAGAGAGAGATGGAGGGTAAATGCCACGAGCAAAACCAGGCCTGTCAGCCCCTCTCTGCGTGCGTCTCCCGGCAAGAGGCCTTTTCCGCGATGCAGTGGTGCAGAAAGTGAGAAGGTGGCTCCTGGGCAGGGCTTGGCACTTTCCACATGGCTGCAGCAATTGGTATTTCAACTTAAATTCAAAGTCGGAGAGATTTCTGCTCTCAGGCCCTCTCCCGCCTCAGCCCACCCGCTTCTCTCCTCTCAGGCCCCTTTGCCATATCCCTTTCTCTTAGACCCTCTCCCCCTCTCAGCTCCCCTACCCTCTTTCACTCTCTTCCTCCTGCCCCCTGCATGTCTCAGGCCCCTCTTCTCTTCCCTGCCTCTCACCAGCTCCTTCCTCTTGTCTCTCTGACCCTCACCTACTTTTTCCCCTTCTCTTCGTCCTCCTGGGCAGCAGTACTGTCCGAGTTCCCTGCTGCCCCCAACGCTGTCTCTCATGGAGGAGTGCTAGGCAGCTGGGTTCTTGGCTGGCACTCCCTGTTCCTGCTGGGTGAGTTACAGACAGACAGACGTATCCACTGTGTGCTGTGGGAAACCGTTTGCCTCTTTAATATCTTCTTGTTTTCTTTCCAGGATAACAAGGGCACAAGTCAGGAGCTGTTAGGGTTCATTTCCATCTCGCTGCAGATCATCAGGCTGACACACTGGTTCTGTGCATGCCCTGGGGTTCTCCACTGTACAGGGGAGCTCAGGTGCTCTAGAGCGGCCCAGGGAGGTCAGGAGGGGGCCTCTGTGGGTCTGGGTGCTCTGTGGACATATGAGCCAGCCTATCTAGGGAGATCATTGCTCCGTGGAAAGACCTCAGAACGGACTGTGTTTAACAGAGCGTCTTTTGGAAACGCTTCTGGGGAGAGGCTGCCACAGAAAACAGTGAGGGACTGGAAGCTGATTATCTATGCAATTACATGGCCCCACTGAAAGGTAGCACCACGCATGGCAGTGGCATAGCCAGGTTTAGAGAACGGGGAGTGGAGCTAAAAAAAGGCGCCGGGAGCAAAAAGCGTTGGGAGCAAAAAAAGGCGCCGGGAGCAAAAAAAAAAGCTCCGCTCCGGCTGCAGTGCAGGAGCAAAAGGCGTCGGAGCACCAAAAAGGCGCCGCTTCTGCTCAGTGGGGGAGCGGCCGCTCCCCCTGCTCCCCCCCGTCTACGCTACTGACGCATGGGTGAGCTTATTCTGACTCTGCTCCTCTGCGGCAGGGCAGCATTGTTACCCCTGCTTTTGAGTGAAACTGAGGCGTAGAGAGGGGAAGTGACCTGCCCAAGGAGAGCTGGGAACAGAACCCAGGTGGCCTGACTCTCAAGGCCCTCGTCACTGCCTCTCTCAACATGCTCACCCTCCGGATGAGCAGGCAAGCCAAGAGAGGTGCTAGATGTTAACACTTCTGAGGTATTCCCCAGGGCCAGCTGATCTCAAAGGCTCCAGGAGGGGGAAAAGTAAACGTAGCTATCAGTGGGGAGGAGGGGGACATAAAAATGTGTGCGGTGAGGAGCTGAAAGCAAAATGCTGTCCTCTGCCATCCCGGTATTGTTCATAGGTGGGAGATGTGCAGAGCCAACAAGTGGATCTTTGATCTGTTAGTGGCATGAGCAGGAATATCATTGAGAGAGAATCAGCAAAGAAGGTGAGCCCTGCAGCAGTGTGAAGCAGAGTCATCTGTCCGTCTGTCTGTCTAGGGGTTTTCCATAGCACCCATCGCCTTAGTGTGCCTGAGCTGCACAGATATGTTAGATCAGCATAGCAGGGTTCTGGACAGGGCCGGCTCCAGGCACCAGACGGCCAAGTGTGTGCCTGGGCGGTGCCCCGTAGGGGGCGGCAGTCAGGGGATTCTGGGGCAGCATTTTTTTTTTTTGCTTCGGCACTTCGGCGGCGGCCATTTTTTGTGTGCTTGGGGCGGCCGAAAAGCTGGACCCGCCCTGGTTCTGGAAGGACTTCATGAATTCTTCTGCTCTCCTCCTTTTCCTGCTTGTAGGAGGCCCTGCTTGGGGAATAGGTTTTAAGAGAGGAAATGCTTTGTCCAAGAACAAGCTTTGCATTTTGCCCTGAAGTTAGGCAGATCCTGGAACAGCCTAATCTTCTCAGGAAGTTCATTTCCCAGCCGAACCTCCTTGACCGATAACATTTTGCCTCCATCTCTCACACACTTGGCCCGAGGCTTTGTCAGCGGCATTGCCCCCGAGGAGCACAGCTGTCTTAGTGGGTCAGAGATGGAGATGCAGTAGCTAATTTAGCTGGATCCTGAGTTGTTGATGGTTTTGAGTCTCAAGAGCAACGCCTTGAACCGGCAATGGCTGGGAGCCAGCGGAGAGTGTGAAGCAGAGGAGTGATGTGCTCCCGGAGACACGTCCCACTTTGCGGATGGGTTCAGGGGTTGCTGCTTTCTACATAAGCTGCTGCCTCTGAGTTGCTTCCAACATCAGCCCCAAAGACAGTGTTTTACAGCAACCCAGCCTGAAGGTGCTGAACATGTGAATCATTGTAGCCAGATCCTCCTTCATGAGGAAGGGGCAACATTTTCTCACTAGCTGGGCTTGGAAATAGGCATTTTTCAGCGTTGATGCTACCTAATCATTTAGTCTCAGTGATGAGTCTAACAGGACTTGGAGGCTTTGCCCTGCATGGATGAACAGAAGGATGGGGGGGTGGGGATGAATGTCTTTGATGGGAGGGAGCTCTTGAAAATGTTTCCCTCTTGAGCAGTCTGAGCATTGAGATGTGAACAAAGAATGGCCATACTGGGTCAGACCAAAGATCCATCTAGCCCAGTATCCTGTCTTCCAACAGTGGCCAATGCCAGGTGCCCCAGAAGGAATGAAAGAACAGGTAATGACCAAGTGATCCATCCCATCACCCATTCCCAGCTTCTGGCAAACGGAGGCTAGGGACACCATCCCTATCCATCTTGGCTAATAGCCACTGATGGATCTATCCTCCATGAGCTTATCTAGTTCTTTTTTGAACCCTGTTATAGACTTGACCTTCACCACATCCTCTGGCAAGGAGTTCCACAGGTTGACTGTGCATTGTGTGAAAAAAATACTTCCTTTTGTTTGTTTTAAACCTGCTGCCTATTAATTTCATTTGACAACCCCTAGTTCTTGTGTTATGAGAAGGAGTAAATAACACTTCCCTATTTACTTTCTCCACACCCGTCATGATTGTATAGACCTCTATCATATCCCCCCTTAGTCATCTCTTTTCCAAGCCTCTGTCTGTTGCCACAAGGAGATGGTCTTTGAGCACCACCCAGGACTGTCTTTGTGCAGTGCCCTGGTCTGAGGCTGCACTGTGAACCATCTAGGATGCTGGCGTAGGTCATTTGCTGTTGGGGCTGAGCTGTCATTGCTTCCTGTGTGATTCAGTCTAGGAGTGGAGAGCTGGAGACGGCTGTGAGGTTGGAATGGCTTTCTGCATCCAGGGCTGGCTTTCCGAGGATTGGGCAGGCTAGTGTGCGTTTCAGTAATGTTGGCAGGGTTGCGTATTTGAAAGAGGCACCAATTGTTAGCAGTGGGCACAGTTGTTTGCTGCTTCCACCAGCCAGGAGGGGCTCAGAGACCCGCTCAGAGACCCAATATGCCAGATCTGTCAGAAGCAATAATCTCGTGGACATTTGGCCAAGGAGCTGGAACTCTTTGAGTTGTTCCCCTGGAAACAGGGCCTCCTGTGTGCTACCAAGCCCATCCTACACCCCAAGAGCCAGATCTGTAGGACAGTTGGAGAGCCCTGAATTTATAAGGGTCACGGCGAGCTGGAGTCAGTATGCAGAGTCCTGCCTAGATGACACCGCTGATTAGAGTTGATAATGGAATTATTTCCTCCTCCACAACAATATCCAGGATGGTGGCCACTAGCCCAACCCCACCGGGAACCAAGAACTGCCTCAAAGCCCTATTCTAATAGTGTACTAGGTTCTCAAAGCCCTAATTAACTAACTATGAAGCCTCCCCCCCCCACCCCCGTGAATTTGGTAGGTTAGTTTCACAGCTCCCAGCTTTCAAATCTGCTGCTGTGGGCCACCAGCCACCTGTCTGCCATGCCATGGCTTTTCACGATCCAGTGTGAGGGAGCACAGGCCTCAGATAGGGGTCTCCATCCAGTGCTCACACTGTGGCCACCACCCAGCAGCTCATCTGAACCAGTGGAGAATGGGGCCAGTGAAGCTCTAGCTGGCAAAGAGCCCCTCCGTGAAGCTCCTGGTTGGGGCAGACATCCAGCCCCACTGATTGGCAACGACACTCTACTTAAACTGGAAAGAGACACAGCAAGTTGTCTGAGCAACTAGGTGAATCCCTGGCTGGCTATTGCTATAGACCTGGCCTACTTGCCTGACTCCTGAGCCCTACTTCCCAGCCTGTTCCTGGTCCCTGCTCTGGTCACATACCCGTACTGAGCACGCACACCCCACCGGACTCTTATCCCCCCTCACAAACCCACATTACATTTATCCCCCATTGCATGTGCACGTTGCTTCAGCCCTTACACACACCTCCAATGCATCTTCACACACCTTCACCCCTGCACCACCAACTCATACGCACCCTTTTAGTCCTTACACCCCCCCAATGCATCGTCACCCCTCTACAGCTCCCCTTTCCCCATGCAGACAGCCTCACAGGCGCACATCCCAGACCCTCCGCCACTCACTCACCTCGTACACTCTCCTTGTAAGGTCTAAAATAAACTCCATCTGGAACATGTTCAAAGGCTAATGTGCATCCTCTCTTAATTATTGATTTGTTTATTACAGACACTTTGGCAGGACACTCACTGCAGCTTGTATGCCAAACTCCTGCCTCCGATTCCCCTCTATGTGCACAAGGGATCGAGAGGAGGTTTAGCTGTTGGTGAGGAGGGGGAGGCACAGGACGGTCACAGATTGCTGGCCTGTCCCCAGTGGTGCCTCTCTGTCCCCACTAGAGCACTGGTGAGCTGCTGTGGTGCAAAGGTTAATCATCATTATCCAGTATGGTGTGAATTCCTCACTGTTTCCTGGAGAAGCAACAGCAGCTCCCCTGTTGTCTCCCATCAGCTCCCCTGCGACATGTTCAATGGAAGGAGCCCCCTGGGTTTTGGGGCTCCTCGGTGGTGGCCCCCTTCGCCCGTAACTAACAGTGTCACCTCTCAGTGTGTAAAGTAGAGTCTCCGGGAGCTGGCATGGTGGATCAAAACACAATTATGCCATTGAGTACCGAGGCTGCTGTCATCTCTGTGCAGGGAGAGATTAGTTCCTACACATTAGCGTGATGGTTAACGACTCTGCAAAGCCGCTATTGAGAAACACTGGCGGTGGCACCTTGAGATGTGCGTGCACACACACAGCCCTGCCTCTACCAGGGCTGTTATTAGCTCATCACTTTCCGCTCCAAGAGCTCAGACTTTCAGATAATGCAGGGGAGGCATCAAAATAGGAAAATAGAGACTCAATCAGCCACTGGGGGGATTCTTCGTTCAGTATGTTTTCTCCAGCCCGGGATGATGTAGCTGTTTCTTATCAGGCTCCCAGGAGCTGCCATGCAAGGTCAGACCAATAGTTCATCCAGTCTGGTACCCCATCCCCCACTCAGGAATAGATAACTGTCCCTTTTGGTTTGGCACCGTTACTTCGAGCTGGGCGTGTTGTACAACATGAGCCAAAGAGGGGGGTGTGGCTCTCTTCGTTGCAGCTAGTTTGAAAGGAAGGAGGCTGCCCACCCTGACACTGGATGGAATACAGTGTCTCCGTCTTGTGTACAAGCCCTGGGCTGGGGTTGAGATGGGAACAGCACATGTGTATTGCATCTCCTGTTGCACAGCGGAGTCCCGCTGGGAGCTGTGGAGGTTCCTCACCAGCACTGGAGTCTTTGTGTTTGGTGACTTCAACATTCGCGTGGATGAGGGAGCTTTGGAAACAGCCCACGATTTCCTGGCTGCCCAGGGTGACCATGGGCCTGTCCCATGTAATGGTTGGCTCAACTCAGAGAGCTGGGCACTCTCTTGGTCTAGTGTTTGGGAAATCTGGAAATTATTCCCTTGTCCTAGACTTACTGTGGCCGCCTTTGATTTCAGGTTTGAACTCATTTCTCCAGTTAGGTCAAGGGACCTGTTTTGAGGGTCCTGTTTCCAAAACATTAGGAAGCCCTGTTAAACCTTCCAGCACCTGAGTGGAGGGGGTGGGTCTATTTTCCTCCTTCCCAGAAAGTTGCCTTTCTTACACTGCTTTAGGTGTTAGTGGTGTAATTGACTTAGACTGGGGAGATCAGGAGCCCCAAATCTAGGTTTTAGCAGGTAAGTGTAGGAGCCACTAGATTTCAGATAGTGCCAGATAAATTCAGCCCTGCTGGGACTCCACTGTAATCAGCACAGTGGAGAATCTGTTGAGGATTTGGAGTCTGAAACGGGTTTAGTTGTTTTTTTTTAAAAAGGTGATTCAGTTCACTTTTAAGGACAGGCTAGGTTTGTAGAATGTGTGTGTGTGATTTGGAGCCAGGGAAAAACTCAGGGTAAGGAGGAATTGATTCTCTAGTGAGCTGTGATTTAACCTGAAGACTTGGTAGGGGGCTGGCGTGAGTGTTGTTTAGCCTCTGATGAGGCGTGTGTCACAACGGCTATTCTTTCTGCACAATTTCCTTCTCAGCATTTTTGGTGCCAGGCTGGATATCACTAAAGCACACTGAAGTACAGCCTGGCAATAGGAGTGCTTGCCACCTGGACCCCAGCCCCGGGAGCGGATGCATTAGCATAGTTGAAATTTGTAGGAATCTTGCAATCTAATGTCAGGTGTCGCCGGCAAAGGGGAACTGGACCTGGGGAGTGCACAGAGGAACAGAGGCCAGGGTAGTGCAAAATGTTATGTATTGGCAAGTAAATAGGAAAGGAGAGCTGTTAAGTGGTGCTAGGTCTCAAATTGAAATTTTGTAATGATTTTTTTAAAGCTTAATGCATACATTTTCTGTTTGTTTAACATGTGCTTAAATAGGCTGTTTTGTTTCTTTTTAAATCTACAGCCATTTTTTTCCAAAGTGGCCACTGCCTCCATTTTTGGATGAAGCTACAAAGGGTCCTGTTGCACCTTATAGACTAACAGATGTATTGGAGCATAAGCTTTCATGGGTGAATATCCACTTGGTCGGATGCATTTTTGGATGCTTACCTTGAAAAACCTTAAAAGGCCTGATTTTCACAGGCGTGGAGCACCCACAGCTCTCGGTGGCTTTAGTTGGAGGTCTTGGTGTTCAGCACTTCTGCAAATCAGGCCTTTAGGCGTCTCAAGATGAACACCCAGAGACTGCGTTACCATCATTAGGGGACCCCTTAGAAAATTCAGGCCTTCACCTCTTGGGGAAGATAATTTGGGGGTATGTTTTCAGGTTGTGTGAGACCCCAGTTCCCTTTCTGTTGGCACAATGTGTGTCCGTAACTGGACTGCAGGGCCAAACCTGATTACATGCCTTACTGGTTTCCTGATTTGTGCCCATGATCAGGCAGCGAACTGGTCAAATTCTCATCTTTGCATCTGCAATCCAACTGTCAGCACACAGTGCAAGTGCACATGGGGAGCCATGGGGCTGGACACACACCCCTTATTGTTTCAATATCGTTTTGACATCCTCAGACGGCAGGCACTAAAGCAGAAATATGATGACTGTATTTCTCGTTATGGACATGGCAACATGCTGGCTCTAGTGCTCGCTGAGGCTTCTCTAGAGGGCAGTGACTGGACTCGTGAACGGTGATGTCATGGCTTTGTGATATGGGAACTGGAAATAAGAAAGAGTTGGCTGTGTGGGGAAGAAATTGAGAGGGGACAAGGGGTGATGTATAGAAAGAAAAGGGCTAATGTGGAGATGGAATGGGGACACAGACCATTTATACTAGATGTCTTTCTGAGGTCTATACGTATCATTCCTGAAGAGTTATCCCAGTGACCATGGGCACCTAACGACATTGGTCAAAGAGCATAGTCCCATTGTGTTAGGTGCTTACAAAAGAATGTCTTTGTCCCAGAGACTTCACTGTCCACTGCTGAGTCTTCATCACCTTCGCCACTAGCAAACCACCCTCGCCTCTGCTCATGATATTCCCATAAGACAGGAACATCAGAATCACCCAACTGGATTAGACCTGTGGTCCATCAAGCCCAGTGTCCAGTCTCTAACAGCAGCCAAGACCAGATGCTTCCTAGGAAGGTGCAGGACATCCTGCAGCAGGTGGTTAGGGGATAAACTGCTCCCTCCGCCTCTTCTTTTTGTCAGTTTGTTGCTATAACTCTGGAGATTCATACTATCCGTAAAAATGCCTGATCCTCTTCTGAATCCTGCTAAGCTGTTGGCCTCATTAATATCTTCTGGCAATGAGTCCTCCAGGCAAGTGGGGTATTGTGTGAAGAAGTATTACCTGTTATAAGTTTTGATTTTGCCACCTTTCAATTCCATTGAATGTCCCCTTGCTCTTGTGTTCTGAGACGGGAAACAGAAGTTCTTCTCTAGACTATTCAGTATTCTGTGGGCTTTACTATGTCCCCTCCTATTCCTCTCCTCTCCAAGGCAGACAGTCTCAATCTTTTCAATCTCTCTTCACAGGAGAGATCTTCACTATGCCACAATTCGTTCTCATTGCCTTTGAATCCCCTCTATTTCCTTTCTGAGATGGGGGTCACCAGACTCCACGCAGAATTCCAGGTGGCAGCTTATAGCAATTGATATAATGGCGCTATAATCTTTTCCATATTATTCTCCAACCTATTCTTTATGGTTGCTAACATTTTTGACCACTGTCTCACATGGGGCAGATGCCTTCATGGAGTTGTCCCCTGGGTATTCATTTTGATGACCAGGTCCTTTTTTCTGTACAGTCCACTGAAGTATTTGAGTTGTTCAAATTAGTCCCTCCAATGTGCAGTCGTTTGCAGTTGTCAATGCTGAATTTCATCTCTGTATCATGGACTCCGTGCTACATTGTTTTGACCCACGCGATGCGATTCTTACCAGGATTGGGCTCCAGTGAACCCATGTGCCATACTTACCAGTATAGCTTTGCACCCAGCCACACATCGGCAGCATTTATTACCCGATACCCAACCTTACAGAACTATGTGTAAACAACTGCATAATGGTGAATCTATTTCCCCAGGCTTATTGTAAAGCAGGGCTGCAGGCCATGTTCTGCTTGTAAATATGGAGAGGACAATGTTTTCATCTTTCTCTTGAAAACGGCATTTTCCAAAGTTTCCATGCCTGTGTATGAGCAAATGAGGCTTTAATTGGTGGGTTCTCCATTTCCTCTTCATGCCTGCTTGAATTTGAGTCCGTTGTAATTGGTCGTGTCACTGGAAATTAGAGCGGATCGTGTGATTTCCTGCTCAGATTTCCATTTATCGTATTTGGTGTGTGTCTTTCTCTGTCTCAGCACACATGGGAGGGGTAGCTCTGCACACAACTACCTCTCTGCAGACCTACCTGTTTTCGCAGAGTGGCTTTCCTAGAGGACATGTAGCTGGGGAAATCTCAGCCAGGCAATCTGAGAGGCCAGTGAAGATCTGAGCAGTGCAGTGGGAGCTGCTCTCTCCACGCAGGTGGGGAAGCTCATCTGCCCTGTGGATAAACATCTCTGTGGATGATGATGGCAACGGTGATCAAACCTGGCACCTCCACACAGCTTCTCCTCTTCAAAGTGCTTGCGACACTCACCAGCTAATCCACACAATGCCACCGTGAAGCAGTGCTTACCCCCATTTTACAGAGATGCCGAAGTCTCTTATCTTGGGTGCCCAACTTCGGATAATGAGGGCTTGTTTTTTAGGGGCACTGAGCATCTGCCGCCGGCACTGAAGCGTGTGGGAGCTGGGTGTGCTCAGCACTTCTGAAAATCAGGCCATCGCTGTCTCAGATTTGGGCAACCAAAAGCCAGGGACTCGAAATTAGAAGCCACTGTTGAAAATCTGGCCCCAAGTAACTTGCCCCAGGCAACAGAGAGAATCAGTGGCAGAGCCAGGATTAGACCTTGGGAGTTCCTGGCACCTGGTCTGGCACCGAGACCACTAGACTGTGCCTCTCAGTAGAACATACGGGGCTTCTGTCTTTTCCAGAAGTCTTTGGCATACCCAGCGGGACCTTCTAGGGGGACAGCAATCACCAGCGGCCACGAAATCTCAAAAACCTCGCGGGATCTCACACCACAGCCACCCTCTCCCTCTGCTTGCGACAGCAACTGTAAGGAGAGAGGAGAAAGGATGCAAACCCACGTGCCTCTGTCTGGGCCACTCTGTCTTTCCACCCCAAGAACCTCCTCAGAAGAACCATCCCCAGGGACTATGGTGCCTCTTGTTTGAAAAGCCTGCAGTGGGTGCGGAGGGAGCAGAGAACACACCATGGACAGCGACTTGCAGCAGGAGGCTCCGCTCCCTTCCACCCATCTGCAGGCAGAGTCCCTGATTCCTGTCCTAAGAACCCTGCCTCTCCCTGGGGACAGGCTGTTTCCAGACCAAGCCTGCCCCTGTCCTTTTAGGCTCCTTACAGCCCCTCATTGTATTCTCCAGCGCAGCAGCCCCCTATTCCCCTGGCCTGCCGCCCCATCCCCTGGCCGCAGTAGGGCGAAGGGAGAAGGTGCAGGGAAGGCAGTGTGGGGAGCTGGTGTCTTGTCTGCCTCTTGCGCTGCCCTCTCTTTGAGGTCACCACGAACAGCTGCTGGGATGAGCTGAGCTAGAGCCAGGAGTGATTCTGCTGCCTTCCAACCTCCCCAGCTGCTTAGACATTAACCCTTTGTTGCCTGCCTCCTAGTCTGATGTTTCCCAGGAGTGTGATTTTTCCCCCCCCTCCCCCAACCCTCCCAGGCAAGGCTGATCTGTTGGCAGGAGGCTACCTCCTTTTTGCTACACGTGGGCTTCTTCTGCCAAATGCTTGAAAAGAGATACGGACATCAGATCAAAAGCTGCTTGTTCCCAGGGCTTCAGGGAAAGAGGAGCTTTGCTTCAGTAGCATTCCTTTTGATGCGTGTGTGAGCTATACGGTCTGGGCAAAGCGAGGGAAACAGACTCCTCTAACACTCAGTGACTGCAGCTGTTTTTATTTTTGATACCTCTCGGTCGCACCTCCTGGTGACTCAGTCTCCCCTGGAATCAGTACTGACCCCAAAGCCCCAGCATGGGCCCAAGGGGGTGCTGTGCTGCAGGGAGTCAGCTGATCCCAGAGCCACAATGCAGCTGTAAGGGGTATGGTGCTGCTGGAGATGCCGGCTTTCAGATGAGATGGAAAACTGACATCCTGACCACCTGTGCTCATTAAAGAGCCCAGGGCACTTCCCCTAAGAATTGGGATGTTCGACTCCAGTGATCTGGCCAAGTTCCAATTTGGGAAATCACCTTCTTCCCTAAATTTCACCCTGTAGTTTCAATCAGACATAGTATTCTTCACTTCCCATCCTAAACTGTTGTCCAGTGTTGTTGAACAGCTGCTGCGTCCCACCCCAGACGTGGCTGCATTTCAGTAATGTGCAAAGTGATACTTCCATATATCCTGTGTTTGTAAAGTGCGGTTGGGTCCTCCTGGAG
Organism: Chelydra serpentina; assembly: GCA_037349315.1. Taxonomy (NCBI): domain Eukaryota; kingdom Metazoa; phylum Chordata; order Testudines; family Chelydridae; genus Chelydra; species Chelydra serpentina. The sequence continues at coordinate 25,355,796 of JBAIAC010000033.1, forward strand.
GAGAGGGGTTAGAGAAGTGTTAGGTCATCATTATTGAATAGCTAAGTAGTGTTCTGGTAATAGGGGACAGGGTGAGGCATGTCTGTGTGGTTGCTGAATCAATGTGAAGATCAGAGGGAGGAGGGGATGCCGGATCTTATAAGGACGGAGCAGATATTGGTGTCCTTACCTTAGACCATCCCGTGCTTTGCCATCCTTGCCTGTCAACTTCCCTTCTCTCCAAATCTTCCCATTTCATGTTGAGGTGCTTGATGTCATTCAGAACTGTTCGTTTCCATGTTATTCGTGGTCTTCCTCTCTTTTTCATAGGTCTTCCATTCAAGGGCGGTATTTGGTAAGCGGTCTTTTCCCATTCTCAGCACATATTCCAGCCACTGATGTCTTCTTTTGTAGATTATTTGTGAGCGGGTGCCTTGTCCAGTCATTTTTCTGACTTCTTCATTCGTCTTCCTATCTCTATATGTTATTCCCAATATTCTTCTCAGACATTTGTGATGAAATGCATCCAGCTTTTGCATATCTTTCTTGGTAATTTGCCATGTCTCACTGCTATACGTTGTGATGGCAATAACAATTGCTTTGTACACGTTCAGTTTTGTCTTGAGGGAGATGTTTTTGAGTCTTCCAAATGCAGCATTTGCCTTCCCAATTCTTCTTATTTCCTCTGAACTAGTACCATCTTGGCTGATTGTACTTCCAAGATACGCAAAATTGTCCACCTTCTCCAGTTTCTCTTCTTCAGTTTTGATTTCTGTCCCTGTAGTCCCCATTAACATGACTTTACATTTCTTTGCATTGCATCTCAAACCTATCTTCTCCATTACTTCTTTTGCTTGGTTTGTGCATTTCCATAGTCCGTTGGCATCATCATTGATATATTTGTGTGCTAACCCTTTAAGATCAAAGCCTCTCGGGAGATTGCGACTGTAATTTTTCCCTCACCTGGGAGAGGTGTGGTGCATAGTAATGATTAGGCGGAGGCACCAGGAGTAATAACCTTTATCTAACAACCACCGTGGTGGAGGAAATAGGGTGACCAGATGTCCCAATTTTATAGGGAAAGGCCTGCTATTCAGGGCTTTGTTTTATATAGGTGTCTATTACCTCCCACCTCCTGTGTCAATTTTTCACACTTGCTATCTGGTCACCCTAGGAGGAAAGATTACGTCACGGAGAAGAGGGGACAGCCAGAGTGTATGACATTAAAGGAAACTATGTAATCAAAATGAGAGAGGCAAATGCTCATGATACAGCCCGTTTTCTGGTGTCCAAGACCTGACAGTTCAGAGAACAATGATGGGACACAGAGCTTTTCACCTCTAATCAGTTCCAATCCAGCCTAGTTTAGCAGTGACTGAAATCTTTACCGCACAATGCCACTTGGATGGCTTGTCTGGAATGAGTACTTGGTGTCTGGCTGTCCCCTGGCAGACAGGTGTCTGTGCAAGTCCAGCTTCTTGCATAGAGAGTTTATGGTATCTCCTGCTGTGGCCATGGTGGAGGTAAAGAAGATGAGTCCCGCCCCGGCATGGTGGCCTGGAAGTCCTGGTCAGCAGGACTGTTCTGAGTGGTTAGCAGCCTTTTGCTTCCAGGTTGTCTGTGCTTGGTTACACACTTGACTCTTTCTCAGATTATAGCTGGGGGCCACACCAGATAGTCTGGGGCTAGATTGGCTGCTTCCGTGAGGGTGGATGTGTGTCTGAGAAGGATAAATGCAAGTTCCTACGGGACTCGATTTTAGGCCTGAGTGGCTCACTGAGGTTCTGGTGGCACTTGGTCAACATCGGGCAAAACCCTACAGTTTGAACCCATCTCCCTCTTGGCTGAGAATCTCATGGGGAGTCACTGACTTCATTCTTCCTGGAGACTCTCAACACATGCCTTAGGGAGTGCAAGATGCCAGCATGTCTTAAAGCAATGACTGCAAGGCTGTGCTCAAGAGATCACCTCTTCATTCTGACAGTCGAATCAGTGTTTGCCCTGTCCCTTGGCTCAGGGAGAAGTACGGGGTGTAAGCCATGCCGACAATCACTGCCGTTCTCAGATCTTCTCGACTCCCTTTTTGGTCTGGTTTCGGGCCTGTGTGTTATGGAGACTGCATTGGCTTTGTTGGGTGATGACTTCTGTCTGGTGAAGGACACCCACCAAGTGTCCATGGTCATTCCTTTAACTGTCTGCAACCTTGGGGACACTGACTGAGTTACTGACCAGGTCCTGGCAGAGACACACAGAGAGCCATGGTCTCTCACCTGCCCCAGATGCCTCCTGGGAGGTGCTGCAGGAATTTTTCTTGTTCCATGTGTTTATTGAGGCCTGTAGGGGAGACAGTGATGTGATGTGAATCGCAGCGGAGCCTTGCACAGAGTTCTTATGTCTCTGTTTTGCGGGCACTTCTGAAACAGAGAACAGAGGGATTACGCCACACACACCTGCTAAAAATCCCTGGCTCCTGGCAAAGGGGGGTGCTCCTGCTTCCCCAGTTATGTTTCTTCCCCTGCTCGAAATATATTTCCGAGTGGCAGTTTTATCTGTTAGCTGCAGAGGAAGCCAGGGCTTGGCACAGAATCCTCTCATTAGCTGCTGAAGCAGGGCCCTACTGGCAGGGCAATGGCAGGACAGAGAGCGGGTGTCTCCGCTTGGAGGGACCCTGCACTAGAGGGCAGGCCCTACGCGCTCACTCAGAACCGCTCCGCCTTTGAAGCAAGAGACCTGAGACCTTCCAAACTTTCCACAGTTCTAAAACTCTCCTTTGCAGGAACCCATTAGTAGGGATCTGGGGATTTCTGCAGCCATATGAGCGTGTTGACAGTGAGCTTTAGGGAAAGTGGGAGCTGCAGTAACTTTATCAATTCATTATAGAGGAATTGAAAACCTCTGCATATAGATTTACACTCCATTATCATGCTAACTCAGATAGCAGCCCTACTTTCCAGGCACAGAACATCCTGGCTGCAGCTCGGGCTTGAATTGTAACAGCCACGAGACAATAGCCAGGAGCTGCTTTGGAAAATGTAGGACAGCGGGCGAACGTGCTGAGAGCCTGGGCTGCTTGCAGTCGTCATGTGGAGCGTGTGTGGCAGGGGAAAGGGGCAGGTCTGATTCCTACCCGCTGCCCGGGGCTGCAGGGGGTGGGTTCACAGGCCTGCGGCTGCCTTCACTGATGCTCTGCTGAGTTCACATCTGCTCACGGTGAACCTGGACACAAGTGATGGAGATAGATTTCTGTTAAACTCCCCCAAGTAAGGGAGAAGTTATGGCTGTGGCAGTGTGCTGTTGAGACTTGGCCCTGTTCGCAGGTTGAAGGGGGTGAAGCACAGATCCCGTAGCTCGGCAGTATACATGCTTGCTTGCTTTCCCTCCCACAGTTCAATCACTTTGGGGTACTATACTTTTAGAGGCGGTGCACGGGTGGAGGTGTTGGGGCAGGGGCATAGGGAAGAACCATTTTCTCTGACCCACTCTTTCCACCAGCAGGCTCCCACTCATCCCCATATGGCACCAGTCCCCTCCCCTCTTCCAACCCTCTCCGTTTAAGACAGAAAAAGCTCACTATTAAGGATTCTACACCCAGCCCCTTCAGTTATGAGCTGGGGAAGATCCCTGTATGCACTTCTGAGTCCCCTGCCAGAAGCAGGGAGAGCAAGCCCTGCCATTCCTGATATATCTAAGGAACAGTGAAGATGCAGGGGAAAAATCTTGTCCAGTCATCTTCTTGCATCACAAAGAAGCAGAAAAGGGCATAAGTCCAGTTGTTTTTTCCCCTTCAAGTCACTTCAGTGCTCTGTGCCTCAGTTTACCAATCTGTCAGATGGGTATGATAGATAGTCTAATAATGGGGATAGAACACATTGCAGGGGAGCTGTGTGGATCGGGTCATTACTGTCTGGAAAGTTCTTAGAGGTCCTCGGTTTGGAGGTGTTAGAGAAGGACAAAGTCGGTATTGCCACTAATGTCTGTACAGTGCCTCGGGATGGTAAACGCCGTCAGAGCTAAGAATGAGTATTATTTATACTTGCAGCACTATACGCCACAATAGTAGCACAGAGCCCCTCTGCAGCACACTATGGCCCAGGTTTTAAAATGATCTGTGAAAATGCACCGGCGTGACTTAAGTATGGAATTCCTGCAATTGCACAATCAGCCATGGTAATGACATTTGTTGTTATTTTGTTACCCAAGCAGCTAGTCAGAGTTTGGGACCCTGGGGTTGCTTCCACTGGAGGAGACATCGATGAGGCACTTCTTTGATGCAAGCTTTTTTATTGACCAAGAATATACAAAGTCCCATTTCCCTGAACACAGGAGCAATCAAATAATGGGAGGCAGTGTCCTTGCTCACAGGTCCAAGGTTTTTTTAGCTGGCACCTCCACTCTAAAGCTCTCTCTAGGCTTCTCCCAGGGCCACATCACACTTCCAGGCCGTGTCTGTCTCTGTCCTGCTTCTTCCTCACCATACCACCCCTTGGTTCAAATAATACTGAGCAAAGTCCCTCTGCCCACATTGTAAATTCCTGATCTCACTCACTTATGCCTTTGCTTTGGGCGATGATGTACGCTTAACTGCTCCTTACGGTTATCTTAAATGAAGGGCAGTGGTTAAACCTGTATTATTATTTGCATGACCGTAGTATCCATGTGTATCTATCTGTCCAGGTGCTTATATAGGCTCTCCATCACTGAAGTAGCTGAGCAAATGGTCACCCAGACATCTAATTGGACTTTGCATGCACAAGCACTGTGAATGCCCAGGGGACTTGTGCACATAATAAAATCTGGCCCAGTGTTTTCAAAGCACTGTGCAAATACTGGGCTAAATTCGCTTCTGCTTGAAGGCCCCAGGGGCAGGGGAGCCCTCTCAGGAGTAGAGGAGACACAACAGTGCAAGCAGCCCACATACCTGTTGTGCACAGAGCCATCTGGTGCAGCCCTAAAATGGGGGAGGAGGGGCAGCTAGGGGAGGGGACAGAGCCAAGGAAGGCCCCTGGCAGAGGTGCTCACTAGGTCGATTTGCTGGGCTTCCTCTGTTGGTGGGATTCTACTGGAGCCCCTCCCCTGGCTGGACACTACTTGCCCTCCTGTAGGGGTGAATCCGCCTCTGGTGCAGCTACGCACGTGGGCACAAGGAGTGTACATTGCAGCCCTCGTGGGCCCAGCAGTGAATCAAGCCCACTAGCTAACACATACGAGCCCAGCCCTGAATGCCTTCCTCAGCTTTGACTCCCTCCTTCCTCAGCCAAAATACCCATGAGAATTTTGCCGGGGTAGAAAGGTCAGGATTTGGCCCTGTAACTGTAGGCTCAGACATAGAGGTCCCTATGCCCGTTAACCCCACACGCCCGCCCGCTCTTGGAGCAGCACAGCTCTGGGGAATACTAGTTACTTCCCAGGTCTGATTGCTCCTCTGCACTCAGCAAGTGTGTATGACAGACCTGAGTGACACACCTGTCCCCTCCCTTTCTGGTCATCCTTTTGTGACAGACGCTTCTCCTCTCCACCCCAGATGCCAGGCAGCCCTGCTTCTTGGCTTCTCATGTCTCCGGCCCAGCATATAAATAGTAGATCCCCTCTTCTATCCCCTTTTGCTGTCATAATTAAGCTTATTCTGCCATATCCTCTCTTGTTCCCAAGCAGCTCTCCAAAGGGTCTTTGGAGGTTTCTCATTTGTCCTAAATCCAAGTCTCTCTCTGCTCCCAGAATGTGCGGAGGAGAATTTAAACAGGGAGCGAGGGTGTTAAAACCACAATGTTTCTCTTTAAAGCAGGTCTGCCACCGTGGGGCGAGATGCTCATGCATGAGTCACACCCAAATGCTAAACAAGACCCCAGCTCCTTGGAATACAGAGCACCGGTGGGACCTGCCAATCGATTGCCCTGGAAGTGCAGGCAGCAATAGGTGGGAAGCCCCCAGGCGCTGCTCTTGTTTTGTTTTGCATAACTATCCATGAGATCTGCCCTCAAACAAAGGGATTTGCCATCTCCTCCTGCTAGATCCTGCAGTGATGTCCTCTTGCCAGGCTGGTGACATTAGTCATTTCCATGGCAACACACTGTGATATCACAAACTCATGGCAGGGTTCAGTGGAAGGAAACCCCCTTGGTGCTAATCTGCCACCCAAAGAAGGTCGTTTGATGGAACCCACCCTTCGGGTCCCCCAACACAGCCATGTGCCTGCTGTTTGTTTAGGGCAGGGAGAGGATTTAGGGCAGGGAGAGGATTTCTTCCATGCAGCGCCAAGCATGCTGTCAGCCCTCAACAGATACATAACAAGAAGTATGAGAAGCTGCGTTCCAGAGGCTGGGAGGAAAAGAGGAGTGGCTCTCCTTAAAAATATTGACAGATGTAACGAATAACACAATGACATCGCCTATCTCTAACCTCTTCCATATCTGGATCTCAAAGCTTTTCCCACACAGGAATGAACAAACCCTCTCGCCTCTCTGAGGTGAGTCAGGATCATTATCCCCTTTTACTGATGGGGAAACTGAGGCACAGAGGGACTCTGAGCAAAACTTTCAATCCTGGGTGCCTGAAGTTCGGCACCTCAGTTTGTACTGAGGGGCTGAAATAAGTGACCGGCTTTGCAGCGGTGTTGAGTCCTGACAGCTCCCACTGAGGCCAATGAGAATCGGGCCACTTTTATTTAGCTGCCTAACTATGGATTTAGGGGTCTATCTTTAGGTACCCAAGTCTGAACATTTTGGCTTGAGTATCTTGCTCATGGCCACACAGAGAGTCGGGGACAGAGGAAGAGCTCAGTTCTCCCAACTTTCAGCCTTAGCTCCGAGACCATCCTTCCTCCCAATCAAGAAGACATTACAGCAAATGGACACCAGTACCCCAGGCCGTAGAGATGGGAAAGCCCCGTTAAGTCTCATCTAGGGAACCCGGGTAGGATCCTTCCCTCTAGGCTATTGACTAGACCTTTTTGTCCCGTCGAGGACAACAAACAAATGCCTTGAGAGTGTCCAGCGCCTAGCACGATGCGCGACTGGGCCTCTAGGCACTCACCGCTACACTCATGCTAAAGGGGGAGGGATAGCTCAGTGGTTTGAGCATTGGCCTGCTAAACCCAGGGTTGTGAGTTCAATCCTTGAGGGGGCCATTTAGGAATCTGGGGCAAACATTGGGAATTGGCCCTGCTTTGAGCAGGGGTTTGGACTAGATGACCTCCTAAGGTCCCTTCCAACCCTGATATTCTATGAAAGAACAGGGATGCTATTGAAGTTTGATCCCAGCTGACAGCCCACTTCAACTGCATCAACTTTGGGGTGGCAACCCCAGCCCCCTTATGTGGGTTGCAGGAATTGCTGGGCATCGTTAGTGAAACAGATCAAGCTGCAGCCTCTCTTCCTGCTGGCCTGGTTTGATTGCATGTAGACTCGGTGCTAAGCTGTCTCCCGCCCCGATCACACTGCTTTGATTCAGTAAACAGCTGAGACTTCCAGTGTTCCCCGCCCAGGACTAAAGCGAGTCCCCCTCCCTGGCAGCGACCAGTCTGAGATATTTGGAGTGATTCACCTGTAATTCCTCTCCTCTTCCCCACCACCCGCCTGCAGCTCTGCTCCTTTATCATCGTGCCTTTGTGCGGAGGAGCAGAAACAAGAAACTAAAAAAAAAACAAAAAACGCTGTATAAAAGCCGAGCAAATTAAGCAGAGCCCTGATCTGCTTGGGTTTGTGCTTGCCAAAAATGCACGATGCATCTTAATTCGCTCTGCTGCTCAGTTCTCACATGCTGCTCTCCTGGTGCCGTTTCGGCGCTCTCAGCTCAGCCTTTTCAACACTTCATTCTTCTTCGGGGTGTGTGTGTGTGTGTGATTGCAGAATCTGCTGCCGCTGGTGCAAGGGGGCGAAAGAGACCCCCCCCCCCTGCCTTGGCGCTCTCCTGGCCGTTCCAAACGAGCCGCTGGGTCCTCGGTTGCATTTTTTTTCCAGCCGCCTCTGTTTTTGTGGGGGTGCATTTTCTAGAAAGTGCTTCTTGGGCGCTCTCCAAGCTATTTTACACCCGTCCCCGGGAGCTGCCTTTTATCTCCCCGGGATCCTTAGAAAATAAACGCGGACATCAAAAGGAGCCGGAATCCGCGCTGGGTTGAAGGCTCCTCTGTTGCAGTGCATGTCTTTCCTGCTGGCTATCCGGATTGCAGCAAAAATAAAATAAAATAAACCAGAGAAAAAGAAAGTAAAAGCAGCAGAAGACAATCTCCCCTCCCCCTCTTCTCAATTGCAATCCCAACTGGAACTTTTCCTCTTCTAGCCGGGATGCCTTTCCTCATCTCCAGTCCTCAGCTTTGATGGCAGCCTCTTTTTTTAAGTGGAAGAGAAGGGGGGAGGGAGGGATCCTTTTTATTGCAGAGAGGGAAACACGCCGAGACGGGATCTCTTTGCAGGCACTTGTGCAATCTAGCTCTAGAGATACAGATATTTTTGCACGCATCTCCTGCTGCAGCAGACCCAGCCAGCGTGGGGGAGGGGATGGAGAGGGTGCACCCTCCTCTCCCGAGCCTCTCTTCTGCCTCTGTGTGGGTTTTTTTGCAGGTGTGTCAATTTTAATTCTGCCCAGTAGGTGGGACTTGGTGACTTTAGCACCATTTTTTTGGTGTGTGTGTGCGTGCGTGTGCTGCCTCCCCATCTTCTATTGCAATCCTCAGAAGTCTCTCGGAGAGAGCGAGAGAGCGCCTGATACCGAGAGCCAGGCTGCAATCAACAAGGCACTATGCATTTCAGACCGCTACTGTAGGGGGAATTACAGCTTCTCCTAGCCAGCTGCCAGCATGATTTCATCTGCTGGAGGATTTTTGCATCTGATCGTTTGAGGTTTTTTTTCCTCCCTCTGTCTTTGTTTCCTTCCCCTTCTCCCCCCCACCCCCCTTTCCTCCTCCTCCTCCTCCTCTTTTTTAGAAGCAGCAGTCGGAGATGGATGTCTCTCTTTGCCCTACCAAGTGCAGTTTCTGGAGGGTATTTTTGCTCTGGAGCATTTGGGGAGACTATCTGCTGTCGGTGCTGGCTTGCCCTGCGAATTGCCTTTGCAGCAAGACAGACATCAATTGCAAGAAGCCGGATGATGGGAACCTCTTCCCTCTCTTGGAAGGGCAGGATTCAGGCACCAGCAATGGGAACACCAGCATCAACATCACTGACATCTCAAGGAACATCACTTCAATGTAAGTCAGCTATTTCCCCACCCCAGTGGGTGCCCTTTCCGAGACACAGGGGTGTGTGTGTGTGTGTGTATAAGGGGAGAAACCGGTGTGTGGATTTCAGGTGCCCTCAGCATTGCTATGGATGGGGGTTATTCCTCCCCTGCCTCAGACCCGTTATGCCTGGGTTGCCGAGCAGAGGACGCGAATCCCATTTTCTGCCCCCACTGAAACAGCAACAGTTTGGCTCACGTTTAAGTGGACTAAAGTAAATGAGATGAAATGGCTTAGCAGGGGAGGGCAGCAGGCAGAGATGCTGCAAAGCGACCTCTTCTTTTCACCATTTGTGTTAGCAGAGGGATGAAAACACACAAACACACGCACACAAACTGGGCACCTAACGCAAGTTCTAAGCCGTCTGCTCCTTTAGAGACTTCGGATCCGATGAGAATGTAATTTTTATACCCCCCCCCCCCCGCAAATCCACCCACCTCTGCCCTGGCTGCGTGTATCTGGGAATCTGCAGTTTCTCCTTTTTAAGAGAGAGAGAGAGATGTGCCCCTCAAGTTGTTATAATTTTCCAGCCCCACTCTGGGGCTGGGATTTGTGTCTTTTGATCTCAGGGTAGCGGGGGTATGTGTAGGAGGCAGATATTTTTAGTTGAGCACTTTGCGTTTGTTTGCATGCTTGTTTATCTGGAAAATCAACTGGAAGTTGCATTATCCTTGTTTAGAGAGGCTGATAGCAAAAGCCCATGCAAATCTCATCAGCGTAGAGTAGGGAGAGGACTGGATTTTCATCCCCCCCCCTCATCATGCTATGTTATGTGTGTGTTTAAAAAATCCCTCATCTTCTACAATCTCTGCTCTTCAACGTTCAGTACATTTTAGGGGAGGTGAACTCCGAGGCATTTCATTATTCTAATGCTAATTGAAATGGGAGCATTTAGGGAACTGTAGCCCCATGAGTAAGTTGCCTGTGGGAGTTGGGCAGAAATGAGGTGGAATTCTTTATCCTGGCAGTGACATGCAGCCAGGGTTTGGAATGAGTAATTGACGGTTATTTATTTATTTCCCACCTCCATTGTGAAATAGCTTGTTCGAAGGGTGCTCTTTGATGGTTCTTTTCCCGAGGCTGTGCTATTTGGTCACAGTGCAATTGTAGCACCACTATGGAATAATTGCGATACCCTCCTTAAGAGCATCACTAGGCACCCAGATGACTGGGCTAGCACAGACCCCCATTGCTGTTAACAGGTTTAATGTAATCTATGCCCAAGCAGTTCTCCCCAGGTCCAGTTCTAGTGAGTAACGCTGACCTGTTCCCATGCTATGGCTTTCCTTTTCCAGCAAATCTGCTCTCCAGAAACTAAAGGGATCAGGGAAAGTAAATATGAACCTAATGTAATGTTTGTGTGCCAAATGGCCCATATTTACCCTGTGCCCCCTGTGCTGGAGTATTGCTGTGGATGCTGGAGTATTGCTGTGGATGCTAGAGCAATCCAGAGAACACTAGGAAAGTGGGAGAAACTTGTGTTGATTACTGTGCTTACCGTTTGTTGTGTTTTTCTCTTAACCCTTTGGTGTTAAACTGTGAGCATCCAGCACGCTGTAAAAGGGGAGAGAACTAGCAATTTGGTTACTGTACTGTGGCTCAGAGGCAGCTTGTGTGGCTATTAGTACGTGTTAGTGTGTGTGTTTGTGTGTGTGTATATACACACGGCTGAACTGCTGGAAGAGACACTACAATATGAACCCTTTGTGTCTAGAAAATGTCTTTACTGCTTTGAAATGGAAAAACGCTGGAGTCAACAAAAAACCCAACCCAAACAAAAAACCTAAAACCGAGCCCGCAAACCTCTCAACTCCATTAGCAAAGGTGTTGGATGTTTTCAGGAGAAGAGCATCTTTTCAGGACAGGAATAATGAGAGGGTGACTGGGTAAATCTGTTTGGGTGCCACCTAGAGTAATATGTCTTCCCTGACTCCCCACCTCCCTAAATGCACTTCTGTAGCTATGGAAGAAATGGCGGTAGCTGAATTGAGGCTAGTCCATAACCACCACTACTGTGATTCGGGATTTTAGGCTGAATATCAGGGAAGACGTCTTGACAGCGAGATCTGTGAGATGGCGAAATAGTCTCCCCGGGGAAGAGATGAAAACCCGGGCGTTTAGGATGCTTACAACTGGCACTAACCATTGTACTTGGAGAGGGCAACCTGGTAGGCCAGGAATGGGATAGAAGGCACCTAAGATGTCATTTCCTCCTGCGATTAGTGTGGGATTCCTTAGGGACCTGAGCGAATGGCCTGAAGGAGCTAGGGCAGAAACTTGTGTTTCGCAAGAATACTCTGCTCACTCTGCCCTCGACAGAAAGGGAGGCTAGGACAGGGCTGGTTGGGTCAGTTCATGGGGAGAGAAGGTCAAAGATCATCCCTGCCCCCACCTCTAGATTTTAAATATGGGCTATAGATCAGCCCCCTCCTTGCCTGCCAAAACTGTGTTGTTGCCCAGGAAGTTACAGTGCCCAGATGCCAGGGTGATGGGCACGTTCTCGATCCACCTAATAACAAATCCACTGCCTTTCCCAAAGAGAAGAGTGTGACGCTCCCTCATGCTGAATGTCACCTTTGCGTCGTCCTGCTTCATTCTGTTTCCTAGTGTAAAAGCTCCTTGGGGCTTTTATTTCGTTACCCAGAATGACGTAGTGGAGTGCAGTTGCCTCAGTGGGCAGCAAGTGAAATGGGCTGGGGGCAGGGGTTGTTAGCTCGCTAGCCCCTCGTGGTGAATGGTGTGCAGAAGAAAGCAAGTAGCTAGCTTGCAGCACCTGCCTTTCCTGTCAGTCTCTGGAGAGGGGTTGGGGGCTGTATTAGGGGGGTGGGTAGCGGAGCTGTGGCCCTCGCGGCTGTCATGGATCCCGTGTCTCTGGGCCTGTTCTCCAGTCGCTGCTGTGTGACGCCCGGTGTCTGGGAAGGAATCTCTAGCTTTCAAGAGACTCCCGTGACGGCTTTCCTGTCGCATGACTGCTGAGTGTCGGGTGGGGCGTGTTGAGTGACGGGTGGGGAGTGACGGGTGGGGCGTGTTGCCGCGGAAGATGTTCTTTCTCCAGAAAGGCCACAGGGCCTAGGGTGGTGCCTTCCCTGTTGCCAAAAGACAGACCTGGCTGCTGGTAAAGCTACGCTCACAGAGTCTCTGTGGTGGATTGAACTGTGGAAATGCAAGGCCCTTTTCATCAGGGGAAGGGTTGGGAAAGAGAGAAGGGGCCGGGGGATGGGCGGAAGAGGTTCCTAGGTGGGGAACACTCCACTCATCGTTATTTGAAAACCCTCTTTCTGTTCCAAAGCCCAGCGGGAGAGGCCAGGAGCCCTTTTGCTACAGGTCTTCAAAAGAAAACATCCCACTGAAGGAAGGAATAGTCCCATCTCCCGCCATCTTGGGATGAAGCCATTGGAAGCATTTTGCTCTAGTTAGCTAACATCCCGGAGGCCATCCAGGCCAGGGCCCCGCTGTGCTAGGAGCTGTACAAGCAGATCGGAAACAGGGACCTGCCCCAAAGAGCTGAGAGTCTAACGGACGACATCACAGTGGGATGAGACAGAAGAGTGGGCCGAGGCGGGGGAAAGGGGTAATATGCTACGGGGTGGATGCAGTTCTTAGCCAATCAGGGTAGTGCTCACAGCTTGCCAGCTGCCTAGGTGTCCTTGTTTGTTGTATTTGGGGCCCAGTTCTTTGGAGCCTGTCTGGGGCATTCGCTCTCCTTTCCCCCATCAACGGCAGAAGAATGACCAGCAGCAAGGGCCTGGACCCTGGCATCTCATATCTTTGGATGCTGCCAGTGCTGAGAAGCTCTTTGCCACCTTCTTCTCTTCTGGGCCGTTCCAAAGCCCACGCCATGCTGGCGTTCCTTCCCCTACCTTGAAATCAGCCCCGAGGGCTCGGTTTGCGCAGGCGTGAGCAGCAGTGCGTCGCTCTGCCATGGCTTGGCTGCCGAGCCGTAGTGGACGGAGTTCGAATTGCGTGCCGACTTGCCAGTTCGCCGTAGCAGATTCCCCCAGCTGCCTGCGTGGGGGGGAAACGTGCGGGGTGAGCGCAGCTGTGCATGAAGGCGGACCTTTGGCTCGCGATCAGCCACGGCCACCTCTTCCGTCGAGCCCGTGATCCTGCACACCAGGCGCTGCTGGAAAAGCAGCCGCAAGTTGGTAACCTGAGCTGCCAGTGGGTCGCTCTGAGTTTGGCTGGGCCGCCTCGCTGTAATATTATCAGAGCCGGTGTAACTCAAGCTGCCGTTTAAAAGCTTGTTTAGGAATTGAACAAAAGCCTCAATTAATTAACGTTCCGCTCTCAGATTGGGTTTTTCCTCTCCCCCTCTTCTGCTCCCATGGAGAGCTGACTGGTTACATTTCTTGGTTCCGTCCCTGCGGCCGGCGCTGCTGCTGCTGGTGTGCGCTGCAGATGGGGACCCGCCAGGGGGCGCCAGGCCGAGAGCTGGTGAGGAGGCCTGGCCTTGTGAGATGGGCGGGTGGGCTCCCAGCTGAAGCTGCGGTGGGGTGCTGGGGCTCCTGCTCTAACTGATGGACTCTCCCATCCAGTGCTGGAAAAGGGGTGACTCGCAGAGCTTTATAAGAATCCAGACCAGAAAGGGTTAACAGGGAAGCATGGGAAAGGCAGAACATTCCTGGCCCTGGCTTCAGTGGGGCGAGTAGGTGAGGATTGTGTGGCTGGCATAGGCCCCGAGTAACCCCGTAACCGAGTAACAAGGGCCGTGCCCTTGTCTTGAGCAGGCAGGACTCTTACCCCCGTCCCCGAGTGCCCTGGCAATGCATCTGGCTTTGGGACTGGGCCTCTGGGGACCTGGTTCTGACCAGGAGCCATTCGGCGTCCTCCTGCCCCAGGGGAAGTGCGCAAGCTGTCCCGTTCGCTGTAGTCATGTGAAGTCAGGCGCTCTCCTTATCTGTGCTGCCTTACCAGAGGCCGGGAGGATGCTGAGCTCCAGCCAGCATCGTGTTCCCGGGAAGAACCTGTGGCTCGTCCTTGTTTTGGAAGAGCCTTGCACAACCTGCCGAGAGCCCCTTCCTGCTGAGACGAGCTCGGCACGGTGTCTGCCCACGTGCCTCAATCCGTGGCTCACCCGATGGAGCGGTTGCCTGTGGACTGCGAGGGCCCCGTGTGAGCCATGGCTGGGCTAGCTTGCGGCTAGAGGGGGTACAGCGTCCCGATGGGGCGCTCCGTGGGCCGATGTGCTTCATTTCTTTTCCTAGTGAAGTTAGTACTGCTGAGGGGTGCCAGACTGATGGTCCTGGAGACAGGAGAGGGCAGGTCAGTCTCCTTGGCTCATTGCATCCGTGGCCTCTCTGCTGAGACTGCCGGAGATGGAGGCCAGGTGTGACATGGCTGCTGAAATAGTCCTTTCACTCAGTCCACCGAGCAGCCACGTTCGTGCTCTCCATTCGCTGCCCTCGTGGGCTCTGTGTGAAGCAGTGAGCTAGAGGTGGGAGTGCCTCGTTCCATTCCCCGTGCCCCAACTCAGCTGGCTGGTTCCGTTCTCTATAGAGTTTGGTTACCGGTGAGCAGAGCCGACCCTTCTCAGGCGGGCAGAGGGGGCCGGCCATGCCATGCCATGTTGTTGTGCTGAGGCCCTGGTGTTGATCTGCTCCCCTGTCATTGCATTGGCGTCATCGAAGGGCAGATCTTACATTCTCGGTGTGCTGGCTGGAGAGTCAGAGCGTTTCCTTTATGGCAGCGTGGGAAGCACACGTGTGCTCCAGCACAGTGGGCGTGGGGGTAAGGCAGGATGGAGGCGTTTGCCATCTGGGCCTCTCTACTTCTCAGCTGCTGCTCTGGTACTGGAAAGATTCTGCCAGCAGTCCAGTGCTGGGGTGTGTGCATCACTCCTGGGCTCCCTGTGGCAAGGTGGGTTCCCCTTGCTTCAGCACAGAGATCATGTCCCCGGTACATAACCGCCAGCTGCCTTGCTCCCTTCTCTGACTGGGGAACAGTGTTTTACATTGTGAACCACACCCTGTAGAGGGCTTGGAGGTGAGGGGCCAGGAGGTGTCCTTAGCATTACCCACCATGACTGGGTAGCTGCCTACAGCAGGGTGAGCAGAATTCACATCCTTAGAGAGACACAGGAATCTGTGGCACCCTGTTCTTGGGGGTCCCCCATTGAGAAGGCTGTTGCACCCCTAGAAGGGGGTGAGCCTCTAGTGTTCCCTTTATGGGGTAACCTGCTATGCAGGTGTTTTGTCCTGGGGGACAGGAAGAGTGGTCACACAGCCCAGTGTTCCATGCCAATGCCATGAGGTCACACCAAATCACAGGAGGTGTCTGGTGTAACCAGACCTCGTTAAACTTGAATGTGCTGAATTCTCTAATACGTGGGCCTTGGAGGAGTGGGCCCGCCAGGTCAGGTCTCAGCGGTCTCACAGCCCGTGGGAAGACCTGCTCACTTGCCAGGCATGGTGAGATCTGCACGCATGGAAACGGGAGAGAAGAGGCCCTTGGCGTAGTAGGTTGCTAATAGAGGGGAAACAGCAGATACATGGCTCTGGCACACCCTGCCCGTACTGCCTGATGTATGGAGCAGTGAGGAATCTCTTCCAGTGGTGCCCGCATGTCACACCTCCTGCCTGACGTGGGCCCTTCTGGCGGGAACGGAAGGAGGTTGGAGTTCGTGTCGGCCTAGAATGATGGGCGGGGTTATTGGGGAAACCTTCCAGCGAGTGATTAAGTGAACTGTCCTGCTAGAGACAATGAGGTGCAGATACCGGGGGGGATCCATACAAGTCACCCCTCACTGTACTCCAGAGACTTTTGCCATGCCCTCGTGGGGATCCAGACCATGCTGAGGCCAGAAGAGGTTTAAGTGGTCTCTGTATCTTCCAGGAAGCTTCTTTATGTACATTTCAGCCATGAGCTCTCCAGGCGAAGCGACTCGTGAGGCCGCTGGTTGGACACACCACCACTTTCTTCCTCCAAGCCCAGGAATCTCAGCAGTGACCGTCAGCCCTTTATGAGATGCATGTGTGAACGTGGTGTTTATGAGAATTGGCTGGGACCAGCCAGAACGGAGGCAGCTGTCAGATATCGCAGGGATAGGGGGATTGTAGATAGAGAGATAGAGCTTCCTCTTCCCCGCAGTCCTGATACGCCTCTGTCCTGACCTGTAGCACTCTCTGCTCTGCCCCCTCCTTTGCTGTTCCAGTCCTGGGGGTCTCCCGAGCTGAGACTGCAAATGATGCCTGATTATGGGGTGGATTCATGATGTGGACAAATATCCACTAGGATGAGATTCACCCAACTCGTCCCCAGAGGCTACATACCCCTATGTTACCAGCGCCTCTGGTCTGTCTGTTTCTCTGGGATTCTGGTCCCTGAGGTTTTGGCTGCTAGTGAGATCATTACAAAGGTCTGTAATTCAATCCATCTTTGTTTTGCACAATGTTTGTTTATGCAGAGCGCTTATCCCAAAGCACATTGCCAAGTGAGAGGCAGGCGCAGCGAGAGACTGTGACGGCAGAGGGAGAGGGAAATACACATCCCAGGGTGTGAAGACGTTTTGGGTCGAGACATGGAGCCGGATGGGGAGTCAATGGGTTGGAGAGGGGCAGGGAAGGCCGCCCCAGGCTGCAGAGGAGAAGGCTCTCTCACCAAGAGCAGGGGCAGTTCTGTGGAAAAGGCAGGAGTTGAGAGAGATGCGGTCCGTGAGGGAGGCTGGATTGAGACCGCAAAGGGCTATAGAAATGAAGGCAGTTGAACTGTTTGGATAATCCGAAAAGATCCTGCTCTGGGGGAGTTGAGCCCCTGAATCTTTCAGCTCTGCCTGAAGAGCTCTGTCCCTGGCCTTCATTTTGCAGGGGCTGCTTCCACACCAGATGCCTTCCAGGGCCGGTGTCTGGAGCTTCTCCTCTCTGTTGCTCCTGCTGGGTGCAGCGATGGGGATTACAGGCCCTTCATGCAGGTCAAACCTACCCTCCCAGCGGGTCTGGTTTAACTCCCCCTTAGGGCTGTTATTTTCCTATTGAAGTAGTTAAATCAGTACCACCTCTGGTGTGGACAAGCTGTCCTGGTAAAAGCACTGTCAGACTGTACAGTAGCAGGGGCTGTACTGCTTTAAGTACACTGGTGTGTGATTAAACACACAATGTCTTTGTGTAGACAAACCCTTGAACTCATGTTCCTGCCCCAGACTTACAGTTGGCTGCAGCCAGTGCCCGTGTGGTTTAATTTCCCAGGGCTGGGATCAGCGTCCCTGCTTTGCATGTATAACTCCCCTCACTGCTTAGCATGCCTAGAAGGAGGCACCTTCGTGCCTGCGGTGACGGTTGGACCCTCCATAGCATCTGCAGTCACTGGTTATCCAGAGACACGGCTGACTCACAGCTGCCTTTCCAGGAAAAGGGAATGGAAGCGCCAGGCGTCACCCAGCTAACGCTGTGCACAGAACAGTCCAAAGGCCAGCTAGAGACCGGTGGTAATGCGGCTTTGCTGACTTCAGTGGAGTTGCATCTGCTGGTGCCAGGTCTCCATTTGGCCTGAGAATCCACCTCCCAGCAAGGCGTGGAGACCATGGCAGGTTATGTGCCTAGCGCAGCGCTGTGGACACCGGCCAACCAACAGTTACTGAGCAGGCTTGTTTCAGAAAGAGGATTCTGCCTGCGCCGAGCTGCCTGGCTTCTTCAGCCAGAACCACTGAGCGGATGCCTCTGTCCCTTTATTTCCAGTGCCACCGTCTATCCCTCAGCACCCCTTGCCGGGCCAGGCCTCAGAGCTCTGTCAGTGCGCCTGGCCTGCCTCCCTCCTGCCCAAATGCGTCCGCTCAGAGCAGGAGGCTGCACCCCCAGCGGCCCGTATTCTGGAACCCCTCCAGCCTGCCCAGCGAGGTCCCACTGGCCTGATAGGCTGCCTGGTGGGCTGAGCCGCGTTGAGATGATTTCTTCTGCAGGCAGGAGATAGCTCATGGGAAAGCAGGTGACTGAGCTGGCTTTGCATGGCATTGATCGGACTGTAGATGGGAAAGGGATCGATGGGTTGCACTGAATATCTCCCCAGTCTTTGCCCTGCACTGGACTAGAGATACTGTACAAACCTGCCCAGTGACCCTCATCACCAGGGACCACCCACAGGTCTCTGGGTGGCTGTGGCTGAGAACTGCTGGTCTCATCTGACAGCTGGTGAATCTGTCACCGAAGTGGCAGAGGAGTACAACCCCCCTTGGAAGCTGGGTGAGAGGGAGTTGGGAAGATCCAGACACAGGCCAGGCCTGGCATGGCGCCCCATCCCATGCGGGGGAGCTTGGGCAGAGGACCTGTTGTGAGCTGCCAGCCAGGGTGGAGATGGGGGAAAGGGGAGGGGCCCCTTTTGCTGCCCTCTCAGAGAAGCCGAGTTGTCAGCATCCCCCAGTGCAGGGAGCGCTGGACGTGCTGAGATGTGTCCAGCCCCATTCTCAGTGGGATTGTCCCGCTTGCCCTCCCTTGTGAGCACAGAGCTGGTGTGTGCTTTGCGGGGGTTGGTTTCCTGAAGACGATGGGTTGTTTACATTAGGGACTTTTGCTCTGGGGTAAATCCCTAGTGTAGAGGGCTTGTGCAGGTACAGAGCAGGGCGTGCGGGTGTGGCTCACTTGAAGCCAGCGCAAGTCGCACTGATTCAAGCCTCGTCTCACACCAATGCAGTGCATCTACACTGGGACTTTCAGTGCAAAGCCTCTAACGTAGACAAGTCTGATTCTTCTTGTTCCTCTGAAGAGTCCCCTGGCATCTCTGCTGGCCAGAGAAGCGAAGAGTGCCCAACTCTGGCTCTTTCATAGGCAGAAACACCCCCAACCATCACATCAGGGACCCCTTTTGGGCACCCCATCTGGTCAGCTCTGCTTCAGCTTCTGGGGTTCAAAAATATCCGAACTGCCCCATCCCAACAGACCAGCAGCCTGTTATCCATTGGTGCTGTCACAGTTGGTGGCCAGGACCGGATGCTCCATATGAATGCTTGTGTCCCTCCCTGTATGTAGCCTGCAGCTGGGTTTGGCTGCCCTCTGATCACTGAGCAGAAGTTGCATGAAGAAACCAAGGCCCCTGGGGCCACAGTCCAGTACTAAACACAATGTCTTCCTGACCACAGTGTCTAACCTGGTGATGCCATGCAACATGCGGGTTAATAGTGCTTGTCATTTACCTCTGCCTGATGGACCGTCAGGTGCTCTTCAGTGGCTTTTAGCCTTGGGAACATGCTGCTGCAGTGAGTTCTGTGGGTTCATGTCATGTTCTCTAAAAGTGTTTCCCTCCATCTGTGGAAAATTTGAATCCTTTACATTTCACTTATTGTCCCTTGTTCTTGTGCCATGGGGCTGTGTAGAGAGGAGCCAGACTGGCCATCTCTGGGTTGCTGTGTATCCCTCTCCCTTCGCTTCTCTCGCTCTTCTTCATTCCAGATGAAAGAGTCCAAGTTCCAGGCTCTGGGCTGTACTACTCAGGAAGCACAGAGCAGAGAGTATGGTCCAGGGAGAGGGAGCAAAGGTGGTTTTATGCCAACTTTGTGCCACCCAAATATTGGGCTGATTCGGGGCTCAGCTTGGCCCATCATAAGTTAGAGCAGCCTAGAGGCTGCTCTAGTTAAGAGCAGCCTCCCCATAACTGCCTGTGGGCTGCCTCTTGGTCCAGGACCGCCAGAGGGCAGAGTGCTTCTTCCACTCCCCTGCTCTGGGGGTGAAAAAGGATGGGGGGATAGCTGTGTATACCTGCCCTAAGCTGCTCCTGCACTTGGGGAATTCCCCAGGGGCCATTTCGGCCTCTTTACACAGCAGGAGTGGTGTAAGGGAGACAGAGTAGGGGCCAGAATCAGGCCCTCGCCTCTCTCATCTTGCCTCCTTCTGGAGGCCCCTCCTAGTTTCCAGTTACCGTCGTTCTCCTTTTCACTCTCTTTGGAGGCGCGGTGACCCCTCCAACCCAGTGTTCACAGTGGCAGTGTCCTTGGTTTCGATAGGGATATTCTCTATCCCCATCTCAGCGGAGCCCCGCCTCCTAGGGCTTGTCTAGGTATGGGGTAGTTGCATTGCGGTAACTGCACGGGTGTGGCACCATCAGTGTAAACCTTCCAGCAGGCGCTCTGCACTGGTGCACAATGGAGCTTGCAGTAGTGCACTCCTCTGAGCCCCATCTCACACTGGGGCAGTGCATCCGCACTAGGGCTTTGCACTGGGGTATCTACAGCCATGCATGACAGACACCCTACTATAGGCAGGGCCTTAGACACCTGTGTCACCACTGAGCATTGAGCCGGTGTCTTCACGGCTCTCTCTTGACAGTGAAGTCCAGGTTTTTGTGCCGGGGAGGATACAGTGAACGCAGGACGAGGTCCGAGGAGTCAGAGGAGTTTAAATTGCTTTTTCCATTGTGCGTCCCCTTGGACTGGCTGATGCCAAGAGTCACTTGCCCAGTAGCTGGTTTAGCTTGGTGCCTCCCACTCCTCCCTGTCCTTGACTCACTAAATAATTTTGTGCCATTAGCACCTCCATATTCACCCTCTGTCCCAGTCACTAATAATTATACTGACCAGCATCAGCCCTGGCATCAATGCCTGGGGCAGCCCATTATTGACTTCTCTGGAAACTGCCCAGTTGTTCCTTCCCTTTGTACCCTGTCTCTCCTAGCCGGTGTCTGACCCAGGGCCGAACACTAGCCCTCACTCTGTGGTGCCCCTTGGAGCCCCGAGGCCGACCTTCCTTTCCCCTTCCTCAGGAAACTGCTCATAGGCCGAGGATACAGTAACTCCCCCATGGCCTCCGTATTCCTGGTCCCACTCCAGAGCACCTCACCGCTGACACCCCCCTCAGCAAGAGCCTTGGCCCCTTCCACTGTCCCTGACGTGCCCCAGCCTGACCCCTGGCTCTGTTGCTGGTTCCTGCCTACCCATGGCTGGCCAGCCAGAAACCCGCCTGGGCTGCCCTCCTGTCTAACCTGCCTCTCGGCAGCTGCTCCCAGCCCGGATGGGGACAGGCTCTTGAGATCTGGGAGTGCGAGTCTGTGAGGCAGGTTGGGTCAGGCCATCCCAGCTGCTGGACACTCTCCGTGCTCCCCAGCCTCCTAGCACCCGACTTTCCTCGTCCATTACCTGGAAAGCGCTCAGGGTGTGAAGTCCCGAGAGCCTCCCGTGAGGGGCTTTACCCCAGCGAAATCCCTAGGTGGGCCTGTCCCTTTCTCATCCCGGCTCTGCGTTCAGGAGGGTGCACTAAGGAGCCCCAGGTCCATGGGGAGCCCTGAGCCCTGTTGCAGCCTTGTGGTAGCTCTCAGGACATCCCCAGCCAGCAAACAGTCCCCCATATCCTCCTCAGTCCCTTAGTCCGGCGGCTTTGCCTTTGCAAAGTGCAGTTCAGCCACTAGAGGGCAGCGCACTGCACAAGACTGCGTGCCAGCATTCGGGATAGACAGACTGGAGCTGCAGAGCAGCTTTGGGTTGTGGCGTGGGGAGGGATGGGGATAAACAGAGACATGGCGGGACTCCCTCTGCTGCACCCCCAAGTCCTGCACTGGGAAGCAGGGAGGCCATAACCCAGCCAGGTGGGGAGGGCAGGTTTATGGATGTGCCCAGACAAAAGACACTGCGTCCAGCCTGTAGTGATCAGGGCCGGATTCTCCTGTCGCTCGCCTCAAGGCGGTTCTGCAATGGGTCACCCACACGAAGGGCCTTTGCTCCGAGGTGACTGTTCGGTTCCCCATAGGGTGCCCCAGTGCCAGCTGTTCCAGCCCTCTCGGGTGGCTGCATAGGTCTCAGCAACCCTGGACTCTTTTAGTTCCACATTAAATACAGTCGAAGATGCTGATATGCTGGGTGTTGTTGGCCCTTTGGGACTATCGCCTAGCTAGAATAGTATTAGATAACACTTTACAAATGAGGGCGGTATCATTATCCCTAATTTGCAGATGGGGAAACTGAGGCACAGAGTGGGGAAGTGACTCACCCATGGTCACCCAGCAGGCCAGTTGCAGAGCCAGGACGAGAGCCCAGGGCTTGTGAGTCCCAGTCAAATGTTCTATCCACGAGGCTACAGTGCTTCACCTGTAGTATTAGTTTTCAACCTGTGGGGTGTGTCCCCTCCCTTGGTTATCAGGAGTGTGAGGTGGGGGGGGGGGCGGGGCTGCAGTCAGCCTGGCGTCCAGGGCAGAGCAGCAGTGGGGAGTGTGCGCAGGGAATCCCCAGTGGTCGGGGTTGGGGAGAGGGTGGGTCCCTTCTCTGCTCCTTCCTGGCAGCAGCCTGCTGCTCTCCTCTCCCTCCCCTCCTCTTTCCTCCCACTGGGCACTCCCTATATGCTCCCCCGAACTGCTGCCCTGCCCTGTGCGGCTGCAGCCCCATCCATTTTAAACCATAGCCTGCGGGAGCAAGAGGTTCTGAGCAGGGGGAAGGGAGGGTTAGGAGCCCTGGTCCATGCCACACAGCTGTGGTCTACTTTGGGGATGGAGCCAGCCAGGTCCTGCCACCACCCCTTCTCTTCTGCCCCACATGGATGGGAATTGGGGCGTACGACTGTTATTTGACTCCCCCGGAGAAGGGGGTGCAGC
Source organism: Chelydra serpentina (assembly GCA_037349315.1). Taxonomy (NCBI): domain Eukaryota; kingdom Metazoa; phylum Chordata; order Testudines; family Chelydridae; genus Chelydra; species Chelydra serpentina. The sequence goes on from JBAIAC010000033.1 coordinate 25,378,483, forward strand.
AAAAAAACTTGGGGAACCTCTGCCCTCTTTAGCCATAGCTGAGGTGTTTGCGTGAACGGCCGCCCTGCAGAGAAGCTAGGGTGGGGCCAGAGATCCTCCAGTCCAGCTGCAGAGGGAATGTCAGGAGACACCCTCTAATTCCCCAAGGTGGAATCTGGCTAGTGCATTAGGGCACATGACCAAGCCCCATGACAACATGTAGGCAGGATCGGACCCAAAATATGGCTCCTCCAGCGGCACCAGCCCTGTGCTGAGGTCTGGGGCTTGTTACTGACTTAGAAATGAGAGTGCCCTCTACTGAGTCACTCTCATCCCGCCCCCGCGCTGTGCTAGGACATTGGGGTCAGCACTGACTCAGAGGAGAGCGCCCCCTAGCCCTACGCTGGGGGAGTGGAGTCAGCACTGACTCAGAGGAGAGCGCCCCCTAGCCCCATGCTGGGGGAGTGCAGTCAGCACTGACTCAGAGGAGAGCGCCCCCCAGCCCCACGCTGGGGGAGTGGAGTCAGCACTGACTCAGAGGGGAGAGCGCCCCCTAGCCCCACGCTGGGGGAGTGCAGTCAGCACTGACTCAGAGGAGAGCGCCCCCTAGCCCCATGCTGGGGGAGTGGAGTCAGCACTGACTCAGAGGAGAGCGCCCCCTAGCCCCACGCTAGGGGAGTGCAGTCAGCACTGACTCAGAGGAGAGCGCCCCCTAGCCCCACGCTGGGGGAGTGGAGTCAGCACTGTCTCAGAGGAGAGCGCCCCCTAGCCCCACGCTGTGGGAGTGGAGTCAGCACTGACTCAGAGGAGAGCGCCCCTTAGCCCCACGCTGGGGGAGTGCACTCAGCACTGACTCAGAGGAGAGCGCCCCCTAGCCCCACGCTAGGGGAGTGCAGTCAGCACTGACTCAGAGGAGAGCGCCCCCTAGCCCCACGCTAGGGGAGTGCAATCAGCACTGACTCAGAGGAGAGCGCCCCCTAGCCCCACGCTGGGGGAGTGGAGTCAGCACTGACTCAGAGGACAGCGCCCCCTAGCCCCACGCTAGGGGAGTGCAGTCAGCACTGACTCACAGAAGAGCGCCCCCTAGCCCCACGCTGGGGGAGTGCAATCAGCACTGACTCAGAGGAGAGCGCCCCCTAGCCCCACGCTGGGGGAGTGGAGTCAGCACTCACTCAGAGGGGGGAGCGCCTTGGCTGAGTCACCAACGCCACTTCTAACAGCTCTTGGGTTTCCCTGAGAGGGCTCTCATTTGAGTACTGAGCACCCCAGCCCTGATGCTGACAGGCTGAGGTGTCATGGCTGCCGTGGGGTGAAGAAGGGGAGTCGTGTATGCAGAAGGGTGGCTGAAGGAGTGGTTACTCAGAGGCAATTTTGTGCATTTGCAGAGGGAAGAGTTATACTTGACAGAGACAGTCTTAATACCTGACCAGTTGCAATACCCCACTAACCCACTAGGGGACACATGGCTGAAGTTTAGGGTCACAGTTAATTCGTGGTGGGATAGGGTGAAGGCTCTCAGCCACTGTTAGATACACCCCCGTACTTACAGTCCTGTCTATGGGGCTGGCCTTAGATCCCTCACCGGTCAGCGCCTTGGAAACATCTGTAGTAGGTCGGGCCATCCCTGCTCCGTTTAACCCTTTGCTGTGTGTACTAGCCTAGTGCTGGATGGCTGCGGGTGGAGGGTGCTGAATGCAGGGTTGAAGAAATGGCTGGACCCCCAAGATGTAAAGGGCAGAGAGGAGACCTAGGTAGGAAGAGAGGGGCACGGGAGGAGCTGAGTCATATGGAACTGGTGCCATACCCCTTCCACTGCAGCAGTCCCATGCTCATAGTTACTGAGCTGGTGCCAACAGCTGCCTTTGACCACTCGGCAACCACCATCATCTCTCTGAGAAAAAAGCCTCCCTGTTATTTTCCTGCCTGGTTAATGCAGTTTGGATGCATTTATGGTGGAGTGGTTCTGACACCTGGCGGCCAGTTCATGTAACAGCAGCTGAGTTTTCACTAGTGGTTGTGCAGGGTGAAAGTGTGCTTAGGGGCAGGGGCGAGTGAACGCATCCCTGCTCAGCGTTGAGACGTTGGCCGATAATTTGGGGCCCACCTCTCCGTCCACTTGAAGAAAAGAGGGAAAAAAACCCTTACTGCGGCTCAGAATATTTGAATGACGTTTTTGACAGTTGCGTGGAAATGGTTTATTGGATTGGGGCCTTCTCCGTGAGGCTGCACGCTGCAGCCCCTGCTGACACAGGAGAGGTGGCCTGTGGAAGCAGCCATGTTGGTTCCATTGTCCCAAGCTAGGGTGACCAGATGTCCCGATTTTATAGGGACAGTCCCGATTTTTGGGCCTTTTTCTTATATAGGCTCCTATTACCCCCCCACCCCCTGTCCCGATTTTTCACACTTGCTGTCTGGTCACCCTACCCCAAGCTCGGGTGAAATGCAGCTGGAAAACATGCCGCATTGATGACACTGTGCAAATGAGCACCGGGTTCGTTAGGAGTCAGGGCCAGGAAGAATGGGGATGTCTTCAATATGATTTTGATTTCAACCCTGCCCTTTTAGCTCCTCTCCATGCCATGCCCACCCGCCTCCTGAGCCACCCCTCTTAAAGCTGCAGTGTGGAGTGGTGGGAGGTACTATGCTGGGCGCTGGCCTGGAGATAAAGGGGCCCGTAGCTATAGCATTTCATTGCACAAGCAGCTCATGGTGCTTAGCAAATATGCAATAAAACTCTCCCGAGCAGGGGTTCTCCAAAATGTGCCCAGCTTCATGGGGAGAATGGCCAGCCCGGCTGGTCTCATGCAACAGAAACTAACCCTCCTCTCCCCTCCCCTTCCCCATCTCCCCGCTCAACCCCGTTCTCATACCCAATTGCTGGCCCCGCACTGCCCCTGCTGTTCCCCATGGCATAACCCTGTTGTGGCAACGCCGGCCTTTGCTTACATGGGAAAGGAACATCAGGAAAGAATTTGCTATATTTGTTGCTTCTTTTCCTATGTTGCAGGCAGCAGCCAGTTCTCAGCCAGCCACCAGCAAGAGCTGCATGGGCCACAGTTTGGGAAACATGGCTGTATATTAACCTCCTGCTTCTCCCCTGCTTACGCACCCCTCTCCCTCACGTTCAGAGACTGCCAAAATGTAGAGAGGAAACATCTCTTTAGCCATGAAGGTCCCAGAGGGCTGGGGGAGGCTTCCCAGCGGAGCAGATCTAGTGAGCAGCTAATGGCTCCAAGTGTCTTGGTTACCGTTGCTCCTTGGCAGGCTGTATGGCAGCTGTCCAGTCTAGGGAGGAACGCTCTGTGCCAGGTTGTTGCTGTCACAGCTGCGTGTTTGAGAGGCGAAGGGAGAACCCGCCCTGTCCAGTCTGCCCTTCCCAGGGCAGCCTGGGCAGCCTGCTCGGAGCCTTCTCCAGACAAACTGCTTTTGGAGCGCCTGGTTTGCACCTAACGAAGCTTTGAGAATTAATTGATAGATGGCGCCAGTGCTGGGGGTTTGTTAAAGTGACTGTGAATGTCTAGCTGCATCTGTCCAGTGTCTGATGGAGCTGCCTGGCAGGGCGGGGCCTGTTCCTAAGAAACACCAGAGAAAAGCCAGACTCGGTTCCCCTGAGCAGCAGATCCCAGCCATGGCCAGGACAGGAGCAGTCGGAGCAGGGAGTAGCTGCTTAATGAGTCGCTAGCCCAGCCCCTTGCTGATGTGCACCTCAATCCTGACCTGCAGCGCTCCCCATCCTCCCCACTATCTCAGTTCTGGGCTCCCACACAGCGCTGTCAATACCTTTGATTGCAGCCCCCTTCTCTGCTGCTCCCGTCCTGGGCCCCCCGAGCAGAAACTCCCAGTCCTGCCCATTTTATTTTTATATGGAAATATGTTCCCAGGGACCTGGCCCTTGACCTCAAAATTTGTTGCCGTGGCAACCCAGTGGACCTTTGATCCCAGGACTACGGGGGGGCCGACAGCCTCTCTCCTTCGTTACTGTTTCATGCATGTTACCCCAGGGCGGTGGGGAGTCCCACAGAGCTCGCAGCATGGTGGGGAGCCGAAAACGAGGAACGATGGCCAAACACGGGAGTTAGGTGGGGGGAGGATTCCTTGGCAACAGCTGGGAGTGGGGATTTGGGGTCTGTGGATGAGGTTCCTCTCCAGGCTTTATTTGGCTACGGGTCCCCTCCCTGCTGGCTTGCACCTTCCCTACCCCTTCCAGTCGCAGCTAGCTTGTCCCTTCCTGGTCCTGCCAGGTTGCCCCTTGCCCGTCCAGTCCTGCCAGTTCTCCCATCAGCAAGGCGCCTCAGCTAACCGCTGGGTTTCCCTTCTCCCTCCCTGCAGCTCCTCTCTGACTTTGGGGCGTCGGCGCAGTCTGAGCCAAGCTGTTCTTTCAATGAGCCACCGTGAGCTTCATGCCCAGGTGCCGGGAGGCTGGGGCGCAGTTACCTTTGCCCCCATGGCGAGACGGGGAGCTCAGGCAAAATCCCTGTGCTCAGCACGCTGCTGCCAGGTGACCTGCACAAGGGCCGGGAGGTAGGTGCCTCTGGCACCGTCCCTGTCCTGCTGTGGTGCTAGGTGGGGCTGGCCTTGAACAGATTCCCCATGGCACTATCCCTGCTTGGCTGCCGATGGCTGTGACTATGGAGGGCTAACGCTGGGGGTGTGTCTACACCAGAGCTGGGGCTGTAAGGAGACACACCCGCGCTAGGTCCGATGGAGCTAGCATGCGAAAAATAAAGCGTTTCTGCAAGCTGCCCCGAATACGATCCTGTCTGAGAGAAGCATGAACTTGGGGCAGCTAGCCCATCCTGCTGCAGCAGCCACACGTCTGCATCTAGCATGACGTGAGCTGGCATGGCTCCCTCTCAAGCTGGAATTGACACCTTCTACCTCTAGTGGAGACATACAGTGAATGCAGACTCTGCTTGGTCCTGTGCCCTAGTCCGTTAGAGGCCCAGCAAATTCAGGGTGTGTTGACTCCGGAACGTAGAAACGCCACTGAGCGATTTCTGTGGCTGGACAGCAGGGAGCTCTAGTTCTGGACTAGAGCAGGCTGGTTAACTCCTGGCACTGGAAGGACTTGAACTTACAACCTTTGGGCGCAGATGGCAGTGCACACTGCCCCTGCATCAGGCCTCTAACCTTTCCTTGCCCCTCACAGCTCAGTGGCAGAGCCCTCATCCTCTGCAGCAAGCCCCTGCCTGTCTCTCGCCTCCTGGCTAAGGAGCTCAGCAAAGCTGTGGAATGCGGCAAGCTGGGCAGAGAACCCAGGCGTCCTGATTCCCAACCCTGTGCTCTAATGGCTGCTGGTAGGCCACACTCCCTTATGGGCTCGTCAGGGACTTACTCCTTATGCGCTTGCTCATGACCCGGGCTACAGGTATCAGTGGCTCCTGGGGGTCAGCCCTCGAATTAACCGGGGCCTTCACTTTTGTCAGAGCGAGGCCATGTATCGTGGGGCCCAAGGGGGAAGGGCGACGCTTGCAGGTCCCACTCCCATTATTGTTCACTGTCCCGTGTCATGTCTTGCGCCTTCTCAGATCCTTGGGCCCGGGGCTCCTCGCTAGTGCCACTAGTCACGTCCTTTTGTCCGTCTGCTGGCAGGAGACAGCTTGTCGGCTTGTGTACCTGCCTGGTCCTGCGGCCGCCGTGTCTGCTCTCTGAGGGGGCCCGGCAGTGGCTGTTGGCCTCATCTGTTCATACTGCAGCTGGGTTCCCTTTGCACCCAGCCCCTGTCCCGCTGCAGGCCTGACTAGACATTGCACCCAGCCGGGTCTCCTTCCCCCTCTGCCTGCTTGCTCTGGCGCCTTCTCTCCTTTCACTCACCCCCTCTTCCCGCGTCCTCCTCTCCTCCTTCCCCAGGCTTGTTCTCTGGGCTCCCTCCTCCCAGCTCTCCCTGCCCTCTTGGGGCGAAGCCCCCCTGTCGGTTAATTGTAATGTGTATAGACAGTGTTTGGAAATGGAGCTGTGTGCCTCGTATTGATCCCGGCACAGATGGCTGCAGAGCTGCCTCCAGGGACCCCTAATGACTCGCTTGGCAGTCACCTCCTCCCCCTCATCTCCAGTTCCTGACACGGTGTCCCCCCAGTCACAGGCGCCCATTGTGGGTTGGAGCGGTCCTGATGGGGGGGATTCTGCCGTGCTCCCCTGCCCTGCTGGAGAGGGGATGGCATCTCTCTGTATCCATCATGGCCTGGCATGGTAACACCGTGGCCCTGTATGTGAAACCCAAGTCCAGAGGATCCAGGCCTCTGCCTGCCACCATCTGGAGGGCAGTCTCAGTACCACTGACCATCCCTGGCACCAGGCAGATCCCTCCTCAGCCCAGGGAGACCCTGGGCTGGGCAGCAGGTGGAGGTGACGGGGAGCCAGACTCACCAATCCGCTTGTTTCAGTTCCTGCGAGCGCTCGGTTCTCCTCTGGAAATGGCACAAATTCCAGGGATCCTGCCAGGCCCCCGCTCCATTGCCCTTCACCTGTGGCAGACGCTCTGCCTGTCTGTCCGTCTGGGCATCCGATGGCCCTCGGTGCCCAGTACCTGGGCGCTCTGGGCTCGGTTCATCCCTGCCCCCTGGTGGGAAGGGGCCGTGCGGCAGCTGTATGGCCCCAAAGCTAGCTGTAGGGCGCCCCTCATGGGTGATGCCAGTGCAGGGCCTTGGACAGGGTATTCCAGCCACTGTCCAGCCCATTGGAGCCGTGGAATCTGGGTGGGCAGTGCCCTCACGGCTGCATCCAGGGCACAGGCTGGTTGCCCAGGGTTGAGGCACCGCCATCTTCCCCTCCCCCCTGTGAGATTCCCCCACTCCGCTCTCTCTCTGCTGGCTCTCTCTCTCTCCGCTGCCACCTCCTCCCTCAGGGAAATGCAATAAGCGGCAGTGAGATGAAAAAGCAATTTGCATATTTCCCGTAACCCAATCTCTGACAAGGGCTTATTGTTTTTAAATCAATTGGGAGCCGGCGAGTAGGCTTGTGGTGCAGAGGCAGGTGATTGAGTGGCGGGCGTTTTGGCCACATGGTCCGGCTGTGGCCCTGTCAGAGCTACATGCACCACAAGGACAAACTGCTGACCAGCCTGCTACCTCCCAGGGCCTTGCACCCATTGGTTAGCCAGATGGGGAAACTGAGGCACAAAGTGACGCAGCACACTTCTCTGAGCCACATGCTGTCACCGGCACAGCTCAGCTGAGCCATCCATTCCCCCTCTCCCCTGCCCCCAGATCTCAAGTTTCCTGACAGTAAATGGGATCTCAAGGACAGATTCTACTAACAATTTTCCCCATCTCCGAACCCCAGGTCACATGTGTGCTTGCCTGAGGGCACGCGTGCATACGTGCAGTAGCGTGGGTTGTGCACGTGTGCTCTCCTGAGTACATGGGTGGGTATATGCAGGAGTATGGGTATGCACCTGGGTACAGGCAGGTGTGCACTTGCACAAGTACTTGGGTGCACTCTGAAGAGCATCTGCCCATGTGCACTACCTTGCAGGCATCCGTGGGTGCGCGCTAACCTGTGCCCACAGCTGCCATGTGTGGCACTCTCCAGGCAGCTTGGTGGGCCTTGGACCCAGCCTGTGCGTACCGTAGAGCAGAGCAGTAACAGCAACCAAGTGTCCTGGAGACGCGGTGCTGGAGGACCTCTAGGAATCAGCTCTCCTGTCTCCTAGGAGTGTGGATATTCCACATACCCACCCGGCTCCTTTTCTCACCATTCTTCCTCCCTCTAGCAAGGTGTTCGTTGCTTTGTGCCCTGCCCAGGGAGGGGTGAGAGGAGGGGAAGGTCTCCTTGGGCACCAGTGTGGTTCCAAACTCTTATTGGTCAATTAGAAGCTCACATTCCTTTTCGATAGCGTCTAGGGTCCTCTAAGAGCTTTGCTGACTGCAGAAACGGATGACTTGACCCAGCACTAAAATGCTGCTACCTCTGGGGTGGAGAAACAGGCCACAGCAACAAGACTGACTGCTGCTAACTCACTGTGTGGCCTTTGGTGAGTCATATGGGCCAGAATTTGCAGCGGCCTTTGGGCGCACTGGGAACTCCTGAGTGATGAGCTGTTTCGAAAGTCTGGTCGCTTCATCTGGGTGCATAAATGGGAGACTATCTGGCTCTATACTTTTCCATGCCTCAGTTTCCCCATCTGTAAAACGAGGATAATCATCCTGACCCATCCCCTCCCCCCATGTGCAGTGGGTTGGTGGAATCCACTAAGTGAGCACTGGGTGTAATGAGGATCATTAACATTACATAAGCTCTTAGAATTGGACTCACAGAAGCGCCTGTGTCCAGCTGACGCTGATGGGTGCATAGGGTGAGGGGGTGGCTCGAAATGCTGGGGTTCACATCCTGACTGTTGCCAAAAGGATCATGGAAGTGTTACTGCCCTTCAGTGATCAGGACTTGTGTCAGGGTTCCCTCCCCACTCTAAACTCTAGGGTAAAGACGTGGGGACTCGCATTCAGAGCCCCGAAGCTTATTTTTACCAGCTTAGGTTAAATCCCCCAAGGTACAAAATTCCGTGCACTCTGAGAAATGCTTCTTTCGCTGCCACCATCAAGTATCTTACAGGAATCCAGGAAAGGAATCACTTGAACTTCCCTCCCCCGAAAATACCCCCTCAAGCCGTACACCCCCTTTCCTGGGGAAGCTTGAGAACAATCTCCCAACCAATTGGTTACACAGTGATCTAAAAACCCACCCCCTGGGTTTTAACACCATAAAAACAGTCAGCTTCTTAAAAGAAGGATTTTATTAAAAATAAAGAAGGTAAAATCATCTCTGTAAAATCAGGATGGTAACTATTTTACAGGGCACTATATTTCCAAACTCAGAGAGATTTCCCCCTCTGGACAAAACCTTGAAGTTACAGAAAACCATGAATAACCCCCACCCCCCTTGCCCCTTCTAACACAGGGAATACACCAAGCCGAAATTAAACAGAAATCTATGCGCTATGCTATCTAAACTTACTTCAGAAAAGGGAGGTTTGATTTTCTGCAGGTTCCTTCTGTCTTCCAAGATCACTCTGACTGACAAAGACCCCCACACAAAGCCTTCCCCCCTCCTAAGATTTGAAAGTATCTTGTCCCCTTATTGGTCAGATGCCAGCCAGGTCAGGTGTCAGTCTGGCTACCTGTATTTCTTAACCCTTTACTGGAAAGAGGATTTTATAGCACTGCATCAGACCCTCTCCCCCTTCCCTTCATTTATGACAACTTGCCCAAAGCATTCCCTCTTCTAGCCACTGCCAGAGAGCACAGAGGCTGCTGTGTGAGTAATCAGTTTGCAGAGCTGGTCAGTGCTCCAAACTGACCACAAAGCAGCTACATGCCGTGTTGTTGCAGCTGTGTTGGTCCCAGGATAGTAGACAGACAAGGTGGGTGAGGTAATATCTTTTATTGGACCAGCTTCTGTTGGTGGGAGAGACCAAGCTTTCTAACTACACAGAGCTCTTCTTCAGGTCTGGGAATGTACTCTGAATGTATGTTAGCGTCACAGCTAAATATAAGGTGGAAGAGAGAGTTTAGCATAAGTAGTTAGCACAGACTGTAAAGGACCACTCAAGGTAGAGTGGCCTGTTAACACCTCTGCAGTCATAGGACAAATGGGGGGGTTAGTGGGTTACAGATTGTTGTAATAAGCCATAAATCCAGTGTCTTTATTAACACCATGGTTTTTAGGATCTAGCAAAGTTATGAATTTACGCTTCCAGGCTTGTCTTTTGAACGTGTTGTGTCAGTTTCCTTTGCGGATGAGGACGGATACGTCAGATGTAGAGTGATCGCTTTGTGAAAAGTGTTCACCCACAGCTGATGTGGTGTTTTTGTCTTTTATCATTTACCCGTGTGAGTTCATTGGAGAGTGTAGTGATTGTCCGATTTCACCCACATAATTGTTATTGGGGGCATTTAGTGCACTGGATGAGGTACAGCACATGTTGTGATAGGCATGCGTAGGATCTATGGATCATATAAAATGTGTTGTGGGGGGTATTGGTCATTGTAGCAGTGGAGATACGTCTGCAGGTTTTGCATCTGTTGTTTTGACAGGATCTGGTGCTGTTCTGAGTTAGTGTGACATGGTCTGTGGGGAGCTTGCTTCTGATGATGAGCTTGGAGAGGTTGGGGGGTTGTTTGAAGGTCAGAAGAGGAGGTTCAGGAAAGATTTATTTCAGGATGGGGTCCCCATCGAGTATGGGTTGTAGTGGTTTGATGATACCCCATAGGGATTCCAGTGTGGGGTGGTAGGTGACAACAAGGGATGTGTGGTCAGAGGGGACTTTATTTCTGTATTGAAGCAGGTTCTTTCAAGGTATTTGGGTGGCCCGTTCCATGATGTGATGTACTTCTCTGGTGGAATGTCCTTGTTTGGTGAAGGTGGTTCTGAGTGTGTTGAGGTGTGTATCCCGGACGTTCTCCTCGGAGCATATTCTGTGGTATCTGAGCGCCTGGCTACAGATAAGAGATTCGTTGGCATGTTTGGGGTGGTTACTGGATCTGTGAAGGTAGGTGTGGTGATCCGTGGGTTTCTTTTGTATGATTGTCTGTAGGGCTCTATTGTTGAAGCCGATTATGGTGTCCAGGAAGGCGATGCCAGTGTGGGAGTGTTCCACAGAGAGTTTAATGGGACGAGTGGTGGTTGTTGAAGTGGTGGAGATCTATGAGAGAGTTTAAATCATCTGTCCAAAGGATGAAAATTGCTTTCATGTATCTCAGGTGTATCATTGGTTTTTTGGTGCATTTATCCAGAAATTCTTCTTCAAAGTGGCCTATGAAGAGGTGCCTGGTTCTGTCCTGTGCCATTTTCTCCAACTAAGCCCGTCATCTCCTTGTTCTTGACATGCACCCCCCTGCGATTCCAGCACTGGTCTCCCCACCCACAGCTCTGCCAATACCCCTCTCTCCTGCCCTGCACCCCCCTGCGATTCCATTCCCGGGCTCCCCACCCACAGCTCTGCCAATGCCCCTCTCTCCTGCCCTGCAGCCCCCTGCGATTCCATCCCCGGGCTCCCCACCCACAGCTCTGCCAATGCCCCTCTCTCCTGCCCTGCAGCCTGCTGCGATTCCAGCCCTGGACTCCCCACCCACAGCTCTGCCAATGCCCCTCTCTCCTGCCCCGCAGCCCCCTGTGATTCCACCCCCGGGCTCCCCACCCACAGCTCTGCCAATGCCCCTCTCTCCTGCCCTGCACCCCCTGCGATTCCACCCCCCAGGCTCCCCACCCACAGCTCTGCCAATGCCCCTCTCTCCTGCCCTGCAGCCCCCTGCGATTCCATCCCCAGCCTCCCCACACACAGCTCTGCCAATGCCCCTCTCTCCTGTCCTGCAGCCCCCTGCAATTCCATCCCCAGCCTCCCCACACACAGCTCTGCCAATGCCCCTCTCTACTGCCCTGCAGCCCCCTGCGATTCCATCCCCAGCCTCCCCACACACAGCTCTGCCAATGCCCCTCTCTCCTGCCCTGCACCCCCCTGTGATTCCATCCCCGGGCTCCCCACACACAGCTCTGCCAATGCCCCTCTCTCCTGTCCTGCAGCCCCCTGCGATTCCACCCCCGGGCTCCCCACCCACAGCTCTGCCAATGCCCCTCTCTCCTGCCCTGCAGCCTGCTGCGATTCCAGCCCTGGACTCCCCACCCACAGCTCTGCCAATGCCCCTCTCTCCTGCCCCGCAGCCCCCTGTGATTCCACCCCCGGGCTCCCCACCCACAGCTCTGCCAATGCCCCTCTCTCCTGTCCTGCAGCCCCCTGTGATTCCAGCCCCGGGCTCCCCACACACAGAGCTCTTCCAAATCCTTTCTCTCCTGCCCTGCAGACTGTGACGTTGCACCCCGTAATGCTTTATGGGAATATGCTTATGAATGTATATATGACTTAACCGGAATATGTTTTATGCTACACATGCCATGTAACATATCTCTGTAAAGGTTATGGTCTACTGAATACATTCCTCCTATTTGATTGCGTGTATCATTTTTGTACTTGAAGTTATGAATACTGGCTGTATACTTGTTTGATTTTAAGTAGGTTTTAGTAAGGCATTTGGTCAGCTTCTTTAGAGATGAATGTGCAAGTTAAGTGCCCAATCAAGAAACACTTAACAAACAATGGATCTTGGAAGGCTCCAATCCACATAAGATGTCTACCTGAGGATGTTCAAGGTAGCATGTGAACAATGGCTGCTGCCTGTAAAAACTGAGTCATGCATGGACATGTGACTTGCCCATGTGACTCCAAAACTCCATCTTGTAGCTGGGATTCTACACAGGGAGAGGGAGGGGTGGCTACCCACAAGAGAAAGTCTATTTAAGCCCCTGGGAGACCCCCTCCATTTGTTCTTCAGCTGGCTCAAAAGATAGCCTCTCCACCCCAAAGGATACCTGAAAGAAACTGGAACTAAGGACAGTAACTATAGGGGGGATGGGGTGGGGTGAGTGATTGCTGGACCCAGACTAGAAGGAGACTAGTCTGCGAAAGGAAGCTTACTGGAACACCTCTGAGGGTGAGGTTTTATCTGTATTCAGTTTTCTTACTGTATTAGGCATAGATTTGCATGTTTTATTTTATTTTGCTTGGTAATTCACTTTGTTCTGTCTGTTATTACTTGGAACCACTTAAATCCTACTTTCTGTATTTAATAAAATCACTTTTTACTTATTATTTAACCCAGAGTATGCATTAATACCTGGGTAGGGAGCAAACAGCTGTGCATATCTCTCTATCAGTGTTATAGAGGGCGAACAATTTATGAGTTTACCCTGTATAAGCTTTATACAGGGTAAAACGGATTTATTTGGGGTTTGGACCCATTGGGAGTTGGGCATCTGAGTGTTAAAGACAGGAACACTTCTTAAGCTGCTTTCAGTTAAGCTTGCAGTTTGTGGGACGTGGTTCAGACCTGGGTCTCTGTTTGTGGCTGGCAAGCGTGTCTGGCACAATCAGGCAGGGTTCTGGAGTCCCAAACTGGCAGGGAAAGCAGGGGCAGAAGTAGTCTTGGCACATCAGTTGGCAGCCCCAAGGGGGTTTCTGTGATCCAACCCGTCACACAGCCCCCTGTGAGTCCATCCCCAGGCTCCCCACACAGAGAGCTCTGCCAAATCCTCTCTCTCCTGCCCTGCAGACCCCTGTGAGTCCATCCCTGGGCTCCCCACCCACAGCTCTGCCAATGCCCCTCTCTCCGGCTCTGCAGCCCCCTGTGATTCCAGCCCTGGGCTCTCATCAGAGGAGAAGGCTGCTCAGCCTAAATTGCCTGTGGAAGTTTTATGTTGCGGGCAAACTGTCCCCCGAAACTGCAGCCAAACCCCACCACTCTCCTTTGGTGTGTGCAGCTGGCCGGCTCTGGGGGCGAGTGGGGAGCGTGGGTTCAATGGGACACGCGGCAGGGCTGCCTCATGCTCCCCGAGAGCTGCGGGGGATCCCTCCCCCCAACCTCCGCGTGCCTCTGAAGTGTTTATTGTGACTCTAATAGCAGCACAGTCATCCGCCCCTGAGGAGCAGGCGGGAACAAAAGTCGGTGCCGAGCCCGCGCTTGCCTTTCATTGTCTGAGGCCTGGGGATCAAAGCCACGACAGCTCCCTTTTCTTGTCACACAGAAAAGACGAGGTCGCGCTCAGGGAAGCCAGGTGCCAACGTGTCCCTGCCAGCCGGCAACGGAACGGCGCGAGCGGTCGGTGTGGCCGGGCTGGAGCCAGGAGAGGGGGAGCTGTGCTGCTGCTCCCCCCTTGGGGTTGTCCCCCTAAAGGGAGCATGTAGGGTGTAGGAGGGAGTCGTTCCCTCCTTCCGCTGTGGAGGGATGGGGCACGGGGCACAGGGTGATTCTTTACGGCCTGTTGGTGGGAAGGCTGCAGAGCTGGGGCAGGGATGGGGGTAGGCTCAGAGGCGGATTGTGGGGCAGGGTGCCCCTCTAGCTTGTCTGTCTTGGTACCTCAGAAGCACCCAGCAGCCCCTGAGTTTAAGCTCCGGGTGTTAGCCCGTGTCTCCGCCGGTGCAGGAACGTCCCCTCTGCTGTTGATAGTGGGGTGACCAGATGTCCTGATTTTTGGGTCTTTTTTTTAAATAGGCTCCTATTATCCCCCACCCCCGTCCCGATTTTTCACATTTGCTTTCTGGTCACCCTCGTTGATAGCGTGAGCTCGAGCACCGCTAGCGCGGGTCTGTCTGCCCTGGCTGGGAAGCTCGCTCTCTGCTGCCGTGTGGACGGACCCTTTGGCCCCCATCGCCATAGTGACTCAGTGCCTGGGGTCCCAGCTCAGGCAGCGCTTGGGTGCTGAGCTCTCTGTGGGACAGTAAGTACTGGGGGGCCTGACTAGCTTGTGGCTACGGTCCCGTTTGGATGGCGCATGCGGAGTGGTCGGGCACACTCGGTTCTCCCTAGGTCACACTTGTAGCTGAGGTGCAGGGCTGGGGCAGGCATGTTCCCTTGCTGAAGAAACCTGCAGGGACCCTGAGGACTCAGGGACCCTCTTTATTTAGCCCTGGCACTCTGGAAGGCTGCCGAGCAGGTGCCAGCCCGTCTCCACCTGCCTCTAAGCTTTGCTCTTTGACTGTGCTGCTGTGAGGGACCCTCTGGCAGGGAGGGTGTGTGGGGAACCGCTCGGGGCTCCCCCAGTGAAGGGGTCAGGCAGCTCCGAGGCCACCGCTGGCAGTGGTCTGCTGGTTGGCAGTGGTCTCTAGCCGCTCCCAGCTCTGATCTACTGGAACAGTTTACCCAGGGTTGTGGATTCTCCATCACGGGCCATTTTAAAATCAAGACTGGATGTTTTTCTAACAGATCTGCTCTAGGAGTTATTGTGGGGAAGTTCTGTGTCCCTGTGTTAGGCAGGAGGTCAGACCGGATGATCACAATGATCCTTTCTGGCCTTGGAATCTGAGCATCCCTGGGCACTGCCAGGAACTCAGGTGCTAAGCCAGTCCCAGTCTCTCTTTTGCTGGGTTTATTTTACTCTTCAGCTCTGGACACTTTAAGCTTTCTTTATACTTCAAAGTGGACTAGCCAGCTGTCCCGGGAGACGCTCTGTAGCAGGGAATTCAAAGCAGTGCAGAGCCCGGCTAATCCAAACACGAGGCGGAACTGGGGCAGGGGCAACATTCAGCAGCCTGCAGCTCTACTTAAAAGCTTCCTTTCATCTCCCGCAGCGTGGGTGTCAGGAACTGAGAAATGGAGGGTCAGGCCTAGTGGTTGGAGCAGCAGCGGTCATGTCTAGAGGTCAGGCAGATCAGGAATCGGGCATCAAGAGCAGGGTTGGAACAGGAGTGGGCAGGGACTGGGGCAGGAGCAGTCTGTCAGGACCACCAAGCAGCGGGAGATGACCTCAATAGCAGAGCAACATTGAGTAGACTGGAGAAACTGCTCTCAGTGGGAGCTGATATCCCTGGCCTTGGGGTGGGGAGGTCACCTGGTTTGCCCTTCGACTGTCGATTGGGTGAGCCCTGGTTTATTGATGTGGAGCCCTCAGGTAATCAGGCTCAGGGGTGACTTATTACATTGAGGCAGGAATTGGGGGCTACAGCAGGGGAGGGGTGATGGGGATGAATATACCCGACTTACAAAAGGAGCAGCTGATCACAGCTTGGGAGAGGCAGGGCCCTGGGATGAATGCACCCCAATGGTCAGAAGGGAGGGATGGCTGCCTATTTTTACAAACAGTTAACTTGAGGACTGAGAAGGAGCCCCAAGGGTTAATGCATCCCAGAGATTGGCGCTGAGGGGCCCATTCTAACAGAGACCCCCTTGGGGGAAAGGCTGGGGCTCATGAGATACATGGTCCAGCCTGCTGAGCGGGGCTCTCGCTTCGGGCTGAGTGGTCTAACCTAGCTGTTGCCTTTGCCGTGAGGCTGAGCCCGGTCGGCGTTGTGGGAGGAGGAAACTCAGGGTATGTGTCTATACTGAAAAAAACCAACCAAACAAAAGAACCCCACAGCGGCAAGTCTCAGAGCCCAGGTCTACTGACTCAGACTCCTGCTACAGCGCGAAAAATAGCTGTGTAGCCATTCCTGCTTGGGCCCTGCCTCCCCGCCTTCCCCAAGGCTGGGCAGGGCCCTGGCTCCCACTGGGTTAATGGCTTTGGCTGGATCTGCTCTGTGGGGGAGAAAGGAGCCTAATGAGGAGGAGGAGGAAGTGTCAGGTGTGGGAGCACATCAGGCTTTTGACCTTGATGCCAGCATAGGATCCTCCCCTCCGCCTCCCCGAACCCTGAGAGCAGGTGCCCTTGTGCCTCAGCGTGCCAGCGCTACTCAGAGCTATGTCAAGAGGCAGGGGGTGATTTGGGGCCCAGATGTGTGCTGGCACTTCAGCATCAGGCCTCTTGTTCTGCTGCTCTGCTCTGGTAGGCAGGAGGGGGCCCCCAGCTGTAGGGAGACGAAGTGAGAAGGACCTCTGATGGCTTCTGAAGCTGCCGAAAGGTGGTTGGGGTGACAGCCCTGGAGCTAGCTGTCCTCTGTTTATATAGGAGAGAGAGAGCAGGGCAAACTTCTTCTGCACGCTGCCTTGCCAAGGTCCCTTGGCCTTGCCCTGGGGGCCCCCACTGGGGCTGAGAGGGGATTTCAGTCTCCATGGCCCTTGGCCTCTCTGCTCAGTGGGCCTGCTGGTGCTGTGTGCGAGGAGGGTTTGTGTGATGTGGGCACTTGTTCATGGAGAGCTGTGTTGAGCCCCACCAGCTCACGTCAGGGCCACCGAACAGCCAGCAGATGTGGCCTGTCACTACCAGCCTCTTACGGACTCTCTCTAGAGGTGCAGAAATGAAGGGCTCGGTAGCTTGTTTCTGAGCCCGTGACCTGACCTGGTTTAGAGCTGGTGTCTAGGCTAAAGTGAACGGGGTTGGCCAGGAGATTCATGCATGGTAGCTTCCCGGGATGGAGCTTGGATCCTCTTGGCATTTAGGACTTTGGCCTCTTGTCAGATTCCCCCTGCCCTGGTGTCCATCTATAGCCCCTGGAGGTTCTGCTCTGTCACATACCTACTGAAGGGTGAGTGAGGAAACCTAGTTGGCTTGTGGGGTGAGCTCCCCATTTGGGGTTGGCTAGTGCTGTTACGCTGAGATTGCTGGGGCGCTTTAAGTTCCCTCGGGATGCCAAGGAGCGGAGCCCAGTGCCCGGCTTGCAGTGATGGCCCTCTCTCTGCTACTTGTGACACAGCTTGGGAAGCTGTGACCTTGCTGCTCCCGAGAGATGTGGGGTCCCTAGCACAGCTTTTCCAACGCTCCTCTAGCCTGGCCTGTGGTCTCTGTCCCTTTAAGGTCCTCCCTTGTGCACTGGTGGCCAAATAGGCTTGGCTTTGCTCTCCCTGATATTCCAGGCCCGGACTGGAGCGTGGCTGCTAGGGGTGAGGGTCGTCGTAGATTTGGGGTGCCTGCGGGCAAGAATCCTCTGGGGAAGGGACGACAAATGCTTTGTTGAGGAGAGACCCATGGGAGACACCTGCCCCCCCCAATTCACAGTTTCACAGGTCCCCTCCCACCCAGCCACTCCCCACTTTTGGGGATCATCCTAGTGGCGACTACAGCAATTGCTCGCATGGAAAGTAATGTCTGGATATATTAATGGGTATTTAGCCGCTTCTAATACAATTTAACTGCAGGCAGTGAGGAGGACGAGCCAGCATCATGTGCCCCAGCCAGCCGCAGGCCACAAGCTATTGCACTGTATTGAGTAGGGATGAGACCTACCCAACTCTTCCACTTGTAACTCAATTGGGGTTTGATCCTAGATCTCCGGGGTCCCTCCCTGCATTCTCCCTTCTCTAAGTCATTGTATGAGGCTCTGCCACTGGAAGCCATTTTGACACCCCTGCTGATTGGGTGAGATTTGGGCTTAGGTGTCACTGAAGACCCAGAGACTAGGAAGGGGACTCGACGTGGCTGAGGTAAATGGTGGATGCAGAGGGAAAGATGGGAAGGTGGGGGGGTCAAGCATTGTGCAGTGCTTCTGAGTAGTAAGAAGCCCCAGCCACATGACGTGGTGGAGGAGGCAGCCCATAGGCCTGTGGCTGGATGCACCAAATGGCCCAGGATGGGGGCAGATTGACCAGCTCCCCCGGCTCCCCCAGGCAGACTGCCTGGTGCTGTTGCCCATTGCGCCGGTGGCACTGACTCTATGGGGAAGGATCCCTGACTTCCAAAAGGCATTTGCTAGAATAGATTTGTTTATTCAAAGACTTAATTAGCATCTTTAAATATTAACTAGTAAACAAGCCGCGTCTAGCGGGATCAACATTGACAAACAGGGACGGGTTTTTTTCTCTGGGACATGCATTCAGTTTTCCAAGCGTTTAGCTGTCTGATGGTGGGAGCAGCTGTCCGTGAGGCTCCGGGATGGGCCGGGGGCTGCCGCTGGCCTGTGACCGAGCAAGCTGTGAAGCAGCATGTGTGGCCCATGCTCCTGGGGGGCAGAGGGAGCTGCAGAGCTCTGAAGAACAGGGACATAAAAGGGCCAAGAGTTTGGGGGCAGGGGTGGGAGGTTGCAGGGGGTGAAGTTCTGAAGTGTAGAGTAAGTTGAGGTACAGAGTTACAAGGGGGCAGGGAGGTGGGGGTACAGGGGTTGGAGCTGAAGGGCACTGGGGGCAGAAGGGTGGTGCTGTTGGGGGCAGGGAGGTGGGGATACAGGGGGAGGTCCCGGATTTGGGTGCATAGTTGCTGGGTGCTGCCAAGTTGAATCCCAGGAGACAAGAGGTCTCCTTGTGCCCCCAGGCAGACTGGGGAGATGGGGAGGGACAGGAGGGCCGAGAACTAATTGCAATAAAGAGGTGGCAGTCTCTGGGAGCAGAGGTGTTTTACAACTGATCTGCATCCTAATATCTCTGCAGATGGAGTCCTGGCTGGCGGCAGATTACACTGGGGGTTATTTATTGGCAAAGCACTGTACAGTTTTAATTTTTCTTTTTGCTTATTCAGACTTTAGCTCCGGAGGAAAGTAGCCTGGGGTGGCTTTGAAATGGATTCGCTCTGCCCCATTAACTTATTCAGTGAGTTTAATGGGCCTTTTTTCCCTTAGCCTTGAAGCCATCATTAAAAGGCAGAGATTTATAAAAGCAAAGATACTCCTGAGCTTTAGTCAAACTTTGGGTGCTCGGGGGCAGGGGTGGGAATTGCGTTGGTACTTCCTGTGTGTTGGGCGAACGATGTACAGGCCCTATTACCATTGATTGAAGCTGCCCGGGCCAGCCTGGAGCAGTGGAGAGTTTCCCATCATGCATAGGGGCAGGAGGCCTTATACTGCAGTTCTGCTGATGCATTGAGCCAAGCAGTGAAGTTGGGGAAGTGCTGGAAAAGGCGGAGGGCTAATGACTACAGGGGAGGGAACTTTTCTGTAACTGGGGCAGGGAATAGGGGGAACTTAGAGCAGAAACCAGTCTGGCTGACACCATTTAAGGCAGAGCTATAGGGGGAGGCGGATGATATGAATGTGATGTTTCCTGTGTCTGACACTGCTAGCTGCAGGATGTGAGCACCATATATTGGAGTATTCTCCTAATATCTAAACAGGGCATCGTGTGCAAAAAAAGTAAAACCAGCGGCTCCTGCTCATCCTAAATCTGCAGGGTCCTGAATAATTCCATACCGCCTCCCCTGCGGCTTCCCATGGAGACGTGATTCCTCACTTCCTCTCCTAAATGTTCCTGTGTGGCCATGACCGTCCCCAGAAGCAGCTGCATTTCAGTGGTGGTGAAATGATTCCTTCAGCTTACTGTGCACCCTTGGGCTAGGCTAGGGGAAGGGTTGAAAGGAGCGGGGTGGGGGTGAGAGACGCAGACCGTAGCCCTCGTCCTCTTTGAATGATCTGGCCGTCTCCATCTCCTCTCCCTGCACCTCTGGAGCCTGGGATATCCTAGAGGGGTATTTGGGGTGGGGCGAGTGGAGCTCCCTCCTGACTCTTGTTCAGCAGAGGGTGCTGTAGAGCCCAGTTTTTGCCAGCAGACTCCTGCAGGGCTCCCCGCCGCAGCCCAAGGTTTGTTTGTAATAGGATGGTTAGGTTACATGAGCAGGAACAAATGTTCTGCATGTTGGCTCGATGAGGCGTTTTCCTGAGTGCTCCCTTTACAGCATCGATCCCTTCACCTCTAATAAAATAACTATGCAGGGAAGCAGATAAAATATCCACCGCATTGATCACTTCAGTATGAGAAGGGTTCGGGGGCGGGGGAGGGAGAACTGGAGTGGGCAAGCGTGCATCTCTGTGTAAGGAGGTGTGCAAGCAGATGGGGGAGGGTGGCCATTGGAGGGTGCGGCTGTGGGTGCATTGGCGTGTGAGAAAGCCTGCATGTGAGTGCAAATACACGTGGGTGAGTGATGGTGTGAGCGGTGCCTGGGAATGCACAGCCTTGTAGCTGCAGCTGCAGACAGGCTGTGAGCTGTGATTTGTGATTGATGGGATCTTATCTGGGCCCTTGTGTTACCCATAATAGTGACTATTACAGATTGGGATATTACCCGGTATGGCTCATAATCCGTCTGTGCTGAATAGCTGCCGTCACTCCAGGCTGAGGGGAGAGAGACTTCCTGCCTCATGTAGGCAGCTTGCAGCTTTATTTTCATCTTATTTATTCTATTCCTGGCCTGGGAAGAACATTAACTCTTTCATTGCGTGTCTCGATGCCCATTGGTTGTCGCCCTTCCCTCATCTATCCCCCTACACACACACACACACACACACACACACACACACACACACACACGTTTGCACTTGCACCACTCAGTTATACCTGCTAATTCACGCTCAATTGTACAGATTCACGTTTGCAGCGTAACCAGCTTGTGTGCTCACTTCTCACTGGCTCACAACAGTTTTGTACATTCATGCATGCTTCGTACACCCTGGTGCAACACTCAGTCTCGACTGTTCAGTGTCATGCCCTCTGATGAATGCTCACAACCTGCTTAGACTTAGTGCATATGGTCTTTTGTATGTTCACACTTGTAGCACGCTCAGCCTTGCTCGCTCAGTGCATGCTTCTCCTTTATTGGGCCAGTGCCATGGGAATTTGATGCTCCTCTTAGAACTGACTGGTCCTCAGTTCCCTCATTACGAACCAGACCTTGGAATTTGTCAGTTCCCTTAATAGAAGTTAGAGCAAACCCCTGAGGATGTCATGTCCAGGCTACAGGCCATTTTTTGCTGCTGGGGACCTCTCAACCCCAGCTCCTGCCCTGGCTCCAGTGACTCGGCCACTCTCTTTCCCGATATCAGTTGCCCCATGTGGCTGTGATTCGGATGCATCTGTTAATTGGGCCAGTGATGAGGCCTTTCCGTTCCTGGCTCTGAGGCCACCACGCGCTAGGCCGTGGCCCTGTGCAGCTTTCCTTTATATAGGGTGCCCTTTGGCGGCACTGGGTGAGGGTTTGAACGTGATCTTGGCTGGGGAGTTGCCTGCCTGAAGTGATGCCAAGGGGGTGCAGGGTTAGGAAGGAACCTCCGCTCTGCTCTCACGAATGACCAGAATGGCTCCCAAAGCTTCTGGAACGGAACACATGCCCAGACCCTCACTCAGCTCCCTGGGGCACCCTCCAGCACAGCCCGGAGAGCCCCGTGGCACATGGAAGTTGGGGTGAAGTTAATGGAGTTGCACCTGCTTACCCCCAGGGTGGATTTGGCCCATGGAATCCAGGTGGGGGGAAGGAAGAGGGAGTCCATGTGGCTAGAGCCCCCTGGGAACATCTTACCCTAGCGCTGGCTAGTGGCAGATCTGACAGACAGCAATCTGGGATTAGCACACATGGCTGGTATTTCTGGCACTGGGGAGGGTGGGGCTGCCCTCGATGGGGAAAGACAGGGCTGGGAGGGAGTCGAGCTGAAATGCCACCGGAGCCTTGCAGGGGCTGGCAGGTGCCTTGATTTCTGCCTTTCCATTCTGGCTCTAATGTGTTTGGTTTGGCTCAAGGTGCCCGTGAGCCCATTGATTTTTTTTCCCCGTGACTTGGCTGAGCCGTCTCCTGTCACCTCCCTCCCTTGCTACCTGTCCCCAGAGCTGGGCTTGGCCTGCAGATGCAGGGTTGCTTTCTGGGGTGGGCGGAGGAACGGCTCAATATCGTGTACTGTATCAAGCACATTGCAGACTTTAGCTCCCTTTGTGCTGATTGGTCAGGGTCACAGTGTGGTTTGCCCCTTTAAGGGGAGAGGGCCCCAACTCCACCTGCATTATAACTCCCTTGCCTCCCCAGGTGGAGAGAATGGTCATGGGACGGTGGGTCATTGGAACCAATCAGGTCTTCCTGTAAGAGCTAAGAACAGAGGCCTGGGGAAGAGCTGGGGGAGGGCAGAGAAGGAGTATCTGGGCTAGGGTGACCAGATGTCCCGATTTTATAGGGACAGTTCTGATATTTGGGGCTTTTTTTTAATATGGGCTCCTATTACCCCCGACCCTGTCCCGATTTTTCACACTTGCTATCTGGTCACCCTAATCTGGGCCCAGCCTGGAAGACGGGGAAAAGCTCTTTGTTGTATGTTTGTTTTGAGCTGCCAGGGGAGAGACACTATGGAACTCTAGTCTTGAAAGGGTGACTCAGAGGGATCAGGGGGCCGCACCGCCGAAGGAGGAAGGTGGGCTGTGATCTGGAATCCCCTTCGCCAAGGGGGAAGGGTTTGGGATCTAGAGGGCTACTGAAAACTGCGTGAAAGTTTAAACAAGTTAAACCCCACGCGGAAGGGGGAAATCTTGTTTTAAGTGCTGTGCGGTGTGGTAGTTACTGAAGAGCCCGGAGAAGGGGAAACTGAGGTAGAGCTGCTGCAGCCCCCTAGACCAGGAGGAGGCGCGCTGGAGACGATGACCCCGTTATGGTCAGTTAATCTCAAAGTGCTGCTCTTGGCGGGAGGCGCTTTCCCAGGCGGCTCCCTGGACACGACGGGCTGTGCCGCACTGGGCTGCGCACTCCCTTGGCGAATGCAAGCGCCGGGTCTCCCGCCTGCATTGGTCAGAGCAGCGGCTGGGGGAGTTCTGCTGCGGGGTAGGTGACGGGGAGGGAGGAAGCGGAGAGGGCAGGACAGCGAAGAGCTGCTGGGATTTTCCTAGCTCCCTGGCCAAGGTTGTGAGACCCGCCTCCTCCCACAGCTCCTTTGGCTCTTTTTTTAACAGCGATGTATTGCTCTGCGGGGACTGGAGTGCAACACTGAGTGTGGCAGGAAATGGTGAGTGGGAGAAGGGCCCTGCCGCAGCATTGGGTCGCTTCGTGCCATGGCGGCACACTCGCTGATCTCCATCCTGGGCCCAGTGCCGCCTCCTTGGCAGCCTGGCTCCCGGGTGTCGCTCTTCGAGCCAGGAAATGGTGCTGAAGGAATGAAACGGGGCCAAGGGCCGTTTGCGTGTCAGTTTGGGAGCTGCCCCTCCCCAGCCCGGAGCCCCCATCCCAGCACGGGCTCCGTAGCTAATGTTAAAAACCAAGCTTATCGGAGGGGCTCAGCAGCTGCAAGTGGGACCAGAAGATTCAAGTGCCCAGTGCCCAGCAGCTGCCTCGGCCCTGGCAGTGGAGAGACGCTCTGGCTGCTCGCTGGGATTCAGTGAAGTGCCTGGCTCTGCAGGGCTCCGGAGAAGGAGGTTCCTTGGGGCATTTTGGCTCTGCTGCTTTCTGGCCCAGCTGGAAGCAGGAATTGCAGAGGCAGCTGGGAAATGGGAACATAAAGGGAAGGAGGAGGGGAGGAGAGGGGGGGCAAGTGACCTGCCCACAAGGAAGGATCTGTTGCAGTTGGGATGATGGCTTGGCTGGCTTCCCTGACCCTGCTGCATGGCCAGGGAACAGGATGCCCTGCCCCCAGTCCCTATGCTATCAGCTTGGAGAGCTACCTCAGCTGCAAAGGGCCCCTCTCTAGAGCATTAGGAGTCCTGACTTCCAGCCGCCCCCCCCCCCCGCTCTAACCACTGGACTCCCCTCCCATTGGACCTCCTCCCTGCAAACCGAGGTGGGCCTGACGCAAAAGGTGGCATGAGCAATGCAGCTGGTCCTGCTAGAGGAAAAAGCCACTTGCTTGTGGCCCCAGGACAAGGTGTGGGGGCGGATATGTGGTTCCCAGCCATGCTACATGGAATGGCTTATCCGTGCCCCCCGCTAAGGCAGAGGGGAAGCGGTATTTGATGCAGTGCTCCAGCTGCCGTAGCTGGATCCTTGCGTTCCTGTTTAGCGCCTTGGCTCTAATCTGTGCATCTCGGGCTGGCTCTCCCTTGTGTTAGCAGACACTTGTGGGAAGGGGTGTAACGTGCTCCTCCGAGCGCACATGTCTCCAGGTTCACTCTTAGCAGGAGCAGGGAAGTGGAGCATTGGACCCAATGAAGGAATTCATGGGTTCACTAGGGCCCCTCTACACTTGCAAAGCAGCTGTAAGTCCCCATGAACAGTAGCCTGGGTGCAGGGGGCATGTCAAAAACATGCCTGTGCCCTGACTATTCTGCAATGTTGCTGCCAGGGACTAAGATGGCTCCCAGCAGCTCCAGAATGCGACAGGTGCAAACCACCCCTCAGCTCCACATGGCTCTGCTAGGATGAATCTGGCCCTGGGTTTTCTTCTGGCCCTTTTGGGGCTCGGTGGAGGGAGCCCTTGATGTTTGCATAACCACTGATGGAAAGTCAAGAGCCCCTTGTAATGCTGCACCCCGTCCTGTAAACTCCCAGCCTCTCTGTGCTAAGCCCTGCAAACCCCTCACTGCTGACCTCAGAAACCACCCGCTGCTTTGTTCCGAGGACCCTGTAACTTGCCCATCCCTTTAAATTCCCTGCTGCTCTGTGACACCAACCCAGGAGATCACCTGCTCTTGACCCCTCGCTGCCTGTCCCCATACGTTCCCCAACTCTGTAAATCCATTGGTGGTGTATTGTGGAAGGGGGCTTGACAGGCAGGTGCGTGGGGGAGAGGACTGGCGGGCATGGGCACCAGGTTTGTATATATTTTGGTGGTGCCCAGAACGGTTCCAAGCAGAGCTGTCCCGTCCATAGGACAGACCAGGGCAACCGGGATGGGTCCTGTGCTTTGGGGGGCCCGTGCTTTAGGGGGAAGTGGGGTCCAGGGCGGCCTGGAGGGTTAGTGAGGGGCTTGGTGCCGGTAGCAGCGAGTGACCCAGCCCATCCTGCCGGCTTCCGGCATCACTCGAGGGAGGGGTCGGAAGCCGGAAAGAGGCGGGGTGGAGGCTTGGGGGAATGGGGGTGGGGCAGAGCAGGGCAGGAAGAGGCAGGGGAAAGGGGTGGAGTAGGGGCAGGGTGGGGGCAGAGCAGAGGCGGAGCAGGGCAGGCTGAGGCCGGGTTGCTTGCTGCTGCTGGCACCAGGCCTCCCGCTAACCTTCCAGGCTATCCTGGACCCCGCGTCCCCCGGCCGCCCCGGTCCAGGACGGCTCTGATTAAAGATAAGCCCAAACACTGGTGGAGCCGGGCCCACGTTCCTGAATATTGTTGGAGCACTGGCACCATGGGCCCATATAACTCTGCGTCTATGCTGGAGGGTGCAGGGCCGGGAAGCGCCCTTTCCTGGTGCTTTAGGTTCATTCATCCCCTGCGCCAGTTTAGTGTGGCTCCCTCGCCGTCACAGGCTGGCAAAGGCTGGTCTGGCTGCGGGGACGGTCACCGCACCATGGACGCGTACAGCACTGGGATGGCTCCTGCATTCTGCAGATTGCAGCATGTCGGGCACGGACTCCCTTCCCCCATGGGGGGTGCAGTCTTTGTGGCCCTTTCACTCCTGGGCCTGGACAGAGACCCCCAGCACGGGGGCCCATTAATGTGCCTTCTTGTGCAGATGCTGGTGTGTGAGGAACAGAGCCGAGACCACCAGCTTGCTTTGTAGAAGGGGCCGCTGAATGGCTGCCACACATGAATATCTCTCTGGGGATGCCCCGGGGCCATATTTACCCTGGGCAGGGGAGGGATAGCTCAGTGGTTTGGGCATTGGCCTGCTAAACCCAGGGTTGTGAGTTCAATCCTTGAGGGGGCTGTTTAGGGATCTGGGGCAAAAATCTGTCAAGGGACAGTACTTGGTCCTGCTAGTGAAGGCAGGGGACTGGACTCGATGACCTTTCAAGGTCCTTCCAGTTCTAGGAGATTGGCGTATCTCCATTTATAAAAAAAAATGTGTGGTCGCAGAGACACTGATGCCCCTGCTCTGATTCCTCTGTAACGCAGGTGGGAGGGAAGGAGGTCATTCTCATTGTCCTCCTTTGGCAGGCGTGGTGCAGAGATGGTTTTGGGAGAGGGGAAGATTAAAACGAAGATGTTCCTGGCTGTGAGCTTGCTACCCTGGACAATAAACAGTGCAGCTCTCAAGGCTGGGAAGTGCTTTGGGTCCTTTTGGACTAGCAGTGTAGCTCAGCTGTAAAAACATGTTCCTTTGCCTCCAGGGTATGCTGTGCTGGGGAGTGCTGCAAGTTAAGGTGGGCTGTTCATTTGACAGTTATGTTGCTGGGGAAGAAGAGCGGCAAAAATCTCTCCTGATGCCAAGTAGCGGTGTGGGGACGAAAAGCAGCCAGGACACGAAAGCGGGAGGCACTGAGCCAGACCTTTGCATCCCGAGGTGCAAATATGGGGCAAAGAAGCTGGGCCTTTTGTGGGATCAGCTCGCTGGCAATAAGAGCATCGTCCCGAACCTCAGCTTCCCAGTCCAGCTGTCTGTCCCCTTTACCCCTTCCCCCATTCTGGCCCCTGGCATAGGAAGTGTGGCTGGAGCATCCATGTGTCCCAGTTGTTGCAGGCTGCAAGAACAGCCTCTTCTAGGCTGGGTACCAATCCTTGCAGTCCCGGGACTGCAGAAGTGGAGTATAGCCACGTTTGCCCCTTTCCTCACGAACTTGGACACGGCTCTGAATCTGGCCCTAATCAGTGAATCATTCTGTTCTGTATAGGATCTTCTCTGTAGTGGTATAGTCACTGTAGTGTCTGAGCTCCTTCCAGCAGTGCATTAAGAAATGTGACTCGCATCTGTCATGTGTCGGCCAATTCTGCATGACGACCTGGAGAACAATTGCCAGGAGACTAACAATAACAGCATTCAGTGACTCTTCCAAGTTACATCGCAGGGTTGCTGAATTAAGAGTTGCTAAATTGCTAGAACCGTCACTGGAGAAACTGGCAAGGGATTGGCGAACTAGAAGCAAATGTAGTACCAGCCGTCGTGAAGAAGAGAGATCCTGGCAGTTGCCGCAGCCCGCCTCCAGGTATTTAGGCACTGACCTCCCATTGATTTCAGTGGCGGAGTCTAAATACTCTTGAGGATTTGGGCCCCTCGATCCAATTCCTGGCCCTAGTAAAGTAACGCAGAGCTAGTTGTGTTGCGCCTTTTTCTGTGTCCTGTGAATGAGGCCGGGTGTGTATAAGCCCTAGTTTAATGTCTGTCTGTGGTCTGGCCCTTGCAGGAGGAAACCCCAGAAGAGAACTGTATTGCAGTCACAGCACCAAGAATAGTGGTGGCAGCTGAGAATAGAGGGGGCAGCGGAGGGGGAGGAGAAGGTGGATTTTAAAAATCCATATAAATCGGAAAAATAAATTTCCAGCAAATATTTCCAGCTCTGCAGTATTAAGAGAGAGAAACACCAGAGGATAAGGGAAGCATGAGCAATAACAGCAGGGATTTAGAAAGAATAAATCTTGCCAGACAAACCTGATTGCTTTTTCTTTTTGATGGAATCACAAAATTAGTGGCTGAGCCTGACGTGGAAATCCTAATATAGTTGGATTTAGTAAAGCGTTTGATACAGTGTCTCGCCAAATCTGCCTCTGAAAATTAGTTCAGTTTGGCTTGGATATGACACTGCCAAATGGACTGAGAACGGGCTTAAGGCCCTCGAAAAGTGGCTGCAGCAGCAGCAGTGTGTGGAGTTGGGGGGAGGCATGTAGCTGGCTGCCGCAGGTAGCACGGCGCTAGGAGCTGGCTTATTTAAAGCACCTGGAATGTTGCCTCAGTTCTGGGTGCCTCGTTACCGGAATATTGATCAATTGGAGCGAGTTCAGAGAGGAGCGGTGAAAAGAGATCCGGGGTGTGGAGGGGTCCATTTGTGCAGAGAATAGTCTCTGAGTTTGGAGGGTGCAAACTCCAAGGAAGGAGGGGACCTTAGGGCAGAACACATGGGTATCGCTGTGAACAAAGGGATGAATGTCTGTCTGTCTCCATCACTACCATAGTATCTGAGTGCCTCACAGTCATCAATATATTTGCCCTCCCAACACCTCCGTGCAGTATGGAAACACTATTATCCCTATTGTCCTGATGGAGGGATAACATATTGAGCTGGAAAATCTGGGCTGACTATCTGAAAGACACCTCCCTGCCATAGTGATGAATGGTCTCCCCAGGGACATGTGCTCACTCTGCCCTCTTGAAACTAGGCTGGACAAAGCATTACAGTGGTTTCTAATAGAAGAACAAGGGAACTGTCCGTGATGCTGGAAGGCTGATGAAAGGGAATACACCGTGTACCATCAGCTTGTGGAAGTCGCTGCCACGAGATGCCGTCGAGTTTCAAGAATTGATCAGGATTCAGAAAGGGATTAGATACAGAGAGGGCTAAGGAGACCTGTGATGGGGTGTATAAACCCCACATTAGCCGCAACAAGACATAAGGGGAGCCAGAGAGCCCAGTGCGCCCATTCTCTGGCCCTGGGAGGGGAAGCAGGTAATTAAGGATTAGACTCCGGGCTGGTCTACACTAACCCCCCAATTCGAACTAAGATACGCAACTTCAGCTATGTGAATAACGTAGCTGAAGTCGAAGTATCTTAGTTCGAATGAAAAGGTACTTACCCGGGGTCCACACGCGGCGCGCAGGCTCCCCCGTCGACTCCGCCTACTCCGTTCGCGGAGTAGCATTACCGGCGTCGACGGGGAGCACTTCCTGGTTTGATTTATCGCGTCTACACAAGACGCGATAAATCGATCCCAGAAGATCGATTGCTCGCCGCCGAAGCAGTGGGTAACTATAGATGTACCCTCAGTTTGGTGGCTTCTATAAAGAAAGGACTGCAGGGAGAGGAGACCCAGGAGAGAGGTAGGTGGGAGTTCTCTCACTCGCAAATGGGGGTGGCAGCTGGGGAGAAGGAGACTTCCAAAGGAGGCCGGAGAGAAGAGACACCAGGGGAGAGGCCCTGAGGGTCAGCGGCTTTGAAGGAGCTGGGCCTTTGGGGAGAAAGCCCTGGGAGGCCGCGCTCTGTAACTGGGTGAGGAAGAACTCTGCAGAGTTCAGGTTATTCCATAGCTTGCCCACGGCGTTGTTTCTTGCACCTTCCTGTGTTGGCTCTGACACGGGGCAGTGTCAGCATTGGGATACTACCCTGGAGGGTTTACTAATCTAATCCAGCATTAGGTGGGAGGAGCATCAGACCCACATCCTTACAGGGGATAGAACCCCGAATGGCACCAGATGACTCGGGCACAATAGATACCTGCTCCTATTTTATCCTGGGGCTTCTTGGTGCCCCACTTGACCAATAAATCCCTGGGAGGCTGGTCAGAGCCATCTCCCATGCTGCCGAAGCACCAGCTGGAATCAGCCGATGCCAGCAGTCTGGCAGGAATCTTGGAGGGCCCTGCTGAGCCGCTGTTTGTTCAGCCCCTTCTCTCAAGCTCCCTGCCCAGGGATACCAGAGATATTGGTGGGGTATGTCGTCAGTTTCAGTTGTGGATTAGTGCAGGCGCTGAGGGGGTCTGCGGTTCTTGCTCTTGTGTCCCCACTACTCCCCAGCTCAGATCTGCCCAGCGCTTTTCTCCTGCCTTTCAGCCTTTAAGGTGCAGTGTCTCTGGGTGAGAGGGTCTGGGAGGGGGAAGGGAACAGTGCAGAATTAGAGGGTGCAGGAAGTATTTTTAGATGTTCTAAGTGTGGCAAATAAACGCCATTCTTAGGGGTGGGGCTTGAGCAGCAGATAAATCACAACTAGTTCTAATGACGATAATTACCGGATTTCAATATTTATAGAAACTGGTGCTTCCTTCATATCGGCGTCTGCTGCTGAGCTCTCATCTTCACACGGCGAATCCTTGGCTAATTATCACTGCAGCTATTTATTTATTTGCACCTTTTTAACCCATCGTTATTGTCGCTCTTGGTTAAAATCTGCAAATTGAAAACGAGCCTCTCCCCGAGACCTGCCCATTAGATGAAGTTCTCAAGAGTCCTACTGTGTCCCCAGCCACTCACTCTGCCCTTGCCCTGAAGTGGCCTTCGCTTCTGCTAACACAATGGGTCTGCTCCTTTTGTGCGTGGGAGCGTGCCTGTGTTTGTACACACCTGTGGGTGTGTGAACGTTTATGCACGTGTGTGCAAGGCTGTGTGTGTCTGAGGGTGTGAATGATTTGCATGCGCAAGCTGTGCGTGCAATTGTGTCCTCCACGTGTGTAGTCTGCGTGTGCATGCACTCTCCTCAGGAGCCGGCTGCCCTTGTAGATCCTCGCTGGCCTACAGACCTCTGTGCTGATCGGCTCAGGAGATTCCATCCCCATGCAAGGCGTGGAGGAGATTCACTTATTCAATTTGCGATCTCTCCAGTGCCGCATAAACTGTATTGATAAATTAATCTCATATTGTTGTGACTAAACAGCCCTGCAATTTTTTCCACTGTGCAGTCTAATCTGTCTTGACAGCTGTATCATTATTTTATAGTTGTTGTAGTCTGATTCACGGTACTGGCTGCATGTGTGCTGTCACACCATCACCATACAGGCTGTAGGCATGGCTGGCAGCTTCCCTGCCCCCCAACCCGTCACGCCAATCCACCGAGGGAGCGACTCTGCTCCGCTGCGTGCATGCAAGGCAGAGGGAGCTAGCCGCTGTATCGAAAGTGATGGGGAAGTCCCGGAAGGTGTTTGCGTGGGTGTGGAGCTGTGGGTGGCCGGGTATAGCCATATATGGCTGGGCACCGGGCAAAGAACGGCTCATGAGCCAGACACCGCCCACATGGCTCAGCAACGCAATCTGTGCCTTTTCTTTAACCCGGAGGCGTGGGCTGGGCGAGTTGGTGGCTCCCATAACGCTCCGTTCTAAACTGAGAGCCCTGCTTGCCTTGCATGCTGGGATCTCGCTTAGTCTAGTTAGTAACGCTGTGCCCGTTTCTATGGGGTCTCGGGGCCACGGCTGTATTCAGCTGCATTTCGTGCCAGCCGGATTGAGCTGCTGGAGAGCCGGCATTTCGCCAACGTGGCCCTCCAGTGGGCGAAATGTGGCCACCACGCAGTGTGAACAGCGGAAGGGCTGCAGAGCTGTCGGACGCGCCTTGGTTAAGCTGCTCTCCAATGTTGATAGGAAAGTGTTCCTGTGTCTGCTCCTCACGTAACTTTCTTCTGGGGTTGTTTGCGCTGAGCCATCTGGACACCTCAAGGGCGGGTCTGCAAGGCCCTTATTTGCATACTCGTGCTTCACACAGGAAGAGCCTTTTCCATATAGCGGTTGCTAGGGGTGTCGCTAGGCCATATGTCATAGAGGTTCTTTGGCTGCTGACAAGGTGATTGACATGACTGTCTTTAATACAGATGTTCAGCACGACCGGAACTGGGGGTGAAGACAGAATGAGGTGCACATGGCCAGGCTGGGATTGGCTAATCAGTGGAGGCGGGATGCAGGGGAGGGTATCCTCCCAGATGCAGTGAAGGAGAGCAGGGGTCCTTAACATACAGCTTAGGGGCAGGGTGGGTGGGGAAGGCACCCTGGCACCTGTGATGCATGCATTCTGGTGCATCACTCGCTGTGCTGTCAGCCTCTGTGGAGACGACATATTTCCCACCCAGCTGTTACAGGGCTTCGTAAACACGAAGAGACGGAGTTTCCACAGCACGTTTCAGACTTAAGGTATTTTCAGGCACTTTGCGCAGCAGTGAGCTAGAGCCTGTCTGTGCAGAGAAACACATCTGTCATCCTGCACTGGGTGATGGCTCAGGGAGGTGAGAGGCTGCTGAGTAAGGAGGGTGACTGTTGATGGGGGGGATGCTGGGGTTGTCTCCAGCCGCACGAAATGCCATGGGATCTATAATTGGACAGCCCAGGGGAGAGGTTGGGTGAAGGTCTCTTTCGAAGGGCCATGTTCCTCCACCAGCTAGGACACCAGTGAGCTTTCAGCAAAGGTTCGGAGTCAAGTCCTGATGTAAGATCTGAGTAACCTACAGCCTTTGGGCTGAGGCTGGAGGAGGGATGGCTCCCTAAGCTAGGCTAATACCTTGCAATTGGTATAAATTGTAGTCACACGCTGGCCAGTTTTCCCAGTGGGCAGAGTATAACAATGGCTTTGCTTTCCTCTAACCCCTTTTGTTATAATAACAGCTGGAAGCTGCTTGGAGGTAAGGACATCTTGCAGTCCACACCAGTTGGGTCACTATTATTATTAGTCTCCTTTTACAAATGGGTGAAACTGAGGCACAGAGAGGGAAGGGATTTGCCTGCATTGAGCTGGCAGCAGAACCAGGAACAAAACCCAGGAGTCCCGAGTCCCTGCTCCAATGATGACACACACTCCCTCCCCCACAGTAACGGTGTGGTTTGGGGCTGATTGCATCTCCCCGTGTGTTGTAAGTGTCCTGCCCATTAGCAGCCGTGGTGATATTTCAGCTCTGTGTGTCTTCCGATTGTTCACATGGGGAGTCACAGACCCCCTGCCTCCAACTCTTTTGAGGGTTCTTCTCCCCTGCAGCAACGACTGGAGAGCAGCACATGGGTGTCCCTAATCTCAGTGTCTCAAGCCTGGCCAGCAGTTTCCTGACCGTGGTGTCTATTTCACGACACCCTGCATCTGTGGATACTGCCAAACTCCGCCCACACCAGGGACTTTGGAGGGGAAGCAATGGAAGGAGGTTTAAAACCAGGATCCAACCAAGCCACTGATGGGGTATCAAATCCCTGCTAGTGCAGGGGGCGCTGCAAGGTTAGGACTGGCTCACGTCTGGGAGAATTACTCCACTGGCCTGACCTGCTCCTGCCCCAACGTCAAGGCAATGGGAACTGGCTGGCCCCACACACCGCCTTGATGCTCTGATTGTGGGCAGGGCTATGGAAAGGGAGCATCTCTCCTCGTGCTGGTTTGGGTTCCATTCCCTGGTGACACACCCTACCCCCCAGACCGTTCCTGAGCAGAGCAGTGAGGGCCGCGGTGCAGTAACAGCCATGCGGGGCCAGTTGTATGCACAGGCGGTGTTGGGCTTGGGCACCCTTGGAGGGACACTGGTGTGTGATGGGAGGCTGATGGATTCCAAGCCAGCGCCTGATGTTGGAGGGCTGTGGCTTGCCCTGGTGGAGGGGCAAGATTCCAGGGGTACACTAGGAAAGTGTCAGGTGTTGATATGTACCCAGATACCCTCGTGCTCACACTCGGTGTGAATCATCCGACTGCCGCTGGTCCTGGGATCACAGTGCTCACACCCGAATGCTGTGTCCTGCCCCAAACCAGCCAAACCCCAGTTTGTCTGAAACGTCTTTTATTTTTGCTGGGGCGGGTGGGAGGGAAGGAAAGCGGAAGCTCATCACCCCGGAGGGAAATGAAGATGCCCGGCCTGGCCCTTTGGGGCACTGCAGTGTATTGGTGACCATCTCCTG
This sequence comes from Chelydra serpentina, assembly GCA_037349315.1. NCBI lineage: Eukaryota > Metazoa > Chordata > Testudines > Chelydridae > Chelydra > Chelydra serpentina. The sequence goes on from JBAIAC010000033.1 coordinate 25,411,908, forward strand.
TTCTTCCTTCATCTCCCATGCAGCTGGGGCTCTCCCGTTGCAGGACCCTCGTTGAAGGCGGTTCAGCTGTGCAGGTGCCTTTGTTGACTCAGCAGTTTGTGGTGATGCCTGGCTAGCTGGCCCTGCTGTTCCACCGTGTCCAGAGGGAGCCATGATTCCTGGGTCTGGACAGCCACTGCACCCTATTGGCAGTGTGCTGTATCCTCCCTGGGGCTGGTTCCTTCCCATTTGCTCCCGCTCCCCCCTTGCTCTGCCTCTTGCTGCCCTGGGGCTAATGGAAGCCATGGAAACGCTGGTACAAAATCCCCTTCGCTCGGGAGTGAGCCTTTGACAGGCTGTGAGGATGGAGCGTCTGCCCACTTGCTGTCGGAGGTGATCCCAGCAGCTCAGCCCTGCCGCTCTGCCAGCCAGAGGGGCAGAGTGTGGCGCTTGATGTCTCGTTGCAGGAAAGCTGCTCCCTGGACAGGCGGTGGCACATGCAGGAGGACTCTGTTGCTTTCTGCTGGGCTGGGTAATACAGGCCAAAGGAGCCCTTTAACTCCTGACTGTGTTAAACATGAGCTGACAGCCAGTGAGGGAGTAATGGGGGAAGGAGGTGCTCCCCAGAGGTCCTGCACTTGCCTTGAACCTCTCAATTGTCTTGGAGCTGATAGGCCGGTGGGTAGAATCCTCCCATCCTGCAGCGCCCAGGTCTCTGGGTATGTGCGGCTCTGTATGCTGCTCTAATGCAAGTTTTGCACCCAGGACCTTTGTATGGAATGTGCCAGGCCATGCCTGTGGCTTATGGACCACTGGTGGTGCTCAGAGCCTTTCCCGGTGGTCCACAGGATGACCTATTTTGAGAGCTGAACATGGGGGTGTTGGGAGGGGAGGCTAGTCCCATTCTCACCAGGTCACTTCCAGAATGAGACAGGCTGAGAAACCCTGTGCTAGGAGTGAGCAGACTCTGTTCTGGGTCATACTAATGCGGGGAAAGCAGACATCCTGACCCTCTGTATGGCCTGTGTCTCCCCCCGGGCACGGGCTCTTTGTGTGCCTTGCAGTTGGGGTGATGCCCTAGGCATTCAGCAGCCAGCCTGGCTGTAAAAAAGCAGTGAGCCCTGAAACAAGCAGCGTCTTCCTCTGCCTGCACCTCACGGACCTGCACTCCAGAGAGCAGCTCCTCCGGGTGACTGAAAGGACTACCTCACTGCCCCTCCTTCCTTCTCCGCCCACCCCCAAGGCAGGAAAGGGTTAACAGGCTACTGGAGCCCAGTCAGCCTGCCCTGCCACACCCGGGGCAGGAGTGGGACTTCCAGGGAGGAGCAGAAAGGGAGAGCCCTGCTCAGCTGGGGAGTGGCAGGCTGGGGGAGTGGCTGCGGAGTTCTGCTTTCAGGAAAAAAGGCTGTTGCTGATGCAGTCTCAAGCGGAAAGGGAAGAGTTTATGTGCTTGTCTACTTGTTTTGGACTTTGGGTCTCCTGGCGGGGGTAGACCTGTAAGGGACCTGTCCAGAGGGCTAAGTCATTGTGACCCAGAAGGCATTGGAGGCTGGGTGGAGCAGCAGCAGACTAATAGGGAAACTGAGTCTGAGCAACTGCTGCACCGCACAGCGCTGCAAGGGGGCACTCCGAGTAAGGCTGCACTATTGCGGATGGGCACGCTGCACGGCTTAGGGGGTTGTGATTCCGAGTCTCTCAAACTTCCAGGTGGACGTGGGGGGCCTAGGCCTCGCAGGGTTCTAGGCCCTGCTGCCTCGGGCGGGGAGAGCTGGGACAGGGGATCCTGGCAGGGAGAGCAAGCCCACTCAGTCCGGTGGAGTAGGGGCAGGCCGCTCTGGGGCCAGGCTCGGGAATCTCTGCACGACTGGTGGCTTTGGAGAAGGGCATTTAATCTGAATTGAGCTTCATTCCAGCTTCCAAAGGTTTCTCAGTTTCCCGGGTCTCTATGGAGCCCTCCCACTGGCCTCGTCTTCAGTAGGCTGGTGTAGCCCGTGGTTCTGTCAGACCAGAGCCCAGAAACTGCTCTGCCCCTACCCCTCCTCTTCCCCCTCATGACTTGTTGCTGCTGCTTCTTAGCTATGCGCCACATGCTTCAGGTGGCACGGGACCAGGATTCCTCACTGAATTTGATCCGCTGGTTGGATCATTAGCTTGCCTGGGCTGGGCACTGACGAATGCTTATCTGTGCCCCCCCCTCCAACCCCCCGCTTTCTTGCTGTGGCTGGCGAGCTTGGCCAGCGAGTGGCTTCTGCTCAGCTATCAGGGAGGGCACATTTGTGGGGAGGCCTTCTGGTTCCTGGCAAGGGGGTGATACAGCCCTTCTGTTGCACAGTGTGTGTTGGGCCATCTTGTCCCTGACACTTCTCCATGGGCCCGCAGCCAGGTCATTCGATGTATCAGCATGAGGAGGGGCTCATCTCCTCCTCCCAATCACCAACTCCCACAGGCCAGTAGAGTGGATAGAGCCCAGCAGACAAGTGGGGCCTGCCGGTGCCACTGCGTGTGCTGTAGGCTTGGCAGAGCCCCCCTAGTTCAGTCAGACACGAGATGCCACCCCACAAAGCAGGACACTCTAATAAAAACCCAGTCTGGCATACAGCAAAAGTGCTTAGGTCCCAGCTGTTGTGGGCTGCTGAGTGAGCCAGGCCCCCAGAGGACTCCCTGTGTGTTGGCATGCAACAATGTCCACAGTGAACTTCCCTTTCTTCTGACTCTCTTGGATTCCCCAGTCACTTCCCCGATAGCTGACTTTATCGGCATGGTGGGGTGGGCTTTTTCCCCTTGGCTTGGTGCTGGCTGCTGCCGCCTTTGGATGCCCGTGGTGCCACCGTTGCCATGAGAACATTGGAAGTTTCAGCCTCAGCACCACTAGCTGGCTCCAACAACTGAGAGATTGTGTTCAGTGCTCAGACTTCCTCTCCCTGCCACTCCGTGTCTCTGCCATTCGGCGTGCTCTAGTCTCGCCCGGGTCTGTCTGTCTCTCGCCCTCTCGCTCTCTCTGTCTCCGTTCTCGTTGGGTTCCGTGTTAACATGCAGATTGCATCCTCTGATAGTCTGGGGGTGATATTTACTCTGAGGCCGGGCTGGTACTGGGATCTCTCAGCCCACGCAGCTGCCTGGGAAGAAAAAGCAAAGTTTGAGTTAGGATTTGCAAAGAATCCAGGAACATGCTGAGATGTTTTCTCTGCTGAGGATCTGCTTTCTGGCATTGAAATTGCTCCGTGACCCTAAATGGCACGGAAAGGGAGGCCATGTCCTAGTAAATGAATTTTCAGCCTCACTGCAGAAAGAGGAGGCGCCATCAGGAGCTTGAACTTGGCTTCGCTTCTCGTTCCTTCTTTGCAATTATGAATTAGAATGGCCTCTGGATGCCTTGAATGCTCTTGCAAGATTTTATATTTGTCAGTTTAGCGCTGGCCTTTGGGAATGCTTTGGAAATAGACTGGTTACTCTAAAATCAGAAATTTATCATGCTTGTCATGTGTGTACTTATCACGTCTCACTAAGAGAGGCGCTCAGGGTACCCTCCCTGGGATGTTGCCTTATGATACAGAGATCCGTGCTCAACCTGACTGCTGCAGTCTTCTTTCTCAGCCCATCAGCTGATCTGAAAAAGAAGACAGGCGGCTTCACCCCTCACAGTGCTGAAAATAGACCACTAGAGGTCGCCATTGCCCACCTAGTGCATGGAGTTAAAATTTATCGGGCAGTCAAAAAAACCATCTGACCGTTAAAGGAGGCCGCTTAAAAGTAAGCATGTTCTGTGCATCTCCTTTAACAAGCAGAATCCTAGACATACTATTTTCAAATGGCTACCTGTAAATATCGTTCCCACAGGGGTGCTGAGAGGATAATTCACAACGCAGTTTATGTACTTGCATAAGGCATGCGTGGGGTGGAATATTGAGTATACCACTTTGCCGCTCGGGGGGAGGAATTTCCATTCTGCATCTAGGTCCAAACAGTTGTTTCCTTAGCCGGGTCTGCCAGGAATCCTAACTGAAATGCCACAGCCCCTTTAACAGAGCCTCTCGCTGCCCTATTGTTTCCTTCTACAGTATTTTTTAAAAAAACACCCTTGTAAAGGGACACTGCCAAAGTTGAGGGTGTTTCGCGGGACGGAGGGCAAAGTTTGATCAATTATACTTTCTCCCCCTCCCTCTTCCCCTCTAGCTCTGGCTCTATTTCGACAGCGTCATTCTTGTGCCAAGCCAACCATCTCCTTCCCACAAAGTACTCTGCAGTACCATCACCCCAGCGCTCATGAGCAATCCCATGCCAATGCGCTGGGATGTGCATCTCCAGCTCTCCTGACCACAATCCTACAATAACACACCCGTGGATCCGCTCTGTGGCGGAGACGTGTTCAGAAAAGCGACAGGTTTTTTTTTTTCTTTGACGCTTCCAAGCGATGATTACCAACTGCAGGAAATGAAAACATTATCATCTCGAAAGGCTGCTAATATCACTGCCAGGTGTCTTTGTTGGAGGGGAGTCAGCTGCCAGGGATGTTTGCTCCTTGTGATGGGGCCATCCAGGGCTGAGCGTGGGCTGAGATAGTGGAAATCTCCCCCCTTGGGGCGTGGGGCAGATGGCGGTGGTGGGCTGTTACGGCTGGCAGCTCAGGCAGTGGAAGGAACAAGCGGGGGGGGGGGGGGGCGTGGCAACAGGCACATAATAAGCTATGTGGCAATAGTTTGCTCGGAGCCAGTGGCCTTTGCTGTGGAGAACAGGCTCCAAGCAGGCCAAGGAGAGAGATTTTAAATCCTCTGTGGCAGCGCTGTGAAGAGAGGGAGGCCGGGAAGGGCCTCGTCCAAGCTCCCAGACAACCGTAAGTCGCTGTGCCCCTCGGCCCCTCGGAACAGCGTTCCGCTGGGGAGGGGGGCGGGCAGGTTGGCACTGCTCCAGCCCAGCTGGGCATCGCTGCCCAGTTGCTCAAGCTTCATAAACATCCGAGGAGCCAAAACGCTGGAGGATCAAAGTTCAGGCTCCTTGGGAGCCATTTAGAAAAACAAATGCTTCGTGGGAGCTGAAAACAAGTCCAAGAAAGATTGGCTCCATCTCCCCGCCTCATTGGGAGCAGCAGCAGCACAGCAGGTTTCGTACTATCTGGTGTGTGGGGGAAAACTGGTGCCTGAAATAGCTTAGAAGGGAGGGAAGGGCTGCGGGAAACGGAGGAGGATAAAGTGTGTATGTGTGTGTGTGTGGGGGGGGGCGTGCAGAGGAGGGAGAGAACACGAAGAGCTCAGGCTGGGGGCAGGACATGGAATCTGTTGCCAAAAGCTCATAACCGCTCAAGGAGCAGAAAGACCTTCTGACACTTTGGAGTTTGCAAATCTTAGCTTTTGTTTTTACAGCTTTTTTGTGACAGTCAGAGGAGGTACCGGGTTTGGGGTGGGGGTGGGGAATCAGCCCCACGGCCCTGACATGCACATCTGCATTTAAAATGGAGAAAAGAATCTGGTGTAGGAAAGAGAACTCCTTAATTTAGATTCATATGGACCTTTTTTGTTTGACGTGTGTGTGGGCGAGGAGGGGAAAGGGGGCAGGACTGGTGCAGCTGGAGGACTGTGGTTCAGGACTGAGGTACATGAGTACAGGTGCTGGAGGTGAGGCTAGGAATGGAGTAGCAGGGGGCTGTGGGGCAGAATTGGGATACAGAGCCTCCACCTTTTGGCTCTGGCTGGCGCTCTTAGCTCTTCTCTTGCATGGATTCCACCCTAGTTTAAACATAATCCCCCAGAAACTGGTTGATATTGTTGGCGAGAGCCCTATCTCCTTAACCCCTGCCAGATCTAGGCAGGCTGTGTGTCTGGTTTTAGGATGCACAGTTCTGTTTTTAGATGGTTTGTCCCCTCTCCAGTACTGAGACAACACCAGATGTGGCTTTGTCTGGTATCACAAGGGCGCTGGGGTGACCTCGCTGGTGTGTTGCGCACAGGGTCACGCAAGCAGGGGCAGGGTGGCGCACTCTTCAAAATGGCATCCTCTCTGTGGCGTGCATGCGAGGGCTCACTATTGGGGGGCAGGCCCCAGCATTCCGGCAAGCACCGGTGTGGCCAGTATCGTGGGGATGTGTGAGCAGCCACCCTACCCGCATCTGTCGTTAATCATGCCAGCTGGCGCAGCCTGGAGCTCTATATACCCTGTGTCCCTCTGGGAGTCTGGCCTTGGTGCTGCACAGCAGTTTACAACAGGAATCGAAGAACCACCCCATATCCGTTTGAACCCCCAGGGGGAATTCAGTGAGGCAGAATGTAATTGAATGAGTTGGGATTTGGCCCGGATGCTGGGCATAGCACCCTGATTCTTGAAGAAAGGTCCGTGCGATCTTTACTGGCCACAGGGGGTCAGGACCTCACGCTTTCTTATGAAAGACTAAGAGGAATAAAACAAGTGTCCTTCATCCAGAAGCCAGGATGGCTCCCACTCCCTCAGTTAGCTACTGTCCAAGGGGTGGCTCTTTGGGTCCCCTACGGACATCTCCTAAGTCAGGCGATGCTGGCCCATCCTGAGGCTTGTGCTGTGATTGAGATTCTCAGGAAGCAGCTTTTTCCCTTGGGAAGCCCTCAACCCCAGAGCTGCAGGGTAATGAAACATGAACAGGTTTATGGTAATAGTCCCTAATCCAGAGCATATGCTCCTGATGCACAGCAGATAAGTCGCTAACAAGCAGCAGCAGGGACCGCCTCTCCTGGTGCGAAGGATTGTTTTAGTCATGACTTCAGGAAGAAAGCTGGCCCACTGGCAGCGGGTGAGACTGCCAGCCACACGCCCAGCCCTATAATAACAAAGAAATGGCCCCTCTATAGGGAGAAATAGATGACTTTGGTCTCCAGGGATGTCAGTCTGAAACCTTCCACTGGAGCTAAAGGGAGAGACAGGTTGGTCTAGTGGTTAAAGCAGGGGACTGGGGCCTTATTCTCCATTGCCTTGCAGCTGCTGCATTCCACCCCAGAGGTGGTTGCATTTCAGTAATTATTTACGTCTGTGCCAACAGGGTGTAAAGTGCTGCTGAATGAGAATTCCCTCCGCATGCACTCACCCTTTGGGTGGCGGGTTACACCTGTTCTGTTGGGTGTGCACGACACAGGGTGACAGTCCGAGGAGTAATTAGACCTCTGGTGCCTCAGTTTCCCCAACTCTAAAATGCCACTTATCTCATTTGAAGGGGTGTCACAAGGGTTAGTATCTGTAAAATGCCTTATGATTGTCTGATGAAAGGTGCTAAAGCAGCCCAAAGGTTTATTAATACAGTCGCTTTGCTGTCTGACCCTGGGCAAAGGTGGGGTGGGGGCGACACAGTTAAGGGACACGAGGGTAGGATGTGGGTCATAACCGCACTTGTGCAGAGCTTAACAATGCACAAACAGAGCTTCCAATCCGTTCCTCTGATGACGGCAGATGGTGTTAGCTGAGGTGAGGTGACATGCCCAAGGCCCCATAGGGAGTCAGAATCAGGAATAGAATGTAGGAGTCCTGACTCCCTGTCCTGTGCTCAGACCATTAAACTGTGCTGCCATTTAGAGGAGGACTGGGGTGGGGGGGGGGGGCAAATGCAGTTCTCTGTTGGAGGCCTTCATCGTAGCTTGGTCCCAGTGAGCAGGGGTTTCGTTTGTGTGAGCAGAAATGCAGTGATTGAGCAGTTGCACTAATTGCTTCTGGAGGCCTAAAGCTCTCGCTGGGGAGCCCAGGGCTCAGTTCTGGCAGGTGCTAACAAGGACGTGACATTAAGGAGGGTGTTTGCGAACGAAATCCCTGCCGCTGCTGCCACCAGCTGGGGTTTGTCTCGGCTGCTGTACCTTGTGAAGCAGCTTGTTCTCCCTTTGCAGCATCGAGGCAGAAAATCACGTGTAATTCTTACGGCACTGGGAAGGCCCTGGCTCTAGTGGGCGAGAACACTATTTCTGGCGTGTGGCATTGCCTCCATGGTGAAGTGGGGCAGGCAGTTGTCAGCTGATAGTTCTGAAACATGAGCTCTGAAGCCAGGACAACCAGCCCCATGTGACAGGATGAGAGGGTGAAGGTGCTACCCTGGTGAACTGGAGGGAGGGTGGTGCGTAGGCTTGCAAGGGCCATGTTTTCACCGTAGTCAGCCTGAGTGATCAGTGCTGAGGTCTGAGCACCCAGATCAGCCTAGCCGGGGCGTGAGCAGCCCTTCTGCAAAGCCCTCCCCAAGTTCCCTGCACCGGTGCTGCGTTTCCCCCATGTGTGTTGCTGAAAGATCAGGGGGCATATCCCATAGTTCTCGGCCTTGCAGTGAGCAGAGGTGCTTGAAGATTCTTCCCCATTGAATTGTGGGAGGACGTGTCTGTCTGTTGGGGAGCACAGGGAGAATGGGGGGACTGTCAGTACTCAAATGGTTTAGCCTGCAGCCCTACTGCAAAGTGGGTGGGTTACCAACCTGAGTGAAAGCAGCACCTGGGCTATAGCCTATACCCCTGGCCAGGTCAGCTAGCCTGGATTGAAAACACCACTTAGCTCAACTCAGAGGGTTTTGAGAGTGGATGGGTTCAGGGCAATGCCCAGATAAGAGCCTGGACTAACTGCAGTGAAGACAGACCCTAAGGGTCTGTCTACACTGCAATGTAAACTCAGGGTTAATAGGATTTGAGTTAGCAGACCGTGGGTTTATTAACGTAGGGCTTGAGTGTCTACACTCGTTTGTAACCCCAGGTTAGGAATTGTTGAACCCTGAGTCCCAACCTGGGTCTCCAGTATCTACACTGTATTATGCAGGCCCGAGTCCAACTTCCTGTGTCCCGGACTTCCTGGTGGCCTCCCAAAATGTGCCTACTTCAGCCCTTTGTTCGTGGTGCGGTGTGGGGAAAACGAGATGGTCCACAGGACAAAGAAAGTCAACCCGTGGGATACTTTTGGTAGCCTCTCAGAGCATGAGTCCAGTGAGTCTGCATCTACACTGCAAAGCAATAGGGCTTGAACCTTGAGTCCTGGCTGGACTCAGGCTTGGATCCTCAACCCCCGTGGGGTCCTGGGACCTTGGGTCTGAGCCCTGGGTTAGTGAGATTTGCGTGTAGCGGGAAGGGGGGTAGGGTTGAGCCTGAATTTGAACCCTGGGCTTACTCTGCAGTGTAGACATACCCTTAGAGGATGGTGAAAAACAAACCCAGGCACAACATGCAGGGAATGTGACATTGATGCCCCACCCCCATATGTAACATAACATTCAGTAAGGAATCAATAACATTGTCAGTGCCTCTCTTCCCAACCCCTTTAACAAAGCTGAAATGGGGAGCCTAAACCTCTGGCCTGCGTTCTTATGGACTACCAGCAGCATTGTGTAGCCGGGCACAGCATCGGTGCCTGGGATAATTCTATATGGATTCCAAGCAGAGATTAATACATCACTTACAAGATAGAGGCTGGTTTTCTACAGCATCTTCTGTACTCGGATGCCTTTCTATGGCAATGAATTTAGATACTGCAAATGAGGCAGCCCGTCAGCACTGAGCAATAGTTCCCAGGTAGCCTGGGACAGCAGAACGTGTTTTGGTGAGAGGGGAGACACTGGCTGGGACGCTGAGCTCATCCCAACTTACTTGAAAAGTGTCCTTAAAAAAACAAATTTCCACACCAGGTACCACTGGTACCCTGACAACTGTGGTGGGGCTTGTGAGGGCAGAAGAGAGGGATTCTGGGGGGAGAGGAATTCACAGTGATCTCCAGGATCCTGTACCTAGATGGTAATGTCTTCTGTGTCTCAGCAACGCACCTCCAGCCACAAACCAGATTGCAAGATGCGTTGCAGAGTTATTAACTCAGTGGCAAGGGGGGAGACTTTGGCAAAGAGAGCTGCTGAGGTGAAGGTTCTTGTACCTGCATTGTCTGGCCAGGCTGTGTGGAAGAGGACCGAGGAGGAGGCAGTGCTAGGCAAGGATGGGAGTAGAAAGAGGAGGGGTCGTTTTATCTATCCCCGAGGGACAGTGCAAGATTGTTCCCTACAATTTGTTTCCCCTCCTGCCTGCTGTGCACCCGCTCTTTCCCCATGATGGCGCTCCAGTGGGGTGATGATTCCACCTCCCGTTACAGGAGGCTCCGATTCCACACGGTCAGGAGACTTTTAATGTTCATCTTAAATGCTCCTTTGCTTAATCCCATGGCTCCTCGTTCTGTCCCATTGGATCACTCGACGCAGCTCCTCTCCCTGCGTGGTGATTATACACTGATAGGCCCCCTTAGTCATTGTTGGGATGAGGCAGGCATCCTCTGGGCACGTCTACACTGCAAAACAAGCCCTGTGGCAGCAAGTCTCAGCGCCCATGCCGCTTGACTTGAGTTCGCGCTATGGGGCTAAAAATAGCAGTGTAGCTGTTCCTGCTCCCCCCTCACACCTTGCCAGTGAGTCTCAGCTGGGACTCGTAGACCTTCTGTAGCGGGGTAAGAAGAATTCAGTCTCCACAGCCCATTCATGTCTTTGTCTCTCTGGGGATGCCAAACAGATGTCTGAGCTGGGACGTTGGGGCTGGGTCCTGTGTAGGATTGTGGTGCAGTGTCACGTCTGGGACCAGAATGCAGGCCTGAACACTGTTTCCTGCTACCTATGGATCGGACCTGTCTGTTGGTAGTTTCTAACCAGCGGTGATACTTGTTCTGTTGTTGCACCTTTCTGAACTAACCTAGTTCTTCTGAATGATCCCATATGGACCACTAGGTTATGCGAGGTTAGGGCCATGGAAGGGTGACTGCCTCATCTCCTGCTTTCTTTGCCTGAGTCCCACGCATGCCTCATGTACACAGTCTGTGCTCACATGCGCTCTATAAGCACCTGCCTAGAGGCACAGATTTGCATGTGTAGAGAGTGCTGTGTCACAAATGTTACGTTTTATGATCATTACCTTGACAAATCACAATTACACCCTAGGGCGATGCTGATAATTATTTCTCCAAAGCTGGAGTCATTTTTTCCCCCCAGTGACCTCAAATTATCCTCGAACGATACAAACTTCCTCAGTGCTGGGAGACTTTTTTTTATGTGCCCGTGGGGAGGGGGAGTTGAGGGGAAATCCATCCATTTAATAGGGAAAATATTGCCCTTGTAAGTATTTATGTGTCTGTATTTCCCTTTGATGCTCGGTTACTGATTCCATTTTATAACTTCCATGTTGAGTGAATTAAGTCTTTCATGCCCGTAGTTATTAAATGTATGTGATAAGTGCTTTATAATGCTGTAAAGGATGGCTTGATTTCTTTATGGCTTCCTCAGAAACTCTTATGGAGTATGCAGGTATGGGTGAATGCAAATCAGAGACCTGTGCTCTGTTGTTTAATCTCCCTACGTACAGCCAGGGTCTTCATTGTGCTATGGACTTTCTTCTCTGTCTCTCATGGAGCATGTAAAGTCGCATGGCAAGGCTGCAGTCAGGACAGACAGTTTCCACTTAACCTTGCAGTGGATTGGGGCATATCTTCAACTGCTCCCTGGCACAGGAGAGGAGAATCCAAAATCAGATTCCACACAGATTCCTCTTCTGGGGCCGAGCTGAGAAGCAGGGCTGAGTTATGACAAATAGGGACTGATGTCTTTGGAGAGGTAAGTTTTGTTCAGTGTGCTCAGCAGTGAATGAGCTGGTTCTGGATGTCCCATGAATGTGACCTACACTCTGCCTCTCCCCTAGGGCAGTTAGGGTCAAGGAGAAAGCTGAAGTCCTCCTCTGCCACACATGCTAGACAGCTAACACGGGTAGCTTAAGAATGCTACTGAGAGCCACAGATGTCCACATCATCTGGGCAGCGAAATTTCCTGCCTCTGCCGGATTGGAACTGTAGCAGCCTTGTGGAGAACTGCCCTGAGGTCTGCCTTTGGCCTCGAAGGAACTAGCCACGCTTCACCTTCCCACACGTATCCTCTGGCTCCAACAACTGACTGAGGTGGATTGCCATTGGCTGGACGTTTAGGAATTCGTAATGAATTGAACTGTGAATAGCCAAAGGCCAGTTGCTTAGGAGCCACCGTTAGCCAAGTACCAAATGCCACAGGGATTTGAATGCAGGTGGAGCTTTGCGGGTACGCGGACCAATTTCTCTTGAGCGCTTTGAGGGGAAGGAGTGACTGCTGTTCACTGAAGCATCTGCCCCTGCCAGGCGTGTGGAGTCCAATACAGTCTTCCCTGATGTTGCCTCTAAGCCCACAGGCACTGGCCAACAGGAGACATGATGCTTGATATAGGGGGGTTGTAAATGACGGGAAGGGAGGTCTGTGTTCACTAGGGGAGAGAGACCTTGAGCCCTGCACAGCTCCTGCACTATCAGATAGGCTGGCTGTACCTGAACACTAAGGCAGGAGGAGCAGAGACACTCTGTGTGGTGGCCTCTTTTATCCTCACTGGAAGGCAAAGGCCTCTTCAAACACACTCCCCCTTCTTGCCTACCCGGAAGGGTTTAGCAAAAGCCAGCCGGTGCAGGCTGATGGGGTGTGTGGGGGGGGTGGTGGAGCCAAGTCTGTTGCTGCTCTGATCTGGTGGAACTTGCCAGGAATTGTTCATTTATTCATTGTCAGTTGTTGCCTTTGATCCCTGGACTGAGCCTCTGAGTTCTGAGGTTTTCACAAAAATGCATCTGAAAATTAAAGGGGGGTGGGAAATTGCTCAGCGCTGACTGTGAGCATCTGGGCAGCAGCAAGCTGCGTGAAACTGTTCAGCCGTCGCTTGCGGGTGTGACTGGGGTTACAACAGAGGGGGCTCCTAGAGAAAACTCAGGGTACTGACCTTCATGCCCTAGCACGGTGCCGGCCCTCGTGTGCTGTTGGAGGGGGCTGTTCTTCAGATGGAACATAAAACCAAGGCTCTGTCCACTGGGTAACAACTCCCATGGCACTCCTTACAGGAGTCAGAGTGCTTGCCCCTACGCCTTCCATCTCAGGGAATTATTTTGCTGGCTTTAAATTCCCCATGCGGTTTCAGTCGGAGACAGGATTCTGCGTAACTTCCTTTCTGTCCTTAACCTTGTGTCATGTCGCTGTGCGGCTGCCTGCCTCTTCCAGGTGAGCAGAGGTTAAGTTCAGTGAAGGAAGAGTGACCCCTGTACGCAGAGCTCTAGTTAAATGGGTCGGGATCCATTGGCACTATGTAACCATCAGTCTTTGCTAATATCATTGTGACGGGACTGGCACCCAAAGGGTGGTGACGTGGGCAGAGGCGGAGTGCACTCTGTACTGCAGTCGTTAGCAGGATGATGGGTGCTCTAGAGATTGCCTGGAGACGTCACCAAACACTGTGGAATTGACCCCGGATCTCTAGCATCCCGTCTACAAAAGGCAGTGGGTCCAATGGATTGTCAGCGGCTCATTGGTATTCCCACAGGTAATTGCTGCTTTGCATTGGAGTGGCCTCCCAGATCGGCGCGCCAGCCACAAAACATGCTGAAGTGGGTTTCAAAGGAAGTCCTTGAACCTATCGACTTTTTAAAGTACCCGTCAGCCTGAGTTGCACGGTCTGTGGCTTGCTTTCTCCTGACAGCTGGGGAGAGGCAGAGAGCTGGATTCTATTGGCTGCTGCTTTTAAAAGAAAGCCCTCTTCTCCCCCCGCCCCCTCCCTCACGTTCATATCTGCATGGTCTGGAGCTGGTGTGCCAGAGAGTTTGTTTATAATGCTAAACGTATCAGATAGTTGAAAGCTACTGCTCCTGTCTAGATCACTAGACATAATACACCTGGATGACAAATCAATTTCCTCGTTGCCCTACAGGGGTGTGGAGTCAAATGTGTGGCTTGCATTTCCATTGTGCGTGTGTTTGTTTGAGTGCTGCTTGCTTGCTGGAATCCAGCACTTATTTCGCAGCCCAGCATCCAAACACAAATGTGGGTCTTGAGCAATGTTCCCTCTCATTTTTGACAGGCCGTGTGCGCAAAAAAATGTCTTCTGTGCAAATTGTTGTGCTTCTGTGCAAATGTGTGTTTCGCCGTGTGCGCGGGGTTTAGGATCTGCGTGCGTGCGCAAACGTGCAGAGCTTAGAGGGAACAGTGATCTTGAGCTGCGTGTCTCTAAAGGGGCCATGTCATCTACTCAGGCGCCGTGGAGAGAGGACATCCTCATGGAAATCCACCCCAGCCTAATTAGGCAAGATACACGTACATGTGTGTGTGTGTGTACACTATGTAGAATGTAATGTAGGCATCTCTCTGGGCATGACTCTGTAGTGTAAGGCATAGGGCTAGGAATCGGGACCTGTTCCCAAGACTGCTGCTGACGTGGCACATGATCTTGGTGAGGTGGATTTAGGCCAATATTTTGAAAAGCGGCCACTCCTTTTGAGGGCTTCAGGCTTTTTTTGGGTGCCCAGTTCAAACCACTTACTAGGGGTCTGATTTCTTGGCGGTACTGAGCACCTGTAGCCCTCATTACTTCCAACTGGTGGTGTAGATGCTCGGCACCACTGAAAATCAGATGCCAGGTGGTCACTCAGAAACGGAAGCGCCCCACGGTAGTGATTTGGTTTTGAAAATCTGACCTCCCACTTCTCTCTCTACCTCTTGTTTCCTCCTCTGCGAAGTAGAGGTAAGGAGACCTCTCTGTTTTGTGCAGTGCTTGGAGATCTATGGGTGACAGTGCTAAGTGGTAGGATTGTACTGTGCAAACTCCCATAGGCTGTGTAACTGACTAATAATGAAGCTCAAAAAAGTGAACGTTACTTCTAGTGTAGCATGAAAATGTTGGGTTCGCTGCTCATAGCAAACTGCAATTCAGGCTGGACTGAAATAAAAAGCCTTTAGTATATGAAAGTGACTCAGCGTACGGTGTTGTGTGATTATCGTGTGTGTCTGTCTGTCTATGCCCTCATGCGGTGTATATGATTATAGGTTATTAACATGTGAAAGGGTCACTGGCTTCCCTCATGGGACAAGAGACTGGAGCCCAGGTTTGCTGAGCTGTCTCTGCAGGCGGCAGCAGTCTGGTATAAAGCCACTTCCAGAATTGTTCTTCCATTGTAGATGCTTGTGTGTGTGTGTCTGAGCTATGGGGACTGGATGCTGGCACTAGGGATCTTAGTTCCGTTTCCCACTCCTCAGCCGTCATGTTCAATTATGTGGACAGAGAGTGGCTCTGACAGGGAAATCAAACAGGGAGCATTTGTATTTAATGCCCGTGAAACAGAGGGACATGTGGTTTGAAAGCCTCCTCTGCTCACCTTGGCCATGGCGCCCACAGCTCATAGACTCATAGACTTTAAGGTCAGAAGGGACCATTATGATCATCTAGTTTGACCCCCTGCACAATGCAGGCCACAGAATCTCACCCACCCACTCCTGGAATAATCCTCTCACCTATGTCTCAGCTATTGAAGTCCTCAAATCATGGTTTAAAGACTTCAAGATGCAGAGAATCCTCCAGTAAGTGACCCGTGCCCCATGCTGCAGAGGAAGGCAAAAAACCTCCAGGGCCTCTGCCAATCTACCCTGGAGGAAAATTCCTTCCCGACCCCAAATATGGTGATCAGCTGAACCCCGAGCATGTAGGCAAGACTCACCAGCCAGACACCCAGGAAAAAGTTCTCTGTAGTAACTTCTAACATCCCATCATTGACCATTGGTCCTATTTACCACTGATGGCAATTAATTGACCTTTGACTAAGATCATGTTATCCCATCAAACCATCTCCTCCATAAACATATCTAGCTTAATCTTGAAGCCAGATAGGTCTTTTGCCCCCACTGCTTCCCTTGAAAGGCTGTTCCAGAACTTCACTCCTCTGATGGTTAGAAACCTTCGTCTAATTTCAAGTCTAAACTTCCTGATGGCCAGTTTATATCCATTTGTTCTTGTGTCCACATTGGTACTGAGCTGAAATAATTCCTCTCCCTCCCTGGTATTTATCCCTCTGATATATTTAAAGAGAGCAATCATATCTCCCCTCAGCCTTCTTTTGGTTAAGGTAAACAAACCAAGCTCCTTGAGTCTCCTTTCATACGACAGGTTTTCCATTCCTCGGATCATCCTAGTGGCCCTTCTTTGTACCTGTTCCAGTTTGAATTCATCCTTCTTAAACATGGGAGACCAGAACATGTGCTTCGAGTGCTAAGTCTCAAGACAGCTTTCTGCCAGAGTATTGGTCACCTAGCCTTGCTCGATAAGAACCCTGTGTGTAAAGTCAAAATTAATTTCATCTTTATTAACAAACTCACGAGTAGCAAGACAACATAAAGTCTAGTCTTCTCCAGGCTCATTTCCCTCAGGTGCTATACTTCAAACCCAGTATACTATACATCTGTCATGGCAGCAACACTAAAGCCTGCTTCCTGCTGTCCTTCTCCTTCCCACTGGAGGGCCCTCTCTCTGGGCTTGACATTTCTGGGTGGTGGAGATGGCTTCAGCCCACGTTTCTGTCCCTGCTCCAGTGTGTTTTGTCCAGCCTATCACAATTCTCATCTATTCCAGTCCTGGAAGCCCCATGCTGCTCTGAAAATGTATCTCTGCCCTTTCTCCCTAATAATTTCAGTACCACTTGGAGTCTCTTGGCCAACTCTTGGCCCGAGTTCTGTTCCGCCAATGATTTGCAGGATCATTGTCTAGTGCCCAAGAATCCAAAATTGCTTTAATGTCCTGTTTCTCAGTCCCACTGGAGTGCAGGTCCCAGCTGACTAGTAGGTTTAGAGTATGGTGTAATCTAAACTAGCAGACAGAAGCCAGTTGGGTTTTGTTTTGGGTCCCTAAATGGCTCTGGTTGCATAGACAACTGTGAAACTTGAGGAAATCACTTCTCTTCTGGGTCCTTGCTCTTCTTGGATCCACATGATGTGAACAGAGAAGAAGTACCTGGGATACAGTGAAAGTAGGCCCATTCACTAAGATGGAAGCTCACTATATTCCCCAAGGTTCTGCAGACTTAATGAAAAATCCCCTTGTTTGGTTGCAGTGGGAAGGTTCCTCCCCCTCTCCAGACTCTTGCATGAGTTCATCTGCCCTTCTCACTTCAGAAGGTGATGCTCCTGCACCGTGTGGGTCACTTGAGAGGCCAGTCCACCCAGGGGCTGAACCTGCTGCCAGGGATGGGGACAAGTCAAAGCCTGAGATCTGGTCAGTGTCTCCAAACCTCTGGGCCTGCCTTCTAAATAGACACTTTTTACATTGACTAAATAGAAATATACAGGGATTTTCCACCCACCCACCTGTTGTAGTCTTGCTTCTCTTGTCAATACACCTTAAGGTACAGGTCCAATGGGGAGCAGAACCTGTCCTGGATTTTTGTAGTCTCTGGGGAAAGAAGATTTGAACTGGATTTGTGGTTTTTGGGATGGACTGAGTACAACTCCCAGCAGAAACTAAATTACATGGGCCTTAGCATGCGCTGCAACTGAATGTGAAGTTAAGTGGGTTCCCACCTCCCTTAATCTCTGTAGTAGCTATAAACTGAGGCCAGGGTTCAGGCATCTGTTGTAGATGCCTTCAGATTCCAGAGAGCTGGCAGTTTATGGCCCAACTGCTTGTCAGTTCAGCGTGGGAGGAGCTTTGCGTGCCAACCCATGTTTCCCATGGAGCTTGTGTAGCCTCTGAGTGTGTCTGTTGGTGTGAAGGGTGTTCTTCCCCCAGGCTTGAGGACAGGGAAACTCATGTGGGAGCAGAAATTATCCCATTTTCATAGACTCATAGACTTTAAGGTCAGAAGGGACCATTATGATCATTTAGTCTGACCTCCTGCACAATGCAGGCCACAGAATCTCACCCACCCACTCCTGCAATAATCCTCTCACCTATGTCTCAGCTATTGAAGTCCTCAAATCATGGTTTAAAGACTTCAAGATGCAGAGAATCCTCCAGTAAGTGACACGTGCCCCATGCTGCAGAGGAAGGCGAAAAACCTCCAGGGCCTCTGCCGATCTACCCTGGAGGAAAATTCCTTCCCGACCCCGTCCTGTGAAGGGTGGTGAGAGGGACTCGGGTGAGGAGCCTGTCACCTCTAGTTCACCTATTCCAGTTCAACCTAGGTCTGCTCAACGGACCACCTGCAATGAATTGGTGGGTCTTGCCCTACTTCCCTGTAGACAAGGTCCACTTCACACAACCGACTATTGTCATGGATGTTAACTAGCCCTTTGTTGGCTGTGTCAGCAATGAGGTCAAGCACTGAATGGGCAGGGAAGACAAAATGCTCCTCTGTTCTCTAGGTTGGGCTCCCGCCAGCTCAGAGTTGAGGCCCACTAACAGGAGTCTGTGCCTATAGGGGTATATCTGTACAGCTAGTGGCAGTGACAGCGGTTGACAGCGGTGTAGACGTTTGGGCTCTGAAGCCTAGGGAGGGACGGGCTCCAGAGCCTGAGCTCCAGTTTGAGCCAGTGTCTACACAGCTGTTTTTAGTACTGTAATGCAAGCCTCAGTCTGTAGACCTGGGTGCTGAGGCTTGCTGTAGCTTGCCGTGTAGACGTACCCTAGGAATTAACCAATACAGCAGTGCCAGCTTTGGGTTCTTTTCCCCATTCTCTATAGCACGCCTGTCCAACTGCCTCAAGTGCCTGAGGAACTCATTGTGAAGACACATTTTACAAACTAAGTCAGATACCATGTCACGTAAATACTCCCCAGCCAGCAAAGAGTAGAACCCCACCTATCACTCCCATTAGCAGAGTGGATAAATATATGTATGCTGTGTTGCTGTAGCCACTTCACCTTGAATGGTCCGTTGAAATGTTTGGCATAACTAGTTAACACACAACTTGTCCCACCTTGTATTTAGCTGCGACACTGAGTACATGTCCCTGATCTTAAGAGCTCTGTGTAAGCTCGAAAGCTTATCTCCCTCCCCAACAGAAGTTGGTCCAATGAAAGATATTACCTCCCCGACCATGTCTCTCTGGATTAAATGTATGACCAGGTCCTTCCATTCTTGTTATACAGTACATAGCAATCACCCCAACCAAAGCACCTGGCCCCAAACCCTGCTTTGCAAATCCAAGTTCTGGCCAGGAAAGGAGGGATGAGGCGTATGGACCCCATCCAGCACTTGGCAGGGAAGGAGTTATCCCTCTTCCTCCTGGCTGGAGGATGGCCCCCTGGACTGGCACTTGTGAGCTGGGTTCAGATCCCTGCTCTGACATATGCTCCCTGTGCAACATTTAATCTCTCTGTGCCTAGCTTCCCCAATAAAATGGGGCCAACGATCGCTCAGAGACTCATAGACTTGAAGGTCAAAAGGGACCATTATGATCATCTGGTCTGACCTGCTTCACATTGCTGGCTACAGAACCTCAGCCACCCACTCCTGTAATAGACCCGAGCAGCTCCTTGCCTCACTGGAGTGAGGTGAGGACAAATCCGCTAGAGCGCGTGAGGTGCTACAGGGATGGGGCCATAGAAGTAGACCAATCCCTAGAGAGAGCTCACACATCCCAGCGGGCTCTAGGCAAAGTGGCTGCAGGGGAGTTACTGGGGAGCCAGGTTGCAATGGACAAGTGGCTTTTCTTCCTCCCCTGTCTCCCTGCTCCTCTTGCTGGTGGTGGGTTGGGTGGGGAGCTCCAGGTGGGGTAGTGACAGCAGCAATAGCTGCTAGCAGGGAGGGTAAGGGGGCGAATGGTGCAGAAAGGGGCAGAACAAGGGAACCTTCTTCAAGGGTTCCCTTGTTCTGCCCCTTCCCCCTACACCTGTCTCAGGCTCCTACTGCCCCCATAACCCTTTCCCCCCAGTAGCTTCAGGCTCTCTTTCCCCCTCCCCACACCATCCCCCCCACCAACCAATCTCCCCTCCAGACTCTTTGCTACAACACCCCATCCCAACAACCCCTGCTCCCCACTGGCTGCCCCAGGCTTCCCCCAAGCCCTCCTTGCTTTTGTGTGTCTGTGGGTACAGGGACTGGGTTCCTGCTGCCGCCACAACTGCCCCTCTGCTCAGAGCAGGGGCGTGTAGAGGGGAAATCATTGACTTTTCCCCATCGCAGATGGGCTGCTCTTTTACTCCTTGGGTTTGGCTGGGGCCGGTTGCACCTTGCACCTTACCTTTGGCTGAGGGCGTGGCCCCTTAAAGGGCCAGGATACTCTTAACACTTTGGTGCTGCACAATATAGCCCCCGCCCATTGGTGTTTAAACTCCATCTGCGCAGGCAGAATCCTTTCCCGTGGCAAGTGGCCTGTTCCCCGGGAACTGGGGTAAAGCTGCCTCCTTCGTGAAGCTGCCGGCGTGGTCCATAGCAAGTGAGGGTAGAATGGAGCGGCTGCCTCTCCGGGCCAGTCTGGATTAACTTATTTTAAGATTCATCTGTTTCATTATTGCCCTAGCCACAAACTTGGGCATGTGCCCGTATCATATCTCCACGGTGCTGTTCCTCCTTTCTCTGGCTCTGCTCGAGGGACGAGCAACAGATACAGCTACTGGACCAGGCTGCCGCCTTGGTCAGGCGTTTATTCCGAGCTCTCTAGCTTACAGAGCAGCAGGCAGAGCCTCTGGCTTTGTAGAAACCGTGTCCCCTGTGGAGAGAGAAACAGGCTTCCTTGGCACCGTAAGCCGTCTGGTGCACCTCAGCTCCACCTCCCTATATGATCCCTGTGACCTTCAACTTCCCCTGGCTCCAAGGAGCTTTTGAAGATGAGCCGCCACTCAAATGGGTCTTCAGTGTCATGTGCCCCACAGGCTCCCCTGCTTAGCCCAGGACCACAGACTTGCCACTGACTCCTATCAGTTGTTCCCTTACCCGGGAGCAAGGAAAGACCTGCAGAGGCTCTGCACACTTAACCCTGGGGACGCCTGTGCCCCATTATATGCAGGGATGCCCCTTCCCCATGTGCTGAAGAGCCTGCTGATTTGAAACGGGAAATCGGATCTACCGTCGTCACTACTAATTCTGGTTGGTGGATCAGCTGTCTGGGGGGTGGAGATATATATCTTCCTACTGTATTTTCCACTCCATGCATCTGAGCTTATGCCCAAATAAATGTGTTAGTCTCTAAGGTGCCACAAGGGCTCCTCGTTCTTTTTGCGAATACAGACTAACACGGCTACCCCTCTGAAACTTTGCGATGAGGGCTGTTTTCAGAGGTGTCTGCCTTCCAGAAGCTTCAGAGACCAAGGGCCCTTAACTCTAGCTCTTGCACATGGGGATGTTGTATGTTGTCGCTGGGCTGGACCCATCCGCGGCCATATTGAAGACTGGGTTTTTTTGAATCTGTGCGGGTCAGAGCTGAGCGCACTTGAGCCTTGAAGGGACCTTATCTGTTTGTTGGGCAGCTCAGCCAGAGGAGCAAACCCCTCATCTCTCCTCCACCAGGAACAGGGATCCAGAGTCAGTTTGGGGCTCAGTAGCCCAAGTTTTAAATATTGCATTAGCCTTTTGCCCAGTGGCACTGGTGTTTCTCATGTGGGGATCTCGATCTGTATCTCTGCTTGGCAGAATCACACACACACACACACACACACACACACACACACACACACACACACACACACACACACACACACACACACACACACACACACACACACACACACACACACACACACACACACACACACACACACACAGAGTGACTTGCCCCAAACTCCTCCCGTTGGCTACATTAACCATTCCCAGGTGCCTCCATTGGCCCCTTTAATGAAATATTACAGGACGGGACCAGAGAAAACCCAAGGTGATGGCTTGACCCCCAAAGCTGCAGAGAACTGGAAATAAAAAAACCAAGAGAAATTGTTTTGGGGGGATTATAATGGAACCCACATGGGCGCCAGGGTGCAGGAGCAGCAGCTTTTGTGGCTGTTGCAGATGCAATAGTGTCTATTCCCCACACCCTCCCCGTGCATAAGGCTTTGGGCAAAGCCAGGGAGTGGATGTCTCCTATGAACAGTTTCCTGGGTGTTGCCTGTGTCATGCAGCACTGCACCTGCGTGGAACAGAGTAACTGTCCTGTTGTGCCTTGGGCTGAGCCTTTCCTTCCTCTCCACAGACACATAGAGAACTGGAAGAACTTGCAGACGCTGAATGCTGTCGACATGGAGCTGTACACGGGACTCCAGAGGCTGTGAGTATCATGCATGGGTGAGGGTGAGAGACCTGAAGGGTGGTGTGGGGGCAGCCAGTTCGGGTTGCAGCGGGGAGATATTGCTCCTTTCATCCTACGGCCTCTGACCTATGATGCTGAGAGCATGACTGACTGTTCCCAGGCAGATGTAGTACCTTGCCTTTCTCCTTAACTTTTGGTGCTTACCGGTCCTAGAAGGAGCCCTGGTCAGGCAGACACAGCTCTGCCTATACACTTCAATGCTAACCTGGATCACCCCCGGCTAGTCCAGATCTGGGTCCATACGCTGCACTGCTCCCCACAGATGTGAAACGCCAGCTATTTCTATCTATCTATCTGGTTACTTCTCGGCATACCCTTGTGAGGTAGGGAAGTATTCGAATCTCCATTTTGCAGAGAGGGAGCCGAGGTAGTGATTTGTCAGTCGCACGGGAAGTCTGCGGTACAGCCAGGAACGGCTCCCAGACCTTTTAAATCCCATTCCAGTGCCTTAAACTGTCCCTGTGCCTCTCTTGAGCAGACACTGGATTATATTGGGTGATGGTTCTGTAATGTGGACTGACGTCCACCGGGGGTTAAATTGAAACTCTCCAACCTCATTTCCGTGGGAAACCTACAGTATATCGCCCAGCTTCCTGTACTCGGCTCCCCAGCAAGCAGTGCACCGAACCAATCCCCAGCATGCGCAGCCTGGGCTGCTGGTTGGGATTTAGTGTAGGAAAGCTGCAATGGAGTCTGGTATCTTGTCCATAGAGGAGATTAAGAAATCCTGTCCCTGGTGCTGATTTAGCTCTGCCAGAGCACAAGAGGAAGAGAATCCTTCTCGGCTCTTCTTATCATGCTGGGAAAAACTCACTTGTCCTCAGGTGCTCAACACAAAGGTATTTTCTCCTGGGTTAAATGTGTGTGGTGCTCCCCAAAGGACGTATATGTCCATCACAGATCTCTAGAACAATGGGCCCAAGGAAACTCTGGAGCAGAAGTAGCAAGGGCTGTGGGGGGTGCAGTCAGGATTGAGGGGCACTGGCAGAGATGTGTTTTGGGAGCTCAGGAGTGGAGTAGCAGGGAGTGCGGCTGGTGAAGACCAAAGTGCATTGATGATGCTATGCGGGGAAGCCCAGGGCTGCAGTAGCAGGGAGTGGTGTGGGTCAGGATTGCGGTGCATTGGCAGAGCTGCGTAGGAGAGGCTCGCACTGGCTGCTCATGGTACGCCTGATCTTGACAGTACTAGCTCTATCAGATTAAACTGAGACAACCAGACTCCTCTCTATTTGTGACTTTACCCAGGTCTTCCGAGGCGAGCGATTAAAGCGTTCACCCCTCCCCACGCTCGCTAGCTCCCCGAGCGTCCGCTCCTGAAACTGTCTTGCTCGGCCTGTCGCTTTCAGTTTTATGGGCCTTGTCTCTCGACCGTCTCCTCGAGTTTAGCACAGGGTTTTGAATGCCCATTGATCCTCAGTCTTTACTTCATCACTGTCCTTTTAAATCTCCTTCCAGGACAATCAAGAACTCAGGACTTCGCAGCATCCAGCCGCGAGCCTTTGCCAAGAACCCTCATCTGCGCTACATGTGAGTAACGTTGCCTCCCTGCCCTGCTGTTCCCTTTGGAAAGGTTCTCTCCAGTGCTGCCGCCCCTCGGGGGGAAGCCAGGGGCAAGGGTGAAAGGAGAGATGCAGGAGGGAGAAGGAGAGAGCAGTAATGAAAGGTGAATTAAGGAAGGGAGTAGAAGACCAGAGTGAAGGGGATGGGGGGGAAGGGCACAGAGAGGGAGATGTGGGGAAAGTGAGAGCACCGAACAGTTCTCTCCTGCTGGGAAGCCGACACATTTAGGTGTCTAAGAACTGGGCTGGCTTTGATTGTGGCGCTAACGAGCGCTTGCCTCATTAGCACCCCTGCAGCGGCCAGCGGAAGTTTCCCTTTCTGTGGAGTTCAGGGGACTGCGGGCGTGGCGGGGGGGGTGTGTGTGTGTGTGGTGGCAGCATGCCATAGTGCAGAGCCTAAGCCTGCATCGCTCATTAACATTTAACAAATACAGAGCGCTTTGCAGACACAGATCTTGCTGTCGCTTCAGGCACGTGGCTGACAGCTGTGCTCCTAATTATTGACTTGTTAAACAGGCGTTTGAGGTGGGCCCAAGGCACAGATACTCCCTGCTGGAGGTTATTGGAGGATAAGGGGAGATGGTAAGAAAGTGGTGCTCTGGAATTTGGTATAGGAAGGAGGCAAGCCAGTAGGTAGCGTTTTCCAGAGGAGTATCTGGGAAGGTTGGACTGTGTCCCATGGAATGTACAAGCCCTGGAGACTGATGGGTGACATTTATCTCTTCAGAAAAGGCAGGAGTAGCAGCATGTGTGCAAAGCACATCAAGGGCCTGAAATAATTTGTCTGAGTGAGTGATATGGGATCAGACCCCTCTGAGCTCCAGCGTAAAGACTAGAGGTGCGCTGATTGGTTATTGAGAGACTTCCGGTGCATTGTGTGTGAGCCCATGTGCTTGCTCTGAATGGTGTGCTGTCAGCCATTTCAATGAAAACTGGTGATAACTTTAAAAAAATCATATTTTTGTTTCTATGGGCATGTGTTGCCACCCATATGGGCATGTTACTGGTGAGAAGAGATGGGGTATACTTGCCGCTTGTTGCGTGTGCAGAGCTCACGTTAACACAAATGCCTAAAAGCGTCATTGTAAAAGCTCGTTACAGTTGCTAAGTGACAGTAATGCACTTACCTAACATTTGCAAAACCCAAGCACGTAAAATCAAACACACAAATAGTTAAGGACGTCACAGAACTTGAACTGCCCACCTAATAAACACACTGTTCTTACTGAGCATAAAGGAATGCATATTTCAACACAATGCAACAGTTTTAATTTTGACCCATGGATTTTTTTTTAATGTCTACTCTTGCCTGTTTTGGTTGGGATATCTAAATATTTTCTTTGGCAGAATATTGTTGAATGAGGAAACTGCATAATGCGTTTAGTACTGGGCAGTTGAATTGTTGGGTAAAGTAGCTATGGTTGCTGATTCTTGGGAGTAATGTTGTCTATAGTCGGTAAGGAGCATAACTATTGATTCATGGTAATGTTGTGTAGGTGAACTTGCATTAGAGGCTGATCAATATGTGCCATTAGTGTGTACATATGCAATTATTACTTCTCTTTCTGAAAGAGCTCAGTTTTGTAGTTTGAGATGGCTGGACAAATCACTTTTATTTTGGGGCAGAGTTAAGGCTGCTGCGTGGTAATGAAATGTTTGTTTACTACGTGGGCTATGTAAGATTTAAACATCCTTAGCCTGAGATTCCTTTCCTTGCCTTGAAGTGCTTGGGTCTGCTACTATAGGTAACTACATTGTTCAGTTAGTATCCTTAACTTTTTTGTTTGTTTGTTTAAACTACGTAGCTGGGCTTTGGTGGTATGTCCTAGGCATGCTTAGTCCTTCACGTGGGAGCATGGAGCTTGAGAGGAGGAAATACGTCTGTTCTTCTGTCCAAAGAAAGGTCAGCCCCGGGTTCTGGTTGGTTGTTCAGGCACATCATCTTGCCGTGGGGCCCCCTCCATGCCTGATGGTCACGGTTACCTTTTTCCTATAGTGGCTTGGATCATCTCTGGAATTACCTGTCTGCTCCCCGGAGAGCTTCCCCGCTCACCATGCCAGCCACTCAAACGAAGAGACCTCTCTTAACTCTGGCGTTTCACAGTGTAAAGCGCTGTTGATTTGAAGTAAGAAAATGTATCGTGGTGGTGGGAGGAGCCCAGACCTTGGTCTCTCTGTCACGCTTTGCTGTTCATCGTGGTGTCTGACCTCATGGAAAGGCTGGAAGTTCTTAGCTCTTAAACGTCCTGATCCTAGAGAAGTGGCTTTAATGATAACGCAAAGAGGTGATTTCTCAGATAGTGGAGCGAGATAGATGGGGGCAGGACAGGGTTCTGAGTCCAACTGGACCAGGATTTGGGCTGCTGCTGGTTGTCTAGACAGTCTGCCCCCCGCTTTACTACCTAAGCTTCCTGTGGCTCCCTTGTCTCGGACTGTGGCAGGCCGTCTCACCTCAGCCAGTGGGTCTGCCACATGAACATCTGGTGGCCCTCGGGGGGACCTCTCCAGAGAGACAGCACGTGAGACCGCGCCAGCATGGCAGGGCAGCTTTCAGGCTCCTAGCCAGCCACTGCCTCGGCAGGAGCTCAGCCTGCTGGGGACCTGACATTTTCGGAGGCAGCCTCACATTGGAGCTGGAGATAAAAGGATTAGTGGAAATGTCACTTTCTGCTCGGAGTCTCAGGCTGCTGTCGCTGGGTACAGTGGCTGGTGAGATCAAGGAATACTGCCCCGGTCCCCAGCAAGGGGAATGGCCTCCATGAGCCACACCTGGAAGCAAGGCGAGGCCAAGACCTGCTGGATGGTGTTGTCACTCACTGTACTTGAGGCTCAGCTAGCCAGGGCCGTGAGAAGGGGAACCCAGGGGCCAGGTGAGGACGCAGCATTGCAGGGGACATCGCCTCTTTCCTCTCCACCACCTCATTTGGGGGTCTTGTCTCTGTGTGTGTGTTGCGGGGTTGGATACTTTGCAAATGGATTCTGAGGCACCGAACACCAGCGGCTTGACCGGGGAATTACGGAGAAGCTGAATGGGGAAGATTGAGGGGTAATAGTGCAGGTGTGTTGGAGCCCAGGACTGGAATTGCAGGGGGTGCTGGAAGCTGGGACTGAGGAGCAGCAGCACACTTGTGTCTTGGGGAAAGCTTGTGTAATCATTTAACTCCGGCATTTCACAGTCTAGCGAGCTGTTGGGGGAGGGTAGCTCAGTGGTTTGAGCATTGGCCTGCTAAACCCAGGGTTGTGAGTTCAATCCTTGAGGGGGTCATTTAGGGATTTGGGGCAAAAATCTGTCAGGGGACAGTACTTAGTCCTGCTAGTGAAGGCAGGGGACTGGACTCAATGACCTTTCAAGGTCCTTCCAGTTCTATGAGATAGACATATCTCCATATAAGCTGCTTTATTTGTTGATGGTGGGGTTTTTTCCTCTCTGAGGGAAATCCCAGCACCATCCACCTCTCTATCTTCTCTCCCCTTCCACCCACAGCTTTGAGAGGTTTCCTCCTGTCAGACAAGCTGGGGTTCTCTGCCTTCTCCCAGCTTCTTCTATTTCTGTTCCTTGCTCCATGCATTTACAAGTCTTCAGACCCCAGCTGTGCAATCAAGATGATCACTTACTCCAGCTCTAATTGTAGGAGCTCTGGTTTGTTGGGGTTTATTTAAGATAATGGCTCTGAATGATTTTTTTTCCTGCACAGAGTAAGAAAGGGAAGGTGAAGCCATTGAGCGGTTTTGCAGCGTTCAGCTTCTGGAAGTGTCTGAATATTCCAGTGCCTTCTAACGGGTCATAGCTGCCCTTGAGTGGTTAGTCGGCCCTGCACACAGTCCTTGGTATGTGATGTGTCAGGGGTGGGGATGGGAAGAAGAAGTGAGTGACTGATGGAAACAAACCCTGGACTGGAGGTATATGGTTCCATAAATAGCCTTAGCCCACTGTGACATACTGTATCTTGGGGGAGCATCTGATAACCCCCATAGGCCTAATTTTTATATAGTTGTGATCTTTCATATAAAGCATGCCTTGTAAGGTATCAGGGGAAAGGTTATGATCTGCTGAAAATCATTTCTCTATCCATATATGTATGTGGATGCAATGCAATGACTCACCTGCATGGGACCACACCAAGGGAATTGTTCAACCTTCCCTGGAGACTCAGCAATGCCCCAGACATGCCTGGACTTGTGCTCTCCAAACCCATGGGACTGAGGTTATAAAACAGACACAGGGGCCACATGTGGGGTCTTTCTTCCTTACCCACCCATGCTGGAAGCAACAAGGACACTGAGAAGACTTAAGCAGAAGACATTGGCCCAGGTTTCAAGGGGGAAATCTGTGACTATGGACTGCAATATCCAGTGGGGTGAGAAAAACTGCTTAATCTAGATGTTGTCCAATCTAATCGGGTTGAGAGTTTAGACCAGCGGTGGGCAACTTGCAGCCCATCAGGGTAATCTGCTGGTAGGCTGTGAGACAGTGTTTACATTGACCGTCTGCAGGCATGGCCGCCCACAGCTCCCAGTGGCCGCAGTTTGCCATTCCCAGCCACTGGGAGCTGCGGGCGGCCGTGCCTGCAGACGGTCAGTGTAAACAAACTGTGTCAGTGTAAACATCGCTGCCTGCCAGCGGATTACCCTGATGGGCTGCAGGTTGCCCACTGGTGCTTTAGACGGTGTGGTTATATTTTCTTTTCTTTTGGTAACTAACTCTGACTTTTTGCCTATCACTTAATATCACTTAAAATCTCTCTTTTGTAGTCAATAAAGTTGTTTAACTGTTTATCTTTACCAGTGAGTTTGTATGAAGTGTGGGTGCAAATCTGCTCAGGTTTACAAAGGCTAGTGTATCTCCACTTTCCATTGTTGAAGTGGTGAACCAATTAATAAATTTGCACTGCTCATCTTGAGCAGTGCAAGATGGTATATTCCTGGGGCACAGTGCTGGGAACTGGGGGGTGGGGGTGGGATTTGGCTCTTGTGCCTTTCTCTGCGTGATTCATGAGTGGCTCTGGGAGCATTCATGCAATTTAGCTGGGTGTGAGGGTCCACATGCGGTTGTGCTGAGTGATAACAGCGCCTGGAGGGGTTTGCTGCTGGTCACTAGTAAGGCATTGAGAGCCAGACCAGGCTGGAGAGAGTTAAAGGGGCACAGCAGTCCCACAGTCCCAGGCTGCACCCTGGGGATCCCATCACACCCACCTCTGGGAGTGAGCAGAGCTAGGTCTCCTGGCCCAGTCAGTCCTGGGTGCCACTGAGTCTGTCGACAAGGGGACAATTAGTCCCAAATAGGGGTGAGGGGGGTTCTAAGGTGGCTGTACCTGCCCCACTGGTAACTGGACTGAGGCCACTGAGGATGTGTCTGTACTGCAATTAAAAACCAGGCTCGCAGGACTCGGGCTAAGGGGTATAAACATTCAGGCTCAGGCTGGAGCCCATTTGGGGACCCTCCCACCTCGCAGGATCCTGGAGCTCAGGTTCTAGCCCAAGCCCTTAAGTCTACACTGCAATTAAACAGCCCTTAGCCTGAGTCAGCTGGCACGGGCCAGCCGCGTGTGTCTAATTGCAGTGTAGACGTACCCTAACTCCTTTGTACAGAAGCTGCTGACCGGCTATCGGAGGGGGATAGCTTTGAGTTTGATCTGAGTCAGATTCAGACTTGTGGCCTATGGCAGGTTTTTGCCAAGACTCTGGAGGCCTCGCTATTGGGCAAGGGCCCCACAGTGATTCTAGTCCCTGGCCCCTTTACTGCGCCGTCTTTGGTGTCATCTTGGCTAACGCCAGGCTTGCTCTGGAGATCCACGCCCCAGGAGGGGTCTGCTTGGGATGCCGTGCATCTGATGCGTATTGCGCATGGGCTTCAGTTATCCAATCCGAGCTTCGGGCCTGGGCACCAAGTAACAAGGATCAGGTCAGGCAGAGATTCCCCAGCCAAACACTTTCAGAGCAGCTCCGTTAAGCACAGGGAGGATTTGCGCTTCATGTGATCAACTCAGTCTTTGAGCTCCAGGTCTTTCCAAGAAACCTGTGGGGTGCTGTAGTTGCTAAAGGGGTCCTTTGGCACTCCATGCCTCTGCCCATGGCTCTTCCCGGGCTGGGAGGGCAGGGTTACCAAGCAGAGCTGGTAGGATGCAGGGAGCCTCTTTGGCTAACACAGCTGCCCTCCCCTCCCAAGTAGGAGAATGTGCTGCCTCTGTCATGGATGTGCCACGCTCTAAGGAGCTGAAATCCCCAGTTGCTGAGGTATGTCCTAATGAGGCCCAGATATCAAGGGAGCTGGAGGGGAAACCGTCTCTCTGCCCTCTCCTTCCCCCCTGCCCCAGCACTCAGGCAGAGCTTCTGCAGAGAGAGGCCAGGGGAGACCCACTTGCTGTGCTTCCATCCTGGGATCTGCAAGAGATGGAGCTGCCGTAAACCCCTCCCTCCCAAAGCACAGAGCTGCCTATGCCCGGAGCCCAGAGTTCTCGTTGCAGTGTGGGAGAGGGTGGATGTGGGATTTATGTTTCTCTGTCTTGTTGACCGAACTGGACTTTCCCTCTTCCCATCCTCCAAAAGATAGACATCAGCCGCCATCTGCTCGTACAATGTGCCCTTGGGAGAGAATAGGAAACAAATGTTCTGGGGGGGACAAGGACTCCAGGAGCTTAGCTGACTGTATGAAACAAATCTGGTGGGTCTGAGATACTTTTTGGGGACTGGGCTACCACAAAACTCACGGCTACAAATGATACTCAGTGGCTCTGCCATTGTGAGGGCCTCAGCTGAGAGGCCCAGGATTGGCTGGGCTCTAGAGGCTGAAGTCTGTCCTTACCCCAAATGGCTCAGGGCTGAAACAGTCCATGGCGTGTGATGGCATGTAGGAAACTCTCCCTGCACAGCCTGTCCCATGGGTAGAGGCCATCAGTGCCAGGGCGGCCAATCTGGCACCAGATTCTCCCCTAAGCGATAAAAAGGACAGCGATAAAACCGAGACTAAAAGCAATCAGGTGGTGTTCTCTGGGGGAAACCAATCCCGTTGCCATTGTCAAGGAGGTTGGGCATAGGGTCTGAGGGCTGGACTGGAAATGGAAGCTAGAGAGGAGAGAAGGAACCACAATGCCACAGACTGGTGTGAGTTAGATATGAATGTATTTGTATGTCTGCTCCGTCCCTTCCATCAGGTCCGTAGTTCCATGCTGGTTGGGAGGCCTGACAGTGTCACCCCTCCCTGCCATTCAGATCAGCTGATGCTGGTCCCAGAAGTGTAAGTCCCTTCAGCCTCCCTTGCATCCCCTTAACAGCCACTGCTGGTCTCCTGTCCCCAGCTCCTTTCCTTGGACTGAGAGCTGAGTCCTTCCCCGTGAACCCCATCGCGTTCTACCCCCCCCGGTCTCAGGTCACCCGCTAATAGTGTGGGACTCCCTCTAAACACTTTCTCGAATCATTGGCTCTCAGTCAGCCAGTCTGTAAAGTGCCTGTTTATATCTGCAGAGAATAACCACATGCACCTTATTTATTGGCGTAGTAAAGAAAACAAATTAAGGCCCTGTAATTATAGAGTCAGGTGCGCTCTTAAATAAAGCTTAAGTAGTCGGAATTCCACTTAGAATATTAATAATGGCTTTTTCCGCCTGCATTCTGTGGCTTCTTTCCCCCCCAATCTGTCTTCTGGAGGCTTCTGTGCGCTCTAAATGGGTTCATAGGCCAGCCGAGACACCGTTCCCATTCCAGAGCTCTCCCTCGGCAGGGCTTGCCAGGGTGGGGATGGAGGCCTTTGATAAAGCAGAGCCATGTTTGTACAAACTGTAGCCAGGTTGGTAAATACAAAGGACATGGAGTCGTGGTGGTGACTCCTGCCCTCTCTGGGTAGCGGGGTGGTGGGTGATAGATTGTTTGGCTTTCAAATGCTGCCATACATAGGCTGCCTTCTGTCCCACTGTGGGTTTTTTTATCTTCTCTTTTGTGTCTCACTTCTCTGCTCACATAGATGGGGGGCGGGGGCTGAAGGGGACAGACTTATGGACATTAGAGATGGGAAAGACCCACTGGGCTAAGTGTGTCGGGAACTGTTTGGCTTGGGAGGAGGATGGGGTGGGATGATCCAACAGGCCTGTTCCATTGCCAGCTTCTGTGATGTAGTTAACCTAGGCCACCCTGGCCATTCACCATGGCATTTTGGTGTGGATATACATTATGAGCATGGCCTTGGCCCTAGTGCCCTGGCCATGTTCTAGTCTGGGAAAGCACATCCTGATTACCTGAGGTTCCCTTTCTGTTTTTGACTGGATACAGGATTCTTCCCTGCCTCACTTCCTGGACTGTTCGGTACAGTTGCTGAGTGCTGTTAAAGAGTAGCTATATTCCACCCCAGAGCCAACTGCATTCCAGTGCGAGGTAAAAGAATGAGGGGTGCATGGACAAGTGTGGTCTGTGAAGAGCTTTTGACTAGAATATTCTGGAGAAGTATTGCAGGATTACCTCTAGATCAAGGCAGGACCATGACCCATGACTCCTCCCCCGGATACCGCACAGTCTAGAGATCAGGGCTGCTGAGTCACACTGCGCCCATTGTATTGATACTTCATAAAGGCACTCAGACACTAGAAGCACCCTTCCATCTCATACCCACACATCTTGAAGGACTGTAGACACTTGATCCATGGTGCTTGTGAGGTTTGTGTGTCCCCTCGTGTAACTGGGCAGCCTTGCCATTGTGTGTTATTGTTTAAACTACTTTGCCTGTGTGGCTGTGTGAGCTTGTTCTGGATTTCGGGCTGAATGGATAAACAAACAAAACGCCAGACTTAATGTTGTTTCGATGATGTTCAATTGCTTCACAAAAATCACTTGCCCTTATTCCCTGGATAGTGATCCCGGGCCTCTCTCTAAAGCAGCCAGGCTAATCTGTTTTATAAGGAGCAAAGTCTAACTCTGCTCTCCTCCTCTAAGCAACTCCAGGGCTTCTCACTGTTTCTGATCCTGGGTGCCACACATCCTTCTTCCTCCTCCATGCTCAGTCCTTTCAAGTAGGTTATCAGCTGTTACCTGCACTCCTGCCAGTCTTCTCCCTCCAACCTGAACTATAGCATAGGAACATTTCAAACAATTATGAACAGGAATCCAATACATCCATAGCAAATCAGTCTTTCCCCATCTCCCAGATAATGCTCGGCATTCCTAGCTTGGCGCTATTACTATTTAATTGTATTTCTGTGAGAGACATAGATGATCACAGTGGTCTAGGACCACACTGTGTGGGGGATGTGGTCCATTGCTATCTCCTCTGTAAGTAAAGGTCTGATCATGCCAGTACTTAGCACCTCTCTGCTCCCATGTGTGCTGTAAGGACATTAGGGTGCTCAGCGCCTCTTGGGAGCAGGCCCTTGAATTGTAACTTACAGCAGGGTCAATTGCCCTGGTCTATTTTTCATAGATTCCAAGGCCAGAAGGGACCACTGTGATCATCTAGTCTGTCCTCCAGTCTAACACAGCCCCAAATAACTCCTAGAGCAGATCTTTTAGAAAAACATCCAATCTTGATTTTAAAATGGCCAGTGATGGAGAATCCACCACGACTCTTGGTAAGTTGGTCCAATGGTTAGTTATTCTCACCATTAAAAATGTACGCCTTATTTCCTGTTTGAATTGGTCTAGCTTTAACGTCCAGCCACTGGATTGCATTAGACCTTTCTCTGCTAGATTGAAGAGTCCATTATTAATTGTGTTTCCCATATAGATACTTATAGACTGTAATGAAATCAGCCCTTTACCTTCTCTTTGTTAAGCTAACTCAATTTTGCTCGTTGAGTCTATCACTCTAAGGCCTGTTTTCTAATCTTTTAATCATTTTTGTGGCTCTTCTCTGAACTCTTTCCAATTTATCAACATCCTTTTTGAATTGTGGGCACCAGTCCTTGACACAGGATTCCAGCAACAGTCGCACCAGTGCCCGATACAGAGGTAAAATAACCTCTCTGCTCCTAATCCAGTTTCCCCCGTTTATGCATCCCAGGATCGCATTAACTCTTTTGGCCACAACATCACACTGGGAGCTCACGTTCCGCCACAACCCCCAAATCTTTTCACAAGCCACTGCTTCCCAGGACAGAGTCCCTCACGGCGTAAGTATGATCTATGTGCTTTGTTTCTAGATGTCTACATGTAGCTGTATTAAAACACACATTGTTTGGTTGCGCCCAGTTTACCAAAGGCTCCAGTTCTTCTGTAAAGAGTTGTGCATGTCTATGGTTCCCTTGGTATAATAAATAGTAATAATGTTCCCTCTGATTCCATACCTCCCCCAATGCCCTCCTCCCTCCTTTGTCTCCTGCGTGCCGGTGTAGCACACTTCCTAGCCCCTATGCTAATCAGCAGTGGCTGCATGGCATATTTATTTCCAATTGTTACCTCAGACTGAATCAACTTGGAGCATCTCCTCGTTCAGCTGGAACAGCGGCACAGGCAGGCTCTGTATTTTAGCAGCCTCTGTTCCCAAGGCCAAAGGAGAGCCCCGTTCCGTGCAGACAGCAGACAGTCTGGCTTTTCCCAGAGGGCTGGCCGCTGTAAACTTAGCTCATTTGAACAGCATTCCGAGGGCCCAGTAGTGAATTTCTGACTGCAGTGATACCCCTCAGCATCTCTAGTTATAAACACCATCCACATTTAAAGCACTGCACAAGCATCCTCACCATGCCCTGGTAAGGGGAGTGTTAGCCCGTTGTTACAGGTGAGGAATTGAGCTGCAGAGATGTGAAGTGATTTGCCCAAGGCCACACAGTAGCAGAGCAAGGATTGGAGCTGGGGACCTCATGCCTTGTGCTCTCTGCTGCAGGCCTGGCTGCCTCCATCAGAATCCAAACTTCCCTAAGAACTGATGTGTTCTACAGTAATACAAAGAGGAGAGATGATCATGTGGTTAATGCACTATAGTGGGACTCGGGGATATGGGTGCTGATCCTGTCTTTGCCACCAACTTCCTGTGTGCCATTTGGTGAGTCGTTGATCTCCCTGTGTCTCCATCTCTGTCAGATGGGGATAATAGCACTTTTGTTCTCGAGTCTCTGTAGGCTGTAGCTCTCTGGGCCTACACCTGTGCAGCACCTAGAACAATGGAGCCATAAGCTGGTTGGGGCCTCGAGGCGCTACTCCAACAAGATGAATTATAACAACAGTGATGTAAAGAATGTGTCCTATTCTCTTCAGGTCCTTGTATCTGCCCATCACCGGGGTGTCTGAGCTCTTCAGAATCTTGTCTCTCTCTCACACACCACTTTGCTCTGAACCACCACTTCCAGTTAAATCACAGGAGGATGGTGATGTTCCCCACTCCCTTGGGCCTTTCTGGTTTCATGCCATGCTGCCATTTTGAAAAACGATCAGTCATCTCACTGGCAAATGGATGAAACTGGGAGATGCTTTGCTGGACTATCTCTGCTTCCCAGGACCATCTTTAAAAAGTCCTTTGCATTGATTGCAGCATCGTTTTAAACTAGCCTTGTCACCAGTTCTAGGGCTGGGTCTCACCTCCGACAAGCCTGATTCCAGGTTTGCAGTGAAGCGCAATTAACATGTTCCGAGATGTTTTTGGACTAGGGCAGTTTCATCACGTTCTCCTGCGATTATGTAGCCTCATGAAGTTGTGTTGTGACGTGACCTGGGTTGGGTAGTGATGGCCTGATGCATGTCTTACGTTGTAGTGCGTTTACCCTGCAAGACAGGGAGACCTATCTCAGTCATGCTTCATGTAGTGTTTTTGAGCCAGGGGAACACCTGGTACTTAGTTAAATCCTGCCAGATCTCTCCTCATCTCCCAAGAGAGAGCAAACAAATGTGGAAAGACCTGATTCCCACAGGGCTTGGTATGGAGGTCCATGGGCGATAGGGGCTAGAATTCACTTCCACTCTCCTGTGACCTGTGGGGAAGAAGAGCATTTCCGAGGCAGCCTCTGGTAGTCCATTGAAGGCAGAAGCACCTTGCTTGACTCTGCAGAAAACACAATAGGGTAAGTTAAGCGGCTGTGGTGGGGAGCCATATCCAGCCTCCCAGTATCAGTGGGAGGTGCCCGGGGGGCGGGGGGGGCATGAAGTGAAGAGGACTGGCCTCCAAGGGGGACTTGGAAGACACCTTAAAAGTGGGTGGGAGGGAAGATCCATCACTGTAGGAGCATCATAAAATCTCGAGGGACTTCACAAGTGATCTCCTCTGGGTTTTACAAGGATGCTGCCTTGCTAACAACATGACGGTGGTGTGGATAGGGGTGTAGAGACAGTAAACAGAGCTCCTGAGAAAGAGACGCATTCAAAGAGTGTGTTGTTTAAGCAATAAGGCATGACAGGGCATGAATGATGGGGCATTAATTCAAACCTTGCATGTGACTGAGCCAGACTTTAATACGCCATAACTTACTCACTGGCACGTTTTATTGGAATTGTAAAATGTTGTTATAAAATTCTAGGTGTTTTCCACCAGACCCTCCCCCTTCCTATTTATATATGTTAAAAGCCGAGTGGTGGATTATGCAGGACGTGGGAGACAGTGTGACCGACTTTATTAGCCCCTCTGTGCGAGCTGACTATGGGGTTCTGGCGTCACGAGGTGCCCTGGCTGGAATTGCCTTTGCATTGTCTTTCCGGTTGTGTATGCAGTGAGTGTCCGCAGTAATGTGGGGTACGTTGTGGTGGCAGACCTGATCCCATGGAAGTGTGTGTTTCCACTACAGCCTCTCTCAGTCAGGAATGTGAACACACGGGGACGTGTGGGTGTGTTTATACTGGATCCCCAGTGCACTGGTATAGGTTTAGTCCAGGTACCTCGAACACTGAATAAACGTACACCCAATGAGGTGCATGTTTACTTCTGATCCACTGCTCTGGGAGTCTGGTGCCTGCAGCGTGTCACCTCTCCTTGCACATGCGATAGGGCCAGGGCCATTCAGCACCAAGGCCAGAGCATGGAGCAGAACCCCTCGGCCTCCCACCAGAAAGGAGGAGAGCAGTAAGGGCCATGCCAGGCTTTCAGAACCGGTCCCCTCCATATTCACCTGCCTTTTCCCCTCTCCTAGCTCCCTCTCCCCAGTGCTCCCACTGCTGGCACCTGATCAGTATTTTGCAAACAGAGCCCCAGTGGTGAACTTGCAGCGACTCACATCTGACTTGCAGGTGTCTGTTTTCCTTGTCTGTTTCTAGCAGCCCGATATTTGGGGGCAGGAGGAAGAGCTCCCCATGGCTCCAGAGTGACAGGTGGGGGTGAATGAGAGGGAGGGGAGAATAGCTTTCGTTTGGCCCCTTCTGTGGTGCTACCAGCCTGTCTGAATTATTCTCCTCCGACCCCTGTGTTATCTCCTCCCTGTCTCCCACATGGGCTAGATCTCTCCAATGTTGTGTCTGGATTAAAAAGAAGCAAATAATTCTCTCTCTCCTGAACTGATCTCCCAGTGCCAATTCCACCTGTCAGCCTAAATGGAACCGTCTCCCAGTACGGGTCCCCCGGCATTGACAACAGGCTACCCACGTGCCCAGCAAAAATAAACGTATCACCCAGCCCTCCGTCCACCCCTCCCAGTCATCCCCGTGCAGCAGCAACAAGGCTCTGCAGACAGGACGGCTTCTGAGGAATCAGATACCGCGATGCTGGACGTGTCGCGAGAATCCGAATGGAATAGGAAAAAGGGAGGCTGGGGGTGAAGGCAAGGCAGCGGTGTCTCTAAAACTGCAGCTCCCCAAGGGATCTATCCCATTCTATCTGTGCTTGTTTGCTGCCACCCTACCCTGCATGAACGCTGCTAACTACAGGCTTGGGCAGTGTTCGCCTTGATGTCTGCTGTCTTGTTGCCCCACAAACGCTGTGGGGCTCCCAGCGAGAATCGGCAGTTTGGGGTGAGGCAGCTTCCTCCTTGGTGTTGTATTTGTCTTGTCAGCTGAGCATTTCTCTTGCCTTGCGGTGAGAAATGGTTTGAATGCATCCGTCTCTGCAAAGTATGTTGGATTGCTGCTTTCGTATCCGTTTGCTGCTGCAGGGGGCCTTTTGCTACTTGCCTTCCTCCTTTCCCTCCAGGAGGAAAATCTTAGCCTCTCCTGAGATCAATCCATGCTTGCTTCCCTCCAGCGCCCCATTGCCACAGGTACACACCACCTTCCCTCAGATGCTTGCCCAGACACACAAACACTCCCCACTCCTGGAGATACAAGGCTCTCCTCTCCTCTCCCGCCCAGTCTACACCAACCCCCAACAGACATAAAGTACTTCAACACAGACCCTCACCTCTCACCCAACATACCCCGTCTACCCACTGGTGTAGGCTGTCTCGGCCACATGTCTTCTGCTGTGTCTATCAGCGATGTCCCTGGGACTCCCTTTGCCACTGGAGGTTGCACTGGAAGCGGGTGTCTCAGTTTCCCTCCGCTGTGATGCTGAGGTAATGGCAGTCTTTCCTTTTTATTAGCTGGTATAAACACACATCTCTTGGCAGCAGCCTGGCTTCATCAGCCTATGAAGACCATTTTCCTTTTATCTATAATTTAGTAAAGTATCAAGCCATGAAAGTTTTAACAATCAACAGCAGCAGATTTTTTTGGGGGGACGGGGGCTACAAAAGCTGTTTTATCCCAAGGCTGTGGCTCTTTTTTAGATCTTCTCAACAAAGGCTTCAGCTGCTCACACAGGAGCAAATTCATTTGACCTCTATTCTCTCCTGGTGGAACGGCTCCCTATCTGCTCCCGCCAGAGCCAGGTACCTGGCCGGGCAGGGCAGGTGAGCAGGGGACGCTGGCGTGAGAAATGAGTGTTTAGTGAGGTTTGCGCCTGGTGGGAGGGAGAGGACTCGTGTCGTTGGCAAGGCAGGGCATGGGCTGGCTGTTGCTGGAGAAATTTGAGGCAAAGACCCAGCCACTGCTCTGACTTTGAATCAACGTTCAGGGGGACAGGGAGGAAAGAGAAGCATTGATGGACACAAAGATGTGGGATGGGGGAAAGCAGAGAGCGGGGAGCAGGAAATGTGGGAGGTGGAAGGGGAGGAGGTGTTGAACAAAGAGAAAATGTAGGGGGCGAATTTTGGCTAGTGAGGAATGGGGACCAGGCTGGAGAGGGATAATGGTGGGAATAGGCTGGCGCAAGAAGAAATCATCAGGCAGGGGGAATGAGTTGGAGGAGAAGGGGGAAAGGAAGTGGATGGCAAGAATGTATATGAGGGCAGAGAGATAGGGGAGAAAGGGAAGGATAGCCGGGGTAGGAATGGGGTGTGTGAATTCCAGGAAAGTGGACCAGGGGTGAGAGGTGCTGGGAGCTGTGCTTCTACATTAACCAGAACCAGCCCCTTGGATTTGGATGTAATATTAAAATGTGCCTAATTATTCTTGGACAAGTTTTGTGATCCTGATGATATTAATTATTCTTAAAGGTCAACAGCACTCACTCGAATCCCCTTCTGTTCTATCATGTAATCAGTTAATTAATTGGAAACTATTTAGCAGTGCCTGCCAAGTGCTTTGTCTGCCTCGTGTTGGGTTGTTTTGTTACTGCTGATTTCCCCCGCTCCCTGCCCACCGCTTTCTTCAAAGTCCAGAGAACCTGCAGAGTTGCCTCTTCCCAGCCTGGCCGCTGGCACTGAGCCCTCTCGTGAGGGAGAATGTGTCGGGGTTGGGGTTTTTAACAAGCCCACATGAGCACAGCCGTTTGGTAATGTGGGGAGGGGGGTTGCTCAGGGGTCTGCTGGGATTTTTTGGTTTTCACCCTCCAGCTTTATGTGCATGTAGCAAACCAGGGGGGCTTGGAACATGGCTCTGAGGACAGAAAAAGGCAGCTCAGCGACTGGGCTAAGCAAGCCTGCCTGAGCAGCTGCATGCTCGATGTGGTTCACCATAGGTCTAGTACAACTGCAGTTGTGGGTTGATGGTGTAAAACTCCCCAGCCCCTCCCTACGCCCTCCTCAAGAGCCATGTTCCCTCTAATTTTTGACAGGCCAGGTGTGCAAAAAATGTCTTCTATGCAAATTGTTGTGCTTCTGTGCAAATGTTTGTGCGCGCAGTGTTTCGCCGTGTGCGCGGGGTTTAGAATCTGTGTGCGTGCGCACACGCGCACAGCTTAGAGGGAACAGTGCTCAAGAGCTATCTGTGCAGCACGGCTCTCATCTAGTGCCTTCATAAAGGTGATTTACTAATCCATTGGCTCTTGCTGTTTCTATACACACTGCCTGGAAGCTGGAGTTAAGTATCTTGGGTCTTTGTTGAATATTTTTGCGACTGTGTTGTGGGTTTTGGCTTCTCCGTGTGCTTTGTGGCGTCGGAGGGAGGGGCCCTTTCATGATTCCCTTCCCAGGCGCTCTCTGTATCGTCCCCTGTATTCTCAGCGTGGCTGGGATCTCTCTTCCGTTGTGCGATGGTCTGCCTCACGCCAGGCCGGCTGGAAATCTGGGGCTGGGGATGCAGGGGATGGGTCTTCAAGCAGTTTGAGGCAAACAAGCACAATAAGCCCTGCCTCTTGCTGGAGTTGTGAGTCGGCACGAATGCTGCTTCTGGGCACTGCAGCAGGAAAAAGCCCAGCGTACGGTTATGTTCCGGGTCTGATGGGTGTCCAATTACCCGTGTGGGCTGAGGAGGAGGAGGGTGGGGTGGGTGAAGGGCACTCGGG
This sequence comes from Chelydra serpentina, assembly GCA_037349315.1. Classification (NCBI taxonomy): domain Eukaryota; kingdom Metazoa; phylum Chordata; order Testudines; family Chelydridae; genus Chelydra; species Chelydra serpentina. The sequence goes on from JBAIAC010000033.1 coordinate 25,452,034, forward strand.
GGGAGGATCTCTCTCCATGGTAGGATGGAAGTGGAGGGGAAGGCTCCTCTCACTGCAGGCTGGCTAGTTGCACTGAGAACTAAAGTGCTTCCGAGCGCCATTGGCCTTCACCCTGCGGGGGAGCTGGCAGGCTCAGGAAATGCCATTGCGGGGCCGAGCCAGCTTTTTAATACTGGCTTGAATCCTCTGAATCCAGCTGTCCTTGGAGGAGAACATTGTAAACAGCCCCCAGGCAAAGGGCGATGAGCATAACAGGGAGCCTGAGCCAAACCCTGGCCTCTAAACCACCCCAGACCATGGGAAAGTTTGGATCCAACCTTTGTGACTAGTCCCCATCTCTGTCGCACGCTGAAGCAAAGCCCAGAGTACCACTGAACCATCTCTGAGTAAAGCTGGGTGCAGCTGAGAGACCCCCTTGGAAGAAAGGGGGTGGTGGATGAGGGACCGCGTGTGAAGGCTCTGTGGACTCTGAAGCGCGTTGGGATCCATTGGGATGAAAGTGCTAGCAGTATGCACGTGGTTATCATTTGCGGTGGGAGGAAAGGCGTGTGGCCGATGAGCTGCTAGTGCCTAGCTCCAGGGTGTCATAAGCGTGTGTGCATGTTGCTGGCAATTTCACCCTGTGCGGCACTGGCAGGGGAAACGCCCTCAGTCCTCCCCCTGTGTCTCTCTCCCTTGCATCGTGATTGTGGTTTGGTTTTCATGCTGTCGTTGAAAAAAAAAAAAAACCTCTCCACCCACCCCTCTTCCCCCTCAGATTCTGCTGCAGGAGCAGCTGGGGACTGTGGAGAATGCCGGCTGCCAGCGAACGCAAAGCGAGGGCAGCTGGAGTGCTGTCTCTGGTTGCCTGCCTAGGAACGGGCCGGGGCTGGCTAGGTGCATCTGAGGGGCTGGTGTTAGAAAGGATGTGCTGTGATGCATCACGGCGGGCAATGGCTCCACCAGGCTGGCGGTGAAAATCTTTTGCTTCTCCCCCGCCGGACCAAATCTTGGCATCCGTGCTGGTGTTTCTGGGGTTGTCGTGACTGCTGGCTGTGGCTCTGGCACTGGGAGATGATGTGTTAGGATCATGAAGTGATGCTGTTTGGGGTGCCCCGTGTTCTGAGGCAGCATTGGGCAGTCTCACAAAGAGGACAAGGAGACGCTAGGGCAAGAACTGGGGATTTCCTGGCTGGAATGAAACGTCTTTTTGCTTTCTCATAGTGCTGGTATGCTGGTGGTGACACCTGGAAGAGTCCAGGCAGAGGGAATAGCCGGGGGCTAACACCGGCCTCGTCAATTTAACGCTGAGCCCTGTTCTGCTAACTCCTCCACTCTGCCTGCGTGTGAGCGAGAGGCTTGCCTGCGTTTGGCATTGCCGGGTGCTTTGGCAGGCTCTGTCTCAGCTGTGGCCTATTGGGGGTTTGTGCTGAGCTATCTGAGATTTCAATTTAGTCTAATATTTGCAGAGCCCGATTCGTGGTGAGGGCCTGTGCCGCCGCCGCGGCTGCTGCTGCTGGGACTTGCAGGGTAATTTTAGCACGTTCATTAAAGGAGGCCAGTACATTTTCCCTTAATGAGCAAAAGCTGCTTACTAAACAGGAAATAGGGTGGAGGAGGAGAAAGGAGATCGAGGGAGGGAGGGAGATCAGGAGCACAACACTGTTTTTAGAGGTCATTGCATCTGTCTGGCAGAGATGAACAAGCCAAAGAGTTATTCTCCGGTGCTGTAGAGTGAGGCTTGTTCAAGGGGTTTCTGCCGGACGAGGTGGGCCGTCCAGTATGGGGACAGGTGGGACACCTGGGGGATGACCCCTTGCTCTGTTCTGGAAAGGCAATTCCTGTGTCATCGAGCCAGATTACTCTGAGGTGGAATGTTTTTCACTTTAGCCATTTTGGCACATGGTAGAAAATAGATCAGATGTTGAGGAGTTGGCCTGAAAGAATAGTGGGCCAGTGCATTTGCCCCTCCAGCCACTTTGTGGGTACTTTTATGGTGGCACATATTTTTCGTCATTCCCCAATGTCTCTCTCCCCTTGGCATCCTCTTTCTGTGTCAAGTGTGTGGCCCAAGAAGACAGAGCAATGCCAGAACTGATGATCGGGCCTCTCCTTCCTGTCAGCTTCAGTGTCCAGTTCACACTTGCTGATCAACGCAAGGGAGCCAAGGTGATCAAGAAGTCATCAGTCCAGGCAGGGCTTTATTGCAGCCATTGGGCAAAGCCCAAATATCCTGGTGAAGACAGAGAGTCCACAGAAGCCTGGATGCGGGGGAGGGATTCCTGGTGAATGGCAAGGAACCCTGAGGAGTGGGGTGTAAGGGAGGAGGACTTTCCTATGAGGACATATGCAGCAAAGTCAGACTTTGGCATGAAGAGAGGCGGGCAGAGGTGGACCAGTGGGCTGCGTGTCCATCCTTACTTTAACTTACATCTTCATCTCAAACCCGAAGCACCTTTGGCAACTGGCTGCTCCAGAGAGCCAACATGAGACCCGTGTGAATCTGTGGCGTTTGCTGCCGGTTTCAGTGGGTTAAACTAGCTGCTGCCAGGAATGCTCAGAGGTTGAATTGTCTTGAGAAATGAAACAGTGAGAAGTCCACGCTCTGTCTCTATTGTTACCCTGGGTTGTGCCCAGCTGTGTTTGTGCAGGGGCCTGAGCGGGACTGAGGAGGGGGGTAGTTATGTAGGAATGTCAGGGAGAATTTCCCAGGCTCCCTCTGGTTGGTTTTTGTTCTTGTGGAGTTGGTGGCCCCTTTCTTCTCTTCTCCCATTTCCTCCCTCCTTATTCCCTTCCCAAAACTAGGGCTACTGCTGGCTAGCAAATGGCCTGGAGAGAGCCACAGTGGGGTGGTTTCCCTACCCAATGATGCCATCTAGATTTTACTTCAACCCTGAGTATGCTGTCACGACTTTCTCCTGCTGTGTGCCTGCCGCCTGCCATCCTTGGCCTTTAGATGAGAGAGTGGGGAGTCAGTGGGGGCAGCAGCATACATGCTATATTGGGGTACAGTGCCTTAATGGGCCAGGCTGACTGGGCCTGTGTTGCACAGAGCTTGAATATCAAAGAAGCCACACACTGTGCCCCTGACAACCTGGTGCTGGGGAATACATCGGGGATGTGCGTTTCACTTCTAATTTATGCCAAGCACTCGTGCGCGCCCTCTCAGCAGCTCCGTGCAGCTAATCCTCTGGATCAGGATTTTCGGAGCTGGCAGCGTGTTATTAAAATGTGTTTAAAAACATCTTCCATGCGGAAAGAAATGTGTCAGGTTGGAAAGAAAGGGCGACCGTGGAAGGGGGAGCTCAGTGGGAGAAGGAGGGCGGGAGGGTCCGTCCCCAACAGCAGCGTCTTTCTGCCACCAGTTGGACTGAATCACAATAATATAGTTTGCAGTTTAATTACAGAGGCTCTTGTTTGTTAGTGTCATTAATCAGGCATCTGGCTTAATTTAGCTGAATAAAAATGGCTTTTAATAGTGGAGCCCTTTTTGCTGCTGCTTAATTGAGGGAAAAGCAAACATGCCATTTCCTTTTCGACTAAAGTCCAATTGTTCTGGATTTCGGGAGCTAAACTCCTCTTTAATCCGCCACCACAAACAAACAAATCAACCAACCAACACCTCCCCAAAAATGGGAGTGACGAGCCATTTGGCAGATGCACCTCAGTGGCCCCATTCATCTGCTGGGCCAAGATGACTCTGATCGCCTTGTGTTTCTCTTCTGCCTTTCTTCACCAAGGATTCCTCAGCGCTCTAGCCATGTGCAAACCACTTCAGCTACCACTGAAATGCAGCCACCTCTGAGTAGGGGTACAGATGCTGACTAATAATGCACACCAGCACTTTAGGAGAGATGAGGTGACGAGTCCCACGCAGTTTAAATTGGAAGAGGGAGAGGAGGCAGAATGTAATAACCCGGGCTGGAATTGGGTCTGGCCATTAGGACTAATACTTTAACTCTTACAAAAAATGCATGAGATTTATACGTACCAGTGGTCAGGAATGTTATGTCTCATCTCAAGGACAGCCACTCCAGGAGCACAGCTGCCTCTGACATGATGCTGGGACAGTGGAGTATTGTTGAACTGTGACCTTTCCAGCAGAGGTCACAAAAGGGTCTTGGTGGTGGTCAACCATTCAAGTGCTCTTTTGACCTGTAGTCTAGAAATGTGGGATACATGGTCGTTATGGGCCTCTCCACACCCCCGTTTGGAGCCCCCTTGGACCAGAAGGGTACAGGGAAAGATCATGTTATTTGTGAAAGGGGAAGAGAGTGTTTACAAGGATTTCCCATGGAAAGTGGGTCCATATGGGAGGCTGACAGGAGTGAGGTTTAGACTACCTGAGGTGGAAAGGGCTGGTAACATCGGCTATTATTAAGGTTGCCTACCCTTCCCATGATAAGATCCTATTTTCAGTTGCTTATAACTTGGCTAAATTTTAGCTGTTTGAGTTGGAACTTTTTCATGCAGGCTGTTTGCCTCAGGCTGAATATTTTTTGGAACATTTAAGCTAAAACAGTTCAGCTGTTCCCAAGAATGAAGTGAGGGAAAATACATTGTTTTATCCGTGGCAAAGAATTCTCTTTTCTTTGCAAAGCTCTAGTGCCCTGTGCTTTGGAACAGGGATTTGAAATTTGGCAGGCTAGTGGCCTTTGTGTCAGAGATGTGCCTTTTGCTATCCCTGTGAAAATCTGCCCAAATTTGGCCCAATTATAAGCTTCTGTAAAATTGCAGTTTGCCCATGCTCAGTAAAGAGTTGTTAGATTTTAGCAGGAGCACACTTGCTTCCAGAGCCTGGAATGGAACCCAAGATTCCAGAGTCTCACCATTCCTCTGCTGTCAGCAACTGTCTATGGAAACCCACTGGCAAAGTGACCCAGGTTCCTCTGTTGCTGCTCCACACAAAGGATGACAACCTACTACTGCTGTCGGTTACTGTTAGCTCAAGTGACAGACGTCTGTGCTGTGGCTCTAAAAGTTCCAACTCTGCCGATGACCTGTATGGGTGTTTATATGGTGCCATATGATGGAATTTTGGTTTTCTCGTTTGGCTTTTAAAAAGTACCCAACCCCTAGGAAATTACATACAACCCTCCTGTCCAAAAAAAACCAAACCAAACCAAAAACGAAAGAAGGCTGCAAAGTCAAACGCTCAGATCAGGAATTGTCAGAGTTAAGGTTGCTTATGGCTAGGCCAAGGTCTTGTGGGTAAAATAGTATGTGTTCATATAACTAAAGACTGTATCATAATGCATGCACTCGAGGAAGCCAAACAAAGGTTACACAGGCAACTTTAATTCTGGCTTTTCCTATTTTTTTGAGTGCTTAACAGTGGCCCTGAGAGCACCCCAGTGTCAGAGGGCAATAGGCACTTTAGTATCTAGCAGTGAGCCTGAGCTGGCCTGACTCGCGTACTCCAACTCACATTGTCATAATCTGTATCGAACCGGTGTCGTGTAAAGTATCATATGTGAACTGATAAAATGCTGGTTGCTCGTGTTATTGTGTGGTGTCTGTATGGGTGATACGAGAAACATTTTGTGATGGAAATGTATTCTCAAGTGTTTTTGGCAGATAGGGTTTAAGTCAACCCGCCCCCCCCCTCCAGACAAAGGAACATGGTCCCACCTGCTTGCCTTTGCCTCCAATGTAAATTGAACAAAGAGAGGCAATGAAAGGACGCTTACATAAAAGGTAAACAAAGCCATCAAACTACTAGTGAATTGAGGAGAGAGCCACTTAACTATCTCAGTGGGGGGGAGGAGACTGCAAAAATGAACATGGCGTCAGCTCCTTGGTCGACCCAGCAAGCTGAACCTCCAGGAGGGCTTCCTTACTTTGAAAACAAAGATAAAACGTTGAGGATATAAGAGAGAGAAAAAGCCGTTTTGGCATCCTTCACCTGAAGAGACAAAGAAGCCAAGCGTTTTAAGCTCTGTGTTGGATCCTGGCTAAGACCTGGTCATTCATGCTGGAAGAACAACGGTGGTGATCAAATCACTTTGAACAAGAGTCTCTAGTTTAAGTTGGGTTTTAGTTTTAGAAGCGTATTTTTACTTTTGTTTGTTTGTAGCCATTTCTGTCTCAGTTCCGCCTCTTTGGTATCTCTTGAATGTCTGTGCTTTGTTCATACACTTCATCTTGTTTTATTACACCACCACCTCGGTGCATTGTTTCAAATGGAAGAGTAAAATCATCAGCCAAGCGAACCGGCTGGTGCTGCGTACTGTCTCGCCAAAAGAGCAGCAAACTCAATGAGGTTTGGCGAGGGGCTACAGTGAGAGGGGCTGAGCTCTTCAGGGGAGATGTTTTGGGTGGACTTGGCGTTAGCGGTGCTGGTTGTGTCACCCTGAAAGGAGTAACCAGGCTGGTGGAAGCGAGGGGGAACCATTGTACTGCTGTTGTCAGGGCTCTGGGCCAAAGCTGCCCAGCACAGAACTCTCCCAAGATCAGGGACCTTACACAACTCATCCCACTTCAGAATGTGTGTATCTACCTCTGTTGACCAACGCCTTCCCTGTGGCACTCCCCAGATAAAGGTTGTGAGTAGGTGTCCCTGCCCGCAGTCGCCTGCAGAAGTTGCGTATTGGGTCAGACAGTGTCATTGCTCTTCCAAAGGAGCGTTTCCTGCCAGATGTGAGCCAATGACAGTGCGTCCCCTCTTCACTGGGTTCTCCGGGAGGGGCGCGGCGAAGGAGCGAGGCTAAAAGCCGAACACATCCGCCTAGCAAAGCGCCTCGCGTTAGCAAGGCCGTGTCCCCTCTCCATCTCTCCCTGCCCCAAATTGTAATAACACGATTGTGCTATTTTTGATTCCTTATTTGCGTGGAAAGCCTGTTGTTTTTTCTTTCCTCTTTCAGAATCCAATTTTCTCTTGACATTTCTGCCTAATGTAGCTAAACATGACCTTTGTGAAAGGACACTTCCAGCAAGAATGCTCCCTCCTCTGCAGCTTTGTCTGCCGTTCTTCTACATCTCTCTCTATCTCTCACCCATCCCCTTTTCCACCCGTCCCTCTTCTCTCTCTGGTCGGGGGAGGGGCTATAGAGAATTTACTGGCTCATCTTTCTGTAGCAATGGGATTTTCCTACCCTCTCCTCGTCTGGCGGTGCCAGGCTCCCGAAGGATGACTCTTCCCTGAGGGGCACTGCAGCCCGATTCTCTAGGCATGCCTGCAAGTTGTGCCCATTTCCTAAGACTTCCCCGCGGACGGGAAGCAGGAGCCGTGGGCTTGTCTAAATGGAGACGTAGTGCGTGGCAAGCTGGGGTGCAAACCTCCCGCACGGTAGCCTGCTGCGCACTAACTGGCTGTGTGGACCTTGCGGCCGCGCCCTGTGTTCCGTAGTGTGGTTTGATTCACTGCTGAGTGAAACGGTGGTAGGTCTAAGCGCACTATGGAACTCTTAGCATGAGTAGCAAGGTCCACACGAGCCGTTAGCATGCAGCAAGCTAGCATGTTGTGGATTTACACCCCGGCTTGCCACGCGCTAAATCTCCTTATAGACAAACCCAGCGTTGGGAATTGAGGCATCTTTGCTGCCTCAGTGAGATTCTTGCCATTTGCAGTGCTTTATGCACGGTATGATGTAGTGCGACATGAAGCCTCGCCTCATGGATGCAGCAGTGTCATGTGGCTACTACCACACAGCTGTATGACACCAGGGCACATGATGGGGTTAATCCCCTAACCAAAGTGAATGACGTGTATTTGGGAGTGTTTGCCTTGTAAACAGCATAGATGTGTCTGGGCTTCAACTGCAGAATTCCAGTCTGACCTCTTCAGGAGAGGTTGTCCTAAGTTAGAGCAACCCCTGGGCTGTTCTAACCTATGCCACTTAGAATCTGAGTGGCAGAGAGGTGGCTTAAAGTGACATTTGCCCTCCAACCCCCGACTATGGCTTGTGTGCTACATGTCTCATAAAGCAAAGCCTAGAATCTGCCATTGACTCTCTCCTGGTGGCTGGATGGCACACTGGCTTGTTATTGTAGCATCTCTCAGGCAGGTTGGGTTGCAGAGGCCAGGGTGTCTCAGGTGGGCTGGCTGGGCAGAGACACAGAGCAGGCAGGTTTCCAGGGGCTTTGTGAGCAAGATTGTGAGGAATTCTTCCAAACTGGAAAGGTAAAACTCCTTCGGAGACTCCTGTACCTCAAAAAGATCAGTTTGGATTTGTAGGACCCATCCCTTCCATCGCCCTAACACTACACACCTGGCCTCACTGTATATTGCTTTCTTATTCTGAGAGTAAGAGCCAAATCAATCTAATAGCCCAAACCCTTCAGCCTCCCTCATGTATCAAACCCATGTAGAGCCGAAGTCAGTGCCTCTCCGTGTCCGCTCTCAATGCTGCCTCGTGTTTATCCCATTTCCCCGAGTCTGATGGGGATCCTCGTGCTTGGCCTATAGCAAACTTGGCTGCCTGTAGCTGCCTTCGTGCCACCTCCGTCTCTTGCCCCATATTTCCTCTTCAGCTGGCTGCAGATTTAATGAGGCTCTGGGTCTCTTGTTCACGTCTCTTGCTCTTGGTTGCCATTCTCAGTGAATAAGGTCACAGCATGAATGATCTCCGCAGCCAAGGAACCGCTGTCATAGTTGATTGATTGCCATGCCTGCCCAGGCATAGGTGACCAGGGCAATGATGATTCAGATGGGCCAGCGAAGGGGAGGGAAATTAGAGGATGAGGAAGGGGTTGAGTGTTAGGGTTAGACAGAAAAGGGTCAGTGCTTTAATGGGAGGGAGAGAGATCCAGGAGAATGGGGCTATTGGTGATTAATAAGGGTGCAGAACCCCATTGCTGAGAAGGAGGGAAAGAAAGTCCTGTTCACTGGACATTCGTTGCTGACATGCAGTGATGGAGCTGGCTTCCTGTTCCTCCCCATGCAAAAGGCTCTCCCCCACTACCAGCACTGCAGGAATGGGCTCCCAAACCAAAGATTCTCCTGGGCAGATATTGCTGCCTCTGCACTCAGGGTGTGGAACCCCAGATCTCAGCCTTCACTGTGTGGGGGTGTGACTTAAAAAGCCAGATAACGACTTCAGGGGTTACTGAAGTTTATTGCTGAACTTCCAATTGAAGCCTAAACTCAGGGTTCGCCTGTGATCCTCCCTTACCTCTTGGTTCTTGCTGTAAAACGGGAGTTCGGTTGGGAAGAGGAGAAGGCGGAGGTAATTAGGCTGTAATTAGGAGAAGGCTTTATGATCACTCACGCTGATGATTAACGGCTTGGAGCTTTTGCCCCTAGTTTCTGCAGCGGTGTCTTTTCATGCTCAAGTTGTTGCAGGTGCAAAAACTTCAGCTTGCAGGTGTGAGCTGAATTTGTGTGTGTAGACTGAGCTGCCAGGTGTGTAGCTTTGACGTGCAAAGCTGTGAGGCCTAATTCTTCTCCGAGGGCTTGCTCATGTCGATTCCAGGTTAGGCAACTGCATGCCCACGTGCACGACTGCCAGAGATTTTTGCCTTACTGATATCCATAGGGCCGGCTCTGGTGCCCTCTGGAGCCCCGCTCTCATGAGGTGCCGCCGGCCCTGCACCCTATCAGTTCCTTCTTCCTGCCCGGGGCGGTTGCTGGAACGCCTTTCCTGTTGTGACTGCGAGTGCTTATAGTGGTTCTCTTTCATAGTTTCTTGTATATAGTTGTTCATATAGTAATTAATAGTTTGTAAATTACAGTTAGTTAGTGGTCCCGTTAAGGACATCATCCCAGGGACGGGGCATGCCCAGGTCCCTGGGCTTCAAACCATGTTCCACTTGCCATAAGCCTATGCCTGTCAGCGACCCCCATGCAAGCTGTCTGAAGTGTTTGGGGGAGATGCACATTAAAGATAGGTGCCCATTCAAGACCTCTGCAGAGCCGCTACCTGGTCGTCCGCCCATACCTTTGTGTCCCATTACGCCATCACCCAGTAGGCTCGGGACGACGCCAGCTTCAACAGAGCAGTGTTGCAAACAGCACGTCCGTGAACTCTGAGCCCACCTCCAGGAATACCGCTTGGGAGTCACCTAACATGGAATCACCATGAGCAAGCACTCGGAGGAGAAAAAATGGTTACTAAGCTTCCGTAACTGTTGTTCTTCGAGGTGTGTTGCTCATGTCCGTTCCATGAGGCGGAGTTGACGGCAAGAAGGAACTGAGAGGCCATAGGGCCGGCAGCGCCTCATATACCGGCGCATGAGCGCGGGGATCCAGAGGGTGCTGGAGCCGGCCCTACAGATACCACTAAGGCAAAAATCTCTGGAAGCCGTGCACACGGGCACACGCACACACCTAACATGGAATGGACGTGAGCAACACGTCTCGAAGAACAAGTTATGGAAGGTTAGTAACCGTTGTTTTTGGTTTTTTTGAGCGTGGATTGAGGATCCATTGAACATTTTGCCTTTTATGAAATTTAGGTTCTTTGTTTTCCCCGTCATCTTAAAATGAATCTCTAATAAAATACAGGCAACCCTTCCGTGTGTGTGTGTGTGTGTGTGTGTGTTTCTCTTTCTCATACTCTGCCTCTGTCCTCTCTGGGCTAGTCTTTGACCCCTGTTTGCTCTCTCTCCCGTCTCCAGCTCTTTTTGTCTCTCTCCTTCTTTTACTTGACTCCGTAGACCTGGGCACTGGTTTATAAAATGTTCCCCGAGACAGAAGAGGTCGCATTTCTGTAGTTTGGGATGGAGTGGTGCTAGGAGGTGGTTGCTCTTAGTTGCTACAGCAGCCGTCCTTTTTGGTGTGAATGACGCAGAACCTAATGGGAAAACAAATATACAAATCCTATTTTAAAGTTTCCCTTCTCTGTGTTACTGTTAACACTTTAGACTATCACAGTTGAAATAATTCTAAAGATTAGCATTGATTTCGTACCATGCAGTTTGTTTATCTCTTGTATTTCACTTGAGTTTGGAGAGTGAAACCGGGCTAATCAGTTTTCCTTTCTGTTTGTAGCTGGTTCCCTTTCCGGTTCTCAGGTCTGGTTGCAGGGGATTGTTCTGTTTGTGTTTTTCACAATGCAACAGAATATGGACTGTTTTCACAAAAACGAAAGGAAGTCTTCTATCCACGTTCAGTGTCATTAAAATATTTTTACTAAACCTTAAGTTGGGGCCTTAGATGACTTGATAGCCTCCCTGTAGCTGTAAACTATAGAGGAAAATGATGAGCTCTGAGGAACCCCGTAGGGTCAGGTGCAGAGGGAATTATTCACCATGAATTCTTTCTCTTGTTAATTTTCAGAAACCTCTCCGATAACCGGCTTACCACACTGTCATGGCAACTCTTCCAGACACTGAGACTTTCCGAACTGTAAGTTCCATCCTGGAGGGATCTCCTGGGAGGTGGGGGAGGGGGCGAGGGCTGATGAAAAGAGCAGCAGGTTATAAAGTTTCCCCCCCCCCGCGTCCAAAGATCAATTTTGAAACCTGTGATGTACGAGTGTGAATAATGATCTAAAATCCCAGAGGGCAGAGTGAATTCTGGAAGGGGTTCCTGGGCATGGAAGGACCAGAGCTCTGCTGTTTCTCTGTTACCTTCATAACATCTTGTGAATTGATGTTCGGGGCTGATGATGAAGCCATTTCTGGGCTTATCATGGTTTGGCTAAATGCAAGGCCAGATTTTGAGTGGACCTCCGTAAGGACCAGACCCTGTGAGATGGGAAGAGTCCTCCACTCCCATTCGTTTGCAGGCTGTGCTTGGCTGTACGGCCAGGGTCATCCAAGTGTGGAGGAGTGCGTTTCGTAGGCGATGCCAGATCCTGTGTGGACGAGAGGCGAGTATCTCTCCTGGGTCACCTGAAGGCTGCAGCCCACTGAATTATTGATAAAGCATGCTCCACTGCATCTGAAGAGTAAGTGGACATGAAATCAATGGAGCACTGCCCTGGTGACCTGTTTTGTTGAGTTTTAGAAATAGTTGTTCGGTGGATATATAAAAAAAAAAGTACTATTTATCCCAGAGGATCATGGGATATCCCATTCATCCTCACCTGTGATCAATACAGCTGTAAGCTAGAAGTGACTTATGAAAGAATAATGACAGTCTCTCAAGTGGGAGTAAATGGGTTATCACCGCTGTTACTGCAGTGTATTTTATTTCTGTCAAATTGTTAAATGAAAAATACTAATAGTGATATTCGAAAATAAAGAAATACCCATCCAATGGGGAATCTGGCTCGCAGAGTTAAACGCTGGATTTGGAATTCATCTCTGCACTGATTGCAGCTCAGAAGAGTTCCAAGTCCTGGCTCAGGTTTCAAGTTTAAAAGAGGTGAGAGTGGCTTGTAATCTTCGGTTTCCATTTGTTCTCATTGCACCATCTGGCACAATTCAGATTAGTGGTTGCTAGCCAAAAGAGGCCCATGAACGGAAGAGCGGGGCGTGTGGGGAGGAGGGCTGCAGGTCAGGACTGAGGTGCATTGGCAGAGCTTTGAGGGAAAGCCCAAGGCTGGGATACCAGGGAGTGCTGCCAATCAGGATTGGGGTGCTTTTTGAAATCTTTGGATTCAAGGGCTAGAATGGGGTATGCTGCAGATCAGTGTAAATACTCTCAATATTAATTTGGTTTTAAATGGTTCTGTCCCATTTGGCTGTATTGCACTTCAAGTATATCCCATGTTTACAACCCCACATCAGGCCCACACTAACAATGATGGAAACTGAGGATCCTTCATATTTGGCCAGCAAAAAATAGCCAAGAATCCTCTTTCTTGCCCTGCAACAGGGATTTCGATCTGGTTGAGCTTGCTTCATGTTGTGGCAGCAGGGTGACTCATGACCATTACTCGACAGGCTGACAATCGGGTGAGCTATATGAAGGAGAAGAATGGAAGTGGTGTAAACAGTCCAGGTCCTTTTGAAGCCTCTTGCAGAATGGTTTTCTAGGAGGTAGTGAGCCTTGGCTGGTGGGAGAAGTAACGTGGATGAAGTTGCTGGGGATCAAAGAAGGGGAAAAATGGCCCTGCCGTTACGAAGCGGTGTGGTGTTAGCTATCCCTTATAAAGCTTCAGGCCTCCAGTGCTGGGAAAGTATTAACTCCCAAGTATGTGCTCCTCAAGCTATCAAAGTGGCTTCTAACATGAAAAAACCACCAGGTTTAACTCCTCCATTGAGAGTTATGCCAGTTATGCCTATGGGGGATGACTTCCTTTGAGCCGAATCAGAATCAGCATACAATTCAGAGAAACAGATTACACGGCCCTTTGACTATGATACCTCTCACCAGAAGTTTCCAGATGGGATCCTGCTCATTAACAACTCTCCATCCATCTGGAGCCTGGCTAGCTCAGTTGGTAGAGCATCAGACTTTTAATTTGACGGTCCAGGGTTCAAGTCCCTGGTCAGGTGTAGGGGGGGATCATTTCCTCCTGGGGTATCCCCCAAGAACTTCATGTGACAGCTCTTCAGTACCTTCCTTGGGGGAGGGATAGCTCAGTGGTTTGAGCATTGGCCTGCTAAAGCCAGGGTTGTGAGTTCAATCCTTGAGTGGGCCATTTAGGGATCTGGGGAAAAAATTGGGGATTGGTCCTGCTTTGAGCAGGGGGTTGGACTAGATGACCTCCTAAGGTCCCTTCTAACCCTGATATTCTATGACAGTGGCCAGGCTGGTGGTCAGCAGTAGGACAGGCAGCAGGAAAGGAATGCTGCTCCAGGAAGTCTGGAAGAGAGAGGGGAATCTTCTTAGCTGGCTGTGAGAGTACCAGTGTTGGCAGGAGGGGTGCTTGGAGAGCCTCTGCTGGGATAGGGACGAGGGTGGCATGGGTTCTACCAAACTTGAGATGTGGTTGAGAGAAGACTGAAAGGGGTGGAAATCAAACTACAAGGGTGAATAATCGTGAATGCAAAGATGCTAGAGAGTGAGGGGGAAAGAGAACTGAATAAATATATTGCACACAGCGCTGACCCCTAAAGCTCAGAGATCAAGACGAGTACAATGAGGAATAAATCTCCAGCAGGTTGGGGAGAGGTTAAGAACTGATGAGCCAGGAGAAACATAACATTTAAAAATCCCAAGAGGCTCAGCCAGTAGAAGACATTTATGTCACGTCAAGCTACAAGATGGGTTACGAGACTTGGGAGGGGGGTGGAATACACAGTCCACACAAGGTGACATGGAAGCGAGAGAGAAAGCTGCGCGTGAGGTTGGCTAAGAACTTGAAGGTGAGCCAAATCGCTCTTGAAAGGAAGAAAGTAATGAAACGAGAAGATAGATGCAGAGAGACAGCAAGCGTGAGAAAGGCAGGTTGAGCCGTATGAGCGCTGCAAGGCCTTGGGGAGGCAGGAGAAATATTACAGAAGACACAAGAACACATGTTCGCATGATGTGTGCTATCCTCCAGAGCCATAGGAATATAGGAAGATGAGATGGGGACAAGCTGGCCTTCTAATGGCAACAGCTGCTGCTGCTCAAGGCCAAAGATGGAGCGGTGGTTACTGAGAGGACATTCGGCAGAGTAGACAACCCTCGCTGGTAGGAGGGGCTTGTCACTTGAACATAACCAGGCAAAAATGACGTGTTAGCATTTCAGGGCCTCAAGAGGCAGAAATGTCAGTGCAGGTAAAGATGCCCTCAGGGGGCCAGCTGAAAGCAGTGGAGCAAGCGGTAAAGGAAATGGTGGGAATGTGACAGATCGGAGACCTGGGAAGTGTAAAGAGTTCAAATGACTCTACTAAAATGTGCCAGACAAGCCTTGGCTCTTTGGGACAATGCGTGTTAAATGGCTTTCCTGGGGAATCCCCGCGGAGTGTTTAACGCAAATGCCACCACTGCGGTTTGGCAAGAATCCAGGGTTTTGGAGGTACACCCTGAGGGGAGGGCCATCGCCTGGCGATTGCCTGTTCCCAGAGACTGAAGATCAAAGGCCTGAGCTATATAACGAAGTAGCTGATCTGCCTAGCTTTTATTCTGGTTCCGATTTAAAGATTGATGTGAGCCCGGGGAAAACCCAGCTGTGGGAGTTCGAGGACTGACAGCTGCCAGAGCCCTATATTGGAGCTGGGGTGACCCCGGTAAGCTTTTAGTATGCATGTAGGTGCTTTTCTTGTGTTTTAACTTACAGCGGCTGTGTGTTAACTTATAGCGGCTGGCCACACGCTGCTCATTGCCCTTGGGGAGAGAGCAAAGTGCAGGCGCTGGCCATTTAGGGAGACTGACTTGCTGGGGGTATCTGTCTAGGTCAGGGCGCTGTGCAGTCTCAAAGGTCCCAGTGAGATGCAGGTCTCCGCCCAGGACAGGTCACAGCTGGAAGTCCTTGAGGGACTATTGAGGGGGAAATACAGGTGCAGTTACCTGAAACAGTTTCTTGGGGAGGATCAGGAGGAGAGGCACTGGAATGGACGTGACGTGAAATGGAGAGCGCTAGAGAACATCAGGCCTGATGAAGCCATTCACAGCAAACACTGGAGAGAAGAGAGCGCGGAAATAGTAATACCAGGATCACGCCACCCGTAAGATCTGGCTGACATCTGGGAATTTCCTGAGGAACTCCAAGCTTCAGTGGATTCGTGTCTGCCATTTAGGCACATGGAACCAACAGCCTCATTGCAGGAATGAGTAGATTTTTGCAGGCTAGGGCTTCTTTGTCATTGGCCAGAGCCAACCTTCTCCCCAGCTGACAGTTCCCCCAGAGGGACTGGAAAGGGGTCATCTCCTGTTGACGATTTCTATACATTCCCCAGACCGGCTGGCACAGGGACCGAGCAACTGGTTCTTGGCATCAAACATAAGGCAGATCCTTCTTAGGGCAGGATGACTTTGTATGAATACAATACAGTGCATTACAAAGGAAAGCCCCGATCAACTCCTTTTCAGCCAACACCGCGGGGACTTGAAAAACAAGAGGTTTGGTACCAAAATATACCTCCTCCACTGCTGGAAAAAGCCATGTCTGGGGATGGCTTGCTGTGAGTCAACCCCGAACTCTCGTAGGCTTGGACTGACCTTGAATGGCAGGTCTCCAGCCAAAGGATGTGCAGCTCTTGTCAGCCTGTAGTGTGCTGAGCTCAGGGAAGCTTCAGAAACATGCAACAGCTCATAAACATTGGACTTACAGCCCCTGTTGTCCAGAGGTCACTTCTGGCTTCCTCCATCATGCCCTGGGAGAGCTTGGGGCTGACCTTTCAGGAGAGTTTTGTGAAACACCTGACCCCAAAACTGACCTTCCCGGGGCAGTGAGAGATCCAAGCCTTCCTTGCTCCAGTTGCCTCTTTCATTTTATAAAACCTTGGCATTACGGGCAACTCCTCCCTCACCCAGACCTCCAGTCCTTCTAAAGCAATCTGTAGCTGCCTCATTGCCCTGCAAAACATTTCCATAGTGCTTTTGTGAGAGGTGACGGTGCTGAATGGGGCACAGCAGGGTGTCTGTTAATATCACGAGCACAAGTTAATTTCACATGTGTCCGTTGCTCGAGGACTTCTTGCCACCGACAGGCACGCTAATGGAGTTGGCTATACACAAGAGGGGCTTCCCTGCTGGGGGCAGGGGACTAATTCAGCGACCAGAAACCATGCCTCGCGCTGTAGATTAAATCTCCCCTTTTTGTTCCATTCCCTGCCACCAGGGATTCTGAAATGATGAAGCCAGATATTTCCCCTTCTTTGCTGGACACCCTGATTCAGTTGGAGGCTCAACAAAGCGGAGTCAGAGTCCCTACCTGGGAGAGTGCTTTAAGCGGCAAGCATACAAAACCGCAACCCTAATTTTATAAGACCCAAAGCAGACAACGGAAACAAGGCACAGCGCTGCTGTTTCCCATTAGGAACTTTGCTGCAGGCACTTTTGTTTTAACCGGTGAATCGTATAGTGAGCTCGCGGAACCGGGACAGGCTGTGAGGGTTCGGCACGCCCCA
This sequence comes from Chelydra serpentina, assembly GCA_037349315.1. Taxonomy (NCBI): domain Eukaryota; kingdom Metazoa; phylum Chordata; order Testudines; family Chelydridae; genus Chelydra; species Chelydra serpentina. The sequence continues at coordinate 25,468,843 of JBAIAC010000033.1, forward strand.
CACAGCTGTGTTATTCTTGAGAGAATAGTTTTGAGATGATCACACATCTAAAACCATGGTCATCCCAGTGCATTCAGGGACTCCTCATGCCTCTGCCCCACAGAGCTCATTGGTTTTTTTGGGCGCAGGGTCGCTGGGGTAATTTCCAAAGGTTCTAGGCACTGCATTGTGGGTTGCGGTTAGGAGGCTTGGCTGAACCAGGCAGCTGCAATGCTTTATGATCCACTTAGTGTAGGCAGAGACTAGGCATCCGTTGCTGACTCCCTCCTTACCAACTGCTGCGGCATATTTCTGAGATCTTCTTCCTAGGTGCCCTTCACCTCTCCTGGCCACCTAGACCCTTCCCCTGTACAAGTGTGGGGTTGCATTACACGCCGTTCATGTGTAGTCGCATGGGACTTCCTGAAAATGAGCCGTGTGAACTCTGAGCCCAACTTGGCTGCTGAGACTGGGTGCAGTTCTTCTCTCCTGGAATGAAATGTCCAGACCCACTTATGCCCGTTCCCTCTGCTTCCTGGGCCATTAGAACCATTCTCAAAGCTCACTCGGTGCTGTTTGTCTCCTCCCCTGCCCAGCCTTGGATGGAATATGCTAGACCAGCATGTGGGTCCATGTCCTTTTGCTGGCTCATTCCTTTAGCTTAGAAGGTAGAGTCACTTGATAGATTAGATCCCGGGTCACTTACACAAGTGCAACTGTCATTTCTCAAAGCTGTGGGTTGTTGTTGTTGTTTTAAATGCGGTGTCTTAAGGAAGCAGGAGGGTCGTGCACCCCCTGCGAGCCAGGAACCTGGCCGTGGGTTGGGAATACCTCCAGCCTGAATATATAAACTAAAGTGCCCTTTGAATCTTCTTGTCCTTCCCTGGAGTAAACCGTGCAGAATACAGCTCATGAGAAAGAACCCTCCTCCTTTAGATCTTGCTGCAGCTTTGATACGGCTGTTAAGTATATGGCAGCAATGAAGTGAAATTAACTTCCAGAGGCTGCTGAGGAAAGGGACCGCAGCTGTGGAGAAAATTAGCTCCCTCTCTTTCTAAGGGCTGGTCCACACGAGGGGGGGGCGAGATCGATCTAAGATACGCAACTTCAGCTACGTGAATAACGTAGCTGAAGTCGAATATCTTAGATCGATTTTTAAAAGTACTTACCGCGGTCCACACGGCAGCAGGCAGGCTCCCCCGTCGACTCCGCTTACTCCTTGCGCGGAGCTGGAGTTCCAGTGTCGACGGGGAGCGGCTCTGGGATCGATTTATCGCGTCTAGACGAGACGCGATAAATCGATCCCAGAACATCGATCGCTACCCGCCGAATCGGGCGGGTAGTGTGGATGTAGCCTAAGTTGCAGCCTCAGAGGGAGAATAGCTTGGTTTTCTGAGATGGCCATGCAGCCCTTGGTCATTCTGGTTTTGACACCTCATGCTCTCATTCTGGGTGCCTCACTTGAGGAAAGATGTGGACAATTTGGAGAGAGTCCAGAGGCTGGCAACAAAAATGATAGAAGGTTTAGAAAACTTGACCTCCGAGCAAAGGTTAAAAAAACTGGGGATGGTTTAGTCTTGAGAAAAGAAGACTGGTGGGGTGGGGGTAACCTGAGAACAGTCTTCAAGTATGTTACGGGCTGTTATGAAGAGGATGGTGATGTTTTCTCCATGTCCACAGAAGGAAGGACAAGAAGGCTTAATCTGCAGCGAGGGAAATTGAGGTTAGATATTAGGGAAAACTTTCTAGCTAGAAGGGTAGTTAAGTTCTGGAATAGGCTTCCAAAGGAGTGTAATGGACCCTCGCTCTCCCACTCGGAGGGAGGCCACTCATTCAGGTTGCCTTCAGGCTTGTCTGGCCAAGGCACGAAGCTGCAGAACAGTCTAGGGCCCTTGTTTCCACCTGAGGTGGAGCAAAGCCCCCCCCAAGTCCTCTAGTTCCCAGCCCCACAATAGGGCTGGGCACCAGACGGTCACGGCCAGGCTTTAGCCTGGGCTTGGGTAGGCTCAAGCTGCCAGCAATTAAACACCGGCTACAGGGGGCTGGCTTCGGCCGGGGCGGGGCTCCAGCCGCCAGCAAGACAATCACAGTCTATGGAGCTGGAGTGGGCCTGGGCTTGAGGAGGCTCAGGCTGCCAGCCAACAAACAGTCCCAAGGCTGGCTTTAGCCTGGGTGGGGCTCAGGCAGCCAGCAAAGCAACAGTCTATAAGGGAGCTGGTAAGGGAGGCTCCTTCTTCAGAGCAGGAGCTTCCCTGCACAGTGTAGGGAGTCGGTCACCCCGGGGTGGGGTGGCAGGGGGACGCAGGCCCAGCCCAGGGCCCTGGCAGAGGCAGGATTGGCTGCCCCTGCGTTGGCGGGGACCCAGCCGCAACACGTTGACTGAGCCACATATGGCTCCGCAGCCGGCTGCTCCGTGGCTGCCCCTGGGCCACTTCCTGCCTCCCCGGGGTTTGGTACCTCTCGCTTCTGGGGCTCGTCAGACTCCTCGGGGTACACCGCGGCCGGTAGTCTGGACCACTCCTCGTCGGGGTCTCCCACATCTGTGGCTGTCGGACAGCCAGGGGTAGGTTCCCCTCCTGGGCACGGCAGAACGGCAGAAGCGTCCTTCTCCTCTGGGATATCGCCCCAACTGGGCTGCAGGGCCTTCCTCTTATACTTACGGCCCCGCCGCTGCACGTCCGGTGAAGGGGCGGGGTAGGCTAGGCCCCTCCCACCAAAGGGATTGTAGTGGATCCTCTCTCTCCCGCTCGGAGGGAGTCCACTCGGCCTCACTACAGGGAGGTTGTGGAATCCCCATTATTGAAGGCTTTTAAGAACAGGTTGGGCAAACACCTGTCAGATGTTTTATACGTACTGGGTCCTGTCTCAGCACAGGGAGGCTGGACTTGATTACATCTTGAGGTCCCTTCCAGCCATGCATGTTATGATTCTTGTGACATATGCCCGGCAGTTCCTTCCATCCTCTTGACTTCTTAAAACCTGATAGAAGTATTGGCATGAATGAATTGTCTCATGGCCTGAAGTTGTATCTGTGACATTAGACATCTCGGTGGGTGCCTTCTAGCTGGACATACAGTGGTTGCCATTGAAAAGTCAGCATATGCCAATCGGTACCATGCAGTTGCCAGAGCTATTTCCTCTGAGCACATAGGGAGAAAGCTCTGTTAACCTTGAGTACTGCTCCCGGCAAGTACTGCCTTCTTCACGGTAAGCACTGGAATGCTGGGTGGCGTAGTGCCTGAGTTCTAACTGGAACACCTGGCAGCACCGCAGACATCCTACCACTGTCGTATCTGAGTGGGGCAACTACTATCCTTTTCTTACTGGGAAATGGTTGTTTATATCACCCCACTGGGGTGCATGGCACATGTCAAGGGAGTCAGATAACCTCCCTGTTCTGCGTTTAAGGCAATGAGAGACCGATTGCAGGAGACAGTCCATGGGCTACAGTGGTTGTGGGAAAATAGAACAGAAGGGAAGGCTGCTTTTAAGTGAAAGAAGCGTGTTTCGATTACTGTGGACATGGTGGTGGATGCAGGAGCAGAACAGCATGGGGAGTCAAAATCCCTGTCTGTAGCATAGAGAATGTCTCTCCCCCTCCCGTGACTCAGCTGGCCTGGCTGCACGGGTTCAAAGCAAGGGGAGAGGGTGTCTCCAGCATGCCAGGAGCGCTTTTGGGAAAAGCACAAATAAAGGAGACTCAATAGCTGTATCTGAAAAGCAGCCCTGTCCCCAGAGTGGCAAAGTGCCAGCTGCTGATGGCGCGGCGCGCGTCCAGTCGATGAGAGGAGTTAATTTGTGCAAAAGCTCCCCAGGGTGCCACCATTAGGGGGAGTTACATCACTGACTCCGGGGCAGGCTGTTGGTAAATTCTACCCTGAAGTGTGCTGCTCCTGTATTATTCATGGGGCTTCATGCATTATCGATGGGCCAGAAAACTGCACTCTGTTACTTACAGATCTGCCCCTGAAGGGCCGTGAGGGCGGCGGCTCTCGCAGGCAACCTGATTTCAGGGCCCTGTTTCCAGCCAAGTAGAATTTGCCCCTCTTCTCGTCTTCCCCCTCCTCTCTGCTGAGTCTCAGACGTAACTCACATTAACAAACCTACTATTAGCAGAGGCCAGAATGCCTAACCATGTGCTGTCCCACTACTCAGCCAGCATCATGTGACCTCCCCTCCCTGCACATGGCCGACATCCCGTCACACTGATGGGAGGTACCTATGTATCTAGGGGAGTGAGGACTCTAGATCTACAGCCATGCTGAAGTGAATTCGAGGCCTATTTTGAGCACCAGTGGTGGGGGAGGTTGCTTAAGTCATGCAGTGAGGGCTGCCATGTGCCCCCAAATCCCTGAGACAGTCATGATGTCCGCAGGTCTGTCTTCTCTAAGCCTTTTTGTGCTAGATAACTGATGGGTCCCTGTTTTTTTTTCTTGTGTGACGGTCTCTTGCACCTGTATTCTAAAGAGTGTAGATCAGGGATCGGCAATGTTTGGCACGCGGCACGCCAGGATAAGCCCCCTGGTGGGCCGGGCCGGTTTGTTTACCTGCTGCTTCTGCAGGTTCGGCCAATCGCAGCTCCCACTGGCCGCGGTTCGCTGCTCCAGGCCAATGGGGGCTGCGGGAAGTGGCGCGGGCCGAGGGATGTGCTGGCTGCCACTTCCCGCAGCCCTCATTGGCCTGGAGTGGTGAACTGCGGCCAGTGGGAGCTGCGATCGGCCAAACCTGCAGACACGGCAGGTAAACAAACCGGCCCGGCCTACCAGGGGGCTTACCCTGGTGTGCCGTGTGCCAAACGTTGCTGATCCCTGGTGTAGATTCTTCTGAGGGGAGAGGGAGGGATAGCCCTGAAATGCCACCCATCATCCAAGTTGAGCTACCAGAATGATCAGCTGTAAAATATCGACCAATGTGCACATGGGAAGTGACATCACCAGATTTCAGGATCTTTTGAGAAAACAGGGCAATTTGCCATCTCTTTTTGCACTTAGCGTTTCAGCAGACCGGCAGTCCACCCCATCAGAATCTGGTGTGTGGGTGGGGGCTATGTAGCTTTTTTTTTTTAATGAAAATTTAAATTTTGCAGAACAAGATGGAGGAAAGCAGAGCAATACTGGCATAATGCCTGTGGCTTGGCCAAGCCCTGGTACGCAGTGGTACAAAGATGCAGGATCTCTGGGTGGGGGTGTTTTGGGCTTGCTGAATATTTCGTACCCTCGAGTTGGAAAGGACCCTTCCATTTTCATATGTCTGAGTCTGCACTTCACAGCTCCTACGCCTCCTGGTTTCTCTTGGCTTCTGGTTGTGTCTGTGTTGGGAAATCCTGTCATGTCTCTGGCTGAGTCCTGAGGACCCTCTGTAACCGAATATATCCCTGTGTTCACACCCTACACACTATTGTAGTAATGTTTATATCAGGTTTGCCTTGTGAGGTATCATTTAAAAACTCCTAATTTGCTGATCAGTAATATAATGGCAAAATTCACATAGTGTTATATGTGAAGTTATAAACAGAAGCTGAGATCATGACTAGAAGTATGTTTTAGAGATTAAATCTGAGGAGTGGTCAGACCAGTTCCTCAGAGACAAAGGGCGAGCAGACACCAGGGCCAGGTGTAAGCACGGCTAATGGACCATTAAATGCTAAGTGGCGATTCTTTGGCAGGAAAGGAGGCAGGGGCAAAAATCTACGTCTTAGCAAAGAAATAGCATGGAGTTCCCTTGCACACAGACTGCCTGTCACCTTGCTCCCAGCTGGAAATGCTTCTCAAAGCGGGGGACAGGGCTATAAAGGAAGTGGCAGACACCCCAAGACGCCCCTCTGTCTCTCCCTGTCCATCGCATTCACAGCACCTGAAAAGACACAGGAAGTAGCAGTTGGACTCTGGAGGAGGAGGTCCTGACCTAAAGAGTTTGGTCAATAAGACTCCTGAAAGCAGGTGGGGAGGAAACTTTGCTTTGAATCTAATACAGGTTGTTAAGTTAGGCACCGGTTGCATTTTATCTTTATTGTTCTTGTAACTATTTCTGACTTTTATGCCTCATTACTTGTACTCACTTAAAATCTATCTTGTTAATAAACTCGTTTTACTGTTTTATCTAATTCAGTGTATTCAAGTTGAAATGTCTGGATAACTATTTAAGGTAATAAGATGGCATATTGCTCCCTTAAAGGAATAATGGACTTAATATATTTGTACTGTCCAGGAAAGGGCTGAGCAGTGCTGGACATGTATTTCAGGGGGAAGATCTAGGGTGTTGGGGGGTCACCCTGCAGTATAGCCAAGGCTGGTATGAGCTAAGGTGTGGCTGTCTGTCTGCAGCACACACATGGACATTGCTGGGAGTGACTTACACCCTGGAGGCTGTTTGCGAGGCTCTCTTCTTATCCCAGCGGCCGTCCTTCCAGCCAAGCCAGGCTGGGTTCACATCCGCCGGTGGGCACCAGTGACCTCACGGCTCCGAAGGGAATGACAAGGGTTTTTCAGAAATGTAAACAAAATGGCTAATAGGCTGGAAAATCAATAATAATAAAATTATCTGTATATAAAATATGTGTAAGTATATTTTACATGAAGTATATTAAAGGCAGAGCTCCCTCCCAGACGGGTCAATGGGTCTCAGCACAGCACTATTTGATTCAATTAAAATGCATGGTATGCTGTGTGTTAACCAGCAGTGTTGTTTTATTACACTAAGATGCAGTATTAAGAACAAGAGCTGCCAGCTTTATTGAGCACACCCCGCTGGAGGTCTGCCCTGAACTGACTGAACGCTCCCCAGAAGGGTGCTGCCCCCACAAGCACAGGGGTCTTACGACACAAGATATTTTTTGAGGAGAATGGGGTCACATCTGCTTGTTTGAGACCGTCCTTTGTGGTGCTAGGTGGCAATGAGGTGGAGCATTGTGACAGCCATGTAGTCCCGGGGCGTTCCAAGGTGTTATATGGATGTCACATGTCTGGGCGCCTGTGAAAACCCAGATATCTGAATTGGTGTGTGTGTGTGTGTGTGTGTGTGTGTGTGTGTGTGTGTGTGTGTGTGTGTGTGTGTGTGTGTGGAGAGTGCATACCAATGAACAACTGCCCCATATGGCTAACATCGAATAGAGATTCTCCTTTAGCTCAACCCAGTATTATTGCAGTCCAATGCGTGTGCATACACCCTTCCACCAATGCAATTCCATTCTGAACCTCCGCATCCTTTTGTTATTCCAGCCCTTGCACTCTCTGCCTTTCAAGCTCTGCCAACATATCTGCTTGCCTTCTCCCCCTCCAGCCAAATATCCATCTGGCTTTGAGAGTGCTAACAACATGGGTTTTTTTGTGACCCAAGATAGCATTTGAACCTTGGTTTCCAAGACCAAAAGGCTAGTGCAGTAACTCGGTGCACCCCCATGCTCCTTTCCTCCCCTTGCTGCTCCAAAGAGTCCATAATCTCTCCTGGTCTATAGAGACTCATTTTAGCCTTGCAGCACATAGCAAGGGTGACCCTGCCTTCTTACAATTAGTACCTATTCTGCGGAGATCCCATATAACCCATGGTAACCCTCTTTATTTGACCCCACCCTTGTATCTCACATTCTCTCTCTCTCTCTCTCTAGGACACTCGAAAGAAACCTTTTTAACTGCAGCTGTGACATCCGCTGGATTCAGCTCTGGCAGGAGAAGGGTGAAGCAAACCTGCAGAAACAGGAGCTGTACTGCATGAACATGGAGGCTGCTGTCATTCCCCTGCAGGAGATGAACATCACCCAGTGTGGTAAGGAAAGCCCTGTGTCTTCTCCGGTTCACCTTGCTCCCAAGGGTATAGAGAGAGAGGAGGCCAGGAGGGCCCCTTGTTACCCTTGCCCATCCTACAAGGAGTACCCAATGACAGGGAAATATTGTTTAAAAAACCCAGATACTGTTTCAGGTACAGAGTATGATTAAGCCATTGAACTTATGGATACCAAGGCAAGTAAGAGTGATCTTTTGAAATAGATTAGGATAGTCTATGAATACAAATGGCATCTCTAGCTGAACTTGGAATATTATTCCTCATGGTTCAGAGCATTAGCTACTCATCAGCTGTGTTGGGGAAGAAATTCCCTCAATGGCATAATATCATCCAGCAAGGTGCATTGTGGCTGGTCCATGCCTTAGCCAGAAGCAGCAGGAACTGTCCATTTTTTCGAGACTGGACATGCTTCACGTGGTTATCCTTCTGTTTAACGGACACTAGAAACTACTTCTATTAAAGGGACACTGGCAGCTTGATTTTTTTTTTAAATCATTTTTTTCAGTTGGTGCACATTTAAGACAGCAGATCCTTAAAGTTCTGTGTGTGTGTGTGTGTGTGTGCGCGCGCGCGTGTATTTTTCTGCTCCCTGCCGGTCTTTTTGGGTGGGCCCAAGAGCGACATCAAACGGATTCTGAGCTGCCCCTTCTCCCAACGCGTTCCCTTTGTTCACCCTTAAGTCTGCTGCCTTTTCAGTTTCAGCTCTACTACTGCTGTTACTGGCAAGCAGGACCTAGGGAAGGTCCTGTACCAAGAACGGTGAAGGAGGCTGTAGACTAGGAGCTATCAAATGAACAGTCTGGAAAAAAAAAAGAGAAACTTTTTTTTTTTAAATGTTACATCTTTCTATTCTAGGAGTGTTAGGGTGTTTCTCGTAACAACAGTAGATACAGTTTTCAGCTGGAGATACGGCATATGACTTTCAAGTCTATAATGTCTCTTTAGTCTAACTCTTCTTTATTAAAACCCGGAAATGGGCTGAAATATCTGCAGGTAGGTGAACTAAAGAGATTTGAGAGAGAACTCTAATTTCCTCCACAAATGAGAAAAATAATCTTCACTGATTAGAAAATCCTCCGTGAGCAAGGAAAGAGAGAGAGGGGACTCCTCCTGCCCAACTCCCACTGCTGTGTTGATGCTACTCAAGAGTGAATTGCAGCCTCTCTTGGGCTCCCCTCGTAGCTCTGCCAATGCATCTCAGTCCCGACCTTGCAGCACCTTTGCTATTCCTAGAGACTCTCCTGACTCAGTGATCCCACAGGAACAAGAACAGACCCCTCACTCTGGATTCACTTTTGAATGGCGTCAAAGTTTGAACCCAGGTCTTCAGAAGAGAGAGGCCATTGCACTGTCCCATTGCCTTCTATGCCCATCTCGTTCATTCGGGGTCCCCTCTCTCCCCCCTTTACACATGCTGCAGCCCTCGGTGCCCCCCCTTATGCATGCGGTGTCCAGTCACCTTCCTGTGTATCACCCTCCCTTCTGTATTGCTGCTGGCACCGCCTCTTGCACTCTGTGTGCCTGGGTGACTCAGCAGGACAGAGGAGTAAGTCAGAGCCACTATAAATCAGTATTTCTTTGGCACCTTGCAGGGAAGAGCAGGGGCGTCTTTCATTAGCAGAGATGCTGTTAATACGAGGACACGTCCCTGGTCATCTTCTCTCGATTGTTATAAATTAAAGAGAAACTCTCTCTCTTCCCCTGTCCTAGCTCAGGCTGGATCTCTTGCCAGTGATTCCTTAGAAGCGGCTTTATTCCTCCCAGACCTCTGCACTAGCCCAGGACACGGGTGCCAGGGGCTTGGGGGAAAGGGCAAAAGGGACATAGGTTTGGATGGCAACTAGCACTTGGACAGAACTTCCTGACTTGTGTGCAATGTCAGAATTGCAAAGCACAGAGAAGATCCATCCATCCACCTGGCGATGTCCCCCGTGTCACTCATCCCTTCCAGCACGAGGAGGCCAAGCGACTTGCCATCTCCTGTACTTCCCCCTCCCCTTCCTTCATTCGGAAGCGAAGGACAGTGCAGGCTGCTTTGCTGTAAGGTGAAGCCTACTTGGGAGATGGAGCTCATGGGGGATCAGAATCCAAGTGCCTGTACCGTACGTCTTGGCTGGCCAGGGTGCCCTAAGTGTCCTGGTGTTTGATTCCCTTAGATCTGCCCGAGATCAGCGTCAGCCACATTAACCTGACTGTGCGGGAAGGCGAGAATGCGGTGATCACGTGCAATGGCTCGGGCTCGCCGCTGCCTGATGTAGACTGGACAGTTGCAGATCTACACTCCATCACTACTCATCAGGTAGGAGGCCAAGGGGCTTGGGTGGCTGGGCATTTACTGCCCTCGCCAAGGTCCATCGCCAGGGTGTTAACACACAACACAGCAGTTGGGGTGCTGGCCTTGAATTTTCTGGGTCTTCGTTTCCTTTGTATTCCATTTTAACAGGGCTGGATGAGTGTTGATCACCATGGGCGAGAAGTGAAATGCAGTGATTGTTTGAAAGGGATTGTGTCGTCCACACAGGAACCCTGGGTTAGCAGAGTATTAGCGGGTGGAGTGCAGATACTGAATCCAGGCAGGAAAACAGCTCTTCCTGCAGGCTGATGGTTTCACACCTTTAGTACTCCCTTGGTTGCATGTTGGCCCGTCTCCATGAGCAAAATTATCCGTCGCTGACCATGGTGTGTCAACAATAGGTGCAGCTGAACGTGGTTTAACTCAAGTAGAGCCAGGGACATACCCTGCTTAGCACGGTTCCAGAAGCTGTGATTATAACCTCCTTGGACCAAGGGCGTGGGTGCACTGTGGTGCTCGTGGCACCGTGGACAGGGTGAGCCGTGAAACTGAAATCTTGCCTGGCCATGCTTGTTAGAGACCATGGCATTTTATGTTGGGATCCTCTGCTCCTGGGCCCGGGAGGTGAGCAGGCCGACATCATTTGTTGGGTTTGACCTTTTTGATTTTTTGGGGGGGGATTTGCAGACGAACCTCAACTGGACTAACGTTCATGCCATCAATTTGACCCTGGTGAACGTCACCAGTGAGGATAACGGGTTCCTCCTGACATGTATTGCCGAGAACGTGGTGGGAATGACCAACGCCAGTGTGCTGCTCACGGTCTACTGTAAGTAGAGGCAGGGAGACGCTGGCTATTCATGGGCTGGTGGGAGGGTGAGCATGGGAACTATTGGAATGTGTCTCCCGTGGGGAATTGTCACCAGGCTATGCTGCACGCATCTTGATTTGCTGCTGTTGAGGGGGAGGACATGGAGTCAGAGTTGCTGCAGGAGACTGAGGCAGGGACCAGTCCTAGGACTAGGTGTGAAAGGAAATGTATGCCTCACTGGCACGTTCAAGTGGCTACTTGCATTAACAGAACAGCACTGGAAAATCCAGTGGGGTGAGGAAATGCCCAACTGGGGCTAAAACTTTCTCCCTGCATTTGTAAGTGAGTCACTCCCTAGCCTCCTTGAAGTTAATATAAGTTTTGCCATTGACTACGGTGGAGTCAGGATTTCATCCCAGATCTGTTTCCACCAGGTTAATCAGTGAACACTGTGTAAACCTGTGCAAAGCAAGGTTTAAAATCATTTACTTATAGGCTGTAAAGAGCTAAACTTTCATGTGCTTCCTAATATAACTTAATAAAAACCAGACCTTAACAGGAGTTTACACAGCTTTGCTGCCTCAGGAAGCTGGGACTTAACATGTGTTGCTGTGTCCATAACATTTGCCCTTAATCTGTGGTTTGGAAATCCCCCATCCCTAACCCTGCTGGTAGCTGTGTAAACTGGAGAATTAAACCCTGTTATCCCATGCAGTGTGGGCACCATTGGGCGCCTGTAGAGATGAGGCAGAACTGTAGACAATAGAATATTGGAAGGAGAATAAAAGGTACATCATTCTCTGGTCTCTCCCAAAATAAATAATTTTGGTGGTCCGGGAGGGCCTCAGTTGCCTAAATTAATACAGTTCCAGATCTGATCAGCTGGGAGGAGACAGGTATGCCATCCAAACCCTTTAAGTGCCACCATGTTGATGCTAATTTACATGCCCAGAATCCTCAGGCCAGTGCCAGTGCCAGTTTGTACTATACTTGCATTAGAGCAGTGGTTCTCAATTGTGGTCCACCGCTTCTTCAGGGAAAGCCCCTGGTGGGCCGGGCCAGTGTGTTTACCTGCCACGTCCGCAGGTTCGGCCGGTCGCGGCTCCCACTGGCCGCGGTTCGCCCCTTTAGGCCAATGGGGGCTACGGGAAGCAGCGGCCAGCACATCCCTTGGTGCCGTGTCCCGCAGCCCCCATTGGTCTGGAGCAGCAAACTGCGGTGAGTGGGAGCGGCGACCGGCGACTGGCCGAACCTGCGGACGCGGCAGGTCAGTAAACCGGCCCGGCGCGCCAGGAGCTTTCCCTGAAGAAGCAGCGGACCACAGTTGAGAACCACTGCTCTAACGTAATCATTCTGAAAAGAGCTGATATTTTGGTGTACTGCTGACTAATTGCTTTGGTACCCTCCTAGTCATTCACCCAGAGATCTATGGAACTAAATTCTGACCTAGCTTACAGGTGAAACACACTGGGTGGGACTCTGCACAGTCACTGGGTTAGCAGCGGATGCTGTGGGTCAGGATTGAGGTGCACCGGCTGAGTTGTGAGTGTGGAATCCTGCATGGCTCCTCCCAGCTCTACCTCTCTCTCGTTGGCACTGCTGTCCCTCCACTTTCACAACATGAAACGTTGGCCATCTTTAGAAAAAACAGAGAGGAAAGTTGATGGATCTTTCCTGTTAGTTAGGGGCTGCCTGGGGGCGTGACCCCAGCCCTCAGTATGGGCTGAGAGCCAGGGAAAGGAGAGTGCTTAGGAAAGAGCAGAAGGCTTTCATCTTATGAAATCGTGATCCTTGCCCTACAGTACTGGGCCATCCTGGATCATGCTCTGTGACCTCAGTGTTTGGGGCCTTACATGTGATGCTGTAGTTAAGTTTTCATCAGCAATGGTGGAGCGGAGTTTGAGGTCTTGAGGCGTGGGTATCCTCGGTTCAGAGGCCTCTCAGGAGAGGGGACCGTGCGTATGTATTAAATGGAGGTGAGCTCCCAACTTTAATCCCTGGCCTGCTACATGCCCTCTAATTGTAACAATCCTGGAGGATATTCAACAATCAGAGCTCCCCCAGGGAGGTTCAACCGATCAAATCCCTCACGGACATGCAGCCATTCAGAAGCCCTGAGGGATATTTGCTTGAATGGCTGAGAATTCCCAAACTACTGAATGCGACCAGAGAGCCCCACTGGGCACCTTTTAGATATGTGTGTAATTAATAACAATGCACTAGAAAAGCCTACGTAACATGAGCAAGCTGCTCCATTGACGTGGTGTGGGGAGGGGAATACAACAATATGCATGCTAAGTGAACAGCTACACATTTAATTTGGGCTGGTCAGCAGGGGTCCAGATCCTAGATCTGATGTCAGACCTTGCCTCCCAGACCTACGGAGCTAGCAGTGCTTGTACTGCTGCTTTTATAGAGGCTAGAGTGGCTCAGTGGTGCCCCTTCAGGTTGATGCTCTGCATGACTCCATTTGGTCCTCCACACCAGAGAAAAGGTAAACTGGTGGGGTGAGGAGGAGTGTGGCTGCAAAGTAAGGGCTTCCAGAGGACACCCTCGGTGCTGGAGGGAAAGACATTTTTAATTTCTATTATGTATCCATTATCCAGGGCAGGATGGAGCCTGATTACTTTGTTTCTTACTGGGGATTTTGGCTGTTGAGACTGACTGTCCTTCTATCCTGCACTGCTCGCTACATGCCCACTAAAATGAATGTGAACAACCCTCAAACACGTGTTGGGAAGGGCCTTGCACCAGTGTGATGTTAGTGCTACGAAATGCTATGAGAGCAACTCCCAGCTGAGATAAGCTTAGCTGATTTTGTGTCATCAAGTCCAGAGGGAAGGGAAGAGACTCTTAAATAACAGCAGGTCATCTCCTACCGTCAAAACCAGGCTTGGCTCCTTTGAGCAAGGTCCATTCCAGCTCACCTGGTAAGGCTGCTGCTTACAGACGACAAGGATCCCAGTTCACATTGCCGCTGCAATAGAGTGTAGGTTGCACACACAGCAGATTCGGCCATGGGATGGGAGTTTCCTGTAGCTGTTCGAGTGTGTTTTGGTGGCTGGCTGCCTACTGGGAGATGCGGTAATCACCTCTGCCTGGAACATGTGAGTTTACTTGGGTCTTGAGTCCCACTAGTTTGCATTGTGTTTCTCTATGCTAGATCCGCCACGCATCCAGAGCCTGGAGGAGCCAGAGCTGCGTCTGGAGCACTGCATTGAGTTTGTGGTGCACGGGAACCCAGTGCCCAGCCTTCACTGGCTGCACAATGGCCAGGTCCTCAGGGAGACTGAGATCATCCGCATGGAGTTCTACCAGCAGGGTGAAGTGTCTGAGGGCTGTCTACTCTTCAACAAGCCCACTCACTACAACAACGGCAACTACACCCTCGTGGCCACCAACCAGCTGGGGACAGCTAACCAGACCATCAAAGGGCATTTCCTTGAGAAGCCCTTTCCAGGTGAGAGAGTCACAGCTTATGTTTCTGTAGTGCCTTGCATCCCGGAGCACTTAACAGGCTGCTATACAAGCTATGCAGTAGGATCGTTGAACCTGCCATTAAAATACAGTCCCCTCTGGTGCACAATATGGTAACTGTTTACCAGCATGGAGCAACATTGCACAAGAGTCTAGACACGGGTGTGAAAACGAGTTGTGTGTCCGGTTGAAATCTGAGGGGATTTTAGGGAGGGAGGATGTAATTATCTAAACTGGCCATGATGTAAGAGCTAACATACCTATTGATGCAAAAGGGTGCCATGATGTCTTTGGTGGCTTTGAATGGTCATGGCCTTTGTGTCAAGTCTCATCTGAAAGATGGCGGCTTGAAAAACAACACAACATCATGATGGGACACTTGGGTCTGATCAGCCATGTACAGAGCAGGCATGGCCCAATTAGCTTGTGAAGTTTGCCCAACCCATGCCATATGATGGCAGGGGACCCCACTTTCTTCTTTGACAGGAATCTTAATCGGCATCTTAAGGGAAAAAAGGGTGAAAATTTGACGGAAAAGAAAATGACTGACTGGTTTTTGACTTTGCATTCTGCAATGTTTGTGGTGGTTCTTGTCCATGAGAGACGGGCTTGTCCATGAGAGATGGGCTTAGGGCCTGCAGCGTGTCGTGGGTTACCTCTGATGCCCCTTAAAGTGGACTCCCACTCTTTTGACACCGAATATTCTTTTTGGCCATATAACTGGGGTAGTGGTTGTGTGTGGAGGAAAACCCTTTTGAGGGACTTGGTGATCTCGTTTTACTTCTTCTATAAAATGGCTGTAATCTAGATGGAACGTCATCAGGATTCTACATATTTTATTTAAAAAAAAAAAAATCTGTCAGACATCATTTTGGTGTAGCAGCCCCCACAAAAACCGTGAATACCCCCAGTTCCTCTGCATCAACTGTTTGTTAGGCACGCTCAGTAAATGGTTTCAAATTCCTCACTGTGTCACTAGGTGGTGAGTGGCAAAATTGTAGAAGGAAAAATTAGGCCGGGGAAGGTCTTGTTCTAGGGTGTGCAATAGAGAGTCCTGTCGTGGCTGTACTGCAGTGAAAGAGTGGGAAGATTCTTGCACTGCCTTCTGCTTTTGCAGCACCAGATCAGGGCCCACGGAGTTAACGGAGTGGTGCACGCAATTGCCTTCAGGAGTGATGCCATGAGAAAGTGGCAGCCCCACGTTGGCTCCTGCAGCCCCTAGAACACTGAGCAAAATAGGGCACTTGCTATATATAGAGCAATACCAATGGCATTTTCATTTATTATTTATATCCTACCGTCAATGCACACCGAGCTTTCCGGCAAGTCAGATATAGTAAATGGAAACCAAAATCTCTGCCTTGAAGAGCTGACCAATCTAAAGACATGAACAGATACAGAAGGGAGTGGGAAAATTATATTCAAGATTCAAGGCTGATAATCTGTCTAGCTCCTTAATCTATGTAGGCTTTCTGCTATCTGGGAGGAAGGGCAGTCTGTTTCTGGAACAGGGGTGGGAGTCAGGAGATGGGGGTTATGTTCTCATTTCTGTCGCGTCCCATTTCTGTGATTCAGTTCCCCTGTCTGCAGAGTGGGGATAAAGACATTTTGTTTCTGATGCATCCGCAATGTGCTAGGCACTTTCCAAAGGTAACAGGAAGCAGGTCCTCTGCTCCAAAGAGCTGACACTAAAAATTAATTCCAGCCTGGCCACCATGTTGAGAGAATAAGCTAATGTTTATAAAGTGTTTTGAAATCCTTGTATAGAAGGTGCTGGAAAAGGAAAGACAATAGATAGACCTAATCCAAAGGTTCGCTGCCTTTTTCTACCTGCCACTACAAACTCATCCCTTTTTTTCCTCCCATGAGCCTGTGTGCCAGAATCTTTCTCACTGTGGCAGCCTTCCACCCATGATGTAATCAGTACATGATTTACTTTTCTTGAAGATCACTGGTCCGTACATTGCCAAAACTGACCTTAACATTCAGTGCATCTGAAATTTATAGTCTTGCATTTGAAAGTTGGTTTCTCTAGAAAACGTCAGGAGCTGCACATTCAACATACCTCATTACTGCTGCTAGTTGCACTGGGGAGATTTTTGCTGCAACCTGCCAGGAGCAGAATTTTTTAAAATGAAAGTTTAGAGTCTCGTAGATTCATAAACTTTAAGGCCAGATGGGACCATCGTGATCATCTAGTCTGACCTGCACATTGCAGGCCACAGAACCTCACCCACGCATTCCTGCATTAGATCCCTAACCTCTGGCTGGGTTACTGCAGTCCCCAAATCTTGATTTAAAGACTTCAAGTTACAGAGAATCCACCATTTACTCTCGTTCAAACCAGCAAGTGACCCATGTCCAAAGCTGCAAAGAACGGCAAAAAAATCCAATCTGACCTGGGGGAAAATTCTGTCCTGATCCCAAATATGGCAATCAGACCCTGAGGATGTAGGTGAGACCTGCCAGGCAGACACCTGGGAAAGAATTCTGAGTAGTAACTCAGAGCCCTCCCCATCTACTGTCCCATTTCTGGCCATTGGAGATATTTTTCTAATAGCAGTTGTGGATGGGCCATGTGCCATTGTAGGCAATCTCATTGTACCCCCCCCCCCAATTTATCAAACTCAGTCTTAAAATAGGTTAGGGTTTTTTAGCCCCACTGCTTCCCTTGGAAGGCTGTTCCCAGAACTTCACTCCTCTGATGGTTTGAAACTTTTGTGTCGTTTCAAGCCTAAACTTGTTGATGGCCAGTTTATATTCATTTGTTCTTTTGCTCGCATTGGCCCTTAATTTAAATAACTCCTCTCCCTCTGTGGTGTTTTTCCCTCTGATGTATTTATAGATAGCAATCATATCATCCTTCGTTTTGTTAGGCTAAACAAGCCAACCTCCTTAAGTCTCCTCTCTTAAGGTAGGGTCTCCATTGCTCTGATCATCCTACTAGCCCTTCTCTGCATTTGTTCCAGTTTACATTCTTTTTTTGTTAAACATGGGAGACCAGAATTGTACACAGTGTTCCAGATGAGGTCTCACCAGTGTCTTGTATGATGGTAATAACACTTTCCTATCTAGAAATACTTTGGCTGATGTATCCTAGGATTGCAGTTAGCCTTTTTCATGGTGGGATCACAGTGGTGGCTCATAGTCATCCTGTGATTGACCAATACACCCAGGTCTTTCTCCTCCTCTGTCACTTCCAACTGATACATCTCCAGCTTACAGCAAAAATTATTCTTGTTAGTCCTGAAATGCACTTTGTATGATTACATTTCATCCCATTTCTGTTACTCCAGTTTTCAAGGTCATCTAAATCTTCTTGTATGATGATCTGGTCTGCCTCCATATTGGCAACATCTCCCAACTTAGTGTCATGCACAAATTTTATTAGCGCACCCCCACTTTTTGTACAACGGTCATTAACGAAAATGTTAAATAAGATTGATCCCAAGACTGACCCTTGAGAAACTCCACCAGTAACCTCCCTTCAGCCTGACAACATGACCCATTGTTGTCTCCTCAATAACCAGTTTCTGACCCACCTTTCGATTCTTGTATTAATCCCCATCATCTTCAATTTAACTAATAATTTAACTAATCTACTGATCTAACCGTGTGGAACTGTATCAAATGCTTTACTGAAATGCAAGTAGATGAGATCTACTGCATTTCCTTTGTCTAGAAAATTGGTTATCCTCTCAAAGAAAAAGATTAGGTTGGTCTGGGACGATCTACCTTTTGTAAAGCCAATGTTGTATTTTATCCCAATTTCTGTTGACCTTTATGTCCTTAACTACTTTCTCTTTCATAATTTGTTCTAAGACCTTGCATACAACTGAGGTCAAACTAACAGGCCTGCAGTTTCCCAGCTCACTTTCTTTTCATTTCTTAAATATAAGTACTATATTTGCAATTATCCAGTCATGAGGTACAACCCTCAGATTGACAGAATCATTAAAAATCCATGCAATTTCATGTACCAGTTCCTTTAATATTCTTGGATGGAGGTTATCTGGGCCCCCCAGTTTGGTCCCATTAAGCTGTTTGAGTGGCTTCCATCTAATTTCTACTTCCATATCCTTGTTCCATTAGTTACCCTGCCACTGCCCTCAAGCTCCTCATTATCATTATTAAAAACTGAGGCAAATTATTTGCTTAGGTGTTGTGCCATACCTTTATGATCTTAAATCTGCGCCCCATCCTCAGTGCTTAGCGGTCTCATTTCTTTCCTTGTTTTATTTTTTTACAAAGGATCTTTTACTATTGGTTTAAATTTCTTTTGCAAGGTCCAACTCTGCTTAGCTTTTGGCAGTTCTCACTTTTCCCCCTACACTTTCTGACTTTCAAGAGGTAGCTCTCCTTGCTGTCCATCACTTCTTCCATTCCTTGTAGGCTTTCTCTTAATAACCTAGAAAAACTTGTAGCACCTTAGAGACTAACAAATTTATTTCAGCATCCGATGAAGTGGGTACTAACCCACGAAAGCTTATGCTGAAATAAATTTGTTAGTCTCTAAGGTGCTACAAGTTTTTCTTTCTTATTTTTGTTTTGCTGACACAGACTAACATGGCTACTACACTGAAACCTATCTTAATAACCTGTTTGAGATGCTTGTTCATCAGCTTGGTCTGCATTAGGATCCTCTTCTACCTCAGGTCCACATCCTGTTTCTTAGCTCGCGGCAAACAACACACCCCTCTGTTCTCCGGATCAGCTCTGGTGACAGGTCTGTCCTTCTTAATAGGGAGTCCCCAATCTCGTAGACCTGCCTCTTCTGATAGTGTTGCAATTCTCCAGCCTTCCCCCTCTGTTCTTTCTGGCTGCAAGTCTTCTTGTCTTCTGTTCTTACTTGTTGTCTCCTGCGAGTCATCCTCTATCCTCTTGGGTCTCTGAAGTCTGGCTATCTTCATTATCTCTTCCCATCTTCTTGCAAGACTAGCTGCTCTTCTTTTCTTCCTTGCCCTCCCATCTTCGGTTACTGACTGCCTCCCCCCTTCATTTTTCAACTCAGCAAACCTGTTCCTCAACTCTATTTCTCCTTCACTAGCCAGTCTTTTCCTTCTCCTTGTTCTCATAGTCACATGCTTCCATTGGCCACTTTCCTCATCCAGCAGTCTACCCTCACAGTTCTCTGGTTCAGCATGCATTTGCAAGTCATGAGGTTTCTCTTCAGCCTCTTCTCTCCTTCCCTCCATCATCTGCTCAAATCCCCTTTGAAACTCCACTACAGTTTCTAGCTGCCTCTCCAAACCTTGGATCTTCTCCTCCATCAGAAGCATCAGATGGCACCTCATACAAATGAAGCACCTTTCAGGTACCCTCCCCGGAATAATGCATATCCCACAGCTTCCACCTCCAGTCATCTTAGTTGTCTCTTCCAGTCTTTGGGTCACTACTACAGCTGCCTGTGTATGATGCAGCAGTGTCATGTGAAGAAAGAAAAAAGGAGTGGGGAAAGAACCCAAAACACGCTCCCACCTGCAAACTCCGCTGTTTTTGGCTCGGTTTGATGGGTCCTGTGCTTCTGGTTGATTGGTTGGCTGCCTTTATAGGCCTGCTGATTAGGTAAGCCCCGCCCAATCAACGTTCAGCTGTGATTACAGGCTCTGCTTCTCTCCCCGCACACTGCCCCCTGCCAGACTTTGGAAACTGAAAACAAGCCTGCAAGCAAACACACTGTCAAGAACTCACTCCCTGCCCCTCAGGAGCAGAGGCTTGCCTCCCTTTTCCTCCAACAGGGATCTCCACACAAACACTGCTGTTTTCAGCTCTGTTTGCTGGCTCCTGTGCTGCTGTCTCTGGAAAATTTCCAGCCCCCACAAATAAAAAAGTGTAGTGACTCGCCTGGGAGTCAAGAACGACTGGTCTAATCCATCCCAGTCCAATTAACCAAACCAAACTTCAGTTCATTGGGAGCGGCACGTATGACCCTGGGACTGTATTTGCTTCCCTTCCAAGCCTCTGCCATGCTTTTATGGGAACACTGCAGCATCATTCCAGCCACCCTTGGCCGGCAAAGCTGTGTAATATCCTGTTAGTATCAGGGTCAGTTTCTGATGCTGGCGAGTACATTGAAAGCTGATTGTCACGGAGAGCTTTAGACATTGTCACCTGGGGCCCTAGCGAGCTGTTTTGTTTGGAAGGAGCTTTACTGGACACGGTGAGCCGGTCAAGTTGCTGAGATGAATGACTGACAGGGCTTGCTTTACAGGATGGTGCAAATGTAGTGCAGCCCCATTCCCCCACACCTCTGTCCCGAGCCCCTCACTCCATCCCACCTCTGCTACCTCAACTTGCTCCTAAACTGTGTTGCAGCTGTTGGAGCCATGGGGTTTCCAGTTCTGCCCTAACAATCCACCTGAATCCCAACCTGCAGTACCCCCCCATTTCAGGCCAAGCCCCTTCACAGCTGTTCCAGTGCACCCCAATCCTGACCTTCAGCACAGTCTGAGGTTATTTTGAGCCATGACTGCCTAATGGGCCCCAAATGGGAAGCGTTGTTCTCTCGCCACACCTCCCCCAAATCCTGCTTAGCCCTGCCGTGTGGATCTAAACAGAGAAATCTCTTAAAGTAGCTATGCTCTTCCTAGGAGGGTTTTCCCTCTGCTCTCTGTGCAGTCAGTGAGCTGGCATTAGCTAGTGGCTGGCTTGCTACGCCCTCAAACCTCCTGGGGCTGGTTGGGATGATGTGGGAGTGTGGCCGAGAAGTGCTTGGACGGGAGGGGCTGCCGTCCCTTTACTGCGCTGTTAATTGTGTTGCTTCTCTCTTTGTCCTTTTCACAGAGAGTACGGATAACTTTGTCTCAAGTAAGTGCCTTCTTGCCTTTTGCTTTGTTCCCTTTCCCCCACTCCTGAATCCGAGTACCTTGCAGATGATGTTTGGGGGGAAGCTAGTGCTTTAGCGCTAGGCAGGAGGGATTGTTAGAGAAGGAGATGGGAAGCAAGACACGTGTTTCCTCCTCTGTGAGAGCCTGAGTGTACTAAGGAAGGTTTTTATGTGCTGTACCGTCTGTAGATCCTGGGCAGGCCTATTCCTGCCTAGTGGGGTCCCGAAGAAGGATCCATACCACTGGAGAGGGAGGCAAGCGCTGTGGTTGGTAGCATGGGTGACTTTGCAGCATGACACAGAGGCGTGAATGTGTCCAATGTGTCTTCAAGCAACTCCTGTACTGGCTGTAGTTTGGGGTGCCACGGGGCAGTGCTATAGATGCCTCATCCACTGAAACTCATAGGAAAAGCAGTCTTCAGAGCTAGTGTTTTGGGGGCTGAGGTGGTTCAGGGCTTGGGGAAGTAATATGGAGCCTCTCCCCTTGAGGTTACTGATCTAAATTAAGGGCAGGTAGGTGGTGCCCCAAAGAAGTTGCCATTGAATTGCCCGTATGAAATGAGCAGATGGGTCTCAGTCCCTTTCTTAGCAGAACAGTTGTCCACATCACAACAAGCACTGGTTTGACCCCCTTATTGGGGCAGTCTGAGCACAAGCCAAAGGGCTGATTGGGTCTTGGATATTGGAACCCTTCATTGTAGTGGGGACTCTTCCAAGTAAGCGCTGAGGCCCATTGAACAGGTGTGCAGGGTAAGTGCTGTACCTGTTCTGTGGGTGGGGGACTTCTGCCTCCTGGATTTTAATCGCCAGCATTCAAGTGCATTTAATTTAAAAAATCACTCAAGTCATTGTTGGTTTTAATTTGGCAGGATTCAGTCTTGCAGCAATCTGCATTCCAGGGACGCTTGAACCACTGTCTTTCCCCTGGTGCTGGGAGGCGTGTGGGTGGATGAAGAACCCTCACCCATAGAACGTATGGGATCAGACTGCTTCTCATTAGCTGGGTGGGAGTGGCACTGTGTCCGATCAGTAACTTGGCTCTGCTTCCTCCCTGCCGAGTCGCATAGGCCCCTAGAGATCTTTAGTAGAAAACACCTATTTGCTCATTTGGTCTGTGCCAGTTCAGGAGAAATTACAACCCCGATAAGACTTGAATTCAAAGTCTTTGAAGTAGAAGGCAAGAGACCTCATTCTCTGGGCTAGCCAGTGCTATGTAGTGTGACATCACAAGGTTGGGATGTTCTGGTGCCTGTGGAATTCCTTGGGGCACAAATTGAATATTTCCTCTTTCCTCTTCTGGTTCCAGTTGGTGACTATGAAGTGAGCCCCACCCCACCTATCACCGTGACCCACAAACCAGAGGAGGATACATTTGGGGTGAGTCCTGTCTCCTTTTTTGTACAGGGGAAGCATTTTCTGCTGTTGCTGATGGATAGGGTGGTATACTGTTTGCACCACCATTGCTTCTATGCTGAGATATTTGTAAGTAAAATCCTACTCTTTGCAATTAGTGATGGCCAGACTTCAGAAGGTTTAGTGGTTTGGGATGGATAAGCAGAGATATTGATATGAACCGTGTGAGCCTCTTGAGTTTGCAAAATTGGGCAGTGAATCCCTTGAAGACAGAGTCTCCCACAAGGTATTTCCTGCAGGGTCAGAAATTCGGGGAGAACAGTCTGAAAAAGTGACAAATAAATCAATTAATTGAGTTGTTTCATGCTATAATAGAATATTTAGGAGCATGGATCCAGTTTGGGTTTATTTTCATCAATACCGATTCACCCATCCTTCTTTAACCCCCCCTGCTGCATTTGGTGATGTCACAGTAGGACAATGGTTCTCAAAGTTTTGTCCCGGTGACCCCTTTCACACAGCAAGCCTCTGAGTGCGACCCCCTCTTATAGATTTAAAACACTTTTTATATATTTAACACCATTATAAATGCTGGAGGCAAAGCGGGGTTTGGGGCGGAGGCTGACAGCTCACGACCCCCCATGTAATGACTTTGTGACCCCCTAAGGGGTCACGACCCCCCAGTTTGAGAATCCCTGCCTTAGGACTTGATGACATTGACTGAAATATGTGAAAGTTTTGCCAATTCATTTGACATGGTTTGCAAGATCTCAAAATTTCACAGAATACAGATAGAGATGGGAAAAAAAGTTGTGAGCAATAGTGTTGGGAAAATAATTAGGATTTCATAAAATTGCTCTAATTTTGTGCAAGTTTTTGAGAATCTTGAAATCCAGAACATATTGACAGAATAAACAAAACCTTGTCGATTTTCTGAATGTTTTACCCAGCTGTAATTCTCAGGGGACTGAGGAGAGAGCTTC
This sequence comes from Chelydra serpentina, assembly GCA_037349315.1. Classification (NCBI taxonomy): domain Eukaryota; kingdom Metazoa; phylum Chordata; order Testudines; family Chelydridae; genus Chelydra; species Chelydra serpentina. Next base: position 25,492,344 of record JBAIAC010000033.1, read on the forward strand.
ATACAATGTGGCCTTACTAGTGCACAGCACCGAGTGTAGAAAAAGAAATGCAGAATATATACAGGGGGATGAAAATCATACTTGTTAAAATGCAACATTTTAAAAATAAAATCATGAGTATATCAAAGACTGGGAAAAGCATCAAGCGATGAAAGGAATAAAATGTCTTTGTGTTAAGTGCTATCCTTTTTTTGTTACTGAACACATCACAGTAAGAGGAACACAGGTCCAAATGCGATAAGAGGCCCTGGAAGGCAGTAAGAATAATTGGCCAAATGCAAATGGAAGAAATCCTGAAAGGAAGCTGTTTTTTTTTTTTACAGTAACACAATTAAAGTGTCTTGGGTAAAGATTTGCAGAAATAAATATGAATAAATATAAAAAGGAGCTTTGGGTTGTAAACCTTTGTGGGCAGGGATGATCTCTCTTCTGCGTCTGTACAGTGCCTGGCACAATGGGACTCCAGTCCCAATTGGGGGACTTTGGGTACTATCCTAATATAATATTTAGCACTACTACTAATAAAGGAGCAGTTGGAGCCTCAGGAAAAGAATTCTACCATCTTCTGTCTCTTGTGTTTTCTCTTCCCTTATTCTTGCTTCTGAGGGTTGTTTGCATGGAGACGGGATTGGTATTGTGAAAGAATTCTTCTGCTCCTACTGCATATTCCCCATTTCAAGTTAGTATCCCCTTATGGTTGTGAGACCACAAGTTGGTTAAGATGCGTCAAATGGATTGGAGATTATGAAGGGGAAAAAAACCCAGGGCATTGAGGAATAGTAAGGAGCGAAGATTCATGCAGATGTATTTGATGATTAAAGAGCGAGGGTTCAGAGATATGGGAAATGTGATATTGGAGCAGAATTCTATCTATCTAGAAATTATTCTTGTTTTTCCAGTAGCAGTAAGAGGCTCTTGTCGTTTCAAAATTGCATTAAAGCCATTTGCATTCAGATGTATTCGTCTCCACAGCAGGCATTCATGCTGCTGTAGAGAATGTAAGTGTTCAGGAATGACTGAGCCAGGAGTCTTCCACTTTTCAAGTCTGAACTGGTTTGGATATCATATGTTCCTTTAGCCTAACTTTCAGATTTGTCCCTTGTAGGTATCCATAGCAGTTGGGCTTGCAGCTTTCGCTTGTGTCCTCTTGGTGGTGCTCTTTATCATGATCAACAAGTATGGTCGGCGGTCCAAGTTTGGGATGAAAGGTATGTGTAGCTGCTTTTCTCCAGCAAGAGGCACCTTCAAGGAATGCCAGGCTCTAATGCCACATTATGAAAGGTCTTGTGTTTTATTTCCACAAATGGTGCTGTCTATCTATATCAGCCAGTGGTACAACCAGAGCCCTTTTAAGGGGAAAGGTACTACTACCTCGTCTATTCATTGCCTGGACCTAGAGAGCAATAGAGACTTCCTCTTTTGTTGTTCTGGGCTGCAGATGTTCCTGCTATTGGGAATAAGTGTGTGTTGGTGGTGGGGGCTTTGGGTCCTGCTGTCTTTGGCAGTGAACAGCGGTTGTTGCACACTGAAGAATGGATGCCCTTGTGCAGTGTTGTTGTAGCTGTGTTGGTCCCAGGATATTAGAGAGGCAAGGTGGCTGAGGTCATATCTTTTATTGGACCACCTTCTGTTGGTGAGAGAGATGAGCTTTCGAGTTTACACAGAGCTCTGCTTCAGGTCTGGGGAATGTACTCAGAGTTCGAAAGCTCTCTCTCTAAAAGGTATTATCTCACCCCCTTTGCCCTTCTTATAGGTCTTGTGGGAAATGCCATTTGGCTGCACCGCATTAAGCAGTGTTGGGTATGTTGGAGCGGGAGGTGAAAATACATGAAATTGCCTCCTTGGTGTATTGGCCACTCCTGAGAGAAAGGAAGGCGGGTGGATTCAGAGTCGGTTTGTGAAGGAAGAAAATAGGCTGTTGTGAGTCTGTGGGGTGCTTGCGAAGAGCAAGTGATGTTTCAGCAGGTTGTGGGGGGTTTTCCTGCTGCCTCCCCTATGGAATGTTTCACTCGTTTCCTCTTCTGCTTCATGGCCATCCTCGTGGGAACTGTTTCAGGCAGGCTAGGTAGTGCTTAGCCAATGAGAAGACAGTGATGTTTGCCATATGGAGCCATTCTTTCAGTTCTCCCCAGCAACGTAGTTGCTTGTCTTCAGGATCATGGGGCTCGTGCCAAGAGAAACTGAATCATTGAGCACCGTCTGTTTTTCATGATTCGCCTTGTGTTTATCTGCCGCCTTGGAGCGTTGGTGGTGCACAGCAGAGCCTACTGGGACAGGTTTATAACATAACAAAGTAGTTGCCAGCCTCCATCCTTGTTAATACAGGCATTGTACAGCCGAACACATGGTCTTTGGTTAACACAACCCTTTTCAAAGGCTTCCGAGTGGCAGCTGATTTCCCAGCCATGCTGGGGCCTGCATTTGAGGAGCAGGCTGAAATGTTTGGGGGCATGGCTTGTGCTTGCCCAGAGTTCTATTTGCTTTGGGATTGTGGCTGGAGTTTCCCCTGTGTCGCCTATGGAGATGGAAGACAGGACTTTAATTAAACAGCAGAACTACTGTAGCAACTTAGCAATATTTAGCTTATATGTCCAATGATGGGAGCAATCTGCCAGGGTGTACAGATTAGTGGGGGGGAGCATGGGAATGGAAGTCATGATTTCTGCCATTTGTTCCCTACTCCTTCCACTGGCTTATTTTGTGATCTCACACAGCTAACTGGCTTACCTATGCTTTCTGCTTGAGTTTCCCCATCTGTAAAGTGGAGATGAAGTTTACCAACTTCATACGGGGTGGTGGGGAGGGATATCTGAGAGTCACAGGAGGAATATTTGTACAGTGCTGTGGTATCTGCTGCTGATAGTGCAAAATGTTATAGGTAAAAGAAAAGAATAAATATTCCCCCACACATGAAAAACAGAGAGATGAATGTAAATATCACGTGGGTAACTCACCTCTGTAGATGGATAGACAGATGTGTGCTTGCACACGTACTAAGGGGTTATGGTAACCAGGAGTGTGAACCTTGAATGACGTTTGAGTTCCCCAGAAGCCTGAGACGTGCTGTGGTAATATTCCCTTTTGGCATGTGCAGGATTTAGATAACACAAGTTTTTATCAAGAAAAACCTGGTTTTCCTTTCATTAAGTTGCTGTGCTAAGTTGGAGTCCCTGTTATTCTGATAATAAATTGTAGATATAAATGTCCTCCCGCAGACTTAATCTTTAGGGGTTTTACTGGTAAGACTGTTAGATAGAATCTGTCTGGTTTAAAATTCAGGGAGATGTCTCATGTGGGACTTGATCCTGGTTCACTGATTATGTAGCCAATCACAACCTTCATAGGCATCTTGGAAATGCAGGTTGTTGTTGAGTGCTGTGGACACCAAGTCCACGTGGAGTTAGTGTGAAAGTGACTGGCTTTGCTATTGGATGAGTGGCTGGATCTTGCGCCTTGAAGGCTCCTTATAAATCTGATACCATCATAGGACCTAATCACATCCGCCACACCATCAGGGGCTCATTCACCTGCACATCTACCAATGTGATTTATGCCATCCTGTGCCAGCAATGCCCCTCTGCCATGTACATTGGCCAAACCGGACAGTCTCTACGCAAAAGAATAAATGGACATAAATCTGACATCAGGAATCATAACATTCAAAAACCAGTAGGTGAACACTTCAACCTCCCTAATCACTCAGTGACAGACTTGAGGGTCGCAATTTTACAACAGATAAACTTAAAAAACAGGCTACAACAAGAAGCTGTTGAACTTGAATTGATATGCAAACTAGATACCATCAGCTCAGGATTAAATAGAGACTTGGAATGGCTTGGCTCTAATTGAATCTATTTCCCTTAAGTTAACGATCCTCATTCACACCTGTGTGTCAACTGTCCGCAATGGCCATCTTGTTTATCAGTTCAAAGGTTTTTCTTCCCCTGCTGTTATGGTTCCTCTCAATTAATTAGCCTCTTAAGGTTGGTATAGGCACTTCCACCTTATCATGTTTCTCTGACTGTATAAATATCTGTCCACTGTATGTTCCATTCCATGCATCCGATGAAGTGGGTTCTAACCCACGAAAGCTTATGCTGAAATAAATTTGTTAGTCTCTAAGGTGCCACAAGTATTTCTTTCTTTCTTATTTTCTTTTTATAAATCTGTAGCATTCTGTCGCCATGTTTAGACAACACGCACATGCTCCTGCTGAGCAAAAGTACCTGCTGCTGACACAAGGGCTCATGTAGCACTCTTGGTAACTTCTACAGCACCTTTATCATTGCCACTAGGGTACATTTGTCTAATTTGCTCTTCTTAAAAACTCCACCTTGGTGCCTCCTTTTCCACCCTCAACCAACACTCTGGGGACTCCTCCCTTCCCTTCTTCCCACAAAACAAGGCTGTGGCCAAATATTGCTGCTGCTTCCTCCTCAACGTTTTGCAAATATGACCCTTCCATTCTGTTCCAGGGGCTAATGCCCTGGCTGCAATTTGCCTTGATGGCTGGGACCAGCCGATGCCTGCATCACTCCCTGCCAGTCTGCCCGAAACGCAGTGGCAGTGTAAGGGATGCCAATGGAGGGGTGCAAAGGTAGATAGAGGACGGTAGGATTTGATCAATGGGGAAGGAAGAGCATTTTAGCCAAGCTGCAGAGCGAGCAGCATCCAGTCTGCCTCGCAGAAGAGGTCACCACAACAAAGAGTGTATGTATGGGAGATCTCGGAGGGGATGCTGTATCCACCCCCAGGCTAACCTCCTTCACATGGTCCATGCTGGCTGTCAGAGCTGAGAGCAGCTGTGCTCCTCCTCCCAGCTACAGGTCTCTACAGCAGAGTCCTAGCAAAGCCATAACTCAGGTTATGACCCAGCTATTGATCTGTCCAATAACAATGGTGCAAAATACTTGCTCTGCCAGTTGAACGGTAGCAGGGCTGGCGTCGGGGCGGCTTCACAGGCCCCTTGTGAGGTGGGTTATAATGCGCCATGTTCCCTGTTTGTCGTCGTTCTGGTGAGCTAGTGGAGGCTGGCTGTGTGCCATCCTCATTGAGTTTCCTCGCTTGCTCCAGAGGAGGCGCCTCGTTAATATTGGATCATGGTTGCAATCCTGCCGTTCAGGCCTCCTTGCAGATTTGCCTCCATGGAACAGAGTGGAGAAAAATGTGGCTTGAGAGGCTATCAGCGACTGCCGGGGCCGTGGAATGTGAAAACTCAGGGTTAGGGGAGATAAAATGAAAATGGAAAACAAAGTTCCCTTTGTGTACCTTAGGCGTAGCTGCAGAATAGAGAGACATTGGAGAAAGAGCGGCCAGGCAAAACACATACTTTCTGTTTATGTATCTAAGACACAGACGCAGTCTGCAATAATTGCTGGTGTCTAATCTGAATTTTTGTACACAGACATGTGAATGAATTTTTAACCAAGGAGGGACAGTGATCTAGTGGTTAGAACAAGAACCTGGGAATCAGAGCCGCTGCTTTCTATTCCCAGGTGCGGGAGGGAGAGTGGTTAGAGCAGGCAGACTGGGAGTCAGAGCGCCTGGGTTTTCTTCCTGTTCCCAGCTCTTCCAATGACTCAGTGACCTGGGACTAGTCTTTGCTTCCCCGTGCCTCAATTTCCCTACCAGTAGACTAAGGATAGAATACTTTAGACCTCACCTTAATAGCACTCTTCTTCCTGTAAGGCTATAAACCCAAATCCTCCCAGTAAAGTGTAGTCAGAATACATATTAGGAAACGAGGTTTAATTTAATAAAGCTACAGGAAAGACCTGGGGCTTACAAGATACTCAGACACATTGCTGGGCACGGTCACATAAGTACTTAGGCCGGTAGACAACAAGACATGCACATTCCAGTGCTAACACTTGGCTTGCTGGTGCTCCTTTGTGTACATTTTCTGTTTCAATCGTAAGCTCTTTGGGTCAGAGATGTTGTGCTCATACTTCTTTGTGTTATGTACTCTTGGTGCTACAGAAATAATAAACACTAATTCATGCTTGTAAGCGAGCTACAATATTTTTGGACGAACGGGGACAAAGCGGAGCAGAAACAAATGTACGTATTTATTGTGTGTGTTTCCATAGCACCTAACAGCCCTATAGTCAGTGTGCTTGGTGCTACACAAACGCAGAACAAAATGACTTGTCTTGCGTAGTTGAACTTGTTTTCTGGGCTCAGCTACAAACTCGTTTTTGGTCCCCAAATCAGGGTTTATCATGCAGGAGAAGGGTGAGGAGTGACTGACAGCCCAAACGTAGCTTCATCTGCTGAAATCCCATTGCCTTTTTACATTTTCTGAATCAACAGCAACAGCAAAGGGGAGAGGGGAGGGGGAAAGGAAAGAGAGAGGGAAAATAATAGTAAATAGTGGCTCTTTGCCCTTTCTGTAATGTTTCAAGAATCACATCACTCGGTTCATTTGGTATTCACTCCAATCGCCCTGATCAGAGCACTGGTGCTGCTGATGTGCATGTGCATGTCAAAAGTACTTGCAGAGCTGTTCCATTGCAATTTAGCATTAGTTAATAGCTACTTAAAGTAAAGTGGTTGCCTATTTGATTATGATTGGGGGTTATTAACATTTTTTCCATAAACAGATGGTAACTGTCCTCTGCGTCCACTGCAAAGCAATGCCAGGGTCCTGATTTCAAGGGGACCAGTTCCTGCAAAGAGAGCTTGGATGCATGCTTTGTTTTTTTGTTTCCCCCCTTAACAGTGTAATTATCTCTGTAGCTTAAAGGGAAAAAATGTTTAAGTGACATGACCTGCCTCTCCAATGAGACTTAATCCTGACCCCCATTGACTTGCCCATGTCTGAGTACAATTACATGGTGGTTTATTTTTTTTCCCTTGAAGCTGTACAGGAAGTGAAATAAATTTGCAATTAAGAGAAATCATAAAGTCAGTACTGATTGCCCCCAAAGGAATCGGTGTCCAGAACCCTTCTATTTTATCCTGTTCATGTCGCAGGGGTGATTCCCGCCCCGTATCAAGGCCGTACAGGGTGGCTATGGGAAAGGAGCAGCCATCCTGTAGGAAACAGCAGCTGGCCCCAGAAAGTGTCGTGAATAAATCCTTGGTGAACCATCAAGTAGAACAAAAGTTAGTAAAAGGTAACAGGTTTCTGCTGCTTTGTTTGGGCCCAGTCCTGTAATGTGTTGAGCACTTGATGTGAGGTGTGATCTCCTTCAATTCCTGCTGACGCTGGTGGGAGCTGGAGGCACTCAGCATCCTGCAAGGTCAGGGCCTTTCCTTGGTGGTATCTTTTTATTTGTTTTAAAAGCCCCTAGGTTTGCTTTCTGTGCTCAATATCACTTAGTTTGCCTGCCTTGAAACTTGGGAAATGGATTGAAAAGGCATGTGGTTTTACTGGGTCTTCCTTCTATAAGTGCTTCTGTATCTTCCACTAAAGTGCCATTTTATTTTGTTTTCTGATTTCAACCTTGTGGAAACACTCTGCTCCCAGTCTGTAGGCACCTTGCCTTCCATTAAAAATACAATCCATAACTACAGCAGCAACGGTCAAACAAAACTCTTCCAGGCATGTCTTGGTGAACCTCAAGAGAAAACACAGCACTGCTTACAACGGCATGTCTCTAGAGGGATCCATTTATCTTCTTTTCACAGGACTGGAAGCGCACCAGTATCACCCAAGGCTGTGTTGTGCCAGCATTCCTGTTCCCTTTACCAAGGTTTTGATACCAGGTCCTGCACTTAAATGCAGACCTAAGATATGGTAGCTACTGTTCTTCTAGTTCAGCCACTAGAAGTTTAGGCTGCATTTACTTTTACTGTCTTGTTACACCAGGTAGCAGCAGACTTTTTGCCTATCATAACTAAGAGCAACCAGATTCCTTGTCACCAGGCTACATAAACAAAGGTGGCAGAGTAAATTCTGCCCAAGCTTGGCATCTCTGTGCCAGATAGAATTGTCATCCTTGAAAGAGGCAATAACCAGACTTTGGAAGGGAACAGAGATGCATGCCACTTACTCCTATGAACTGCTCGGAGAAATGCTTAGTAGAAGATTTGCAACTGCTTAGATCTAAAAGTAAAATACTTCTACCTGAAGCTTTAAGAGGCTGCTTAAAATAAGTGCTTGCAAAATGCACTTACCAAACATCTATCAAGCATCAACTTCAATTACTTAGCCAAAAAATGAATGTTACTTGAGAGCAATGGTAAGAACTGCTTAAGGAGTTCAAATAAATAGTTTAATTTGACTTGAGATACCTCTGCTTCCTTTTAAGTTCCTTTAGCTTTTCATCATATATCAGACCTTCCAGTTCTCCTTACACCTTTGTTGCTTTTCTGGGCATTCATTCTTTCTAATTATCTGTTGGGTATTCTGATTCCTGCCATCTCCAGAATGCACCAGTCACATTAATGGAACAATGATGGAAAGAGCCCGACAGCAGAGTTTGGCTAGTGAAAAACTGTAATACGCAAATCTGGTTCTGTTCTTCTCTTCTCTCCAGTGAGTTCCATGAATGGTTTACAAATCACATTAGTGGCACCCAGAATTGTTTACAGCTAAACTGAGATGCAAACACCAAATTGATCTGGTGGAAGTAAACATCTGGATTATAAAAAGCGAACTCCTAAATCCAAGTGCCTTGCATGTTGCTGCTTTGCCTAGCAGAACATTAATAAGCAGGAACAGATTGGAGCTTCAGGGTTTCCAGGACATTGGGTTAATGAGGAACGGTAGGAGGCTGGTGATCTGGCTGGACATGCTAATGCACTAGGCTTGTAACTTCACGTATGTTGGGGTCACAACCTTGCATACAGTTCCTGGGGGAGAGGATTAGGGTTAATTACACAGTCTCTCTCATGCTGGAGGAACTGAGTGGACTTCCTTCATCCATTGCAGATTTGGAAATGGATGAGTCATTCTGGTTTGTGGTCCGGCTTTCCTCTCTGCAAGCATCTCAGTTCCACAGCAGTGACGTCTCACACCGCGGAGCTGCTCTCATCAGAGCAGCCTTTCCCTTGGGCCAGGAGAAGGGAAACATTCATCCTCAAGGTGTCTCCTCTGAAAGTAGCGTAGTTCCTGCTGGGTCACTCGTCCCCTTTTCAATTCCATCCTGTGTTTGTCACTTGAAATGTTGTGTTTTCTTTCCCTTTTAAAATGTATTGAAAGACGGTGGATTGACAGACCTGGAGACCTAAGACCTCTGTTTATCCATAGGACATGTACCATATCCACCAGTTTCCTTCATCTGACTTGGAGGGAACTGCTTCTGGGCCATGGAGACTTTTGGAAAAGGCTACAGGGCACTAAATGTGCTCCATGGAGTTTGTAGTTCATCTTCTCCTCTGGCTTGCTGTAGGATCCTCAAGATTTTCCTCCTGTTTAGGCAAGGCTCCTGCAATCGAATAGCTCATCCCTAAACTGTGCAGCCAGAGAGTGCAGCTCTTGACCTAATGACACCTAAATGGAGATGTGATGAACACACACAAGTACAGTGTAAACACCCGGGGAAGGGAGAGGGAGTTCTTAAGGAAGATTTACAACAGTAATGGGATGATATTGTTCAGTTGTGAATTTAGGCATAGTGTGATCTGAGGATTAACTTCTGAACCTTGGAATCTTTAAGGCTGTGGAATCTCCAAGGGAAATCTTAGAATCATAGAATCTCAGGGTTGGAAGGGACATCAGGAGGTCATCTAGTCCAACCCCCTGCTCAAAGCAGGACCAATCCCCAACTAAATCATCCCAGCCAGGGCTTTGTCAAGCCTGACCGTAAAAACCTCTAAGGAAGGAGATTCCACCACCTCCCTAGGTGACCCATTCCAGTTCTTCACCACCCTACTAGGGAAAACGTTTTTCCCAATATCCAACCTAAACCTCCCCCTCTGCAACTTGAGACCATTACTCCTTGTTCTGTCATCTTCTACCACTGAGCACAGTCGAGATCCATCCTCTTTGGAACCCCCTTTCAGGTAGCTGAAAGCAGCTATCAAATCCCCCCTCATATCCCTGGTGGGGGAGGGATAGCTCAGTGGTTTGAGCATTGGCCTGCTAAACCCAGGGTTGTGAGTTCAATCCTTCAGGGGGCCACTTAGGGATCTGGGGCAAAAATCTGTCAGGGGACAGTATTTTGTCCTGCTAGTGAAGGTAGGGGACTAGACTCAATGACCTTTCAAGGTCCTTCCAGTTCTAGGAGATAGGCATATCTCCATTAAAAAAAAATTCTTCTCTTCTGCAGGCTAAACAATCCCAGTTCCCTCAGCCTCTCCTCATAAGTCATGTGCTCCAGCCCCCTAATAATTTTTGTTGCCCTCCGCTGGACTGGTAGAAGCTCTGTTATTTGGGCCATTTAAAACTCTACTGGAGAGAACACTGGTGAATATATTGTAGGGATCTGTGCATGGGATAATCTAATGGGCCTTTTCCATCTCTGATTTCTACTTTTCTGTGATGGAGCAACACCTCTGCCTGTGTTTTGGGATGCACTGAACATCTAGCAGGGGTACCAATGTTTAGCAGCTTTATTTATGTATTTAATTTATGTGTTTATTGCTGAAAGTGGAAGCCATGTAGGACTCTCATTAACGTTCAGGCATTTCATTTCAATATGCAACTATGCTATTAAAATTAATGTTCCCCATGAAAAATGCCTGGCCTGGTATCTGACGTCAGCTGTATTAGCACCACACAGCATGCTGTAGGAACAAACCAGGTTGTGATTCTAATGTCTGGTGTCCAGGGTGTTTCACGGTCCAGGGTCTAGGGTGGGGAACTGTCTCCAGTTGACATTCCAAGTTCTTGGGAAGGAATGGAGGGAAGGGGGTTCTTTCTCTAGCGGATGGTTGGGATCTGGATTGAATACCCTGCCTTGGCTTCAGACCTGGAGCTCTAGGCTGGTATTGCTGATAGTTATTTCTAACTACTGTATACTGAAAATCAGTTTATTTTCCTTTGGGGCTAGCTGAATGGGGTGTGGGCACTTGTGGCAGTTGGGTTATATGTAAGCTTGAGAGGATTTTATTTTTCTCAGTAAATGTTGTGAAATGTCCATTTTTGCCATATGCACGCAAATCAACAAAAAGTATTTCCATAGACGATAATTGAAATTTACAGATAGACAAAGTAAGAAGAATGATGCTGCTTGAGAACTTCTTAGTATTTGATTTAAGGATATATACTGTGTATATTTTGACATGTGTTGTTGACAGTTTGCGTTTTAATGGTTATAAAGCTTCGACTTTTTGTATCTTGGTGCCTACTGTCACTAAATTAACATCTGATCCCCGCCCTCAGTCCTCCACAACTGTGAAAAATCTAAATTGATAAAAATAAAGCTTAAAACTCATAATTTTGGACAATTGTGACAATTTGAATTGATTTAAAAAATGCTTAAAAATCTACATTGATATTGGAAGCTGAATAAATGTGAAAAACTTTGGCTTGGCAGAGCAGTCATAATTGCTAAAAGACTAGTGCTACAGAAATGGAAATCCAAAAAGCGCCCAACAACTGAAGATTGCAGCCATCATAAACTTGGCTATCCATGAAAAGAATTGTATACTGTAACAGAAATACCCCAGAAAAATTCTTAGGTATGGGGTGCTTTCCTGCAAGTATCTCAGTGCTCTTATTAAATGGATGGGCCTTCCCCTACCTCCTCTTCTCTGCCTATTTCCTGCCCGCCTCTTCTCTTTCCCCCTCAAGTTTGCTTCTATTCTTTATCGTATTCTATTTTTTTTTCAATTTCTCTTTACATAAAATAAGGATAAGGCAGAATAAGATTTAAAATAAATTGGATTTTATAAACAAATTATTTATGAACTGTAATACAAAGAATTGATTTTTATTTTAACCATTCACATGATATATTCAACTGTTTCAGGTATAGTTAAGGTCAGGTAACAAATCGTTAACACATTGTGAGATGTTTATGGGTAGTGTGTGTGTGTGTGTGTGTGTGTGTGTGTGTGTGTGTGTGTAAAAATTTAATAAAAAGTTAATAGGAAAAAATAAACTATTATCTGTCAAAATTATATTAAAAAAAATAAAAATCCAATTCTGCCAAGGCTAATTATATGCTGGTATAATTCAAGGAGTTGAAAGCACCACGTTAACCTCTTGTGTGCCACAGGAAGATAGGGTACCAATTTTAGCCATGCAAACTCATGCAGGCCCAGAACTATAGGTCACCCTGTTTTCATAGGAACGAATTCCCTCTCCCCACACTGGCTATATATTTCTAGTGGATTCAGTAGAGCAGCCAGGTCCGGAGCGCAGGGGGAGCGGCGCTATAAAAAGGCACCTCCCCCTGTACTCACCCAGCGGCGCTCCGGGTCTTCGGCAGCACTTCAGCGGCTCACTCCGGGTCTTCGGTGATACCTGCCGCCGAAATGCCGCCGAAGACCCGGAGCGCTGCCCGATGAGTGCAAGAAGTGGCGCTTAAAAAGAAGCGGCGCCTTTTTTTAGTGCTGCTAAAAAAAGGCGCCGCTTCCGCTGCTTCTACTCAAGGGGGAGCGGCCGCTCCCCCCCTGGCTACGCTACTGAGTGGATTCCCTCTCTTTGTTCCGGTAATTCATAGCTTCAGTCTCTCACAGCACAAGGACAGTATGGAGTCACTGCCCCCCTTCTCCTCTGTCCCTTATCTTTCATCGCTCCTCTAGTCATAGAGGTTTCCTCCCTGAGGCTCCAAGACTAGACCTCTCAGAGGCCCCATCTTGAAGCGTTTAGTACACATCAGGGCTGTTCTTATGCAACCCAACGTTACACTCACTAGTGACTGGAGAGTGCTTGGTGCCCCTCTGGACCCTCTTTGAGCTTGCTCTATCTTGTCAGTCTGCACAGTTGGGCCAGAAACAGGCTTCCGCAGGAGATATCTGGTACATTTTGCTTTCAGCTGGTCCCGAGATATCTCAAGAAAAGAACAGCCTTTGCTTCCTTCGCTCCCCTCTAAAATGGAAGGTTACATTCCTCCGGGTGGGAGGAACGGACAGACACAGGGAAGCTGTGAGTTGGAGTGGGGGCAGATACTTTTCCCTTAATCTAAATTTGGAGTTTCTGCCTCTTGAATGCAGAGAGAGTATGGCATAGGCTGAGATCCCTGTGCCTGGGCAATCCTGGAGTGGGCTGGGGAGGGGGTGAGCTGATGGGAGACTCCTCAGCACAAGAGGGATCTGTCTTGACACAGTGCAGTGTCTGCCGTTCACGTAAAAGCCTGCGGCAGTGAGACAGCTTCTGGAATCGGGGTAAAGAAGCTGTCCCTTTTGTTGCTGACAGGACGATTTCATTTTGATATGGTAAAAGCTCTCGTGAACCCTGCAATTTTCCAGATGGATAACAAAAAACTAGGAGGAGGGGGCGTCTTGACGGCTTTCTGCGTATCTGCCTATGAAGCTGCATCTATTGACTCAGATCTGCTGACAGGACTTAGTAGTCATTACATTAAATGGTGCTGGCACGGAGAGAGGCAGGTAAAACGACTGCCATCCTTGGGCTGAGATGCGCTCCCCGTGATACAGGGCATGTGCATGCTGTGACATGAAACACTCTCTCCAAACAGCCCCACTTCTGCCGCACAGGTTTAGGGACCCAGGAGTTCTGCTGCAGTTTGGAGAAGGGTGGGGGCTGCTCTGAAAGCCATTTGTTAACGTGGTAGCTTGACTGAGATGTGTGTGACTGGCAGAATCATCCCTGGTTTTCTCCACATAGTGCAGGGGGGCTGTTGTATCCTCTGGGGTGGGTGTTTCTCAAAGCTTGTAGGATCGTCCCTACTTTTCCTTCTACTCTCCCACCTCAGACATTATTGCCTCAAAGGGAACCTCCCAATGCCATGGAGAAATGGACCCAACTCCCTCCAAAGCCTGTTAACACCATTTCTCTAATCAGCCAGGTGGGGGCAGCAGAGAGTTATAGGCGGGGTAAATAGAGTCGGCTGCAAGGATGAGCAGAGAACCAGTTGATGGAGGGGGCACTGGAATTCTGTTCTTATCCTTTCTGGATACTGCAGATCAGTGGATGGGGAACAGATATAGGGGTTAAACTTGTATGCTTGCCTCACTACCTTATAGTTAGGGCCTTACCAAATTCATGGTACGTTTTGGTCATTTTCTTGGTCCTAAGATTTTGAAAAATGTAAATTTCATGGTTTTGGAGATTCAAATCCGAAATGTCGCCATGTTGTAACGGTAGGGGTCCTGACCCAAAGGGGGCTGTGATGGGACCGGGGTGGTCGCAATGTTATCATAGGAGGGTTGCGACGTTGCCACCCTTACTTCTGTGCTGCGGCTGGTGGCCATGCTGCCTTCAGGGCTAGGTGACTGGACAGCGGTGTCTGGCCAGCTCTGAAGGCAGCGTCGCCACCAGCAGCAGCACAGAAGTAGGGATGACATGGTGTGGTATTGCCACCATTACTTCTGTGCTGCTGCCTTCAGAGCTGGGACCTCAGCCAGCAGCCACCACCCTCCGGCCACCCAGCTCTGAAGGCAGCGCAGAAGTAAGGGTGGCAATACTGTAACCCCCTTACAATAACCTTGCAACCCTCCCTGCAATCCCCTTTTCGATCAGGACCCCCAGTTTGAGAAACACTGGCCTCCCCGTGAAATCTGCATAGTATAGAGTAAAAGTACACAGAATACCAGATTTCACGGGCCGTAACGCATTTTTCATGGCCATGAATTTGGTAAGGCCTTACTTATTGTCTCCTGAGAGATCCTCTTGTATTCCCCACACACATCAGTGAGCTGCTCGTCTTCCCCTTATCATTCACATTATCAGAGAAGCCAGCGAGAAAAGACGCACTAGGACTTCCTGGTTCCCTCTCCCTGTATTTGCAGGGTTGCTCCACAGGAGACTTAATACCTCCTGTAGATATAGCCATGGAGGGCATCAGGACTTATCCCACGCATTTGACTTATATTCCATGTTGACTTTGTGACGTTAGCCCGCATACAGGCAGAGTGGCTCATGGTCAAGGCACAGCAGCACACTTGCTCAGGAAGCCCTCGGAGAACTTGGCCCTGCACTCTCAGGAGTGGGATGAGATCTATGTTGCTAGGAGAGGCCATGCAGTGTGGTGGGGCTGAGGCAGAACCACTTTCTCTCATTCTGCATTCTCTCTCTTTAAAACAGTTTCCCGTTCCTGCCACCCTTGCCACACAACGTGCTGGAACTTCATCAGCAAGCCCCCAGCATGGCCCAGCAGCCGCTTGACTTTTGAATAATGGAGTCAGGGAGATGATGGGGGTTTTGTGTCCTAAACGGCCACGTAAGACTTGGCCTTCTAGAGCAGACCAATAGCCCATCTAGTCCTGTCTCCAGCCCTGCCAGACCAATAGCCCGTCTTGTCCAGTGCCCTCTCTTAATCTATACCAGATCAGACCAGTGGTTCATTTCGTCTCATGTCTTGTCTCCAGCTGTCAGGTCAGTTCCGTTGCTGCATCTGTCCCTTGTATTATCTTCTGACCTACCAGATCATATCAGCCACCTGTCCTACTCCTTTAGGCTGCCTCTTGCCCACAGCAGATGACAGTGGCAGCCCCTCTGACAGTGGCTGGTGCTGGAGTCTGCCCCAGAGGGTGTAAAGCCCCCAGCATACAGTGCGTATACTATACTGGGGGGGGGGGACGACTCAAAGCCATGGAGACAGAAGGGACAGGAGAGGAACTCCTCCCTCACCATTGCGACAGCGGTTGTCTCTCTTCTCTGATTTCCTCCACTGCCCCTCATCCTTCCCTTTCACTTCTTCCCTCCCCCCAGGAGTATTAATCTCCTGCCTTTGGCCCGTGCCCGTGCCGTGTTGTACATCTGAACACACTGTCGTGACACGGCTGCTGGGACACCTGTGGTATTTAACGATCAGGCCTGCGCGCCTCTCATTCGGGGGGCCCCCTTGTCAGCTCTCCGCCACCTGTTCTGTCTCGCGGTCTAGCGCTGTTTATTTAACAGAGAGATTAAGCATGACATGATGACTCCCAGCGGAGGAGCCAGGGAAACTGCTGCCATCTAGAAATGGGAGTATTGTTATTTATTTATTTATTTGTTTAATTGCCATGAAGGACTTTGTGAGCTGTTTTTTGGAAACAGTGGTGACAGTTAACCCTTTCCTGCCCACGTGGCGTGTCGAGACGCCTGTCTGGGTTTGGCTGCGGGAGGGAGGGAAGGACTCTTTGATCTATGAAGTCTAGGGAGGAGCAGGAGCGAGGATGTACTGTCCCTGGTGCTCAGTTCTATGACACTGTTTTTTTTTTCTAAGAGGGAGGAAAGTTTTATGGGAGCACCCTACTCCTGTTTAATTTCCTCAAGTATTCTCCTTCTCTTCCCTCAAGGAGCCCCGTCCTGTGCCAGCATGCCTCCTGGGCTGAGGAAAATCAGGCTTCCCTATTAGTTCCCGGCCTCTCATCAGGTTATCTTAGTGCAGTAATAAGCAGATGCAGGATAAGAAAGGAGCTTGCATAGGATCTCTTGAGCTACCGCAGTGACATGATGCGTCAGTCCTTGAGCCCAAACATCTGCCTTCAGCTCAAGTTTGTCTTAAGCTTGGGGACTTGGTGCTAGAAATGGAACCCACTCTTTGATATTGGGCTGCTAATGTCTTTGCCTAATTCCAAGTGAGGGGGGAGGGGTAGCTCAGTGGTTTGAGCATTGGCCTGCTAAACCCAGGGTTGTGAGTTCAATCCTTGAGGGGACCATTTAGGGATCTGGGGCAAAAATCTGTCAGGGGACAGTACTTGGTCCTGCTAGTGAAGGCAGGGGACTGGAGTCGATGACCTTTCAAGGTCATTCTAGGAGATTGGCATATCTCCATTTATATTATATATATATATTATATTCTATAGTCTACCGCCCCAAAGTCCTCCTGCATTGTCACTTAGATGTGCTATTCTTCACTCCCTGCCTTAAACTGACACGCAGTGTTTTGCGGGCACTGTTAAATGGCTGTTGTGCTCCACCCTAGAAGTGGGTACATTTCAATGCTGAGCAAAGTGATAGCTTTATGAATACCATCTGGAACGTGCTTTGGGACCAAAAGATGAATTTCCCATGAGGAAGTACTTAGGCTGGAACATTTTCTATGCAAATAACTCAAGGATTTCTGTTGCCCCCCGCAGGTGCTCCAGTAACAAAGACATTGATTTCTTTTTAAAATATATAATTAATTTGGGTATAATAGCAAGGGTGGAATTACTTATTAAGCTATGTTTTTTAATCAAGGAGAAAAGAAATTACAAATAGAGAGAAAACATAACTTAGGCAGCAAAGCCCTGGGATCAATGTATGGCCTCCTTAATTAATCCCTCTCTGTGTTATTTATTGCATTTTGTAAAGAGAGAGACTTCACATGCCTGTTGGAATGGCAGAATGATAGTGCAACAAGGCTGAGCAGCTGGCAAGGGCATGGCCCCAGCATGGCCAGGATGCAGAGGGGGTATATTATAGTAGCCGCTCACTAGACTGGACATTTTAAAGTGTAATAATAGATGTTAGAGGGAGGGTGTGTGACATGAAGTGTGCCTGTTTCTCATTCTGGTGCTGTACCCGGTGCCCCTCCAAAATTGCACTAGGGCCAGATTTTCAAAAAAGAGAAAAGTGTGAAATTATACACTTGATTGGCTCTTGCAAAGACTCTGTTCATGCAAACTGTGTAGCTGTATGCAGAACCTCTACCCTTAAAATCACTCCCACACTGAAGAAAATCCTCTCTACTAGTACACCAGAAACTAGACTTGGGGGAGACCTATTTGTTCATCTGGTCTATTCCCCTGCCAGTGCAGGACTCTTCCTCATTGGATGATCTCTAGTGCCTTGTCTCGTCAGCAGTGGAGATCCCATCTCTTCCCATGGGAGACTATTCCGCAGTCTAATGGCACTCATTGTTAGAAGGAGAGCCTACATTTACCTTTGTTCAGCATCATTCCATCACTCCCAGTTACACCCCTTTGAGCCATCCTCAACAATTCCTCTCTCCTCTTCATCCTTGTAGATGATTGTCTCTCTCTCTCCCTTAATCATCATTGAGGGGGAGCAATCCATATTTGGTTTTTTAACTCCCCTCCTAAGTCAGTCCCTCCAGCCTCTTCATCATTTTTGTTGCTCTTCTCTGAATTTCCTCAAATGTGTTGACGCTTTCCTGGCTTTTTGCCCAGAACTGTTTGCAGTATTCCAGGTGTGGTCTCATCTGAGCTCTAGAGAGATGGACTATCTCTGCTCTGTGATACAATGTTGCTGCATATGTAGGTCGGAATTTCTGGGGGTTTTTCCCCTGTCATATTGCATTATAGGCTGATAAGCCTTTTACTGCCCATCGTCACCACAAGCCTTTTTTTGGCATTAACTACTTTCCAGGTTTCTGCCTTCCACTAAATTGTTTGATGTGATTTTCTCCAAAATGTATTGGCTTGCATTTTCTCTAGGTTTGGGTCTTGTTTTGTTTCTTTCCCTGTTTTCTAAGCCCTCTAGGTGCTTTTTGTATGACTTCCCCATCCTCAGTGACCTCCTGATTTTATTATCGTTGGAGTATCGAAATGAACAGACTGGATATGAAATAGTCCTGTTAGTCCAGTATCCTTCTCTTGTTAGTGGCCAGTATCAGATGCTTCAGAAAAAGGTAATGATTCCCCTAAACATACAAGTATCAGCTTTATAGTTAATGTGGTGTCTAATCCTTTCCAAATAATGATGTTAAATAAAATCAGACTTAACACCAATCCTGCTGCAGACAGCTTCCCCCAGCTCTAAACTTTGCTATTTTATTGCCCTTTGTTTCCACTTCTTCACCCTGTTTTGAATTCATATGCGTACTTCGGTTTTTTAATGTGAGTGGTGTGTTTTTGTGGACTACCTAGAATGGCACTGGCAGATAAGAGCTATATAAATAAAATGTATTATTATTATTGATGCTGTTATATGCCAGTGCTTATAACCAAGCCAATTTCAAATAATTTTTCAAGTAGGATTTTGTGAAGCACTGTATCAAATGCTTTACTAAGTCCAGATATATTGCAGCTACTGCATTCCCTTCATCTACTCGTTTTGTAATTCAATCAACAAAAAAGAGGTGATCAAATTAGTCTGGCATGATTTGTGGTTTATACATCCTCAGCTTATTGATCTTGGGTCCATTATCCTGTAGGCACTTAAAGAATTTTGTCTCTTAATATTTGTTTAATTGTTTTGCTAGTGATCGAAGTAAAATTTATTAATTTATTTTATTAATCAAATATGAACATGCAACAGTTAACTGTATGTGTGTGTGTGTGTGTGTGTGTGTATATATGTCTGTGAAGAATTATAGTATTTGTCTGTCTTACTGGTGTGATTCTGGACAGAAATATATATAGGTACATAGATGTATACCGTATATATTAGTCCATGGCCTGGAAGTGCATTTCCTGCCTTCTGTGCTGTATCTGGTATGTCTAGGTAGCATACACCTGCTGGCTACTTCATTTATGTCCAGTTGATCTGGAGAACCAACAGAGAAAACATTAATGAATTTACTAGAAGGACTTCTCATCTGCTTTGACCATTATTTCTTATGGGGTTTTGGGAATGCAAATTATTTTCTCTCTTGTTCATTCTAAACTCCTTCTTCATTAAAAGTGGCACTCAAATAGCCTATATATAGATATATAAACATAAAAATAGTATCTCCCTGTTCACTCTGACTTCATTTCTGGAACATCAAGGAAATTCTCTTTCACTTCACTGCTGTTCTACAGCTGGATTTTAGATTTCCATTCCTTTATTACAATGTCATTTAGCTCTTAATAACAAAACATATGGTCCTTACCTATCATGTTCTTTTCTACCAACATTTTCTTTGCTACTGACATACTCAGTAATGTGATTCTGATATAGGAGTATTTCCCCATTTGGAGAGTTTGGATAATGCTTCCTGGCTGTGCTCTATTATCTAGTAGTATATTGGAGTTAATGGAACATCAGCACATGCCTAATAAGTAGGCTTGGTAGAATACAATTTTTATTTTTATTTTTATAATTTTGATGGATAATATTGATTTTTATTTTTAAATTTCCACTCTGATTTTTATCCATTTTAAATGTTTGACCATTGCACAAAATCATGGGTGGTGGTTTTCAGACAATAATTGATGACAATGGACATTGAGATTCAAAGTTAAATCTTTATAACTGTTAAAACACAAATTGTCAACATCATATATCTAAATATACAACATAAATAGCATTAAAATAAACTCTAAGTTTTCAAGCACTATTTTTCTTTCTTTGCTTATCTGTCCATTTTGATTTTTATCAATGGACATTTTTTTCTCGGTTTATATGTGTATGGTGAATTCGACGTTTATTGACATTTACTGATACAAATCTAATCCTTCTGAGCCTTCTAATGAGCTTTAATAAGCTTGGTAGCAAGATGGATGTGTTCTGTGCTGGAGTATCAGGTGCAGAATTTGAAAGGATAATTTAGGCACCCCTCTATATTTCATATATATATATGTGTGTATATATATATATATGTATATATGTATGTATATGTATATATGTATATATAGATATATAGATATAGCTGCAGGGTGCCATTCCAGTACAATTTGTGTAGCAAGGCTTTTCATTAATCTTCCAAATCAGGAATGGGGTTTGGGCTTTTTTTTTGTTAAGCAGCAGGTTTTGGTACGCCTTGTAGACTGGTGTTTTTGTTGAAGGAAGACACCTTGGGGCCTATACATTTCTGAATAATAATAAAAATAATTGGTAAGGCCCAAAACTATAACATTTGTTACCTGCTACAGAGTGGCCCTCAAAAGGGGTGACGTTCTTTCCTCATCAGACATTTAGTTCAAAACTCAACCTGGACTGTTCAGCTGATCTGTGTGCAAGCTAAACACATCAGCACCCATTGAAATCAGCCTTTGGAACTCAATTTGGATCCATGTAAGAAAATGATTACCACTGGCACTGATCCCTAAAGCCAAACTAACCTGGATTTTCAAGAACATGGTCTGAAATTAGAAGCCTAGGGATAGATCTTGGTCCCATTGAAGTCAATAACAAAACTCCCGTTGGCTTTCATGGGACCAGGATTTTATCCTTAAAAGATTTTCCAAACCCTCCAGGGACATGCACTGGAAACAATTCAGGATCACAAATCAGTCACAGACTTTGTAAACTCACTGACAAATCCATCTAAACTTTAGAACAAAACATTTGGAATTGGCTCCTCTTCCACGTAATGCTTCTGAATCTTGAGTTCAAGATTCTAGGATTTTCTGGCAAGAGTGGATGACGTTGAAGGATCTGTGGGTAAGGTTTTATGAATTCACACAAAAGGCTGGATGGCTCGGAGGACAGATATGGGAGGGGTAAGATTTGAGAGACACGTGCAGGAGGTCTCATGCTGCCGCTACTAGACATCCTTGGAATTTCTAAATATTGTAAATGACACTTTTCTAACTCAAAAAGTGTCACATCCAACACGGGGTATTGGATATATTAGACCTCAGATAAAGAGGAACTTAGAACTAAAAAGTAATGGTAATTTAGGTATGAGTGATTATGACTTGATTATATTTTTAATGTGCAATCAGAATAAAGTCC
Source organism: Chelydra serpentina (assembly GCA_037349315.1). Taxonomy (NCBI): domain Eukaryota; kingdom Metazoa; phylum Chordata; order Testudines; family Chelydridae; genus Chelydra; species Chelydra serpentina. The sequence goes on from JBAIAC010000033.1 coordinate 25,513,894, forward strand.
AGACTCTGTGTGTGTGTGTGTGTGTGTGTACACACATACACATATACTTGGTGCTTTATAAGGGCCAACTTCATAAAGAGGAAAACAATTATCAGCTGAATCATCTTGGAGGAATAATTTAATCAGAAAAAATGTGAATGATAACTGGGAATTGTTTAAGAATACTTTAGTAGACCCAAAAAAGCCACAATCCTACAATTGAGGAAGAAGGCTGTATTGGTTAAAAACTGACCTGGTTTAGAGGGGAAGCTATATATTTTTTTATAACAAGGGGTGGGAAAAATAATATAGCAAATGGAAGAAAGGAAAAGTTGATATTAATGAATATAAATCAGAAACTAGGAATTGTAGAAAATTGATAAGGGAAGGAAAACAAGGGAATATCTATGACAAGCAGAGTTAAGGACAATAAGAAGGATTTTTAAAATTATAATAGGAACAAAAAGAATCCTAACAATGGTCCATTACTAGATGAAATTGGTAGATTTATCAATGATAATGCAGAAAAGGCAAAGGTATTCAATTAATATTTCTGTTATGTATTTGGAGGGGGAAATAGATGATGTAATGATAACATTCTTCCATTGCTCTAATATCTTTGGAGGATGTTAAACAGCAGCTACTGAAGTTAAACATTTTGAAATCAGCAGGTCTAGATAACTTACACCCAAAAGTTTTAAAAGAGCTAGCTCTGGTGCTTGCTGGACCGTAAATGTTGATTTTCAATAAATCTTGGAACACTGGGGAAGTTCCAGAACACTGGAAGAAAGCTAATGATGTGCCAACATTTAAAAAGGGTAAACAGGGTCATCTATATAATTATAGGCCTATCAGTCATCAATCCTGGGCAAGATAATGAAGCAATCGATACAGGACTTAATACAGGATTAATAAAGAATTAAAAGAGGGCAATATTATTAATACCAATTAACACGGGTTTATGGAAAATACATTCTGTCAAACTAACTTGATATCTTTTTTGATGAGATTGTAAATTTGGTTGATAAAAGATAATAGTGTTGATTTAATATACCTAGACTTCTGTAAGGCGTTTGACTGGGTACCTTATGATATTTTGATTTAAAAACCAGAATGATATAAAATTAACGTGACACACATTAAATCAATTAAGAGCTGGCTAACTGATAGATCTCAAAGAGTAAATATAAACTGAGAATCATCATTGAATGGGTGGATTTCTAGTGGAGTCCTTCAGGAGTTAGTTCGTAGCCCTATGCTGTTTAACTTCTTTATTAATTACCTGGAAAAAACATAAAATTGTCATTGATAAAGTTTTCAGATGACCCAAAAATTGAGTAAATGTTAAACAATATGGCGGACAGGACCCTGATACAGAGTGATTTGGGTTGCTTGGTAAAGAGGGTGCAAGTAAACTATGTGTTTTAATATGGTTAAATGTAAGCGTATGCATCTAGGAACAAAGAATGCAAGCCATAATTACATGATGGGGGACTCTATTGTGGGGAGCCAGTGACCTTGAAAAAGACTTGGGGGTTATGGTGGATAACAGCTGAACATGAGCTAAAAGTGAGATGCTGAAATCTTGAGCAGGAGCAGAGAGGTTATTTTATCTTTGTATTTGGCACTGGAGTGACCACTATTGAAATACTGTGTCCAGTTCTGGTGTCGGCAATTAAAGAAGGATGTTGATATTTTGGGGAGGTTTCAGAGAGAAGCTGTGAGAGTAATTAAAGGTTTAGATAACATGCCTTACTGTGATAGACTCAAGGAGCTCAATATATTTACTGTAACAAGAAGGTTAAGGGGGGACCTGATTGCAGTCTATAAGTACCTACGTGGGGAACAAATAACGATGGGCTGTTCAGTCTAGCAGAGACATATAACATGATCTAGTGGCTCGAAGTTAAAGCTAAGACTGGAAATAAGGTGTACATTTTTAATGGCCAAAGTAATTACCATTGGAGCAGTTTACGGAGGGTCGTGTTGGATTCTCCATTGCTGACACTTTTTGACTCAAGATTGGATGTTTCTCTAAAAACTCTGCTCTAGGAAGTATTTTGGGGGAGTTCTCTGACCGGTGCTATACAGGAAGACAGACTAGATGACCACAATAGTCCCTTCTGGCCTTGGAATCTATGAAAGAGGCAGTATAGTAGTAAAGTTGCTTGAGAGGCATCTTGAGGCTGCATGCTTCCCCTTAATGAAGCCCCTAGGGAAGGGGGAAGGCTGTGAAGAATTAGTTCCAATCTACATGTCTGAATACTGTGTGTGGGTCGGGGGGGGGGGGGCGGGGGGGGCGAGAGATCCCAGGGGAATAAAAGCAGAAAGATGTTTTATGAAGTTATTAGCAGCTGGTGGTAAGTGCCTATTTATCTGCACCGAGCTGCAGAGCCTGGGAGCGGCTGGAGTGAGATTTGCTGTCATATTGGTTCTTTAAGGATAAATAACCTTGGCTGGAATTTGCACTAATGATTTCCTAAGAGTGGTGCTGCTGGAGTTTCCAGACAAAAATTGTTTTTGTTTTTCAAGGGTATAGATGGGGATGGGTAGGAGGCGGGAGAAGGGTTTGTTTCTCATTTTGTTCTCATTGGGAGGCTGGCAAAAGATCCTTGTGTTTTATTTCCTTTTGTTTTTTTCAAACCCCTTCCCAAGATTACCTTCCTTCCAGTAAGGAGTATGACCACTGGACATGGTCCTGCTGAAGTGTGATGAAGGCTGTTCCTTCAGTCAGCCGGGGAAGGTTCTCTCAAACCCTCTGGGGGATGCCTCTGCTGGCTTTGCTGTTTCAATTGTCCAGGTTGGTGGAAGTGGACACATTGCTGGGACGGATGCTACCTACTCAGAGGAGTTTGGAATGGGGTCCAACAGAAGGCTTCCCATTTGCATTATTGGGGGAATTATATGGCTGAACATGGAACTATTTTGCTCAGGCTGGCAGTGAAATCAAAGCAGACTCAGCCATCTAGCCAGGGTTTGAAGATTGTCCTGTGCACGCATCAATGGGATGCAGTTGTCAGCAAAGTATATTTCCATCTCCCGATGGAACCAGATGGCAATCTCCAGTTGCTAACCTTCCTAAAGGAACTCTCACTGATCTGTTTAGCCATTTATTCCCTGTTCAGCAGGATATTCCTGAGCACCTTACAGAAATACCAGGGTCGGCAGTAGTTTAATCAGTGTTGGAGGTCTGTTTTTGGCTCTTTCCTCTTCCCTTGATTGTGAGGGTAAATGGGTTAAAATGAAATGTTGTATTACCACTATCTGTTGTTGTTCTAGTGAGAAAGGCGAGTCTTGTGTTTAGTCCTAAAAGCAATGCCATGTTAACCTTTGTGTAAAGAAGTCCCAAAGCTCCGGCTCCCACAAGTTTCACCCTTGTAGTAGATAGTTCAGTGCCTGAGGAGTCCAGTTGTCATGGGCTGTCCCGGTCCCTAAGGTAGTCTGGGATCATTGCATTGCGGGCTTGGGAGAGCAGGACCCGAACCTGGAATTTTGACTTGTTTAAGAGGAAGCCAAATGTCTGGAGCAGGTGAGCTGCTGTATGTATTTTGAATCAGATGGATCTCGTCAGGTCTGGCATTATGTCCAGATATAGGACAACTGCCTGGAGGTCACAGACACCGTGGTTCTGATAGTGCAAACCAGTCAAGTAATCAAATACGTTACCAAAAAAAAAAAGAAGTCATCAAATATGTTAGGGCACAGTCTCTAGTCACAGACACAACTGGCTGTGTACTGGCTGCTAGAAGGTGAAGACTTGTGTTCTCCATGTGTTCTGGATGTTTGTTCCCTTTTCTGCAGCATCGAAGAATGCATAGAACGTCTGTGGTCTGAGGAGGCATCTTTGCTTACTCCACTGTACCGCTGGAAGTGTGCAGCTGTCTTTGATTCTTCTAGCCATCATGCTGTCATAAAACTCATGGATGATATTTGTTAACTTCTGAGTATCCTGAGGATCTTTCTGAAGATTTTTGGTGGTGGTGACTGGTCCCTGGGCTGTGATGGGAGGCATTATGTGTGCTCCCTCGCTGTACTCTCCATTGGAGAAAATGCTGAAGTAGTCTAGCTGAAAAGTAATCATGATGATTCCCTGTGTTTTAGAGGAGGCCACTGTTACCTAGTGGCTAGAGCACTGGACTGGGACTCAGGAGACTTGGGTTCCAGTCTCAGCCACTAGACCTTAGGCAAATCACTTCTCCTCCCTGTGCTGCCATTTCCCCCATCTGTAAAATGGGGATGATACTGACCATTGTGAAGTGCGTAGAGATCTGTGGATGAAAAACAGTATCTGAGAGGTATTATGATTATTATCAAGACACCTACAGAGGGGAGTCTCCGAGCAGGATATGGGATCACAGCCTATAACTACCTTCCAGGCAACAACAGGAAGGAAGGAAGGTAGGTGGTTGGCACAGTTTCAGAAGGCAGTTGGACCGTGCGGTGGCGTGATGTCCAGCGAAGGGAGGATTCTGAAGGCCATGAGGAGACGGTTCTGAAGGCTAGGCACAGTTGGGCTTCCCAAGTGGGTGATGGAGACACCATCCCTGTGGTGAGGGAGGCACTGTTTCGAGAAGACCAGTGCTCAGCACCCAGCCTCTCACACTGTGACACTGGTGGCCAGATTTTCACGAGAACGCAGCACCTGATGTACCTCCAACATGCTTTCTGAAAATCTGGCTGATAATGAGCCCTTTGTGGAGAGAAACCCTGTAGGATGTAATGGAGATTTGTCAGGGTGACCCAGGGGATATTTTCCAGCTTGTTTGTCTGGCTTTATGAAAACTATTCGGGCGGAATGAACATTTTAGTGAAATTCTTCGTGTTACAGCTCTTGTATTCCGAGGGGCATCATCATCTTGAATGGATGACACTAGATTCACTCCATCACTCTTAGCTTGATCATGGCACTGCCCAAACCTTCATAAAGTGCACAGTACTTACAGCCCTTTTTGCTTCCGCTCTAGCAGTATCCAGCCGCTCTGCTGATGCCCCCTGCTTCGCCTCCCATTTGCATTATGCAGTCAGCTAGGCTTTCCCTTTAATAACCTTGTTGCTCGCCTTGAGAATTAGTTAATACTCTTTAGCATAAACATTGAACTGCATCCCCAATGCCTGGGAAGCCTGCATGGATATATTGTTCCCAGCATGCCGGCTGTCGGAACTGCGTGGTATGTATATATTTTAGCCTTGACAAGTGGAGTATGTAAAGATTTTCCACTTACCGCCCTGCGTGGTCTGGTTGGTTCCAGAGTGTGTGTTAGTTACGGCAGCTTTCACTGCACCCTGCGTCGATCATCGTGTTGGCGGATGTGAGTATTTCATGCGGGAAAAACTCTTTTCCTGGAGAATGAATGAATTAAGAAGCGCGGTTATTGCCACTTGAGCAAAGCAGTCCCAGGCCGGGCAACAAGATGCATGGGTTGTGTTAAAATTAAGAGAACAAACATCAGTACGGAAGGGGAATGGAGACCAGGGAACTGGATTCTGTTACTTCTGAGCTAAGATGACCTTCGAGGCTGTCTGTTGCTCTGTGGGGATTTTGGAACTAATACACCTGATAGCATCACACGAGAAGGTATGAGTTCCTCTGTGCATACGTATACCCATGTGTGTGCATACGTGCGTTCCTTCTTGCAATTAATCCGGTGTGCATGTCGATACATTTATAATCACGTTGAACCCAATAATCAGTTATAGCCTGTCAAATGGCACTGAAAGGTCTTCCTGCCCCAGCTAACACCCTCTGCCAGCATAACATACTTCCTCCGTTCAACCCCCGCTTTGAAAACCGCTGCGAAAACAAATGTGTCCAAAATGTCAAGACTCTGAGGGTGAAATCCTGGCCCCAGTGAAGTCAATGGAAGTTTTGCTGTTGATCTCGGTGGAACTAGGATTTCATTCTCACGCTCTCCTGGAGCACGGAGGGAATCAAATTCCAGACTGGAGACCCCGCACTGACCGCACCCTGCTCGCTGAGGCATTAATCAAGAGGGTATAAGCAGCAGTGCCTGTTTTGATCTCAGCTGTCGGGGTACCACACAGAGAGAGTATCTATCACTGAGGTATCCAGGCCTCTGACTATGAAGAGAGAGCTTCATAGATCAGAACTAGCATTCTGAATATTTAGCTGTACTGAAGATGCTGCGGTGAGGGGCGGACTATCAATTATTGAATTTTATATAATAAATACATATATACCGTGGAACCCAGTTATAATGAGCGTGGGCCTAGCGGAAGTCTGTTTACAGGGCACTTAGATGACGTTCTATGGGGCAATTAGTGTGTCCAATACAAAAGCAACCACATGGAGCTCCTCCTCCGAGGTAGGGAATCCAGAAAGCCAGATGGGAGTTGGTTGGTCCCTCAGGGCCCTGTGCAATAGCATTAGTTTTTCTTATAGGTCCACCTTCCAGTGCACTATATCAGGATGTGAATGTGTACATATCAAAACAGAGAGACGTGTTCCTGGTTTGAGGAGGGATGGTGGAGGAGATTTGTTACTATTTGGAAATGGAATTTACACATGAAGTAAAGGCATAGATAGTGATGTCCTCCCCGGTAAGATGCTAACAGCTGGTTGGACCACTCTACTCAGTCCACTGATCTAATGCTTTCTCATGTGCAGGTACCAGCAGGGAGGAAACAGGGCAGTGAGGACCTTTCCCGCTTACCTTGCTCAGGAATCTCTCTCTCCCCCTGATCATGGCATCTGGCTCTCAGAGCCTCCTACACAATCTACAGTGTTGATCTGAGGGGAGCTGATTAGCAGCGTAGACAGCCAAAATCCTGTAGGAGGTAGAACTCCATTCGCTTTCAAAAATATCAGAGGGGTAGCCGTGTTAGTCTGGATCTGTAGAAGCGACAAAGGGTCCTGTGGCACCTTATAGACTAACAGAGGTATTGAAGCATAAGCTTTCGTGGGTGAATACCCACTTCTTCGGATGCAAGCAGTGGAAAAATTTTCCACTGCTTGTTTCAAAAATAGTTTTTCTTCCAACCAAAGCAGCCTGCCTTTGCCAACATGTGATATTAATGAGGAGTTCCTGGATAGACGTCAGGATAGGCTTCAGCGGGCACAGTGTTGTGAGGATTCAGAGCAGGCTGCGCAGCGGGGACAGAAGGCCAGCGAGGATAATTGGCGGCATGTGAGCTCCAGAAGAGGAAAGAGTATGAGACAAGTCCATGTACAAGAAACGCATATTCAGATGAGCAACTGTTTTCATGTTCTCTCCACAGGTACTAGTGCAGAGAGTGGAATGAATGATACATCTGAGGGAACAGAGCAGAAGGAGACTCCACTGATTGGAAGGCATGAGATGCACAGTCCTAGGGATGGGGGTTCCACGACCACCACTCCCAAGAGGAGGAGGAGGGTGGTGGTGGTCGGGGACTCTCTCCTCAGGGGGACTGAGTCATCTATCTGCCGCCCTGACCGGGAAAACCGAGAGGTGTGCTGCTTGCCAGGGGCTAGGATTTGTGATGTGACGGAGAGACTGCCGAGACTCATCAAGCCCTCAGATCGCTACCCCTTCCTGCTTCTCCACGTGGGCACCAATGATACTGCCAAGAATGACCTTGAGCATATTACTGCAGACTACGTGGCTCTGGGAAGAAGGATAAAGGTGTTTGAGGCGCAAGTGGTGTTCTCGTCCATTCTCCCTGTGGCAGGAAAAGGCCGGGGTAGAGACCGTCGAATCGTGGAAGTCAACGAATGGCTACGCAGATGGTGTCGGAGAGAAGGGTTTGGATTCTTTGACCATGGGATGGTGTTCCAAGAAGAAGGAGTGCTAGGCAGAGATGGGCTCCACCTGACGAAGAGAGGGAAGAGCATCTTTGGAAGCAGGCTGGCCAACCTAGTGAGGAGGGCTTTAAACTAGGTTCACCGGGGGAAGGAGACCAAAGCCCCGAGGTAAGTGGGGAAGTGGGATACCGGGAGGAAGCACAAGTAGGTGAGTGCAAGAAGGGAGGGCTCCTGCCCCATACTGGGACAGCAGGACAATCGGTGAGTTATCTTAAATGCCTATACACAAATGCAAGAAGCCTGGGGAACAAGCAGGGAGAACTGGAAGTCCTGGCACAGTCAAGGAATTATGATGTAATTGGAATAACAGAGACTTGGTGGGATAACTCACACGATTGGAGTACTGTCATGGATGGATATAAACTGTTCAGGAAGAATAGGCAGGGCAGAAAAGGTGGGGGAGTTGCGTTGTATGTTAGAGAGCAGTATGACTGCTCAGAGCTCCAGTATGAAACTGCAGAAAAACCTGAGAGTCTCTGGATTAAATTGAGAAGTGTGAGCAACAAGGGTAATGTCGTGGTGGGAGTATGCTACAGACCACCAGACCAGGGGGATGAGGTGGACGAGGCTTTCTTCCAGCAACTAACAGAAGTTACTAGATCACAGGCCCTGGTTCTCATGGGTGACTTTAATCACCCCGATATCTGCTGGGAGAGCAATACAGCGGTCCACAGACAATCCAGGAAGTTTTTGGAAAGTGTAGGGGACAATTTCCTGGTGCAAGTGCTGAAGGAACCAACTAGGGGAAAAGCTCTTCTTGACCTGCTGCTCACAAACAGGGAAGAAATAGTAGAGGAAGCAATAGTGGATGGAAACCTGGGAGGCAGTGACCATGAGATGGTCGAGTTCAGGATCCTGACACAAGGAAGAAAGGAGAACAGTAGAATACAGAGCCTGGACTTCAGAAAAGCAGACTTTGACTCCCTCAGGGAACTGATGGGCAAGGTCCCCTGGGAGAATAACATGAGGGGGAAAGGAGTCGAGGAAAGCTGGCTGTATTTTAAAGAATCCTTATTGAGGTTGCAGGAACAAACCATCCCGATGTGTAGAAAGAAAAGTAAATATGGCAGGCGACCAGCTTGGCTTAACAGTGAAATCCTTGCTCGTCTTAAACACAAAAAAGCAGCTTACAAGAAGTGGAAGATTGGACAAATGACCAGGGAGGAGTATAAAAATATTGTTCAGGCATGCAGGAGTGAAATTAGGAAGGCCAAATCACACTTGGAGTTGCAGCTAGCCGGAGATGTTAGGAGTAACAAGAAGGGTTTCTTCAGGTATGTTAGCAACAAGAAGAAAGTCAAGGAAAGTGTGGGCCCCTTGCTGAATGAGGGAGGGAACCTAGTGACAGAGGATGTGGAGAAAGCTAGTGTACTCAATGCTTTTTTTGCCTCTGTCTTCACAGACAAGGTCAGCTCCCAGGCGGCTGCACTCCGCAGCACGGTATGGGGAGGAGGTGACCAGCCCTCTGTGGAGAAAGAAGTAGTTCGGGACTATTTAGAAAAGCTGGACGAACACAAGTCCATGGGGCCGGATGCACTGCATCCGAGGGTGCTAAAGGAGTTGGCCGATGTGATTGCAGAGCCATTGGCCATTATCTTTGACAAATCATGGCAATCGGGGGAGGTCCCGGATGACTGGAAAAAAGCTAATGTAGTGCCCATCTTTAAAAAAGGGAAGAAGGAAGATCCGGGGAACTACAGGCCAGTCAGTCTCACCTCAGTCCCTGGAAAAATCATGGAACAGGTCCTCAAGGAATCAATTCTGAACCACTTAAAGGAGGGGAAAGTGATCAGGAACAGTCAGCATGGATTCACCAAGGGCAAGTCATGCCTCACTAACCTAATTGCCTTCTAGGATGAGATAACTGGCTCTGTGGATGAGGGGAAAGCAGTGGATGTGCTATTTCTTGACTTTAGCAAAGCTTTTGATACAGTCTCCCACAGTGTTCTTGCCAGCAAGTTAAAGAAGTATGGGCTGGATGAATGGACGGTAAGGTGGATAGAAAACTGGCTGGATGGTCGTGCTCAACGGGTAGTGATCAATGGCTCCATGTCTAGTTGGCAGCCGGTATCAAGTGGAGTGCCCCAAGGGTCGGTGCTGGGGACGGTTTTGTTCAATATCTTCATCAACGACCTGGAGGATGGTGTGGACTGCACCCTTAGCAAGTTTGCAGATGACACTAAACTGGGAGGAGTGGTTGATACGCTGGAGGGTAGGGACAGGATACAGAGGGACCTAGAGAAATTAGAGGATTGGGCCAAAAGAAATCTGATGAGGTTCAACAAGGACAAGTGCAGAGTCCTGCACTTAGGACGGAAGAATCCCATGCACTGCTACAGACGAGGGACCGAATGGCTGGGTAGCAGTTCTGCAGAAAAGGACCTAGGGGTTACAGTGGACGAAAAGCTGAATATGAGTCAACAGTGTGCCCTTGTTGCCAAGAACGCTAACGGCATTTTGGGCTGTATAAGTAGGGGCATTTCCAGCAGATCGAGGGACGTGATTATTCCCCTCTATTCGGCACTGGTGAGGCCTCATTTGGAGTACTGTGTCCAGTTTTGGGCCCCACACTACAAGAAGGATGTGGATAAATTGGAAAGAGTCCAACGGAGGGCAACAAAAATGATTAGGGGGCTGGAGCACATGACTTATGAGGAGAGGCTGAGGGAACTGGGATTGTTTAGCCTGCAGAAGAGAAGAGTGAGGGGGGATTTGATAGCTGCTTTCAACTACCTAAAAGGGGGTTCCAAAGAGGATGGATCTAGACTGTTCTCAGTGGTAGAAGATGACAGAACAAGGAGTAATGGTCTCAAGTTGCAGAGGGGGATGTTTAGGTTGGATATTAGGAAAAACTTTTTCACTAGTAGGGTGGTGAAGCACTGGAATGGGTTACCTAGGGAGGTGGTGGAATCTCCTTCCTTGGAGGTTTTTAAGGTCAGGCTTGACAAAGCCCTGGCTGGGATGATCTAGTTGGCGTTGGTCCTGCTTTGAGCAGGGGGTTGGACTAGATGACCTCCTGAGGTCTCTTCCAACCCTGAGATTCTATGATTCTATGATTCTATGATATCAGGGAGCTGTGCACATTCCGCAATTATAATTCCTTCCCTTGTTAATTCATCCCAGCCTCACTTTGAAATGATGCGAGAACACAAACCCAGGAAAGATGATTTCAGAGCAAGCCCATTCCGTGACTGAGCAAACCATTGGGAAGCAGAGTGAGTTGTTGTGAAGTGAATCTGTTTCCTCTGAGGCTGCTCTGGCTCCTCGGAGTTCAGCCTTGCCATGCTGTGGCCTGCGCGTGTCCAGCTATTTCTTTCCATAGCATCCTTCCTTTGATAATGAACTCCAGCCAGACTTGAACATACTCTCCCTTTTGACCCCCCAACACTCCCCTTTGACCGTCAGAACAGCCTGTGTGCTCTCAGCCTCTGCCAGAGCATCCGATGTTCTGTCTTTCTCCTGAAACATGGGTCTTTTCCTCTTGGTTGTTGTAAAGCGGTTGAGGGAACGTGTCCATCTGTGGTGGTTAATGAAGCAGCATTCTGGCAGTGCTTCCTCCACGTTCCCATGCCAACAAACCACTGCAGTGCAAGTTTCTGTCATACGTGATCACCTGCCAGTGACTTCAGGCCTGAGCTGGTGGCACCACCCACTCGGGGAGGGGGGTGGTGTCAAAGGTAGCTCAGTCTCTATGTAGGCTAGGGGGCCTATATTTTCCCAAAGGTAAAACGGGCCACTGCACAGGGCCGGCCCCAGGTCCCCCTCCCCACCCTGGCATGCAGGGCTGGCCCGAGCCCCTCTGTCACTTGCCCAAGGCCCCCCTCTCCTTCTTCTCCCCTCCCCATGCATGGGGCCAGCCCAAGCCCCTCTCCCCCAGCTGCCCATCCCATGCAGGGCTGGCCCGAGGAGCTCTCCCTCCCTCTGCTTTGTGCATTGGGTGGGGCCGAGCCCTCCTTGCCTCCTGCCCAGGCGGGGCCAGTCTAAGGTCCCCCTCTCCCTCCTGTGCGCAGGACTAGCCCGAGCCCCACTGCCGGCCCGAGCTGCTCTCCCAACCCTTCCTCCTGCGTGGGGCTGGCGTTGCCGCTCACCTCCTCCCCACACGTTCCTCTGTGCCCCACAAGGGTTCGCACCCCACTTTTTTGGCAAAACTGGGCATGTGTCCAGTTTACTCTTGCCAACTGATGATCAAGATGGCAAGAGCAAACAGGACAAATGCCCAGTTTTACCAAAAAAGTTGGGATGGCCGGGACAGGGCTTAAAAAAGGGACTGTCCCAGCCAAAATGGGGCGTATCGTCAGCTTAATGTAGGGTCAAGTTTTGGGGGGCTCTCCTGAGCACTGGGTGGTACTTACACAGCTAAAATCTCTATGAAAATGGCCTCTTTGATGTCTGTGATGAGCCCGAGGGCTTGCCTACACTTACAGTGCTGCAGCAGCACCGCTCTAGTGCTTAGTGAAGACGCTGCCTATGCCAACGGGAGAGTTTCTCCTAATGGCTTAGTTCTTCCACCTTCCCTAGAAGCGGCAACGATGTTGACAGGAGAAGCCCTCCCATCGACATAGCACTGTCTACATTGGGAGTTTGGTCGGTATAACTGCATCGCTCAGGGATGTGGATTTTCCATACCCCTGAACGACATCCTTATGCCAACATTAGTTTGTTGTGTAGACCAGGGCTTACTATGTCTTCTGTTGGTTTGGGTTTTTTTCAACAATCAACCATGGTAGCTGTTTGCACTATCTGATACCAGGGTAGGATACTTTGGTTACTGCAGCTACCATTCTGTGAATCAAGTCAACTCCATTTTGAACTGTCATCTTGTAAAAGACATAAGAGTCAATGAACATCTTTAGAAATTATTCTAGGGGGAGATTACTTGGGGAGAGGGCTTCTGGTGTCCTCTACAGAAAGGGCTTTGATGCAGGAACATAGTTGAATAACCCCTCAGTTTTAACTAGACACTGGATTTGCAGCGTCTCCACAGAGAGGCTTGTAGGAATGAATCTTTATTTGTGGTCTATAAAACACACAATAGACGCCTCTCCTAGACATGAGAGCAATTAAAATGTCCATTGAGTGAATAAACACAGTCTAATAATAATGGTACAGTTAATGAGACTTCAGGTGTTTTAGCAAACTGGCCTAGGTCTAGCAAGTTTGGAGATGCATTATCTGAATAAGGTTGCTGCTGCTGTGAATTGCAGAGATGTTTCCTAAATGCTGTGGGCTTTAAATAAAGCTTCACTATCCCAGTACCACCACTGTGTGTGGTGTGTATCCCATCCCAAGGGAAATATACTTTAGCCAAAACATAGCCCAGAAGGGACGAGAGCAATTTTGCAAAACAGTTCACTTGACTCCCTCTTGGAAGGAATTCAGAGAAGAGCAACAAAAATAATTAAGGTTCTACAGGGATTAAATTGTAAAAAAAAAAGGTAAGTATGTATACCTTGGCTAGACAACGGCTAAGGGGATGTGATAACCAGCAGTGCATATTTAAAAGATGTAAACAGTGAGGAAGGAGAGGGATTTCTTAGGGTAAGGAGCTAGAACTGGAAGTTGCAAGATAAAATTAAGCACAAGAATATGTAGCTTCGCTATCCGGAAACTTTTCCTAACCATAGAAATGTAGTGCTGGAAGGGACCTAGAGAGGTCATCTTGCCCAGCCCGCTGCGCCAAGGCAGAACCGAGTATACCCAGACCATCCCTGACAGGCATTTGTCCGACCTGTTCTTAAATACCTCCAATGACGGGGATTCCACAACCTCCCACAGCCTATCCCATGCTTAACTATCCTTATAGTTGCAAAGCTTGCCCTAATAGCTAACCCCAATTTCCCTTGCTGCTGGTGAGCTGTATGAGAGCGTGGTATAGTTTCCAAGGTGAATGCCTCATCACTTGAGTAATTTAAAGCTGGTCTGAGCTAGTTAGGCTCGTTAACTAGAAGGTCATGGCTGAGGAGCCCTGGCAGCACTGTATGAAGGTGGCAGAGCGGGACAGCAGGAGCGGTAGAAATCAGGGATGAGCTGCATGAGCAGAGATTAGTAATAATCAGTGGATTGCAGGACTGGATTGTGGTGCATTCGCACTGCAGGGCTGTGCTTGGGAAGTTTGCGCAGCCCCTGCCTGACCTGTGCCTAGCTCTAACCAGAGCTGTAAGACGCTCATATGCAGAAGCACCAAATTCACCCCCAAATCGTGGAACTGTAACCCCCTGATGTGCAGTCACTTTCCTTTATCACTGGAAATCAGTGGGAGGAAGAACAATTATTGGCTTTGTTTACCCCACTCAAATGTCTCCTCCTATCCTTGTGGCTGCCATATTTTGTGCTCATGGGTGAAATTGCGAACTGGAAGGTGGGTTAGGGAGGACTGGCTGAAGTCTCTCAGCCTTGGCTGATTAATTAACTCTTCAGATTAATTTCCTTTCTGATTACCGCTTGACTAATTCCTCCTAACTCTGTGAGACCTCCTCACCACTTAATCCTCTTTGTAAGCCCTCAGAGTGAAACGCTTGAAGTAAACATTAGCAAAAAAGGAAGACATTATGAAACACAACAATGTTCCCGCTCCCCCGTTGGGACACCTCCTCCTGTCCCACCCCCGCAGCACCACTTTCCCTTTGCTTCACCATGGGGGCTGCTATGAGGCAGATTCTCTCAAGGGTTCCTGAGAACTCGCCTCTTTTCCTCGATTCTAAACCTGCTTTGCATGTTGTTTCTCCAGTGTGTCTGTAACAAATTGCATAATTTCACTTGTTGAGCCTGATAATTAGTGACAATATCCCAGTAATTTGCAAAGGGGCAGGAGGAGGGAGACTCGTAGAAGCTCTGCTCAAAAACATTAGAGGAATCTTTTCTCACAGCTTCATTAAAGAGAACGTCCAAACTTGTCAAACAGCTTTTGAGTGCAAGAGACTGGCGGTGCTCCTGGGCTTTGCCAGGCATAGGTATCATGCAAACATCTCCACACACCTTTGCAAAGGTACTCCAATCGTAATCTGCAGTCCCTCCAGTTATTCCAGCCCTGCCGCCTCCAACTTTTGAATGAAGAGCAGTCCTGATCTGCAGTCCCCCTTCACCCCTCTGCCCCATTATTCCAGTCCTGCCACCTCCCACAGCTTTTAAATACAATTCAATCCTCATCTGCACCCGCACAGTTATTCCACTCCTGGGACTCTCCTCCACAGCCATGCCACTGTACCTCAGTCCTGATTCGGGTGAGCCGATATTATTGGGAGTGTCCCGATATTAGGGGCTTTGTCTTATATACGCAAGTATACCCCCCCTTTCTCCTCCCCCAAAAATGTGTCCCAGTTTTTCACACTTGCTATCTGGTCACCGTACTCCTGATTATAATTAATTAATTTTATTTGTATTACCGTTGCAGCCTGATTTGGGGCGCCTTCGTGTTAGGCATTGTACAAACACATATGAAGACCTGGATGATCCCTGGAAGAGTTTACAATTTACAATGAAACTTGAGGGAGAGGTATATAATATAATTGATGGTCAAATGGGATTAGTCTGTATTGCATCCATGTATATGCAAATGCCTAAAACACTCCATGTGTCCATCACTGATTGCTGGGATGTCATAAGAAATTAGCCAGAGGAGAGTTGTGAAGGAGCAGAGCGTAATGGTCCTGCGGATCGGTTCAGGGAAGATGTTCCATGTGTAAGAAGGCCTGGAGATATTTATTTGAGAAGTTCACAAGCAGGGTAATGAGATTGGCATTGTTGGTAGACAGGAGAAGGTGGTGATCATGGTGGTAGGGGTGGTACAGTGAGAAAACAGAGTGGACAAATAGAAGTGGATAGAATTTTGAAGAGCTAAGAAGGTGAGGGCAAGAAGTTTGAATTTGATACAGTGAGATGAGATCCAGGATAAAGGTGACTTGGCCAAAGTGATGGGCAGTAATGAGGCCTACTACAGATAAGGTCTAAGCAAAATGGATATGCTATGAAAATCTGGGGACCTGCATATGCTATGGACCTGATCTACAGCATCCCCCATTACACAAGTCAGTATTCTCCAGAGGGGGTGCCGTCATAATTGTAATCTGCCCTCGCCCTGTCCCAGTTCTGACTAATCATACAGCCCTAATAATGCACCTCTGTCCTTTTCTGTAGAGCACCTTCTGCCATTCCAACCCTGGGCTCTCCCAATCAGTTCTGTCAATGCACCTCCATCCTGACCTTCTGCACCTCCTGCTGTTTCAGGAGATAGTTTCTGCATAACAGACGACGGCTTGTTCCACTAAGAGCACTATGTTTTTATTCCTGGGCATGCATTCCCAAAGTCTCTGGATGCTTTAATGAAATATAAGTAAAAACATAACTTACACTGAAAAAGGAAACCTGCCCAAATCAATCCCAGAGCGGGAACAAAACTTCCCCCTATCTTCCTCCAGCATCCCACCTTCCTAACATGCAATAAACAGACACGACACCCACTGGAAACATAACATTCAAAGAGAAACAACACATTCGGTGCAGCGCTTTGACCAATGCTTTGTGGATAGCAACAAGGTTCTACTAGGAATCCGGCTAGACCTAGCCAGCTCCTTTTGCTTGTGACCTCAGCTCATGAAAGGCTAGTGCAGTGACACTTGGAGCGAGCCATTCCTTTCTCTTCGAATGTGTGCTGTGTTCAGTACTTAAATGTTGCCTAGACTAATTAATCTCGGCTGAGGTTGAGCTGCCAAGTGGAAAAAAATAAGAAAGAGGGTGTGTGGATAGAGCAAAAAGGGAGCAATCATTTTTTTGACTGACGGTGAAAACAGCTATTGGAGGCTTTTGGAGCAGACACTGTTTGTGGATTCCAGGCTTTGCTGTGATAGCCTTGAGCAGCCCAGCCCTGAGTACCACTGCACTCTCCTTAGTCTGGCTGCTATGATTATGATATTTAAATCGGTCTTTAGATCTGTTGCTTTGCTTCGTCCCTGCTGGAAGCAGATTACTCTGGCTGATAAAGGAGATTGAACCATACGCAGAGAATATGCTGTTCTCATATACATGGCATTAAACACAACACTGAAAGATTACCGAAGGTACAGTGCAAATAGAGACTCGAGCATACTGCAGCCAGGGAGCTCTGGCCGCGAAGCACTCAGGCAGAAGCTTCTGTTTTTCTCTGGCGCCGCCACCCTTGACAAATAATTTTTGTTTGTGCCAACTTTATTCTGGCTGGTGTATGACAAATTGTAACTGCACTCTGCCAGATTAAAGAGGCCTACCTAATTCCAGGCAGCTAGGAATTGGTTTACCAGAACAGACCAATGTTCTCTTTAGTTCAGTATCCTGGCTCCTGCCTTACTGGATCAGATTAATAGTCCATTTAGTCTGTGCACCTAATTGAGCAATGATGTTCCTTGTATTGGGTGGGGCAGGGTTCTTCCTGACTCCAACTGGTGATCAGTTTAAGTCATCAAGTGTGAGGACTGGTAGACTGCAGTTACACTTGCCAGGATAAAATTATACAGTTGTTGGCCAGAGATGTAGTAGTGTGTAGTGATTGGAGCAGGCGCTCGGGAGTCCAGGGTTCTCTTCCCAGTTTAGCAACTGATCTTGGACAAATCGCTTAATCCCGCTGTGCCTCACGTTCCCCATCTGCAGAACTCTATCTACCCACCTTGCAAAACACGTTGATCTCCTTGAACAGGAGGTGCTGGAAAAGCACAAAATATTATTTGTTATTTCTCGGAAGTGCTGGGCTACCCGAGACCCAGTGTCTAAAAGCATGTATTTCATTCCTGGTCCCCAGGCCTCTCCACACACCCTCTTGGAATCAACAGCGGGGGGTTTAAGGAGGTGACGCTTGGCTCCAGTTCTGTGCACAGAAAACAGTGTCACTCTGCTATAGATAGCGTTGCATGCCTGGTGGCACTGATGCAGGTGCAAGTGAATTGTGTAGCTGCTCTGGGTTTGGCCCCATCACTGATGCAGTCAGAATGGCACTGCACTAGCTGTGGAGCAGTCCCATACTTTGATGGTAATTGCACCCCGAGAGCATACCGTGTCTTTGTTTCTCTCTGAGTGCTTACATGGCCTGCTGACTGTAGTATCTGGTGGCTCCCCCTCCCCACCACACACATGCTTTCATTCCTGCACCCAGCTTAGGTTGGGACGGGTGGGGGGAGACTATAGTCTCCTGTATTTCCAGTTATGCAATCGGAGTGACCCCATGTCCTCTCTTTTTGCTACATAAGCAGCATATTTCCCTTTGCTTCAGCACACTCAGGAACCCCAGGGGTAATACAGTAACTGCTGCTCATATGCCAACTGCTTGCACACAAGTTCCTGTGGTTTGCATCACTTTCATGTTTACTTTTGTTGCCATAGGTCTGTTCAATTTGTAAAGACGAAGAGCGAGAGCAAAAATGACACCAGTCATAAAATAATAGCAAAGCTAGAGATGGCCAGTCAACCACTCTTATTTAGTCCATGTCATCGTGCAGGAAGTAGAGGGCACCTGGCATTTCAAACAAATCCACAAAACCTTTTAAACTAAACATATAATTAACCCAAGAAGCTCGCTGCTGCAGGGTGGTAGCTTGCTATGATCCATCTGACAGTCGTTCAGTGAGAGGATTTGTTGGGTCTCAGTCCGATTTCTAGCGGACAGGTTCCTACATCCCGTAAATCACATGCTAATAGTCATGCTTGGTAAGAGTCATCACCGCAGAGGGGCCAAGAACTGAATGGGCCGTGGAGCCTGCATTCCCCTCGAGTTCCTCAGGGTCTTTGCAACGCGTGGCCGAGGCACAGAAGGGGAAAGCTGCCCTGCAGGTGTCTGGGCTGTGGATCAGAGGATATCGCTGTCCAAGGCTGTCATTCTGGCATCTTTCACCAGCATAAAATGTTGTTTAATAAAAGAAACAATCTGTCACTTTCCCCTTCGCCCTCTATCTGAACTCCCTGCTCCAGTCTCTGACTGTCCTTGCTGTATAAAGCCAGACAGCTCATCCCAGGACTCCGACTGAGCCTTTTGGGCTGTGTCTGTGCTCTGCTGTGTCCTCCACAAACATGCAACCAGCATGTGAAAAGGGAGCATGGAGAAAGCCAGTGGTCCGATTCTCGGCCCTAAGGAGCCGGGCTACAACCAGCTACCGCAGGGTTAGGTGGTGTGGAACCAGCACACCCTTCTGGCTTCCTGCACAGCTCGGAAGCTGGCAAGTCAAAGTGAGGGATGCAAGACAGATTAGCATGGGGGGAATTACGGTGATGTCTGGAAAAACAATGGATTCACAGGGGTGGGTAGATTTCCAGCTGAGGTAGCAGATGCAAAAAGGCACATAAATTATTTGGGGCTGAAATGATCGTTTTTTCAAAAACACATCTCTGCAAATGCCCTGGAAAAAAACCCCTCTGAGCCCACAGAAATTTCTCATTTTTATGAGGTGGCCAGAGGGTGAGCACAATATCCCTTCAATACTGTATTGTATCAGAATCTCACACGCACACTCCCTCCATCCATCTCCCTCAGGCAGCTTAAACTCTGTAAAGATGACTTAGAGCATGAAGGATGCGGTAGGATTGAACCCTAATCAGATCATTACTGCAGCAAGGAGGGGAAATAACTTCCAATCCAAAGCTGCCGTCTTTTTACTTATTTCATAATAGCTTTTATTTATTTATTTTTTCCTGCTGTGTGGTCCAAAAATTCTCCCTGAAGGCAGGGGAGAGGGTGAGCCACAGTGAGTTAGGGAGAATAGATGTTCCCTCGCGCTGAATTAAAAACAAACACAAAAATACAGCTGTGCGCGCACACACAGCGCAGAGTTTTGCAGCAATCCAAATAATTTATTCTCTCTCAACTAAAATTCCAGCTGTCAAACTTCTCGGGCTGTTTGGAGCTGTGGGCTCTTGAGGCCAAAGACTAGAGAAAAGGAGGAAAATAAGGGTGGTCCTTTTTGGAAAAAAAAAATTATAAAAACAAGCCATGGGGAAACTGGCTGTCTGATGGCACCACTAATAAAGTCCAGGGCTGTGCATTTCACTTCTGGCCTAGACATCTGATTGCATCTTATGTTGGTGGTAGCTAAAAGCTGTTACTAGCTTATGGCTATTTGGTGCCCCTCCATCTGAAATGAGCTGGAGGTCACAATATAGCCGAGAGGTGCCCACTTCACAATTGGAACTACGGGGAGAGGCTGAATAGCTCAGGGGTTTGGCGTTGGGATATAGCTAGGTGGCCTATTCGAATCCAGTCCAGATCAGTCGTGACCACAACTTGCTAGCATTTCCTGGCTGTTTGGCTTCTGTGACCTGAGCCTGGTGATTTCCATCGCTTCCAGTGGACAGGTGCCCGTGCGACAAGAATACCATCACTGCAATTGGCACGAATTGTTCCCCTTAATGGTAGAAGGCCAAGAACTGAATTGCCTGCTCATGTGTCCTTTATACTAGTATCGTTGTGGGCGATGATGTCATCTCTGATCTAGTCAGGTTCTCCGCTATTTTGGGCATTACTGATTAGGACCAAGACTTTGAATTCGGTTTAGAAGTGACCGGGGAACCGCTGGCGTGTGTGGAACACTACAGTCATATTTTCACTTTGAACCTTTGTTGCTTAAGACTCAAGACTGCTGTGTGCTGCCTGAGTTGTAGCTTCAGTGGCATTCCTGTTAATCACTGGGTAGAGGGAGTTGCTGCCATCTAACCTGGAGTCAACGAGCATGGATATGTGTGGCAAGGTCTGTTTTGGAAGAGGAAAGAGTGGAGCCTCCTGGGCAGTTGGAGGCGGTAGGAGGCATCCATGCCACTATTGCAATCTTTGTGCACTGGAGTAGTGAAGTGGTAGCAGCATGAGAGGTTAGGGCTGATGCACATTGCTGGGTGGTAAGTGGGGGAAACTTGCCATGCTCCTGCCTGTGCTTTACCTGTCCTGGGGATAAATAGAGGCCTTGATCTCCAGGGCTGTCAGACTAGCATCTTTCACCAGCTTGAGCTGCCGAGAAAGAAAGAGGTCCTGAAATGAACGTGGGGCAGATCTGTAATTGCCCAGGCAGCTGGGCTCACAAATGCTGGCTCACACCTTTGAACCTTGGGAGTATCATTCCACAAATTCCATCACAGGTGGCGCCCCCTTCACTTGCATGTCTGGGACAGGAGGTGTCCGAGCTGGGTGCACCGGGCCAGGCGTGGGAGGTGACGCTCCACCAGTGGAAATGCAAGGCGCCCTATTGGAAAGCAGCGGCGAGAGAAAAGGGGCTGGTTTTGCATGTGTGACCCCAGAGGGCAAGGGGAAGAGGCTGGAGAGGAGGATGGAAAGGAGAGCCTGCTGGGCAGCACAGCGGTGGCCTGCCTGCACAGAGCTGTCTAGCAACATCAGCCTTCCCTGCTTGAAATGGTAAATTATTCTCCTCCTCGGTGTGATTTTTTTGTATGTGCTTTTCTCAGCAAAATCAATCAAGAGGAATTGATAATTTATAAGCTTTTGTTTGCCTTTTTCACTGTTCAAAAGGGTGGTGGGGAGAGGAAGCAGAATTCAGAGAAACAAACGCCAGAGATAAAGGAGCTGAGGCATTTGCGTCTCAGTGTCCCAGTGCTTCCCCCAGCCCCGGGGTGGGTGCAAGGGTGAAAAGGGGGGGAGGGCTGCTGTCTCCTGTAGGGTGCTCTGTGTGGGGTAAGGTTTCTCTGTTGACTCATCAGCCTCTCCTGAAGCAATGTGTCTGCTGTTGCTAGCTAGCCAGCAAAAGAGGGGGATGAGCCTGCCAATGAGCGTGA
Organism: Chelydra serpentina; assembly: GCA_037349315.1. Taxonomy (NCBI): domain Eukaryota; kingdom Metazoa; phylum Chordata; order Testudines; family Chelydridae; genus Chelydra; species Chelydra serpentina. The sequence continues at coordinate 25,535,405 of JBAIAC010000033.1, forward strand.
CCCAGTGTATCCGTGTCAGGGACCCAATCCTGTGAGGTGCTAGGCACCCTCACTTCGCACTGAAGTCAGCAGAGTTATGTTGGGGTGGACTGAGAGCAGGACATGCTCTGCTTTCTGTGTGCAGAGAATGGTACAGGGAAAGAGATTGGATTAGGCAGGTAGAAAGATAAAGGCTGGTCAGCTGCCATCCTGGTTTATTTAGAAAAAGAAATACCCTATGGCGGCGTATTCCATGCGTCTGCTAGATACATCCCAGCCGATGCTCCCTCACACTCATGTGCACCCTCCTACACACACACACACACACACACATACACACACACACACACACACACACACACCGGCATGTCTCTGCCTCCCCTCCAGGTGCACCCGTCCTGCAAGCATGCGGGAATGCGTTTCAGCCACCCATGCCCATCACCATTATCCACCCTCTGAATTGCAGAAACTACCCTAGATTGAGAATTACAGGAGCCACCATCATCGTAAAATAGAGACAAATGTTAGAGCTATGCAGAGAGAGAGAGAAATAGACAAGGAGACACTCTGCTTAGATAAATAGGTGCTGTAGATAAATACTTAGACAGATACAGTAGGTAATTATGTAGATAGATAGCTACACAGACTAGTGCGTAGACATGGATAATAGTGGGCTGCTGTAGTCTAAAGAGAGAGACATGTTAGTCTGTAGCTCAGTTCCTGTTTCCTGACTAAGGGCTTGTCTTCACCTACAGTGCAATAGCCACACAGCTGCACCAGTACTGCAATAACGCTTTAGTGAAGACACTACTGCGCCAACGAGAGAGCTTCTCCCGTCCGTGTAGTTAATCCACCTTCCCCCAGTGGCGGAAGCTGTCCAGTCAACATAGCGCTGTCTACATGGTTCGGTGTGGGGTAGGTCGGTATAGCTACATCTCCCAAGGGTGTGGATTTTTCACACCCCTGAGTGATGTAATTATACCAATATAGGCCTGTAGTGTAGACCTGGCCTAAGCTAACCCTCTTTAATGCCATTGTCACTGGAATGGAAGTTTCCTTTGTGGGGAGCTCAAAGTGGGCAGCGGGTGTTTTTTCTCAAGAAAGGTTGGTTTCCATAGTCTGAACTCCTTGTGTGGCTTCATGCCTCCATTTCCGAGAGCAGCCTGCCTGCGTGATCATGGAATTGAGTGATGATAATGTAACTAGGAATTGTAACTCCATCTCTTGACAACGTCCTGCCCAAGAGCTGAATGTCCTTTGGCCCTTGTGCACTGCCAGTCCAGTGGTGCCAAAGGGAAACCAGTTTTGATGGCTGCACACGCTCCTATGGTGCTCGCATGTACACTGAACCTAGTGAAACTGCTGGTGTCTGGTGAGCTGTCCCTGCCCCTTGAGTAGTGTAACGTGCTGTGGCGGTTGGTCCATTGTGGAGCAGAGGCATAGAACGAAGTCTCAAGCTACTGGTTAATTTTGTTGGTAGATCGACAATAAATAGTGAAGGGGGGAGGCTCAAGATGTTGGGAGTTAATGTTGGCTTTGAATAAACACTGCAGAATTTGGGGTGTCCAAAATGTTTCGCACCTTTTAGGCCTGCGGAATTCGTCTGGAAATCTCCTGACAACAGGCTTTCTCACATGGCTTTTGTGCCACGTACCCTGGGGACAGCCTTCAGCACTTCTGCTTCTAATCATGGTCAGCACCAGAAAGTACACAGGTAGCTGCGCAAATGGAAGAGGAAAAAAGTGACTTGTACCTTTCTGAACTCTCAGTAAGGATGAGGTTCAGCTTTTGTTCTAGAAATTGGCAAAAGCTCCTGGGTTTTTGTTTTCTTCCGAACCCTTTTGCTCATTTCCTCTGTTAATGCTAACTTTGACTGGGCCAGGCAGATGCCAGGGCTGGCTTCCTGGGAACCAGCAGATCTTTCTCATCTACCCCAGTAGATTTTGTATGTTGGAAAATGGACATTGCTGTGTAAGCAATGAGTCACAGCCCAGCCTGTAGTGAACTGGTTGGATCGTGGAGTTACTCCTGCGCTATAGAGCCCTTTTAACCTTTAGCTTTCTGGTTCAAGTCCAGCCCAGGATGTGATTGATTGACAGTCACCAGCATATGAAGGCTGTGTAATGTGGAAGGAGTTATTGTCCATGTTAAAGAAAAGCAAACAAAAAATACGCCTCTACAAATGTCACTAACTGACCTCCTGGTTAACAGCAGAGAGCGGCTGAGAATTGAATGGGCCAAGGAGAATAAATTCTTCTCCCACCCTACGAGGTAGGTTCCTTCCCAAGTAACATACTCCTTGGACAAAAAACATGATCGGAGAAAACATAATTCTCTCCTGAACATCAAAATGGGTGATGAGACGCGATAAATCGATCCCAGAACATCGATCGCTACCCGCCGAATCGGGCGGGTAGTGTGGACGTAGCCTTAGATGACAGACACTGCCTTTCTGTAACACCTTCTTGAGATGGAATGCTGGATTTCGCTGTCCAGTGACCATGCGGCCTCCCCTGGCGATTCCTATCAGCTGCTGAAGAAAATATGGTTCAGGAGGAGGTGGCCAGCCCTTCTCTCTGCAGTGGTATAGATCCCATGAATGCAGCATTTCCAGTCACTCTTACCCTCTTATTCCTCCGGGCCCTTTCCCTTATGAAACCATGTAGTCCCTTATGAAACCATGTAGACCCCCATTGCTGTCCTCCTCCCATCTATTGTTGCACCGCAGCTGCCAATGAAACGAGCAGCTCCCTGCACCAGGCAGATTGCTCCTTGGCTCGGAGGGTCAGAGATTGATGGCTTTGTGGCCAGAAGACACTTGTCATGGGCTTGACAGGCAGCTCGAGGTTGCTTGGTGTTGCAGGGTGGAAGCGGGGGAGGGAGGCAGTGTGCTTGCTGTTTATTGGGCCCCCCCGGTGGGACCAGCAGGCGACCTGGTGTAGTGACCGCTATGGGCATTTAGTGAGAGATTTATGAGTTGGTAATTTTCTCAGGCCCTGAAGCAAAACTGTCTTTAATTAAATTTGGATTCCACCCCCTTCTTTCCCCCCCTCTCTTCCCTGGTTGTGGATTGTTTACTGAGAGGCCTGCATAGCTTTTGAAGAACAGGTAAGAGTCTTTGAACACAGCCAGGAGGAGCAGGGGATTGAAAAGCAAACGGACAGCTGGAGAATGCGACAGAGCGAGACAAAGGTGGCTTTGCCAGGCTTAGAGAGCGCTCTGTGATGCTCTGGGATATCCCACAGCATGCACTTCAGGCCAGCAGGAGCTGGGAGCTCTCTGGGAGCTCTGGGTCCTTCTGCATAAGAGAGATCCTGGATCAGTCTTCAGATCCTGGCTGACCTCTTGGGTTATTGCTCTGAACTGCTGTCTAGGAGCCCAAGGTTTGAGTCATGCTCCTGTTCTCTCCTTCCTCAGGTGGCCAGGAGCTAGAATTGCTGCAAAAGCAGCGCTATCCTGCCCCATGTTGTGGTGAGGTGAGATGAGCTTCGGTTGCTCTGCTGGGCCACCCTGTGGCAGATGGAAGAGCGCCACCGAGCCCTCCCTGTCTGAATGAAGGTTGCCTCTAGTGGTGAGAATGGAAAGCAAGAGGAGAAATAGCGGAGGGGAGGGGTTAGTTTTATTATTATTTAAAGAGGAAGGTACCAGAAGAATAAACTGGGAAGCTGGCCTGGTTGCTTGAGCTCTTCTGTTGAGGGAGTGGCCAGAAGGCATCCCAGGAGATGCTAACAGGGCACTGCATTGGATGTAACGGTGCTGCGGCCGCACCCACAGATCCTCCTTGTCTTCTTGTACAGACAGACTGATGGAGAATGCCGCTGTAGCACTTAGTGAAGACACTCCTACTCTGACAGGAGAGCTTCTCCCAGTGCTGTAGTTAATCCACCTCCCCGAGAGGGGGTAGCCATGTCGATGGGAGAAGCTCTCCTGTCGACATAACGCTGTCTGCATGAGGTCGGTATAACTACATCGCTTAGGGGTGTGGATTTTTCACACCCTTGAGCGATGTAGTTATACTGATACCGGTCTGCAGTGTAGACCCAGCCTCAGTCTCATTTCTGATCCCCATCCAATTGCTAAGACAAACGCTACATCTGCCCTGTGAGTGAACACCTGCTTCCATCCATTCACCCTCTCTAAAGACCCACAATTAAAAGGCTCTGGATACACATTAGCGCTGTCTGCTCCATACTGCGGATGGTTTCACCTGCCTTTGGGCCTAGATAGATGGGATGAAAAGTGGTCCAGTTTCATACTGCTCCTGCAGTGACTTGGCATCCACTTCTGAAAGGCTATTCCGTGCCCCTCCAGTCACCTGCCTCAGTGTTTCCAGTGATATCTACATGATCCCTACTGCCACTTTCCAGCCATCCCAGCCACATCCCTACCCATCCTGCGGACACATGCCTCAGTGATCTCAGGCATTTCTGGGTCTTGCAGGGGCATGGAAAATCCTCCTGTCTTGGGCCTACCCAGGGGGTGCAGCAGGTTGGTGCTGTAGGCACTTCTGGCTAGGTGAGCGGATAGGTTTGGCGGCACCCTCCCCAGCCGTACGACTGGTGTGTGCCTGGTCTGGTCAGCAGCAGTCAGTGGGTGACCTGAGAGAGGCATGTGGCGTGAAGCGCAGAAAACGCTAGCGGCCCCCGGCCTGCTTGCTGCCAACATGGGGCATTCCAGATTCCTTCCCCTCACAGTGCTGCAGATGGGGATTCTATTAACTGGAAAGCCTCCCGTGCCTGCCTTCTCCCTCAGATGGCGCATATGGAGGAGACGTATGGCCTCCGCACATGTTCGGTTCTGACTTTGCAGCACAAAGCTGCTGTCGTTCGTCTTATCGTGAGCTGCAAAAACAACCAGGAAAAAATATAAATCCCCTCTCTCACGAAGGGGGCTGGGCTCAACACATATTGATGCTTTGCCTGTGTGGAATGACAGATGCTGTCCTTTTGCATCCCTTTAATTAGTCATGCAGGTAAATGTCGACCGCCTCTGCTTTCCTCTGCCCTCCTGGCTCGTGACCTGGCAAGAGGTATCTTCCCCTCCTACCAGCTCTCGGGATGTTGATGAAGTAGCTAATAATGACACAGGGCACATGTGTGGTGAGGGGGATCTGGCTTGGGAGCGGGAGAGCACTCTGTCCTTCCGACTTGTACCATTTTAAACATAGACAACTTGGATTGCAAAGAACTGGGCATAAAAGTAGCCATCTCTAACCCACTCCCTTCTGTGAGGCAGGGCTAGCCCACAGTTCACATGGAAAACTCGAGGGTGCAAGTAGAGTTTCTTCTAGCCTGAATTTCCTGTTGGTAAGTCATTGATTATGACAGAAAAGCCTTTGGGTGACCAAGACCCCATTCCGATGTCCAGTTGTATTCACCTGCTTCCTTAGCAGTCTCTGACAATAGGGTTTGCCCTCATTTGTTGTTCTTAGGTGGGAGTAGATGCTCTTTATATGCACACACGTATAGTCTGTGTCTATCCGTCTTCCCACATTTGATCCCATATGGAGTCTCCCGCATTGTGATAGGTGGTTTCTGGGAACTTCCCCTCTGACTCTTACCCATCTTAGCATATTGAGCCAACTGATTCTATCTCTCATCATTCTTCTTTTTTTCCCTCCTGGTCCTTTAGTGTCTGGTGTTCATGGGCATTTTCTAACCAAAGACCTCTTCCTGTGTCCTCCTTTGTGATGCATCCCGGTGTGTGACACAAGCAGCGTCTCCTCATGTGCTCTTCAGTAGAACACTTAAAAGCTCCCCTCACTTTAAGACTCTCCTCTCTCTTCCTGTCATTGGGCCATAGGCAGCCTTGATGTACAGGGCCCAACTCCATTCAGTTGGTGGAGTGGCACCTGCTCATACCAGTGGCCCCTTGAGTTTTTCAAGGACAGGGAGGGGCCAAGAGCGTAATACTTTTTTCAGGGTGGGGGTAGGAAGGATGTGTTCTAATAATACCTATCTCTTATATAGCATTTTTCATTAGTAGATTTCAAAGCACTTCAGTCTTCAATGTGTTTATCCTCACAACACCCTGGTGAATCGGGAAGTATCACTATCCCCTTTTTACACATGGGGGAGTGAGGTACAGAGATGCCAAATGACTCGCCCAAGATGACACAGGAAGTCTGTGGTAGAGCAGGGAATTGAACCTGGGTCTCTAAAGTCCTAGGCTGGTGCCCTAACCTTCCTTCCTCTCCATCTTCTAATTGCCAGCCAACCCCACCACTTCTTTTTGGGCACCTGCTACCACTGGCTGCTTGGATTCGTTCAAGCTGAAGTCAATGGAAGCAGCTGGGGATGCCACAGGTGAGGATCAGGCTGCTTGCTCAGGCACCTGGGTGTGGCTCTAGGCTTCTACTCTTAAAAGCTTGACCTGAAGGACTTTCCCGCAGAAGAGAGGTGGTTCATCATGCACATATATGCTGATCCTCCTCCTTAAATGTGATTTGCTCTAGAGGTCTGGTCTAGAGGCACCCCCCGGGGATGGGAGGTGAAGTCAGTCTCCAGTGGCCTGTTCAACCCTTGGCCTCTCTGTTAAGAGTGTCAACAAGGGGCAGAGTAATGTTAAATGTGCTCATGCTGTGGACTGCTGTCCACCAGGAAATGGAGTGAGCCCCATAACTCTTTCACTTGGGTGACTGAACAGCCACCTCATGGGTAATAGTGTTTGGTCTTTATTGACCTGGGCTGGCTTTGAACTAGCTGCCTACAAGTGAAAGGAACCACATCCCTGTTCCTGATCCTTTGCAACATCCATCGCTCAACCTGGTATTGTCTGGAATCATCCCCTTTAGTCTATGCCACCATTTCACCCTTTATAACTGCAGCCTCCTATGGCTATTGCACTTCTAGGCCTATGGCTGGCAGGACGGGGAGAGGCAGAATCGGTTTCTGGTTGAGTGCGAGTGTGATTACACAGCTGACGGGTCCCAGAAGGTGTTGTGTGCACTTACACTGAGGGGTACGTGAGAGCTAGAGCTGTTTGCGAGCACGGCTCCAGTCATACCATGACAACCACTGCGCTTGCTTGCTCCTTTATTTAAATGGAGTTGATGTTCCCTACTGACCTCAGATGGGAGCTGCGCGCATGTGTGTGTCTGTGAGAAGCGGAGCGTGCTGTTCTGTTGAGAAAGTGAAATCCCCAACCCTGGAGGGAATTTAATAATTTTATATTCTGGACTCTTGCCTCCTGACTGATCTATCTGAATTACAGATTAACTGGCAGCATAGGGACAGTGGAATCCATTTAAATGAATAGCTCTCTAATTTATTAAAGGGGTTATTTAGGCTGTTGGTATCAGCAGCGCATCAACTTCTTGGAGTAGCAGCAGATTCCCGCCCCGCAGCAGCACTCAATCCTTTGCTCCCTGTATATTTTATCTTCCCTATCAAAGCTGAAGGGGGGCCCTCCCAGAAATCCATGTAGGATTCAGATAAGAATTCTGAGCAGTTTGTTTTATTTTCCTCTCCAGTTAGCAGTCGGCTCACTGGTAGCATATACTTTCTTAGTCATTCTGTAGAAGCCAGCTTTGTGTTCTCCTTTCTGTTAGGTCTGGGGAAAGCAATGGAGAAATCAGACCTGGCTGACTAGACCAGACACCAGTTGTCACGATTATCCTGTGTCTGGTACTGTCAATAGTTCTTGTTTTTAACCTATACAGCCGGATTTTCTGACAGAGAGATACAATCCACTTCTAGATTTCCAGGTCAGGGCTGCAGACCATAAGGAGTGATGTCCTGGAAAACACTGGCATACCTATCCGACCTATTGACTATAGGGGACCCGGCCAAGAGAGACCCTTGAAAATAAGAATCATAGAAGCTAGAGATAGAAAAAGCCTATGTAGGCCCACCCAGCCTGACTTCCTGGGGTCAATACAGATTTGTTTCCTCTACTGGTTTCTTGTGCTTTGTCCAGTCTAATTTAAAATATCCCAAGCAATGGAGCATCCATCCTTTCCCTCGGCAGACTGTTGTACAATTCATATATCCTGCTACAGGGGTTCTTTTCCTGATATTGTCAAGAGGTTCTGTCCCCTCTGAGAGATCTTTGCCCCTGTGAACATAGGGGATCCTTTGCACGAGTGGAATAGCTTTAACGGGTGATTTTTTTTTTTCAGTTTAGTTTGCCCTGGACAGCCATCTGTTCCTTTGTTTCACTCAGACTCATAGAAGAAGTGTCCCTTCCAGCCCTACAAGAGGTCAGTTAGTCCATCTTCCCATCCCGAGGCGGGACTGAGTACAGTATACCAAAACCATCCCTGTCAGATGTTTTGTCTAACCTTTTCTTTAATGGTGTGATGTCAGCTCAATATGTGTATGTACAATGCCAGTGAATTTTGTAACGGTACAGTTGTCTGCAAATTGTAGCTAAAAGAGCTCCGTTTGTCTTTAAAAGAAGTCAAGGCAAACACTACCTTTATATCATCTGTCGATATGTGTGCCAGGAATTTCTGCTTTCCCTCCGTTATATACAACATCCTTTTGAAAATCTGCTCAACCTCATGTCTTCTGGTCAACTTCAGATGACAAGACTGTATCAGTATAGCACTAGGGAACCAGCAGGGGAAGCACAAGAGACTATGTAAACGGGTGGTTGGTTTTTTTAAAAATTTATCTATGATGGAATGGTGGACAAGTTTTTGGGTTTGGGGTTTTTTTTAGGATATTTCTAATCTGGAATTCATACCCCCAAAAGATCCTCATAATTTTTAAAAGGCTCAGATTCAGGATATAAACTATTTCTGCAATTTAAATTCTGTAGGAAACAGAATATTTTTCTTCGGAAGGAGTAAATGCGTAGGGAGGATGACCTCACCAGACCAAGCTATTTTGAGGAGTGTTGAGCAAAGAAAAGTGATATGCTTTTTGCAAAAGTCAGAAGTGTTAGATTTCCATTACTTAAAAAAACTAAGCAAGTTAAGTCAGTTTTATTTCAGACTTTGCTATTAAATTCCATTCTGGCTGAAAGTAAACATGGTGGGTTTGGTTTTTCAAAAGGTTGGGTGTGCAAATATGCGCCTAATCTGCATACTCAGAACCGGGGCTCCAGCCTGATCAGAAATGTCTACACTGCTATTTTTAGCTCTGTAGGAGGAGCCCTGTGAGCCTGAGTCAGTTAACCCAGGCTCTGGGACTCGCTGCCAACGGGTTTATTTTGCAGTGTAGACGCTATGTCAGTTGCATGCACAGTTGCAATAAGTGGGCCTGCAAATAGCTTGTTAGAAGCATAATGTCACTGTCATACAACTATGGTGACTGCCTGCCTACAGAGTTAAAATGTTAAATAACAAAAAGTCCATTTTTAAAACAGGTCAAATGTTGACAGAAAAACTTTTGTTTGAAAAATCATGAGCTCTGTTAAATCCTGTCTGAGAACCAGAATGTGAGAAACTGACCAGTCTAGTTTCAAGGTTCAAGATGAATGATTTGCAAAATGAAAACAAAGAGCATAAGCCAAGGGTGCAAAATACCTTAGATTATAAAGGTTCTTTCCGTTTGAATCCTTTGTGTGAGTTACACAAGGGAAGAGATCTATTTTTGTTTAATACCTGATTTTTTTTCTTGACAGAAAATTAAACCGCAGTAGGGAGGCCTGAACATTAATGTTGTATTATAACAGCTAATTCCCTCGCTGGCTTCAGAGTCTCATAAATTGGATACTTTGGGGAGGGAACACCATGGCTCCAGGGGCTCTGGTTACCAGTGGATGGGTAAGACTACTCTGCATCCAGGCCTCTCATCTCCATGGAGAACGCACTGGTGTCAGCATTAAGTGATGTGGCTTAAAGATAGTCTTGTCAGTATAATTGATCTTGAGTCATTGCCTTTCCTGCCAGGATTGTCTGTCTCCTTACCCATAATCCCCATCACTTTGATGACCCATCAGGAATATGGGACTTGGCCCAGCTTTGCCTTCATCCAATAACATTATGAAATTGATACTGACACTTCCATTGGCACTCATTTCTGTAAGAGATTGGAGCCAGAGGACAAGTGGTTTACTTTCATGGCAGTTAAGCTTTCCAAGTAGATCAAGGCGGAGACAGCCCAAGATTGATCTCATTGTGGCCAGGTTATGGGGGAGGAAATGTGGTGAGAGGGTGGTGGGGTGGATATATTGGCAGCTCACAGCAACCATAGGGAGGGAGGCTGATTGTCGAATCATGGCAAAGCTGGAAAATGGGAAGCACGCACAAACCTTCTACTTAGTGTCTGTGATAGCAGTGTCCACTGGTGGCCAGATGCCTGGAGGGCAGATACAAGCGCTCTGACCACTGAGAACTGGTAGAGGTTTTTCTGGTTGATTGCTATGATTATTTATTAAGCACCCACGGTGCACTCATCTCAGGTCAGCACTGTATAGTAGGTCAGGTGCAGGCACGTGCTTGTGAGGCCATGCTGGTGGTCTGATCCAATGGCAAATGTAATGTTACTGAGGCCTGGCTCGACTACAACTGTAACCAAGTCAGGGGGTCTCAGTTAGATCATGGTGAAAAGGTGCAGGGTAGGCAGGACTTAACCATGGCTCAGCATTGCAAGCATGTTAAAACCCTGGGCTGTCCAAAGCTTTACCCCAGTTACGCAGAGACAGGTAGATCCCATCTAAACGGTATCTTTTAACCGTGTTGTAACAGTGTCCCTTGTCCTGGGAGGGGTCGGCCTGCGAGTATGGGGTGGCCTCTACACCTTGGGGCCCAGCTAGTAGTGATGTGCAGCTCAGCCTGTGTTTGTGGAAACCGTGTGCCTGCCAAGCAGCTCCTGCTCCAGCTCCGCTCTTTGTATGCGTGTGCTCAGGAGGAAGGGCTTGGTTAAAGTGTTTATCAGTTTGTCACAGTCTCGGTCTGCCATGGCTGGGGGCCAGGAAAGTGGATAAAAGCCTTGGGCCAGTGATAAATAGAAATTGAAAAAAGGAAATGTGTGTGTTCAGCCCTGAGCCGTCAGCTCTGTTTCCGAGGAGATTGCTCCCTTGTGGTTTGGGCATTTGGACAGACTCGCTTGTCTTGGCATTGAGTGCCCACGAGGTACCTTCTGGTTCAAATGACTTGTAAGCATGTGAAACGCCAAGGGCCAATGGGTAAAGAAACATGTCACAATGCTGAGTGTGTTTTGGTTGGGGGAGGAGGGTTCTTCCCTCCTTTTTACATGTGGGTGACTGTGCGTGAGCACACGTGTGCAAGTGAGCATGTCTGTGTGGGAGTGCCACATGCATGTAAACCGATATAGGCAGGTCCTTGGGTGAGTTCAAGTGACCATATATTAACATGCATGTGTCTAAGCAAGCAAATATGGACTTTGGTCGGTCTGAGTGAGGAAGGATCCCTTTGTGGCAGGTGTCAACATGATCTAGTGGTTAGTGGAGTCAGGGAATCTGGGCTTTATTGCTGGTTCTGTGATGAATTTACTGGATTACGTTGCTGGATAGTCTCTTTGTGCCTCAATTTCCCTACTGGTAAAATGAAGATTGTGACACTTTGCTCCTTTTGCTTACTGTTTATGGTGTGTGAGTGTGTATATGTGTGAGCAGCACCTGTGCAAATGTGAATGTTCATATGAGTAGTTGAACGTGTACTCCTGCACGTGTGTGCAAACTGTAGCAAGTACTGCAGTATATAAAACACACCTTATGAGCAGAAGAGATTAGAAAGCTGATATGGTGTTATTCCGATTGATTTTGCTGTTGTATTTATACCTGAAGGTAAAGAGCAGACATACTGGAAATCAATTGGCCCTGTGCTCTCTCCCCACTCCCTCTGCAGTGCCGTTTGAATGAAATGCTTATATCATTTTTACGGTGTGTCTATGATAGGGATGAGTGAGCCAAGAGATTAATAGGCACTGCTGAGGCCTTTACCCAGCAACTGCCCATCTCTTGTGTTGTAAAGTACACACGGTTCTGGAGGTTCAAGGTGCCCTCGAGGTGAAAGTTTTGGGACTTTGGCTCAAATGGGAGGCAAATTTTCAGCTATGAAAAGATGATGTAAAGGGGCAGCATGCTGAGAGTTCAGGGGAGCTGGGAGTGCGCTGAGTGTATGGGATTGGAGGCTAAGGGTGATTAATGGGAGATGCTGAACAGTTAGGGATTCGTGGCTGGTACTGGACATGGTGGTGGGAAACAGGGGGTTCTGTTGTCCAACTTAAAGCATGACCATAAAGTGATGGCAGATTGCGGCCCTTGGTGACAGAACAGGAAGGATTCTTCCTGTGGTAAAGAATCCCAGCTACACCCACCTTTGCCATGACTTCAGTCTTTGTTGGGCTCCCCTGATCCATCCAACCCAAAATTGACCAGTCCTTGCTTTTCTGTAGCGACTTGCAAAATCCAGGTGCCACGCTGAGTGTGGTATAGCAGCTGTTCCGCACTAAGCAGTAGTCTCAGAAACTGCAGTACTGGCAGAGGAAGACTCGGTCATTCTATCCTCTGTCTCCTCCGGGGAAGTGCCTTGGGATGTTTCGTTTCCACATGGATCGCCAACCAGAATCGTGCAGGCGGGACCTTGGTTTGATGCCTCATTCCAAATATGGCGCCCCTAAGCACAGTGACCCTCCCCCTTCTTACTGCATGACTGCAGTGAGTCTGGATCTTGGTGTGAGATCTGAACCCCAGAAGCTTTTGGCCCAGAGGCAGATGGGCTCCCACTTGAGCCAATATGACAAATGAATAGCAAAGGGACTTGCGTCCTGCTCAGGCCGTGTCTACAGAAATGCTATTGGTGCCTGCGGCCGTGGTGACTTTGCAAGAAGCAGTGCCATAGAATCATAGAATATAGAATATCAGGGTTGGAAGGGACCTTAGGAGGTCATCTAGTCCAACCCCCTGCTCAAAGCAGGACCAATCCCCAATTTTTGCCCCAGATCCCCAAATGGCCCCCTCAAGGATTGAACTCACAACCCTGGGTTTAGCAGGCCAATGCTCAAACCACTGAGCTATCCCTCCCCCCATGCCTTGGGCCTCTGAAATGTCTCCTGATTTGCCTACCCTTGTCCCCCTGTGGCATCTGTCCACTCCATGGGCACTTCGGGCTAGGCGCACAGCATGCCGTTTGCAGTGGGATTTTGTTACAGCGATAGATAGCTGTATCCTTGCGACAGGGGCCGTTTCTCACTGCATTTCAGAAGCGTACGTCGGTGACATGCGGGTGTGACTCTGCAACCCAAAATACCACAGAGCATCCCATGTGCCTCGCTGGAAGGTTCCATATCTTATATATGCCAGCGTCCTCCGCACGTAAAGAGGTGTGAAAGGAGCACAGGGGCTGACTTTCAGAAGGTGCTGAGCACTGGCAAGTCAGTAGAAGCCGGGGGTACTCGATACCTCTGAGCATCAAGCCCAAAGAGCACGCTGAATAATTAAAGTGAGATTACAGCGAGCGATTCTATAGATTTGGCCCTTCCTTGCTTCCCCACTTCACTCTTTGTGCCTTCAAAGCATATCTGCTCCTTTTGCTGACAGAACTGCATTTCTGCTCCCATTAATGCTGCGAAAGCCGATATCGCTGGCGTGGATGCTAGCGTACCAAGATGGGATCCCAGGAGCATTCTTGCTAGTGATTGATGCGTAAGCCAGAAAGACTCCACCTGGATTTTCAAATCCCGGGATGAGTGTGCAGCTCTGGCAGTTAGAAAAATCAGCTTTTGGAATGTGAACAGAGCAAACTTGATGAGGGAATCATGAAGAGCAACTAAAGGTGGTATAAGAGTAGTGTTAGCTAGTGCCCTGTTCCATTCCAGCACAGATATGGTAACTAAATACGGCCATCCTCCCTGCATTTACCATCAGATAAAATATGCTTTGCTTCCTCTCATAGAATATAGAATATCAGGGTTGGAAGGGACCTCAGGAGGTCATCTAGTCCAACCCCCTGCTCAAAGCAGGACCAATCCCCAACGAAATCATCCCAGCCAGGGCTTTGTCAAGCCTGACCTTAAAAACCTCTAAGGAAGGAGATTCCACCACCTTCCTAAGTAACCCATTCCAGTGCTTCACCACAAAAAGTTTTTTCTTAATATCCAACCTAAACCTCCCCCCACTGCAACTTGAGAGTTCTGTCATCTGATACCACTGAGAACAGTCTAGATCCTTCCTCTTTGGAACCACCTTTCAAGTAGTTGAAAGCAGCTATCAAATCCCCCCTCATTCTTCTCTTACTGCAGACTAAATAATCCCAGTCCCCTCAGCCTCGCCTCATAAGTCATATGCTCCAGCCCCCTAATCATTTTTGTTGCCCTCCGCTGGACTCTTTCCAATTTTTCCACATCCTTCTTGTAGTGTGGGGCCCAAAACTGGACACAGTACTCCAAATGAGGCCTCACCAGTGTCGAATAGAGGGGAATGATCATGTCCCTCGATCTGCTGGCAATGCTCCTACTTATATAGCCCAAAATGCCGTTAGCCTTCTTGGCAACAAGGGCACACTGTTGACTCATATTCAGCTTTTCGTCCACTGTAACCCCTAGGTCCTTTTCTGCAGAACTACTGCCTAGCCACTCGGTCCCTAGTCTGTAGCAGTGCATGGGATTCTTCTGTCCTAAGTGCAGGACTCTGCACTTGTCCTTGTTGAACCTCATCATATTTCTTTTGGCCCAATCCTCTAATTTGTCTAGGTCCCTCTGTATCCTATCTCTACCCTCCAGCATATCTACCACTTCTCCCAGTTTAGTGTCATCTGCAAACTTGCTGAAGGTGAAGTCCACGCCATCCTCCAGATCATTAATGAAGACTTTGAACAAAACCGGCCCCAGGACCGACCCTTGGGGCACTCCGCTTGATACCGGCTGCCAACTAGATATGGAGCCATTGATCACTACCCGTTGAGCCCAATGATCTAGCCAGCTTTCTATCCACCTTATAGTCCATTCATCCAGCCCATACTTCTTTAACTTGCTGCCAAGAATACTGTGGGAGAGCATATCAAAAGCTTTGCTAAAGTCAAGGAATAACACGTCCACTGCTTTCCCCTCATCCACAGAGCCAGTTATCTCGTCATAGAAGGCAATTAGGTTAGTCAGGCATGACTTGCCCTTGGTGAATCCATGCTGACTGTTTTTGATCACTTTCCTCTCCTCTAAGTGCTTCAAAATTGATTCCTTGAGGACCTGCTCCATGATTTTTCCAGGGACTGAAGTGAGACTGACTGGCCTGTAGTTCTCCGGATCCTCCTCCTCCCCTTTTTAAAAGATGGGCACTACATTAGCCTTTTTCCAGTCATCCGGGACCTCCCCCGATCGCCATCAGTTTTCAAAGATAATGGCCAATGGCTCTGCAATCACATCCGCCAACTCCTTTAGCACCCTCAGATGCAGTGCATCCGGCCCCATGGACTTGTGCTTGTCCAGCTTTTCTAAATAGTCCTGAACCACTTCTTTCTCCACAGAGGGCTGGTCATCTCCTCCCCATACTGTGCTACCCAGTGCAGTAGTCTGGGAGCTGAACTTGTTCGTGAAGACAGAGGTAAAAAAAGCATTGAGTATATTAGCTTTTTCCACATCCTCTGTCACTAGGTTGCCTCCCCCATTCAGTAAGGGGCCCACACTTTCCTTGACTTTCTTCTTGTTGCTAACATACCTGAAGAAACCCTTCTTGTTACTCTTAACATCCCTTGCTACCTGCAACTCCAAGTGTGATTTGGCCTTCCAGATTTCACTCCTGCATGCTTGAGCAATATTTTTATACTCCTCCCTGGTCATTTGTCCAATCTTCCACTTCTTGTAAGCTTCTTTTTTGTGTTTAAGATCAGCAAGGATTTCACTGTTAAGCCAAGCTGGTTGCCTGCCATATTTACTACATTTCTTTCTACTCATCGGGATGGTTTGTTCCTGCAACCTCAATAAGGATTCTTTAAAATACTGCTGGCTCTCCTGGACTCCTTTCCCCGTCATGTTATTCTCCCAGGGGATTCTGTCCATCAGTTCCCTGAGGGAGTCAAAGTCTGCTTTTCTGAAGTCCAGGGTCCATATTCTGCTGCTCTCCTTTCTTCCCTGTGTCAGGATCCTGAACTTGACCATCTCATGGTCACTGCCTCCCAGGTTTCCATCCACTTTTGCTTCCCCTACTCATTCTTCCCTGTCTGTGAGCAGCAGGTCAAGAAGAGCTCTGCCCCTACTTGGTTCCTCCAGCACGTGCACCAGGAAATTGTCCCCTACACTTTCCAAAACTTCCTGGATTGTCCGTGCACCGCTGTATTGCTCTCCCAGCTCTCCTGAGGTATTAGGAAGTGTTGCTGTGCATTATTAAATAGCTGCCATGTTTCACCCCAGAGGTGGCTGCATTTCATTGGTAGGCAGGAGAAACGGTTCCCGTATATCCTTTATCTGCTTCATGGGAGACGGTTTAGGCTTAGTTAATACTTAAAATATTTGAGATGCTCAGGTGTAAGGATAAAGTATTCCTATGAGTAACCCCACAGTGTCACGTTTAGTCACTTTTCCGACTATTTGCTTCTTCCTGCGTTGGAAGCACTTGGTACAGCTGGCCCTCTGGCTTTGGGCATAGTTGTAAAATATCCTCCTCTCCATTCTTTCCACTGGAGCCTGGGACACAGAATTGCATTTTCACATGGTCTGGCTTGTTGGATGCCTCCCCTTGAAATTTTCAGATTGTCTTGTGATTTTTATTGTCTACGTTCCTCTGCTGGATTTATGTATTCGTGCTGTCCTATGCATTGACTCATGTTTGATCTTAATACTTCCATTCTCAGTGTGCGAGTGCATTCAGGAGTCACATCAAAACGCCACAAATAAAGCTGAGAAGGAAAACATTACCAAGGGGGAGCTCTCCAGAGCGGGAGCGATTGGGTAATCCCACATCTCTTACAAGAGAGAATTTTTGAAGGGTGATGGAAGTTGAACCAGTGCTTTATGGTTTGGGGAGACCTTATGGATTACTGTATATGAAGCAAGCAGAAGTGTGAGTGTCCCAGAAGTAGATTTACTCTGTGATGTGCCTTGATTCCTAAGCATGGTGATGGGATAGAGAATTACTGTCCAGCATTCCATTTGTTCTGGGGGCCAATTGTAGCTACCACTATGGATTATTTTTACATGTGTCAGAAGGCATATGGGGAAGGAAAGATGGGGGCAGTCTCTGTACTGCCCTTGGAAGGTGAAATGCAGCAATCTTCTCTTTTTTCCTCTACCCCCGGATGGAATAGGAGCAGCTCATTCAGGGCACTTGCAACTGAATTCAGTGGCAGGTTTGTGACTCCCCGGCTTCCATTCTCACCAGTTTGGGTCTGCATCAGTGTAACTGCTGCAGTTAGTTCGGTCTCTGGCTGGTCCTTGTGCTTCTGGCTCCGTCCCCTATGTGCTCTTGGTTCTGCCTCGGGCCTGCCTGTGGAGTGTATCGTTTAATGAGAACTGTGATTATGGCTCTCCAGAAAGGTGCTAATCTGGTTTCAAATCTTAGTGTGGCCAAGGGCAGATTAGCTATCGGTCGGTCGATGCAGCTCTAATGCTTATGGACCAAT
The DNA here is from genome assembly GCA_037349315.1 of Chelydra serpentina. NCBI lineage: Eukaryota > Metazoa > Chordata > Testudines > Chelydridae > Chelydra > Chelydra serpentina. The sequence goes on from JBAIAC010000033.1 coordinate 25,552,848, forward strand.
TGCTGTGAATTTGGTGAAGAAGGAGAGGGATGGCGCTCGGCTGATGGTAACTGAAAAGCTGTTTCTAAGATAGGGGGTAGCCTAGTAATAGGCATGACGTTGGGAGTGGCCCGAGCAGGCAGTGCGAAGACAGCAGGGAGCGGGAGAGCGGAACGGAGTTGTGGGGACATTGGGGAGTGAGGGAAGCCGTGTTTGAACGTGATGTAGATGGTGAGGGCGAGCCAAGGGCGGGAGACTGTAGTCAGCAGAGTGAAAGCATTTTGCATGGATTGGAGGGAGGTATGCAGCCCCTTCTGCCTCTTGGTAGGGCCACTGCTCAGGGAAGCACATCCTACAGGATAGGAGCTCCCGCAGTCTGCCATGGTGGATATCAAGCTAGAAAGAAGAGGCAGCTGCACTGGGATATTCTGGAGACAAAAAGGGTGGGATAACGCCCTTCACAGCAGGGAAAGGGGAACAGGGCGGGCCGGCCTCCAGTCAGGTCCCTGCCTTGAAAGCAGCAAGCGCTAACCTGGCCCTGTGCCAGTATCTGCCAATAAAAATTAAGAAATTGATTTCCTTTTGTTTGCCTGACAGAACAAGGCTCTTTATGAGACAGTAAATGCAATCCATCTCTGAGCATGGCCAGAGTTTTAATTGTGTTTGTTGTGCTTTCACTTATTCTGTTTTATGAGTTTCAGTTGCCATTCCTGCTGGTGCAGAGTTCACCCCTGGGGGATGAGTCAGTGTTTGATTTCAGCTCTAGCTAAAGGTTGGGATTTTTTAAACACCTTGGTGCTTTTGTTGTTGTTGGGTTGTTTTTTTTTAATGTAAAGGTTGGAGCTGTTTTTGTATCTGCTGTTTATAAATAAATATATGTCTCCTGGTTTGAAGCAGGGCTGGAGGATTCTGTTTGAGAGCCATCCTCCTGCCAACTGATGATATGGCCCTTTGATGTATTGAATTTAAGATTAAGATCACTGACGCATGGAAGCACCAATCGAGGTTTGAGGTCAGGCCAGAAGGCCAGTGGGATTTTAAATGGTGGATTTTTTTAAAATGAGGGCTTTTACAGCACTTGCTGTAGCTTGCTTTTTGGCCCAGTTTACTGGGAAGAGGAGGGGAGGGGTTTTTTAGTTATGGATCATACACAGTTCTTAATGAGATGGTTTCATTGTGTGGTTCTTTATATTATACAGTGGAGTTTGGATGGCCCATTTAGCTCTTGTAGTGATCGATTAAAAATCAGTTCCCAAAAGGCAGTTCCTGTTGGTGGTGGTGTGGTTGGCCCATTGTTCTGAATATACTATTTCTTAGGCGTCTGGCCTGCTTTGGGACCACTGCTGTGGGGTTTGTAGTGTTGCTGGGACAGACCCTTTCTAGAACAGTGTTAGGGAATTGTGTTGCTTATAGGCTGAGATTTCCAAAGTCACCTAAAGGATCTGGATGTCCACTTCCCATTGCAAGGAATGAGAAATGCACATCCATATCCTCTAGGTGGCTTTGAAAATCCCTTCCATTCACTACGGGGAGATTTAAGGAGCATCAGACTGGAAGGTAGGTACTTTGTCTTTCTTTGATCTTTTCAGAGATAGGAAAGAACTTGACTCCTCTCTGAGGGCCGTTCTGCTGCAGTAAAGAATGTCATGGCTTGGGAGAGCACTGAGCATCATCATTTACAACCTGCCTGACCTGCCTTCTAGATGCCGGGTAGAGGTTACTGTCTTAGCATGATGGACTTTTTGCTTCTGTGCACATGTCTGCTTTGGAGAATTCATTATGTTATGGATGTGCGTGGAGTGACCATTATCTTCTCTTCTCTAATCTCTGGCTATTTATAAGGTATTCTATAATGCCTATGCCTGCATCTTATCAGAAAATATAGTACCTTACTGTGCTAAGTAATTGACCATTAGTATATGATCACGTGGACAGGGGATCTCCTAGGTATTTAGTTTTACTTTATTTTTTCATAACAAATTGCCTGTATAATCCTGTAAATTTACTAGGTGCTTTACAGACCTAGAGTAAGGGGTGTATCCTGCTCCATAGAGCTTCAGACAACCTGGAACCAGACCAGTTCAGCCACAGGAGACCGTGCTGGAGAGAAGATGGTAGAAAGTCCCCAGAGACAGTGGGTTTCAGGAAGATAAGAAGAACGGGAGAAAATGTGCTTGGCAGATGAAAAGAGGGAGGATTTTGGAGCAGCGGAATCAGGTTAAAGTCAAATCCAAAAGGGGGAGAAAAAGAAAAATGGGCATAATGCTGGGAAAGAACTGGAAGGCATATAGCACGGGAGGGAGGCAGCAGGAGATAAGAGAGAAGGGAGGTAGATGGGCATGCAAATGGGCCTAGCTCATGGTGGTGTGTGTGGGGGGAAGGCAGAAAGAGTCAGAAAGGGGAGCGACACCTTTCTCTGTAGTGACTCTAATGGCTGATGTTGGGGCATCTCTGACAAGGCTCTCCACCAATCTTCCTTGGATGAGGACAGGTACAGTACTTTCAGCTGAGGTGACCAAGTAAGAGAGTCAAAAAAAGGAGCATGGAGTTGAATCAGCTGCTTGAGTCATGGAGGAGCCCCCAGGGAACTGTAGTTGCTGTCGTGCAGCAGGTATGAATGACTATGACTGTTAACCTGACTTTAGCCGCATACCAGATCCAACCTCTGCCCCTAATCCCACCTTTGGTCTCCGAGATTTCAGTATGATAAAATCCGAGAGAACACAGAAGATGCACACAAAATCCTTCAATAGGGGCCATGCTATACGATAATTAATATCCATAATACAGACCTATTTATCCACAGATAGACATCTGCTAGATCATATTATAGTTTTGAGTTCATTGGAGACTCGGATTCACTTCAGTCCTGTTCCAAGATCTCCCGTGGGTATATCAGGAATTACCACGGGTTGTCCTGGACCATTATCCTGCATTTGATGGTACAAAATTATGTTCATCCGGGCATCCACCTGCCTATTCATCTGTCTGTACAGGTGGATAGATCCATAGACACTTAAATCCTGAAGTTCATTTTTATTCAGTTTTTCTCAGTCCTTACTCAGAAAATCTCTCACTGAAATCAGTAGACATTTGCCCAAGTAAAGATTTGGTCTTTCATCAGTATCATCCATTGTAAGTTCAGTGTCCGTACCTGGTTAGCAGTTACAGTTTGTACAGTATATTCGAGAGAGTGTTTAAAAGTTACATTATTGATACATGGTTTACTTCTATGAGATATTGATGATTGTATATATCATGAGTGACAGAGCAAATCAAACCCGCAGGTACAATATGAAAGGCTATCAATATCTAGTTGGAACCAATTATGTCTCCAGGGTCTGTCCAGTATGTCTGCATTGCGTCTCTGATGCCATCTCACCCTCAGTTTGTGTCAAAGAGGCAGTATGATTAATTCTGTGCTGGAGAGACCTGGATCTCAAGCCACAGTGACCTGTGCTCCCCAGATGGGAGGCAACGGGAGTGAAACAAAACGCAAGAACTGCCACCATTGATGGGCACAGGGTGGCGTATGGGGTAGGCAGAGATCTAAGAGAGGAGCAGACAGCTGGAGATTTAGGAGAAATGTAAAATAACAAAGATAAATAATTAAATGATAAGAGAATGAGGAGAAGGCTTGGAGGGCACTAAACATTAATTTGTAAACGTTGTACATACTTAATCCGATAATATCTGGTTCCTGGGTTTATTGGGGAGGAAGTAGCTGGACGCTAGCCAATAGCTAAGTATCTTGGTCTCCAGCTCTGGCCCTGGCCAGGGTCAGAAGTGCCTCCAAAAGGTAAGAGCAACTGTATTCTGAGCTCCGTTGGTGCATTCCCTTACACTGGACTCCCTGGGGCTTGAGAAGGGGAAGCGTTGCAGGCTCATTCTCGGCAAGAGGTGGAAGTGTGCTCCGACAGACTCTGCAATATATTATCCATGTGGTTGTAACCATCAGGTGGTTCCATCCCTGGCAGTTCTTGTTTTGTCAGTGACTAGCAGTAGTTGTAAGTGTTTGGGGATGGGGATGGACCAACAGAGCTGGCTGGTGCTGAAGCTGTTGGGACCTGGTAGCTTCCACAAATGTACCAGTGTCTGCTGGAGCTGGGTGAATTTCACTGAGATGAGATAAAGCAAGGTCTTTTGGTGGTTTTATTTCAGTGTAAGCCAAGCAGTGTGTCTTGTATACTGTATATGTAATGATCAGGACAATATTCTTGACTTTCCATTGCACCTTTCATCAAAATGGATCCCAAGGTACTGTGCACGTTACTAACGGATCAGACAAACTGCTAGCACATAGGGAGCACTTTGTCCATTCTGAATCAGGGCCACCTCCGGGACAAAATGCTGCAACCTTGTACTGCCCCAGTTCTCTAGTGTCATTTGGGAAAATCTGTTTCTTTGTGTATGTTCTGTCTTTAAAAAAAAAAAAAATTAAAGATCACAAATTCAAATCCTGGCCTGGAATAGTTTTAATTAACAGTTATTAGAAGGAATTAACAAACCTCTTTACCACCGTGATGGAAGTGGTTGTGAACCAGTGACCTTAGAAGCAAAAGGCCCTGTATATCCTGAACCAGCCAGCGCCCTGGTACAGTAGACCTGTCTTCTCTTTAGTTTTAGCGTGTAGTGTCTTCTCTTACTGACTCTGAGGGCCTGATTTGACAGACGTGCCGAGAACTCTCAGCTCCCATTAACTGCAATTGGAGTGGTGACAGTTCAGCCTTTCTGAAAACTAAGCCCAACATTTGTAGTAATGCCTTTGAAACCCATCCTATTTGGGAGCCATCTGAAGTGTCCTCTAAGGCCAGGTCTGCACTTGAAAGGTTTTGCCGACAAAGCTCTTTCGACTAGGGGTGGGATATTTATTCACGACATAGCTTTGTTGGGAAAAGCCCTAGTGTAGGCACAGCTATACTGGCAAAAAAAAAGTGGTCTTGCCGAGATAGCTTATTCCAGTTTAATGAGTGAAATAAGCTGTCCTGGCAAAAGCACTTTGCTGGTATAACTGCATTGACACTCGCAGGGTTTTGCCGATATAGCTAACCCAATATAGACATCATTGCAAACCTTTTAAGTGTAGACCAGACGTAATCCTAATGACTTTTAGCCACCCTTCCTGCTCACTTACCCTGATGTGTGCCCTACCACCACACCACGGTACTGCCTTGGGACATGAAGGCCCTTAACTGGCACTTAGGGATCCCTGACAGCCCCCTTTTAAACACCAGGCCCATTCGGGGTGCTAAGCAAAGAATTGCTCTCTGTTTAGACCAGGGGTCTCAAAGTCCCGGCCCGCGGGCCATCTGCGGCCCAAGAACCTCCCCACTGCGGCCCGCGGAGGAGAGACCCATGCAGCCATGCTGCCGGCTCTGTCTGCTGCCGGCGCCTCCCCCCGCAGCTCCTATTGGCTGTGGGAGAGGGACAGAGATACCATCGCTGGGCAGAGTCAGCCGTGGAGGCAGCATCATTAGTTGCCGGGCAGAGTCAGCCATGGAGGCAGCGCCACATTTTTCCACAATGAATATAAACAAGTCAAAATGCCGAACACAACTATCTGATGCACACCTCGCTGCAATCCTGAAGGTTTCAACTGCTCAGCCACTGAGGCCAAACATCAACAAACTGAACTGAAGTGTTGCCAGGTGTCTGGCAAACACTAAAAACTCTCTGGCAGGCGAAGAATTGTATAAAGTTGTACGACAGTTTTATTAGTTCTAAGAAATTTGAAATAAAAAATACAATATAAACGTTTTCTTTTCCAAACACCATATTCAGTGACACTATTGGCCCTCTGGGAGGATTTGAGGACTGGCCCTGGCCCTGAGGTAAATTAAGTCTGAGACCCCTGGTTTAGACTGAGGCCTTGTCCAGGCTACAGATGCTTTGCCGGCATAGCTATACTGTCAGAGCCCTCTAGTGTGGACGCAGCTTCTGCTTTCAACAGAAGGAGTATTTCTTTCAACAGAGTTGCACCGCTTCCCGGAACAATGGCAGCTCTGCTTCTGTCGGCATAGCTGTGTCTGCCCTGGGGTTTTTGCTGGCATAGCTGTCAGCTGTGGGCTGTAGTTTTTTCACGTGCCCCTCTCTCCCCCGACTGACATAGGTACGCTGACAGAACTCTGTAGAGTGGACCTGGCCTGACTGAAATGCCAATGTATGGAGGAGTAAGCGAAAGTGGAGGAAGTGGGCTGAGCATGGAGAAGGAGAGTTGGCACTGGTGACAGCCTGCCGTGGGGAATTAGCTGAGAGTGAAATCCACGAAGACCTTTGAAGGGTGTAAAGATCAAGGAGCATGAGGTATTTTGAAGAGCATTCAAAAAGGGCGTGAAGTAGGAGCAGTGGGGATGGAATGAAGAGAAGGAAACTGTAGAGCGACTCTCAGGAAACACTTCCTACCAGTGAGGTGAGGCTATGAGATACTAGTGTCCAAAAGGGGAGTGGTGGAAGTCCCATTGCTTGAGACATTTAAACGAGACAGACCTACATTGATGGGGTGGTTGAATGGGCTTGATGTGACCTACTGTAACACTGGTCTACAATTTTTGAGACGTCGTCTGCTTCAGAGATAAAATGTGCTATGTAGTATGTATTTTGATGTGCTGAATTCAAATATGACAATTAAAACAACTGATTGGCTACTGTTTCTAAGATATTTTAAAGTTTTTTTTACATTTTATGTCTATGTATATTGTGTAGATAGTAGAGTTTTAATCATAGATTGTAAACCTAGGTCTTTTCATGTGTTTATGGTTGCTTTACATGATACTATTTCACCTGTCCTGTTTATGTAACACTTTAAAAATCAGCAAAGGGGTTATATAAATACAATTTATTATGAAACAAAAGGCAAAAAACTATTATGTACATAGTTTAGTCCTATTCAGTGTCTATTCGGCGCTTCTTGGCTTGTCTCTTGTATTCATTAAATGGAGCATCTCTTGTCACTGTCCAGCAATAGTCTGCAAGCATTGATGGGCTCCATTTGCCCTGATAGCGTTTCTCCATTGTTGCAATGTCCTGGTGAAATCGGTCGCCATGCTCGTCGCTCACTGCTCCGCAGTTCGGTGGAAAAAAATCTAGATGAGAGTGCAAAAAATGTATCTTTAGTGACATGTTGCAACCAAGGCTTTTGTATGCCTTGAGGAGGTTTTCCACCAACAATCTGTAGTTGTCTGCCTTGTTGTTTCCGAGAAAATTTATTGCCACTAACTAGAAGGCTTTCCATGCCTTTTTTTCCTTGCCACGCAGTGCATGGTCAAATGCATCATCTCGAAGAAGTTCACAAATCTGAGGACCAACAAAGACACTTTCCTTTATCTTAGCTTCACTTAACCTTGGAAATTTTCCACGGAGGTACTTGAAAGCTGCTTGTGTTTTGTCAATGGCCTTGACAAAGTTCTTCATCAGACCCAGCTTGATGTGTAAGGGTGGTAACAAAATCTTCCTTGATTCAACAAGTGGTGGATGCTGAACACTTTTCCTCCCAGGCTCCAATGACTGTCGGAGTGGCCAATCTTTCTTGATGTAGTGGGAATCTCTTGCACGACTATCCCATTCGCAGAGAAAACAGCAGTACTTTGTGTATCCAGTCTGCAGACCAAGCAAGAGAGCAACAACCTTCAAATCGCCACAAAGCTGCCACTGATGTTGGTCATAGTTTATGCACCTCAAAAGTTGTTTCATGTTGTCATAGGTTTCCTTCATATGGACTGCATGACCAACTGGAATTGATGGCAAAATATTGCCATTATGCAGTAAAACAGCTTTAAGACTCGTCTTCGATGAATCAATGAACAGTCTCCACTCATCTGGATCGTGAACGATGTTGAGGGCTGCCATCACACCATTGATGTTGTTGCAGGCTACAAGATCACCTTCCATAAAGAAGAATGGGACAAGCTCCTTTTGACGGTCACGGAACATGGAAACCCTAACATCACCTGCCTGGAGATTCCACTGCTGTAGTCTGGAGCCCAAAAGCTCTGCCTTACTCTTGGGAAGTTCCAAATCCCTGACAAGGTCATTCAGTTCACCTTGTGTTATGAGGTGTGGTTCAGAGGAGGAGGATGGGAGAAAATGTGGGTCCTGTGACATTGATGGTTCAGGACCAGAAGTTTCATCCCCTTCCTCTTCCTCGTCTGACTCACGTGAGAATGATTCTGGTGCATCAGGAACCGGCAGTCCTTCTCCGTGGGGTACTGGGCGTATACCTGATGGAATGTTTGGATAATGCACAGTCCACTTTTTCTTCTTTGACACACCTTTCCCAACTGGAGGCACCATGCAGAAGTAACAATTGCTGGTATGATCTGTTGGCTCTCTCCAAAGCATTGGCACTGCAAAAGGCATAGATTTCCTTTTCCTGTTCAACCACTGGCGAAGATTTGTTGCACAAGTGTTGCAGCATATGTCTGGGGCCCACCTCTTGTCCTGATCTCCAATTTTGCAGCCAAAATAAAGGTGATAGGCTTTCTTAACCATAGTGGCTATACTGCGCTTTTGTGATGCAAAAGTCACTTCACCACAAACATAGCAGAAGTTATCTGCACTGTTCACACAAGTACGAGGCATCTCTGCTCACTTTGGCTAAACAGAAATGTGTCCCTTTGCAAAATCAAACACTGACAAATAAGAGAGCACAGCACTGTATGATTTCTAGAGCTGATATAGGGCAATTTGTTCAGCAGAGTGATGTAAGCTTCGTTATGATTGCATCATCCATGACTTCTAGGAATAACATGATGCAATTCATATCATGTATGACGCAATACCAGCTTCAGATTGCATCATTCATTGTTTTGCCTAAAAAGCAAGTACTGTCCAAACCCAGTCATAGATTTATTCATAGATTCAGTCAAAGATGTATTTTAGTCATGTCTGGTTTAAATTGAGATCCCTTCCCTTTATAACTCACTTATCCTCTGCCATTCCCAAGTCAAGGGTCATATATACTGACCCAATAGCATGTCTTGAAAACTAGAGCCAATCAACAATTTTAAGCATCATTTTCGTTCTCAGTGACCCAGAATTAGTAAAGTTTGACTACATTTATTTCAGAAGCATTTTGGCTGTAGAGCAGTGTAATGGGTCTTGTCCATCGTTAATGCCTATGGTTCTTCTCTGCCTCTTTTGTATTCTGCCTTCTTGGGATTCAGTTTAAAGCCCACCTTCAACCTGAGAGACAGGAGCACCAGTTTGAAGACCTCAGTGCTGACCTGGTTAGGTAGACATTAGCCAGTGAGTCACCAGGCATGCTCCCCTCTGCAGGCAACTTGTGTTCTTCAGAGCTGCCTGGACTAAGTGACTTGTGTACAATCAGCTTCGTGCACAGCCGTTACATTGGCTAGTGCAGTATCACAAGTCTGTTGCTGGATCAGTTGATCTCAACCTGCCCCTAGGGCAATCTTGGTTACTGTCCCCTCCCTTTTCTCCTCCCCCTCCCCCCCAGCCCTCATCAGCTTAGTCAACAGTACATATAATGTTCTATTTTGTCTGGTTTGACCAATGAATTGCACAGCATCAGTGAGTTGTTACGAATCATTAAAGGTGGCTGAAGCTCTCAAGGTTCAGAGATGTGGCTCAGTTTGGAACAGGTCCCAAAAGTTTGGTGTTAATCCCACCTTTTGAGACATTATCCAGCCTTCATTGCTCTGGGAGGCATATTAGGAATCTCCTGAGGCTGGGTTTTCCTATCAGTTGCCCAGCACTTCCATCAGGTCCCCCAAATCTAAACATTCTGCTAGCTGGAAAGACCGCGGGGTTGTCAGTGGCCTCTGCCACTGCCATAGGCGGAAGTGGGACCTTTATGGACTCTGCAAAAAATCTGGTCTACTATCCTAGTATGTGGCACTTTTATCTTGATTGACAGGTTTTCTGTATCCTACACCCTTAAATGGGGGGATGTCACCCTCCCGCCTGCAGAGACAGATGTCATGTTGTGTTCACTTCTCAGTGCAGTTTGTGACAGAGGAGATGCATGGCTACCATGAAAAATACATTGCTTTTGTTCTTTCTTTGGCAGAGTGTGCATGTGGTGGCGGTGGTGTTCTCTTAATCTAAAATAAGTCATTCAGACTGAAATTGCCTTTTGTTTACTGTGTTTGGAGAAACAGTTGCTGTAGTCCTAACACAGGCATCTTGCAGGGGAGCTGAATTCCACTGTGTTTTCTGTAACATCACAGGAGCTGAGAGTAATCTGGGCCCTGAAAGAAGGCGACAACCTGCCAAAAGGAACTCACAATAAAGGGAGAGACTTCTTTCTTGTGAGTAAAACACCTGCCAGGAATCTGCTAATTACACAATAACTTTATTATGTCCCACTCGGAAGAACAAACAATACTTGAAGTCTGAGAAATTAGAATAGATTAATGCAGTCAGAATGTCTGAATGAAGCACATATTCTCTGGATCCTCTCAAACTCCAAGAGAGTAAAATGACTTCAAGACTCTCTTCTTTGTTGCTAGCACTACATAATAAAGTAATTGTGCAATTAGCAATAGATTAGTGACAGGAGAGAGACATTTTCTACTCAGCGCAGGTAGAAGGTGGAGCGGCTCTGCTCATCTTGGCTTAACCTTCTGTTAGCCCCTGGTAGCTCCCGGAAAACAATGAGGTACATCACCAGATGGCTGGGATTTTTCTTCCCTCCGTGTCTGAATAAATTGCAGTGTGTTTGATTAGGGTGCTGAGGAGTATGTCCTTGCAAAAGCTTGTGTTGGAGCCTTCTCATTCCTAAGCTCCTCACAGTTTCCCATTCATGCAAGACAGATGGCTGGAGCTTGCAATTTTCAGCTTTACCAGGGCCATGGGGAAATGGTGGTTGTGATCATGGGGCTTGTGGAAAGAACATTTCATAATGATCCCTCCTGGCCTCTGAGTTCTGTGAGGTTTTCTGGCCTTGAAAACTTTCTGTCATGAAAGCTGATGGGCAGTTTTACAACTGGAGCTGTAAAAATCAGAGTGTGATGAGGTTTATAAAATATTCATGGGTCCGAGAAGCTGGACCTGGCTATTAGGTCACCTGTCCCTTTCTTCAGGCATCCCTTTGTGTATGAAAATGAGTGTGTGTTGTGGTGGGGTTAGAGCAGCCGTACTCTGGGATTTGGATGTGTGCGTGCGTGTGTATGCTTGGATGTGAGGGGTGGGGTCTGTGTTTGCAGGAGGTGGGCTGTATGTTTGCAGCATTTGGGCCATTAGGATGTCTGAGGGAAAGTTGAGTGTGCCCATTTGGCAGTGTTAGGATGAGTGTGTTTGCCCGTGTTGGGGCATGTGTGGTTGGAAGGGTGTGTACATGTGGTGTTTTGGACGGGGCGGTTTGTGAAAGGGCAAGGAGGTATACGCAGATGAAACAGTATTTTGGGGTGTCTGAGAAGGAGGGGGGACCAGTGTTTGGGGTGTTAAGGTGACTGTGGATGTGGGTGCGTTGGGAGAGGGGAGGGAGCTTGTAGAGAGGGTTCGTCCCTCTCCGGGGCGGCGGGGAACCACACCGCCTCCCTTAGTCCTTGCATGGCCCCTTGGGGAATGAGTCAGGCTGCAGGAGTCCTGGCTCAAGCCGTCCGGCAGGGGGCTGAGCAAACAATTAGCAGTTAAGCCCAGGCCCTGGGTCAGGGCGAGGCAGCAATGAGTTCATGGCTCAGGCCCTCAGGCAGGGGCTGGGCAAACACAGGTAAATAGCACACTCAGGCTTGAGGCTCCGAGTGGCTGGGGAGAGGGGGAGACGGCCACCCAATGCATGGGTGGCAGGGGGGACGCAGGCCCTCCCACTCCACTGCATCCCAGCCCGGGGTCCTAGCAGCGGCAGACGACCCGCAGCTATGTCACTGGGGATCCTGGCCGCAACACACTGACATGGGTTCCGGCTGTGTTGCAGCCAGACTTGGGTCGGCTGCCCCCGGGCTACTCCCCAACAACCCCCTCCGGAGGTACCTGGGTCAAGGTGGTGTCCTCAGGGGGGGTCGATCACCATTGGATCCTCGGGGTAGCCGGCGAGGGGCGGGCTCGGCCGCTCTTCGGGGTAGCCGGCGAGGGGCGGGCTCGGCCCCTCTTCGGGGTAGCCGGCGAGGGGCGGGCTCGGCCCCTCTTCGGGGTAGCCGGCGAGGGGCGGGCTCGGCCGCTCTTCGGGGTAGCCGGCGAGGGGCGGGCTCGGCCCCTCTTCGGGGTAGCCGGCGAGGGGCGGGCTCGGCCCCTCTTCGGGGTAGCCGGCGAGGGGCGGGCTCGGCCCCTCTTCGGGGTAGCCGGCGAGGGGCGGGCTCGGCCGCTCTTCGGGGTAGCCGGCGAGGGGCGGGCTCGGCCCCTCTTCGGGGTAGCCGGCGAGGGGCGGGCTCGGCCCCTCTTCGGGGTAGCCGGCGAGGGGCGGGCTCGGCCGCTCTTCGGGGTAGCCGGCGAGGGGCGGGCTCGGCCGCTCTTCGGGGTAGCCGGCGAGGGGCGGGCTCGGCCCCTCTTCGGGGTAGCCGGCGAGGGGCGGGCTCGGCCCCTCTTCGGGGTAGCCGGCGAGGGGCGGGCTCGGCCGCTCTTCGGGGTAGCCGGCGAGGGGCGGGCTCGGCCGCTCTTCGGGGTAGCCGGCGAGGGGCGGGCTCGGCCGCTCTTCGGGGTAGCCGGCGAGGGGCGGGCTCGGCCCCTCTTCGGGGTAGCCGGCGAGGGGCGGGCTCGGCCCCTCTTCGGGGTAGCCGGCGAGGGGCGGGCTCGGCCCCTCTTCGGGGTAGCCGGCGAGGGGCGGGCTCGGCCGCTCTTCGGGGTAGCCGGCGAGGGGCGGGCTCGGCCCCTCTTCGGGGTAGCCGGCGAGGGGCGGGCTCGGCCCCTCTTCGGGGTAGCCGGCGAGGGGCGGGCTCGGCCCCTCTTCGGGGTAGCCGGCGAGGGGCGGGCTCGGCCCCTCTTCGGGGTAGCCGGCGAGGGGCGGGCTCGGCCGCTCTTCGGGGTAGCCGGCGAGGGGCGGGCTCGGCCGCTCTTCGGGGTAGCCGGCGAGGGGCGGGCTCGGCCCCTCTTCGGGGTAGCCGGCGAGGGGCGGGCTCGGCCCCTCTTCGGGGTAGCCGGCGAGGGGCGGGCTCGGCCGCTCTTCGGGGTAGCCGGCGAGGGGCGGGCTCGGCCGCTCTTCGGGGTAGCCGGCGAGGGGCGGGCTCGGCCCCTCTTCGGGGTAGCCGGCGAGGGGCGGGCTCGGCCCCTCTTCGGGGTAGCCGGCGAGGGGCGGGCTCGGCCCCTCTTCGGGGTAGCCGGCGAGGGGCGGGCTCGGCCGCTCTTCGGGGTAGCCGGCGAGGGGCGGGCTCGGCCGCTCTTCGGGGTAGCCGGCGAGGGGCGGGCTCGGCCCCTCTTCGGGGTAGCCGGCGAGGGGCGGGCTCGGCCGCTCTTCGGGGTAGCCGGCGAGGGGCGGGCTCGGCCCCTCTTCGGGGTAGCCGGCGAGGGGCGGGCTCGGCCCCTCTTCGGGGGAGCCGGCGAGGGGCGGGCTCGGTGACTCTCTCACCCGCTGATCCGCGTTGAGTATCGGCCGGTCAGGCCAGTCGCCAGGGCCGTCGCTGGTTGCTGGAGTCTCCTCGGCGGGAGCTGGGCCAGAGGTATCTGGCCTCTCCAGCGGCTGCCTCCTGAGTGAGCTCTGGAGTTGAGCTCTTATACTCCCTGTCCGGCCTCTGACCCTCTGCAGGGGTGGGCTTGGAGTGCTCTGGCTCCGCCCACTCTGGTGTCTGGCAGAGCTCGTCCCTCTCCGGGGTACCGGGGAGCCACACCGCCTCCTTACAGAGCTATTTGTGTAAAAGGGTCTACTGTGCAGGCTGCTGCAATGGCTCACCTACCACTCAGTTCCCACGGGGTGACAAGTGTCAGCCCTTGGCTTAGAAGGACAGCGTGGAGAGAGACTCCGGGCTTCTCTGTTAGGCCTGCTGTCCGGCAGTGTGACTGAGTGGTGAGATCGATAAAGCATCCCTGGAAGTGAGCAGCAGATGGGGAACTGGGATGGCGACAGTCAAATGAGAGAAGATGTGGAGGAGGAACTCTCCTGAGCCTGTTACAGCTCAGCCCAAAGCTTGCTCCAGGTTTTGCCTGGCTCTTCACCATGCCTAGGGCTTGCTCCTGGTGCTGGCTGTGGGTGTTTCTGGCAGCCCAGAGAGAGAAGGAGCGGGGAGAAGCCAACACCGGGGAGTGCCAGCAAGAAGGAGAAGCTCTGCTGGTGGGAAAATCCTCCTGCAGCTTCTTCTCAGGCAAGAGCAGCCCAACAAGTTGATGGCAGGTGCCAGGTGGAGAAGGTTGGGGGGATTCCCCTGGATTGCAGTCAGAGAGCACTGGCTGTTTTTCTTCTCCCTCTCTCTGTGAATGCTCTGGCTTCAGAGGGGCTCCAGTGGAGAGGGTGTGGGTTGGTCAGCACACAGTTAGGAAGGAGGGGGGTGCATTTCCATCGCTGTGCAACTCGCTCAGGATTGACTCCTGTGGATCACAGGTTCCCAAGCACATCAGCTGGATCGACGGGCTGTGTGCATGCAGGCAGGGGAAGAGGGAAGGAGGAAGTGTACATGGGTGGTGAGAGGGAAACGTCATCTGAGCACAGCCTGAGACCCAGCAAGCCCTATTTGTGAATGCTGCTTCTCCAGTCAGTGCTCTGGGTTACCCGTTTAATGTATCTCGGTTCTCATATCGCCCCAAGCACTGTAGTATATGAACACCACAGAGGCTGAACTGTCCTGAAGAGCCTAAAGACAGTGGCCCTTCAGGGCAGGGCTGAAGCCTGTTTGGTTGCTGCCTGTGCTGTAGTTCTGGAGGGAGAGGACTTTGGTCTCCAGGATTGTCAGTCTGGCTTGCTCACCGGTATGGTGAATGGGACGGGCTCTCCCCAGCACCTGGGCATTGCCTGGGAGATTCCCAGGATAATTAATCCTGTTCAGGAGGTTAGATTAGTCTTCGTCCAGCTGATGTGACTAACCTAGGTGAACTGTATGTAACAGTGAACAGAAGAACCACACAGGGATCTGGGCTGCTTGTCTCTTCATTGTGTTGTCTGATGTTTTTGTGTGTAATGGCTCTAGGTCCCGTGGCAGTGATCAGCGGGGAGGAGGATTCTGCCAGCCCCCTCCATCATATCAATCATGGCATCACCACTCCCTCGTCGCTGGATGCTGGCCCGGACACGGTGGTGATCGGCATGACCCGTATCCCCGTCATCGAGAACCCCCAGTACTTCAGACAAGGCCACAACTGCCACAAGCCAGACACATGTGAGTGCCTTACCCAGCTGGATCCTTCCGCTTATGGGAGGACAAGAATGGGGTCTGGGGTGGGGTGAAGAGGAGTGGGTGGGGAAAGAAGGATGAGGAGGAAGAGGTAAAGGGAGAAGAGGATGTGCGGGAGGATAATGGGTCTTGTATGGTCCAGAAATGAAAATGAACTGAAAGGTAAATCTCAGGTCTCAAAAATCACAACATACATATAGGTGCTTCAGAAGGAGAATTCCCACCCTCACCCTCCACTCCACTTTCATCCTCCTACCACCACCCACTAATCACCTTCCCCGTTCGGGACAGAGACAGCCTAGAATGGAGCCTGCAGACGTTTGCTTTGGGCACTGTACCAGAGGCGTGAGCCAGTGCAATTTGAGAGCACAAGGCATTAGAAAGACCTGCTTCCCCTGTGGGATAAGGATGCATCTACCCTTCCTTCTCCAACAATTCCCTACCCTCATAGCAGTGGGACTGCCTCCTTGAACAACCTGCAGCCCAAAGGGCAAACATAGCAGTGTCTACAGGTAGGGCAGATACACGGAAAACACTTGGAGCAGGAGAGCAGAAGATTCGGACACTCCATTTCTTACACTCAGGGGGGCCTTTGAAAAGCCTGACATCTGCATTGTGAGCAAAATCCATTAAATAGCAAATATCTTCCACACCAGGTGATAAACTGTCCATCCCAGCTTAGCAGGAGCCCTCATAAACTCTGATAGTAAAAGTGAAGGGCTATTAAAAAAGATGCACTCTTGGTCACCACATTAGTTGGGGATTGGTCCTGCTTTGAGCAGGGGGTTGGACTAGATGACCTCCTGAGGTCCCTTCCAACCCTGATATTCTCTGATTCTATGATACCACGACTGCTTCCCGGGCTACTGTCCCTCAATGCGTAGAGCCCACGCACAGTTAGTGAATCAGATACAAACCTCTCGTTGCACCCTCAGCCTTTGCCAATTCCTAGAAGCAACCCCCCCCCACTCCGGTTATTGTTCAGGTTCTTGGAATATTTTTCATTTCTTGTTTCCAGTCAGGATTGGATGTAACAAAATGTCACAAAGAAAGTTGTTGTCACCATCTCCCAGCCTGACCAGAAGCAGGAAGTACCAGGGATCTTGCTGGAGAACCTACTGTTGCCAGGCTTCCAGTCTGTTTTTGCCAACTTGGGAGTCTGGAAAAATCTGAGTCAGCAGCTGAGCTTTGAGGTGTTCATAGGAATCAAACTTCCAAACCGTTAGAAATGCACCCAGTACTGAACATTAGGCAGGAAGTTGGTTCTCCATGGGCGCCTCTTTTGCAATCAGATAAGCCTGAACAGCATCCTCTTCCCCTCCTGCTGAGATGTCAAGGGCTGGTCCTATTGCTGACACTCAGGCAAGTTGATAGAGAGAAACATGAGTTGGACCTCCAATCCTGGACTGTTGCTTGTTGCCCTTCAACCACCAGAGCAAAGGGGTGTATCCAGTTACTGTGCCTGGCTTTCCCTTTGATTTGTATTTTAATGTATTTCTTTTGGTCTGTTTGTACAGGGAGGGGGGTGGAGTGTTCTGGTTAGGCAGAAGGAGCCAAATATTGTGGTATTTCTGTATCATATTTATGTTTTATATTTCTTATAGCACCTCATCTCAGAACACTTTACAGACTCTGATGGCTTTGATTCTCTCCTTTCTCTCTCTCATCTCTATAATCTATGGTATTTCATAGTACACCAACCGTTTTGGTGTGTAAGTGTCATTGTAGTAGTGGTGGTTGAAAATCAAAAGATTCAGTTTACTCTGAGTTTTGGGAGTCTGGTTAAATATTGTGGGGCTGCCCAGGAAGTAGATTGCAGCAGAATTTGGTCCAAAAGTTTCACGGGTTCCGTTTGATTTAAGATCTGAAAAGTTCAACACGCAGCAGAACCACGAGGGGCTTGAATCTGGATCATTTAACCGGGCCACGTGGGGAGAATTTAGCATGGTCAATAAATACACGCACAACTGATTACAAGGAAAGCACTTCCCTCTGCTTACCTGCCTGGAATCATCTGCAGGGCTCCATGTTTCTGGTGTTAGTTTAGTATATTTTAGGGCCCAATCCTGCAGCTCTTATTCAGACCAAACTCCCTGTGACTTCAGTAGCAGTGTTGCCCGAGCCCTGGAAAGTATTATAGTTCACCTTTACAATAAATAAAACCAACCAGACTCTTTGGAGCTTCCATTTGGTTTTTATTTTACCCAAGCTGTTCTGCCCAGCCCAGCGTGTTGCGTCTGGCTGGAGGTGAGTGACTGTTCCCATTCACCCAGCATTTTACACATTGGTTTGCTCCTCTCAAAATATTTCTCCCTCTTCCCCCTTCCCTCTGTGAAGGAGAGGTGAAGCCCGTTAGATAGGCAAGCCTATTCATACCCAGCAGAGTCCATCTAGAAAAGGGGCTGGTACAATGCCTGGACATACCGGTGATAGTTAGCCCCTGCCTTTCTGATCACTACCCTTCCTGATGGATATTAGACTATGAAGCCCATCACTAGCAACAGCATTCACCCCCACATAACCTGCAGAGCCCAGATTCACATACAGGTTTTGTTAATGTGTCATCTATAGACTTTGGAAAGTGGCTTCTCTCTTTCTTTAGCTTGACCCTCCTCCCTGGTTGGCTGTGACGCTGGGTGTTTGGGCTGAGGACACGCAGACACCTGTTACTGAATTACAGTGAGGAGAGAAAACTCTCTGTGCTTAATGCAGTATTAATAGTACATTGGTGTGATATAGATTTCCGTCACCCTCTGCACTAACAAACATCGCTTATCATGCGGGAATGATGGATGTTTATTCCCAGCCACTTAGTTCTGCATAATGGAATTGCAGATGAAATATGGAAAGTGGCTTGCTGCCTGCTAAGCTTTGCCCCCTCTTGCTGCTTCTGCACAAACCTGTTCTGCGGGGGGTACTCTTACAGGCCCATTAATTACTGCTGTCTGCGAGGAGACAGACGTTTGCTTCTGACTATGGATGTGCTGGGTTTTTTTTTCTCTATCAATAGGATGAAGGATGCTGGAGCTCTCTCTCTCTCACCTGTGATTTTCTGGGAGTTCCGGAGACCAGGGCCTTTCTCTCATTCACCTACTTGCTGCTGCTCCTAGAATTAGAGAGACAAAAAGGAAGAGTCATTCTTCCCTTCCAAGGGCCTGGAAGCAAGTGTGCCACCCTGTTCCTGTGTTGGAACGTATTGACCCTTTGGGACCTCGTGCTCTGCCTCCTTCCTTCCTTTGACATTCCCTCTGCTCTTTCCAGCCATAACTCCATGTGCACCGGTCAGCACCATGGCTTGGAAGGATGCATTTTTGTAAGAAATAAAAGCTTCAGCTTCAGTAGTTCTCACTCCCCTGCAGGGAGTTAAGCTGAGTGTCAGATTTAAGATGGGGCATGTTGATCTCAGAGGAATTGGTGGCAGTATGGAGTCCCTTTTTTCTGGGACACTGAACAGGGATCAGGTGGGCATATCTGCTTACTGAAATCTCAGGGTGTCGGAAGAGCAATGGGCATGGATGAATCTGTGCCTTCACTGTCATCTGGAAATAGTCGTGTTTCTTTTCTAAAAGGCATTTAAGTTGTTTTGGGCTAGGGCACCGTATGGAAGGGAACTCATCAGAATTCAGCGTGCAGCGGGTCAGAAGGTTCCATTCCATGAGTGATGCTGGTGCTGAAGCAAAACATGACTCATTCTACCCTCCAATGTTTCCTGAAAATGGCAGTCGGTTCCTGTGGGCAGGAAACTGTAGTTTGCTTCAAAAATTAACCACACGATGATAGAAAAAATGGCAAGTGTCTGCCCAAGAGACATTAACACTAATGCAGTGCCCTGATGCTGGTGGGAGGGACCAAATGTCACTGTTTTGACCATGAACAGCTGTGCTTGTTGACAGCAATGGAGACTTTCCACTCTAGCTCCAATTTGCCAATCCTCACCAGACTAAAAAGGATCCATTTTGCCCCTGACTCTGATTCCAGGTGGGTGATGGAAGAAGCTGGAAATTTCTTAGATCTTAAAGCTTCAGGGATGTTTTGGATGAAAAGGTTTGGAAGCTGACCCTGCTTTTGATAATTGTAATAAGCACCGGCTATGTTGAGGTGGTTATTTATTAGAACCTATTGAGTCTGTACCATCAGGCTCTGTGCAAACATGGTAGCTAATGTTCAGTTGGTTTCCTGTTTTGTCAGAACAGCAGTATCCCAGGAGAGGTAGAGGTCGTTCTTGAGGAAAACTGGCTTTTCTGAGACTGTTTCAGAGCAGAACTAGGAAGAAAAAGCCTCAAAAATGAAAAATACTTTCCAAGAAAGGGTCCGAACTTTTCTGAAACTCAGGCAATGCTCAGTCTGAGTCTGGGGTGAAGGGTCAGTCGGGGCTGCGCTCTCAGAACTGGATGCTCTGGCCCCAGTAAAAACAGCGATGCTGGAGTCTGCTTTGATTTTTGTTGCTGCTGCTGACTGGGCACTACGGTTGTTTGGTGTGTTTTCCTCTGTCGGGACTGGTGCAGCCTCAGCACTGCGATGCATTCGCCATGTGGGTGGAGCCGACGTCCTTCTATAGAGTACTAATGAGGGGTTTTTTTTTACAACCTCATTTATTACAGGCTGCCCTGACATAATTGCATCTTCGAAGTTAGTAATTACACGTATTCACGCTAATTAAGTAATTAGATATAATTACGCTAACTGTAAATACATGGTAATCGGCTAAAAAGAACTACTTCAGAAAAACCAAGGCAAATCACACAATAAAGACACCATCAGCAGCCTTTCCGCACATCACTCTGTCTTTATCTTGCATTTGGAGTGCAATTTGAAAGGGAATCTGTGATCCATTCAAAAATGTTTAAACAAACGGATTTTCTCCCCTATGTGTCTAATAACACTAGAGAGTCAAAATGGGGGAGGATTTTTAAAAACCCAATTTTCCTCTCACTGCTGATGCTCTTTGTTCGCCAATTGTATTTTCTTTAGCTTGGACAAAGGAAACTGACTAAGTCCATTCCATGTTGCTTGTAATCAGTTTTGCTCCCAGGTTCTCCAAGATGCACATCTTAGGTTGCAAATGTTTGCAGTTTATTTGTATGAAAACAACTGTTTTCACAGCTAATAGAAGAGGAAATGTTTCTGGGGGCAACTAGGGTTTGGAAAAACTTATTTTCACCAAATGTAAATTTTGAGCCAACTTTGAGCAGATGACATAGGCCTTTAACTCTTAACGAGCAGCCTAGAGTAACTGAATTATAGTAGACGTAGCCTCCGCATAGACTGAATCCCCCCCAGAACCCCTTGCAAGTCCCACTGATGCTCATGTACACAAGCACTGACCCATCTCTCTGCTCCTTCGGAAAAGCCTTAACCTTCCCAGAGACTCTAGTTCCCTTCACTTCTCTCAGAGGTTTGGCTGTGGCACTTTCTTGTGGGGTACATCAGCATTCTATGCTGCCATCCCTCACGGTCACTGTGTATCTGAGGTCATTAGGGGACTTAGTGAGGAGGTTTGGGCTGAAGCCTAATCAATATGCTGATGACACCTAACTGTGCATCTCCATCTCCGCCAACCCAGGGAGGGCAATCAGGCGTCTCAGATAGTCAGTCAGTTAGACTGACGTGTTTATGGGGAGTGGGGGAAGCAGCAGGATGAGACTGAGTTTATGCCATGCCTCCAGTTTGAGGCTGTGTTCATTTTTTATTACCTCTGCTCACAACTTGATGGTCGGGTTAGATTCCCAGTGGCTTTTGAATGATAAAAGAATAGCAGTGGTCAAGGCACCTGTGTCCATCTAGATCTGACTAGGAGGCTGTGCCCGTTTCTCTTGGATGTGAATTTAGCTGTCATGATTGATGCCTTTGTCACCTCTAGATCAGACTGCTGCAGAGTGCTCCGTCTCCCTGCCCCCAGCAAGCACTTCTTCTGTCTGCCTCCCCACTGTTGTCCAGCTGCCAGCCTCCCTCTTGAGCTTCCCTGGACAAGAGTTCTCACTGATGGCTGCTGCCCAGCCCTGATTGTCAGGTTTGGAGGTGGGGTGGAGACCACATATGAAATACGCTCCCTGGGGAAGTGGTGGAAACCCTGTCTCTAGAGGTATTTAGAACTGGACTGCACAAAAAATAGGAGATCTTACTGTAGGGGTTGACCTTACGTTGACAAGTGGGTGGAGGGGTATAGGCTAGATCTAATAAGTCTCTTCCATCTCTTCAGCACTTATGTCTAGGAGGTTTCTGGCTTGGCTCCATGCAAAAATCCTGACCTCAACACTCACCTTCTAGCAGCTGGAAAACCTCTGTGATCCTGAACTTGATTCCTGCTTCCAAACCTTGCAACCTCCCCTTCTCCCCCCGCTCCAGAGTAGTCTCTGCTGGAAACTGCTTAGCATGCCAAGGGCTAATGTCAGTCTCTTGTGAACAGATTTTAATGTTCAAACCCCACAGGCAATGAAGCAGAATTGAGCAGTGCAGAGTGGCAGAATGAGGAAAGCGCAGGGCCCCACTCACCCCTTCACGCCCACCTCCTCTGCCTCATTCTCCTGACTGACAGCTGAAAGGAGAGGTCCTTTTGGTCACTGGCCTGCCCGTCCAGCTCTCAGCTGTACTCTCCAGTATTCCTTATCTGTAAGCATTTGTTCTCCATCCCATTCACCCAGCTGAGGAAGGGAGAGAGAAATGGCAATAAATGCCAGCGCTGAGAAGTCAAACCAATCTCAGGTGGAGAGTGGCAGCCTGACCATCCAAGCCCATTCAAGAGCTATTTGGAGTTGCAATTTGACCCTCAGCATTAACACCACTGGGAGTTGGTCTTCTGCCTTTCCTGCCATGGGCCATTAACTTGCTATTGAGCCAAAGGAGTAGCAGGCTGCAGCGGAATGGCTGGCAGGTGCATTCTGCCGACGTATACCAGGACTGTTGGCCAGTACTGCAGGTGTTTCTACATGGGTCCATTCAGGAGAAGCCAAACAATTAAGGAGGAAAATTCCTGTCCTGCCTATCTCTGCCCAAACCCTGCAGGCATTGCAAGGCATTGTGGTAGCCAATGATGTAGTGCCTGGGGGGACAGTCCCGCCCTACTCCTAATGTGACACACATGCTGTCTCTATTTGCATACAAGCAAATCACCTCCTGCAGCTGTGAGGATGGGCTCGGAGGGAGTTAGATCCTACCACTGTTACTTTAATGTGTGTTTATTGAAGATGTTTGTAGCAACAAAACAGATCAAAGGCAGCAAAGCACAACAGCAGCCCGCACCAGGAACTGAAGCTGACAGCACAGCTGTGGCGGGTGATGCTGCATCCGGAAGCCACATTCTCGAGTGCAGCGAATCCAATTCCATTAGAAAACAAACCATTAACTCAGACATAACTCAGTTATGTGCTGCTGACACTGACCTGCCAGCAGGGAGACAATGCTCATGAAGGGACGAGACCCACATACAGACATCAAACAATGAGCAAAGCTTTCCCCTAAACACACACCCTCTGGCCCCAGAGTCACTCCCGAGGCCCCTTTAATCCTGGCATGTCCAAAGGTGACAGCTAGTGTCGGCTTGCCTGAGGTGATTTTACAACGGAGCCAAAGCTCTACAAAGGGGGCCTGTAAGCTGTACGAAGAAGCAAAGCGAGGAAAGGCCTTCAGCATATTTCCTGTTGGGCCGGAGAGGCTCTAGCACTCCAGGCTGCTGTCGCTCATCAGAAGCCCTGTCCGTCCATCAGAAAAGGGTAGTTTGATCCTTCCCACTTCAGCAGTATGGGAGCAAACGCTTCCACAGGAGAATAATGATTAACCCTGAAAGCCACTTGGCTGCAGCAAGGATGTTAATGTGTTCACTTGCCACCCTGGGCACATGCACACTCATTTTGCGCCCCTGTGCACACTCATTTATATGTAGTCTGTCTGGCCAATGTATTGCAATCACATACCCATCATCCTGACTTGTACGCCCTCCCACGTACATATTCTTTCGTGTATCCACCCGCGTATGTACCCATGCATCCATACACATGCATGCTCACTCGTATACTGTAGTGACAATCATGGTATCAAACCGTAGCTGGATTAGCTACAGGCACTCACTCACCAATGCATGTGCTCTCACACGTACATTCACACCCACTTATCAGACGCCTCTGCTCACAAATAACTTTGCAGCTGTGAATTTTCTACTTTCTGCTGAGCACGCTTGCCAGTTCTGGCATCGTGTCCGTGTCCTTTCTCCCCCCCCCCCCCCCCACCGTGCAAGCCCAGCAATGGCACCAGGCACACTGACACGCCTGGGCAGCTTCCCTTTCACATAGTGCCCCTACCTGTCAAAAATGGCTGTCTCTGCAATTTCTGGGGCAGTGAAGGGTTTCCATGAGCTGGCACGAGAGACTGGATTTTCAATTCTGGCAGGTCATAAACTATGAGGCATTGTGGGAGTGCTGGGGTGAGAAAGAAAGGATAGTGCAAGTGACAAAATGAGGAGAGAGAGTATCATGCTGTAAATTGGTGCCTGTTTAATCATTCGCTCACCTGCATATTGGTATTTTGTATTGTCTGTCCGGTTGAATTTGTCTCAGCTCCACTCTGTTCTTGGGGCTGAGGTGGGTGTCTATGCCACAGAAAGACATAATGGTCTTCATCACTCATTGCTGTCCTGGCCCAGAGCTCCGTCCTCTCCGCCTGGCGTAATGGTGACCCAGCAGCTTGTCCCGGGGATATTGCTAACTCATGCAGCCCTGATGCCAGTGATAATGAAGAAAGCTTTAGAATGATCTCCTAATGGCTCATTGATTGTGTGAATTATGCTTTGGGTATTTCTAAAAATAGATGGTGTATCTGAATAGAGAGAGAGCTGAGCTCTTTACCCATCGGCTATTTATGTATTGGTTTTTTCCTGAATTTGGTTTGGCTTATAAAACCGAAGCATTCCGAAAGCCCCTTGACCTGCCTGCTGTACCCACAGATCTATGATGTCCATGTAGTACATGGGTGTTCTGATGTGGCTGTGGAATGTCGTGGGACCCAAGAAAGGGTTATTGTGTAGAAGCTAGTTGGCAGGTCCCAGGAGTTGCTTGGAAACCATGTCAGGCTCTCTTGGTATAATCCACCCAATGAGAGTTGGTTTTTGCAGATGTAACATTACATCCTGCTGGAGAGTTTTGGTTGGGTGAAGTCTTCTAGAGCTGATCTGAGTTGACTTGGTTTGAAGGAGATGCTCTCTCTGCTGGCAGTGCAGTTGAATTAAAGCTCCTAATAAAGACAGCAGGTGCTGTCCTAATGAAGAGTCCAGGTGCTGGTTAAAAAAAAATATTACTCCCAACATAGCATGAGCATCTTTAGTAGTGCCGCCTCTCCCAGTGGAGGTATGGTCTGGTACCCTAGAGCTGATGTAATGGTGATGGTTCATCAGCAGTCACAAGCACTGCCCATTTCCAATGCTGCTTTTAGGCAGAGACTCCAGGAGTGGTTTCTCCTCAAAACAGCATGTACAAAACATGACAGAACCCACAGTTCCAGTGGTGAAACCCAGGCAGAGATCAGGGTAGAAAGATGCTCTCCCCGATTGCGATAGGTTCACTCCAAATTGCTCCTCGTGTCAAAGGGGACTCGCGTTTCTGTGCAGGGGTCTAGGAAAGGATGTGTGAATGGCCTGTGAATGCTCAGCCAGCCCGACTGCTAAATGAGCTAGACAGTCTTTGTAAAGAGTGAGCTGCCTCCTGTATCATGTAACAAAACTTGGCTATGCAGTATGCCACATCTGTCACTGTGCTACATGCCACAGGCACTTGGAACAACCCAGTGGCAGACCCCACTGTGGAACTGAGCTGCATCTAGTCCAGTCTGCTACCTCTAACAGTGGCCAGTGTTGGGTGCGGCTGACGAGGGTGCCACAATACAGTGCACCCAGTCATGCAATAGTATTCTTACTGAGGGGGCGCGTAGCAGGAATTTCTTCCCGACTCCCGCTAGTGATCACTTGGTGCCATAAAGTCTGGGAGCTCTTGCTGTTTTACTCCCGGGAAATTGTGAATTATTTATTATTTACATTGCAGTAGCACCCAGAGGCTCACTAATGTAATTGCACATGCTGTTCTTCAGAGAAAGGTCTAATCCTTTTGAGTCTTACTAAGTTATTTGCCTTAATATCTTGCATCGGTAGTTCTCCAGGTTATTGATGCATTAAAATATTGGTTTTAAATGTGCTGGCTTTTAAATCTGGAGTGCCTTCTTGTTCTTGTACTATAGGAAATGCTAAACAGAAGCGGCATTGCCCTTCCTTATCCCAGTCTCTCACACCCTATCCCATTCTATCCCTTCTTATTAACCCTGTGCCAGGCTAAAGGGTTCTTTCAGAAACAAAATACAAAACCACTTCCTTTATATTGAGAAATAACAGATCCATGTGGCTCTGATAAGGATAAAAGGCAGAGAAGGTGGCTAAATCTCCAAAGTGTACATGGCGAATTTGCCTTCTAATTGCAACACTGAAACGAAATTACAGTCCCTTCCTCCCTCCCTCCTTCATCTCATCCTCTCTCACCCTTCCACCTCCTACTTGGGGGATTAATTTGAGCTAATCCTCGGCTGAGCAAAGTCTTTAGGAAAGTGAAGAAGTAAAGTAAAACCATGGGGGGAAAAACCTCACACTCGACACTAATAAAGAAATTACTGGCGTCCTACATTATGAATTGGATGAATTTTTAATGGCCGGGAATGCGGTTGATTTATAATGCATCCATCCGGTCTGAAGAGCCCATCGCCAGCTAATAAATAAATGACTGGCCCCTTGTATTAAAAGTATCAGTCATTTTACATCATGGCACTGTAATGGATGTGGAGTATCAAGCATGGGGTAGAGTGGGCCTGCGGCCATGGCAGGTTCCATGCAGGCAGAAGAAGCAGGATGGTCTTCATGCCCCCAACCTATGTTTCAGACGAGCTCTGTGAGGCCAGAGAGTGGGTTTCGGTTGAGGTGGCTCTGTGAGAACCTGGCTGGCTGGTCGCAGTCCTTGCATCCTAAGAGGAAAGTGAGCTCAGCTGAGTTTTCCTTCCTTCCCCCGTACCCCATTTGGAATTATCAGCCTGCATTCTGGGGAAGGTATCTGCTCTCTGGTTTGAAAGCTGCCAGTACAGGGGGGAGAAACTCCCAGGAAAGGGTCTCCGCTCCAGTTCCAAGCATTGTGTTAAGCAGCCTGCAGTTTCCATTCTTGTCCTTGCATTTGCTGGGGCCCTCACAAATCAAAGACAAAGGTAGCTAGGCTGAGGCCTTGCTCCAAGTGTCTCCAACAAGGTCTCATTCAGTGCAGCTCAGTACCCTGTCCTGTGGGTCTTATAGGGTACGTCCACACTACCCGCCCGATTCGGCAGGTAGCAATCGATGTTCTGGGATCAATTTATCGTGTCTCATGTAGACGCGATAAATCGATCCCAGAAGCACTCCCCGTCGACACCGGAACTCCAGCTCGGCACGAGGAGTAAGCGGAGTCGACGGGAGAGCCTGCCTGCGCCGCGTGGACCCGCAGTAAGTACTTTGTAATTCGATCTTAGGGTACGTCTATACTTACCCGCTGCGTCAGAGGAGTCCAATCGATCTTCTGGGTTCGATTTATCGCATCTTGTGTAGACACGATAAATCGAACCAGGAAGTGCTCCCCCGTCGACGCCGGTAATCCTGCTCCACGAACGGAGCAGGCAGAGTCGACGGGGGAGCCTGCGCGCCGCCGTGTGGACCAGCGGTGAGTACTTTGAAGTTTGAAATAAGATACTTCGACTTCAGCTACGTTATTCACGTAGCTGAAGTCGCGTATCTCAGTTCGTACTTGGGGGGTAGTGTGGACCAGCCCTAAGATACTTCGACTTCAGCTACGGTATTCATGTAGCTGAAGTTGCGTATCTTAGATCGATCCCCCCCCCAGTGTGGACCAGGCCTTTAGGTGCAGAGCCTGTGCAAACCAGGGGACAGGCACCCAGAGTCTGTGGTGATGGGCACATTAGTAGATATCATTGATGATCTAGGACAAGATTTGCAAGCCCATGTTCACTGGGGCAGAGCCCAACAATCCAGAGTTAGGCTTGGTGGAGGGACATGCCTTACAATGAGCAGGGCAAGGTTCCTTAAGGAAGCAGGGTGTCCAGGAGCTTTGGGTGCGTTCTGCTCTGGGTTTCTCAGGTAGATATACTTAGCACGTCACAGCTCTCTAGAAACACTGATTACTCCTCACCGCCACCTGTCAGGTAGCAAGGGATCCTTGTCTCCATTTTACAGAAGGGGAAGGCAGAAGGGGAATTGACTTACGCGGGGTCCCAGGGCAAGTCAGTGGCAGCTCGGACTAGATCCCGGAGTTGCTGGCTCCCCAGCCTGCATTCAGCCCACTAGACCATGTTGCATGTTTACGTGCCTCCTGTAATTATTTCATAGTTGGCAAGGAGGGAACTCCCAGTTGAGACCAGTGAAGTTAGCTCCTTGCCAACTTGGTAGGAGCTGGCCTGAGCTGGATGTGCAAGAGTAGCTCCATTTTACAGACGACATTGCCAAGCACATAGATATGTCATGTGCTTTCAAAGAGGCTCATTGCAGAGCTTACGAGGGGAAGGGTAGGGCAATATTTGCCTTATGCAAATGGAAGACTTCTCCTTACTGCCTCTCCTTCCTTCCTTCCATTGCTGAAAGAATGCAATATGGAGCCTGGGACATTGGACTCGCTGACTGATGAAAACTGATGAGTGCTCCAAGCTACAGATTCTGTCTTGGCCTGGAGGATGAAAGAGTTTATTGCCTTATTTATTATGTTTCCCCACAGTTGCATAAATAATATTTTCATAATAGATGTGGACCTTATGAATAATATAGAGTCTTGATCTAAGTAATTGCAATGCTTTTTAATATAAGAGATCTTCAGTGTCAAGTACTATTAATGAGCTGCCTTTACGCTCTCTCTGCTGAGGGCAATTGCAAACCCCAGCACTGTGAGAATTTGATACATTTGGGGAAGATTCTAATGCACTGTTCAATCATCTTGTTCTCTTTGGGATACTCCAGAAAAAGTATCCTGTTTGCTGATTTTCTCAGCCTTCCCTGGGTTTTGATGGATGCCCAAGTTGTGTAGGTTGCTGGGAAACCAACACTCTTACATTTAGTATAAATCTGTTTTGCATCCGAAGAAGTGGGTATTGACCCACGAAAGCTTATGCTTCAATACCTCTGTTAGTCTATAAGGTGCCACAAAACCCTTTGTCGCTTCTGCAGATCCAGACTAACACGGCTACCCCTCTGATACTATAAATCTGTGAACATCTGATTGATCTACACATTGGCATTGATTACACTAAATTGCAGGGACTACTTTGAATTAATGCATATACAATACACTAATTCCACCATTATTGTATACATTGTTTTAGTAAACCTAGTGTGGATGAAGGGTGCCAGATCATCCTGGAAACAGAGTTCCTCTCTCCCTAGATCTGGTATAGCAGAGGAAATTGCAGTGTAAGTTTCCGTAGCCAATATTCCTCGGTTTTGCCCTGGAGGGACCAACTCTCAAGGCTAGGAGGTAGTTCAGCCTCTGTGGGCCATTTGGTCTTTGGCCTCTCTTTTGAGGTTGAAGACAAGAGGGGCAGTTAGTCAGGGGGGAGACATTTTCACAAGTGCCTATATAACTTAGGCACTTTGGAAAATTTTACTCGTGGTGTTTTTTGTGATGTGGACAGTTGTCCACTAGGAACAAGACAAAGACCCACCAACCGGTGGGCTGTGGGACTAGTTCAGCTACCTGGTTAGCGTGGTGGAATACTTTTCTCAGGGGAGTGGTAGAAGCGCTGTCCTGGAGTGCTTCAGGAAGCGTTGATGATGCTCTTCCCTTTGGCAGCAGAGCGCTGAACGGGCGTCCCGACATGTCCGGAGGCAGGGCGTGCTGTGCTGTGCTGCTTGAGGCAATGTTTTTTTGAACGAAATACAAAACGAAGATCCTGGCCACACTCCTTGTGGTCATTAAAGATGATCGGGAAAGTCAGATTATTAGACGTGGCATTATGGTTAAATTCACACTCAGGTCAAGGCATTCTGCCAGTCTGATTTCCCCCTGCAGTGTTAATTAGAAGTACTCCTCGTCACTTGCTGTCCTAAAATCCTGTGTAGCCTTGCCTCCTATGTGCTATTAAACAGGTGGCTATGTTGTTAGAAATGGTTCCTTTATCAAGTATATGCTGACTGTAATGCCTTAGAATCCTTTGGGATGAAAAGCACCGATGATATTAATTATTATTAAGATTGAACGCACAATACCTCTTTAGCAGTTACCCTGTCATCTGTGGGGGATAATGTGATGGCGGTTGTGGGAATTGCTGTGTGGTCATGGTCATGTTACGTCACTGTTCATATAAAACAGCCATTCATCAAGTGGCCTGGTTGCCTAGTGGTCAGTGTTCCTGAGATGGCTTCCTGCTTAATGTGTTCGAGGCCGTGTGTCCTAGTGCCAGGAGGCCTCTAGATTAATGGAGCTGTCTTGGAACATTATGGATGCCTTTTCCATTTTTTTCCAGACTTTGCGTCTCAAGCCCAGAATCAGGCTGTAAATCTCTTGCATTACTCTTTTCCCAGCCAAGTTCCTTTTTAAGTAGTTTCGCTTCCTTCCTCCCTTAGGACTGGAATGCTGGAAGGGAAGAACTGCGGCCTGCTGGCTTGGCAAATACAAGGCCTAAATTCAGGCCTCACCAGTAGTGAGAAGAGGCAGGGAGGGGAAGGTCTGGTGACCTTGGATGGCGAGTCAGGCAGGGCCTGTGTGGCCTCCAATGTCTCTGTGCCAGAGGATAGCTAGTATCTCATTGACCCATTGAGCCTCTGCACTTAACTTTTATTGATCATCAGCTTCTTAATCAAAAATTCAGTCACAGTTCGATGCCACAGTTCTTCCCCTCCCTCTCCAGGCTTCACCCCAGGTGAGGCTCACATTCTCCTTATGCACCCGAGAAGCTCCTCTCTGGGGTTTGATGTGTAAATGTCAGTGCTGGTGAATGTGTACAGCTACCACAAAGCTCTTTGCATTGTGTTTCTGATCCACTGCCGGCTGGTCATGCTGACCTTCTGCCCATGAGTGCTTCCCAGCTGACTTGCAAAGTCCAAGTCTAAAATCAAAATTCATACTCAGGGCCCCAGTATACCAGTGCATAGTGCTGCTGCTACACTGCAGAACTGGCTCACGCCTGCCATTATTTAAGCACGTGGCAGCTGGTTACGTATTTGCCAAATTTTGCATCTATAGAGCTGAGAGTTTCCCCTCAGTTTGCACCTGGCTCCATGATGAGCAGCATGACGCCATGACATGGCATTGTTCCTCACAGCCGTTGCTTTGTAGGGAGAAAAGTAGAAAACAGCCCTTCTTCCCATTTTCCTTTCATGGTTATGCTGCAAGTGCAATTCCAGTGTTGAAGAAGACTCCAGAGGGAAGGAGGAGGTGACGCTGCTCAATACAGAAATTATTCCAGATGGTAATATACAGATATAGTCAAGCTTTCAGATGAGCAGCCCCCACTCTGCTGTACCCTTCCCTGGGTGAACTAAAGGAGAAGACTGAGCTCAAGCAGAAGGCAGTGCTGCAATGAATCTGTGCCCCCCACGCTGCAGAAGCAGTTGTATAAACCACACACATGCCTGGGGAACGGGAACTGGAACCCTCAGCCTTGAGTCCCAAAAGCCCGGGCCTGTGCCACCTGAGCTAAGGTAGATCTCTTGTGATACGAGGTAGTAATCAGCCCCTTTGTCTTCTGTGTCAACCAGCACGAAACATGACACCACACACATTTACTAACTCCAAGCCAGTGAAGGACAAGGATGTCAAGAAAGAACACTCAGAAGGGCACATTAATAGGGTGAAGAAAAGAGACCGTGAGAGCGGGGTGACTGGGGCAGAAGGCTTGATCTTGGGAGGTGGAGATAACGGGGCAGAAGAATTTGGGCGTAGGAGGTGAACTGAGGGAAAGAACACACAGAACAGCTCTCGAGGGATTTAAATTGTGTGTAGATGGTGGGAGAGAGGATAGGGTGTTGCAATCCTCATGGAGGGTCAAATGGCAGCCTTGGTCCTTCTAGCTGGACCTTCTTTTTTCTTTCCCTGACCTTCTTGTATTCAGTTCAGGCCAGATTTTCAGGTGACTTAAAACCAGTGTGTGATTTGAGTGCCCACAATGGCCATACAAAGTGCACACTCATAATTTTGCACAAGTGTTCTTGGTCGTGTGTGTTCTGCTCTAGAACTTTAACGAATCTGACTCCTTTTCTTGCGCTTGAGATGTCATCGTGTGCCAATTGTCAGAAGAAACAATGGACCATTTTTGGATGGGACAAGATTGTTTTTGGGAGATGAACCTTGAGTTAGATGTGTTTGTTCCTGTTGCTTCATGTGTTGCTCAGGGCTGAAGTTGCTGTTCTGTTTGATTTTTCTGGTGTGCTTCATTTTCCTTCTCTCCTTTAGTAATTGCTGCATTGAAAAATATTCTCCTTGCTCCTTATGCGATCAGCGCTGCATATTCTGTATTGGTTACAGTGCGCTAATAGCTTAATTTGACTGTGCAGGGTCATGTCTCATTTAATGCTGGCTGGTTTTCTTGTCAATCAATAAAAACTTCATTTGAAAAAAAAAAAAGGAAAGAAAGTGGGGGCAGAAACCCAGCCATTAGTGCTCTAGGCTGAGACCAGCAGTACTCACCTGGTTTCCAAGCGGTCATGCTGCAAAAGCTTGTGCGATC
Source organism: Chelydra serpentina (assembly GCA_037349315.1). Taxonomy (NCBI): domain Eukaryota; kingdom Metazoa; phylum Chordata; order Testudines; family Chelydridae; genus Chelydra; species Chelydra serpentina. Next base: position 25,584,755 of record JBAIAC010000033.1, read on the forward strand.
TAGCCTATGTTGAGCCTTCCAGATTCCTTGCTGACTTCTGCCAATGTTAATCAGAAGCAAGGGACAGACCTGAATCACAGAAAGGCCCTCCCTTCTGGCCCCAGGCACCACTGAGTACTTACTCCACCCACTTGCATGTCCTCTAAGAGGAGTTCGTCTCCTAGGTCCTGTGAGTATCTGTATAATTCTCCCCATGTCATGCTGGGGCCTGTTGCTCCTGTTTTCCACATATGTGAACCATGTCTGTCTCAGAAACACTTACCCTTCCTTGCCCCCCTGTTGTTTACCACTTGCTCAGAGGGGACAAGAAGAGCCTGATTTGGGTTTGTTTGACTCATTTGCCTGTGAAATAAACATGGCGCATCAGAGGAGGGTGTCAGCAACCCCGGTCTTGCGTCCATGTTGTTCTCCTCACTCAGGCTGCTTAGACAACCCTTTCAATGGTGGTTTTTTTTGGAGTGGACCGGAATTGGGGAGGGAAAGAGATGTCTCAAACTCTTATCTTAGCTGAAGTGTAGCTGCTCCTACTGAGTTGGCTTATTCCCAAGAGAGGGCTCATAGCTAAATGTGTCAACTCAGAGCCTGGCCTTTTGTAAAAGGGAATGTGCTTTTTTTCCAAACTGAAACAATATCAACCCATCCCCTAGATGTATGCAGGCAGCCTTTTCAGGGTGACAGTACTCGTTTGGCAACTCACTGAGCTGACCCTTCGGTTGTTTGCTTGTGAGCCGCCGACCTTCTCCCTGACCTCTCAGGACTGTATTAACTCCGTTTCCTGCACCGTTCTATCAAGCGGGGCACTCACAACCCTGTGAAGGTCAGCTTGGATCAGCAGAACCCTTCTGTTTCCATTTGGAAACCTCTACTTGTGGAGCTGGGGCTGTGATTCCCAGCTCACGTAGAGATATCTGAGCCCGCTCTGCTTGAGCTAGGGTGCTAAAAACAGCAGAGTAGCTGGGATGGCACAGATGGTGGCTTAGGCTCTCCACCTAGGGAAGTAGCAGGGGTCTAGGTGGGTATGGGCTATGGGAGTACATGCCCACCTGGACACCCTGGGTACTTATTTGGACAGCTAGCCTGTGCTGCCCTGGCTACACTGCTCATTTGAGCATGATAGCTGGAGCAGAACTAGTGCAGGTATCTGCGCAAGCTCAGAATCACACCCCCCAAGTCCAAGTGCAGACATAGCCACCATAAGGGCATGGTCAGAAAGGCACTGGCTCTCCCCAGACCATGTGCGGCATGGCACAGTCAGCCAGGTGCATTATGCCGGGGGTTTGTGCCTCATTCTGGAGCTTTAGATATTAGCCGCCGCTAAAGGCTGAATAAAGGAGTAAATGGACTGATGTTTCTGGCATGGCACAAGGCGGAATACCTTGGCTGCTGGAGTCCAGTGTTGTTAGGCGTAATGGGAAGAGGCAGGCTGTTGGGGGGGATGGACCATTTGAGCGATCTGCAATGGCAGAAGGTGGAATAGCAGACGAGACAGAATTATGGTGTGATCCGTAATTTCAGGGAGTGGGACAGCAGGTTGAATATTGACTACTTGTGTGATCCTTGATGGCAAGACACCAGGTCTGATAGACCAGCAGGCTGATTCATTAAGGCAGTTCCTGTTACTTGTTCTTCATACTGAAATAATTCTTTAATCAGAGAAGAGACTTCCATACAGTACCTGACTCAATGTTGTAATCAGAGTAGACACTACAGAATTTTTTTTCCCTGCAGAAATTTCACATCTTTCCTCGTTTCCTTGCTGATCTTTAGGGTGAATTAATGAAAGGAGCTGTACACAAATAGTGCAGCCTGTGATCCTGTGGGTGTCCATTAGCGAGGCATTTGCTCAGTGTTAATGGACCTGTTGATTAACAAACAAGCAATTGTGTTACCCGATGACAGTGGTTTTGTAGCATTTGATGCTGTGCTGCCCCACCTCCTCCGTGCATCATTCATTCCTGGTGCCCAGGCTGCTGCAGCCAAATCCATATCTTGAGAAAGGATCCGAAACAGGAGCTTGTCCACATCACTCGCAAACAGCTCTTCGGGGGGAGAAAATGATCTCATTTAGAAGAGAAAGAGACTGTTGGGTAAATGGCTGGTGATTTGATTGTCATGAGCATGTTCTGGTTAATCCTAGTACAGACGTAGGCAGGGTTTGGCAATTGTGTCTAGGGAACAGCTTGCTCACCTGAGGCTAAATGGACTGGCAACGTCCATGGAAGAGTCCCAACAGGCTTTAGAACCGCTGTAGTAGTAAGGGCCCCTGAAGAAGTCCCAGTGCATGGGAATATTCAGTCAGTTCTATAAAGACTTCCAGGCTGCCTGTCTGGGCTCAGTAAAGCTGAGAGAGATGATGTGGGTGAGGTAATATCTTTTACTGGACCAACTTCTGTGGGTAAAAGAGACGAGCTTTCAGTCTCCGCAGGGTTCTCCTTCAGGTCTGCGAAAGGTACCCAGACAAAGCTGTTAGTTCTTTACTTTCCTACAGACCTTTAATCTTTGCCCTTTTTGCAGAATTTCCCGTCATGCTAATGCCAGTTCAATAGCACTCCCCATAGTAGAAGACTTAGGCCTGGTCTGTGCAACATGATAAGGTCGACGTAAGCTGCCTTGTGTCGACCTAGCTGTGGAATTGTCTTCACTTAAATTTGTCTCCCTTCAACGTAAGTTCCTCTCTACACCAATTTAGTAACACCACTGCCCCAAGCGGCGCGGAGCCACAGTCAACGTAATTAGGTCGACACAGTGTCAGTGTAGTCATTGCGTTGCTTACATTGACTCTCCCTGGCCTCCAGGAGCTGTCCTATAGTGCCCCACACCGACAATACAATTGATACAAGCGCTCCGGGTGAGGCTGCACACCGCCTACCCAGGGAGCCAAGTGTGCGCACACAAGCGATTCAATAACTACGGTGGCTGTATGCCGACGTAAGTTAGGTCGACATAATTTTGTAGTGTTGACATGGCCCTAGTGTCAAGAGTTGGGGTTTTGAGCACTGTGTTGATTAACATTGTACGGACGCTCCCCGACTTACGCAAGCGTTCCGTTCCGGAAGGCCTTGCGTAACTCGGAATTTGCGTAAGTCGGAGACGTATTTCCGACCATTACGCACAAAAAAACAAAACAAAACACCACAACCCTCCTCTGTTTTTAGCTTACGGAGCTTTTTCCGTAAGCGCAGATTTGCGTAACTCAGATTTGCGTAACTTGCGGACCGTCTGTATTACGCTGCGGTTCAAATGCTGCCTTGTCTATTGTAAGGTGCGCGCTGCTGCTAATACCAGCGGAGCTGACCCCATCTTTGGAAACGTTTGCAGAGTTCCTGTGATGTAGACAAGGACGTAGCACATTTGGGTATGTCTGGCTGGGAGGGTATGAGCCTCCCAGCTGGGTCAATAGACATGGCCTAGCCAGGCTCACACTAGCCCTTTAGAAATAGCGGTGCAGACATAGCTTTGAAGTCGCAGCTCAGTCTGGAGCTTGGCTCTTAAGCTCACCCCCGTTCCCTAGGCATCCGAGTCCTGGCTCCAGCCTGAGCCACAGCTTCAAAGTGCTGTCCGCACAGCTGGTTTTAGAGTGTGAGCACGAGCCCCATTGGCCCAAGTCTGTTGGCCCGGGCTGGGAGCCTCCCTGCAAAATGCTGTATAGACATGCCCTTCAAGGTCTTCCAGTGATCTGGTGTCCCTCAGTGCAAGCCTAGGCAATGCCCTTCCCTGACAGCCCATGATGGCCCATCCATGCTGAGCAGCTGTAATGAAGCTGTTGTGGAGATACTGGCGTGACCCAGCAGCACCGAGTGGGTGGAAGGAGAAGAACGGGTTTCTGGGTACGGGTTGTATTTTAGACATCACAGTCATGCTTTTAACTGGCTGCTGTGCTTGTGGGGAGTAAACTTGAAACCTCAGCGCTTTGTGGGGAGCGGAGGGCGTTTTGGGCATCCTTTGGCTGCCAGTGTAAAGAAACCTATTGCCTGGTCTGGGATGCTGGGCATCACTGCTCCCCTGGCTTTGTGCCCACTGCCCAAAGAGACCCCAGCGTGTTAACTGTTAGAACTGTCTCTGTTGTTCCAAGTCTGACTCTGTTAGGATTGTCCTTCTTAGGGCTGACGGGAGCCGAAGTGACAAGGCAGCAGAGTGAGAACCATTTGGCGTTTCTCTCCCCAACTCTTCTGGGTGCCTTTAATTAGCATGATTGCAGTGCATACGAGTCCTCTAGTTCCCCTGGTTAGAATAATGATTCCCACAGCTCCTTTTGTAACCACTGCTGAACATTTAGAAAGACTTGTGTTAAAAGCTGTTGTAGTAAAAGTTCACCTGCAACGTGCTCACAGTGACACATGCATTTGCAGGTTGCATGCCTCTTCACACCCACATCGTATGCTCACCCACGTCACACCCTCCGGATGGCCTCGCCCTTTCTGTGCCACCCACACACACATCATCCACTTAGTCTCACACTGATGCTTTCTGTGGTGCTCAGACATGGTCACACGTACAACAAAATTCCTCCCCGCCACACTCAATATCACTCACATACATGTCACATACTTACCCTTTGTGTCACTTGCTTGTCCCTATCACATGCTTGCACACCCAATGCACTCACACAAACACGCCCACCACACACACTCTCACACATGCACAACCTTTCTGTATTACTCATCCCACGCACACCCACTACTCTGACCCATGTCCAGTCGCATGCACTGCCACAGACCGTAGTCACTCCCGTTCAGTCACACGCACAGTCATCTCTACCCAGATATGCAGACACAATCATGAATGTGTGCACACTCTCTTGCTTATGCTGTCTCTCTCCCACACACTTACAACCTTAGTCGCTCTCCCTGTGAGGCCTCTGGTACGTCGGCCAGTGGCGACCCCCGACTGCCTGAAGCAACAGACAGAACTGCCCTGGAAAATGAATGTATGTTACACTGGGCTGAAGTGTAAAGGGACGTTATTTTGGGTAAAGCGGTTCCCCTTGCCGCTCCCTTTTTAACTCTTGTGGTGGAAGGAGAATGGGGGGTGGGTTCTGGACAGTTGTATTTTAGTGAGGTATCCTGTCCCAACGCCTGCCCGTACTGACCCCGCCTGAGCGCATCCTCTTCTCTCCTGGGGATCGTTCCTCCTCCATGGCGATTGATATTTGAGCGCCACTTGCTTGTGACACAAGTGGGGCAGACGGATACAAAGCCTTGCGCAGAATTATATGGTGTGAAATGAGATCTGGCTGACGTGCTTTAAACCCATCGTGCATTTATGCAACTCAGAGGGTGGGGGGGAGGGTGGTGAGTTACTTTTGGGCTCAAAGTAAAACTGGGTCAGGCGAGGGCTTGTCCATCATGTGGATTCATGAGGCATAGAGCTGACTGCCAAAAGCTGCAGTGCAACGATTCACAGCCAGGCTGCTGACAGGAAAAGTCTGCAGGAAAGATACCTTTGTCCTCCTCAAAAAAGAAAAGAAAACCCCAAATGAGGCAGCCAAATGCTTTCAACCCATTGAACGTTTCAGCCCCTGGCCCTCACTTTCAACCCTGCACCGGTGTGCGGGGCCTTCCTTAGCCACCCTGTGCTGACTGTCCCTAGGGTGCGGGGAGGGGCGTCTCATGCATCCGTCGTCATCCTTTCTTACTCCCTCAAAGCAGACTGTCTGGGGACCCCCAGCCCTGGTCTCCTCTCCACTTTCCTGACTCTCTGCTCTGCTAGGGGGAAAAAAAGCCGCCCTGCCTTTTATACCTTATTCCCACAAACAGGCAGGGCTTTGGGTGCCTTCTGCAGAAGGCCTCCCTTTGTAGAGTGAGCCATGTGATGCCTGCCTCATTCACTTGGGGCTATCGGGAATGCCTAGGATTATTCCTTGGGAGCAGCCTATTCCCAGTACAGGCCTGGGTTCCTGTACTCCCTGTGAGGATTGCAGGGTTCTTTCTTTGAAGGAAGCACTGGCCATTTTGTACCCTTGTTTGTGCATTGATTTGAGTATCATTCAGAGGGCCTGCTGCTCTGTGACACAAAGGTGGGGGACAGGAGCCCTCCCCACTTAACCCTTCGGAAGAAACTTGCTTCTCGTCTGACTGTTGTTTTTCTTCCCAAGGAAACTTTTTGAGAACCAGATAGTGGGGAACTGGCAGGGGAAGCAAATCCATGGTAGGTTCCTTCTTTTACAAAGTGATCTGCAGAGTGGAAGCGCTGGAGATGTGCTCTGGGAAGGGTAATAATGCCCGTCCACGTAACTGCTTAATGGCTTAAAAATAATAAACTCCTATTGCACTAGCCTCTCTGCTTTTCTGCATTCTCCTGCCCTCAGCAATTTCTGTTCCTATTTGGAACCACTCTGTAGAGACAAACACCTTCCCTGCTGAGCTCCCTGGTGCTCTTCACTCTTAAAGCACCAGTTTCCATCATTGTTTTAAAAGCTCCAGGACGACGGCTCCAGGACTCTCAGGCTGGTATCGCTGCCCGGATTCCTTGAGAACAGTTGTGTCCTTTCCAGGCTACAGGAGGCAGTGCTGGAGCAGATGGCTGGAGGAAGGGGCTTAAACCAACGGGAGACTATCTTGGGCCTTTCATCTCTCTTCTACTCCTTCCTTGTTCATCTGGGAATCCCGATGGAGGCCTTAGGGATGGAGACATGAGAGGTCCCACATATCCTGGGCTGCAGAGATGGAGCATTTTTCTCTCCAGCACATATACCTCCTTTGGCTGTGTCCTGTCGTCCCCCTACCGATTTGTCTGCAGTAAACTCAGCTACTGAAGGGTTGGGGATCTGGGAGTGGGTCAGCAAATTGTCTGGTGCTGCCTAGTTCAGTGCCACCTGCAAACATGTATCCTCCTTTGTGTCTCTTATTATGCCAGGCCAGCCACTTCTGTCAGTAGTCCAAAGGGGGCAGGCTGAGCCCTGCACCCAGTAACAGAGTAGCTAGTGAGAGTGTTATCTAGTGGTCAGGGCAAGGGAATGGGAGTCAGGGCTCTTGGGTTACATTCCATCTCTCTCACTAACTTTCTGCTATCTGGGACAGGTCGCGTCCTTTCTCTATGCCTCAGTTTCCCCATCGACATAATGGTTAAAACAGCTCCTGCCTTCCAGGGGAATGGTGAGACTTAGCAAACTAATGTCTGTAAAGGCCTTTGAGATTGAAGAGACATGTATAATGTGATAGCTGTTATCCTAACTCGGGGGTTTCCTTTACGGGCTGTCTCTTTGACTTCCCAGTGTATGGCACTGGTAGATCAGCCACTCCATGGTTTGTATTAAACACCAATTAAATAACCTGTTTTTAGTTAAAAATAGTGAACCAGGATTCCTTCCCAATGGGCTCTAATTCCTGGGCAGATTGGTTTATGATTCCAACAACTCAGTATAAACAATTTCTACTTGAAGCAGCTGGAGAATTAAATCAGTGTAAGAATAGCACCAATACCACGGACCGACCTGCTAGGCAAACCGGGATTGCTGCAGAAGAGCCGAGAAGCTCTTTTGAAAAGGCGCCTGGTTCTCAAGTCAGTAGCGGCCTGGGGCAGATGTAAAGATGGCAAAAGAATATATTTTAAAATCCAATATGTGACACTAATGTATTATGCTGCTATATAGTATCTCTCAGATAGGGCCCCTAATGCTTTGAGGAGCGTAAGAGCAGAGGGGAGAGAAGCTGAGACCAAGCAATGTCAAAAAGAAATGGAGAGTCAGTGAGGTGGAAAGATGTTAGAGATGGCTCCTTCTGTCAACTGGAGCTGTGGAGGAGAAGGCTTTTGCACAAAGTAGTGATACAACTGTGGGAAGAGACAGGGATGAGGAGAGTAGAGAGAGACGAAGCTCATGATATCGGCTGGAGCAAATCCACAGAGTTTTAAAATCAATTCCTGAGTTCAGGGTTATTTGTTTTTCATCACTAATCTATCCAATGGGCAGTTTGCTGCACACCTTGCATTGCTTTGGTTGTTTGGACAGGCAGGATATGCTGCCCTGTGCACTTCACAGATCGAGAGCCTCGCTCCTGAATGTTACAAGTCTGACCCTATCTGACTGAAAGAAGACTGAAACGCTAAACTTTGTGCATTGTGGGTGAAACTGGTGGGTATCCAGTCCTCCCCCTCCAAGCAATCTCACATACACTGACTTCAGTCTAATGAAAACAAAGCTGGGGACCGGGAGGCCTAACTGATTTGGCTGAGTTCCATCATGCACTGGGCCTCTGAGTAGCTTTAAATAGCTGCATCACAGTGCATTCTGGGGGGAAAATCTGGCTCTAATCTTTGATGACATGGGTGTGTCAGGAGCAAAACACAGAGCACCTGCATATGCTGTAGCAACCTTGACACTGTTGTAGCAGAGCTCAAAGTGATCTTTTTATTTCGGTCACTCACTCTCTCTCAAATTCATGCTTTTTTCCACCCTGGTAAACACTTTCCCTTTCTGCTTCAGGGGCTTTTCTTAAGGAGAGGGGGAGTAATGGGGAAATCTTGGATCTCTGCCTTTTAGGCTATCCGGCTACAGCATTTAGTATCTTGGAACCACTCCATCCACAAAGGAGTTCCAGAGAAAACAAACTTGTGATCCCAGCTAATATGGAAATGTCTCAATTAATGGAGGCAACAGCAGAAATATTCTGGATACGGGAATTCTTCTGACCAAAGGTTTAATGAGTCCAACACAAGAGTCTTAAAGATCCCGTGGACACCAAATGGAAAGCTGTGAACACTGCTTTCCTCGCAAAGACTCCTGCATAGTTGTTGGGTGTTTTCAGTATTTCTCTTCCCCTGTGTTTTAAGAATGAGAAAAATCTGCATGAAAACAGGATCTTTGTGCTTTATCTGCTTCTGCTCTTTATTCCACCACCACCACCTCCCCACACGAGGTCATGATCCTCTGATTGTGACATCGCAGTTGGTTCCTGTGGAGATGGCAGAGATACCACAAATGGAGGGTTATAACTTCAGCTGGCGCCTAAGCCGGAGAGGTGCTAGGCAGTTTCAGCTCTCCTTGAGGTAAGTGGGAGTTGTTTGTTCAGGCATCTCTCCGCAATTTATGAGATCGAGCCCAGGGAGAATAAACAGCAGTAAAAGGTGAAGCTGCTGCTAATGGACAGAGATCCTGTTTCCATGCAAATGTCCCCAAGAGTCAAGCCCCAGGGACAAGGGGAACTGACTGAGGCAGAGAAAAGTGATTCTGCCTTTCCGATAAGGATGTTGACTAGCTCCCTGGACCCATTCTGAAGCTGTTAAATGGCGTTGGTTCCACTCTAACACTGGCTTGATATTAGACCGCCCCAGTGAAGCTCTTCTGGGGGCCTAATTCTTCTCTGTCACACAGGTTGTAAATCAGCAGTAACGCCCTTGAAGTCGGGGAGTTTGTAACACAGGTGAAGATGAGAGGAGAATCAGGCCCCGTGGCTTTAGCTTGGAGTGCAGAGACGGCAGCGTGGCTCCTGTCTTGCGGGAGAGGGGAAAGCAGCGCCGTGGTTCACTTTCTGTTGATCCGCTGTGGCTGGAATTGTAGTTGGATGAGCCAGCCCTGTCCCCTGAAAGTGGGGGAGGCGCCTGATGGAGCCGCCGCCTCTAAAACCTAGCCCTGGGGCTGAGTGTCTCCCACAGAGTTCACAAGTTCCAGGGCACGATGAACTCCATGGGGCTCTCCCCCGTCAGGAAGTACAAGCGACCCTCCTAACCCTGAACACACAGACTGGCTCCGGCACATCGACTAGACTGGATGGCACCAAACAGCGCTCCCATCTCTTGTCTTCTCCGATGTCATTCCGAGGAGCACTCCTCCTATGTAGAGCTATAAAAGACACCCGGACACTGGATTCTCATTGTTCTTGCCTATGTTGCAGGTTCTCATGTGGCATGAGTAGGGCAGGGGTGGGAACACTATCAAGTAGTTTAGGCCTTAAAATGAGCTAGGTTAGCGCATCTATAATTTGCTGGAGATTCTCCTCCCCATTCTAAATAGCTGTCGTTCATTTGGCACTACCTCTCTTTCCCAAGAAAGAAAAAGCAAACGGTCGCCCTATCAATGCTGCCCATACCGTAGCCTATGCTGCTGCAGGGAAAGCAGCTTCCACCCAGCCAGCAGGTGGAGGTTAACTTGCAAACAATTCCCACAACTGTGTCTGTACTGCTAGTGCCCCGGCTGACTATGTGCCATTTTCCATATAATCCCCTGGGGCTACCCTTTGCGGCACCACCTTCCACTCTCCTCGTGACCTGGGGCACTCCAGGGTTTGAAAAGCCCCAGGCTGGATTGCACTTTAGAATGTTGGCAGAGCGGGTGGTAGACAATTAGTGTACTACAGGGACCCAACCGGGAGGAGGCTGGGCTCTGGGTTCCCTTTTAAAGTAGCAAAAAGGGTGCTGGAGGCTGTTGGAAGGCCAGAACGGAAACTAGGGAGAGTCAAGGAGGATGAGAAGGTAAATGGCTAGGGCAAGAGGAAGGATGATCACATATCTCTGGGACAGATGCCCTCAACCCAGCTCTCCTTTCAGCAGCCACCCCCTCCCAGACTGCTTAGGACAAGTGCTCCATCTGATCCTGCCCACCCCAAGATGTTAGACCATCCTACATCTAGTTACGTGCAAGCCAGATCTGAGCCCCTTTCCTCCCTCACCAGCAGCCAAAACTCTCTGTACATTTGCTCCAATGCAATCCCATGACCATTAAGAAAGGTGGTTTCATATTAAACTGGTCACCATAGACCAGTGATGGGCAAAGGGGTGAGGAACAATCACCCTCACCCTGAACTGTTAGCCTGTTCTTAGAGTCAAATTTTCCACAAGGCTTTGAAATGCCTGGCTGGTCACTAGTTACCAATATATTGGAGTATTTTCCTCCCATTTTCCAGCGGGTACTGTACCGAGTGAAAACGTCACAAGAAGAACTGTTTCAAGATTTCCCCAGCCTGCTCCAAATGCAGGAGGTGCCAGCAATCCTCTTTTCATGAGATTTCCAAGCCGGTTTTGCAGGAGCTAATGGTTCACCCAGTAGAGCTGATGCTTATCCCAACTCTGAATCTTTTGAGATTCACCCATTCCAACCCTAGACATCACTGAGGACATCATCCATCTAACATATGACAACAAAGAAGAAAACCTAGCAAAAGCCATGTTAGATTCTGATCCATATGAAACAGAACAGGGTAGAGGACTGCAAAGTGGGAAAGGAATAGTTGAAAAAGAGCAAAATCTGCCAGGAAAGGAATATAGTTTTGCAACTTCTCTGAGGGTTTTATAAACTAGTGAGAGTAAAAGTCTACAATTAAATGCCATAAAAGAGGACTGGACAGTATCTCATTTTTTGCCAGATCATTTGTAGGTCTGCTCAATACCCTAAACCAGCGGTGTCCAAAGATTCGCCACTAGCCACATATTGCGAATAGGCTACTGAATTGTGGCTAATGCATGAGCAATGTGTTGGTGTATTGAAGACAGCCGTACTGGAAGACAGGTTGCGTGCTTTAATATACAGCTTGTTAACATGGCTAGGATATAGTAATTTTGTGTTAGTAGCACCTATTAATATATTTTTTGTAATAGTTACTTATTTTTGATATTTGAAATGTCATTTGTAGTATGTTTTTTAATCCTTTTTTATAATGTGGCGAATAAGAAAAATTCAAAACCACAAGTGTGGCTAGCAGCGAATTTCTATTGGACACCGCTGCAAAACGTTGGGGAAACATAGACTTCCACCCCAGCCCACCCCTCATTGTCTCCCTGTAAAAGGCACATGCTACCTATCAGACCCAAATTTGCTCCCATCCCATGCAGACCCAGCATTCTTGCTCTTTTATTTATTGTCCGTAGCTGGAAGCTTCAAGGCTCCACATGCTTGCAGAACTTACCATTGATGCTAATGGAATAAAGCCCTAGGACTTTCCAACTCCTGCCTTGGCTGATTTTTCATGTGTCTCTTGCTTGAGGGTCTTGGTGCCTAGCAGGCTTTGGGTCTGCTGCACACACTGGTTTTGCAATACAATAAAGCAGAGACCGTAACTCTGCAGAGACACTTGGTTTTATTGAAAGTTTACTCCTCCAGCCATCTGCCGGTGAATTTAAAGTGCAGTTATACTCTGAAAAGTGACTGGGTAAAAAGTGCCATGTTTATTGTTTGCCAATGACTCTGATAATAAACATGCTCAATTTACACGTTATTTTCTGTCAGCCAAACTGGGATCTTTCTCACCAGGAATGAAGATTTTGCTGCTGGAATTTGGTTAACAGTTTTGGTTCTGATAATTGAATCCAGCTCGCTGTCCCAAAGGCATGTCGATTCTGCAAGGCCAACAGCAGTAACAGCTAGCTAAACATTATTTTTGTCTGCAAAGCCGGCAGATCTGACTGCCGCATGCGTGCAGGGATCCAGTGAGGAAGAAGGGGCCAGTTGTATAAAGGTGCTTTTCAGGGTAGAACTGCATTTTACAATTAAAAGAGCTGATTCTTTGCTGTCTGGCTTGGATTCAGGGCTTAGTGAGAACAGGCCATCTGTTCCTGTCCCTTTTGTGTCTGATCTAGTAGAGGTCACCCTGCATGTTTCAATCAAAGGGATAGGTTCTCCTCTGCACACTGGCTGCTCTGGTGGCAGCAGATTCCCTGCCCAGGGGGATCGTTGAGTTGTTTAAAGCAGCTAGAGCAGCACTTGCACCCTTCGGGAGGGGCAAAGGCATCCCAGTAATTCCCAGCTGCTGGAACTGCTCAGGAGTAGCTGGCATAGATGTAGGAGCCCTGAGGCGGCATTAATGGTAATTGTTGACCAGACTAGCAGCCTGATGGACCTAGGATTAGGAAGGCACCAAAGGCGGCTTAAAAGCTACTTTTTCTCCCTGTTTGCCCAAGCTTCATTGACCATCCTCGCTCCTGCCCATCTCATTCCATGGTGGCTGCCTCCACGTTACAGGAATATTATCAATGGGAGTCCACAGAAAGAATTGAAAAATTGGCTTGGTTGGATGACCGTGGAAGGGCAGACATGGGAATTCTTTGCGAGTACCTGCAGGTGTAAGCACCAAAGAGGCGGGTACATGGGGCTAGGCATGGGAGGGGTAGAACTAAGCAAAGCGAAGTTTAGGCTGACCACTGGAAAAGTGTCCTAACAGTGACCCAGAACGTGCCCTCCCCACCTTGTTCAGATTCACAGGAGAGGGCTCTGGGACAGGAAATCACCAGGTTTCACCTCTGGAGGTCCCCCCACATTGTTCCATCAGGAACAGATGAGGCTAGCTCCCCTTAGCGCCTGGAATAGGCCAAACCTGGTGATGGTGGCTCCATTGGAGTCACAGTAGTAGGGACTCTCCGAGGCTGAGCCTGCCCAGGGAGAGGACACTGTGCAGAAAGGATAATCCCAGGTTTTTGCCTGGTAGACGCCTTGGGACTGAAGGAGGGATGACGTATGTGTTTCCTGTCCCACACACTCTTCCTTCGGACCTGACCAGGGCAGACCCTAGACCCATAGAGTACCCTTCCAGGTGGGGCTGTGCCCAGATGGGAAGGAGGCAATCCATATATAAGTGATCCCCTCAGAGTATAGCCCTTGAGACTGAGGGGACAGGCTGGGCAATTAAATCAATGAGGCTGTGAAAGGATGTCAGAGGAATAGTAGTGGGAGCTCTTTTGCTTTAGCTTTTAGAAGCTAGACTGAACAAAGCACTGGGGACACCGCAGCAGGGAGCTCCCCCCGCCCCCAGAGATTGACTAGGTGTGAACTAATAGGCCTCTGCCATCTCTAACTAACGAGAATCTCTTGGAAAAATAGTTCACAGAGCACTTGCACCACCCCTCTTCCCTGTCACAATCATGTACCTCCTGAAGCTTCTGTCTTTCCCTTATGGACTGAGATAGCCAGTTAGGCCCGGCAAAGAGAGGGCAGTTTGACTTTAATTTAACTGCAGCTATTCGCTGGTTATTTGTTTGGTTCTTTTTAAATAATTACATGTGTGTCGGTATCTCTCTCTTTTTTTCTAGTTTTGCTCTTTTTTGTTTTTTCGTTTACTTTATTTTGCTTTTTTCTTTTTTCTGTTTTTTGTTTTTCTTTTAGGTTTCAGAGAAATTATGTTGAATCCAATAAGCCTCCCTGGACATTCCAAACCTCTTAACCAAGGCATTTATGTTGAGGATGTCAGTGTTTATTTCAGCAAAGGACGTCATGGCTTTTAAAAACTCCTTAAAGGTCCCTGTTCTGATGCCAAGTTTATAGGCTGTGTCCTCAGAGTGGTGGGAAGCAGTGAGCGTGCTCTGTACGGATCAAGGCCGTCTCCTAGTAGGACTCTGCAGCCCCGTCGGTACACACGTTAAAGCCAACCGAAACCTGTGGTTGTCTGTCACCAGATATCAGGGTTGTACTTTTCCTCCAATAGTCGCTGTGTTCGTTAAATGTTCCTGCAAGGCCCCACAGCTGCAATGAGAGCAAATAAAGAAAATTTTAAGCCCAATTTAAAGGAGTCATCCTAATGAGACAGTAAATAATTGTACTTTTGCTTGAAACAACCCAAACTGATACCGTTAGTCACGTCCTCCCTGCTTGGAGTTCTCCTTGTGCGCTTGTGTCTTCACAACACCCAGCGAATGCCGCCATCACCTTTTCTTGTGGCAATGCCATGGGAGATCTCCCAGAGCCAGCGGAGATGGGGGATCCTGGAAGACACTAAAGCAGAGTGAAGACTCTTGGTAAGAACAAAGAAAGCCCTCTGCTCCCAGTTTTTGCACAGAAAATGACGTTGAAAGTGAAGATGGGCAGGAATACAAATTTTACTTCTTTGACAGGAGAGAATGTGGTTATTTTTGACGTACAACTGTCCTAGGAGGCTTTTCTCGTTTGTGTGTGTTAGAACAGCTCTTTGGCGCTGACCATATCCTTGTTGTGCTTTGGTCTCTCCCTACTGCTGGAATGATGAGCTTTATCTGAGGAGTTTCTGGAACTTTCCACGTGGATGGAACGTCAGTGGTGTAGGATGGTTGGTGACCTTGCCAGGACTAGGGGAGTAAGCCAAGTGAAAAAAGCATATCAGACACATCCTGGCCCCAGTCAGTGAATCCATGGGCCTTTTCCCCTCCCCTCCTTCCTCACTGAGGTAGAGATGTAGTGTAATCCAGTCATGTACACAGAACGATCAGCTCAAGGCAGACAGACTGAAGGGGATGAAAAATAAACATTCTGTTGCTTCTTCGGTGGCATAAACAGAAATATTGATCCTGTTCTTTGGTCAATATTTGTATTTTTTTTTCTCTTGCCTTACTCCATCCTCAGCCTCTCAGATGGAAAAATAAAACCTTTGATCCTACCCTCACGAGAAGATAACTGCCGTAAAGGCAACTCATAATCTGGACTGGCCTGGGATGGGTGTCTCTTTGGATACTCTGGAGAGCGTGTGTATAGGAAAGGAAGATGTGCTCACAGACACCACTGAAAACCTATAAAATTAGGCAATTTTTCAAGGAGGAGGGGGAGAAAAACAAAGGATCCAGGTTTGGTCAGATCCATTTCTGGCAGGAGTTGCAAACTGAGCTCCCTCACCAGTCAGTTAGCTTTCTTGCCTCCATCAGGGGCCTGAAGCGATGTTTATCATCACCAGCCCTGATAGGTTGCTGCCGTTGGGAAGCGAGACGGTTCCCCCTCAGCCAGCATTGAGCAGAAGTGTAAGAATTGGATGTTCCATTGTCATCCTGCCCTTCACGGGTGTCGCGTGTGGAACATTCCTGGAGATGGCAGGAATGTTCTCGAACTCCACACTGGGACGCACCACTGAACATTCCATTCTCTTGCTTCTTTTACTGGTTCTCGTGCATAGAAATGTGAAGTATAATAGAAGAGAAATGGTGGCAGTTTGTTTAAAATTAATGCATACGCATGAAGGGGCAGCTGCATTAGAATTGGGAGAATTCAGTGCGGATCACATAAGGACCCACAACCAAAACTTGAACCGAAGGGTAATATCCCATGAAATTTCCAGCCCAAATTGGAGCAAGAGAGGCGGGAAATGTACGAGGAGATGACCTGTTGCTTTCATTATTTCCGCCTTGATTTTGCAGATTCAGAGAGTTAGGAGATGCTTCAGAAAAGCATCTAACAGCTGGGTGCTTGTCCAAACTGAACTCCCCGTGTTCTGAAATTCACCCATCCCATTGGGGGATGTCTTGTTCAGGATGAACTGCTCAGACTCGTGGTCCTCTCCCCTTGCACTGCTCAGGGGACTCTGCTCTCAACTGTATGCGTCAGACTAGAGATATGTGGGCCTGACCCAGAGCCTTGTCTCCAAACACCCTGTCGGAGGACAGTAGAATTTGGCAGCTCAGGCCCATCTCTGCTCAGAAGTTGTCCTCCCTGACCGTATGGAAAAATTTAAAACCGTTCTCCCCACTGTGATTGATGTCTCAGTTATTTAAACACCAACTAAAAGTCTCTGGTTCCTCACTGCTGAAAATGACAACCGGTTGCAGTCATTCGCAATTGGTGGCTTTAAGTAGCAAATCTAAGGATTTTTTGTTTAATTATTGTAAATCATTACCTCATTTCCTGTCAGTGAGAGTCCTCCATCCCTGAGCATTCTTATCTTGCCATAACTATCATCTTGTGCTATGGAAATGGGACAGTCCCTTTTTCACAGAGACTATAGGGGTGTTCAATGTCTAGTTTCTTAATAAACACTTTATTTTCTAACGAAACACCTGCATCAGGTCTGTTCTTTGAAAAGAAAATAAAGAAAAGGTCAGACTGACGCCTCCCATACTTTACTGCTTAATTGCACGTTCTGGATACCGTTGTTTGGTTGGGAGGGGAATTTGCTGTTCTGGTGTGAAAAGTGCTCAGCTCTGATGCTTGGCTCTGTCACCCAGGTTGGTTGGGAGGCTGGTCTTCTCATAGAACTGTGGCTCTGCTGACTACGTGTCTGAATAGCTAGTGATTCTCAGTCACCCATCAGCTCTTATCTCCAATGACCTCCCTCTCTGGGACATAGCAGGCCAACGGGCAATTTAAGGGCTTACAATGACAGGCTCCTTTGCCGGAGGACAGAGGAATGAGTGGTGGCTCTTAGTGCATCATTTTATCTGGGTCTCTGACGCTTCCCTCAGCTCTACATGTGCATGTGCCAGAGCAGATGTCCCAGCAAGGATCCTCCATCCGGAAGAGCTGACGGCTGTGAATGGCGTGTAGAGTGGGGATGAAGGTAACTTTGTTTTCCTCAGCCTTTTCCCCATCTTTGTCTAAGTGGACAAATGTCTCAGTTGCCCCAGGGCTTGAGTGGAGACACTCCATAGTCTGTCAGGCTTGGTAAACTGGAGGGATGGTGACAGCTGTGCCTATGAGGCTGTCCGTGGGAGCTGTCATTTTCATAACGCTCTCACCACCACCACACCCACCGGTCCATGTCCAGGTGCGTGTATGCGAAAAGAGGGGAGGAACTCCAGAACGGTGCTGGATGGGAGATATGTGAACTGACAGCAGTGGGATGGTGTAGGAGCAGTTTCACTGTAACTCTCCTGAAAAGGCCCGAGGAAGTTTTGATGGTCTCACACTGGCCCTCAGTGAGCAAAATAAGGTACCGTGGTCTGGCATCAATCTGCCTCTCTCGCATGGGCGCCATGGGCAGGTTTCTGCCTGTGCTTCTAATTACAATACCTCTGTGCCTGGTGAATGGGTGCTAGGTTTGACAGCAGCAAGGTCTTGTTGAGTCCAGGGTGCCGTTCAGGCTCCCCCTCCCCCACTCCAGGCTATGTGCCAGTGTATCCAGAGAGATGGGGATGTGCTCCTCTGGGGGTAGTGGGCATGATTTACAACCTCACACAGAGGCTAACCAACTCACTGCTGCACTGGGTGCCATACCCCAGGCTTCACCCAAGCATGCTGGAAGCATGTAGCCAATGGGAGCTCACCCCAATCTTTCCCTTTGCCCAGTGTGCAAGTACCCTGGTTGGGGTTGACAGATCAGTAATGCTGCCAGTCGGGACCTGATAATCGGTTACTGTAGCCTGGCATTATGACTCAGTTATGGTCAGCCTTCAGTCCACCCGCCTTGCATTTCCATGGAAGCTGACTTCTCCAAGCATGTGAATTCCCATGACCTCAATGTATTTTGTAAGCTGCGCACCCCAGATCAGCAGCCATAGTTGTGTCTCAGTTCTTGAAAGAAGCAGCGGGGCTTCTCATTGTGCTTGCTGGTGGGTTTGGGGTTTTTTGTACCTGGTGGCGGATCACTAATACTTGTATTAGGACTTCATGGTTACTGAGCCATCAGTAGTGTGAGCTAGTGGCCAAGTAAGCGTCTATGTAAATTGAGTCTGGCCAAGACCGAGGTGCACGGGCAGAGCTGTGCGGAACAAGAGAGGGTGGGGCAGGTCGGGACTGCGGTGCTGGCAGTGTGCTCGGGAAGCTTTCACACGCTGTCCAGCCCTGTTTCCCCACACTGCACAGCGTGAGCTCAGAAACTCTGACTACTGGTTTGTTGATCTAGGAGGCCATTGGCACTGATCAGCATCCCAGAGAAACCAATAAAGCTCCTTTCAAGAAAGCCCCACTCCTTGCTTCCCTCCCCCACCCCGCCCCTACGTTCTCCATGCTCCAAGCCTCCTCCTTTGTCCACTGGGCAGGGACAGGGCAAGCGGCAAAGGAACTCCTACCTCTGTCAGCTAACTGCAGCGGAGCATCATCCCTCCATTTCGATTTGTACCCAGTGCAAGCTGCAGATCTCACGGGTTAAGCCCTGGCATTAGCAGAGGATAAAGAGCCCTCGATACAGCAGTCAAGCTTTAAACACAGGCTTGAAGGAGCCGAGAAAAGAGCGCGAGAGAGAAATCAATGAAGGGCGACTTCATTTTTGTTTAACGCTTTGAACTGTGCCAGCTGTGGCTTAAATAATGAGCCAAGGAGTCCTTGTTACCTCGATATTTACCGATGCCTCCAGGTGCTGATCAATTGACAGAAAAGTTTAACAAGTCACAGGAAAATGAATACAGCCACTTTAAAGGGGAAATAGCGTCTCCTTTCCTCCACACTCCAGCTCTTTGGGCTAACTCAAGTTCCATGGCTTTTCCCATCCTGAGCCCCAGACATATTGTTTAGCGCTGCCGTTCTGCGTGCAAGTAGACTCCTGCTACGACAGTCTCTTTAGTGCTGCCGTGATGGTCAGTGGTACATTAAATTCCCCAGAGTAACCACTTCTCAGTCAGCTGCATTTTCAGCCATCCATGTTCTTATTGAGCCGTACAGACAGTGGTTCATATCCATCCATGATGTAACTCTCATTAGCTTTTGTGGCTTTATCCCAAGGATGGATATGAGTCAATATATGGCCATTTCATTCTGTCAGATCCTCAGAAATTTAGGTTACCCTCCTGAGCACTTCTCTTACACAGGAACTGTTCACCATTTCATGCCAGGAAAGAAACAAGTGGCAGGAAGGCCAAGACAGAGACTTTTCAGAGGTTCAGTTGTGGAGCTTCCCTAGTGTTGTTGGAATCTCAGAATGGGAGATTCATCTCCTGATTAAATGTTTAGTTCTGGATTTCACCAACTTGGATATACCACAAGAGTGGTCTTTACTCCTAAGAGTTTGGTATGTTTGCGTCCATCCAGTGAGTGATCTCCTGCTTTGTTTGAATCAACGCCCGCTTTGCCATTGACTTCACAGGGACCAGGACTCAACTGTAAGCCAGGAAGACTAAAGGCAGAGCAGAAATCTAAAACACCCTGTTAATTGAGTTTTTCTGCGGCTTGGTTTGGTTTTTGGGTTAAGACTTATTTCAGTTCTTATTCTGAAAGAACTAGTTCTCCTGCCCTGGTAAATATATGGCAGATTATTTTCTTGACAAGTAAAGATGATGATCTTTCCAGCTCTAAAGCAAAATGCCAAGTATAAGACAATTATTTTTGAACTTTGATATCAGTTTTGAACTAGTAACTGTAACTGCTGACTAATCAGCCAGTTCGAATCCTGATTGTTCTGAACAAAGCAAAGGAATTCATTATTAGAGCTGATTCATTTTGGGGTTAGTGAGTCATATGTGACCTGATTCTGGTTTCTGCGAACATGTGGGCCATTCATAGGGATTTGCCCCATGGTTTCAGTAGATACCTTTCAGCACATTGTGCCGTTTTCCTATAACAATTTGCTTCAAATATTCATTATTGTATTGTGTGATTGGTCCACGGTATTGTTTCTGCTCTCTGATTGGATGACTGAAAGTTTTTAAACAGGAAAATAGTGACAATGACCAATGTGAAGGTGCTGTTGAACAATTACTATTACTGTACTGGATCAATCACTAGCATGGTGTTTCTGTACCATATATGGGGATGGATATTTCACCCATGGGATCTGTCTGGGTAGCAGAGCCTACCCACCTATAGCAAGCAGAAGGAGGCCAAGTCTAATAGTCGCCTAACAGCTTGCACTTAAAAGTCATTAAGAGACAATACCAGAGCCAGTAGCCTTAATGTCTCTAGCCTGATCTCTGGACAGCCCACAAACTGGTCTGAACAGGGGGAGTGGGCGGGACCCATGTACACTTGCTAAAGAACCCAGGAAGACAAAGAAAGAGATGTGTGGTTGATATAGGGACAGTTTAAGGGTAGGTCTACACTTACCCGCTGCATCGGAGGCGTCCAATCGATCTTCTGGGTTCGATTTATCGCGTCTTGTCTACACGCGATAAATCGAACTAGGAAGTGCTCCCCGTCAACGCCGGTAATCCTGCTCTGCGAACGGAGCAGGTGGAGTCGACGGGGGAGCCTGTGCGCCGCGGTGTGGACCAGGGGTAAGTACTTTTAAGTTCGAAATAAGATACTTCAACTTCAGCTACGTTATTCACGTAGCTGAAGTCGCGTATCTTAGTTCGAACTTGGGGGGTAGGGTGGACCAGCCCAGAGACTCTCTCTAGGGTTGTCAGAGAGACCCAGACTGGGAGTCGCACTCGGACACCGGAGCCTGCCAGTATGGCTGAAGACGTTAACCCTGGGTCGCCATTACAAGATGGTAGTGCTTTAGGTAAGATAGATGGTGGTGGTTATTTTAACTCATTTTCATGTAATGCTCTGTTGTAGCTGCTAAGTAAAACCACTTTGTTTTAAGAGACTGTTGGTCATTGTATCACTGGTGAAAGGTACCCGAAACCCAGGGTGATAGGCAATTGGTATAAGGGGCATTGTGGGAGAATCACCAGAGTCTACCCTGGGACAGGTAGGGAAGAGACCTGACACCTGAGGTGGCTGCATTCAAAGAGACTTGAAAGAGGCAGGGGTGCAGCTAGCCCTATAACCGTGACAGTGATGGATAACAAAGTTTTGTAACGCATTTTTGGACAGAGAATCATTGGTGCTAACAGTTTTGGGGTTTAGGAATATTTTCCTGCGTGTCTGTGAGCTGCCCACATACTCATGAGTAACAAGAATCGGGAGCCCATGAATGCACCCGAAATATGTGCTTTTAGTAATAACTGTGATTTTTTTTAACCTATTTGACCAGCTCTGTTAAAGGCAGTGTCAGTCCCATAAAAGCAGAAGTAAAACTAGGGCTGCCTGCCACCTGCCCTGATTTTATTGGGATTATCCACAAATTATTAAATTAGGATGGTCGCACTCGTTGAGCTGACTAGGTAAGAAATAAAATGTCCTGCAGCATTTTTAGGCCCGGTGTGTCATCCTAACACGACATGTGTTGAATGCATGGTGCTGTATTGCTGCTGGTCTGTGTGCGCCTAGCCCTGATCCCTGATTGAATCCTGTAGACACTCCAGCAACACTACTAATAAATAATAACAATGACCACATGCCAATGGTGTGCCAGTGTTCCAGACATCATGACAAGTGAGTTTGTTATGCCGGCAAACTGCTAAAGGTGGCTTTTCTGCTCGCAACTTCCTGTGTGGTCTTTGTGTCTGGTACTTAAGTGCAGTCAGAGATATTTTGGACCAAGAATGCACTTTGGTTTTGCTGCCATCAGTTTCAGGCAATATTTTGGGGTCTTTGGAACAGCTGTACATTCGCATAAGCAGATGAAAGCCAATCCTGGATTGGTGCTGTGCTGTCCAATGCCCCAGAATGGAGAAGTAACTGCATAGTTGCCTTGTGCTTCCCAGGACACATTTCCTGATTAGTTGGTGCCAAAGAGGTTTGCACATTTAAAAGTGTTCAAGCATAGTGTGTATGCTCAGCAATGCCAGAATAACTCGAAAGATACTCATCCCCCAAAGACACCACATCGGACAGCATGCAGACATTGCAGGCACTTGAGAAAGGAGCTCTTTTAAAGATACAGGTAAGTGTTGAATTTTCACCTTCCAGGAGGCTACTGTATATGACACATTGAGTTCAAATCTGGCTTAAATCAACAGTGAAAGTGAGTTTGGTAGATCTGATCCCAGTGTATAATGGGCATCTGTCAACATCAGACAGCCTCGAAAGAAATTGTCAGTCTCTGCTCAGGAACGGGTCTGGGACTGCAGTAGCAGGAAATGCTGCGGGATTGGAACTGTGTGGGGACCCCAAATGTGGAACAGTGGGTTGAGGCTGCAGATCAGGATTAAGGTTCATTGGCAAGGCTATGTAGCAGTTCAGGACTGGAATAGCAGAGAATGCTGCAGGTCAGGATTAAGGTACATTGGCAGAGCTGTGTGTGGTGTCCCAAACTATCCAGTGTGCCTTCGTAGAAGGATAGAAGTACAACGTCTATTACTAGATGGTGCTGCCAGTCCCTGATTTTCATTGGCAATAGAAAAAAACCAAACTGGCCTTCATGCTCCTTTTCTACTGTCCGATCCCAGCCGAGTATGCGTCACAAGACGCTTGTGCTGGCTGTGGGATTTCCATCTAGCCTGGGATGTTCTGTTCCTCCTCTGTGAAAGAGAACTCTAAAATGCAAGAATCAGCCTGACTGAGCTGAGAGTCAAGATGTGAACAGGAGGACTGGACCAGATACACATGGGTGAAAGTAACTGACTCTGCTTCTTGCGCTACCCCATCTGTCTCCTCTGGCGGGACATGGTCAAAAACATGGGAGAAGATGAAAACAACCAAGGTCCAGCAATTCCCCCACTCCACATATTCACACCACGTTTGCATTCTCATGATACCCTCGCTACGTGAACCCAACAGAAGCGCCACACTTACTGCTTCAGAGGAGGGCAACGAGGTCCCTGACAATGCTTCACCATGCTTAGTTCACTGTAGTAGAGCAGAGACGCCTCATCTGTCTAGGAAGGTCCATCTCCTTCACTGGGATGGCAGATGTTTGGAGGGAGAAGGGAGGTAGATGTACCTCAGTCATGGTGCAGGGAGTGTATGTGCGGGCCCATGCTCAGAAAGCAGTAAATATCGCCAGGCTTAGAGATGGTGTTGTTTTTCCTAGATCAGGGGCTGGGTTTCGAAAGGAGTGTGATGTAGTAGGCTAGTCTGGCAGTCCTGGGTTTCTTCTCAGCTCTGCCAGTAGATAACAAGGTAACCTAGTGGTAAGTCTCTGCCCCTGTGTTTCCTCATTTGTAATACTATGTAGGGTGTAATAATTCTTAACTCCCTCACAGGGAGAGTCTAGGATGTTCCAGGGTAGATGTTTAGAAACTACTGCTGTCCCGTGGGAAGAGTGGTAACATGGTGTCAGATAGCGACTGGGGAAGCCGCGAGGTATCCTTGAGGAGGAGTAACTCGCTGCTGTAATGATTCAGCAGAGATGGGAAACGCTCTTGAGGTTGGGAGGATGTCAGGGGTTAGAGTGTTTCCTGTGCCGATAACAGACTGAGCTGGAGTCCTCGGCGATGAGCTTTTGAGGTCCAGGGTGCAGGAAGGCAGCTCTGCCCGGCAAATAGCCTGCAATGTCAGAGAAAAAAAATGTCAAACCCTGAGGACTTCTTCCCCTCCGCCTGCACAAAGGGGCGGTCTGGCCCAGGTGGAAAAGAGAAGGCCCAGGAGCCTCTCAGCACCACACCAGGCTGCCTTACAATCCTCTGAATACAGATTCTGACTTAGTTCCATGAAATTTGTTTTTAAAAAGTCCATGAATCATGTATAGCCCAACAGATGAAACCAAGCGCCAGAGCTGAAGAAAGGCTGAGGGTCTCAGGCCGGGAACATTCCATTATGTAGTGTACTAAATCTTGAACTGGTAGTACTTTTTCTCTGCTCTCTCTCTTTCTGAAGATAACGCTGTCTGATGTGCTGTCCGTTTTCAGTCGATAATTGTATCAAAAAAGCAGGAACTAATCAGCTGCTTCTCTCAGTGTGATAACCAGCAGCTGGCCTTAAAGAGAACCCAACCGCATCCCCTAAAGAGCATGCGCAGCAGCAGTGCTGACGGGAAGAGCTCAGCTGTACTGGCTTGGGATGGCGTTAGGAAGAGAGGAGGGAGTCTCCAGAATTAATTATCACTAGGGTGGTATCTGGACAGAAGAGGGTTAACATTGGAGTGTGCAGTTAAAACCACAGTGCAAGGATTATTTGACTAAAGGTTTTGCTTTGAGGGACTGGATGGCTCACAAGATTGGTAAAAGAGAGATGGAGGTTTCACTACTGGGCTGCTAGGTCCCATGTGGACCAGGTCAGTTGTGGGTGAAAGCTTGTTGCCATCATGTGGCTGCTTGGTGACCTGTGTGAACTGAGGTTGTGGATCTCAGCCCAGTTCTTTGTGGGCAGGTATCCGCGTCACAAAACCCACCACTACATTGTTGGAAGGCAACGGAGGCCAGTGACTGATTGGGTCATGAAGACTATGTTGTGGTCTCCCCAGGTCAGGGATGCAGGGGGAGAAGTTTGTATTGCATTTGTCGTGTCCTGTGGACAAAATGAGATCTTCCATATGCAGAACTTTCTCCGGCACTTCTGACCAGCATTGAAATTCACACAAACGAAGGATGTGTCTTTTAAAGGTGACCTGAAAAAAAGGACATTGCTTTTCACTTCTGTTTTGTTTTGTTTTGTTTCTTTATGATGTCAAGAGAGAGACTGGAAGGTGGGGGTTTTCCTTCAAAACATGTGGGTTTTTTTGGTTTTTTTCCCCCTTTCCCTGTTCTCCCGCTTTAGAAATTCAGATCGTGTCAGCTCTGGAAGACTCAGTGATGACTGGAGAGGTAGTAAAATAATGCACCAAAAGAGCCAAGGGAGGAAACGCTAAAACCCTTTGCTTTGCATTAGATTTTGTTAACACCTATTTAATGGCAATGCCTGATTAACAGGTGGGATAAATGTCGTCGTTTCTAAGACTCAGCAGCCCTATATTTTAGGTAGGTTGTGAGGGCTGACAGCAACAAGCTCTGCAACAGCCAGGGCAAAAC
Organism: Chelydra serpentina; assembly: GCA_037349315.1. NCBI lineage: Eukaryota > Metazoa > Chordata > Testudines > Chelydridae > Chelydra > Chelydra serpentina. The sequence goes on from JBAIAC010000033.1 coordinate 25,609,997, forward strand.
AGACTTGAAATGCCTGCTATTTTTAAAGTAGAAAAATAACAGTTTGACAAAAACCTTTCAGGCCTTCTTGGATCCATCATAACAAAGAAAAAAGGGGTGGGGGAGTGCGTATAGGACCAAATTTTCAACTTCCTTTGCAGGTCACCAAACTCCTAAATGCTGCGTGTGGACTAGAATCCAAGGCAGCAGGCCCAGCTGGGTTTGTTACTGAAAAGAACCGAGAGAGACTAAAACAGAGAATCCAGGTGAGCTCTGGAAATGGAGTGGAAGAGCTGCAGCTGCACTGAGCTGGCTCGCATGGATTCCGTGTTTCATAAAGCTGCTTTGCGCTCCTTCTCCAGGCTCCCCCAGTGCTTGGCTTGAGCACAGGAGAAAGCAATTTAAGGAATGTTCAGAAGACTGCTGGACTCCTTGTTTGGCAATTGCAGATTTACTCTGACCTGTTCCCTCCTATGGAAGTTGGGTGCCGGTGAAAATTCCAGCATCCAGCCTTAGCTGGGGTCTAGGTGCCAGCTTGTTAAGGAAAACAATTTTCCTCCTTCCACCAAGACCGTCCTGTGATGGTAAGTGCAACAATGGCAAAAGCACACTACATTAAACCCGATGAAGCAAAAGTGTATGGACTGGGGGGAGCATGCCATGAGTCTACTGAGACATAGTATTGAATTAAAGTCACAATGTAGAAAATATCAGAGGGGTAGCCGTGTTAGTCTGGATCTGTAGAAGTGACAAAGAGTCCTGTGGCACCTTATAGACTAACAGACGTATTGGAGCATAAGTTTTCGTGGGTGAATACCCACTTCGTCGGATGCAATGTAGGAAATGTGATCTATGGATCTTGAGTTGATCCCAACTCTGGCCTCTCCTGAGCCCAGACTCCTTATCCTGATGAATATTAAATACTTTTTTGCAGACTAACCTGAGATCCCCTAACTCATTTCACTTTTGAATACCTAATTTCTGCACCTGCATCTAAAGACCAGCCATGGTGCAGGGGCAATAGGCACTTACTATCTATTGCTTATTAAGAGATTTAACAAGCCTAGCTAATTACAACGCACTCAAGGATTTTCTAGCTTATGAAAACTCTCCCTGTTTGTTTGTGTAATGCTTTAATACCGTAACACTCCAATTAAATGTGTGCGCGTATGCGTGCTCGCACGGCTTAATATACAGTGGGGATTTTAAGGAGACATGGAAAGCCTTTCATATCAACCCTTGCTGCTCCAAAGAAATGTTTGTGTATTTACTGGCCGACATCACATGTAAATCGGATCACTCCTATAGCAGAACAATGTAGCTCCTGCTAAGCGGTGCTCTTTTCCATGAGATCCCAGCAAATACAGCACTAGGGTTAGTTTGGGGTTGGTTTTTTTCAACAATGGCTAATCCACTGAAGTTGCGTGAGATGCCCCTTGGAGTGTTTCAGAATTTGTTCTCACCCTGTTGCTGATTACTCAAACAATGTGTACCTAAATGTCTCCCCTTCTTCTTCGAGTGCTTGCTCATGTCCATTCCATTATAGGTGTATGTGCTTGCCACATACGCTGATTCCGGAAGTTTTCCCCTTCGCGGTATCTGTAAGGGGACCAGCTCTGGCACCCTCTGGAGTGGCACCCATATGGCATGGTATAAGGGGTGCCGCTGGCTCCCCCACCCTTAGTTCCTTCTTACTACCAATGACAGTGCTGGAATATCTCTTGCTTTGGCAAGCCTTCTCGTTCTTCATTCGTTGAGACAAACTTTTTTCTGTAAATAGTTAAAAGTTGGTAGTAGTTAGTTAATTAGTTAGTTAGTCCCGGACGGGACTCAGCCTAGGGATGGGGCATGCCACGATCTGCCGCCTTCAAACCCTGTGATCGCTGCAAAAAAAACGATGCCCATCAGCGATCCTCATAGTAGCTGTCTGAGATGCTTGCCTTTCCTCCCTGCATGGGCCTCTATAACTTCGGACCATTGGGTCCTCAACACCGTGGTGCAGGGTTATACCCTCTAGTTTCTTTCTGTTCCCCACTCCCCTCACTTGCCTTCCCCATCCCTCGGATGTTCAGGGCCTTCTGCAAGTGGGGGCAGTGGAGGAAATCCCTCAGGAGCAGAGTGGCAAGGGATTCTACTCCCAGTACTTTCTAATCCCCAAAGCCAAGGGGGGGTCTAAGACCCATTCACGACCTGCGAGACTCAACAAATACCTCAAGAAGTTGAAGTTCCGCATGGTCTCCCTGGTCTCCATCATTCCCTCCCTGGATCCGGGAGACTGGTATGCCACCCTCGTTTTGAAAGACGCGTGCTTCCATGTATCGGTATTCCAGGGGCACAGATGATTCCTACACTTTGTGGTGGGTCCCACTCACTACCAGTTTGTGGTGCTCCCATTTGGCCTGGCTACAGCTCCAAGGGTGTTTACCAAATGCATGGTGGTGGTGGCAGCCTACCTCAGGTGGTGAGGTATCCAGGTTTACCCGTATCTCGACGACTGGCTCATCAAGGGCCACTCCAGGTCTCAGGTCCAGCACGACGTCTCAGTGCTGGAGCTCACGTGCCGTGCTCTGGACCTGTTGATAAACGAGGAAGAATCAATATTCGTCCTGGTACAAAGGATAGAATTTGTTGGAGCAGTCCTCGTCTCCGCCCGTGCCAGAGCATTTCTGCTGCAGGACAAATTTGAGATGATGGCGAGTCTCCTTGCCAGCATCTCTACATATCCCCTCACCACGGCCCGGGTCTGCCTCAGGTTGTTGGGCCACATGGCAGCATGCACTTGTGTCGTCCGCCACGGCCCGGGTCTGCCTCGGGCTGCAACCCCTCCAACAGTGGCTGTCAACAGTCTGCACCAGGGATTGGCCACCTTTGGCATGCGGCCTGTCAGGGAAAGCCGCTGGGGGGCTGGGACGGTTTGTTTACCTACAGCGTCAGCAGGTTCGGCCAATTGCAGCTCCCACTGGCCTCAGTTCACCATTCCAGGCCAATGGGGGCTGCAGGAAGAAGCGCAGGCCGGGCCGCCTCTTCCCACAGCCCCCATTGGCCAGCGACAGCGATCCGCAACCAGTGGGAGCTGCGATGGGCCGAACCTGCGGATGCTACAGGTAAACAAACCATCCCGTCCTGCTAGCGGCTTACCCTGACGGGCCGCATGCCAAAATGGCCAGTCCCTGGTCTACACCCATCCAGAGACCATCTGGACAAGATCGTCACGATTCCACCAAAGGTACTTACCTCCCTGCGGTGGTGGTCCAATCCGGGGACTGTCCTGGAAGGAGTTCCGTTCGAGAGTCCCCAACCCTCAGTATCTCTGATATCGGATACCTCCTCGGCTGGGGAGCGCATCTTGGCACGTTATGGACCCAAGGGACGTGGTCCCCAGAGGGGCTGACGTTGCACATAAACGTCAGGGAGCTCAGGACAGTCCGCCTAGCCTGCAGAGTCTTCCTGCCGCACCTCTGCGGTGAGAGTGTACAGATACTCATGGACAATACAGCATCGATGTTTGTTTTACATCAACAGGCAAGGGAGAGCTCACTTGTCGGCCCTCTGTCAGGAAGAGCTCCGTTTGTGGGACTTTTGCTCCAGCACAGCATCCATCTGGAGGCGTTGCACCTCCCCGGCATCCAGAATGCGCTGGCGGATCACCTCAGCAGGTCCTTCTTCTCTCCCCATGAGTGGTCCCTCCACCTGGAGGTAGTCCAGGTGCTCTTCCGAAGGTGGGGGGCTCCCCAAGTGTACCTGTTTGCCACCAGAGAGAACCAGAAGTGCCAGCACTTCTGCTCTCTCCAGGGCCTCTCCCTCTCCGACGCTTTCCTTGTGTCGTGGGTATGGGATCTAATGTACACATTCCCGCCGATTCCGCTGGTTAGCAAGGTCCTAGCAAAAGTCAAAAGAGACAAGGCAAGGGTCATCATAATTGCCCTGGCATGGCCTCACCAGCACTGGTTTGGCACGCTCATGAACCTGGTCGTGGCACCCCCATGGCCACTGACCAGCTGTCCGGATCTCCTTTCGCAAGACCATGGGCGGCTCCTGCACCCAAACTTTCCCTCCCTCCACCTCACGGCTTGGTTGCTGAGTGGCTGAACCCGGAGGAAAGCCAGGTATAGCAGGTCCTTTTGGAAAACAGAAAGCCCTCCACCAGAGCGACTTACCTGGCAAAGTGGAAGCAGTTCTCCTGCAGGGAGGAGGAGCATGGCATCTCCCCGACACAGTTGTCGGTGTAATCCTGCTCCACTTGAAGCAACAAGGCCTTGTGCTTTCCTCCATCAAGGTGCATTTGGCAGCCATATTGGCTTTCCACCAGCAGGTCCAGGGCAAATCGGTGTTTTCACACGACATGTCCATCCGGTTTCTGAAAGGACTAGAGCGGCTCTTCCCACTGGTCCGGGACCCAATTCCGCAATGGGACCTCAGCCTCATCCTCTCGAGGCTCACGGGGCCTCCCTTTGAGCCACCGGCCGCCTGCTCCCTTTCATATCTGTCATGGAAAGTAGCTTTCCTTGTAGCCATTACCTCAGCGAGGCAAGTCTCTGAGATTAAAGTCCTCACTTCGGAGCCCCCTTAGAAGGTTTTCTACGAGGACAAAGTCCAGCTGTGACCCCACCCGGCGTTCCTGCCCACGGTGGTGTCCCACTTCCATGTTAACCAGGATATCTTTCTCCCAGTTCTCTGTCCAAAGCTGCACTCAACTGCGGAGGAGAGGCGGCTGCATATCTTGGGTGTCCGGCGTGCCCTAGTCTTATACCTGGAGCGCACCAAGGCCTTCCACAAGTCAACCCAACTCTTTATTATGACTGCAGACAGGATGAAAGGCCTACCGGTGTCCTCGCAGAGGATCGCTATCTGGATCACATCATGCATCTGGACCTGTTATGAATTAGTATGGACTGAGCTGCCACCTATTCTAAAGACCCACTCAACCAGGCACAAGCATCCTTGGCGGCCTTCCTAGCGCACGTCCCCATCCAGGACATCTGCATGGCCGCCACATGGTCATCAGTACACACATTCACGACTCATTACGCCATCACCCAGCAGGCCAGAGATGACGCTGGACTCGGCAGAGCTGTGTTGCAATCGACACGTCCATGAACTCCTACTCGCCTTCGGTGGTACTGATTGGGAGTCACCTAATGTGGAATGGACATGAGCAAGCACTCGAAGACGAAAAGATAGTTACCTGTTTCGTAATTGATGTTCTTTGAGATGTTTTGCTCATGTCCTTTCCATGACCTGCCCTCCTTCCCTACTGTTGGAGTTTCTGGCAAGAAAGAACTGAAGGTGGGGGGAGCCGGTGGTGCCCCTTATACCGCACCATATGGGCGCCACTCCAGAGGCACCAGAGCCGGTCCCCTACGGATATCGCTGAGGGAAACACTTCCGCAACCAGTGCATGTGGCACGCGCACACACCTACAATGGAATGGACATGAGCAACACATCTCGAAGAACATCAGTTACGAAACAGGTAACTTTCTTTTCTTTCCCCCTCTTTCTTGATTCACTTGGAGAGGCCCCAGGTCAGAGTTTGTGGCTGCCCGGCGGATTTTCTTGAGATGTCCATCCTTATTTGTAAAGTGCCTAGCACTGTGTTGATGGCACGTAAATAATAAATGAAGGTAATGTCACAAACAGTTGATTGTACCGTACGTGCAGAAACTGGACTGGAGCAGGCAGCCAAAGGTAAAGGTAAAAGCTTCCTTCCGTGCACAAACATTTCAGCAAAGGGGAAAGAATGTTGCGGGGGTAGGGGGAATAGCAGTTTAAGGGAAATTCACCAGCTATGATAAATGCAATTGAAATTGAAAAGTAGCTAGGCGCCAATGATTATATTCTCCTCAGGACTGAAATGCTGAGGAGGGTCTGCAGAAAGGGCAGCCACACAAAAACACTGGCCTTTACGAAAGCAGACTTTAGAGGAATGCAAAATGAGTTAAAGAAAACTGGCTGGAATTCAATGCTGCCTGGGAAATCCACAGTGGGGGAGTGGGAAGTATTTAAGATACAGTTGGGAAGGCTGCACTCAAAATTCATTCCAGTAAAATAAAAAGAGCTGAAAGGGCTGACAAAAACCAGCCTAGCTAAGCAGGGAGATAAAGAGATCAAGAGAGGGCACTGATGAAATACACAGTGAAACTGTGAGGGAGGAAGACTGGGAGTTAGCCAAACAAAGAGGCAGTGGAAAGAGGAGAAAATGGAGGAGCAGGCAGAAGCAGCATGCAAGACAATTCAGGAAGCATTTCAAACAGCAATACCTTGTTCACAAATATAGCCGTGGGAGACAAAGAACCCTTTGGGAAGTTGGTGAGGAGGAGGAGAATTTACCTCAGAGATGAGGAGAATGGAGAGCTTATATCAGCAGTGAGGACAGTGGAGAACGTGTATCAGTGATAAAAAAAAAAAAGAAGCATTGTCAAACAGTTTTTGTTTACTAAAATAGCATTCATCTTTACAGAGGATGAAGGGAAAGAGCTGCCCAAATTGAGGATCTGTTTCTCATGGGCACTGGACAAGGGAATATATTGTTTAGACAAAGACCCAGGTCCGATAACACATGCACCCATACGTGAACAAGGAAATAGAGGTTCAGTTAACTGACATTTTTAAATGCTCATCAGATTTGGGACAGATTCACCAGGATTGGAAAGTGGCAAACATAATGCTATTATTTACAAAAGGGGTCAAGAGACAAACGAGGAGGCACTAACACCAGTGAGCTGAACATGTGTTCTGCGGAAACTCTTGGAAAATCATCTTAAAGGATGTGGTGGGAAAACACATGGCTGTGGAGGCCAGACTAGCATGGGTTGGAGCGTTGGGAGATCATTCTTAAGTCGTCTGCAGGCATTCTCTGTGGATCTAACTGCCATGATAGATAAGGGAAATTTAGTGGATATAGTATACTTAGATTTTCAGCAAGTATTTCACAGGGTTCCACATCAGAGATTGATGGTTGAGGTTAGGAATCTTAGAGCAGGATTTAAAATAGGAGGCTGGATAGAAAGCTGGCTTAAGAGCAAGAGACAAAACTGAGCCATTGCTGGAAACTATTCCAGCTGGAAAGAGGTCAAAAGTGTAATATCCCAGGGCTCATTTTAAGCACCTCTGCTGTTCATAAGCTGAATTAATGTTTTGCATGGAGGGTACTGATAGCAAGGGGCCAGATTCACCCCTGCTGTAATTCCATTGGCTTTATTGATCCTTCACCAATGCTGACTCTGTCGTAAGATCTCCAAGTGTGCACAGTGGCAAACTGGATACTGGGTTGTGTTGGCAAAAAGGAGGTACTGGGAGGGAGTAAGGTACTTCGTGGACTCCGTCTGAATACTGTGTGCAGCTCTGAGAATAGTCCTACAGGAAGGAGATTTTTGTCTCAGAGGTTGCAATGTGGGTGAGAGAGGATACCATGAAAGGATGAGTGAAGCAAGATAACCTGAGACTCTCTGCCCCTCTGAACCCCTTCCCAGGACAGAGCCCATGACTTAAGAGTACAATAGGAGTAAAAATCAGGGTCATGGATTTATACTGCAATGATGAACATGGCATAGGCAGGTAGAGCATGAGATTAGATTAGCAAAACTTGGCCTCTGATTTACTGTTCCTACATCTTCAATTCAAACATGGTGAGAAAACAAATAGCACGTAAGCTCCTGTCCAAGCAATTTAAATGAGATCGATCCCTGACTAATGAGGAAGGGCAGCAAATGAGATTGTGGGGGGCCCGTTTCTACTGTATGTGGCACATGGTTGGCTTCATAACACCAGTTAAAGGGGTGGCTCACACACATTAATCTAAAAATTGGCATCACCAGCTTCTGCAGGCTTCAATGAAGTACTTTCTGGTGCATGGGGTCCCTTTTATGTCTCTTCAGCTCCTTATCCTGGCTTAGCTCACTGCAAAACTTGCCCCATAAGGACTCACCATCCTTCTTTCCACTAACACTGTCCTTGCTATAGACCTTTCAGCTGAAGGTCTGATTAGATTCTCCCCCTGCGTCCCCCACTGCACGTGTCCACAATACCCGCTTAGCAATCATTTAGTCATCACACTCACAGCCCATTTAGAGCTGACACTGATCGGTGTAATTCATTGTGTCCCGCAGGGTCACCAACAATACAAAATATTTTCTTCATTCTTGCCCTGAAGTTTAAGAAGAACCAAAAGGGCAGTTTCCATAGTGCAGATGATAGCACGAATACGTTGTTGTTGATTTCTTGCAATGAAAGTGATATTTCTCTGTGAAAATTTGGGCTCTGCAGGGTAGTCCTGATAAAACAAGAGCCACCAGTGATGGAAAACAGAGTCAGACATAGATATATTTTATTTATACAGAATTCCAATGTATGCTGGGAGCCTCACAGACCAAGAGCAGGGCAGGTCCCCACATGCAGTCTAAATAAAGGTGGGACACTAGAGGTGAATACAAAAAATACAAATGGGTAGACTAGGGAAAGGAAAGACAGGATCCCAATAAGATCAGGTGCTTCCTTAAATAGTTTTGCATGGGTAGCAATATATCAACAGGCATCCACATGTTTGAGGCCTTTTCCAGACAGAACTTGTTGAGATTCTAAAGGGTACACCTCTGCCAAGGGGGGGGATGGTGATTTTGGCAAGTGGGGGCACCTCTCTCTTCCCCAGCCTTTGACAGCTCTTGGATTTGGGGGTGGAGGGAGAGTCCTCAAACTAGTCCCAGATCCACATGGCTAAGTGAGAAGCAGCTGCTAGACCCATCAGATCTCTCCCTATTCCTCCCAATAAAATGTGCAGCCTAATAACTGTCCCTGAAATAGCCAAACCACGGCAATTTTAGACCATCGTGCTGCAAAGGCAGGAGGAAATTTCTCACGTTACTCCTCCTTTGGGGGCTTCCTGCAGCAAGAAGAGTGGCCTAGATGAAAGGGATTGGGGTGGTGTTGACCCATGTAGGAAGGAAGCCAAGGAAACCTCAGACAGAGAGAAAGGAGGAGACAGACCTATTTGGGACATAAGAAAAACATGAGTCCGAAAGAACACCTCATCAAGCCCTAGACTAGAGTATGCCTCCTGTATCAACTGCTTGAGAGCAGGGAGAAGGGGGAAGGAAAGAGAAGGGGAGAGATGGAAATTGGGCAAATTAGAGGGAGAGACATTCTAATGAAACTATAACATGAGCCTGAGATCTGTCTTTCAGCACCTCATGTTTTCACTCCAAATGGCTTCATTTCTGGAATTTTCTTGTTCCATGAGCTTGGCTGGGTTAGTTGCTCCTTTAGCGCCAGTCAGAGCAAGCTTTCTGTAGGAAAATGGCCAGGGATGGAGAAGGAGACAGGTACTCAGAAACCCCTAGGAGCCCGTAGTGGAAAACACTAGGTTGTGTCAAAACTTGTCCTTATAATTAGTGATCGCAGTGAGCCATACAAGAATGTGAGGCCTCTCTGAACTATGTGGAACTCTGTCTGGAAAGCTCAAAAGAACAAGCTTTCTCTCACCAGAATGCCACTACTTCCTGCTTCAGGTCAGGAATTCTGGGAGAACAGGTTTTCTCATGGTCTTCCAGCACTTCCGCCTCTGGAAGGCACCGGGAAGTGTGGAGGGAGCAGTGAAAATAAAATGTTTTAAAAAAATTAGCCAAAAATGTTGACCTTCTAAAAAGTTTGAAGTTTATTTGAGTTTTGGCCAAAGTTCAGGTTGCTTCTTGTTCTACCCAAAGCCTTTTCACTCACCCTGTTTATAATCTGTGAGATGAATAAATCCGTGTTCAGTCACCTCCAGACCACACAATTTGGTTAGATTCCCACCTTGCTGCGAATCGTTACCCACCTTCCAGTTACCCCTTTGCCTATGGACTCCATCATGCAGTCAGCAGCATGGATACCTCAAGCCCTGCTTAGCAGCCCTCCGCTACACTATGGAGTGTCTCTGGGAAATTGTGCTGCATGATAGGCTCTTGGGCTCCAAGTGGTGCTGGCAGACTGGGAGCAGAAGTCACCAGGAACATCAGGGAAAGGAGGGCCAGATTGAGGCATAAGCACGATAGGGCTCATAGGACCCCCATTTCTGGAGTCAGGGATTGAACTGGACTCTTAGCTTTCATTTAAATGTGTGATTTGGGCCACTGTGTTTACAAGGAAAAGTTTGAAAATGTGTAACGTATGCAGAGATGTCTGCCTGAGTCTGCAGACAGCCTGAAACAATAGCCCTGAGAGGGATGAACTGCCCCATGCATCTCAATGGGATGTTAACTCCAAGACCCATTGCCCAGGGCAGGGGCTGCCAACACTACCCCAGCAGAGGATACTTTGTCCTACAGAAGAGTACAGTGGGTCTGTCCATCCCACCCATCCAAGCAGATAAATCCTGGCTGCTGGGGTAAGTACTGGGGGACCCCTTGGTGCTAGTACATGCTGCAGCCCCTAAGTCTGGAATGGGGGAGGGGGAATATCATTGACATGCCAACTGGGGACTGAGGCCATGGCATGGTCCAGGGACAAGGGCGGGGCAGACTCCTGGAAGGATGTTGGGAGCCCATGCCTCTGCTGCTGCCTCTAGAGCAGGGTTGCATGCAGGGAAAAGGTCAGGGGTGTGACCAGTTGGGGCCCTGCGTCATGATGTGCCCTGCATAATCCAGCCTTGAGTGAAAGTCATGCTGTGGGGGGAGCTTGGGAAGCCAAACCTTCGCTGTTGCTAACGGAGAAGTCTCAGGTCGGGTTTTTAAAAAGCCAGTCCCTCTCCCACCAAGGAACCAAGTACCAGGAGCTCTGCTGTGGCGTCACGGTACCCATGTGCCTCTCTGTGTCATTCAGAAGAGGCAGTGGGGCGGGGGGGGATGTGCACCATCCACCATTGGAATGAAGCCTGGGAGAGTCACCGTCCCCGTGTGGCTAAAGATGAATGGGTTTCCCAAGAGAATTCGTCTCAGGGCAACAGTAAGTCTTAGACTGGCCCACCCAGAATACAGGCACTATCTGTATAGTCTAAAGGGTCTATGTGTAGCAGCCAGCAGCATAGTGTCTACACGCCAGAGTTATGTGGTGCTTTCATTACTGGAAACAAAGTGCTGGAGTGATTGAGGTTTTGGGGTGCTGGGGAGGGCAAAGGCAAAGAGAGGCATGCAAAACTTCAGCGCCAGAAGTGGATGCAATCCATGTTCCTGGGGAGACTGGGCAAAGGGACGTCCCAGAAGCTTTGAGCCTGGTGCATAAAGCGGCCTCCTGGTTGCTCCCAGATTTATCGGGATTATCCATCTCAGCAATAGGATGCCGTTAAGTGTCTGATTACTGTATTGTTAAAGCACTGTCTGAAATCTGACTACTGCACGGCCCCCCGAGGGAGCCTTCCCCCTCCCCCTTCCGCCACTAACAATCCAGAAAAATCGCAAGTGGGATCTGGCGGCAGCAGCACTTTCCAATCAAGTGAAAACTGGCTGGAAAATCAAATCAACTAGTAAAGTTCCTGTGAAAAGCAACTATATCTCTTTAAAATCGCCCCTTTTGGGAGGGTTGAACTGAATGGCAATTGCAGCTGATGTAAAACAAACCGTTTCTCCTCTCTGAGCCCCCTCCTGCCAGACTGACGAGTCTGAGGGAGGCAGACGCTCTCTGAAGACTATTTTCCTCAGTTCAAATAAATTCACTTTCAAATAATGTGTAATTAAATGTGTGGTATTGAATTAATGTTTTATTCTGAGTGCTTTGGCAGCAGGGGACTCAGGGGCCTGGCTGGTGGAAAGAAAACACGCTCACCAGAAAGCCTCCTGTCCCCTCTCTGATTCCCTTTTCCTCCCGCCCCTGCCAGGAATCCCTATTCCCACTTCCAAGAGCCGCTGGAGTCAAGGAGCCGCTGCCACTTCACATTCGATCTCATTTACGGTACCTCGTGGGGTAGCTCCCAGACTCTGGACCAGCACAAAGGTGTCCGCAGCTCAATACCCTCCTCTTCCTCAGCCCTGATCCCACTCCATCTCCTGCAGGGGTTTGGCTTCTTGCCCACATGACTCCCTCCCATGTCGTTAACCCTGTGTGCCAAAAGCCGTGCACACTTTGGGATAGGAGCCCAAAGCATCACTTCAGCAGAGGCAAAGAAGTTGACGATATCCATAGTGCGCTGTGATATATCCACTGGATATATGTGGAAATACATGAAGCTCAGCGGACAGGCTGGACTTCGGAGTCTGGTTTCAGCAGGAAGTTATTCGTGGGGGTGGAGAGATCTATGGAAACCTTTATGCTGTTTTCATGTCTGTTGCCTGTAGCTTTGACAAGGCTCAGGTCAGATCACAAGTGCTTTTGCAATCCCCTTGGGGTTTAGCAATGTTTTTAGTCACGAGGAGCTGCAGAGGAGAGGGACCTTGCAGTGACACGCTTGTGTGATGTGGCAGGGAAGAGTTCAGGGCTCGGCAACCAGATGGAGCAACTAGGGGCAAGTGAGACGGAAGATCTGCGCGCGTAGCAGGAGCAAGGTTTTAAAAACAAGGGCTGTTTTAAAGAGATTCTTGAAATGACTGTGGTGCCAATGGACCTGTTTGTGAGTGGGGGTCAGCTGGCCATGCTGTTTCACATGGATGAAAGGCTAACATCATGATAGAGTCTAGAGAGCTGAGTTTCTGGGAGGGCACAGGGCAAGGCAATGGCTGTAGCCAAGGCAAGAGGAAAACGTGGGACAAGAATTTCAGCAGCAGTGGTATCCGTGGGCCATGTTGCAGCGGTGACCAGCAAAACTGCAGTCTGAAGAGAGAGATCTAGATTTGTTCCTTGGGAAGGAAGGGGTGGGGAAAGGGAGCTGTGGTGAAAGGCAGAGACATGGCATTCAGATCAACCGAAACCAGGTTGGGATGGGCAACCATGTAGGACAAAACAGACTTTTCCTGCCCCTCAAGTTTGACGTGTTCTCCTCAGTGATGATGTTGGCCATTGACATCTGAGCACAGATGAGGCGTATGTGTGATTTTACTGTGACTGATCTCAGGGACAATAATCAGAAAAGGTGTGAGTGTGGCAGGTGATCTTTTGTTGAAACAGTTCTGCCAAGCTACACGACTGACTGCGGAGGCGAATTTGCTTTTTAATGATGGGAATTTGCCACTGTGCAAGAATCCAGATGCACACCAGGGTTGGAGGCCTCCATTATTTATTACTACAGTTGCTGACAAAATCTGCGGTGGATGATCAACAGGAATCCTTGGTTTGACGTGGCTACATTGTTTTCTTTTCTTTCTGGAATTCCCCAGATAGGGAGGAGATCTTGCAGAGTTCTGCAAATAATTACAGATTTCAACTGAGAATCCGCAGAGCGCCCAATAACCCTGGGTTACTTTATGCTATTTCCTTTTATAAGATAATTAGCAGGCAGGTCCTGTTCACAAGTATGGCACGTATCGTTTTGGAATGGATGTGAAGGGTTAGGAATTTATTTATTTTTTAATACACTCCGCTTGTGCCTTTTTTTTTTTTTTTAGAAAAAGAAGCAAGGCCTTGCTGTAAGATAAACAGAAATATTCTCTTGAAATAATTTTAACTGTTCTTAATGAAAATGAGGGTTTCGTTTTGGGTTTAAACTTTTTCAGCTGCACTTTGTGCACCGCACTGGCTTTCATCTCCTTCCGGGTACAAATCAAGATATTGGTTTTAAATCTGGCTGCTTTAGAGTCAGCCTCTCACCCTGTGTGTTATTGTGACAGCAGAGCTCAGATGAGATGCGTTGGCTGCGGGGCCTTACAGGCGTCTCCAGAGGTGGTGGAGACATGGTGTTCTCAGAGAACAGTCTTACGTTGCGAAATTGCTCCCTCTGTTCTCATCCTCTCTGGAGTCTGATTTTACTGGCACATCTTTTCAGTCAAGCACGATAGGTGTAAATAAATCTAGGGGGAGCCTACTGCAGTAGTATCTAAAAGTTCCAGGCATGGACCAGGAACCCATTGTGCATTTGTTCTGTACAAACTCAGAACAGAGACAGTTTCTGCCAAAGACTTTACAATCTGTGTAAGACAATAGATGACGGGTGGAGGAATACAAGGAAACAATAGGATAGTGTTGGTCAGTATGACAGGCAGTGGTCTCAGCACACCAGCTTCTTAACTGTTGTCAAGGCTTGTATAGGCTTGGGGGCAAAGGCTTTTTAGAGAGGGCTTTGAAGGAGGACAATGAGGTTGCATTGTGGGTTTCGTATGGGGAGCCCCTCTAAAGTATGGGGGGCAGCATAGAAGAAAGCATGAAGGTGCTTATTTGAAAAATTAACAAGTAGGTGATGAAGGGTGGCACCCATTGCCTGACTGGAAATGGGAGTCAACTTTTTGATAATGTGGGAGAGATGATAGGTCTCATGGGGATGGGCTGTGAAGGGCCTTGAAAGTGAAGACAAGGCGCTTATGTTTGATGCAATGAAGAAAGGGGAGCTAGTGGAGGGATGCGGTGAGTGGGTGTCAGGATCAAATTGACAAGTTAGGAAAATGATCTTTGCAGCAACCCTTTGGAGGTGAGAGCACAAGATGGTCTTTGTCCAGGCCAGAGAAGAAGATTGCTGTGATCGAGCCGCAAGATGATAAAAGCTTAGATTAGAGTGTTAGCTAGGCAGATGGATAGAAAAGGCTGTATCTAGATGTCATGCAAGATTTAGACACAGCCTGGATGAGAGGCTGTAGAGAGAGGGCTGAGTGAAAAATGATGCCCAGGTTACAGAGATGATGGTGGTGTTATCCATAGTGACTGAGAAAGAAGGGAGAAAAAGGGCTTTGATACATGTGGTTTCTAGAGCTCAGAAAGTCTATTTATGGGAGAGTTCCAACCCAGTTTTGCAGGCTCAAGAGAGTTACCCTAGGTTGGGGTACAAATTGCATCTTTTTGGTGCTGTTCTGAACCAAGTCTCTGACCCTTTTGATGTTTATCGTCCATCACTATTTTAGACATGAACGCCAGCAGGACGTCACACAACCCTGAATGGTATTTGGACAAACCCCTAATGTAGGATCTCAGCAAAGAGTAAGGGGCCAGGCACAGGGAAGAGCTGTCAAGGAGCAGATGTAGAACCTCCTCCAAAAGGCAGTCAGTGGCCAGGCTAGGTACTGTACCACCAGAAGAGGAATGCAGCCTATTTATTATCCTCCTGGACCAGAGGAACCGCGTGTGTGTTCCTCCATCATAGACAATATGGACCTTATTCTCCTCACACTTACATCAGCTTTATGCCAGTTGACACCATTTTACTCCATTGATTTCAACAGAGTTACTACAGATTTACACCAGTGTGAGTGGAGAATCAGACCACATGCAGTTAGCAAATTAGTAACCTTTTTTCATTAGGAAAAAAGCCTAAGTTAGAGAGTGGTTTAATACACTGCCGACTGTGAGGCTTTTTGATCCTGTCCTACCACATGCTTTTGTGGGTTCAGGTATCTTGGGTAACTCATCAGCATAATTGATTGGCGCCTGTACAATTTGAAATGCACTCTGCTGGCTAGTTACATGTCTTAATTACACAAGATGTAGTGCAAATTCTGATCTTTATAGTTGATTTTAATAGTCACGGTGCATGTAAGTCACATTGGGCTGATTCACAAGAATTATTGTCACAGTTACTCATGGAAGAAATTAGTGAATAACGAATACTTCTGAGAACTTTACCTTTTGGTGAACAGAGAAAAAGACCACATTCACAGAATAAATGATGTGTTGCAGCAAATTACTCATCCTTAGGGAAAACTGTCACCCATTAGTATTATATATATATAGTGCTGAAAGTGTAAACCAGGCTTTGGAAGTGCATAGAAAAGACAAGGACCCTGCCATAAAGAGCTTGTGATGGAACTCAGGAGATCAAGAAGTCAGCTTTAAAATGGGTTTTAAAGAGTGAGAGGAACGGGGCATAGGGGGTGGTTTCGACAGGATAGAGTGACCAAGTCAAGAGCGGGAGGAGGTACGAAGGGGGCCCGATGGGAAGGGATGCATTGTGGCAAATGAAAGCAGAGATGTGGGTTGAGATGACACTGGGCAAAGCCTGTAAGGTGAGGACCGGGAACATGAACGCGACATCCAGGAAGAGCAGAAGCCAGTGAGGGGATTTGAGATGGTCACCTCCATAGCAGGAGGAGAAGATAATGATGTACAATGGGAGGCGAAAAGAAAGAGAGGGGAGAGATTTCCATAGATTTGTTCTATGTTTCCCCAAATGAGATGCATGTTATCTATGAAACGGGAGCTGCAGGATACAAAATCGGTTAGCAAATACATACCAGCAAACAGGGCCCTTTTCATGATAGTTGAAGATGGATGGTGTGCGTGCCACACAAATCAATTTCAGTCCAGTGAGAATAAACAGCCCAGACCAGTAGCCTTGGGATAGCTTTCTGTGCTGCTTATATAGTTTGATGCCTATTCCTAGCAGCTGTTTACTGTGCCTATGATTCTATCCACCCATCTACCTACCATCCTAAACATGCCTGCCACACTTATCACCATAATATCTGTATCAACCTTCCAACATACCATAATGTCCTTTGCTTGAAGGACATTGGAGTTGGGAGGTCTTAAAAGGAAAATGGGGGCATCTTAAGGGGCATGGAAAACACCCAGAAATTAAAAAAAACCAAACCAATGAGAATGAAGAGTGATTTGAAAGCGTGTAAATAATCAGAAAAGTGGCCATGTGAAAAGGAGACTATGCAAGATTCTGATTTATCCTCATCAAACTGTTGCAGTTATATATTTTTTCCTGCCTACCAGACTGTAAACTCCACTTGGGATCTGAAAAGAATCAAGCTTGGCTCTTTCTGCCTCTTATATGATGAATTTATCTTGCCCCCCAAAAGCTGTATTGGTTCTGCAGGGCTCATAAGAGTAAAATATGGTTGTCTGGAATAACAGTAGGTGTGAGTCAGAGACACAGGGAATAAAGATAGGGCATACCAAGGTGCCATTTGTAGACAGTCATTTTTTCTGACCAAATGCTCTTTCAGCCATATTGCAAACGGTTTGTTGGAGGTTATATAAGATCTCACGGCAGAACCAAGGTCCCTACCCTTCTGCCTAGTGTCTCATGGAAGCGGAAATTCTGTTGTGATGGTGAGCACACCTCCTACTGCTTACCCAACTCTAACACTTTTAAATCTAAGGCTAACTCTAACCTCCTGTTGGGCATTTTGCGGTTAGGTTCGTGCACCGTTCACAAAGGTAATGGGAGAAGGCAACAATGTTTTCAACAAATTAATTCTTGGTGGACAAAGAATATGACTGAAGGGTATTTGTCCATTGTCTATCTTTTTTTACATTGCTTATCACCATAGCAACTTAGCGATTGTGGGACCAGAATTGTGAGATGTTACCGTGATTATGGCAACTAGTTCAATGCTCTGTGTTAGCATCTGTCCTTGTAGGTATAGCATGGCCTTGAATGAGTTCTTATAGTGCTGTTGAGTCCGGTTATTTTCCTGTCAATTATTATTGTGGTTCTTGCCTAGATTCCTCTTTTGGATTGTCTGACTAGCTTTCTTTTGTAAATTAACGGTATATGGAGAAGAAAAAAAAAGAGCATGGGGCTTGCGGGAAGGCCATTTGCATACACCTTGTTAGCAAGGCTGACCGCAACCCAGCAGAGACAGATAAACAGATTTAGTACACCCACGTGTGCCTGGAACAGCAAACAGCAGCTGTTTATCAGGCAGCACTCAGCTTTTGCCAGGAGGAGGTAAATAGCTTTATTCAGATGAACCTCCCATGTGTCCTTGCAACATAGTGTCTTTGGTGGCAACTCCGGCTGCCTTATTAATTACAAGTTACAGTGTAAAATGGGGTAGTGAAGACCAGATCAAAGGATAGCCGAACGAGGTCCCAGTCATTCAATTCCAGGCTGTATTTCATTGCTTTATATTTTAAACCCATGCTGACACAGCAAGGTAGGACCAAACACAGCCATGAGCCCTTTGTGTCTCCAAGAACTTCGCGTAAGCTGCACCAGCTCAGTCCTATGGCATTTGAAAATGTTATCTAGTATTACTCCACATGGGCCAAAACACCACTATGCAAAACTGTGGCCATTCTGGGATCAGGGGGAAGCAAGATCAGCAAACATTTCCTTCCTGATCCCCAGAAAGGGTAGCCAACTGTTCCCAAGCACAAAACTGATTCTCTGTTAGCTTATTAAATTTTATAGAGCCATTCAGTTTTTATTAAATCCATTAAAACTACTTGATACCACCACCTCAACAGGACATCCACCTCATGTGCTCATTGTAATATAGCACTGATATAATAGGCATCGCAGAAACTTGGTGGAATGAGGATAGGGACACAGCAATAGCAAGGTACAAAATATATAGGATTGACAGAGTAGGTCACACTGGGGAGGGAACGGCATTGTATGTGAAAGAAAGCATAGAGTCAAATAAAGGTAAAAATCTTAAATCAATCGAATTGTACCATAGAATTGCTATGGATAGATAATGCTTGAACAATAAGAATATAGCAGTAGGAATATACTGACCAGGATGGTGACAGTGATTATGAAATGCTAAGGGAGATTAGAGAGACTAAAAAGGGAGAAAACCCAATAATAATGGGAGATTTCAACTATCCTCATATTGACCGGTACATGTTGTCGGAGAAAAATAAATCCTCACTCTCAGGTTGGAATGCAACAAAATCAGAGACAGCTTTATTTCAAGCAATTGCCAGGGAAGAAATACAGCTGACAGAGAGCATCTCTGCCTCAGTTTCTTCAAAGTACAAACAATAAGCCACAAATATTTATACTCTTTCATGGAATGCATTAATGAAAAACATCTGCAATTTATTTGTTATGTCCTGCCCATTCTATTATTTTTTTACTTCTGTCTCACTTCTGTTCTCACAACATCATTATCTTCAAGGTTAGGTCACATTGACTCTGTGTTGTTTCCCCACCCGCTTCAGACACAGAGTCTGATTTCCCAAGTCTCGCGTTATGAGACTTCAGAGTTAGTTAGACCGTGCTCTGTCTTGACATAACTGAGGGGCCTATATTCAAATCCTTTAACCCTTGTTTCCACAGTGTGTTAGTCCTGCAAGCCATAAGGGATGGGGCGAGTCTTAATTTAGCCCTAAGTAGAGCACAGGATCTGGTTCGAGAGGTAAATATAACTGAACCGCTCAGTAATAGTAACCATAATGTAATTAAATGTAACGTCCTTGTATGGGGGAAAATGCCAAAGAAAGCCACCATGGTAGCATTTAACTTCAAAAAGGAGAACTACACAAAACTGAGGCAAACTAGTTAAACAAATTAAAAGGAGCTGTCACAAAGGTGAAATGCCTGCAAACTGCATAGAGACTATTTAAAAACACCATAATAAAGACTCAAACTAAATGTATACCCCATAAAAAGAGGACCAAAATATGCTGCAAAGGCTAAAGAGCAGAGTAAACAAGGTGATTAGAGGCAAAAAGACATCCATTAAATATTGGAAGTCAAATCCTAGTGAGAAAAATAGAAAGTAGCATAAACTCTGGCAAGTCAAGTATTAAAGTATAAATAGGCAGGCCAAGAAAGTATGAGGAGCAATTAGCTAAAGACACAAAAACTAACGGCAATTGTTTTAAGTACATCAGAAGCTGGCAGCCTGCCACTGGATGATGGAGTTGCTGAAGGAGCACTTAAGGAAAACAAGGCCATAGCAGAGAAAATACATGAATTCTTTGCATCAGTCTTCGCTGCAGAGGATATGAGGTAGCTCCCTACACCTAAGTCATTCTTTTTAGATGACAAATCTGAGGAACTATCCCAAATTGAGGTGTCAATAGAGAAGGTCTTCAAACAAATTGATCAACTAAACAGTAATAAGTCACCAGGACCACCAGATGGAATTCACCCAAGAATTCTGAAGGAACTCATATAAATAGCAGAACTATTAACTGGGAATGTAACCTATCACTTAAATCAGCCTCTGTACCGAATGACTTGGGGGTAGCTAATATAATGCCTGTTTTTAAAAAAGGCTCCAGAGGCGAACCTGTCTATTAGAGGTTGGTCAGCCTAACTTCAGTAGCAGGCAAATTAGTTGCGACTATTGCAAGGAACAAAATGATCAGAAATGTATATAAACAGGATATGTTACATAAGAATAGCCATACGGGAAAAGAGTCAACATGACTTTTTTAAATCATGCCTCACCAATTAGAATTCTTTGAGAAGGTCAACCATGTGGGCGAGAGTAATCCAGTCCAATCTAGTGTACTTCCAGAAAGCCTTTGACAAGGTCCCTCACCAAAGGCTCTTAAGCAAAGTAAGAAGACATGGGATAAAAAGGGAGGGTCCTCTCATTGATCAGTAACTGCTTAAAAGATAGGAAACAAAGGATAGGAATAAATGGCCCGTGAAAACTGACCATTTTCACAGTGGAGAGAGCTAAATAGCAGGGTCCCCCAAGGAGCTGTACTGAGAGATGTGCTGTTCAGCATATTCATAAATGATCTGGAAATGGGGGTGAACGGCGAGGTTTCAAAATGTGCAAATGATACAAAATTACTCAAGATAGTTAAAGTCCAAAGCCAACTGTGAAGAGTGGCAAAGGGATCTCACTAAAGTGGGTGACAAAATAGCCGATAAAATTCGGTGTTGAATGCAAAGTAATGCACATTGGGAAAAAATAATCCCAGTTATACATACAATGTGATGGGGTCTAACTTCGCTGTTCCCACTCAAGAAGATCTTGGCGTCAGCGTAGCTAGTTCTCTGAAAACATCCACTCAATGTGCAGTGGCACTTAAAAAAACCTAACAGAATGTTAGGCACCATTAGGAAAGGAATAATAGAAAATATCATAATGCCACTGTATGAATCCATGGTATGCCCTCACCTTGAATATAGTGTGCAGTTCATGTTGCCCGATCACAAGAAAGATATATTAGAATTGGAAAAGGTACAGAGAAGGGCAACAGAAATGATTATGAGTATTGAACAGCTTCCATATGAGGAGAGATGAAAAAGACTGGAACTGTTCTGCTTAGAAAAGAGACGACTCGGGGGAATGTCATAGAATCATAGAATCGTAGGACTGGAAGGGACCATGAGAGGTCATCTAATCCAGTCCCCTGCATAGAGGGTCTATAAAGCATATATAGAGTTCCTATAAAGGGTACATAGAGGGTATATAGAGGTCTATAAATTCATGAATGGTGTGGAGAAAGTGAATAGGGAGGTATTATTTACCGCTTCACATAACCTAAGAATTAGGGGTCACCCAATGAAATTAATAGGCAGCAGGTTTAAAACAAACAAAAAGAAGTACTTCTACACACAATGCACACACAGTCAGCCTGTGGAACTCATTGCCATGAGATGCTGTGAAGGTTTAGAGTGTAACTAAGTTTTAAAAAGTTCGTGGAGAATAGATCCATCAATGGCTTTTAGCAAAGATGGTCAATGATGCAACCCGATGCTGCTGTCATCTCTAAACCTCTAACTGCTGGATTCTGGGACTGAACAACAGGGATGGATCACTCAAAATTGCCCTGTTCTGTTCATCCCCCTGAAGCAACTGGCACTGGCCACTGTCAGAGACAGGATACTGGGCTAGGTTAATCATTGGTTTGACCCAGTATGGCCATTCTTATGTTCCTTAAATTCTTCTTACATATCTTCCCTCTTACCTGAAACTTCCAGTGTGTCCCCTTGGCCTGCTCAGGGACATCACATAGGTTATGATGTTAACAACCCATTGGTAGTTTAAATTACCCACACCAGAGCCCTGCTCCAGACTCCGGATCTTTTCATCCAAAATGTGTATTTTTGTAATGGGACAAACATCCAGTCTGAACTCTGAACTTGAGGGTACAAAATCCAGACCTGAACTTTCCCATGTCTGGTAGTTCAGACTCATTTCATTCTACAGATACAGTAGGTTGGAGCTGCAAATTCTGAGCAAGACCTGGAGGATTCAGAATTGGGTATTTGGTTCAGTTCCAGTTATGTCACCTCTAGTCTAAGGGCTTGTCTTCACTACCCGCCGGATCGGCGGGTAGCAATCGATCTTTCGGGGATCGATTTTTCGCGTCTCGTTTAGACGCGATTAATCGATCCCCGAAAGCGCTCCCCGTCGGCTCCGGAAATCCACCTCATCGAGCGGCGGAAGCGGAGTCGACGGGGGAGCGGCAGCGATCGACTCGCCGCCGTCCTCATGGCCAGGTAAGTCGATTACGATACGCCGACTTCAGCTACGTTATTCACGTAGCTGAAGCTGCGTATCGTAGATCGACCCCCTCCCCTAGTGTAGCCCTGGGCTTAAATCTATTATCTTCCCTCTAGTCTAAATAACCTCAAATGCCATCAGTCTCTGCTCACCTGTAAGCCCCTCCATGCCATGCAGCATCTACACTGGCCTGCATTGGACTCTGTAACTATCTCACTTCAAATAGGGTGACCAGACCTGGATGCTATTCTCCAAAGGAGTATTTCTTTATAAAGTACTAGCGCAGTATCTTTGGACTGCTCTCAATATGAGACAGCCTCCTCTTAGCCCTCTTTCTGGCTGCTGAACAGTAGACCGAGACTTGAAATACTGGGTTAATCACTACACCCAAATCCTTAGTATGTAAACTACAGTGACGGGCCCCATGGAAATACCTTGGTAGACAGAGAAAGAATCTCTATTTCAGTGCCATTAAAATGTTTTTTAGGTTAGGGGCTCTCCCTACCCAAGTGCATCCCTTTACACTTAGACACCTGACATTTCAGATTCTTCTAGGGACCCAGAAACACTGAAACTAAGCCAGACCAAAGAAACCCATACCTGAGCTGCTGTCTTCGACTGTCATTGAGATTTCACACCAGTCGTTTAGGATGTGGCTACCATCCTATGCCTTAATGTTACTAACAGTATTAATATCAGTAACTAACGGTTTTCTACCTAGTGCACAATTAATGAAAAGGTCAATGAGAATTCTCTATAGGGCATTGTTCATTACAAGGCCCATTGCTTATGCAATCTGTCCATAGCTCACTTCCCAAAGACCTGCCTGCGAGACCTGCCTGCGAGCTTCTAATTAGCAGGTTTAATCGTATGGAAGCCATCAGGACATTCCTCTTCCAGTGCATTGGCTTTTTGATACGTTGAGCAGTGCCTGTGCTGTCTCCCCGTGAAGCAGATGTGTATTGAATTGAGTCAGGGTTGATATGGCACTTGGGATGGGCACTTGCAATGGGCTGTAACCTTTTCTTCTTGATGGCGTGCTCCAGCTGACTCAGCACAGCCACCAAAAGTGCTGTCTCAGTGTTGTTTTACCTTCCATATAGACCGGCACAACATGAAATCTGGGCACCAGAGGATGCTGCCTACTGAGTACAGAGCCTTCCTGCCACCTTGGCAAAGGGAGCTGGAAGAAAGGATACAAAAGCAACTTGCTATGGAGGAAAGTGGGAGCACGTAAACAGAGGGTCGCATTATGGCTGCCCTTCTGTGGGAGAGAGAAGGGAACACATTACCACACGGGACGGCCGCAATGAGGCCACATTTGGTCCATGAGCACAAGGGAGGGATCACTAATGCTGCCATCACCCTGCCTCCGGCACACTAGGGCTCAGCTGGGGAGAGTCCGTGGTGCACCGGTGCCTTAGTGAAGTAGCTGGCTCTGGGGAATGCACTCCCCCAGGATCTGCTCCTGGCCTGGATGGGCACAACGCTTCCAGACATTGCTGCTGTGGTTGGGCACCTCTTCCTCCCAGCCCCACACTGCTCAGGCCCTTGGAGCCATAGAAGAGCCCTTTGGAAGCACGGGGACCCATACATGATGCGGTGCAGAGGCTACAGGAGCCATCTTTTGGGTGAGATATGGAAACAGTGCTTGGCGCACTGTGGTCATTAGCTTGCCAGGTCACTTGCCCCAACAGAAGGCACCGAGGGGCAGATTTTCAAAGGCATTTCTGTGTCTAAAGGTGCAGCTAGGTGCCTAATTGGATTTTCAGAAGTGCCCACGCAGGCTAGGCCCTTAAATCCCATTGATTTCAGCCAGAGTTAGGTGCCCAACCTGCCTTGCCTCTTTTGAAGAACTCGCTAGGTGCCTATCTGCACCTTTAGGCACCTAAATACCTTTGGAAATCTGGAAATCGATACTGCAGCGATGGGTGCTATATAAAGACCTAAACAGATGGAGCATAAGCCACAGTGTCCCAGCTAAATTCCTATTGGTTTGCTTCTTCCTGCATTTCAGTGGATATTTTCTTTCACTTCCTTTCATAAATTAGGTCAGATCCTGCAGCCTTCACTGAAGTGAAGAGGCTCACTGAAATCAAATTGATCCCTGGTGTCAATGAAATCATACTGATGATGAGCCTGCACCTGTAGAAATGTTCATGGGAGTGAGGGTTGCAGGATCGGGCTCTTACGTAGCATTGCTGGGTGCTGCTAAATTGCTGACACTTCCTGCCCAGAACTTGACGAAAAAGTCAGTGCTTTCTCTCCTCCCAGGTCATTTTCCTCCTTTTGACCCACCGGGGTCAGGCACCCAAATATCTCTCTTGCGCTTTGGGATTTAAACCAGCCCAAAAGCTCTATGCAAAACTCACTCAAAACACTCAGATTTCATCTGGTCTGGCATCAAAACCATGTGAAACTGCAACATGTCATGAATGTGGTGCCAGAACATATATCATATCCAGCTTTGTTCCAAACAGACCCAAAACAACATGCGAGATTCAGCTGAAAGTTTCCTGAACCTTAGGGGACATCCTGTTAAACCTGCTGTGAGTTTTAGCAAAAACCGGATGACTTTCAAGTGCTTTCCTTGCTGATGTTTTGCGCAGCTCTAGCTCCACTCCTGCGTGGCTGCATCCCTTGTAGGGTGCATGCGAAAAGGGAGCGAGCTTGTAAAGCGCTAGAAATGTAACTAGTTGTTGTCCGTTCCCTGCATTAACCTGGATTCATTCTCCCCTCCCCATCAACCCATTCTCTGCAGATGTTCAGCATATTAAGAGGAGAGACATCGTTCTGAAAAGGGAACTGGGAGAAGGTGCCTTCGGGAAGGTGTTCTTGGCCGAGTGCTACAACCTTAGCCCCACCAAGGACAAGATGCTGGTGGCAGTGAAGGTAAATCTCTAGGGAGCATGGAGCAGAATGTAGTGTAGCCTGAACAGCAAGGTATAGCTGGTTGATACTGTGTGGGAAGGATAGGAAAGGGTAGGTGGGGAAGGTTTATCAGATGCAGTAGATTGTGGTAAATTCACGTAGTCACATAAAATTTCAGCATTTTCCTTCAAGGGCATTTATTCTTACCAATGCCAAAACCTCCTTTCCTTTCCTGTTGATCTGGCCATGAGGCACAAGGAGAAGCGGCACTGCACTGGTCTGGAAGCTAAAGCTGACATGCAGCTGCAAAAACAATGTATGGAATTCACCTGCCCTCTTCGAGAGACTGTGAGCCCTCCCCCGCCTCCTTTTGCTCAGCCTTTTGTTTTATCTTTTGCTGCAACTGTACATGAGAAGTTGAGGCAAAGAGGCCTCCGCAAAACACACATGCAAAAAACCCCACCGAAATACAGTTTTCTGGGATGATCTGCAAGATCCTCCAAGGACCACTTCCAGCGGAGATCTGCTCCTACCAGATTGGTCACACAACTCCAAACTAAAGGACTTCCAATAGAGGCCAGTTCAGCATGGCTTCTACTGTCTCAATCAGCTGCTGCGTACACCCCTTAAGGGTCCTTTTGAGAGACTCAGGACACATTTGCACAGCAAGTCCAGGCCTCGGGTGGAGGAGTCTGCTTAGTGGCTAATTGTGCTTTTCATATCAAGTGGCACCAGTTGGCATATACATCATAATCCACTGTGGTAACTGCGGCCATGTAAATCATTGTAAGTGGTTTTGAATTTGAACTGATACCTTACAAAGAAGAAACACCATCTCTCTCTCTCCAGAACCCCAGAGATAACCTGTTCCCAAAGAAAGCATTGTTTTTATCAACCTTTTAAGAACATTTGTTAAGCTCACTTTTCCTGGTATGTTCTGGTCCCGAACTGCAAGGTGCTACCCTTTCGCCCTATGCTAGAGAGATGTATAGAATAACTACACACATGATTAATTATCTGAGAGCGTGGCTTGTGCCATGGTGTGAACCTTGTTCCCCGACTTGTGCCTGCCGCTCAACAATATCCAACCCTTACGGCATATAAACAACGCATCCACAATCTCTTAGGACTCGACTGAGTTCCATTTGCTTGTAGGCAGTAGTGGTATCTCGACTGTCTCCCGCTAACTGTTGTTACAAACGTACATCTCCAGAATGCCTTTTGTCATGGTCACAAAGCATTTTACACAAGACTGACTTCGCCACCTCTGAAATGCGCCCAGCTTCAGTATGCAACACAACAGCTGTTTGACATCCGATGGCACAAGAACGGGAAAGAAGAATGTAGCCAGTTGAAGCCACAAGGGGAGTTTAGGGAGCAAGTTTAGGTAGTTATGCAAAATCTGAACCCAGGCCGGTAGAGCTTAACATCAGTCCTCCTTTACAAAATGCCAGAGGGTCTTTAATTACCGCAAGTGACCAAGGCTTCCTGTTTCACATCCCAAAACCTACCCCCTGCAGCATCACACCCCATAGGCCTGCACTGGCATTTGTTCAGTGATGGGTTAGATGGAAGAGTGCCACCTCCTGGAGCATCAATACAACTTGCAGCACCCTGGGTTTTCTTGGAGCTCTCGCAAGTGCACACAGACTCAGCCTCCTGAGAACTGACTGTGATGGCAAAGAGGTGGCCGCAATAATGAAACCCCTGTAGGAAAGGGGTTTCATTATTCAGTAGCACGGGCAGTTGGTTTATACTGGCGCATGTGGGATGGTCTCCTTTTCTACATCAGAACATCGTTTTCTTTACTCCTCTTCCTTTATTACAGGAATGGTAATAATGGTAGCACGGCCCATTATTGAGGTTGTCTGACCCGTCCCAGTGTAAGACCCTGTTTTCAGTTGCCAATAGCTTTGCCAGATTTGAACCACTTAGGCTGAAGATTCCCATGCTGGGAGTCTGCTTCAGGCTGAATTTTTTTGTGTGGAAAATTTCAACCAAAACAATTCAGCTGTGTCAAAGAACGAGGCTAGGGGAAATGCATTGTTTTGCCCATGCTAAAAAATGCCGATGACCTTTTGTTTGCAAAGCCCTAGAACCCCTATGCTTTGGAGCCAGGAACTTGAAACTTGGCAAGGAAGTGGCCTTTGTGTCAATGACATGCCTTTTGCAGTTCCTGTGAAAATCCACGAAATTTGGACAAATTCTCAGCCTTTGACCGATCGCAGTTTGCACGTGCTCAGTAGAGACTGCTTAGATTTTAGCAGCTAAATTCCCTGAAGATTTCATGCAGACCTGGCACCAAAATGGAGAGAAGGGACACACAGTGTTTCCTTTGCTCTCGTTTACCCGCGCCCTCACCCATGGGCCCAGGCAGCATGGAGAAGGAAGCTGCCTGATTCAAATGCAGAGGGGACATGAACCAGACTTGGGGGGAAGCGTAGACTGGGAGAAGGAGCTGGGCAAGGAGACTGGACTGGGAGCTGGGGAGAGAAATAAGGGCGGAGACAGGAGCCTGAGAACCTGTAGATGGAGGTGTATCTGAGATTGAATGAGGATTGCGGGTGGGGAGAGGAGAATGGGACTGGCTGGGCGAAGAGACTGAGAATCAGTGGGGTGTAGAAGAAGTAGGAGGCGAGATAGATCTGATGAGGAGCTAGGGTGCCTGGGGAGAACTGTAACTGGGTGGACAAAGAGATGGCGTAAGGAACCGGGGAGTGGGGAAGGGGAGATGAGGCACTGAAATTGCAGGAGCCCTGGGAGGGAGATTGGAACTGGGGGCCAGTGGGGCTAGGGAACACCAGAAGCAGGGAAATGGGCAACTGGAGGCCAGAGTGGGTGAGAGTGATAGATCAGATGAGAAGCTGTGATGGGATGGGGAATTGGGACTGTGTGAACTAGGAGACTGAGGCAGGAATGAGAAGCCAGAGGAACAAAGCCTGGCACTGGCTGAGGAGAGTGGGACTGGAACATGGAACTGTGGATGGAGAAGAGACAAGAGTGGAGGGGACAGAACAGCAGGGATCACAGTTGGGAGAATGGGCACACTTCCCTCCGGAGCCTGTAATGGCACCTGGGACTCCAATCTCACTGTTCCTCTGCTGTCAGCAAATAGCTGTGAAACCCACGGGCAAAATGTTCCCTTCTAGTGCTGGTCCACATTGAGGATGCTATTGTTATCCCTTAGTTTACCTGGCAGCGGTCTGTGCAGTTGATCTAACAGCTCCAACCCTGCTGATCACCCATGTGGATGTCAGTATGATGCCACTCAATGACATTTTTGTTTTCATAGTTTGCTTTTTTAAAACCCTAAGAAATAACACAAAAACTATATTAAAAGAACATCAGTGAGGTTGTAAAGTCAAGCATTCTAACGGTAGGAAATACCAGCATTAAGGTTGCTAGCTCTGAAGACAGAATTATTCATATCATCACGGGCTTTTCTGTGGTCCTTATCACTGTATTTTCTGAGTGCTTCACAAATATTAATGAATTTATCTTCACAACACCCTGCATTATCCCCTTTTACAGATGGGGAACTGGAGCACAGAGAGATTTAAGTCAGAAGTACCCCCTCATGCCCAGTTTGTGATGCCTTTATGCAGAGTATTGCATGCAAAGCACAGCTCCCATTGACTTCAGTTGCAGCTATGAGTGATGAGAGAGCTGCAAATCAGAGCCCAGAGTCTCCGGTAAGGCACGAGGAAAATGAGGCACTCACAGTTAGTGACCACTTGTGTAAAGAGGTTTAAGTTACTTGCTCAGCATCCAGAAGAGGCAAAAGCAAAGATAGAAAGCAGTTGTCCCAGGCAGCATTCAGCAGCCTTACCCATGAGACCCTCCTTTCTCTTTCCTCTTCTCTTCTGCCTCATTCACTATACACTTGCCAACGTCTACATTCCCTGGCTTTTAAATGCTTGCCTTTTCAAACTTAACAATGTTCCTTTAACATATATATTCCCATTACCTTGTGGAATCAACGGCGTATTCAGGGAACTTAAAAGTCATTGTACCTTGAAATATCAGGTCCAAATGTAAGGGGGGAAAGGATGATTGAGGGGGAAGGGGAGCTATTTTCCTGGAAGGGTGTAGCAGCAATACTATAAAGATATTACATGACTAAAAATAATCAGGTGCCTGAGATGAGGATGGATGTTTTGCCATCTGCACAGTGTAACTGTCATCCATCTAAATATCTCTAGGTGGCTATCCCTTGAGGGCAGAGAATTAAAATGAAATTATGCCATGTGTCGAGCGGGTGTAGAGCGGGGGAAGGAACAAAGAGGAGTGACCCCGTGCTTGGATAATAACCTGTAGAGATTGGTTCAGAGGAAAAAGCACATGGGAGAAGAGCACTTGCCACTTTGCTAAGCTTAGCGTCTAGCCTGACAAAGCTGTACGACAGGCTGGATTTATTTTCAGCATCTCACTCCATAGATCCACTCCCTCAAGACGCAGCAAATGAGAAGGAGAGGCTTCCTAAATGCTGAACATTCTTCCAGTGCACCATTTACAGCCAAGTTCTGCCGACCTTCCTCTTGCTATTTGTGCCTTCGAATTCCAGGCATGAGCAAGGTCTCGTCCTTAGTCCCCAGTCAGTGGGGTGACCATATCAGTTTACAGACTGACAAGAG
Organism: Chelydra serpentina; assembly: GCA_037349315.1. NCBI lineage: Eukaryota > Metazoa > Chordata > Testudines > Chelydridae > Chelydra > Chelydra serpentina. The sequence goes on from JBAIAC010000033.1 coordinate 25,639,619, forward strand.
AAGGACTGGGTTTTGTGGTAACTCCAAAGACATCAGTACACAGACAGATATTGGTAAGCAGACAGCAGGTGTCCTGGTAGGGTAGGCACCCAAGAAGAAATCATTTCAAGGGATGCTGTTATGATCAAGTGGCACTAAATCTGACCAGTCTTTTTTAATGCATAAATGTTCGCAGTCCATGGCATTTAGGATGATTCTCTCAAAACTGCTGGGCTCTTTTTTTCCAAATTAATTGCTAGCAAGGCAGCCCTCACAAATTACCCTACAATAACAAAGCAGTGTCCAAACCAACCTCTGTAAGCAACTGTACAGTAATTAACAGTGTGTACAGCCCTCCACTCATGAGGAACCTTGCAGGAAGTATGTACAGTCAGGAAGTATGTACAGTCAAGGCCTCCTAGCACCCTACAATAACAAGTGTGTGCATGCTGCCCAATGCTTGTAAGCTACCCTATAACAGCAGCAAACCGGCGTGCTCAAGTGTGCTAAAGGAGACGTTTTTGGTCAGGATACAGATTTCAGCATCAATCTCTCAGGGAGCTGTTATAAACAGCAAGGAATAAAAACATGATTTTAAAAATTATGAGGAAGGATTTGACAGTGTCCTTCAGAGGCATTTTGAAAAATCCTCCCAATAACTGCACAGCCCAGCAAATCCGTCTTCAGAAGAAAGGTGGTGTAGTCAGCTATTTCAAAAGAAAAGACAGCTAGAGCTGGCTGGCTGGCTCAGGAGCTGAGTAATAATGAGATACGGAGCCTTTCACCCCTAGGTCACCAGTTGAAATCCTGACCAAGTTGGTAATAATGGGAATCTATTCCCCTCTGAGGGCTGTTTGCTGCTCTCGGTGAAATGAGTTGGCAAATGACCTGCGGCTCAAGCTGAGCAGAGCTGAATGGTGCCATGGAGCCGTACCACCTCTGCCAGCTCCTGCAGGAGGTGCCTCCGGGGTATGGTTGAGGCACATAGGTAGGGAGTAAAGGCCCCTTTGACAGCACTGTGAGAAGGCCGTGATGGGTCCCACAACAAAGCCCCCAAACCATCGGGCGTTTAGTGGGAAAGGAGCAGGTTGTCTCTCCTTGTCGCAGGGAAGTGAAGAGATCTGTGACATTTCTAGCACCTGCTGGTAAGACACTGTAGTTTTAATGGTAGGGAAGGCAAGCTGCTCCTCCTAAAACCCAAACGGTCTTTGGCCTTCTCCCAGGTTCAAACCAAACCCAAACCATATTGAAGGGTTAGGAACAGTGCACTTAATGCAAGAGGGCAGCTCCTATAAACTGTCCCAAAAGGTCTCCAGCCCACTTGTAACTACCTCTAGCTTCCATCTGTTCTCGCTCCAGATTTACTCAGCAGATTCAGGCAATGCTATCCAGGCTCTTCCCCACAGCCACTCCTGGGTGCCCCCCCCCCCCAGTGTCATCCCAGGCTGGGTTTTAGGAGGAGGGTAGATCGGTGCAGCCATTAGAGCATGAAACTGGGGCTGGCACTGCAGGGTTCTGTTCCCAGCTCTGCCACTGACTCACTTTATGGCCTTGGACAACTCACTGTTTCTCCATCAATAAAATGGGGATAATGAACCTGGTTTGTCTCACAGTGGGGCTATGAGGCTTAATTCGTACCTGTTTGTAAAGTGCTTTGAGATCCTCGTGTAACAGGCAATATCACTCTGCAGAATCCTCTACCCCCAAGAGCCCAGTTCTGGAGAGACCAGGCCTGGTCATTCTGACTCACACCCACCCAATTCTGTTTGTATGCTCCCCTCTTCCAGGCTCTGAAAGACCCCACTTTGGCAGCCCGCAAGGATTTCCAGAGGGAGGCAGAGCTGCTCACCAACCTACAGCATGAGCACATTGTCAAGTTCTATGGGGTCTGCGGTGACGGGGACCCTCTCATCATGGTCTTTGAATACATGAAGCATGGGGACCTGAATAAGTTCCTGAGGTAAGCATGAGCTGACTGCTGAGATGGCAGGGCAGGGGCCACAGAACCTTCCTCCTCTGGGTCAGTAGGGACCAAACGTTGTTACTGTCCAGTGACTACTTGACTGCCTGGATAACATGAGTCGGTCATTCCCAGTCCAGCTTCCAGCAGACAGGGGTCAGCATTCTCCACAGAGCCATACAGACTGGACGTCTTCCTTATCCCTAAAGGGTGTCCATCTGGTCAAAGCAGGTTTGAGACAGGAGGCAGCCTGGGGATGCTATGGATAGAGGGCTGCAGTCTGCAGGGCTGGCAAACCGACACCTTTCAGCAGCTGTGAAATTCCCAGGCCAAACAAAGCCAAAGCCTGAACCGATCCCCCCCTGAACACTTTCTCTGGTTTGTAAAAAAGAGGTTATCGTTCTGCTGCCGGGCATTCGGTTTTGCACATCACCCACCTCAGAATCCTGATGGGGCCAGGAGTAAAAATACCAAAACGCTACCCTAGGGAAGCTGTACTTTCAGGATGTCTGACCCAGCTGGCAACATGGTTAGCGATCCTGTGAGATTTCCAGCTCCCCTTTCTAGAGCCAGAGATCTGATTTGAAAATGCCCTCTGGCCCCAAACACTGGGTCTTTGCTCACTAATTGTAGTCAGAGGTCCCAGTTGTGATCCAGATGTCCCTAATCCTAGGGGAATTAGGAGCTATTGTAGGCTGGCCCCATTACAGTAATTTCTTCACCTGCCTCTAGAGTGGTAGAGATTAAAACACCAGCCCATCATCTTGGAATCATTTCATTGCCAGAATGTAGCTCGAAATATACACGGTCCCTCAGGGCTTGTCTGTACCGCATGGTAAAGCGCATTAGAGGGGTGTGATCCGAGGAGTGCTCTGCCTGCCCTGTGCAGACCCTCCTGGTCTGAACAAAAAGGTTTCAGTTTGCGTTAAAGTAGCCCTGTTTCAAATCTCTGAGTGGTGTGGCGCAGACAGCAAATGTGTCTGATGCTAGTCTCCTGTGATGCAGAAATCATGCTCTGAAACTTGTACTGTGAGTGGAGTGGCTCTTACCTCTTGAAATAATTACTAGCTTTATTTCCAAGTATTTAGAAAATTGGACCCTTGATATTTTTGTGTTTTGACTGCTAAACACGAGCATAATTGCATTAGGAATGAGGAGCTGAACGTGGTGTCAGTGCCGGAGCTGGAGCTCTCCTGTGCACGGAGATTATTGTTCCACTGTTGCAATCGATTTCTGACCGGGAAAAACAAATCCTTCCCCAAAGGTTTGGGTTATTACACAAGTGTCCTGCGTGCACGAGGCTCTGGGAATGGCTCTTGAAAGGTTCACCTCTCCCCGGACCTCTGTAAGGGGGCTCTCGCACTGATGTAAGAGTTTCACATGGTGTAGGAAGCCCCAGCATTTTGGTCCCCAAGCCAGAGGTGTTTGAGTGGTTGTGTGCAGACTTCAGGAAACTGCATGTGATTTCACAGGTCGATCCTTACCCCATGCCCTAGTGGGATGAACTGCTTGACAAGTTAGGAACAACACAATACATCACTTTTTTAGACATACCAAAGTGGCATTGGCAGGTCCCCCTCACAGCCAAATCCAAAGAGAAGCCAGCCTTTCCCACCCCGGGCTTTCCCATTTCACTACCATGCCTTGTGTGGCACCTTCCAGCAGTTTATGGACCACTTCTCCCTGCCGTCATTGTGAGCATGTAGCTGCCTATTTGGATGAGGTGGTCCTTCATTTAGTTCAAAGTACAGATACAACCTGTGGGACAGTGTGTTGCTGAAGGAAGTCAGCCCAGAGAAAAGCTTGAGACACCAAGTACTTGAGGTACTTACTAGAAAAGGAGAAAATCCATCATTGGAGACAAGCCATAATTTGCCTCATTCAGTGAGATAACCCATGGTTGAGGAGTGCCTGGGTACCCGGTGGGCCATGGACTCTCTGGAATCACCTATCAGGAAGGATCTTTATCTCATTAGAAGCGACAAAGGGTCCTGTGGCACCTTATAGACTAACAGAGGTATTGAAGCATAAGCTTTCGTGGGTGAATACCCACTTCTTCGGATGCAAGCAGTGGAAATGTCCAGGGGCAGATATAACTATAGATATTTATATCTGCCCCTGGACATTTCCACTGCTTGCATCCAAAGAAGTGGGTATTCACCCACGAAAGCTTATGCTTCAATACCTCTGTTAGTCTATAAGGTGCCCCAGGACCCTTTGTCGCTTCTACAGATCCAGACTAACACGGCTACCCCTTTGATACTTTATCTCATTACCGTATTATGCCCCACTGCCCTAGCTCCATGTGATGGAGTCCAATCCCTGGATTACCCAGTGGTCCCAGGCATTACAGCCTTACACCTTTTGGATGCTTTTCCCCTCATGCTGTGGTCATCCCCGGGCCCCCTTCTCTGGGGAGTTATGTGGTGGGTAGAGTGGACACTGTGGAACACCAGTAGCTGCCCTCAGATCCCTGATACACTCCAGACCCTTTTTTACTAGTGATGGGGGGAGACACCAGCCTAGTTATTAGGATAGGAGGGCTCCAAGAGACCCCTGGGCCAAGGGAGCACCCCACAAAGCTCAGGCTACTCAGAGAGAACATGACCCCCCTGAGGCTGATTCACTAATGCAGTTGTGCTGCCATCCTGACAAAGGGGATGAGGTAGAGAGAGGGCAGCCCTGGGAAAGGGAGGCTGCCAGACGGAACCTCTCTCCCTTGGGCAGTGAGCTCAGGCTCATGTACATTGGCCAAACCGGACAGTCTCTATGCAAAAGAATAAATAGACACAAATCTGACCTCAGGAATCATAACATTCAAAAACCAGTAGGAGAACACTTCAATCGTTCTGGTCACTCAATAACAGACCTAAAAGTGGCAATTCTTCGACAAAAAACCTTCAAAAACAGACTCCAACGAGAACCTGCAGAACTGGAATTAATTTGCAAACTGGATACCATTAAATTAGACTTGAATAAAGACTGGGAGTGGCTGGGTCATTACAGAAACCGAAAACCATTTCCCTACGCTAAGTTTTCCCCTACTGTTACTCACACCTTCTTGTCAACTGTTTGAAATGGGCCATCCTGATTATCATTACAAAAGTTTTTTTTTCTCCTGCTGTTAATAACCCACCTTAATTGATTAGTCTCTTAGAGTTGGTAGGATGCCACAAGAACTCCTCATTCATTCTTCTTTAATTTCACCCATCGGCTTCAAGGTCCTTCTTCGCTGCCTTCCTTAAGTTCTTGTATAGCGTTATTGTGCACCGTGAAGCAGCTGCTGTATTCCACACCAGTGGTGGCTGCACATCAGTGCTGGTTAGGAGTTAGCCCTGGCACGAGAGGGGCTAACTACCACTGACTTCAGCAGATATTACCCCAGATTCACCTGGGGCTGAAAGTGGACCAGTCTCTAAAGCTCTTGGGAGTATTGTTGTAGCTGTGTTGGTTGGTTCCAGGATATTAGGCCATGGCTACAGCTTAAGTTATGTCGCTCAAGGGTGTGAATTAGCCACACTCCTGAGCGACACAGACATAGCACTAATGTTAGGTTTCAGTGTAGTAGCCGTGTTAGTCTGTGTCAGCAAAATGAAAATAAGAAAGAAAAACTTGTAGCACCTTAGAGACTAACAAATTTATTTCAGCATAAGCTTTCGTGGGTTAGTACCCACTTCATCGGATGCATGGAATGAAAATATACTTCAGACAGACATTTATACAGTCAGAGAAACATGATGGTCCAGGTGTATAGACCAATCTTAAGAGGCTAATTAGTTGAGAGGAAACATGACAGCAGGGGAAGAAAAAGCTTTTGAAGTGATAAACAAGATGGTCACACAGGTGTGAATGAGGATCGTTAACTTAAGGGAAATAGATTCAATTAACATAATGGCCGAGCCATTCCAAATCACGATTTAATCTGGAGGCAACACAATCTAGTTTGCATATCAATTCGAGTTCAATAGTTTCTCTTTGAAGTCTGCTTTTGGAGTTAATCTGTCGCAACACTGCTGTCCTCAAATCTGTCATTGAGTGATCAGGGAGGTTGAAGTGTTCACCTACTGGTTTTTGAATGTTATGATTCCTGATGTCAGATTTATGTCCATTTATTCTTTTGTGTAGAGACTGTCCGGTTTGGCCAATGTACATGGCAGAGGGGCATTGCTGGCACATGATGGCATATATCACATTGGTAGACATAGCACTGTCCACTCTGGTGCATCCCTTGCTTTGGGCATTCGGCACGCAGAAATTTCCTTTGGCATACTTCACCCAGCACTGCTCCCAGCGCCGGAGGGGCGGGGGCTGCTTTCAGGAGCTAATCAAATGAACTTGTCCAAGTTTAACTACCCCTTTCAATACAAATTGAAAAAGCAGTAAAATGGGAGAGGGCTCACTTCAGCCTGGGCTTCCCACAGATAAGCATCATAAATAAAAGTTCCCCCAGTTTTTATTATGCCGCACAGGGCCTCTCAGAGAAAACACTGAACAATAAAGGTGACCGATGTGGCAAGGGGAGTCATTTTAATTTACACCTGCCCGCTGGACTGGGGATTGAGTGCCACGGGGTGGTCTCTCTTCATACTTCACTGCCAGCCCTCACGCAGCCTGGCTGCTCCTCGCGCCACTGGTGGCGGCAGATCAGACGTGTCAGGCCGCCGTCGGCCCGTCAGGAAATACAAAAAGGCCTGCTGCAAATTGCAGTGTCCTCCAGCGTTGAAATGGCAGCTCCCTGCGAAAGAGCCTGTCACGGAGAAGTGTAAACATCCCTCTCCAGGAAGCCGGGGGTCTCCAGGGCTGACTTACTAGGGAGCCTGGGAGTTCACTAGAGCTGCTATGCATGGCAAGGCTGCAGAGCCCCTGCTGGGCACATACCATTGGTAACTGCTCTGCATTTCTATGGTGTTCAAATATCCTCTTTCCCTCTGTGTTTACTGTACGTGTGACTCCTTCTCTAGCCCTGGAGAAGGACAGAGTGAGCGAGAGTGTGCGTGTGTGTGTGTGTGTGTGTGTGTGTAACTCACAGCTTGGGTGGTAACAACAGCTAGAGTTAAGGTTACTTTCAAATGTCCATTGTAAATCCCTATTTGCAGTCACCTTTAATTTTCCTCTTTTATTAAAGTCTCCAGACTTGCTCCCTGCTCACAGACAATTGTTTTTTGGAAGTTTTTGTAGCCTTTTGATTATGAAGAAAGAAGGAACAAACATGCACGCTATCCAATACCCCCCCCCCCAAAGTCATAGTAGTAAAATTTTAACAGCTCTCGTGTCCAAACAGCTGGGGGCAAAAAGAGACAGTGGTCATTGAAGACGGGGGATTTCTGCCCCATGCTGACACAAATGTCCAGCGCATGAACTGCAGTGTTTTATCCCCAAAGAACAAACCCCTCTGATGGACTGAGAATCTGCCCAGTTTTACAATCCTTAGTAAACTGCATTAGCCCCAAAGTGACAGGCCAACCCGTCTTCTCAGGCTCTCTGCAGCCTTCTCCCCAGAACTGGATGCACTGTTGTCACTTATTCTAATGACACTAGCCTGTTGATCCTACCTCCTCTGGGACCATCCCAGTTACAGGGCGGGAGGAAGGGCCCGTCTAGGCTAGGACAATAGGTTGCATTTTAAAAGGTTTTAACTAATTTAGACACTAGTGTAAACAGGGTGTCACACTTTTACAAAAGTGTTCGCTGGTTGAGGGTAACTTAGGGTGACCAGATGTCCCAGTTTTAAAGGGACAGTCCTGATTTTTGGGCTCCTATTACCCCCTACCCCCTGTCCCTTTTTTTCACACTTGCTGTCAGGTCACCCTAGGGGTAACTGCACCCCTCTGAGGTTGACCTTGACCAGCGAATGTGTTTTAAGCATGACCTGTGTTCCTTATCTAGACGGGGCAGAAAGAGAGATTTCCTTGGTCTGTTTGGAGTTGGAATGAGCAGCAGATCAAACAACAGTCTCCGAACATCTATCAACACGTTGCTGGCTTCCAGACCTGTTCTACGCCAGAAATATTACTTTTTGCTGACAACAGGTGTCAGCCACGGTCGAACCTTGACGAGCAGGGTCCAACTGCAAGTGCAGACCATGGCCAGCTGTGTTCGTCGCTGTTTCAGACACTATGGTTTGTTCTGGTGTATGCTTGTCACTCAGCCGTTCACAACATCAGCTCAGCTCCACCTACTGCTGACATCTGTTGTCAACACCAGTTAATTTTCCTGGTATAAAACAGGCTTTAAGATGTTTAAATAAGACATCCATCATTCATCTTATATACTCTCTTCAGTAATCCCCTCTTGCACTCTGCAACATTCCCTAACACGTTCTCTCAGCGCACAGCTCCTCTCATCATTCCACCTGCTCTTTGCAACTAGCCCCCCATAATCTCTGTGACATTTCTACCCCCCAGCCCAGCTCCTGCAACATTACCACCCCCTAGCCCTGTGCTGTCTGCAGCATCCCTACCTCCAGCTCTCTGCAACATCTCCACCTCTGTCTGCAGCACTCCTTGCTCCCTAGTGCCATCTTTAGAGTTCATCTTCCCTTTCAGAGCGCCTCCTGCTGTCTTGTAGGGGAGCTTTAGGGTTGTATTTGTGGTGGCAGGGATTCAATAGACATTTGAAGAAGTGGCATCTGAAAAACGGAATCAGCTGAACCCGAAATATCTGGACACTATTCCCAGTGCTCATCCTAGAGCCCAGCCAAGCACTTAAGAAAAGGAGACAAACAGTTCTGATCTTGTGGGGATGTTTAGCCCCATGCAGGGAAGGCGGTGCAGCTCGGTACATGCAGTTTCAATTTGCTTGATGAAATGCCAACAATCATTTCAAAGAGAGTGGTAGGGAAGCCCCAGAGGAAACGTTGTTCTGTATCTAGTCAGGAGGAAGATCACAGCAAAATCTCTTGCTTTTTCCCTAAATATGAGTGTTTTTCCTATTCCACCTCCACACAGGCAACCAGCGGGTGAACTCCAGCAGGGGAGAGACATCACGGTGGAGATAGTGTGGCAAAGACAGGCTTAGTATGTGAGGGGAACTGGGCAGGCAGGGCAGCAAAGAGGCTGACCTTGAGTCCAAACCTAGAATGCACTTGTTTCTTAAACGTACACCGTGTGGTGGCCGGGATTTCCCCTGACTCTGCAGGGTCTAATCCCTTCTAGCAACTCTGGGTGGGAGGGAGGGAGGGCGGGCACACACACACACGCACGCACACACACACACACACACACCCCTCCCGGCCTGCCACCTTCAGCGCCTGTTCAAGGTTACCAATTCCAGGGCTGCCTCAGGGTTGGTTGGGGCTCTGACACAGGGAAGTCCAGGAGCATGTGACAGCTGAAGCCCAGCAGAGACCCCCCTCGCTCAGTGGAACGTCACCAGGAGCAGAGGACATAGTGGGGGCTGGTGGAATGGAGTTTGTTGGGGAAAAGGCAACTTGTTTGGGGAGAGGGAGGCCACTGGGGAGCCAGGGAATGATGGGATTGGAAGAAAGGGAGATCGCTAAATATTTGGAGAAGGTTTTATGTGGGGAGAAGTTAACTGAACTTCCAGATCCTGAGGACGTTCGTATTTGTTTTGGCTCCGTCTTCCCAGTAGATCTGCACCTAGAGGCCAATCATCCAAGTGCACTGGGAAGGTCTCAGAGTTGGGGCCCAGTGCCCTGACTCCAGGATGGATGGAGATGGTTTGAGATCCCTGCCACCTGGTTGTTTAGATACCCACTTCTGTGCTCTTTGCTCTTTCCCCCGCAGGGCGCACGGCCCCGATGCTCTGATCCTGGTGGATGGGCAGCCTCGGCAGGCCAAGGGGGAGCTGGGGCTTTCCCAGATGCTGCACATCGCTAGCCAGATTGCCTCTGGAATGGTGTACCTTGCTTCCCAGCACTTCGTCCACAGAGACCTGGCCACCAGGAACTGCTTGGTTGGAGCCAACCTGCTGGTGAAGATTGGAGACTTTGGGATGTCAAGAGATGTCTACAGCACTGATTACTACAGGGTAAGGCAGCTCCGGCAACAGAGTCTGAAGGGCAGAGCGGAGGGAGGCTAGGAAATGCTACAATCAATCAGTCACCAAAGCTACTGACTTGCATGCTTGTTCATTCCTTCCCCCATGCTCTCATGAACCCTGAAACACATACTCATGCAACACGCCCATGACTCGCATCCTTGCACATACCAGTGTACACACCCACACATGCACACATCGGTACCCTCTGTCCTTCTCACCTACACCCCCCTACACACTTATAACTCAGACTCAAATGCGCACTCATGCACTTACACACATTCACTTAGTCTTCCACATATGCAGCTCTTTCTCTCTCTGATGCACACACACACATCACTCTCCATTACACACATACACACACAATGTACAGTTTTTGATTCCTCTCTTTATTTAAAAAAAAAGACATTGATGCTTTAAAGAGAATCCAAAGGAGGGTGACAAAGCTGATTAAAGGATTGTGGACCGTGATCTGTGGAGTGCAATTAAAGCAATTTAATATAGAGAAAAGGCAACTGAAGGAGTGACTGATAACTGCATAAAATATGGGAGAGGGAATAACAGGTTTGACCTCAGGTCTTTCAACAGGGACATTATTTAGACAATGGAATAATTTGCCAACGTAGGTTGCTCAGGCCCTGTCATTAGAGAAGTTCAACAGGAACAAGTAAATAACTTTTCCTTATTCACTTTCTCCACACCAATCATGATTTTATATACCTCTATGATATCCCTCCTTAGTCTCCTCTTTTCCAAGCTGAAAAGTCCTAGCCTCTTTAATCTCTCCTCATATGGGACCCGTTCCAAACCCCTAATCATTTTAGTTGCCCTTCTCTGAACCTTTTCTAATGCCAGTATATCTTTTTTGAGATGAGGAGACCACATCTGTACGCAGTATTCGAGATGTGGGCGTACCATGGAAACAGTCAGTGGGCCCCACTGACTGTTTAGCAGTCTTCCTGCTTCGGATGTACTTAAGGACAATAAGATATTCTCCATCTTATTCTCTAGCCCTTTTTTAATGATTCCTAGCATCCTGTTTGCTTTTTTGACTGCCACTGCACACTGCATGGATGTCTTCAGAGAACTATCCACGATGACTCCAAGATCTCTTTCCTGATTAGTTGTAGCTAAATTAGCCCCCATCATATTGTATGTATAGTTGGGGTTATTTTTTCCAATGTGCATTTCTTTACATTTATTCACATTAAATTTCGTTTGCCATTTTGTTGCCCAATCACTTAGTTTTGTGAGATCTTGTTGAAGTTCTTCACAGTCTGCTTTGGTCTTAACTATCTTGAGCAGTTTAGTATCATCTGCAAACTTTGCGATCTCACTGTTTACCCCTTTCTCCTGATAATTTATGAAAAAGTTGAATAGGATTGATCCTAGGACTGACCCTTGGACTGAAAAATTACCATTTATTCCTACCCTTTGTTCCCTGTCTTTTAACCTGTTTTCAGTCCATGAAAGGATCTTCCCTCTTATCCCAAGACAACTTAATTTACGTAAGAGCCTTTGGTGAGGGACCTTTGTCACGGACTCACAGGTCGTGCCCTCTCTTGGCCCCGTGCGATCCGTGGCGGGGGGGTGCCCCTTTCAGTGCGACAGCCCTTCTCGGGGGTCCACTCTCTCTCGGGGTCCAGCCCCTCCACCTCCTGGAGCCCCACCTCTCTGAGCCTTAGCACGCCTGCCTCTGCCTTGGGCCCCTTCAGGGAGTCCACGCACTCTGGACCCCTGGGCCTCCGCCCCCCGAAGGGGATGATGCAACCCTGTTCTCCAGACCAGAGTGACTCTCAACCAGCGTAAAACAGGAGGAATGATTGAGCATTGAACACAGCACAGGAACTCTGAGGGCCTCAGGCCTGGCCTCCTCCCAGCCCAGCACATCCAGCTCTCTCCTCTATCCCGGTGGGCGCTGCCTGCTTCCTTTCTCCAGCCCAGAGCCCCCTTCTTCCCTGCTGGGCTGTGGATATCACTGGCCCCAAGCCCCACCTCTATCCATTGTCTTCTCTCCAGGTAAACAGCCCTGTAAACAGGGTTTTCTGGGCCTCTTCTCTGTCTCTGGCCCCCTGTGGCTGGAACCGGTTGGTTAGGCCCCCGGGGCTCCTCTCTTCACAGCCTATTGTTCTCCCACTGGCCAGAACCAGGTCCCCAGTTCCCTCGCCCGTCCCCTGTAACAACAAACTCCCTCTCCCATCACTTCGTTAAACCCGTAACACCCACAGAAACTGAGTCCCACTCCCTTTGAATGTAACCCTAGGAAACCAAGAAAACCCCCATAGGCAATGAGGAAAACAGGAAACTCCCCCATGCCGTCACAACCTTGTCAAAGGCTTTCTGGAAATCTAAGTACACTATGTCCACTGGATCCCCCTTGTCCACATGTTTGATGACCTCTTCAAAGAACTGTAATAGATTAGTAAGACATGATTTCCCTTTACAGAAACCATGTTGACTTTTGCCCAACAATTTGTTTTTCTATGTGTCTGACAATTTTATTCTTTACTATTGTTTCAACTAATTTGCCCGGTACTGACGTTAGACTTAGCAGTCTGTAATTGCCAGGATCAGCTCTAGAGCCCTTTTTAAATAGTGGTGTTTAATTACCTATCTTCCAGTCATTGGGTACAAAAGCTGATTTAAAGGACAGGTTACAAACCATAGTTAATAGTTCCGCAATTTCACATTTGAGTTCTTTCAGAACTCTTGGGTTTATGCCATCTGGTCCTGGTGACTTGTTACTGTTAAGTTTATCAATTAATTCCAAAGCCTCCTCTAGTGACACTTCAATCTGTGACAATTCTTCAGATTTGTCACCTACAAAGGACGTCTCAGGTTTGGGACTCTCCCTAACATCCTCAGCCATGAAGACTGAAGTGAAGAATTCATTTAGTTTCTCCGCAGTGATTTTATCGTCTTTAAGTGCTCCTTTTGTATCTCGATCGTCCAGGGGCCCCACTGGCTGTTTAGCAGGCTTCCTGCTTCTGATGTACTTAAAAAACATGTTGTTATTACCTTTTGGCTAGCTGTTCTTCAAACTCCTTTTTGGCTTTTCTTATTACATTTTTACACTTAATTTGGCAGTGTTTATGCTCCTTTCTATTTACCTCACTAGGATTTGACTCCCACTTTTTAAAAGATGCCTTTTTTATCTCACTGCTTCTTTTACATGGTTGTTACGCCACAGTGGCTCTTTTTTAGTTCTTTTACTGTGTTTTTTAATTTGGGGTATACATTTAAGTTGGGCCTCTATTATGGTGTCTTTGAAAAGTATCCATGCAGCTTGCAGGGATTTCACTCTAGTCACTGTACCTTTTAATTTCTGTTTAACTAACCTCCTCATTTTTGCATAGTTCTCCTTTCTGAAATTAAATGCCACAGTGTTGGGCTGCAGAGGTGTTCTTCCCACCACAGGAATGTTAAATGTTATTATATTATGGTCACTATTTCCAAGTGGTCCTGTTATAGTTACCTCTTGGACCAGATCCTGCGCTCCACTCAGGACTAAATCGAGAATTGCCTTTCTCCTTGTGGGTTCCTGTACCAGCTGCTCCAAGAAGCAGTCATTTAAAGTATCTAGACATTTTGTCTCTGCATTTCGTCCTGATGTGACATGTACCCAGTTAATATGGGGATAATTGAAATCCCCCACTATTATTGAGTTCTTTATTTTGATAGCCTCTCTAATCTCCCTTAGCATTTCATCGTCACTATCACTGTCCTGGTCAGGTGGTTGATAATAGATCCCTATTGTTATATTCTTATTAGAGCATGGAATTACTATCCATAAAGATTCTATGGAACATGTGGATTCATTTAAGATTTTTACTTCATTTGATTCTACATTTTCTTTCACATATAGTGCCACTCCCCCCACCCCCTGCACGACCTGTTCTGTCCTTCCGATATATTTTGTACATGGAATGATTATGTCCTATTGATTGTCCTCACTCCACCAGGTTTCTGTGATGCCTTTTATATCAATATCCTTCTTTAACACGAGGCACTCTAGTTCACCCATCTTATTATTTAGACTTCTAGCATTTGTGTACAAGCACTTTAAAAACTTGTCACTGTTTATTTGTCTGCCCTTTTCTGATGTGTCAGATTCCTTTTAATGTGAATGTTTCTCGTCTGATCTGGCCCATACTTTATCCTCTTCCCTCCTCTCCTCCTGACTGAAGCCTAGAGAATCTCTATCAATAGATTCTCCTCTAAGAGAATCTAAGAGAAGTCTCTGTCCGATCCACGTGCTCCTCTGCAGCAATCGGCTTTCCCCCATCTCTTAGTTTAAAAACTGCTCTGCAACCTTTTTAATGTTAAGTGCCAGGAGTCTGGATCCACTTTGGTTTAGGTGGAGCCCATCCTTTCTGTATAGACTCCCCCATCCCAAAAGATTCCCCAGTTCCTAATACATCTAAACCCCTCCTCTCTACACCATCGTCTCATCCAAGCATTGAGACTTTGAAGCTCTGCCTGCTTACCTGGCCCTGCACGTGGAACTGGAAGCATTTCTGAGAATACCACCATAGAGGTCCTGGATTTCAGTCTCTATCCTAGCAGCCTAAATTTGGCCTCCAGGACGTCTCTCGTACCCTTCCCTATGTCATTGGTACCTACATGTACCACAACCACTGGCCTCCCCAGCTCTACACATAAGTCTATCTAGATGCCTAAAGAGATCTGCAACCTTCGCACCAGGTAGGCAAGTCACCATACGGTTCTCCCAATCATCACAAACCCAGCTCTCTATGTCTCTAATGATCGAATCTCTCATTACTAGCATCTGCCTTTTCCTAATGACTGGAGTTCCCTCCCCCGGAGAGAGAACCTCAGTGCGAGAGGATCCCCACCACCTGGAAGGAGGGTCCCTCTTATGGGAAGGTTTCCCTCTGCTCCCGTTGACTGCTCTCCTTCCCTGGGGCTGTCATCCTCCTTAACAGCGCAGGGGCTGTCTGACCGGAGGTGGGACAAATCTACAGTGTCCCGGAAAGCCTCATCAACATACCTCTCTGCCTCCCTTAGCTCCTCCAGTTCCGCCACCCTGGGCTCCAAACCCCGTACGCGGTCTCTGAAGGCCAGGAGCTCCTTGCACCGAATGCACACATACGCCACCTGCCCACAGGGCAGGTAATCATACATGCTACACTGAGCGCAATAAACAGGGTAGCCCCTACTCTCCTGCTGGGCTTCTGCCTGCATGGTCGCCTACAGCTACCTAGGCTAATGAAAGGGGTTTGCTTTAAATCAAGAAGTTTTGATTACAGTTTAGTTTAAAGGTTTTAAAGAATGGCAAGTGTCCCTCACCCCCTTCCAAACTCCCTCTCGAAACTCCCTGTTAGCGGCCCCTGTTCGCCAAACTAGAAAATAAATACCTGGGTTTAGTGCAGAGAATAATCATGCACTAGATACTGGAGCTCGACTCAGTGACCCAGGAGCTCCTTTCCAGGCTTATCTTCTGCAATTTATACGTATACATTCCTGTGTCCTTACACACACCCTTGTGATGCTCTGCAGTGTCCCATCTGGCTGATGTAGGAGCTTTACTGATGGGCTCTGAAGGAAGCTCTCCCCAGTACTCCTCAGCTGTGGAAAATTGGTTTTGATTTGGGGCTTTGGGGGGAATCCGACAGAGGAGTCAGCACCCCGCCCTCCACAAAAGAAGAGTCTTTCAGCGTAAGAAGTGGAAGCTGTTGCCGTAGGGCACCTTCTGGGTTTGGTTTCTTTCAGATTATATCATAAGGGTCTGGCTCTGTATAGCTGCCTGCTGATTCTCCACCTGATTTCTGTCACCTTGAGACAGAGCGACCCATGGCCAAGTTGTTTTAAAACAACATGAGGTAGGAGCTACTTTGTGGGGGGCTGGAGGGTGGAGATGGACAGGGGAAAGATCTCAACAGAGCGATTGAGCAGTGGCGAAGGTGGAGATGGTTAAGACTCCGTCCATGCAGAGATTTCAAGAACCAGGCTAGATAAGAAGTTAGTGGGCATGATGTCTGGAGGAGTCTTGCAGGATTTGGAGTGGGATGAGCTGTCAAGCTGGTATTATCTGACTCTTCTCTCTATGGCTGTAGAAAAGATACGCTCCGTCTGACTACATTATTGAAAACCCCAGTAGGGTTTCTGTAAGTCATCGATGTAGCAGTATCGCTGTCGTCCCACTAGTCCTGTGCAAAGGAAGCGAGCACTGCAAAGAGCTTCGTGGATGGAGGGACTTTGTTGGGCCCTTTTCGCTCTCTGTAATGGCGATGTCCCGAGGCCCCGCCCGTCTTCTTTCAGAAGGATTTTTTATGGCTTTATTGACTGAGGAGGTGGAAGTTAAAACACTCCCTTTCTGGACAGTGACTGCAATGTCTTTAGAAGTCATCTGTTTCTAGTAGGCTTTTCTCTGTATCACACCAACTGCCTTGTGTGGCCAGAGCAGCCCCTGCCACTGTGCTCTATACAAGCAGAGAGTCACAGGGGAAGAGTTTTGCTCTTCAAAGTCCAATTTTTTATTAGTTTTAAGATTAAAAACAAATCTTGATCATTTAACCCACTACTACTACTACTTAGCCCTTCTCTAGCACTGTCCATTTGAAGGGGCCCCCACAACCACCCCAGAAAAGTAGGGGTCACTATTATTACTCCTGTTTACACATGGGGAAAATGAAGCACAGAGAGGTTAAGTGATTTGCCTAAGGTCACACCATGAATCAGTGGCAGAGAACAGAATTGCACCCATGTCTCTTGGTTCCCTTGTCCCCACCCTTAGCCAGCAGGCCATGTCCCTCTTAGGACTCCTGGGTTTTGCTCCCAGCTCTAACTTCTCTGTCCTCTGCTCCAACATTCCCCCCAAACTGTCCTCCTCTCCCCTTCTGCTGTTACTTAGCACAACAACATTCCTTGATAGCATGAGACTTGCTTGGCTAGGCTTGAATTGTGTGGAGGAATAAGGTTTGTAAATGGCAATCGGCACTGCTGAGCCCCCTGCTAGCAGTCGTTGCCACCTTTCTGGGCAAAAAGCTGGTGGTGACACCACTGGTATTGGATGTGGCTCTGTAGCCGTGGTTTCATTTGGCTG
This sequence comes from Chelydra serpentina, assembly GCA_037349315.1. Classification (NCBI taxonomy): domain Eukaryota; kingdom Metazoa; phylum Chordata; order Testudines; family Chelydridae; genus Chelydra; species Chelydra serpentina. The sequence continues at coordinate 25,656,622 of JBAIAC010000033.1, forward strand.
TAACCCTGGTGTAAAGTGCCATTGACTTCTCTTGCAAAACTGGGCAAGGCAAGCAATTCTGTTTAGCAACAATTGTGCTTCTTGGCCCTGAATGCATCTTAGGATTTTTACTCCTAACATCTCTTGCATTAAAACTGGATCTTTGGTGCTTCAGAGCTCACCTGTTCCTGTTGCTTATGCCCAGCATGAAGGGCTATTTGACCTCTGTTCCAGACACCACAAATGGTTGCTGTTGAAGCAACACAGACAGAGAGCAAGATCCCAAGTCTGAGAATCAAAGTAGGGCTTGGACTCCTGTATGCAGCCACTAGGATGTGGCTGATGAGTTCAGCCTTTAAGTATGCCCTTTGGATATGGTACCAAGCGGTGGATATAACCCCCATAGTAAATTCCCTGAGCCAACTTCTCAGTGTCCATTCAGACCACCTTTCTGCTGTGGATATTTCCCATTAGTAGGATCCTGGAGCAAAGTTCTATTTTGGGTGATTTCTGTAACACATTGTGTTGTGTATCCAGGTTGAGGCCCCAGAAGAATACAGTAATTTATCATTTTCTGAGAAGGCTGTGAAGGATTCCATCTGAAAGCTGACAAGATCTGACAGGTCTGCAGCACTCTGAAGGCTGCGGCTTACTTAAATCTGTTGGGCCTGTGTGTTTGCTCTCGCCCAGCGTTGCTGAGTGCGGATAACTAGGAGCACGGGATGCGGGAGTGCATTCCAGGTTCGGGATTAACTCCTAGCCATTTCTTTTCTTTTCCATTTTTAATCTTTTAAAACAAAGAGAAAGCACCATCTGGCTCATGCATAAGTAGGATGTAAAATGCTTTACAAAGGTGAACTGCTTAATTTCCTGTTACACGTTTGGATACAGAAAACAAACATTGACGTAACAAAAGCAACAGAGTGATTTGTTCTCCCTCTCTCTATGTTCAGTCTGAAGACAGATGTGTCCTTTCCCACGCGGATCACTTAGGAATCCCATCAGCTCTTTAAAACCTGCTTTGACAAGACAGGGTTTCTTATGGGGATGGGGAGGAAGTGTTTTTTGGCAAGTATGAAAAGATCTGAGATAAAATCTTTGATTAGAAAGGGAGGGAGGGTGGAAGGGTGAGACAGGGACGGGCAGAAGCCTAAAACCTGGGTGCATTCTACAGAATTGAAGGAACATTGCTGTAAAGCGTTGTTTAATGCTCCATTTCATTTTTGGTTTTGATCCCTGTGGAAATAAAGGATTGAATAGCCGTGTATTGGCGAGAAAATAGATATTTTTTTTAATTTCATGAATGGAATCTTTTTCAGAAAAAAGACCCAGGACTGCAGTGAGGGGAAGGGGGACTTGCAGGTCAGGATTTAGATGCAGCAGATTTGTTTGGGGAGCCCTGGACTGGAGTAGCCGGGATTTTGTAAATTAAAACTGAGATGCATCAGCAGAGTTATGTGCAGGAGGCAAGAGCTGGAACAGCAGATGGTACGTACAGCAGTTCAGGGCTGAGTTTCTCTGACAGCTGGGGGTGGGCAGGAATGGAATGGCAGAGGGTGCTGCAGATGTGGGTTATGCTTGGATCCTAAGAAGTAGGTGACTTCCTCACTCTCACACTCCACTCTTAGGCACTACGTCAGGGAAAGATCCCACACAACCCTGGCACATGCCCTTGCTAGTTTTGATGGTATGTTGAATCTCTTCAGTGAGGCCATTGGGTTCCCCTTCACCAAAACGAGAGAGAAGCAATCACAGTGTCAGGAATACACCTGGCAACTGATGGGTCCCCAGTATTTTAATGAGTGGTGAATTGCATTCCTAGCAGTTCAGCTTGAATTGGGTGCTTCACCGGTGGTGGGCAAGCCCCTTCATAGAATCATAGAATATCAGGGTTGGAAGGGACCTCAGGAGGTCATCTAGTCCAACCCCCTGCTCAAAGCAGGACCAATCCCCAATTTTTGCCCCAGATCCGCAAGTGGCCCCCTCAAGGATTGAACTCACAACGCTGGGTTTAGCAGGCCCATGCTCAAACCACTGAGCTATCCCTCCCCCCTTGAGTTTGTAAAATCTGGTTGGAAATGTTGGAAGAAGATATTTTCTAGTGATGTTTTGTCATTGGCCTGGTGGGTCGTGGCCAGAAGCATGGAGAGGCATGGGAATGAAAAGTTGACAGAATTCTTCCCAGCACCCTACGTGACTCAGGATTAATATGAGCTCTGGGTGAAAGTTCAGGTCGTTTCTCCTTTTTAATCCACTCCCCAACTTTAATTAAATACTTTCCGCTTGACACTGTTGTAGTTGCTTGCTTGAAATGGTAGGAGACCAGGGGAAGGAAGGGTGACATTTCTAAGCCTTTGGAAGAGCACCCTGATCCTGGCTTCTCTGTAGACAACATCTAATGATGCCCAGTTAATGTCTTAACATGGATATGACAGCAGGAGTGAGGACAATGATCCAATCAGAATAGGGGAGTTTGGTAGCATCAAAAGCAGTGAAGCCTCATTATCACATCATTCCTGGTATAGTAACATTGGATAGCGCTTAGTCCCCATCATTTTTCAATTCATTAGAGTTTCAGCTCTAATCTAGCCATTGGCATTTCTCACACATCCATTGCCATGGTATTTTAGTACTATAGAATCCTTCATGAATATAATGGCCCTGTTATCTCTTCCCCTGCTTCTCTGGGACTTTGCTTTATTGTCCATCTCCATGTCGCATGAGGGCAGTGTGGCATTCACCGTGAGGCTCTTAGCGCCAAGAAAAATGCCCAGCTACAGCACAGCAGTGCCCGAAAGCATAGTGCCCGACGCCCTGCCCCAAGTAGAGTTAGAACAGGTTTTACTGTACCGATATGTAAAAGTGGTTTTAAAACGTACTAGTATTTAGAGCTAATCCATCAGCCTTCCCGTTTTAGAAATCTGGCTGAAGTTTACTGGGCAAAAGTGGGGGAAATTGATTTGGCACCCGCCCTGCTGGCATTACTTCATTCCCATTTGACTAATGCTAATTAGCAGAGTGCTAACCCTTTCCCCTTAATTAATACTGAAGAAATAATGGTCTGTGAAATACTAGCCACTTCTCACTAGGAATTGCTAAAGAGCTCTCCACTCTTATCCCTCTTGCAATTCTTCCAGGAGGCATGTCTGAAGGAAATGGACCAGCACCAGAAGCCTGCGCACTACGCGGAGTGTGCACAGGAGCACTGTGGGCTCTCCCCTCCATATCCCAGTCTGGGGACTTTGAAACACACCACTTTCCAAATGTCCATCCCCATCTAGTCTTACTGACTTTGCTATAAGCTCTTGGGCAGCCCATATACCACATATAGGACTTCGCAGCGTCACAGTGTAGTGCTAACGCTGGCTAATGATTCCAAGTCACTTCACTGCTCTGTACCTCAGGTTCCCCTTCTGTAAAATGGGAGTGATCATACGATTTACAGCCTGGCAGTGCTGGGAATTTTAATGTCTGTAAAAATGCTTTGAGATCCGCAGATGAAAGGAACTTGGAGCTGGGCAAAGTGTTCCGATTAATTAAGGACTCCCAATAATATAAGAGACACCATGGCAGAGTATGTGCTAGACCAGGCTTCGGCTACCTTCGGCATGCGGCTCACCAGGGTAAGCCCCCTGGTGCACCGGGCCGGTTTGTTTACTTGCCGCGTCCGCCGGTTCGGCCGATCGCGGCTCCCACTGGCTGCGGTTCGCCGTCCCCGGCCAATGGGGGCTGCAGGAAGTGGCGCAGGCCAGGGGACGTGCTGGCCGCCGTTTCTCACAGCCCCCATTGGTCGGGGACAGCAAACCGTGGGCAGTGGGAGCCGTGACGGCAGACGCGGCAAGTAAACAAACTGGCCCGGCCCGCCAGGGGGCTTACCCTGGCGAGCCGCGTGCCGAAGGTTGCAGATGCCTGTGCTAGACTCACATACAGAGATAGTCCTGGGTGCTATTAGGGGACTGTAAGAGCTATAGAAGGTGCCTCAGGGTGACAGAAAGGGGACTTGGAGAGCTTCAGAATGGATGCCGATGTGCCTGCAGACTGGTGGCCGGAGACTTGCAGTGAACTTGGCCAGATAATGGAGATCTCCACTACTGATGGGAATGTTTTTCTCAGTGTAACTTAGTATCCTTTTAGGGAGCACTATGCAACTTCATTCTCCCCACTGTAATACCTCCCTATTCCAGTGCCAGCGTCAGTCACTAACCTACCAGACGAGGACTGAATGGGACTCCCATCAGAATACAGCTATGCTGCTGTTTACTCAGCTGGTGCTCAGTGTTCAGGGCTCAGCATGCTACCTACTCAGTGCGCCAGTCCCTACTGGCAATCAGAAGTGAGAGAGCAGGACTGGGCGTCACCCAGGTTTGGAAGGGGAGACTCCTGTGTGGCAGTGCAGGATAAGTATCCCTGGGCTAGGCGTTCTTGGTGTTCCGTGTGTGTAGGAAGAGACTGCGCAATATTAAATGTGTTGGTCTTTGATATCACTCCAGCTCCTGTAAAATCTCTGCAAATTGAATTCACAGTACAGTTTATTATCTCCTGAAAGGAAGATGTAAGAGCAGCATCTTGTGTTTTATCCGGGCTCTTTTCCCCACCCTCGGCCCCCTGCTTTTACACCGATGGAAAAAAAACAACAAATTGTAAAGGTTCTTTTTTTTCCTTTCTCTCTTTGATAGTTAAGAGCCCTTCACAAAACAGTGTGAGTGCAGAAGAATTAATCGGGGTAATTAGGTTGTGTTGTAATTCATGGCATTTTCTCAGGAATGGTAATTACCCTAATCTCCCCCCCCCCCCCCCCGCCCATCTCATGACTGGGTTGCTGTTTTGATGTATATACTGTTCATTTAATTTCTGTAATGAGAGGGATGTGGCCAGCTAAGACCTCTCACCGGTCTAGTGACGTCTTCTTTGAAGCACAGACACAAAGGGGACGGTGAAGAATAGTCTGTAATCAACTAGTGAAAATGCCAGCCTGCCAGCCATGCTAGGAGGTTTGACCTCTGCCCTCGTAGCTCTACCAGCTCAGGATTTGTGCCACCAGACTCTTGAGTCATAGCATCATCCCCAGTGGATGATGCTCGTAAACAGGTTCAGGTAAAATGAGACCCAACCTGAACCTTCACCCCCGGCTTAAGCGGAACCCCAAAGCTTTATCCAGAGCTCAAACTAAATTCAGGACCTTGTGCCGGAGGTCACCACATCCCTGCATCTTGCCTAGAGCAGAGCTAGCCAAACCCCGACAGTTTCATTGATAACCAACACATGAGCTGTCAACCAGAGCTCAACACGGCCCCCCAAAATCTTCATCAAGAACTTGAACTGAGGCCGTGAGCCTTCTTCCAGCAGTGGAGCTCAACTTCAGACGTTTGGTGAAGTCAGAAGCAGTTCAGTTAGCTCTTCCTTGTACCCTGCCCTGGCATCTCCTGTTTGCAGAATACATGAAAGTATCAGGCCATTGTGTAAAAGCCAATTTGCTCAGCATGAAATGACCAAAAACCAGCAAATACAGGAAGTCTCCCAAGAGGCCCTGTTCTCATGAGATTTCCAGCTTGATCTCTACACCAGTATGGTCTGGAGAAATTCCATACTGCTGTGGGTAATCAATCAAATGCTGAACCCATATGAGTGAGGGGCAAACTAACACCAGTAACTTGAAGGTTCCATTTTATTCAACACAAAGAAATCCAGATGATTATCCATATAGTCTGTGCTTCTTGAACTTGCACAATTGCATTGCAAATCATGAGGCAGCAGGCTTTCTGGTGAGATTTCAGGATCCTTCTGCTTCCCTCTCCTCAAATTCCAGTTATGCCTAGACCCTAAGGGCTGGATTCTCTGCTGTAACCAATTTCTGCTGGGTGAAGCAAACAGATGCAGGGGCAAAGGAAGCTGTTGATGGCTCCCTGATCGTAGAGTCGGTTCTCCTCCAAGCCCCATAATAGATTAAAGAAGCCGGGAGCCTGCTCTAATCTTTGCTGGCCCGCTGTGGCCCCCAGTGGATATCCATCAGCTGGAGCTTGCCGGAGCAGTGTGCTCTAGCCACACCTTTTCCCACCTCCCATATGCCAAGGACTACACAGAGAATCCTTCAGGAGCCAGCTGTGGTAGATAGGGAGTTCCCACCGGTGTCTGGTCCCTTAGTGCCACCAGAGCCATGCAAAGGGGAGGGTACGAAGCTGACCCTAGGCTATTACAGATGAAGCCAGACAGACAAGAAGGATGAGAAATGTGTTTCCCAATTTTTTTTTTGGACACTTCCACTTATTGTCCCAGGTGGCACCAGAAACTACAGAGAAAATGAAAAATAATTCACGTGATGTTTTAGAAAAGCCTTTGCCACATTCGGGGAGATGAGTTAAGAATTAGATGCAGCAAGTCCCTCCTCTATACCAGTGCTGGGCCTATATTCTCCACTGCTCCCCAGCTAATCAGCTGCCTCCTTCTGCTCGCTCCCTACCCGCAATGTTGTGACCTCACCATTCATCTCCGTCGCAGCACCTGCGAGGTCACAAGCGTGAAGGGGCAGCCGAGGAGAAGGGTGGCGAGCTGTCTTTTAGCCACAAACACCTTGGTGATCAGCAAGGGAAGGGGCGGTAGAGAACTTATGAGAGTTTAATGGGAGCTTGGTAAAATATGGCTCAGCTTGATTTTTTTTTTAATGTGTTGCTCACGGCAGTGGCTTTTTAAGTGGATAGATTTGAAGGTTTCCCCCGGTGCAAAAGGCCTTTCTCAAAGACAAATTGAAAACCTAGCTAGGAAAATTAACATACAAATATCTTCCTCATCCTCTGTAATTAAGATATTTGCATGGGAAGAGAACATATTTCTCCTGACTCCTGCGTGGCCTGAATTCTCTCTCTCTTCCCCTCCATTTCATAATCCTCCTCCTCTCCCAGCCACCCTCTGCGAACTCTTACTCCAAACCAGCTGGAGATGAAAGAGGGAGAAAGACGGTATTTGCAAACAGCTGTGCTTAAGCCCATTTAGGGCTAGGCTTTCAGACAGAGCATGCTCCCCGTACAATCGGGCAACGATGCACAAAATTGTACATATATAGAAACAGAAATCTTTTTTGGGAGGGTAACACAAGTACTGAGCACAACTGAAAATAGTTCTCTTTCTGTGCATGCCCCGCTGAATTGGGGGAGGAGGGGAGAATCATTTATGTGGGCATCACATCATCAGATTGTCAAAGGAATTCACAGGGAAGAAATGTTTATATTTTCTTCCTCCAACCCCGCTTTTCCTTTTCTGCAGTAATTAGTGACAACATACAGTACCTATAGTTCTGAAATACTTTGTCAGTATCTCATACCAGCAGGGTAGTAACTCCACTCCTAGTTTTTCCAATACATGTGAGGAAAGCATATGAGATCATTGGCTTTTATAGTCCGCTTCAACAGCTTCTTCATATTTACTTGGACTGAGATATAAATTGAATTTGAGTTTCTCTCTCCCTAAGTTATTTGTGATTGAATAAGCACGTGGTAAGGGATCAGACACAGGGAAAATGTCTCTTGCACAGCCCCATGTTTGAGGTGGGATTTGCATTGGGCTGCATTGGTGTGTTTTTCCATTGTTGTTCATTTGCTCTGTATCTTTTTTGATGCGCGCCCTGTGACACAGCTGGCCGGGAGAGTTTGTGCAGGGGACTTTTCTAACTCTGTAACATTTTAATGAACAGGAAATGTAAGCGTCAGTGAAATCATTTTCTCAACCTCTTTCCCACCCAGTTCTCATTCCTCAGGCATTTGATTTGTTCGGAATAGAGCAAAGCAATTTAGAGGCTTTTCAGCCATTCAAACAGCAATTGCCTGAACGGGATCATCCTGCAGCTGCAGGTAGCAGCTCAAATTTGCACTGCTAGCTATGGTGAAAAGGTGCACGTGAGTGTAACTAGGTGGCCTAGCCTTCCAAACCCACTCACTTCTTTGCTTTAATTTGGAGGCAGTCCGTGTTGTGTTCTTAAGCACCACCTATGAAAATGGTAACATGTGCGCAGAGCAGTGCCCTCCAACTACATGCACAGTTCAGGGATGTCCCTTTAATTTTTGCGTTAGAGCCCAGTTCTCTGGAGAGGACTTACTCACTGATTTCACAGTATCTGCGACGGCCATTCAATGTTATTTGCCCAGTGAGTGTCTGCCCTGGCTCCCCTTCTGCTTTGATACAGCCGAAGTCTTCTTTCAGTGTTTTCTCCTCCATTCTTTTATAATATTTTTTTCCTTCTTCCCTTCTTTGGGCCCAATTCTCTGAGGGGTGGCGCATCTGTCACTCCCACCGGTGGGGGTAGAATCCGAGGCCAGTCATCGTCGTGCAGGATAAGCTCCTGTATTTCCAAAATGTGCCTGAAATGACGCGGGGGTGGGAGGAAGTACTGTAAATGAAACTCAGGGTGTCACCACAAGCTGCTTAATAACTTTGCCCCACTGCAGATCGGGCCTGTGAACTCAGCTTCCCTCTCTGAAATGGGTATAATTCCTCCCTACCTCACGGGGGTATTGTGAGGTTTAATTGCTGTTTGTGAAGCGCCCTGTAGAGGTGCAAGTTGTCACGGAAAGGCAGATTACTGAATCACTGTAATCACCAAACACCTTTCTGTCTGACATGTCACTCCTCTGGCCTAGGATACCTGTAAACTAAATAAAAGTGGAACAAGTTGCTCTCAGGAGTCCACTTTTATATTGCTGCTCTCAGTGGTCCCTAACGCGGAGGGGCTTGTGTAGCATAGAATAGCGTAGCAGCTGTGTTACTGCTGTATTGCACTGCAAAATTAGATACAAGAATAACCTCTCCAGTAGGAGTGTCGGCACATAACCATGCATTATATAGTGGGTGCTTCATCCTGTGATCCCTTAGGACCTTAATTCTGAGAGGCTTCGAGCACTCCCTGTCAGGTTGTGAGCAGCTTGAATTCCTGTTTGCTTCAGTGAAAGTGACAGGCACTCAGCACCTTCCAGGATCAGGTCCTCAGTCTTGATTGAGGCCAAATGTTCCCTGGAAGTTTTGGCTGAGTAAAGGCTTGGGCCTGGGCCCTGTCCCATCTGCAGTGATATGAATCCAAGTACATCATTCTAAGGAGGATGTTTAGTAGCAAAGGAACCGGAGATATCTAGGAGTTGGACACAGGCGCCAATTCCAGCCCTTTACAGTTCCTTCTGTGCTGCAAGAAGGAAAGGAGACTCTCTGTACAGGGTCTCAGTGTTATTCAGTGGCTTTTACCGCGTAGGTCAGGGGTTCAATTCACAGGTGCCCATCACTTTGTTCAGTCCTTTGCACTCGTTTAAATGATGACCCCAGGTGCAGAGCAGTGGTGCACCGTGCCTCCGCACCATAGTGGGGATCTGTCTGACCCCATGCTCACGATGAGTGTTGTAAAGCTTTGGAATGTTGCAGCCAGTGAAAGACATACGGTTCAGTTAAAGACATACCCTCTCCCTTCTTGTCCCCCTGCTTCATCCCCCCCCACATACTCCCTCCTCCTCTCCCCCTCCCCTTCTCTTTTGTTTTTCTCCTTCCCTTGTTTTCACCCATTCACTGTCAGGAAGGGCCGCATCCGAAGGGCCAATGCAGCGCAGCGTGGCAGCGGCAGAGACTAGCACGACCAGCAGCTAAAACAGTGAGTGGATTTCAACTCCAGGGGGCAGTTGGAAGGCTGGGGAGTTGTATGGATCGCGCATGTGATGACTTATGGGATTGGCTTTGGGACTGGTCTGCCACAGTGCACGTGGCAATGGAGCGGACCCCACCCCTTGTGTGGGAGGAGAACACAACCTACCCCCACAACAACTTCATACAGATAAACAGCCTCACAGTGTAGCTGAAGCAGATTACAATAAGGCATGTGCTGCGTTAAGTGTCTGTCTCTTGGAAGGCCCTTGGCATTGCTGTCAGGGAGCAGGTCTCTAGCAGTTCATGTCTGTCACCAGAATCGCACGATAGCGTGAGTTTAGATCCAGCGTGGACAGATGATATAAGGGACATGGCAGCCGTTAAACAGGCTTCACCCCAAATATGATTTGGCTGCTTTCTTGCATTTCAGTGCAGTAACCCGAATGGCACTACAGGACATGGATGGAATGAGTGTAAGAGCTGATGTCATTTGTATCCTCTGCCCGGGCAAGTGTGGGGCCCTGGAAAAATGGGTGTCCCTGCGCCCTGACCCACTCTGCCCACCCAGTGCTCCTTCCGGGGAGCAGGGTCAAGGCGCGGGGGCTTGCCCCACCCGCCCGCCTGGTGCTCCTGCCGGGGAACGGGGTCAAAGCGCAGAGAAGGGCAGAGGCCGCGTGTCCCAAGCTGATGGGTCCTTTCAGTAGGCTGTGGGTTCAGCCCCACCTGTGCCTGGCTCAGGTCTCCACCCCAGCCGGGGACAGTTAGTGCAGCCACATGACAGGGAGCTCCCACAGCTAAATCAGGCCCAGACGGAGGGCTGAGCCAGAAGCCTGCAGCTGCAGGGAGCCCAGGGCAGCAAGGGAGAAGCAGGCTTGAAGGAGGCCTGCCAGCCCCCCAGCCAGGACAGGATTAAAGGGACAGCTCAGAGAAGCTGCAGCTAGCTGGAACGAGCAGCCTAGGCTCCGCAGGGCTGTGAGATTCCAGGCCCAGGTGGGGCCACGTACCGGAGTTATCAGCGTGATCGGGAGGGGCTAAGGACTAAGTCAAGATGCTGTAAGAAACGAGAGCCCTCACAGCTGAATCTAGTCTAAAGTGCTCTGGCCTGGGTGCCAGGCAAGGGAGGAGAGGGCAGTGCTCCTGCAGGGCCATGCTGTGCCCCAGGGTACCCTGAGGGATGGCTGCCGGTCACACAGGGCCCACCTCTCCCAGGGTCCATCCCAGCCCACCAGACCAGGCGGCTTGCCGAGCCAGTTCCCTGTGCCAGCCAGCATGGCCGTGTGACCTGCAGCCAGGCCAGAGATTTGGGTTTGAAACCCTTTATTTCAAGAACCTGGCTAGTTTCCAGGTGTACGTGGGGTTCCTGACCAGAGATGCTCCTGCCGGGCTGGCAGAGTGGAGTGAGCCCCGGTGCCCCGACCCCATTTCCCCAGCGGGAGCGCCCGGGAGGTTGGCGGGGGGTGGGGCACTTGCTCTGGCCCAGGGCCACACAAAACCATAATCCGCCTCTGCCTGAAGGGAATCTTTTTAACAGGATTTCCCCCCGTGCACTCACACTACTTTTTACCTTTCATTCACGTCCTTGTGACTGAATAAATACTGCAGAGGCCAACTCCAGCAAGACATAGTAACATGTAACTTCTCTGTAGTTCCTTTCATCCAAAGCCTCTGCAAACCATGAGCCTGATCCTGCAAACACTTTCCCCTGAACTGCCATGAACAATCCCCCTGGAAGTTAATGGGATTAACCACTCTAGAAAGTGCTGTACCTGGTATTTGCAATATCAGGCGCCACATAAATGCAGCACCCCACTGAGCGTGGCTACATTTTGGACAAGGGAACACTGCCGTACTCGGATGCAAAGTTCCCTGAGCTCTTGCATGTCCCGTGTTAACGTCTCGTCCCAAACGCCCGCACAATCTCTTCCTTTGGCTGCACTGTCATTGCAAATGGCTCTTTGCTCATAATTGTCCTAACCATCTGGAAATTTGTTGCTTCCTTGTATTGAATGTATTTGTTTCCAGTGTAGATAACATGCGAATTAACAGATTCCCTTAGCATATCTTACACTATTTAATAATACAACCATTCAATAACTTTAATATATTGGCAAATACAAAGAACAAGCTATTCTGGGTGTTGGGGAGGGCGTGGGAGGAGTATTTACTTAGAAATGTCCCTGGGTATCCATTCCGGCAGAGCCTTGCAGCCTGCCATGGAAGTCAGTAGACTCCAGCTCCCTCGGACTGATGGGGGGAAGTGAGTCCTAGACTTGAGAGCTCTGCACTGACTATGCTTTAGGGGAGACCCTAACAGCTTGTATAGCGAGGGAGGGTGTGCCACTGGTTTGGGTGCTAGCCTGCGATTTGGGTTCAATTCGCTGCTCTGCCACTGAATTCCTATGTGACCTCAGGCAAGTTATTTAGTCTCTGTGCCTCAGCTTCCCATCTTCAAAATGGGCATAATAGCCCCCTACCTCACAGGCGATAAATACATTGAAGAAGATTGTGGGGCATTGTGAAGGGGTTCCCACTCACCACAGGTGGACGCCTTGTGGCTGGGTCTGGTAATTAGCACCTCCCCCACACCATCTAGCACTCTCTTCTGTGGGTTATTCATGGTATGACCCCCCTCACTCTCTTCATGGCTCAGGGCACTCCTTCTTCATGACTCAGCCCTCCGGCCAGGTCACTATATAGTCCTCCCCTTCTAGAGTAGGAAAGTCCCACCATACAATATGCCATTTCAGACAGTCTTCTGTTTCAACTCCAGGTCCTGTGCAGCTTTGCCAGTGGCTGGTAGGGGAACCCAGGCCCGCCCACTACTCCAGGTTCCAGCCCTGGGACCCTCCGACTAGCAACCTAGGTCCGCTCAGTCTGAGAGTCTGTTGTTTCCCTGGGCTCCTTCCTGCCCCATTTTGCTGTATCCTTGCCTATCTCTGGGTTAACCACCAGAGATTCCTCCACTCTCTGTGGCTACTTCACCCCTCTGAGCCTCTTGCCAGACTCCCTAATCCAGGACAGGACCCTCAGAGCTTTCTCTTCCCCTGGATTTCCTCCTTGTCCCTGACCAACTCCCTTTCCCTTTAGGAAGTAAGTGCAGACCTCACCCCTTCAGCCGCCTCCTACTTGCACTTCCTGGCTTTACACTTCTATCCCAGGTGGGCTTCATCTGCCTTCAGGCCTATCAAGCCCTGGTTCCACCCCAGATGCAGCATCCTGGCCCACATTAACCCACTGAGGGCTTGTGTGGGGGTCGACACCCTCACAGCTGCTCAGATACTATGGTGATGGAGGCCATATAAGTTACTGAGAATCTTTGGTTTAGAACTGCACAGGGAAATGTTGTTGGCAGAGATACGCAATGTACCCTGCTTGGAACTGGGTCTCCGGATCAGACCTGGTGTGGTGAGCTCTGAAAATTCTCAGTGTTGGAAAAAACAGCAGGAGCTGGAAAGGATCCACCAGTGCAAGAACCATGCCGTGATTCCTTAGCTCTTTCCTTACCTGCATGTGCAGCACTGCCAGTCATAGGCGCCGACTCCGTGGGTGCTCCGGGGCTGGAGCATCCACAGAAAAAAAAAAGTGGGTGCTCAGCACCCACCAGCAGCTCCTCTCCCTTCCCCCCGCGCCTCCTGCCCACCGGTGGCCCTGCCGATCAGCTCCTCCCGCTCCCTCTCAGTGCCTCCCACCTGCCGCAGATCAGCTAGGATCAGCTATTCAGCAACGTGCAGGAGGCGCGGGGAGTGGAAGGGGGAGGAGCGAGGGCAGGGAGCACTCGGGGGACAGGGCAGACCAGGGGCGAGGATGGGGGTTTGGGGAAGGGGTGGAGTGGGGTCAGGGCCAGGGGCAGAGCGTGGGTTGAGCAACCCCCGGCAACTCATAAAGATGGCGCCTATGCCTCCAGTACCGTGCAAGGACATTCGTCTAGCTGCAGTGCTGAAGGATGTGGCCTTGCCTGGTGAGCTTATGCAATTAGCCAGGCATTAGAACCCATCAAGAGGTGAGAGAGACGTACATGCATATGTAACAGGTGTCTTTCTGAACACACCTCTCTCTCTTTCCTTTCTGCTTGCTGCCACCCAAACAGGATCTTTTTTTCTTAATTAGTTAATGTTTTATTAAACAGGAGATACCTAGCTCAGAAGCAAGAGGTTTAACGCAGAATCTCACACGACCCCTGCAAAAATACTGCATTAAAAGAACATAAAGGTTGCAAAGTGAAGCATGCAAAAATCAGGCACTGGAAAGGTCAAGACTGCCTGTGCATCCTTAATTTCTATACTCCGATGTATGCATCACCCTACAGCCTTTAATTATATGATCGTGAGCTATTATTCCTGCAAGATCCACAGCATGGACAGTGCTCAGTAAACACCTGCAATTGTTCATTATTTCTTAGTGCTCATTGTGTGGCCTCATGTCTCATTTGCTGCACACCATCCAACTTCCACATTGAGATTTTTTTTCTTTCTTGTCTTTTTCTATGTCATTCATCACTGCAGTGTCTGAGAACCTCACAACTTCTATCTGCACCGCACTCTTGTGAAGCCGGGAAGTTTTATTTCCCCATTTTACAGATGAGGGACCCGAGTTACAGAGAGATCAAGTGAATTACTCATGGTCACACAGCAAATCTGTGGCACAAGCAAGACCAGAACCCAAATCTTGGGAGTCCCAAGCCATGGCTGTAATCACAAGGCTATCTCTTCTCTACCAGGGGGCTTCTGCCCTATTCACTACACACCATACAGTATCTGCAGTGAAAGAGGGAAGGATGCTATGGATATCACCCTCATTCATGACACACCATACAGTGAATGAGGCGAGATGTTCAGGTCCCCAGAATAAATCACTACACAACCTGGCCTCATTCGTTCTCCAGCATGTACATTGCATGAAGCAGGGCTCCTGTGGAAAAAGTGTGTGATCATGTAACTGAAAATGGTATCACATTGCAAGGTACAGGGGGCCAGAGCTAAGGTTATACTTTGGCTAAAGGAGAGTCCCCTGAAGCTTGTAATAGCAAAGGGCCTATGACACACTGTAGTGCTCATTCCATCCAGTAGAGAGCAACGGTGCACAAGCGGGCGTGCACACACACATACACAAACACACACACACACACACTTGCCAATTCATTACAGTACAGTATAGACCAGTGGCGCTCAACCTTTCCAGACTACTGTACCACTTTCAGGAATCTGATTTTTCTTGCATACCCCCAAGTTTCACCTCACTTAAATCTACAAAATTACTTACAAAATTGCTGACTTTCTCATTTTTAACATATAATTATGAAACAAATCAATTGGAATATAAATATTGTACTTATATTTCAGTGAATAGTATATAGAGCAGTATAAACAAGGCGTATGAAATTTTTGTTTGTACTGACTTCGCTAGGGATTTTTATTGTAGCCTATTGTAAAACTAGGTAAATATCTACATCATAGAATCATAGAATCATAGAATATCAGAGTTGGAAGGGACCTTAGGAGGTCATCTAGTCCAACCCCCTGCTCAAAGCAGGACCAATCCCCAATGATGAGCTGAGGTACCCCCTGGAAGACCTCTCAGTACCCCCAGGGGTACGTGTACCCCTGGTTGAGAACCACTGGTATAGACTACTAGAGCAATTTGCTCAGAGGGCTCAGTGTGCAAAGCCACTATGTGAACTAAGTCCCACATTCAGTTCTTTAAATTAACACTTATTCACCCAAAACAGGCATGGTTAAGAAGAGGTTAGACAAACGTGTGTCGGGGTGCTCTAGCTATGTAATCCTGCCTAAGTGCAAGGGGCTGGACTAGAAGACCTCTTAAGGTCCCTTCCAGCCCTGCATTTCTATGATTCTGTGTCTGGGGTCTATGGGCTGAGGTGAGCATCAGCATATGGGATTTGAGCGTTCTGTTTTGGTGCTCATGTTTGAAAACTGGGCCTGGAAACCTTTTTAAAAAGTCATAAGAGCTATATTATACCCGGCTGAATCCTTCCAACAAATTAGAAGATTTTATTAGTCTGCGATCTGAAAATAATTGCTGCCATTACTATTTAAACTGTAAGTGCTCCAGAGGGAGCAACCTAAGTGGGTCTAAAATGCATGCAAATATCCTTAGTCACCTTAAAAATCCCATGAGCCTTATATGCATCAAACACGAATCCCTGGCCCACATGCAGAGCACCCATTGGCATCAGTGGATTGGAGGCATTTGTGTATCAACTGGTGGGGGCGGTATTTGGGGGTTCTGTGGGCGGGATGGTTCCTTCGGGTGGGGTGAGCGCTGTAGTGCAGGCAGTTCCATGGGGCATGGCTGGGGTATAATGTACCTGGCTCTGAGAGGGGCAGCATTAACTCTGATGACGGGAGCAGAAGCTTTCAGACTGACCCGTTGTATGTGTGCGTGTGGGCAGAGGCTAAAAGTTTCATCAGAGAAGGAGGAAGCTGGCCCACTCAACGTTTTACCTCAGGTTTTCCAAAGCGAATGGTCAGGTCTCTCTCGTGTTGGTTTTGATGGGTTCAGAGGGTGACTCAAAGCGCGAGGATATAAGTGGTGGTTACTGGCAATGCTCCCCCTCGCTCGAAGGCTAATAGAGCTCTCCAACTGGTGTCCACACCACCTCACAGATGAGGCTGTGTGAAATCTTGAACCCCTTTCTCCCACATCAGGAAGGGCGACCCCCTTGCTCGCCCCACACACACCCCTTCCTTCTTCCAGGTATCACTGGGCAAACCCAGATTTGTCCCTCTCAGACGTTTACACTGCACCCACAGCGAGGGGCAGGCCGCACAGTTCAAAACTGAGGAACTCCCCCTCCCTGCAGGCATGCGCACAGACGTGCCCAGTCAGACTGCGCTGCACAGAGCAAACCTTTCCTCTTCACCACCTGAACAGGGCTACCACCCTCTCCCACCCCTGTCCCACAGCAGAGTTGTTAGTTGGGATGAGTCTCCATGCATGGACATGAATGGGCCGCTTTTCAGGGGTGCTGAGCACCCTCAGATCCAGCCAACGGGAGCAGCAGGCGCTCAGCGGCTCTGGAAACCCAAGTCATAAACTGTTTCCCAAGGCGCGGACATGGAGACAGTGTGTTGCGTTGTGCTGCAGCCACCTCCTTCTTCGCTGACGGCATTGCAGAGTCTTGACACAGCAACTTCATGCATTTAAAAAGCATTGACTCTTGCTCTGTAGTGATATGGTAACATGGCCGGTCCCCTGACACTGCACAGAGATAACATACTCTCGCAGGTTGCTGAACACCGAAATGGGAAGGTGCTAAGAGGTTCAGAGATTAATTACCATTTAACTGGCCGTGTTTCAATCTCTGGATAAGGCCGTAGTGGAGAAGACAGAAATACCCAGATAATTTACCCTGGTGCTATATAGTAGATTACCCTGTACTTACAAGGTCGCTAGTTACCATGTAATTAGAGTTCTAACACATGGAAGCCAGTGCAAGGCTTCTGAAACACCATGTTACCACTTCCGCACCTGGTGTCATAATAGCGGGGACAGCAGCAGAGGGCAGGCGAAAAACCTCATTATGCACATATTGGAGGATGTTAAATAGCTTAAATATTCAAATGGGGCCAGGTGGATTTGGGGGGTGGGGAGAGAGGCCA
The DNA here is from genome assembly GCA_037349315.1 of Chelydra serpentina. Classification (NCBI taxonomy): domain Eukaryota; kingdom Metazoa; phylum Chordata; order Testudines; family Chelydridae; genus Chelydra; species Chelydra serpentina. The sequence goes on from JBAIAC010000033.1 coordinate 25,673,832, forward strand.
TATGTAGAAGAGAGGAGAGAGAAGAGACAGACCCAGGATGTCTGTGCTACACAGTGGAAAGGGAAGGAGATACAAACTATGTGTGCTAGGAGGTTTTGGACTGGAATAGCAGGTGTTGCTGCATTTCAGGATTGAATTGCATCCGCAGAGCTGGGGGATAAGAGGCCCAGAGCCACAGGACTGGGTTAGCAGGATATGACACAGGTCCAGGGCTATGTGATCGCGAATGCAATACTGGAAGGTCAGGGTGTGCTGCAGGTTGGGACTGAGGTGTTTCAGTAGCGGCATGTCAGGGCCCATGACTGTAATATCAGGTGTTCCTGAAGATCAGGATTGAAGTGCACTGACAGAGCAAGCGTGCCTGCCACATTGAACCTGCCCACATGGGGCCTCCCTCTAGCTTATGGTTTTTGACCCTCATTTTCACAAGCATTAAATTCAAAGAGAGAGAGAGAGTTTGAAAGAGTGTCTTTGATTATAAAGCACATATTCCATTAACATCACACATCTCACGTGGAACCAGTTCTGTCCCATACACAATAGAACCCCTGTAATGTGCACTTGTATCATTTCCCCTCAGGTCACATCCTATTTTCTTGGGGTAAACACTGTCCTCTTTGAATCGTGTGACGGGGAAGTTCACCACAGAGCTTGTGTGATACGGCAACACAAAGGCCTGTGCACTTTGAGGCTGTATGTACAGAGCAATCACATAAAGGAGCAGGGAGATAGGTCTCTGCTCTACTGCAACCATCCCTCAGATATTACTTCCTTGTGCAGGCAGGCTCCGTGCCACGGCACCACATTACCAGGAAGGTATTGACAAACCCAAAAGACTTCAGAGAAGAGCAGCATAAATCATGAGGGGCCATTGCTTTATGACGATTAAAAGGCCTAACTATGTTTAGCTTGGCTAAGCGATGACGAAGGGAGAGGATATGACAGGCTGCAAATATTGGAAAGCGGCAGGTTTTCAGAAGTGTCAGGGAAGTGCTATTTAGGGCTGCACATGGAAGTCAGGAGCGATGGGATGGAGATAAGAAAGAGAAAGGCAGCATGAATATCCGGAAAATCTTGACAGTGAGATGGTTTTGGCTGTGGAGTATTTGCACATGGGAAGCAGTGGACACCCCTTTGGGATGTTTGGAACTGAAACCATCAAAATGTCCTTCAGGGGACAGTCCTCCATTCGCAAAGGAGTGATAAACTGAGTGGGCCATAGCAGGTAGTTTCCAACTCTAATTCCTTTGGTACAACATCTTTTAGTTTGGTGTATAGATACGTGGCCAGTGTGTCTTTGTCCATGTGTGTAATACACACGTATACAGAATCCCTGGAACATAAATATAAGGCCAAATCCTCAGGTGGTGTAAGTCAGAGGAGCTGGCTCATCATTTTTAAAGATAAACTTCTCCACTCAGTAAATGACCCAGCAAGGATATAATCTAGGGCGAAATGATGCCTTATGCATATCTGCATTGTGTCATTCCTCCCACCAGACACAGCTGAACATTAGCGGTTTCTGTATTTCTCTCTCTCCTTCCGTCCTTCCTCTTGTGGCTAACCCTAATGGAGAGATGGTGTCCAGAGAGATGTCCGAAAGATACATCTGGTTAAGACAGCTGACCATCCAGGGGCAACACAGGCTTCCAGCAAAAGCTTTCATTTCTGTCCCACCGGGGGGGTGGGTTTAGCAAAATGCATCCCTTAGGGGCTGGATGGCTCAGGGCCTCCGGTTGGCTTCAGGAAAGGGAGCCAGTGGTGCAGGAGATGTCAGACAGCAATAGCTGAAATGGGCTCTTAGTTCTTCCTAGCTCTCATGGCATTCAGGACCGAGGCATCAGCATATTCCTGGGTTTGGTTTGGTTTAAAAAAAAAAATTTTTTTCTCTGCCAAATAAAGTGCAGAGAAGTGTTTTAATAAAAACCCACTAGGATAAGCGGGTCACTGGACACTGTAGGTGCTGGTCTATCGAGAAGTTCTGGAGACACCACCAACCAGGACAGTGAACTGCAAGTCATGCTGATACTCTGACGACAAATGCTTGGCTAGAAAGGGACAGGGTGGGGACTGCAGTCCCCAAATTCAAAATTAGCCTGTTACTGTTTCCAGAAACAAGTCCCAGATCCATCTTCGGCATGGGCTGCTGCTCCCCCTAGTGGTGCTTTGAGCTCTCCATTTTTCTGATGCTGCTACCCTCTTGTAACCCACTCAGACACCTCCAGCATCTGTCCCCTTCTGCTTCCACTTTTCTGTGGGTACTGTCACCTCCTGCAGCCTCCTGTTTCTGTGCCCCAGCACTTTTGCCCACGCACTATAGTCGTCTGGGACATGGAAGAAAAGAGCTCCATCCAGTGCAGAGCATTCACCTCGCTTGGCATCAGGACGTGCAGCCATTAGCATCACGTATCAAATCACTGCATCATCACGGTGTCTAAAATGTGTGTGCTCCATATCCTCTCCAGCGGTGCCTTAATCCCTGGTTCTACCTTCCTCTTGCTTCTCCCCCATTGACCAATGTCAGAGGCATTGCTTCCCTAATGGCATTGACTAGTTTCAGTGTAGTAGCCATGTTAGTCTGTGTCAGCAAAAAGAAAACAAGAAAAATACCTGTGGCACCTTCGAGACTAACAAATTTATTTCAGCATAAGCTTTCGTGGGTTAAGAACCCACTTCATCGGCATTGACTAGTTTAATCACATCATTAGTGGGTATGACATTGCAGTCTTGAATGTTGAGATCTTTATTCTGACATGGGATGTAGCGTGTTTGTTTGACATGCCATCCAGGCCTTCTCTGCCAATAACTGGTACTTGACTAGGCCAGGAATCAAAAGCAACTTCAGTCTGAAGTTACTCAATATTTCTTTGAGGTTTTCAAGCTGATAACCCAGTGTGCTAAAGCAGAGTGAGAATCTCATCCTAAGGGGAGGGATGAAAGCACCATCACTCAGGATGTTTAAATAGACTGGAGAGGACAAAGCACTAGCAGAGGTACAGTAAGCAACTGTCCTGTGTTGGCTCATGAGAGATTGACTAAATGTGACAGAATGGATTTTGATGAGATGGCCCTGATTTAATGGGGACTGTGTACCTATCATATTTCTAAAGCAGGGGTAGGCAACCTATGGCACGCATGCCAAAGGCGGCACGCAAGCTCATTTTCAGTGGCACTCACACTGCCCGGGTCCTGGCCACCAGTCCGGGCGGCTCTGCATTTTAATTTAATTTTATATGAAGCTTCTTAAACATTTTAAAAACTTTATTTACTTTACATACAACAATAGTTTAGTTATATATTAAAGACATAAAAAGAGACCTTCTAAAAACGTTAAAATGTATTACTGGCATGTGAAACCTTAAATTAGAGTGACTAAATGAAGACTCGGCACACCACTTCTGAAAGGTTGCCGACCCCCGTTCTAAAGGATCCATCACCTTGGTGAAGCACTAAACCCCCATATTGTGGGCTAAAGCTACTGCTACATTTGCAGAACAATAAGGGGCAGATTTTTGAAACAGCCCTTTAATTTTTATACACGGTTTCGCACACGTCTCCTGTTTGCACACACAATTTAGGAAACTGCATATGCCGTTTAGGCATGTAACTGTATGCATGACAGTTATGTGTGTGCAGTGTTTAATATCTGACCCTCTGGGTTTATTAAGTTATTATGGCCTGGTGCAGTATCCACCAAGGGCAGGACAAGAAGTAATCAACTTAGTTTGTAGCAAAGGAGATTTAGGTTGGATATTAGGGGAAAAAGGCTAACTATAAGGACAGTTAAGCCCTAGAACAGGTTACCTAAGGAGATTGTCCAACTTGTGCTTAAAACCCTCCAGTGTTGGGGATGCCACAAACAACTGTCAGAGATGGTCTACCTCAGCACAGAGGGATGGACTACATGACCACTTGAGATCCCTTCCAGCCCTACATTTCTATGGCTCTATGATGTTCCATTGCCGCATGATGTGCTAACATCACAACATTGCAGTACAGCTGGGTTCAACATAGGGGACAACCTGGGAGCTTTCAGGTCACCCTCCAGAGTAACTGTTTCACATATAGAAAGAGATTTATGTATCATGAGGTTCCCAAGCGCTGCATTATATTAAATTTCTATCTTTAAGCTGCCAGGCCATTTCTGTCTCTGGCTGCCAGGCGTGAGCTCAGTGAAACTGACATTAATAGGAAATAGATTTCCAAACAATCAACCCTAATGAATTTTGAATATTATTATGATTAATGCCAAGGAAGTTGAACTGATTATCCAGCATCCAGAAGTTAAGTAATGGAGGCGTGTCTAAATCATGTATACTCTTCAGTCAGGAGTGGATCTGGCTGCAGAGGAAAAATGGGCACGGTTTCTCCAGAGAGGGTATCATGGTCAGGACAGAGAGAAAGGGGTAATGGAGAGGAGAGATTAAGAGATACCGTTTGCATGTAGTAGTAGTACATGCAATTTGTTTATCGCTGCAGTGTTTTGAGCTTCATATCTCAGCCCATTTTGTGAGTTTACTTGCATATTACTGAGCAAGGATCTATTGACATAAAACTCCACCTAAGTTCATGCCCCGAGATGATGCATATAGAAAGAGAAATGTATTGAAGACATTGCTTGCAGCCTGCTGTTTTGACTTAACGCCCGTCTATCTGATTAGCTGTTGATCCCTGACACACCCATCACTGTATTATCAGGTCACTGTCAGGTTGCACCACAACGCATGACGTGATGATGTAGTGCCAGCTCCAAAACATATGCGCTTGTATGATCTTGCAGATATGGGAGACTTTAAAATCAGTCTGAGGGCTGGTAATATGCAGCCCAAAAGAGATGTCAGTTGGCCTCATGCCAGAATGATGCTAGGAGAGTGTAAAGCAAAAGACAAGGTGGTTGGAGGGGTTTGGATAATTTCAGGGGTAGCCAAAGTGTTGGTCAGCAGGCCAAAATGGCCTTCAGAGTTCTCCAGTGTCCCTCACAGGAACCCTTATCACTAAACCTTGGGGGCTGCCCCTAGACACTCATGCAAATTTCCATCTTTATCCAAGCAACATTAGCTTCTCCATGCATGATGGAGAATTACACACTGGGACCACTAGTATCTTGGGTCAATATGGAACATTACATGCTGGTACCAGTAGCTTCCATGGGCCACACCTCTTTATTAAAGTTGGCTACGGCTGGAAGACATTGCATTACATGGATATTAGGTGCCTCTGTTCACCTACGCAGCCTGTTACTGTGCGCAGTTTGGGCAGTGCCTGGGACGTGGTGTCTGTAGTAGCGGATGGGGTTATGAAGTGGGTAGCATTGCTGTTGGGCGCACTGAGCACTTTGCAAACCAGAGCTGAGAAAGGCTTTCCTCGCTGTTACTCCAGACAATTGGCTTGTGTCCGGGCTGCACCTGAAGAGTTTGCAGGATCAGCTGCCTCCCCAGCTGAACAAAATAGGACTGAGGTGTAAAAGTCCACACGTGCTCAGAAGGTACTATTTTTGAGGCATCGTTTTGGAAGCAAAAGCGAAATGCTGGATCTTGCTCATTTGCATATTTGCATATGAGTAGCCTAGCTCCTTCATAGCAGTAGGTGCTGATGTCTGAGCTCTGGGAACAAGGGGGAAGGGTCGAGCTGTGGTTTGGGCACACTGAGTTCTTGTCTGTGTTCTTGGCAAACATAATTAAAAATATCTGTGAGATTAATCCTCTATTTCCCTTTTTGTAACCCCTCTCCGTGTTACCTCTGGCATTTCTAGGTGGCAGGTAATAACATAGAGAGCACTCCTGGATGCATGCAGCTCTTAGAGTAGCAATGATTTATCTCAGGCCATTTTGAGGCAGCAGACTTTACCTCTAGCTACAGCCACCCCTCCATGTCTGCTCCCCCTCATTTGCATAAGTAATTGGCAGCTTGTTAATGGCTCATTAGGAATGCTGAAAACCGTGGGATTGAAACAAACTCAAAGGAGCAGAGATGGGGGAAGGGTGAAAAGGACGGTGTCCCTGCTTGCAAATTACACTGTTGAATTCCACCTGGTTCAGAATTACGGGTCATAAACCAACCAGATTGTTAAATGAAGTAAGGAAAAACAATGTCAATGGGAGGCTTTATTTTTAGACTTGTATTTAAACACAGAATGCGAGTCTGGAGGGAACCAATAGTCCATCTGCCTCCAGGAGGCGTGTCTCGCCCCCTTCCCGACCTTGCAGTAACTTTATCTGGTCATCTCTTCATGACAAGTAGGGGGACACAGGGGCCAGCTACTGTCTGGTTAGGAGCAGTAGCGGTGCCAGGGTTTTTGCCACCCGAGGCGGCAGCGCTCCTCCGCTGTAATTGGCGGTGCTTCGGCAGCAGCTCCTTTGAAGCTGCGTTCTCGGCGGCGTTTCGGCGGCCATTTTTCTTGCCGCTGAATCGCCGCCGGGAAATGAGTCGCCGCCAAAATCCTGCCGCCCTAGGCGACCGCCTAGGGTTGCCTAGTGGAAGCGCCGGCCCTGGTTAGGAGGGGCCATGTCTATTTGTAAACACAGACGTTGTCAACATTGCACTTCACCCAGAGCTATGAACATGGCCCAGTTTTTGTCCTGTAAGCTGCCTGCAGCTATTGACACCCAGGCAAGACGCAAGGCCTGCTATGTGAAGCCGTGAGCGTGCCGAGCTGGCTGTGTAATTGTTACACAGAGAGACTAGTGCAAAGGCTGCGACTGCCATCCCCAAGGGCAGTGGAGGGAATGCAAAGCAGCTGCCTCAGGGAGACACAAGAGGCGGAAGAAAATCAGTTGGTGTGTGTGTTTTTGGGGGGAAGGCGACAGTTAATTCTCCACTCTGGCTGCCGCAGCTAGGCCCATCTGAATGAGCGAAGTCGCAAGGCCCCCAGTCTCTTGCTTGTCCTGCTGGATCACGGATGAAGAGCAAGAGCTTAAAAGCCCCGAGTGTGGTGTGTTCTCTCCCCTGCTGTAGGCCTGAGCTGTGCCCAGCAAAGAATTTAGGTTAAGTGGAAGGGCTAAACCAGGGGAAGAAAGGAGTGTGGGGGGAGGGAAGTCTGTCTGATCTGCTCTTTGCAGGGAGCAGCAAACCTGACCTTTGCAGTGAGGGGTTCTGTTGAGGGGGAGAGAGCATGGACTGCGAAGCAGAGCAGCAGCAGGAGGTCCCAACCTGGAGAGGCTGTGAGCATATCAGGGGAATTGCTTTGCAAGGTCTTCATAAATCACGCAGGATACTCCCCCTCCAGCTGGTGTGTCCGGAGCGGAGAGATCTGTGCAACTCTGAAGGCGAGATGGGGCTGGTGAGGGGACCTACGTTAGGAACATCCACGGAACTCCGAGGCTTTGCCGCCATGAATCCTGGGATCTCTGTTGCGGCTTTAGAGCTGGATCACACCGAGTTACGCATCTGCCTTGTCGTCTTCCTGAGTCTTTTCCACACATTTAAAAGGACAAGGGAAGTTCTGGTACCAAACAGCAGCCTCTCTATTGAGTGGGATCCTTTCCATTTGATTTTCCCTGCCAAAAGGCGTGGAACGAGGAACCGTTTGCGTTTAATTTGAGGTTACAATGCCATTGTTGAGGATAATGTCGCCTTACGTTTCTCTAGGGCCTTTCATCGTGTATAAACTACATACATGGTAAAATGGAATTCCATCTCCGCCCCCTCCCCCAACTCCAAATGAATACCCTCCCACACGCATGCACTTAAATGCAGCCACCTCTTGGGTGGAACATGCCAGCTGTGTAATAGCAAAGCAATAAGACAGTTTAGAAAAGAAAAAAGAAGTATAATGTCTGCAGGGAATGTTTAGAGAAGCAGAATGTAGCTGAAAACGAGCTAGGACATCAGGGCTAACACCCCTGTCCTTGTACAAAGTGCCCTGGAATCCGTAATGAACACAGCGGTTCTTACTTTTAGATCTAATCTGAAAGCTGGCACTTCCAGCAGCACAGTATCTACTAGCGCCACACTAACGCATTGGATTCAGCACTGACTCAGGGGAGACTGCCCCCCTCCGGATTTCCAGTAACACTGGGAATTTCCTGAGGGCCCAACCCTTACAAAGGGCAACCTTGCTTAGCTTGTGAGCACTCACAAAATCACAGCCTGCTGTGCTGGGCAGAGGGCAGCATCACTTGCTTTTGTTTTAAGTGGCAGCATAGCCAAATGCAGAGGCTTTTCCTGCCTCTCAGCTGTATTCGCTCTGCTCTTACTTCCCCTCAGAAGATGACCCATGTGCCTGCAGTTCTTATTTACTCAAGACTGCTCTAGATTATTGAACAGCAAGTCTTGTCCTCAGCAGAAATAAACACGTCCTGATGGGGACACACATCTGGTTGTTGGAAGAAGGTCCAGAGGTGAGAATCTTCAGGTGCTTTTGTTGCTGAGGTTCTAAAGGACATGCGCACATGTTCCATCCCATCCCAGCCTGGGAAGTCAGCCAGTTCTGCAATTAAAGGAGAGCCCTGCTCCGACCCCCACACACAGCAGGAGTTGAGACAGCAACCAGAGAGCATGTGTCCCATCACCAGGTTTAAAAGGAATTAATTTGCTGAATGGATTCAACTGCACTCACAAACCAAATAGGCAGGGAGATGGCACCAAGTTCTATAATTCCCCCTACCACATCCAGGAGGAAACCAAGCAAACAACATCTAACCTTCCAGGACACAAAAGGCAAAATTAACCGGAAAACTGCCTCATTTAAAGAGACATATTTTCTGTGGCTCAGACCTGAGTAGCTTTTCCTTGAGGCAGCAGCAAAAGCGACAAGAGCAGAGGCCTCCCAAATGAATGCCAGCCCAGTGACCCTTTCTCCTTCCAAGCGATGCCCTGTGTACATTGAACGGTTTCCGCTCAACCTGGGCCTAGATCACAAATTTGGGTCAGGCTCAGTTAGACGATGTTTGGAGGAGTTGGATTCTGGATCCTAACTCACCAGCCGGCCCTTATCTCCAGAGTGGGGATCAGAACCAAAACCCCAGATCCAAAATTCACGGGAGTTCTGGGCTAGAGTTTTGGCCCAGGCCTGTCTTTAGTTTTGGTTACGTCGAAGAAAGTAGGTGCCCAAGGGCCCCATTGTCTGAAACACTGCACTACCTTGGCAAGCTTCTCCGTGACTTGCTGCTGTATGGCCACACGCACTAGGGATGGCATCTCTTTTTAGTCCTTCCTAATCAGCTAGATGTCATTCAGAAAGCTGGGACAAGGAGACTTCTTTCCCCAGACACCAGGCTTCCTTCCTGGCAGTCAAACCTGGAGCCTTATAATAATAATCATACATAGCACTTATATAGCTTTACATCTTCAAAGTGCTGTACTAGCATTAACTAATTATCCCTCTCCCTAATGGCCATTAATCCTGGCCTTTCATGAACCTCCCCCATTTCCCTGAGGTTCAGCTCTAATACAGCAATAAGCCACTCTCAGGGAGTGGCCTGCTATCTTGCAATCTGCTGTCTCGGATGTGTAATGAGGCCCCAAAGCAAAGGCCAGGTGCCATGGGCCATTGGAAATGTGCGATTATAGAACAGTGCATGACCTTGAGAGTGGTTTATCCTGATTCTAAGATGGCTATGTTATCAAAAGACAGCTCTCCGTGGCTCTGAAGCAAATGCACTGCAGGCTGCATTCATTTGTGGGCATCACGTTACCAGGAAAGTATTGGAAGGAGCAGAGCAATGGAAAAGATATGGAAGCTGGAGAGGTTGATTTAGAGAGAAAAAGTAAGAGCGAAAGCTGTCCTGTTAGGTTCGGCTGCCACTAAGGTGGAGATGGGAGAAGGCTGCAAATATGTTGTGTGTTTATACAGCAACTTGCACAGGGATCGGTAACCTTTGGCACATGGCTTGTCAGGGAAAGCCCCTGGCGGGCCGGGCCAGTTTGTTTAGCTGCAGCGTCCGCAGGTTCGGCCGATCGCAGCTTTCACTGGCCGCGGTTCGCCATCCCAGGCCAATGGGGGCTGCGGGAAGAGGCGACCAGCACATCCCTCGGCCTGTGCCACTTCTCGCAGCCCCCATTGGCCTGGGACGGCAAACTGCGGCCAGTGGGAGCTGCGATCGGCCAAACCTGTGGACTCTGCAGGTAAACAAACCGGCCTGGCCTGCCAGGGGCTTTCCCTGGTGGGCTGCGTGCCAAAGCTTGCCAATCCCTGAACTAGCACAATGAGGTGCTGGTCATGACTAGGCTCTTTGGTGCTATAGTTATTAGTGGCTATAATATAGAGAGTTTAAATAGCGAAGAAGAAGGGGGATTCTTTTACGAGCAGAGAAGAAAGGATGACTGTCAGGATAAACTTCTTGAGAGGGAAACCTGTGACCAGATTGTAGAACGGCTCTCAAGGGGAGTTGTGGGAGTTGCATCATTTGGGACTTTGAAGACTGCACTGGACAATCCTGCATTGCCCCAGGGAGGCAGGTCTGGATTTCAGAACAGCTCTTTTCTAGCTCTACTGTGTCTGATTCTGGGTGGGAGTGGTGGAGAGGGGAGAAGAGAGTGACAGGAATCTTTCAGAAATGATTTTGAAGCAGCAGTCTCTTGACAAGGAATCAGCCTGCATGATCACTGTTATTGCAGGAAACTGCCACCCTGGGCTCTGTCTCGGCAAACTGTGGATTGATTGAAGCAAACTTTCATCTTCCCTATAAAGGTACATAATGATTCTCTCCAGAGCCAAGGACATGAAATGTAAATTGGCTCTGCAAAAGGAAAAATAAAGTCTGTTTTGTAGACAGGTTTGTTTAATAGCCTCATTTCTCTCCAGTGCTTTTGCCAAAGCATGCTACTCCAGGTAGTTCCAGGTACAGTGCACAGGCCTGGGAATCACGCGTATGTGATTATACAGTGGAAGGCAGGGGTTAAGAACAGGGAAGAACCCCCAAAGTGCAATGTCTGTTGTAGCCAGCACATGATGTAAGAAGGATCATCTGTTATCCAGGCCACATGCCACCTTATGTACTGTAGCCTATGCAGTCCAGTCTGTCTGCTCTCAATTCTAGATTATAATGTTTGCAACATTAGCAAGCAGCGAGCCATAGTAGAATGAGCACAGGACTGAGATCCAAGAACTCCTGGGTTCAATACCCAGCTCTGCCGTGACTGACTGTGTGACCTCAGGCGAAGTCCTGTCCCCTCTCTGTGCTTCAGGTTCCTATCTGTGAAATGAGGATTATAATTGATATCTCTAATGAACCTTGTATGTGGCTGGTGAGGAGTTAATAGCTGTGCTTTGAAAACGTAAAACGACAGGTATTACATTAACTCTGCACCCGCTGAAAGCTGCTGCCCTTCTGAAATACAGAACTCCCAAGAAACCCTTACATACAGCCCTAGGTTGGGCATAGTTTGGGTTCCAGAGACTTTTGGTTTTGCCTACGTCCATCTTCCAAATGAATTATTGGTATTTTTTTCAATAACAAATACGTTGCACATGAAGTACAGAGATGAGATGAGCCCCTTGGCATTCCATGTCTGTGAACAGATGAGCTAAGCCAAAAAGCTGTCGTTACATCCTGGGGACAACAGCTGATCTTGTATTTCACTTTATGGGTAATTTTTCCCCAATGTGTGTCTAGAGAAGGCCAATGACTTGGCTCATGATTTGGCTCATTAGAGATGAGATGGGCTATTGGTTCTTTTCTCTACTCTCAGAGCCAGATCCTCAGCTGGTATAAATCGTTGTAGTTGCGTTGAAGCCAATGAAGCTACACACCAGTTTATACCAGCTGAGGATCTGGCACACAAACTTCCTGACTGCCGCGGGTCTAGTTCAAATGTACACAATATATATTTCACTACTTGTATCTCCAACAAGCGCCAAGATGTGGCAGATTTACAGAGCTCTGCAATGATTTCAGGATTGCTGGAAAACGGAGTCAGTGCTACTAAAGGAGTGCGGGGAGCCAAACATTAGCGCAAAATAATTTTCAGTAACCAGCTTGGATATATGTCATGTTGTGTTGACAAAGAATTTCCTTGGAGCTGTTCAGAACAAGGGAAAGTAAGTCATAAAAGCTGGAAGTGCAGGAAAAAGCTAAAATCGCAGCCAAGGTTGAAAATGAACAGAGGAAGAGTCTCTCCAGTTGCAATAGGAATAGCGTTCCTGGGGGTTCAAGGCAGCAAACGGAGAGCATTTCAGCCAAAAATGGATCTCTAACTGGGTGGTGTGGAGCTACAATAAGATTTTCATCCTCACGAATTGCAGTTTTGAGCATCTGCGCACATTAAAGTGAAAAGAGAGTAATCCTGATCTTTTTGCTGACACAGACTAACACGGCTGCTACTCTGAAACCATTAAAGTGAAAGATAGTGTTGAGACTTTAAAGAATCATGCTTCTGGTCAAATTAGGCTGTACTAAGAACTAGAGATGGGGCCAGTTGACCGAACTCTGAGAGCCTGGATCTGCACCCCGTTAAACTCTGGGGAAGTTTGGATCAGCACTTCCTGGCTAAGGGCTCTCTCTGCCATGTGGATTACCCATGTCATAGCTTACTTTGAACACCTCCTATGAAATTGTTTTTGTAGCTTGCCTCTTCACTGACACTGCCTTAACACCAGCAGCAATCTAATGAAGCAGGGGAGGGGCTGCCCAAGAGAAAGTTTGAGAATTTGTGAGGAAAGCAGGGACTTGCAAAGCTTTTTCTTTTTGAGTACTGTTGCCCCCTTGACCGCGCAGTAGCTGAAACTGGGGGCCTGGCAGGATGGTTTCTCTTTGGATGGGAAACCGGTGACATGGAGTCAGGGTACTGTCTTTGTGTCACTTGTTTATTTACAAAAATGTACACCAGCCCTCTTTCCACGAACGGCGGCGGCAGCACACTGCACACAGGCAGCCCTGTATTGCTGAAATTTCAGGCCAAGCGCTCCAGCCCCTGTCCCAAGAAGCAGCGGTCTTTGCCTCTGCTCATCTCCAGAGACCGAGGAAGATTCCAGCCGCTCCGTTCCAGCTGCCACGTGGTTGAACGTTCGTGCTTGCACTGGTCGGTGTCTGTAATCGTATGAAAAGAGCTTCCCAGGCGTGCGCGTACAGACACACACGCACACAGAAGGGATTCTCTCCGCATCAGTACAAAAAGAATGGTCGTCTAGGATGCTCTGCCCTCGCAAGAGATGGATGCCAGAGACATGGAGCCATACTGCTCTCAACAGCTGCTGTTCAAAACTCTTATCAATTAGTTATTCCCCTGCAGATGGTGATTCCTGTATTGAAGGACAGAACAGAGAGAAGCTGGTTCTACTCAGAGGCTTTAGCTGTACAAAAATCTCTAGCGAGGACAAGGTGATTCCTTCTGCTTTCGTGCTGCCACTGTTTGTGTACTTCCCCTGTTGGACTGAAATGTACTGGCGATGGGGGAACTCTGTCCCAGAAATGCTTCCCCTGCCCAGCATTCCTCAGAGGAATAGGCTCAGGCTATTATGTCAAGGGCTCCACAGATTTCAGACATTCTGAAGGGGAAGACTTTACTTTGTGAGTAGATTCTTATGCTGCGCCCATCACCGTGGTATCTAAGGGTGTGAAGGCCAAGCCTTCATGCTTTTGCACCTGCAGTTGCTTGCCTCTGAGTGGATTCCTGGTGCAGTTTTCTGGGTGCACACCCCTTTGTGCGGTTATTTAGTAGGAGTCCAAACCGGTTTGAGGCTGTCCTCTGCAGCAGGAAAGCTATAAAGAACATTGACATACCCGTGCCGTACGTATTTCTATGTATTTCAGTCATAACACTGAATATGCCATTCATTCTGCAATATCTAGGCCAAGGAAGGCTAAGGATAGCGCTTTGGTTTAGACTGAACGTTTCCTGCCTTTTGTTGCTTCATCAGCAGTTGAACACGTTCTAGGCATTTGGTTGTATTACTTTGTAAGTCAGGTTTGGGAAGAGGGAAATCTTTGGAGCTGATCATTTATCTCAATATATTCCGCTTCCAATCTGTCAGGTTATATTAGCCAGTTTGCATTGATGGGTGAGTGTGTGGGGGTTAGAGGGAGGAGTTAGCCAGCCTAGCCTGTCTGAGCATCCACATGGGTAGCCTATACTAAGTGCAGCCTTTCCCCTCTCTTATGGCTCTGATGACCCAGATTTGCCTGTGCCTTTGTCCCCATACAGGTTGGAGGACACACCATGCTGCCCATCCGCTGGATGCCCCCTGAGAGCATCATGTACCGGAAGTTCACAACAGAGAGTGACGTGTGGAGCTTTGGGGTGATCCTCTGGGAGATCTTCACATATGGGAAGCAGCCCTGGTTCCAGCTCTCAAACACAGAGGTACAGGATAAACCATGGCATCTTGGGCTGGGGGAGGGAGACGAGACATGATGGAAAGGGGCATAGTCCCACAGCATGCTTGTGGCAGGATGATTCGGGCACTTTGAGTCCTGGAGATGGGTTATTTCACCTCCCTTATCTATCTTGGAAGCCAGGGTACACCACCGCCTTCCACATTCTCAGGAGGAAGTCCTAGTCCTCCCCCACCTCGGGTGCCATTGTCCATAACAGCATCATGGCCTCGCAGAGGAAGGGCTCGGTGAAGCCTGACAGAGGCTCTTACTTTGAGAAGAGCCCCCAACCCATAATTCCTCTCATCCCACCCCCTACCCCTTCCTCCTGGGTTTCAGTCAGCCACAAGTAAAGTAAGGTACATGGGGGGCTAATGTGCCCCCACAGTGGCACTGAGTTGGCTGGCTTTAAGCAGCAGCCCCATTGCAAGTAAATGATTTCCAGCAGAATTCCCAACCTGGGGCATGTAAAATGTTGGTCATAGCGAGGGCTGCAGGTGGCAAGGGGCAGGGACAGGGTGGACCCCAGTATTTTATAGAAAGCTGGGTCAGGCCATTCAATGTGCACCCCAAAGTGGGGGAAATTTGGGAAATACCAATGCACAGCAAATACCTATGGTCCAGACACTTCCCTTGTATGTTCATGTACAACTCCCATTGACCCCAGTGGGAGCTGCGGGCGAATGCGGGAGGGACAGATCTGGCCATAAAAATGGGACATTATTGCTCACAGGGAGAAGGGCTGTTCCCCTTCCATTGCCATGTTTGCATCAAGGCTTTCAGAGCAATCAGTACACTGAGTTTGACTGTCACCTCCCAGATGTTCACAACAACAGTGGCAATTAATGCTTGCCACTCTTATGGCTCTTTATAGGCATAGAAGGTAAAGCACCTTTCAGAGGGATAACTATTATCCCTATTTCACAGATAAGGAAACTGAGGCACGGAGCCTGACACAGTGACAGAGCTGGGAATAGATCCCAGGTCCCTTGATGCCCAAATCCATGATTTGGTGACATACCCACCACACTGTTTGGCTAGATAAGCACAAAAGCACTCTCAGAACTGGGATTGGTAGGGGTTGCTGCAGGTCAGGATCAAGGTACATCCAAGGAAGGTAGGTCTGGAACAGCAGGCAGCATTCCAGCTCACGCTTGAGTGCAGTGACAGAGCTGTACCCAGGAAACATGCACATTTTGATCCTATTGTGTGTCTAATGGATTTCAGAAATGTTACCTCTTTTAACAAGAAATGTGCATTTTCTGCTTTCTAGACACACATCTCTTAATTGAGTGAGTGCAGAGAGGGACTATCAAGGCGCTTCTTTACATCGCTAATACTTGCCCATTTGTGAGCTCAGTGCACTTCCCAAAGCAGCACACACAAACATTTTAGAGACACAAAGAGTGTGAGAAATGATCACAGAAGCCATTTGTCATGATATTTAATGAGCTGCTCTTGCATTTGCCTTGGAGATAAATACACACACACACACACACAAATGAGCATGCATACATCCCACATGGATATGCTGTCATGCTGGAAACCAGACTGCACTGATGTCTCTGCACCTGTCTCAGTTTTCCCATCTGTGAAATGGGGATAATCAAACTACCCCCCATCTACTAACCTTAAACAGTGCTTTGAACATATAAAGCTGATACTGTTGGGTAGGAATAGTACTGCTACATCCAGACAGGGTGACTTTTAACCGTAGTCACCTCCATCTCTACGTGACCCTGTCTTTCCTCTGTCCCTTTCCCTTTTCTCCTCAAAGGAGAGAATTCACAAGCAACCTGTGCAAGATATTGCACATTCATCTTCCCAAATGTTAGGGACGTGTTTGCTGTTGGCCTGCTGGTTAGAAGCAAGCTGTGGAGACTCATGCAGAGTCCAAGGGCTTCTGGAGAACTGGCTCCACCAGATCTTAGACTGTCACTTTTAATGAGGATGAGCAGGTCTGGGACACACCTTCTCCACTCCGGGACATCTACAGGGGACATGAGTCTAGATTTTGTCTGGCTGTTGGCCGGTTAAAGTTAAGATGAGCATTTTTAGACGTTCTGCTAAACACTAGACGAGACCCTCGCTGAAGAGAAGATGGAGCGGGGCACATGGCTAGTGAAAGACCACCTGAAGACCCAAAGCGAGCCCTACTGGCTAAATCTAAACCTTGCTTCCTCTCTAGAGATAGGGGCTCACCAGGGATCTTTCGAATACAGGAAGCCTGTTAGTGGTCCTAGTTCACGTCTCTCTGCCTGCTCCACCAAGTTCTCCGAAAGTTGACTCTGCCATCCGCTGTACGGTGATGGAGCCTTGTCTGCAGCACGACATTTCCATCACCCTCCTGTCAGCAGCTCCTCCTAGTCGCTTCTCCTCTCACTATGTCTGTGCAAACATCAGAGCGATAACTATCTGTTTGGATGGGTGCCTGGCCCCATTACTAGTCACAAATGATAAACCTCAGGTCCCCCTCGCTGGTCCGCTTGCCTCGCAAGTAGCACTATTTGGGATCTGTGTTTATCTGCAGCGTGTGTCGGGTCACTCAGATGCCGGGACTCATCACTTCCCAGACAGGGGGCTAGTCAGTAATAACAGTTCTCTGACAAGTCACTTTTTTCCCCCTTTACATCCTTTTCCCTGGCGAGCGGGATTCAAAAAGCAGGTGTCTGGGGAATTGTTTTCCCCTGGAGTCACTCTAAAGACACCATTTCATGCTGCATGAGCTGCTTGCATTTTTCTCATTAGCGGCAACGAGCTGACCTAGAGCAAGGTGTGAACATTTGCAAGATTTTCTTCCATCATGAATTAGATCCGAGATGAAACGGTGTTCTTTTTTCTCCTTTCAAACACCAAAAATTAGACATGTTTGCCCTGGGAGAGGCAGGTGGGAGATGATGCTCTGAAATCTCCCTAGTAGAATTTTCCTGGGTTTCACCATGGAAAAGGTTTTTATTTTCAGGTGGGAAAAGACTGCTGCTATAAAAAAAATTAACTTTTTCTTAGACCTTCAGGAAAAACTGACATATCACTTTCAGGTTCAGCCTCTCCTCTATATAAATTGCCATTAGACTCCTTCTTTGACTAAGCCTTCTGGTCCATAAGTACAGTCAGGAATTAGGTGTCAAACTGGGAGGAGTTGTGCCTGGAGTTACTAGTGGTTGCAAAATCAAAAGTGTATTTCACTGAGATTGCAAAACTGCAGCTGCAAAGCAGGAGGCAGGTGCTGAGAATCTGTTGCTGCATATCACCAGCTGGGAGCCCGCACACCTCAAATCAGAGGGATCTGCCGGCTCGTTAGTGCTCTGATGGTTACCATCCAGGGCTAAGCAGATTAGGCAAAGGGACATTCTCAGCGCTTCGTTGTGTGGGACTCACCCTCTCTGTTCTGCGTTTCAGGTCATCGAGTGCATCACCCAAGGCCGAGTCTTGGAGAGGCCTCGAGTTTGTCCCAAGGAGGTTTATGACATCATGTTGGGCTGCTGGCAGAGGGAACCTCAGCAGCGGCTCAACATCAAGGAAATCTACAAGATCCTTCATGCTCTTGGCAAGGCCACACCAATCTACCTGGACATCCTTGGCTAGCAGTGGCCACTTGTCAAAAGTTCCTGCTCCTTCCTTCCTCCACCCTCCCTACCTCCTCTTCTCCCTGACCCCTTCAGCCCCCAAGCAAACATCTTCATATAAACTCAAGTGCCTGCTACACATACAACACTGAAAAACAAAACAAAACAAACCCAACCTGTAAGGCAGTTTGGCTTATATATATTTATAGATATATAGATATAGATATATATACCTTCCACACCAATACAGAAAGAAGCTGCTGTTACAGAAACTATAAGACTTTAAAAAACAAAACAAAAAAGAAGAGAAGAAACTTAAAGTACTTAAAAAAAAATGAGGAATCTTTTCCCCCCAAGCTGTGGAGCAGTGAAACGTGACCCTGCTGTGCTTTGTCCGCTCGGGCTGAGCTCAAGACTCTTGCTAGCGCAGAGACGCAGTCCCGGGGAAAAGCTCTGGGAGGAGGCCCTGCTCCGTTTGTAAGATATGCACTGAATGTGTGACTCTGTCCCCCCCTGGCGTTCGGGCTCTGAGCCAGAGCAGTGCCCCTGGAGGAACTTGCAATTCCACCCGCGCACCTTCCCACCCTTCTCCTCCTTTTGACATTGCAGGACAATTTTTCTAATTTGCCAATTCTTAAATGTATAGACTCAAGGCTTTCGGAACATACAGTAAAGGATCGCGGCACCTACGGGTAAACCACACACGAGAAACAGCCACCCTCCCACAGAACACAGACGAGAAGAACTGAATCTTTCTATAGCCCAGCGCCAACCCTTTGTCAGGCTCTGGGGATCAGTGCCGGGGACCAGAGCAGCTGCCTGGGAGAGCCATACAGAGAGCAGAGTTGGGGAGGGACCGGCGCCATTCTAAGGATGCTTTGACCGCACTCCGGCATGCGGGACAGGCACCCAGCCCATATGTCGCCTGCAAATAGGGGGTGGTTTTGAAAGCAAAACCCTCCACCCTGCTTATTTTGCCAGGGGACACAATAGAGATGTGAGGAGAGCCCCCGCCATACAGATGGGCCAAATTAATCCGTGGCGCAACGGCGCTGAAATCAGGGCTTTCCCCTCCCCCCAGCGTGTGTTCAAAGGCTGTAGTGTGTAATGTGGCTGGCGAGTGACTTGCACGGCTGCAGGGGTGCTCTTCAGGGTTAGTATGCCATGCTGCCCCTCCTCCCTTTCCCCCACCCCCCTCTCCCTTGGTCTAATACCTAGTGTATCTGCCAAAGGATGGGAGGGGGATGCAGGGGAAACGAAGGGGTCTGGGAGATGGCGGGGAACCTATCAGCACCTGCCCAGGCCCTGTTGACATTCCCCTCACGTCTCCAGGCCGTGAAAGGATTGATGCATCTGCCTTTGAGCTGCTGTGAAAATGCAGAGGCTGAAGAATAGCTCCACTGGCAGCCCAGGGAGCTGGGGGAGGGGAAGATGGTGCCTTCCTGAGGAGAGGGCTCAGCAAATGGCCACAGTGGCCAGCCTTGCATGTCAATGAGGACAGAGGCCTGGCCAAGGGGACGGGGACAGCCAGAGGAGGGGGAGAGAAGCAGTCCCTATCCCGCACCCCACATCAGCCTCCTGGCGAAAGGCTTCCTCAGAGGCAGGATCCTGCTCTTGGCAGGCCTGGGAAACAAACGTTTCTGGTTCGTTTCTTCTACGGCTAATGGAGGACAAGGGGAGAACATGCCGCTTGGCCGCGCTAGCCAGGAGGAGGGCGTGGGCACCGGAGCCGCCGTCAAGGCAGAGTCTGAAAGGTGACCGCTGCAGACCCAGAAATAGCTTGTTGGGATGTGGCCCTTGTCATGGGAGGAGTGGGGGGAATCTTCTCTCCTCCCCCCCAGCACCCCGTGCCCAGAGCAATCGACAGGGCAGGCTGCATTCGGGAAAGGATGCTTCTGTCCAGCTGGCGACATAGTTGTGGCGTGCGGCAGGGAGTACACCCCCATCCCCTCCCCCTTACAATCACCCCAGATCCAGGGGAAGGCCTCTCTGGTGCTAGTGGAGCAGAGTCTGCAGGGGCTAAGGCTGCCGGAGAGGGATGGGTGCCGTGGCTTATTTGGCTCAGGCGGTGCTTGCTGTAATAAAGGCATTGGCGAGGGGCGTGGAGACAAAATGTGACTCTTCGGCCCACCTTACAAAAACCAGGATCTGCCAGTGCTCGGCAGTAAGGGGCGAGGCCGGTGCAGCAGACTCTGGAGTCAGGGCAGCATGTGGGGCTGTTGGCATTACAATGCTGTATGATTGTGTACGGGTCGCTTTGGATAACAGAACTGAGCTGTTGGCAGGAGGACAGGCAGAGAAGGGGCGTCAATGGCCCCAGAGATCACAGAGAGACCACAATCTGGTGCACCACTCCCCCCATGCTCTGCATGGCTTTGTTCTCCTGCGGCACCTGGACAATGGGAGCTGGCTTTGGTGAGGGGGCCATCCAGTCTCTCTCCTCCCCCGCCCCCATTTAACTAACCCTTCAAACATTCATAGATCATAGCATTCATAGATCCCACAATTCCATGTTAAATTCAGGAGTACCCCACCCTTCAGCACTGCTTCAAACCAGGGATTCCCCAACAAGCGGTGGGTTCCCCAAGCCAGCTCTGTGTGTGGGCATCTGAGCAAGGTGAAGGCAGGAGCAAGGAAAGACATCAGGCCTGAATGCAGCATGGTTCTTAATAACTGCTCTAATGAAAGGAGAGGATGTTGTCCCCTGAAAGATGTTAAGCTCCTGACACTGAGATTCAGGCTGTCAGACTGCCCTATTCTTAGCCCCACCAAATGCAATTATGGCACTGGGGAAAGGTTCTCTTGTCAAAGCTTGTTTTGAGCAGCTGCTCGGCAAAAAAAGCAAGGCAGGGTTGATACGGTGGCATGGAGTCGTGATTCCCCTGCTGCCGCTGCTTTGGGCCTGTGGGTGTCGGGTTTTGCTTTTGTTTGTTTTGTTTCTGCAGGGGGGTGAGAGGAAATAGTTGCAGACGTGCTGCGGGAGTTGGGAAGGACGCTGAGCTGAGTTATAGGGGAACATAGCCAGGAGTCTCCTGTTTGCTGGAATTAATACGGAGCCCCTATAGTCTGCGTGGGTGGCTCTTCCACCCACCACAGGACCAGACGTTCCTGATGGCCGTGGAGCCTGTGTGGTACCACTGTGTCCGAGATAGCGCAGGATTTGGGGAAACCCAGGCAGTGAGCCCCAAAGCAAAGATCTACTCCAGAATATGGACCAGGGAGGCACAAGTGACTCCAATATTGTGTAGAGCTCCCCCCCACATGAAGAGGGTTAGCTACCACTCTGCTGCCAGGAACGCCAGAGCTGTCCCCCAGCCTGGTTAGTCGTGCCATGCCCCAAGGACAGCAGTTGGCTCTGGCTTAGGCTTATTTCAGTTCCCCTCCCCACATCCCCGTCCCAGGGCGTTCCCATTCCTCGCCTCCTTTCACTAAGCTGGTCCCAAATGCCTTGTGAAAGGGGAGGTGGGCCAGACTGGAGGCCAGTCCTGGACCTTAGCTGAGAACAGGACTGTTGCCCTTCCTTACACTGGCCATGGGGCACTTTTACTTAGGGAAAAGATTAACCCAGGCAAATCCCTTCGAGGGTGTCACCTAGATGGAAACTTGCTAGGTATGAGGGTGCTGGAGCTGTGCTGTGTTTGGCCCTGGGTTGTGGTCTCAGTGACCTCATTTTTTTTCTCTTCATATCTTCTGTGATTTCCCATTTCTAACATTTAGGTGAAGCGGATACTTCTTGAGGGTGGGCCATCGAGCACTCAGTGTTTAAATGGGGCTCAACCCCATCTCTTGAAGTCAACCTCTTATTTTGCATGCCTGTATTGTTGCTCACACAGCTCTCTACACTCCAGTTTTTGCACACACCTTTCAGACTTGGATGGTCATTGCGTGCTTTGTATGTACAAACCTGATCACCTGGCACATGCATATGAGTTCAAGGTTTTGAATTTGCATGAACTTGGGTGTGAAAAATGACATGCAAAAACTTCAGTGTGGAGGAATATATGTGCAAAAGCAAGTGTGAAAATGTTGGGGGGGTTCCATTATAGAGGCTGCTTTTGAAAATGTGATCCTCAGCTCAGCCGACTGCCTCTCTCCAGTAGTGGGTAGAATAAGCTGTCTCAATTACACAGCGGTTGGAAAAGGCCTCATAAGAAAGGGGACAGTATGACAAGTCCAGTGCACTACTTGGGTTAAGTAAACCATAGTTGTATTAGGAAGGGCTAGTGTCATATTAAATTCCAAGTGGTGCTGATGGTAGAAACTGAAATAAAAAGTAAATACATTGTGTGACTGGGACTACAGGAAAATGGGTCTATAATTCTGGGGAAACACTGGCAAAAAAGCAAAGGTCACCAGCAGGCAGGGGTCTGAACCGTGCTGTGTTGTGAGCTTTTCTGGTCTGAAATACAAGCAGACCAAGGCCTGAGCAATATTAAACCTTTCAGGGACAAAGGCAGGGAAATCCAAAGCTAAGGCTCTCTTTTCTCTTCTGAAGAAAGGCTTTTACCTGTCAGGACCCAAGTGCATTTGCTGCCGAATGTGCTAGCGATATCAGCAACTCTAACTGCTGAAACACAGAACTCGGGTCTCGGCAGGTAAGCGAAGAAGGAATTGATTTAAACGCTGTTCGTTGTGTGTATGTATTTGTCATTGGTGAGTCTGCATCTAAAGTGTGTTCTGTTCAGAGCTGGGATCTTAGGCAGCTTTATTACGGTTATGTATTTATTTTTATACCGAAGCATTTCACTTCCTGCACCCAACGGTGACTCTGACTTTCAGACTTGGATGGTCATTGCGTGCTTTGTATGTGCAAACCTGATCACCTGGCACATGCATATGAGTTCAAGTTTTGAATTTGTTGTAGGGCCGGCTACAGGCAGCAGCCGACCAAGCATGTGCTTGGGGCAGCTCCTTCTAAGGGGCGGCCAATCTTGGGGCGGCGCTCGGGTTTTTTTGTTTTGTTTTTGTTTTTAACTTTGGCGGGGCAGCGCTCGGGTCTGGTTTTTGTTTTTGTTTTGGTGGGGTGGTACTGGGGGGGGCTTGTTTCGGCGGGGCAGCGCTCGGGGGGTTGTTTTTTTTTATTTTGTTTCAGCGGGGCGATGCTTTGGTTTTGGGTTTTTTTTTGGCATGGCGGCGCTCAGGGAAGGGGGGGTTTCAG
This sequence comes from Chelydra serpentina, assembly GCA_037349315.1. Classification (NCBI taxonomy): domain Eukaryota; kingdom Metazoa; phylum Chordata; order Testudines; family Chelydridae; genus Chelydra; species Chelydra serpentina. The sequence goes on from JBAIAC010000033.1 coordinate 25,696,808, forward strand.
CGGGGCGGCACTCGGGATTTTTATTTTTGTTTCGGCGGGGCGGCGCTCGGGATTTTGTTTGTTTGTTTCGACAGGGCGGTGCTCGGGTTTTTTTCCCTCCCTTTTGCTGGTGGGGGGCAGCGCTCGGTTTTTGGGGCTTTTTTTGCTTGGGGGGCCGGCGCTCGGTTTTTTGTTTTGTTTTGTTTTTTTGCTTGGGGCAGCAAAATGTTTGAGCCGGCCCTGACAGGCTGTGAGTGAAAAATGTTGCAGTCAAGGCTAGTAGCCAAATGTACTGACAGAGAAGGCCCTCCTTGCTCTCTGCGGGTGATTTTTACACCTCAGGGTTGCCCAGTACAGTGCTTCCCCCTCCTCTGGGGCAGCTGTACCTGTTTACTAGACTAAGACTGTGGCCCGTGCCCAGTGCCTTCATGTACAGTTACATATGTTCACCTGTCCTGGGGCTTAGCAGCCGAAGCTCAGTTACACACCACTAAATGGGAAGCTGGCAGTGGTGCCATGCCGAGGCCTGACTGAGAATGTGACGGAGAGCCTGAAGTATCTGTCATAGGAGGACATGCCAGCTTCGGGGCAGGGAAGAACCAATTGTTGAGAAGACAGACACCAGAAAGGATAGCTTGCCCCCTTGGCTTTCCGTTCATCGGGACTTGGTTTAAAACTCTAGAATGTTCTATACAAAGAGGGGGATCTGGAGTGATTTAATCTCTGACGGGATATTTAGCACTTGGGTCACTCACCTCGCATGGGCCAGGTCTTGGCGCTGATGCGGTCTCTCCTGTTTACCAGGAAGAGCCTGGGTTGTGTTCTATGCTGTTTAGTTGCTCCTCTGCAATGGCTCCTGTCTGCTTTTGAGACACACACTCACTGTCTCTAAATGTGGATTTTCACATGTAGAGGGAGCTGACGGGGCGGGGGGGAGGGTTGGCCGGTGATCAGGTCTGATGGCTCCATACAGTTGTGCCCTGCGCAGTGTGGGAAGACAGGACACCCATGCCAAGGAAAGCACTGGGCAGGTACATGCTTTGGGTCGGTGCAAAGGCACATCCCCAAATGCTCTGCTGTGCAACTGTGTCTTGGTAAAGGAGCAGGATGGGAGTGCACCTTTGGGATGAGTATGCTGTCGGCTTGCAAAGGAGAAGAAGTTGCAGGGGGAGCATTTTGCTTTGTGCCCCATTAGCATAATGGCTACGTGGAAAAACGTGCTTAGCTCTTCTCCAGAATCACTGCTGGAAACTGTGCTCCTGGCTGGGACCTTGCGGGTCTTGTGTCTAGCCGAGTAAATGTCTATGAAGACACACACCCCGAGTGGCAGACTATAGTGTCGCAAATGGCACAGGCGTATGTAGTCTCTGCTCCCAGTGGGATGCAGATGTAACAGTGCGTCCCTCAGTCACTTTCATTCCCCTTGTTCCTTGTCTGTACAACATTAGGCAGTGGAATTGGTTCCCAACCAAAGTGGTGGAAGTCTCATTGCTTGCGACTTTTAAAACTATGCTAGAAAATTGTGGGGAACAATCTTGCTTGGGACCCCAGGAGACTAATAGGTCATTTTCATCTCTAGCTTCTGTGGTTTCTCACTGGCCACAATTCTGCAAGGCTTCTTTACAGCCTCTGTCTTCTTCTAAAACAACCAGCTCTAACATTCCTCAAAGGAAATGGATGATTATCACATAACTCCCATTGACACTCAGGGATCCCCTATGGGAAATGATCTCCAGACAAAAAAAGTGACTGATCCTACAACCCGAAGCCAGTGAGTTCAGCGGCTGTTCTGAAGAGGTATTTAGCTGCAGAACTACTGGCTTCTTAAGACAAGGGCCCAGCAGGAGATGACTGAAATGCCTCTGTGAAGGAAATCATAGCATTGGGAGGTCTGAAATTTTTTTCTTTTGCGCACGCTGGCTCTCTGTTGGTTTCCAACCTCCCAGATCTTTGTTGCTTGATATTTAGATAAGAGAAGTTGCTGCATTCGCTTCCTTCAGAAAAAATAGGACTGGCACAAGCCCTGTGATTTTGCTGGTGTAGGTGCGATAAAATTCCCTCAATCCCCTCCCTCCACGCACACTCCTCCTTTCTGTCCTTGTAGTTCTCCGGGAGTGACAAACAGACTTTGTAAACTGAGCGAAAGTCTTAATGTGAGGTGAATCTGAAGACCACAGTTTGGACTTCAAACAGTGAGAAAATTGGCGCTGAATGATTCCGCACACAAAGCAGAAAACTTTCATTTCCTGCATGCAGGATGGAATTGACTGTTATATTAAGACTTCAGAAGGAGCACTGCCCTGGAGTAATTTCACTGCTGTCAGGCAATGTTGACATCTAGATTAACCTCTGTGCAGTGAATTTTACAGCAAAGCTCATTGTGATGCGTATGGGATATCTCCTGTAAATCCCAGCTGAAACCAACGGTGTCCCACCCCCCCTCTATGAGAAAAAGGGGAAGAGCCTGGCAAGCTACTCTGTTTCTTTTACTTCAGCAGAACGCAGCTCTGACCTCATCCAGGCCATTCCTGCTGAGACAGGCTTTCTGCTCTGCTAAAGTGACAGGAGTTTTAGCCCATGTTTTTTTTAATCCCCCAAAGGTATTTAAATCAAGGGGATGGAAGGCTCTTTGCTATTGACAAACAGGTCCTGCCATGTATCCACAAGCAGACAGTCGTAGTTAAAAGGAACTGGTTAACCAGTGGCTGTTAGCTTCTCTCTCTGATTAACTCCAAACTAGGGCACTGATCAGACCTGATAACGGTGAGCAATGCCACTCATTCTCACAGCTACTGCCAACAGGCTGCATTAGTGTTAACCAGCCAACCCAGAGGCTTACTATTTAAACTGTGAGCACCAGACAAAAGTTGCATGAATTAAAGGAGTTTGTATAGTTCATTCTGCAGAAGTCAAAGGCCATTGCAAGAGAAGTCTCCAAACTCCTTATTTCTTTGCTCTGGCTGTTAAATCCAAACTGCAAGGTAGGAGCAAGTGCCCTTGGTATTTTCTTTAAGAGTAGCTTCAGCAGCAAAAGTTTCCAGGGTTGAGAGGTACAGAAGCGGAACTGCCTTCTCCTCCCTTATGTGCTAGAGACAATGCTCTCAACAGGCATTAGTTGGTACCTAGTGAAGTCACCTAGTTCTTTTGATTACCTCTGTGTAGACAAGTACTGTCAGCTGGAAAATGTCGGGACTTGAGGGTGTATCCTGCATTCTATCTATTCTTTATGCTTGCTCTTCTTGTTCATCTCCAAACTCATATATGTCTGTGCCTAGAATTTTTGCTATTGATTATAAAGAACAAAATGTCAGGCTTTCGGTGGCAAACCCCTAAGGCAAAATCTCCATCATATTTCTAGAATTTCCTTTCATGGAAAAAAAAACCTTTGTTAAAGTTTATTGTTTGTGAAGTGCTCTGAGATCTCTGGATAGAAGTGACTACAGAGTCAAGAGCTTCATTTTCAGAGGTAGTGCATGCATCATTAAAAAAGGGATTGATGATAAGACAGAAAATATCATATTGCCTCTATATAAATCCATGGTACACCCACATCTTGAATAGTGTGTGAAGATGTGGTCGCCCTATCTAAAAATATATATATATTGGAATTGGAAAAGGTTCAGAAAAGGACAGCAAAAATGATTAGGGGCTTGGAACAGCTTCCATATGAGGAGAGATTAGTAAGCCTGGGATTTTTCAGCTTGCAAAAGAGATGACTAAGGGGGGATATGATAGAGATCTATAAAATCATGACTGCTGTGGAGAAAGTAAATAAGGAAGTGTTATTTAGTCCTTCTCATAACACAAGAACTAGAGGCCCCCAAATGAAATTAACAGGCAGCAGGTTTAAAATAAACAAAAGGAAGTATTTTTTCACATAACGCAGTCAACCTGTGGAACTCCTTGCCAGAGGATGTTGTGAAGGCCAAGACTATAACAGGGTTCAAAAAAGAATTAGATAAATTCATGGAGGATGGGTCCATCAATGGCTATTAGCCAGGATGGGCAGGAATGGTGTCCCCAGCTTCTGTTTGCCAGAAGCTGGTAGTGAGCGACAGGGGATGGATCACTTGATGACTACCTGTTCTGTTCGTTCCGTCTGGGGCACCTGGCATTGGCCACTGTCAGCGGACAGGATATTGGGCTAGATGGACCTTTGGTCTGACCCAGTATGGCCGTTCTTATATTCTTATGCAGCTCCCATTGACTTCAGCTGGAGTTGTGTGTCCTCAGGATCTCTGAAAGCAGGCCTATAAACTCTTTTTTGAACTTTTATTTGCTATCCCCACTTAGAATACAGCTGGAAGGGTTGCCTCCAAGGTTACAGAGAAGGTCATGATGGTATTTTTGACTATGGAAAGAGCATGATCGACCAATTTAACACCAAAAAAATCAAACTTGGTGGACTCATGTAAAAAGTAATCGGTATTGTATTTTGCTTTGGACATCCATGCATTAATATTCTGCAAATATGATTTCTTCTTTGTTTGCATTATTGCTATAAAATGTCAGATACACTAAAAAACAAACTAAAAAAACCCTTCAGCAACCCAACCTTTGGGGTTCGGAGTAATTTTGGCTGAGTCACAAATAAGGTTGCTGTCCTTTTTGCTTCTCATGGATATTAATGCACTGGTCACTCAATCTACTGCTGACTTTAAAAACATTCGCTTTGCTAGCTGTATTTCAAAGGATACAAAACCCTGAAATTCTTTGTGCCCCATGCGGGAAGCCAAAAATGCCCAGGGTGAAGTACCACTTTGCTATGGTTGGGTTTGTGACAGGCATCCTCCTCTCTCATAGGGTCTGTTGCATCTCTGAGGTTCCCAGCAAAGCCTCACTTCACAACCATCTTTGTTCCAGCCAAGAAGGACTGGGTGTGTGTCCCCTTTTGTCAGAGCCATTCTATCACTTGGAGTTGCTCTTGAGTAGTATTGGGCTCCTGCCTCTTGCAGTGATCCACAGCACACCAGCCTTTAGTTGCCCAAGGATTGAGACGTAATCAGGAAGGGGAGACCTGTATTCTTCTCAACCCCCATCTAACTACATCCCAGAATCTTAGGCACTTGTTTTCATGAGCACTGAGTGGACATCTTTACTGTACTGTCCACAGTGAACCCTAGTTTTTTGTGCCAGAGAGGATACAGGGAACTCAGCACCTGTCCATGTGTTGGAGGAATTTAAATTGCTCCTTCCAATGTGCGTCATCTTGAACAGGCTGAAGATGAGTTTCACTTGCCCAACAACTGATTTACTTTCGTCCCTCCCACTCTTCCCTGCCCCCGACTCACAAAATAATTTTGTGCCATTGGCAAATGTCACATCATTATCCACCCTCCATCCCAAGTCATTAATAACTACATTGATCAGCACCAGCCCTGGCATCGATGTCTGGGGTCACCCCACTGTTAACATCTCTGCACAATAGGAACTGCCCAGTTATTCTTCCCATTTGCTCCCCATTTCTCCTTCTTAGTGTCTGATCCATGGTAGGACATTACCCCTTGCTCTGGCTCCCCAGTTTCCTTATTAGCCTCTTATAAGGGCCTTTATCATAATCTTTTTGAAAGTCTAATAAAACAATACAAAGGTCTACTTTATCTATAATTTCCTTCCCTCTTCCAAAGCATTCTCACAGGCTAGAGACAAAATTGACTCTTACATAGGCTATGTCGGCGTGTCCCTGTCGTGTTGCTTTCATCTGGGAGCTTCCCAACTATTACGTAGTTGGCTTCCCGACCCTTTTTCCTAGTCCTGCAATTAGAGCTCCCCATCTCTCTGAGGTCGGAGTAAAAATGGAGGTCAAATCATACTCTGCTGGAGGGACCATCTGCATGATGTTGCGGGGAAGAAATCCCTGCAAGTTTCTCCTTGGATTTTCCCTCCAGTGATAGCAGGAGCAGGGGATTTGGGGAATCCAGGGGGAAGTAAAAGAGCTCCCGGTTCTGTAACCTCCTGCTGAGATTTCCACAGGGAAATCTGGGAGCAGGGCAGGGGACACTACCATGGAGAGCAACATTTCTCTTACTCAATCCTCCTCCCAGTCCAGCCCTCTGAAGTCCACAGAGTGCCATCGGCACAGAGGTACAGCTCAGGTGCATGCCCACAGCACAAGGACAGGGAATTTCCAGTTGTGCCCTGCCACCCGCAATGAGATAGGAACAAAGGTAGCAAATGTCCCAGAGTAGAAAGAGTTCTGGCTTATGATGTTTTCCCCACTGGGATGATTTAGTTTCCTTTTCTAACTCCGTTATTTAAGACACAATCCCACAGTAACTATAAACATGCTCTGAAATATGGAATGAGTGCCAGGAATCTGTTTGTTTTAGTTTTCATGCCTGCAATTTCTCTCGCTGAGAATTCGGCTGTTGCTCAGACCCCAGCTGGTTGTTCTGATTGGAAAGTCAGTCAGGACTGATTCCTGATGGGATCTGCTCTAGTCCATCCTAGTTCTTACACACTTGGGCTGCAGCAATGGAAATAATCAGCAAAGAGGACTGAGTTATTGTTACTGTGTATAGACCTGAACCCTCCATTTGATGCCGGGCTAAAGCCTAATAGGTGTTGAGCACCACAAGTGTTCATTAGAGTCAGAAGAGGTTGTGGGTTCTGGGTGCCTCTTGTGATGTTAGGAGTAGAGTTGCGGGGAATGAGGGGGTGAAATGGTACTAGAAAAAAATGTGTCAGACAAACAGATTGTTTGGCGTTTAGTGCAAGAATATCCACAATTGTACATGAGACAAGATTGAACTCATCATATTCTCCCTGGCAACAAAGACTATTTGCTACGGAGAGAGGAACGATTCTCTATCCCAATAGCTTTTAATTTTGTTTTTCTTATTCTTCTGCTAGAGCAGAACAAACCATGGCTCACAACATGGTTGAAAGCTGGAAATTAGGGTGAGAGGTGCAGTTGGGAGCGGATGAGAGCCTGATCTTGTTCGGTGATATGAATGGGTAGCAGCACAGCATCTTCCCAGGATCAGGCCCTAATCATCTGGGATCAGATCCCCCCGTCCCCTGCCCCATCTATTTTATGCAAGCATTGTTCACAATGTTGTAAATCAGTTTTATCGCTGAGATTAAGAGTCAAAAGCAGCCACTAATCTGGGGATCCTGCTGTATCTTAAACCAGTAGAATCATTTCCCTGCAGATCAAAACGCCTGCCTAAGGTCAGGAAAGGCGCTGATGGAAAACCAAGCAATGAGATTGTTTTGATGACCTGTCTGCACCTAAATTTTTGCAACATGTTAACCACAGCCACCAGGGAATTCTGTGCTGAGGGCAGGGACACCTCCGACACCGCAGAGATCAATTTCAGGCAGCTCCACTTAAGAACAGTCGGTGTAATAAACGTTATCGGAGGCAGGCTGTCATGCACTGTCTGCAGCTGATGACTGAGTGTTTGGTCTGTCAGACTTGTTCTGGTCTCTGGTTTCAGGGTGGCATGTTCTTGCTGGCATTTAATTTGGGCCTGTGTGTTCAGCACCATGGACAACAGTCATCTGCTAGAAGTGAGTGAAATTTACAGGCTCTCACCTAGCTTCATCTCCCACAGGGCTCTGGCTTTCCCCCCTTGTTTCTAAGCTCTGGTGGTTGTTTTTCCTAGTGGCTGCTCTTTTGCGCGTGCTTTGCTTATCCAGCTCAGCTTGTCAAGACTTCTTTTCCCCCCTAATGCTGCACCCTGAGCCTGCTGATGTTGGGCCTGCTCCTAAATCAGTGCGTTCCTCTCTACGCATCAGGATTACTTGGGTGAGTGAGGGGGGCAGGGCTGGATCTGTACATCTCCCATTCCGAGAAACAGGCCAGAGAGCTCTCAGGAGAAACAGCATGAAGATTAATAGGGCTCCATGTAGGCCAGTAGTTCTCAATGCGGCCCAATCAGCACACAACTGTGGCTCAGGTGACATTCTCTGAGCCATACAGGTAGTATATGTATTATGTGGATGTGGCCCACATAACACAGAGAGCTGCATATGCAGCCCACAGTGGTAAATAGATTGAGAACCGCTGATGTAGGCAACGGGCCTGCTCAGCTACCCTGGAACTAATCTGTGACTGTTCTGGTGCTTAGTTAGTTTAAATGTTCAAGGACCTGGTGTTATCATTGGGCCAAATCCCAACATCATTCCAAAGTAGAGAGACAAGTTATACCATCTCTAATGTATGAAAAGGGAACATAATCGGACCATGCAGCTTGGTACCGACTAGGTATGTGGGATTTCCCCCCCACCCTCACCTTTTCCTGACACCTAAACGTGCCGACATTTGCTTTGTCCTAAAAGATGTAACCAAGTAGAGTGAAACTACTGGAACTGGAGCTTCAGTGGCGTTACTCCTGATTGTCACCAGCATTTGTGAGATCAGGCTCAGGTCCAGCGGCAACCGAAAAGCAACCACTGGGCCAGGTGGAGGTTTTGAAGCGCAGCCTTTGATCTGCTTTTGTTTATTTTAATATAAAATTGTCCTGTTGCAACAGTGCAAGGAAATGAGTAGCTATCACGTATTAGTGAGCATATTTTTTCTCAGTCTCAGTGAGGTAACAGCGTGCAAAATCCCCCTCATTTCAACTTAGTGTCTCTGTGCTTTTTTTCACCCTAACATCCCTGCCCCTGCTCTAAGACTACATGAAGCAGATAAACTCCATCTCAAGTGGCTGATTATGCACGCATCAAGAATAACTTCCTTCCTTTGGGCAGCTTTAGGGATGATCAGGAATTGTAGCTCCATCCCCAGCTCTTGAGTAGGGATGGCCTATCTGATTCAGGAAACGGAAGATAAGAACCAGCCAGAAACTTAGCTCAGACATGGAACCGAACCTTGAGATTGGTTCCTGGGAGCACCCCTTCCTGTCTTCCCTCCCTGACGCAACAGGCCCACTGACTTGGCTGAAATCCATCTTGGGGTTTGGCAGTTGTGGCTTTGCTCAAGGCTGGGGGAGATGATGAATGTTGGGGTCACCCAAACAGTAGGAACTTCAGAACTTACGAGATTTGATCACACGAGAGAGAGAAAGAGAGTCAGGTCACTAATCTCTGATCAGTGAAGAGCAGGGCCAGGAGGAGGAGTTGAGAGGTGGAAGGGGTCTGGGTTGGCATAAGGAAGAGAGAGAACTGGTGACATAAGGAGAAGAGGTGCCAGCTGGTAGTAGGGTCAAGAAGCAGTATGGAGCTAGGGAGCCTGCTGGATTTCAGGGAGAGGGAGCCATAGGGCAGAAGGGTATACTGGGAATTGAAGAATGGGGTGTAAGAGGGAGGCTGTTGGAAATCAGAGGGCTTGCTTTGCAGGAGAGGGGGATCCTGAACAGGGAAGTCTTAAAGGTTGGGAGGGAGGAGAGAAACCACAAGTGACTTGTGTCCATTTGAAGCAGCTTTGAGGGCTCATCTGGATGTCCCGTCTTGTTGGGCTTCTCCCAGGTCTGATCGTGGGTCCCTCACTCAATACCTTACAAACACCAAAGTCTTATTGTATATTCCATGGTCTGATGGTTCTTGCCCAGCCACAAGTGGGTTGTTTTGTTTGGGTTTTTTTTCCCTGTGTGAAAGGGATTTGTTTCTTCAGGAGAAGTGTCCTTTACAATTCCAGCTAAATCTGGAGGTAATTTCTTGCATGAGCAGCTTTTTATAGATAGGCTTAAAGCAGAACAAAAAAAAAACGTATGTTAACTAAGTGCTATTTCACATAATGTGTTCCATGAGAAATGAAGGATTTCCTGCCTTGTAAATGATGTACATTGATGTAGTTCATACTGGACACTTGGGTCGGAGGAGTTTTGCAGAAAGGTTTCATTATCTGAAGGATCATCTGGGACCTGGGACAGACGTGAAGGGAGACCATGATGTATTTGGGAATGGAGTTTAGGTGCTGTATTCTCCCCGTCCTGAGATACTAAATACGTGATGCGGTGACAATGGCTGTAAGTGGCGTGTGTCTGTCCAAATGTCCCGCCCCCCCCCCAATGGGGGTGTATAATTCTTAGCATCGGAAAAATGGACCAGCTCTCAAAACAAATCTGTTCACCTGCCTCTGTTCTGCAAAGATAGATGGGCCCTTGATTGGGGAAGAACTGCAGTGGTATACACAGGCTGTGGTCATCAGCAGTGACTCTAGACATTGAGGATCTGTGGCTCTGCCCCACTCAGAAAAAAAGTGAAAGTAAAATCAGAGTCCAATAAATTGGCCTTTGTCCCAGCTCCTATGTACCTCTGTTCGCAGCTACTAATGGAACAGAATAGCTCTGCCAGGTGTAGAATTCCCTGCACTGGTGCCCCATACTGTACAATTCACGTTCCAGTAGGGGGCTAGGCAGCAGCTGGACCTCACCCACCGGCCCAGCAGCTGCAAGAGAGCACCGAGGGGTGCTGTAATGCGCCCTTCACTCGTGAGCACATGTACAGGCCTCCCCCAATAGAATTTTGCCCTAGGCAGCCTCTGGTTGGAACTCGGCCCCGTCTTTGCAGACACGTTGGGGGGACATTGGCTAGCATCCCAAAACAGGGACGTTTGACTGGATTTTTACCAGGCTAATGTGAATATCCGTTAACATTATTGAAACTCTGTATGAACAGAAAACAAAAATCTCAGTGACATTTGCCGGATTGAGTTGTTTGTTTTTACTCATTACACCAATAAGCTACAATTGTGGCCTCTTTGGATCCTGTTTTAAATTCTGGCATCTGGGTCTACAATGGAGGCCATCACCTCCTGATACTTCGCCACTATGGGGACCATCAGTGGTGTCACCTGATTAAGGGGTCAAAAATGAACTACCAGCCTTCAGGGCTTGCTGTGGTTCTCAACCCCTTCCATATCACAACACCCTTTGCCATACCAGGACCCATCCAGAACCTCCCCTTCTGTCAAACTAGGATCCCCTCCCATGGGACAATATGGGAAAGGCAGGGTGGTAGCACCCGCTAGAACCTGTCTGCAACACCCTCCCTCCCCAGGGTCTCCAACTTCTAGGGGGAGGAATTCTGCTCTGGGTATTAGCCAAAGTGGGTTCCCCTGTATCCTCCCCAGTGTAATTTGGATTGAGCTCTTTGCTACACTGGGGCAGGGGGCATGATTCCATTACAGTTTTAGACCCATAGAAGCCTTTTACAAATTTTTTAAAAGTGTTTGAAATTAAGGTTAAGAGACATCTGAAATGCTGAGGTATTTGCCCTTCTCCCAGACCCTCTCCCCACCCTTCGCTTCTCCTTTTCCTCCTCCCCAGCCTCAAAATGAAACAGAAAATTATTTTTTTAAAACTATTGATAATTTATGTTTAGTACAAAGGATGATTTAATGGCATCACCAAAGGTCGTTCATTCATTTACACGTTCCTCCTCCACCCCCTAGCCCATTCTCCCTACTCCAGCCTGTCGCCCCCTGTCATCCACCCCACACCACAACTAAAGAAACACAAACACTGGAGACCATTCCGATTTGGTCAACAATCGTTAGAGGACAGAGATTTTAAAAAAATACTAACCAGCCACCACAAAATGAAACCATGTCCACCTTTCAATCCAATAGTCAACTGCTGCAAAGAAAAGACGAACTCATTTCTTGACTTTTGTTTAAAAAAAAAGGTCTTTTATACCTATATGTGTGAGCGTGTGTATGTATATACATGCACCTGTGTTCATACACACATACGCACACACCTCTCTCTCTCTCTCTAATATAAATATATTGTACGTTAGAGCTGTAAATATTCCTTGGTCATGTGTCTATGTCTTCTTCATAGTATCATATCCTCAGTGTTACGTTAACAACTCCATTTATTGATTGATGAAACTGTGTGTAGAACTGTACCCTCCTGACATAGTTTATGTAGATCTCTCTTCTCAAATAAAGTACAAAACAACCATTAACTAGGCTTTTTTCCCCTCCTCTGTCTGCCTGTCATTCAACTTTCTCTTTATGAACATCACCTTTGATCTTTTATGTTCAAGTTTTAATCACAAGCTTGAGGCAGGAATTCTTGGGTGAAGTTCTTTGACCTGAATTTTGCAGGTCAGACTAGAAGATCAAAGTAGTTACTCCTGGGTTTAAAATCCGTGAGTGAAATCCTGGCCCTATTGAAGTCAAACGGAGTTTTGCCAATGAGGTCCATAGGACCAGGATTTCACACTAGGAATCTAAAGAAGGGCAGAGTATTTTTTGTTTAGTGGAAGTTCTGATTCGGGAGCATGAGATAGCAGCTTCCAGAGAAAAGTACCAGTTTGCTGAACTACTAAACCCAGCCCGATTCACCTGATGGGAAGGGTGTGAACTACCATCAAAGTCAGTGTTCCTTCTCACCCAGGTTTAGCTCACGAACTAGTTAAACCCAGACAAAGTCTTTGTTACAGAAATTCCATTTCTCACAGGTCCCTTGACAAATTGCTTCCTTCTCCAAGCAGGGCCAGGAGGACACATCTCTGACACTTTCTTGGGGGCACTTAGGACTCTGCATCACTGTGTAACTCCTTTCTCCCCCTCCCTCCCCACCCCCCCGCCACAGCACGAGAGAGACTTGGTGGGGCTAAACTGGGTGTCAGCTCCGTGTCACCCCAATCTGTTAGCCAGCTAAACAGTCTCCTCTGAAGCTCTGCCAGCCTTCACTTTGCAGGTAACGCTTGGTGTACTCCCACCCCCGAACACCTCAGAAGTATCTCCCTGAAGCATCCAGCCTGTCACTGAACATTCACAGAAATGACCAATCTGCTGTCTCAAAAGAGACAGAGTACACACATCTGAGAGACTACAACCCAGGATCAGGTCCTTAGCACTCGGTGAAAACAAACACAAGTTTAAGTAACAAAGAACAGAGCTTCGCAGATTCAAGTGAGTATAGAGTAAGAATAATGGAAACAAATGGTTACAAATGAAACAAAAGCATAACACGCTTCCACGAGAGGCCTCGTAATGGTGACAGGCTACATTCCTTTGTCCGCAATAGTTGCTCACCCTCAAAGTCCTTTTGCAGAGCTTGCTGATTTTAAGTCAAATCAGGAGCCGAATTTTCATGAACAACCTCTGATCCACTAAGGGTGTTCCACAGTGAACTCGATAAGGAAATGTTCTGCTGCTGATGATTACATTTTCCAAAGTTTATTGTCTTTGCTTCTAGAGGCAGGGTAACCCCTGTTGATTTCACCTCCCTCTGTCAACCTGTTTTTCCTGTTGACATACCATGCAAATAGGTGTTCCTTTCTGCTGATTCTGCAATGCTTAATTTAAATTAGAGATTGGGAGATAACTACCTTTCCTCATGTCTAGAAGAAACTAATTTCTGCCTTTGTTGGGTTACAGACTTTACAGCATAATGTCAGTAAGTATCCATAATTCCTCATATAGTATTAATACCTACATTTCACAATGACATTAATGACCAGTGTGTTACCAGCTTTCATTTGATACCTTACAAGACACTTTTTGGACAAACACTATGAAAACAGTGGGTTAGGTGTAGTGAGTTTGTCAGGCCTGATAGGAGTTGCTCACAGAGTCGTGAACCATCAATGGGCCTCTGTGTCACAACATCACTGAGGCTTCTGTAGAAATAACCAAAATGAAATGCGTTAATAGCGGTGGTGCAATAACCTGTCTGGTGGTGAAATCCACGGGCATTTTCTACAGCTCAGGATGGCAGTGGGTCAAATGGAAGCTTATAGTTACAGGAAGGCTGGGTCATTAGTGTTATGTTATATCCTGCCACTTTCTGCCATTGGCTGATGTTACCTTTCTAAGTGTGTGCTGCCTGTGGTTAGAATTAGGAGGTGCGGAAGGGTCCCAGAGTAACCACATGAGATAAAAAGGCTCAGGATCAGCTTCAGATTATGTGCCCAACTTAAACCAATTCCACATGCCTAGAAGAAATTAGGGATGATGTGGGAGAAAAGGGAAGGCGGGAGGGCTTTTGACATAGGCCTCCGGGGCTTGTGCATGATTTCCTGCTCTTTTCAGGGGATGCATCCTTGCGCTTGCTTGTGGAACCACAAAGTTACGCGATCGAGTCACCTCACTGATACCGCGAGGATGTGATCCTGAAAAATGCAATGTGGCGGTGACATCAGCATATACCTGGGAGTCGCAGAAAGTGACTCCAATTATTAGACTAATGAAAGAAGCAGATAAGTGCTGAGCTAGGTGTTTGATCTGGACTATACACTGGGGACTAATTGACTAAGGGGATTCTGTAATGGGATACCAAGATTTTTCCTGGCTTCTACTCCAGCCTGGTCTGATAGATTCTTATCTGATGGCTATTGGGTGCCTATGCAAAATGAGTCAAATGAGCCCTCTATTTAGTAGGAGACACGTGTCCACGTCCAAGCAGGCACCACTTGTCCTTCTCATTGGCAGCTTCGGCAAGAACTGAACAGGCCATGGCAACCGACCTCTGGGAGAGGTCCCTACATAAGAGGGGGTGAAGCGCACTGGCCTAGCAATGTTGCTGCCCATGCTGAGACACAGAGCTCTTTCTTCTCCAGGGCACTGTCAATCCAGCTCCTTTCTCCAGCTACCACCGTCTGATAATACACGTGCACCATAAAGGGACACATCACACAACAAAGCCAGGGGGGAGGTTGGACTCAGGACTACCCACAATCCAGCTTGTCTGACGCATCCCCGGGAGGCCTCATCCTTCCGTCTGTGCCCAGCCCCATGGCTCTGGCATTTCAAAGAGGAGATGGCCCCTGTGTGGTGTGGAAGGTGACAAGTCAGATGTTCAGTAGCAGGGCGGCCATTCCGCTCCCCCAGCCCCCTTGCAGACCTTTACAGCGGCCTCGGTTATTCCCGCCGCCGATGCAGCCTTCCATGGAGCGCCTAATTACTGCCCCACAGGCAATGGCTGCTGGGGCGGAAAGACGGCGGGAAGGGAAGTGCCCGCCCTAGTTAGGACTCCCAGGATTCCTCATTCCTAAGGCAGCTGGAGCTGGTGGCAGCTCTAGAAGACGTGACACCAATGAGCAGGGACCCCAAACCTGCACATCCAGCCTGGTCACAACTGACCTGCTCGCGCCCTTTCCCAGCCCGAGCCCTCTGCAGCGGCAGCTTGCTTTAGCCTTGGCAAACACAGCAGTTGGCCTTCTTGCAGGCGTTCCCTCACTGCTCTGAGCCTTCTTCACTGCAGGGCCAATGAGCCTCAGAATGAACGCTGTTCATTGGGGGAATCCTCCGTTGCCTCCACTGCATCCGAAGCCCCCCACCACCAAGCCAAAAGGGCAAGCACAAAGCAAGGCGCTCCCTGCCCCCCAATGGCTCCTTCTCTTGTTCTCAGCCACTGCTGGCCTGAAGAGCTCAGCACTCAAACTCAGATCTGCTGTATAATAATGGGTTAGAAGCCACCGGCCTAGCAAAGGGCTGGGTCCAACCCTGGCTCTCTTCATTCTGACTCTATGCCCCAATAACAACAACAGCCCATGTGATACCATCTTGGAGTCACTGGGAGGAAGGGTATTTGGCATCGCAAACTGAAATAAGTCTTTATACAAATATACTTGCTGGCCAAACCATAAAGGTGATTTGGGGAGTGTAACAGTTAATTTATTGCAGCTGACTCCAGCTGCTAGGAATTTGACTGACAATTTCTGTTTATTTATATCCCACTACATAATCTGTGGCTTCATGTTATAAATTCTTCTGATTGGAGTTTCACTGTGTCTGCTTGGATATTTATTGATCATAAAATAATCTGTGCAATCCTTTCAAGTCGGAGCAGGAAGAACTGGCGCCCATGAATTCACTTGGCAGGATCTGGGCACCAGCGCCCAGGCAGCAGGAAAAAGGGGGAGACGTTTGTATTGGGTTATGAATTACTGAGCGCCAGCCTTTCAGAATGGTTTATCATCCCTGCCTGAATGCCTGACCTGGAGGCCTTCTTTGCTTGTGAAGCTGATTACCCATCAGTTGATTCCACATGGACTTTGCAATCCGTTCTATAGCTGTGTGTGGGTAAGGGAGGCCGAGGGATGTTTTGTTAGTGTCATTAGCAGGTTCCCTGCTGTGAGGATTATTACATGTGCAATGAAATCTGTGTTTTCACAACAGTTCACTAATAAGGCCCAAGGGGCAACATTTGGCTCTTTTTGCAGCGTGGAAGTTTTGCCAGTTTTTTTGGCAGCCAAGAAAATGATACAGTTCCGAGCCCCCTGGGGGAAAAAAACCTGCACACCCGCCCCAGCTGGGAGTCTGCCATTTCTGCTGGTGAACGTAGCTTTTCTTTCTCTGCTCAGTGCTGACTCCGCAGTTTTTATCTCCAGTGAAACTTGCCCCATAAATTTTAGCTTCACTGATGCCTGGAGGAACAGAGCCACCTCCCTTGTGGAAAATGTAACTGACTAGGCGACGTCCCTTTATTTCCCTTTTTGGCTTAGGCTTTCTTTCATTTCCTTCCAAAATCTGGGCCTGGCCTCTTTCAGAGAAAGCACTTCTATCTGGCACAGACGTGTGAAGGATGGGCAGATGTTACTCTGCCACCTTTGCTTATGTGGCCTGGTGCCAAAAATTCTGGTGCCTCTTAGTGATGAGAGGTAATAAGTCAACCGCTGCCTGGTGCAGCACAACACTGGAAGTAAATGCAGCCTAGCCCACCAGTGGCTGGACTAGAAGACCCACCATATCAATGTTATGAGGTCTGCACAGTAAGTCAGCCTTGGGGAACAAGGCACTCGAATCCCCTTAACCTCCCTTCAGCTCCTTTGAAAATCCCAGCCTCAGTGTGGGGTCTGACAAGCCCGTAAGTTGACCAGATGTCCTGATTTTATAGGGACAGTCCTGATTTTTGGGTCTTTTTCTTATATGGGCTCCTATTACCTCCTCCCCCCACCCACCCTCTGTCCTGATTTTTCACACTTCCTGTCTGGTTACCCTAAGCGAGCCGGGTTCCTCACTGACACCCATGTATGCAGCAGTGAATCTGCTGTCGGCAAGAAGGAAAGGGTGCTGCCACTCACACACGTCTGGGCTGGCAGGCAGAGGGAGCTCTCGAGTGGCTCATTGGGGGACCTGGATGTGCAAAGTTACCCAGACGCTAAGGAGGCAGTTAGGAGAGCTACCATGTTGGCACTTTGGGGCAGGACAGACAGTCGTGACTATGACTGCAAGGCTCTGACAACAATGTCTCTCCTTCAGCCTGCAAGGCACCTTGCATTGGATGGGGGTGGGGGGGAAACGGGGAGAAATGGGGGGATCTATTCATTGGCTTTTCCCATTTTAACAGACGTGCTTACCCTAACCATCCCCAGAGAGGGCAGCCACAGCCTTCCTTTGGCTGGAGAGCATTGTGCTCCTGAAGGCGTACAGGGAGGGTGGAGCTCAGACTCCAGTTCCTGCAGCCTGAGGGGGTGGGATGAAGACCTCAGTGGAGTGCAGAGAGGAATGTAGGGCCCCTCTCTCTTTGCATTCTGTTAATATGGAGATATGCCTATCTCATAGAACTGGAAGGACCTTGAAGGTCATCAAGTCCAGTCCCCTGCCTTCACTAGCAGGACCAAGTACTGTCCCCTGACAGATTTTTGCCCCAGATCCCTAAATGGCCCCCTCAAGGATTGACCTCACAACCCTGGGTTTAGCAGGCTAATGCTCAAACCACTGAGCTATCCCTCCCCCCTGTTCCTTCCCTGGCTCCCTTGTATCAAACATACATGACTTGTCTTCACTTCCAAGGCCCTTCACAAACGATCCCAGCCTACCTGCCATCTCGCCTTCAGGACCAAAACGTTGACACCTGCCTCCGACTAGCCCATGATGTCAGCCTCCATCAGCCACTTGTTAAATTTTCAGCCCCTTGGTGCCTTCTCCCATGCTGGCCCTCACCGTTGGGAGAAGCACCCCATGAACATCCACAGAGCGACCTCATTGTCCTGCAAAACCCTCCTTAAAACACTCCTTTGCTGTGCGGCCTACACTAAACTTGACAATATCCAGGCTGCCGGTGTGCTGAGACCACTGCCAATCACGCTGAGAAGTGTTCTCATTGTTTCCTTGGACTCCCCCTGTGGGTCTGTCTGTCTGTCTGTGTCCATCTGTTGTCGCTTGGCTTAGGGCTTGTCTACACTTGCGGCGGCAGGTAGGGTACATGGAGCTCATGGGCGGCGCATGAACTGCTGGCTTGGGGAGGTTAGCCCCTGGCCCCACCCCTTCTGTCCAAGGCCCCGCCCCCTCTGGAGCCCAGAGCCCCCCTCTGGAGCCCAGAGCCCCCCACTGCAGGCTGCCGCCCCCCTCAGCCCTGGACCGCCAGAGCGCCCCAGCCCTGGAGCACCAGGCGAGCAGTGCAGCCCACAGCCCCTGAGCGCCAGGTGGCTGGGCGGCGAGGTCCCCAAGCCCCGGAGCACTGGGTGGATGGGAAGTGCAGCCCCAGACGCCCAGACTTGCCCTTACTCTAGCCCTAGCCTCAGCCCCAGCCCAGCCATGGGGGAAGAGTGCAGGCAGGAAGCAGGAGGAGGCCTGGGGGGCGGAGCGTGGGCAGGGCCACACAGGGCTGTTTGGGGAGCCCCTGGCCTGTGATACCTGCTGCCCATGGTGTAGCTGTGTGCCGCAGTGAAAAGCCAACTGCAGACGCACTACAGTGTGTTGCCACATGCAGCAGTGACCGGCTCTGGGGTGGTGAGGGAGGCAGCGGGGAAAGGCTCTGGCAGTGGGACACTGCACTGCAGTGTAGACGTGGGCGGCAGGGCTCAGACGCAGTGGAAAGCCAGGGAGGGATATACCCTAAGGTTCTGGCCAGTCTGACTCTACTTGACTAAGCCACGCCTCACCATCTACCGTGTCAGTGAGACCCATGGCAGCTGTGCACGCAGTGTCTGTACTCCGCATGCCACTGTGCGTGTAGACATCGCTTTGGCCTGAAAGCTTTGTTCTGAGTGTGTACAGCACCTGGCACAGTGGGCTACTGGGCCGTGCTGGGCTCCCTGGTGCTACAATAATACACATAAGAAAAATCATCCTCATCCCCTGAGAGGTTAGTCTGAAAATCTCCATCATTTGGTGCAATGCGTGGGCACTAGAAGCCTTTGCGAATGGACCCAGCGAGGGGGGTGAAAACACAGCGGCATTTGCCCCGTCCATGTTGCGGGGGCAGAATTTGAACGAGGGGCTCCCAGGAACCCCCCTCTGGCTTAGCAATGGAGTAGGAAAGGAGCCTGTATCCAGCGCACTATGTGCCACTTCATGAAGATAAGTAAATAATGCCAGCGCTGCCCGCCCTCAGCCCATCCCATCCCAGCACACACACATGCTCACTCTCCTCATCAGCACACACCACTCCTCCTGCTCCCCCCATCCCCTCTCCCCTCCTGGTTTGTTCCTGGAGTGCAGCCTTGGCCTGCCAGCTCCAGATAAATAATGCACCAGCTATTGTTTCTGCTGCTCTCTGCATCCCACAAACAGGCTATGCCTCTCTCCTCAGCAAATGCAGATTTGCTAGCGTTGCCTCAACTTTGGACTAATAAAACATGGGCTGGGGGCTTGGATTTCAGGCTCATTAGCTCCAGGCCAGCAGCCTGATGGACAGAACTCACTTTTATTATTGATTTAAGACATTTACACAGCAAAGCCCTTTTGCGATTCATTACAAATACAATAAAGGCGAACACAGCTCAGGCAAGTTCCCTCAGCATCGCTGTGTTCTGCTGTTCGCTCCCGCCCTGCGCCTGCTTCAGGCCCCTGCAATTTGTCTTTGACTAGCAGAGACGATGTGATTACAGGAGTGTGTGGCGGCTGGAGAGGCATCTAATGGGGCCGGAAATAAAGACACACAAAGAATAAACAGCAGCAGAGAAGTCAGCTACGGTTGGGGGTCTTTAGGCTGCTGCAAAGCACCCAGTCAAGGCTCTGCATGGACTGATCACATACAAACATATGTGAACACACACACCCCTGCACACACACACACACACACACACACAGAGTCACTTGGCTCTGCACAGATGTGTACACAGAGTCAGTTACATGCATCTATCATATAAACACAGAGCCCCCAGACATAAGCATGCTCCCCACGTTGTTCATACAGCCCAACTCATACATAGATTGTCTGTGCATACATATTGCCCCAGATACACACAAATATTTTACAATCTGACACACTTGTATGCTCACCTAGACTACCCCCTGCCGCACAAATAACTATAATCATACGGCTGTCATCAGAGACACGCACACACATAACTACGCTCCGCCTACACATAGCGGAACAGCTCGTCAGCTGGTGTCAATCGGTGTAGCTCCCTAGCCGCCCATCACTGGGCTATCTGGGCACTAGCAGCTGTATGTAGGTATGCACAGCGGGGCAGCTCCTCCGGGGGAGTAACTCAGCATAACACCTTCGAATTCATTTACACCCACTGAGGATCTGCCCCACTGTATATACATGCAGAGGTGACAGCGGTCAGCTAGACTGGTGAAGGGCAATTGAGACGTGTAGGCTGGATTAGCTAACACAGGCAGAGATCGCAACACACACACACAAAATCCCATTGAGTGAAGGGGAAAAAAGGCTCACGTCGGCCCATCAGCCAGCTGCCCCCTGCAGTCTCTGTTCAAGCTGATGGTGACAGTAGGTGGATGTGGGCTAGGCGTTGAGAAAGCGGGACCTCCCCTGGCATTGGTGGCTGTTTCCTTCCGCCACCGGGCCGTATATTTCACGCCAAGCTGATTGCCTGCCATGGCGATCCCAAAGTGCTCACGGTAACCTTTTCAAGGCCCATCAACCCCTGCACACATTAGCCTTTAGAAACCAGGAAGCCTGTGCCTTCCGTGCGAGCCACTTGGACAGCGGCGGTAATGGGGTCCTGCCCTGCGGGTTTGAGTCATCCGAACGCATGGTTAACAGTGTCATGCTTTACTCACTGCAGTCGCAAGGCAGGAGGAGTGTCACGTAGGAGCCACTTTTAAATTATTTCCTGCCCAATACTGGCCACTGTTCTTCCCTGAGAAAAGCAGCATGCGCTAGGGGCTTCTCATTACCATTAGGCCAGCTATTACCATTGTGGGGCTGTAATAAACACCTTCACAATGGCCAAAAGGAAGGTCTTTCTAGGCTAATAATGATGTGGCCAAAAAATACCGAAGGACATAGTAGTGTCCAGGATGGGCAATTTCCTCAAAGCCAGACAAATGAAGGTCTCTTCAAGCAACACCTTTATCCTCGTGGCATAGCCTGTCAATACAGCTGCCCTCCGCACCACCTAGTCTTTGAATGAATTCCTTTACCAGCCCAACTAGTCTACGTGCCTGCTGTGGGCCATCTGTGGATCCAGGGGCCATCCACCAAGTGCTAAAGCCATTTCAAATGGAGAGAGAGTAGGTGGGTGTAAAGCACATGGAAGGATAGGATGCAAATGTCATGACACTCCTGGATACATCATCTGAGGGGACTGAACCAGCCTGTCTAAGCATGAGCATCACCTGGTTTTGCTCATGAAGCAGACCTATGTGCTCAAAGCCAGTAGCAGACGCACAAACCTCTATAACCCGGTCTAGCCATAAGTGGAGGCCAAATAGACTCAGGGTACGTCCACACTACCCGCCCGATTCGGTGGGTAGCGATCGATGTTCTGGGATCGCTTTATCACGTCTCATGTAGACACGATAAATCGATCTCAGAAGCGCTCCCCATCGACTCCGGAACCCCAGCTCGGCGCGAGGAGTAAGCGGAGTCGACGGGGGAGCCTACCTGTGCCACATGGACCCGCAGTAAGTAATTTGTAATTCGATCTAAGATACTTCGACGTCAGCTACGGTATTCACGTAGCTGAAGTTGCGTATCTTAGATCGATCCCCCGCCCTAGTGTGGACCAGGCCTTACTGTGTTCGTTTGGTTTGCACAAGCCTAGAAAGCAGCATGGAGGTCATTGTTCCACTGTGCTTGGCATTGGTAAGGCCTCAGCTAGAGTACTGTGTCCAGTTCTAGGTGCCACCATTTAAAAAAGATGTGGACCAATTGCAGAGAGTCCTGAGGAGAGCAACAAAAATGATAAACGGGTCAGAAAAACTTGACCTATGGGAAAAGGTTAAAAAAACCTGGGCATATTGAGCCTTGAGACAAGAGTGAGGGGGAACCTGATGACCGTCTTCAAATATGTTAAGGGCTGGTATAAAGAGGACGGTGATTAATTATTCTCCACATTCATTGGCAGTAGAGCAAGAAGGCATGGACTAAATCTGCAGCAAGGACGATGTAGGTCAGCTATTAGGAAACGCGTTCGAACTATAAGGATCGTTAATCCCTGGTATAGGCTATCAAGGGAGGCAGTGGAATCCCCGTCACTGGAGGTTTTCAAGAACTGGTGGCACAAACACCTGTCAGGGATGGTCTATTGGTCCTGCCTCAGTACAGGGGGATGGACTACATGACCTCTTGAGGTCCCGTCCAGCCAAAACATTTCTATGGCAGGAGGTCTCCAGCATGGCAAGATGGCTGATGCTGCCCCATTCTGGACTACAGCTTTTGGAGGGAAATTGCAGCTGTTGAAGAGTGTCTTTGGAAATGCTTATTTTTTCTGCCAATAAAAGATAAAGAAAATGTCACCTAGTAGTTAGTGCTGTAGAATCAAAATCCTAGTCTCAGCCTAGCCTCTGAATCACTGTGTGACTGAGGGCTGGTCACTGACACACTCTGTGCCTCAGTTCCCCCATCAATGTAATGGGTAGAGTAAGCCTTACCCATAATACTTTGCACTCATATAGGGCCTCCCATCCAGGGAGTGCAAAGCACCTTCAAATAAATTATCCCTCACAACACTTCGGTCCAGAGGAGAAGACTTAGCCCCATTTTTCTGGGAAAAGGTGGCAACTCTGGACAAATCACTTAATCTCTCCATGCCTAAGTCACACAGGAAGCCTGTGGTAGAGCTAGCATTAAATCCTAGCGTTCCTGATTGCCAGGCCCAAGACCAGCTTCCCGCTTTTGCTTGACAGGAGCTGTGATACTTCATTGCGGCTCTGTTCTGGACTAGATCTCACCTAGGTTTTACAATGTGAAACACGGGTTAAAAACGCTTTTAGCCAGGCAGCCCTTCTCTGGAACACCTGAAATCACAGCACCACAAACAGCCAAATGCTGCAGGGCACTGAGCAACTAACAAAACCCACACAGCCATGCGTGGATAAGTGGGTGAATAGGAGTCTGCCATTGCTGAAAGAACAGGCAGAGCACTGTGCAGGTAGAAGACTCTATGATTAGTTCGTTGGGAGTTGAGCACCAAGATTCTCTCTCTCGCTGTTTCCACATATTGCCCATGCTCCTGCTGCTGCCACTTGGGATCACAGAGGTGTGTCCTCCAAATGTGCATCGTGCCTTTGCTTTAATAGGCACCTGTGCTCTAAACCAA
Source organism: Chelydra serpentina (assembly GCA_037349315.1). Taxonomy (NCBI): domain Eukaryota; kingdom Metazoa; phylum Chordata; order Testudines; family Chelydridae; genus Chelydra; species Chelydra serpentina. The sequence goes on from JBAIAC010000033.1 coordinate 25,720,097, forward strand.
CAAGCAGCATGGTGTCAGATGCCAGCGACTGGGAGTGGGGTAGACAGGGGGTGGAGAAGTGGGGTGAGGGGTTCTGGCGTGGATGATGGCTTTCAGGAGAAATGGGGAAAGGAGGAGCTCTTCACCTGCAACATGGACAGTCTGGAGCAGCTAGGAAAGATGCTGATGGAAAGTCAAGTAGCAACGGCTGCCTACCAGAGGTCCCTGGTACCATGGTGAAGGGACCCTGGCAGTGCAGGACCCCAGTATCCTAAATCTGTTGTGCAGTGTAGCTGTTCCCCAGCCCCGTCCAGCTGCCAAGTGCCCCTGCAATCTAACAAATGACCTGATGGCCTCTCGTCTCTGCAGGACAGCCCATCCAGGTGCTGAGCGATCTGCCCTGCTTCCCCAGCGGACTAATCCTCTGGCATCCACTGCCTGGAGACTTGACCCAGGGCTGAGCTTTCCCAGCTTCCACCTAGCCTGAAATCAGGTAGCATTTTAAGGGTTGCAACGGCATCTCTCTCGAGCTGCCTGTGTAGTTACACCAGGCTCATTCCCAGGCTGTCTGAGTGCCCGAGGACAGCAAAGGCCAATGTGCTGCGAGGCCACGGGCTCAATTCCCAGCTCACTCCTATCAGCGTGAAGGAAGAGAAACGCCACCACAGTCAATGGACTGAACCAAGGTAAACCCAGAGCCAGTGAGGGAAGAGTCAGTGCTCTACTAATGGGCACAGGAGCCTTCCTGGCACTTCAGCAGGGAAAGGAGCTCAAGGAAACCCAGTGGCCAAAGCATCACAGGGCATGCTAAAGGCAAAAAGATGTTGCTTCTGGAAAGTTAGCTAATGTAAGACAAGGAGAAGATGAACAGAACGGGCAGGCAAAATCTATCAAGGGCACTCCATGTGGGTGCTCAGCGAGCTCCAAAAGCCGCTCAGGGTGCGGTGATCTACAAAGAGCCATGCACAGGTCCCGCCAGGCCAACCATCGAGGCCCCAGTTCAGCTCAGCTGGCACAGCTGCTGCCGCACAGGTGGGTGGCAAGGCATGTCTCAGCCGAGGTCCTGCGCTGGATGGACACCCTTGCAAGCCTGCCCATGGCTGAGCAGACACACCCACGCCAGCACCCGAGCCCTCGCCAGCAAACGGGGTAGGTGATTCTTGATGTCATGTTTCAGTTCATGTTGGCTGCCCGGCGCATCGTCTCTCAGCTTGGGCATGCTGACGATCGAAAGCCAAACAGCAACAAGACCCTAACCAGTGCCAACTGCCCAAAGCAACAATGGCAGAACTGCCCAAGCCCAGGAGACCCTCACAGCGGCACCCAGAGACTCGAAAAGAACCCGTGCGAACACATTGGCCTTCCTGTAACGTGACGAACGGCTGGGGGTGCATGTGTGTAAATACACGAGCCGAGGTATGCTGTGCAATTCTCTCTGTGCACGATCCACCCAGAGATGAGTGTCTCAAACAGCTGACAGGGTTAATGTGGATCTGAGAGGCCAATTATATGGTAAGAGGGGCGGGGGAGGGATCCAGGCTTCACTGATGTCGAAGACCAGCTGGGATAAGAGCTAGGTGGAGATGATGAAGGAAGGACGCTCAGCGCAGAAGGAGGGCTGCAGCCTGCAGGGAAGGAGCCTGCACCCAGCGCTCTGGGAAGCGAGAGAAAGAGAAGTCCTGGGATCCTAGCCTGAGTAGAAAGGCTGGCAAGCAGCCTGGAGAGGCGCAGAGTAGCCCTGAGTTCCAGGGAAAAGCCCTGCCTGGCTTGGCTCTGAGAGAAGGGTTCACTTACAGAGGTTGTCGGCAAGGGCGCTGGAACAATTTGTATAGTGGGGGTGCTGAAAGCCTTTCAACAAAACTGTAAACTCTGTATAGGATGGAAAGCACTTCAAGCCAGGGGGTGTGGCAGCCCCAGCAGCCCTAGTCCCAGCCCCCCTGGTTGTCAGCGAGAAGACCTGAGAACGGCCATGATAGGAAGAAACCCACAGCAGCAGCAGCAAGGAGTTGGGCAGAGCTGCTTGTTGTAGGGTCTCTGGGCTGGAACCTGGTGCAGTGGGAGGACAGGGTTTCCCCCACCAGCCACTGGAGAAGATGCCATGAAGCCCCCCTGATGTAGAGGGATAAGGACATTGGAAAGCCTTGAGGCAAGGGAATGAGGAGAACAGGACCCAGAGCTGGGGCCAAAGACCCTCTCCTGAGACCATTGGACTTCTTTTATGTTGGACCTTCTCTTACCCTGTAAGGGGTGGACTGAATTGTGATGTAACTGGAGGGCCGAGTGATGGAAAGAGAGAACCACTGCAGCACTGGAGCGACCCAGCCACAAGGAGGCGCTCTAGTTGCCAGTGAATGCCTTCATAGGGGACTTAGTTCTTTAGCTCATGAGGGATCATTTCCCCATTGGTGGCTCCCAGCAAACAGATTTGACAGTGTGCTGCAAATGGTACAACTCCCGTAAGCCACTGTCGTCACTGGTGAAGCTGCAGCCATTGCAAACGCCAGGTCCCCGATGTGCAATGCAGATAAGGCTAAAGGGGCTGGAAAGCTCCTCTGTTGCTGGTGGGCCACAGAGAGGGTCTCCTTTAGTGCAATATAAATTGGCCTGTGCTTTTGCAGACACAGGTCCTGTGTTCTGCTCCCACTGCCACGTGTGTGTGGTTTAGCCGCCACCTGTGACATCTCTGTCGTGTGCAACATGCTCCATCAACAAAGTTGGTGGCATCTCTCAGTCCCAGGAGAGAAGGGAATATGAGAGCTGAGAGCCCTTTGCAGACAGCGCTCTGTCCACCCCGCCCCAAGACGTCAGCTCAACTCTCTGCTACCGCCTAGGCCAGAGAGGCACTTTATAAACATCAAATCTGATCAGCATATGAATTTATCCTAACTAAATCACGGCCTAGCCAAAGGGCAGCTCCCCTCTGAGGCCAGGAGGTATCACTACCCACATTTTGCAGCCAGGGAAACTGAAGGGCCAGGAGGGAAGTGATTTCCCCAGCATATCACAGAGAAAACCTGTGTCAGAGCCAGGAAGAGAAGCCAGGAATCCTAAATCCTATCTTCCACCGTTGCTACATGGTCACGCTTCCTCCAGATGGCTGATGGGGGTGGAGGAAGCCTGTGAAAACTGGTGAGATCCCAAGGAGGACTTGGCTGGGGAACAAGCAGCAGGAGTACATGTGAGATCCTGATAGAGACATAACAGTCCCTGACAACTTAGGGTAATGCAATAACCAGACACACTCTACCATTTCACATCCTTTAGCGACCAAGTCCTCACAACACCCATTTTACAGATGTGGAAACTGAGGTGCGGAGCTGGGAAGCGACTTGCCCAGTGCTACATGTCGATATCGCTGTTCAGACCTTTCCATTTCCATGGTCATCCTTTTCATTTCTCCTCTGCCCATGCCGGGGGAGCAAACATTGCTACGGATTACGTGTCCCACAAGCCCTTCTACAGAAGTTCCTTAGCAAAGTCTATGTCCCTCCTCCTCACGCTTTTGTCGTCCTCCACATCGATTGCAAAAGGCGCTATTGTCAAGGGAGTGCACTGGAGACTGAGGACGTGTCATTTGTATAGTGCTTTTCCCTGCCGTCTGTTCCGACTCCTGCTGTTAAGTGCGCGTGTGCCCTTTATCATTGCTTTGAAATCGAGAGAGACACTTTGGAATTCAATTAGTCAAACAGTTGCCACAGCAACAAAAAACATATACACTTAAATGATTTATCCTCACAGATACCACTTCAAATAGGAATAAATTTAATACAGCAGCTGGGAATGAAATGCATTGTACAATAAGAAAATGGTATTTTTTCTCTCCCCGATGATAGGCCTCAAGGTCTTAATGCAATATAGATGAAAAAAAGATATTTGGGCAGAAGGAAGCGGAATACATTGTGCTGTATGTACAATGCTGGCTCGGAGAGTACACCGTATAATGAGCATGTACATCTAATCACAGAGCTCCCGGATTTTGTTTGCATGACAGCAGGGGATCAAAAGGCCGCAGTAAGCAAATTAGCTGTTGTTGGTTTCGCTTTCCTTCGTCAACCCCTGCAGCATGTGAAATGCGCCCTGTCATCCCTGTTTGCTCTGACCCACTCGGGAAATAGCTCTACCAGTGTTCCACCAACGATCTGTCGGCTGGCCCTGATAGGCTGCGCAATCCACTTCTGAACATGCTCCAGGCCCATTAAGTAAGGCATGCCTGGGATATTTTTCTAAAAGCTATGCTCTAGTCCAGCCTCGGCTCTTACGCAATCGGCAATTAATCCAGGGAAGTCCTGTGGCCTGCGTTATGCAGGAGGTCCAATTAGACCATCACAATGGTTCCTTCTAATCTATAAATCTATGGACATCACCATTGGTTGGGGAACCAAATCAATTATGCTTTGAGCAAACTATCCACTCTACAAGATCTTATTCACCAGCCCTCCATTCCCCTCCCTTGACCCCCTGCCAGCCTCAAACAAAGAAGACATCCAGAAGTTGGGCAATGGTAGTTTAGTTCCCCCTTGCAATAAGAATGGTGGCTTGTTTGACGCACGAGTCCGTCATTTCTGCGCTTCTAGGTTGACCACCTGTGTCATCAAATACAGCAACGGTGAGCTCATCAGCGCTCATAGCTTTTCACATGGACCTAAGCCGTGCTTAGATGGGGGCTTTAAGCAGAACTCAGCATGCTGTGGGAAGCTGTGATTCAGCAGGTGCTTCCCTGAGTCAGCACTGACCCCCTGCTCCTGAAGGGTGTTCAGGGGTCCGGTGCAGCCAGACGGGCTCTATTTCAGCTGAGACGTGAAATTGAGGGGTCGAGCTGAACCGGCGAGGGCTGAGTAACTGACTCACTGAAGCCAATGGGAGCTGAGGCTGATCAACCCCTTATAGAGTTGATGCTTCATCACTGAAGATCCCCTGACTGTTTCTGCAAGACATAGGGTTTTAGATCTGAACATTGCTCAGGGCAACTAAATTCCACCAACATGAATTATCCTCTGGGTTTCACCTGGACACAATATTCTTCTTTATTTCCTGCCCTGAACTAGTCCATAGCATTGTGCCTTGTCTTAACTCAGAGGTGAGGAGCGAAGTGATTCCCATGTGTGTCAAGCACCATGGGACCCTTCCTGTTCAACCCCTGCATTCATGATATTCTGATGATTATGAATGATTGCCCCTGTGTCTAGTGAGATCAGAGCTTGGATGAGAAGTAGAAGGCCAAAGTTCTGGATAAGACAGTGGTGATTAAAATCTGTAAGTCTTTAACTTGAGATTGGCAGTCTTTCTAAAAGATCATGCCCCTAGCTCAACCAGAAGTTATGGGCTTGATGCAAAAAGTACTTGGTGAAGTTTTATGGTCTGTGCAATGCAGGAGGTCAGAAAGGATGATGGCAATAGATGACTCGATGATGCTGCTGGGCTGGGGGAACAGTTGGAAGAGATGGCAGAGGTGATGCTTTGATTGAAGGGAGTACATCTGCCTTTTTTGGCTAAGGTTTGCATACACTAAGGGGCTGATCCAATGGTCATTGAAGGCAATGGAAAGCCTCCGATTGGTGTCAATGAGTGCAGGATCAGCCCTATGGTTGCATCCTCAGATGCTTAGGGTTCTCCAGACAGAGGCAAGACTAATGAGGGTTTCTTCCAGCTTGGTGTGGAAGGAGACTTTGATCTTCTCTTTCCAACCTGTACTTTGCCACATTTATCCCTATGAACCTGAGAAACCTCCTTTCTTCCTCATCTGCTGACATGGTCAAACTGATGGTCTCTAAAACACTGAAGGTGGAGGAAGGCCATTTTCAGGAGAGGGATTGTGTTTGGACTGGAAATAAGGGCCATCGGTAAAGGTCAGATCCAGAGGAAATGCTCCGATTCTGGGGTTTTACCCAGTTCCACCCTGATTTCAAACAACAGTGCACTCCTCTTGAAATGCACAGAGCACTCCATGGAGCTCAGCTCCTTTCAGGATCAGGCCCTGTAGCCAGACCTACCTTGTGCATGGCTAACGTTCTTGTTGCTCCCTGGTTACTAAAGCGCCATGTGAGTGCAGCACTCCTGAAAATGTCTCTCCAAAGAAAGGAGTTCAGTCAAGGTGCATTGCCCACTTGGGGAAAACTAACTCCTCTGTGGAGTAGAACTCATGTGAACAAGTTCTGGAGAGAACACTCTCTTCTAAAGGGCCCAGAGCAAGGATTATGTGACTTGTTTTTCAGACAGGCAGCAAAGAGCCACATTTGCATCGCTTAGCTGGGACTGACAGCACGGCCCCCTGTGTTGAGAGGATAAAGTGGTACTAACCCAGTGAGATACCCTGGGCATTTCACTGGCTCTGCTATGTAGGGTCGCTGATCAGCACCCCTAGACTGAGAGTGGCTGTGTGTCCAGGAATTCACAACCAGGCTGTGGATCAACTGTTGTGATACCGTTGCCTGATCCGAGTCACTGAATCGTCTCTCTGCCACCACTGCATGCTTTAGCATGCCTCTAGCACTCACTTGGAGTGAGCTGCATATGTTAGCCTTAAGGGCTGCACATATTGTCCCGATGGATGGGAAAGTTCTGATTACCCAGCTGCATGATATGATGATCTTCTTGGGCACCCCACTCACTGAGCTACTCAAAGAGACATTATGAATTGGGCTACAGCCTAACGTGCAGGGCTGAATTATTTCATGAAGTCGCCAGGGATGTTTAGGGCTTGAAATCTCAGCCACATTAAACGTGCTCATGCGTTTGCCTTTACACATTTTATCTCCAATAGCACAGTTCTGTGCTGAATCAATGCTCCGGTACACACTCCCATATAGATCCAAATGGCCTCTTGTCATAGGAACAGAGTATTTTTTGCAGCAAGCTCGCTATCGTTTCCCCTCTGTCCTGCTCTGGAAAGCTCTCCCAGTCTAATATCCTGTTGGCAGCACACCATGGCTGTGTTCTTTGCTGATCAAACAATTTCATGTGGGGATTTTTTTGCTGGGCTTTTCCAGCTCAGATTGCAGCTTTTCCAAATGCACCAAATCACGCTGGACATTTAGCCGGTCAAATCAATGGGACTGGCTGAACATTCTAGCCTCCTGCTTCTGCGTAACTAGCTCATCTCATATAATTCCACTGTGCTGGATTGTTCCATGGTCACTTGTAAGGTTGCATCTGAGGGGAGAAAACATAGTTTATTTTATTAAAATAAAGTTTATTTCAGTATTTAGTGATTTCAGATTTTAGTGCTTTAAAACACACAGTTCAGTTCCTGAGGATCTCCCAATTCACCTGGGATATAGCCCCTTCGCTACAGTTCATATATCTATTATCTGGGATCAGATGCGACAGTGATATATCCAGAAATAAACAGCCAGGGACCCTGGGAGCATCCCCACCAACATTCATACTACTACAGGTAGGGATTTAATCTTACTAGGAATGAGTATTTAGAATCTCAGTAGCTGTAAACTGACACATCTCCAGTGAGATGCACACCACCAGACAAGGACCGGACCTTTCACATTTCTGCCCAGACCTGATGATAAATGCTGCCGACAATGAGAGATGCCAATGCAAGGAGATAGTTTGCATTGCTTTGTGCCCAGATCAAAATCAAAACATGGGAACCGCTGTAACTCAGGCAAGGAATCGAAGCGGAGACGGCAAAACAACCCAACAAATCCAATAATGAAATCATGTTTATGTAGGCAGGAAGTAAGCTCAATTGCCAGGAGAGTACTAGACTTTACAAGTGTAAATACATACCAAAGAAGTCAGTTTGACAAGATGCCAAGTGTGTTTTGCGAAGTGGGCCACTTTAGAGCTGAAGTGCCCCTGCAGAAGGAGAACCAGGAAAATGTCTTAAAGGTCAGTGGGTGAGATATGTAGTTCACTCAGGATATGGAAACCAGCACGGATTGCTGGAATCGAATGCTGTATGTGTGTCTGCAGGTGGGGAAATACGCAGGGTGCCAGACGATCCTGCCACATGGAACTGCATGCAGTTCATTCAGGAGCTCCGCTGCTGGGCGTTCACATGCACTTACTGAACTAGAGCTTTCCGCTCTAGAGTCTTGGCAAAGTGGAGCCCCCCAGGCAGGCCCGTAATGAGGGCAAGGCGAGTGAGGCACTCGCCTCGGGGCACACTGCTGGCAGGGGCGTAAAAGCCTGCTGCCAGGGGCGCGCCCGTCCTCCGCCGCCGCCGAAGCCGCCCCCGCTTACCTGCGGGAGGTCCGCCGGTGTGTGTGGAGAAGGCCCCCTCCGCCGAATTGCCGCCGACACAGGCGGACCTCCTGCAGGTAAGCGGAAGCGGCTTCGGTGGCAGGCGGAAGTGCTGCTAATAATTCCCTCCGCCGCAGCTTCGGCGGCAGTTCGGCGGAGGGGGCCTTCTCCACACACACCGGCGGACCTCCCGCAGGTAAGCGGAAGCGGCTTCGGCGGCTGCTAAAAATACCCTCAGCCGAACTGCTGCCGAAGCCGCTTCCGCTTGCCTGCGGGAGGTCCGCCGGTGCTGCGGCTGCGGCGGCAATTCGGCGGAGGGTAAGCCCCTAGGAATTTCTGCGCCCCTGCCTCGGGTGCAGAAATTCCTAGTTACGGCTCTACCCCCAGGTCGTGCTTATTGAAGGATATATCAGTGCTGGAGATTGAAGGATGTATCAGTGCTGGAGATTAAAGGGGCCGGGAGGGATAACTCAGTGGTTTGAGCATTGGCCTGCTAAACCCAGGGTTGTGAGTTCAATCCTTGAGGGGGCCGTTTAGGGATCTAGGGCAAAAATCTGTCAGGGGCCATTACTTGGTCCTGCTAGTGAAGGCAGGGGACTGGACTCAATGACCTTTCAGGGTCGTTCCAGTTCTATGAGATAGGCATACCTCCATATTTAAAGTGCTGAGAGCCACTGTTGAGGCCTAGCCAGATATTTCAGACCACTGAGTCCAAACCCAATTCAGCAGAACTGGTCTTTGTCAATAGACGGCATGAAAAGGAGCAGATGGCTCAGGTGTGCATGTATTTGCAGGGCTGGTTTGGTCAGTACTTAGATGGGAGTGTTCCAAAGAAAATCCAGGGTGCTGCAGGAAGTTGTTACCTTGACAATGTATCTGAGTCAGGGCCTAACTACTCTTGCTCTTTGGGTCTTGGCTCCAGGTGGTGCCTTTGTAATCCACTCACGTCTGAGACTCCTTTGCTAAGGCTATAGCGTGGACTCATTAATCTCTAACAGTTATGTGGCTTTTAGCTCATGCACTAAGCTTCAGATGTCCCAGGTTTGGGGTCTGTTGGTGTTACAAGTGGGGGCTCGTCCAGGATTTCAACCAGGAAGTCTCTGAAGCTCAGGACATGCTCCCTCAACTAGGGGAAGTATGTAACCCATGAGACACAAATGGATACAGATGGGGGAGTACAAGGAAACAATGAGACAAGACTGGTCAGGATGACAGGCAGACACGACTGGTCAGCATGACAGGCACGGGGCTCAGCACACTGATTTTTGTCGGCCTCATGCCAAAGGAGAGCTTTTAGGAGAGTTTTGGAGGATAATGAGGGAGTGCTGCTGATCTTTACAGGGAGCTCCTCCCAAGTACGAGGGGCAGCATGGGAGAAAGCATGAAGAGACTGGCATCGTGGCCTGATCAGAGACAGGAGGAGACATCTCGATAGTGACAGGTAGGGTAGGGACAGGCCATGAAGGGCTTCGGAAGGTATGTGCTGGACATGTATCTAGTCCCTATTGCCCAGATCAGGTACCTTTAATCCCCTTCTGTCCCTCACCTGACGTCAACAGTTTGTGGCTTTCAGAACAGAGCTCAGTAAAGTTCCCTAGAACAGCCTGTAGCCAATAATACATCGGGCAAAATGAAGATTGTTAAAAAAGATGAGATGCAGTCAAATCAAAGATAAATGGTGCAGAAGGTCCCTGGGTCTATGAGTGCAGCCAGCCACAACTCAGGGCCAAAAGCTTGATTACAGGTTAAATGAATCCAAGACCATCAATGCTCACACCATCAGAAAGCCGGCCTTTGCGGGTCATCGGGGTAGATACTTCCTGACATGCTACCATACCCAGTCACATAGGTCAGGCGCCCAGCTCAGTGCCTGGCCCTGCACTAGTTCATGTTTTAATCAATGACCTAAAAGAACACATAAAACCAGCCTTTATAAAATGTGCAGATGACCCCAAAACTGGGGAAGTGGTAAATAACAAAGAGGACAAGCCATTGGCACTCTAGCACACTTGGTAAGTTGGGTGCAAACTGGGCCCGTGCAAGGATATTTTGCACCCTCGGCAAAACTTGCGCCCCCCCCCCATGCGCCACCTTGCGCCCCCCCCTCCCTCTCGCTTATTATAAACTTTCAAAAGTGACTACTGCATAATGTGGCATTGTTCATTAGAATTAATACACGTTCGGCTTGAAAATGTATTATTTTCATTATTTAGTCTACATATTTAATGAAAATAAATGGCCTTGGGTCTTCTGCATGTGGCTAGAGTCCCTCCCCCTCCCCCCACTCCTCCGCATGGATCTAGAAAGGGTTGTTTTGGGGATCAGAGCCCAGAGCTGGGAGTCGGGATCTGGCTTCTATTCTCCACTCTGGCACCAACTCACTGGATGACTTCAGGCAAGTTACTTCCCCGTTCTGAGCTTCAGCTCCCCCCAGCGCTAGGGTGTGAAATGGTTCCTTGCTCCTGGGCTGGAAAGTGCAATGCAGGCGGGAGGGGGTGTCTGAAGGCCTGTCTTCCCTACAGGTGTGAGGCGAGGACAGAGTTCCAGCCTCCGTCATGACCGTCCTGGTTGCTTAACTCTGCCCCACGCCAATTGCTGCTGAAGCCCCTTACTCAGAGAGCTCTGGCCCAGGGAAGAGGCGTCAGTGTCATTCTGGGCCTGATTTTCAGAGATGCTGAGCAGATGCTGAGCACCTGCGGTTCCCCCAATGTCTGTGGAACATCCCAGACTGCATGCCAGGGGGATCTCATCACCTAGAGTGTTGGGGTTCTTAGGGATTGGCTTGTTTTGGCCTTGTTTTGAAACGGGAGTACCTTGATTTGTGGCTTATTCTGAAAGTCGGGGTGCTTATTTACTATGTGAAAGTTGGCAACCGTGCAGTGGCTGTGGTTTTTAAATAAACCAAACAGACACCACACTATATTCCAGTTCAAATAGGAATTATTTGGGGGAAGTTCTCTGGCCTGTGGTATACAAGGGGGCAGAGGAGATGATCACAATGGTCCCTTCTGACCCGGGGGAACCTATGAGCAAGGAGGAGGCTGAGAATGCCCCCAGCTCGCAGGGTCTCTAAACATTCCCAGGCTCTGAGTACTTCGCCCTCCGGGGGGGAACCCAGGGGCAAGGAGGGCAGAGCCAGGCTCTCCCAGGAAGCAGGTGAGATGGCACAGTGTCACTGGGGCGGGGTCAGTGTTTGGAAGTGGCACCTGCGCCAGCCCTTTCCCCTCCGTCGCGCTGCGGGGTTTACTTTCACTTTCCCTCTCCCCAGGAGGTGGCTGCGCCCGGCCCCAGGTGCGGCGCGTTGGAGGGCAAAGCTCACCTGAGCTCAGGACCACATCCTGCCAACCCCAATGGCTCCTTCCCTCGGCTGCGCCGGTCGCCGTGCCCAGCCGGCTGTCTCCTCCTTGCTCCGCCGCAGACTCCCACTGACTGTCTTGCTGCGCGGTGCCCCTCGCAGCGGGGGCAGGTTTGTGCTCCCCGCCCTGCCCCGCTCAGCTGACTCCCGTGACGCCGGACACCACTTTTTGGTGCCCCCAAATCTTGGCACCTGAGGCGGCCGCCTAGTTTGAACAAAGTTCAGATGCATGGTCACTGTCTGTGATGTTCTGTACCTCGAAGGAACACCTTGCACCCTCATGTTCATACTTTTAATATGATCGTGTGGTATGCAATGCAAAGTTTGCCATGTTGGATGTCTTCGGAAGGCTCATGATGCACTGAGCATTGTTGTTATAGTGATGTTATAGTAATGTTATAGGTTGTAATTTAATGTATATAGTTATGAGGCTGAAAATGTGTCCTCATGGCTTAAAACAAGCCCAGGAAAAAACTCTCCAAGAGCAGAGGGGCAGTTCACACCTCATCAAGGCATGTATGGGACAAACACAGCCCGGTCTCACAGGAACAAAGGACACTAGCCTAAGCAGCAACAAAAGATCTGTTGGACTCTTGAGTGAGTCACCCACCTTCCTTTGGTCAGTTCGGGGCTGCAATGAGGTAATGCTCACCTGACTCTGAAGGGGGGGGCAAAGCCAAGAGGAAAGAAAGAACATGATAAAAAGGAGAGACATTTGCCATGCTCTTCCTCTCTTTTCCACCTCAATCTACAGACATCACCACCAAGTGACTGAAGCGCTGATCAAAGAGGAGAGTCTGGCTGCAGGGCAACCAGCCAGCCTGTGGTGAGAAGCATCTAAGTTTGTAAGGGCACTGAAAGTGTTAAGATCAGCTTAGAATGCGTTTTGCTTTTATTTCATTTGACCAAATCTGATTTGTTATGCTTTGACTTATAATCACTTAAAATCTATCTTTGTAGTTAATACATTTGGTTGTTTATTCTACCTGAAGCAGTGCATTTGGTTTGAAGTGTGTCAGAGACTCCCCTTGAGATAGCAAGCCTGGCGCATATCAATTTCTTTGTTAAATTGACGACCTTGTATAAGCTTGCAGCATCCAGCGGACACAACTAGACACTGCAAGACAGAGGTCCCTAGGGTTGTGTCTGGGACCAGAGATACTGGCTAGTGTCATTTGGTTGCACAATCCAAGCTGCTTACATGCCAGAGGCTGTGCGTGAACAGCCCAGGAGTGGGGGTTTTCACAGCAGAGCCAGGTCAGGCTGGCTCCCAGAGTCGAGGACTGGAGTCACCTAGCAGATCACTGGTCCAGATAACACCAAAGGAACGTTACACTGTCCCAGCTCCTTGGGCTGCTGGCCCTGTGTGTCAGAAGGAAGGCAACTGCCAGTTCATTCACAGACTGAATGTCTCTGGGTTTTGCAATCACACCCTAGTTCTCATTAACACCCAATATGATTTCTTGCCGTATGAAATCTGCTTCATCATGCAGGGATTGGGGAAAGCTCAATGCTTGTCAAATGCACAGGGCCAAAGACAGCAAGGGAGAGAAAGTTATTTCTAAGGAGAACGTTACACCCAGAGCAGAGCGAGACAAAAATTATTGGAGACGATATGAAATGCATTGACAACCTGCCTGCGAAACACTGCAACTCTCTCAGCAACTTGCAACAGTTTCTCAGGGGACGGGAGCAGTCAGATCAATGAAATATGCAGTCTGGTCAGCACATTCGTCATCTCATTCACTCAGATGCATAAATCCATTTACCAGCAAAGCATACGCTACGCCTCCAATGACAGGAGGGGAGAAGTTACTGAGCTAGTGAAGTATGTGCCTTGGGTGACTTTTTGTCTTAAATGGAAGACATTTCCATTACAGGAAACAATGCTTACCAGTGATTCTCAATTACATGGGAACAAGGAAGAACAATGCCTGATTTTAATTAGCTGCCACAGGTCGATTTCAGAGCCCTGAGAAGCCAGTGCCTCCCACCCCAATTCGTAGAAGCAGGGAGACCCCAGATGAACAATCCCATACACCTGTGGAGTGCATGAGTGCTGTCTGTGAACACTTGTCTGACTCATATCCAGTTTGGCAGGTTTCTTGGGTGTCAGGAGAACTGAGGTGTACAGACCATATACATTGACTTCAGAAATTCTTTCAAACACATCTAGTGAGTCTGGTTTCCAACAGCTACTGTTTCGAAGGAAAAATCAGGGACACCCAGCCAAATTCTGACCTAAGGTATGGATGCACTGCAGCCACTGAAGAGAAGGAGAATTGCATGAATGTATCTGAGGCCCATGGCAAGTTGTTCTGATTGATCTTCAATCCCAGAATCATCTGGTGGAAGGGATCGCCAAGAGAACATATAGTGCATAATGATTCATATATTAATGTGTTTAGGAGCCATTAATCAGCAGGGTGTCCTCTGGGGAACTGTTAGTCTTTTAATTAATTTCTTTAATTTTAGGTGAATTTAGAACTCAGGAAAGCAATGCAGGAAAGTGATTGATTCTGCTGGAGACAACCAGGCACGCAGTGGGCAGGTGCTATGCAAATTCTCCCCCCTCAGCACTGCCAATGTAGTTTAATCACATCCTGCAGAATCCTCCAAATCACTATCACAGACCTGGGCTCCCCAAACAGCTCTGCTAATGCCCCTCAGTCCAGATCTGCAGCCCTCCCCTGCTATCCCCATCTTGGGTGAAACCACTTAGCTCTTCCGATGCACCTTATATCTGAAGCTTCTCTAGGGCTGTGCTCTGCCTCAGCAGAGACTGACAGTTAGAGGATGAATAATTTGTGACAAATTTTGCCTATTTTTCTTTACACAATTTGTCCCCAACTAGCTGGTGATTTTTTTTCAAATGAATTCATTATTCAGCTTAATCACTACCCCATTTGTGATTAGTTACTTCTTGCTCTACAGCTTGTTTACAAGTAGTTGGTTGTAAGCCCTTGATGTTCAGATTTTGAGCTTTTATTATTGGACTTTTTAGGTCAGGTGGGATGCCAGCGTCCCTGATTCTATGAGTGAAACTCTTTAGAATCAGGTTTCTGGTGCAAAGACCTTTGCTTGTGAATTTGAAATTTGCATTTTTCGAACAATCTGCAACATGCACTTAATTATTTCAGCGACATCCCTGACTGAAGGCCAACGAAGCAAAATCGTGAAGAATTGTGCCACATAGACCAGATGTACATTTTTGTGAAGCAGACGGCTTTTCACTGTAGACTGACATGGGACTCAACAACCTCATTTCATCTGTGAAGCAAAGTTTGTCTGGACCTGAACTCCAGAAGTAAAACTGCATGAGCCCACTGCGTCAGTCAGGCCCCTGGCTTGTCTCCTTGCAGCTGATGTGTCCATGTCTTCCCTTACATAACCCAGATATCACTTCTGCAAAGACTTTTAGCTCAAGAAGTGATTTTTTTCAGGTTAGAAACATTAATGGATGGATTTGAGGTAAACTCAGGCCCCACACATCCATCTAATATTGCTGAACTGCTGCAGGTTACTTCTTCTGAAACCTGTAATTGACTAGTCCTGTCAAAGCATATAACATCTCTGGCTTTGACTAACAACACTGCACACTCTGAATCAGCTTTCTCTCCACCGGCTAGAGCAGCACATTTGTAAAATTGCTGTTGCACGTGTCTCTCTCCTATGCAAACACGCGCGCGTGCAGAAATCTGAAAACACAGATTAATACTTAAACATCATCCTACAATCTTGTTCGAACTATTTTGGGTCAGAAAATCCTGCCATGGAAAATACAGTGGCACAAAGACACAGAAGTCTCTTTTTTAATGGGAAGTTTTTCTTGTCCACTCCCTTTGATATATCCCTAGGATTAGCTGATTTTCATCGGGGTCTGTCAGGGTTCCCTCCCCACTCTGAACTCTAGGGTACAGTCGTGGGGACCCACATGAAAGATTCCCTAAGCTTATTTCTACCAGCTTAGGTTAAAAACTCCCCAAGGTACACATTCTCTCCTTGTACCCTGAAAAAAGGTAACCACTGCCACTACCAACTGATTTAAACAAGAACCAGGGAAAAGGACCACTTGGAGTTACCCTTCCCCCCAATATATCCCCTCAAGCCCTTACACCCCCTTTCCCGGGGAGGCTTGAGAATAATCTCCTAACCAATTGGTTACAAAGTGATCAAAGACCCAACCCCTGGGTCTTAGAACAATAGAAAAATCAGTCAGGTTCTTAAAAGAAGGATTTTATTAAAAGTAAAAGTAAAAATCATCTCTGTAAAATCAGGATGGTAAATAACTTTACAGGGTACTCAATTTCAAAACTCAGAGAGTCCCCCCATCTGGGAAAAACCTTAAAGTTACAGAAAAACAGGAATAACACCTCCCTCTAACACAGGGAAAATTCAAGCTACAGAAAACAGGAATAAACCTCCCTTTTAGCACAGAGAAACTCACAAGCAAAACAAAAGAAAGCCTAATTGAAATGCCTGACTAACTTACTTGGTTGTAATATTGGAGATTTGGTTGAGGATGGGTTGGAGGAGATGGATTTTCTTCCCGCTCCCTCTCTTAGTCTCAAGAGAGAACACAGACCCAAAACAAAGAGCACAAACAAAACCTTCCCCCCTCCCAAGATTTGAAAGTATCTTGTCCCCTTATTGGTCCTTTTATCAGATGCCAGCCAGGTTACCTGAGCTTCTTAACCCTTTACAGGTAAGGAGGACTCTTAACCCCTTATCTGTATGTTTATGACAGGGTCCTCAGCTGTTTTTCCACTATCAATCCCCAGAGAACAAAGTTTAGGAAGGTAAATGAATTTGGGAATCTCATCTTCACTTTTACAAACGCAGGCTAATGATGGAATTATAGGAGGATTGGCAGAGACTTCCCACACTGTGGACGGAAGTGGGGAGTGAAGGCTTAGCCCCCTTTACTCTCTCTGGATGTGGCTACAGCAGATAATTTGTGGTGGATCCAGCTCAGTAGGGTTTGATGTTTCAGTTTGGAACAACACTGAAAGCTGGGATGCTCTGAACTTCATCTGGCCTATCCCAGTCTCTTTGGCCCAGAGTCTGATTCCCTTATGCACTCTAAGGAGCATTGTGCTCCTCCAGTAGCCCCTTTGAAATCAGTGTGATGCCTGAAGGAGCAGGGTGCTCGCCAATAGGAGTAAAGGGATCATACTCTGGACCCTGGAGTATGCAAACGCAGACGGAGATTCGCTCTGGTTCAGCCTCTCAAATGGGATTTTGATGCTTTGGCTTCTCCCTCAGAAGTGCAGGGGCCGGAGTGAAAGAGGAACATAACAAAGCAAGCCAGTCGTTCGGCCTTGGCTGGGCGGTGGGGATCAGGCTGAGTTTCGGTCAAAGGTTGGTGGCAGGTTGGTGTTTTTACCGGAAGGGTCGCACCCATCTCCTGTGAGAGTTTGGCCGAGAGAGCACTGTGCTTTGGTTCCCTGGAAGAGCATCTGAAGATGTGAACAGTGCACTAGATCTTTCTCTCTGGCCCGGCAAGCAAGCAGTCGGGTGTGAAAATACTGCGTGACATGTACGTCGTGCCTTTCATCCCAAAGGGCTGCAAAGTGCTGTGCGAAGCTAGGGCACCTGTCAGCTTCCACAGATCTTGTAGGCCTCAAATTCCTCTTGCTGATAGCACACCGGCTCAAACCCTTAGAGTGCTGCCTTCCCCCCACCCCTCAAAGAGAACACCACTGCAGGGCTGGCCCAACAGGAATGGGCATTTTGGGGTTCACTCAATGCAGGGGTCGCCTGCTGGCTCCCCTCCAGCAGAAGAAGGCATTTAGTACCAAGGAAAGGGAATGTTTCATATGATTTTAAGGCCAGATAGGACCATGAGATCAGGGAGTCTCACTTCCTGTGTAATACAGGCCGGAGAATTTCACCCAGTTACCCCTGTACTAAGCCCAGTTGCTTGTGTCTGGCTAAAGCAAACCTTCCAGAGAGGCAGCTTGACTTGATCTGAAGGCATCCAGAGATGGAGAATCTACCACTTCCCTCGGTAGCTTATTTCAGTGGTTCGTCACCCTCCCTGTGAGTGACACAATTGTGTCTCTTACCCGTCATGCAGCCTAGAGTCACAGCCTATGGGATCCACAGCGGCAACAGGACAGGGAGACAAACTCCAAGGGCTGGAAAGTGTTGCTGCTCAGAAACCAGGAGCCACCCTTCACTTGGGAGCAGGTGCAGGCAGCCTCTGCAGTGGGATGCCTGATCCGTGAGCACAAGGTGGAGTATTAGTCGTGAGACACTCCCTAAAAGGAGCTGGAGAAGGTCAAAGGGCATGACCTTAAGCCTCTTGCCTCTCTGTTAGCACCGGGGAAAGGCATTATACAGTGTTGCCAAACCTGAGCATTCAAATACACTGAGCCAAGCCTCTCAAAATCATGAGGTTGGCCTAGAAATCATGAGATTTTTAAAAAAAATAACGACTGCGTGTTTTTATTTGCTTTCTTTTAACCTGGAGAGGGTCATGGTTTCCCAGCTTTTCTCTGCCACCACAATGGCTAGAAAGTTCCTTGTTTTTAAAAGGAGAGCTGAGCTTCTCAGGGACTCTCATGACCTCAGGACCTGGGGTTATCAGGGAAAACACCAAATATTGCATGAGTTGCAATCCAACTGTGAGCGTTGGCAACACTGGCCCATACAACACCCCTTTAAAGGGCTCCATCATTCCAACCTCAGGCTTCCCACCTCAGCCCAGGGTGTTATCCTGCACAGAGCGATCCCTTCTGGAGGAGCAATGGAAAGGATGATCCAATCCATTTTTGGATTGGGTCAATCGAAATGTTTCATTTAAATGTCAACCTTTTAACGTTTTTTTTTAAATTATATATTAATTAATGTTCCAAAATGAAAAGTCATTTTGAACCAGAAAACAAACGAAAAAGTGGCAAAATGTGATGTTTTGAGAATATCAAACCTTTTTTCCAAATGTGTTTCAAATCAGATGTGTCGAAAACAATCCTGTCCCAAGAGCAGTTGACATTTTGATAAGTCAGCATTTTCTAATGAAAAACGTTTTGTCACAAAATTTCCAGCACTATCTGTGTCCTTATCTAGCCAGAGGGCTATATTGTGGCATAAGAAATGCAGAGGGGCACCATCCCAGAGGCAGTAGCTGGAGGTGTAAGGTCTCACCCTTCCTTACATCCAAATTTGAGAGACAAACTAGGTGAGGTATGAAGTGGCAAAGTCCTGTGGCACCTTATAGACTAACAGACGTATTGGAGCATAAGCTTTCGTGGGTGAATGCCCACTTCTTCAATCTAAGAAGTGCGTATTCACCCACGAAAGCTTATGCTCCAATACGTCTGTTAGTCTATAAGGTGCCACAGGACTCTTTGCCGCTTTTTACAGATCCAGACTAACACGGCTACCCCTCTGATAGGTGAGGTATATATTTTATTGGACCAACTTCTATTGTGGAAGGGACCAGCTTTCAAGCGTCACAGAGCTCTTCTTCAGGTCCGGGGAAGGAGACCAGAGTCTCTGAGCTCAATACAAGCTGGGACAGATTGTTAAGCATGAGGGGTTCAAACACACGTTGCAGGAGACCACTTCAAATGAAGCGGGCAATTAAGCGCTAGCAGGTCGTGGGTTGTGTTATAAATTACTGTACTGAGCCATAAAACCAGTGTCCATGGTTTTCAGTGGCTAGTACAGTTGTGATAGGCTGGTTTTGTCTTTTATCATTTTTCGGTCTGAGTTCATTCGAGTCCATAGTGACCGTCTGGTTTCACCCACATACTTGTTGGGGCATTTGGTGCACTAGACGAGGTACAGCACATGTTGAGATAGGCATGTGTAGGACCCATGGATCTTGAACGGCATACAGAGGGGGATATTGATCATCGTAGCAGGGGAGATATGTCTGCAGGTTTTGCATCTGTTGGTCTGCCAGGGTCTGGTGCTGCTTTGAGTTGGAGTGTCCTGGTCTGTAGGGAGAATGCTTCGGATGATGAGCTTTGCGAGGTTGTGGATCAGAACCTCCAAGGTTGGAGGTTGTTTGAGGGAATTCTGGAAAGATTTGTGGTCCACACATCGAGTACAGGCTGTAATTGTTTGATGATGCCATTTAAAATTCAAATTAGAGGCAATCTTAAAGGAACTTTTCAGACAGCTGCCTCATTCCAGTAAAGGCCTATTTCACTATTGTTCTTTCAGGATAAAGGACGTAAGGGAGTAAACCAAGTTCTGTTTTATTGCTACCACCTGAACAATAAAAGGCTGAATATAACCCATTGAGCTATTGTGCCGTGGTTAAAATCCAGCTCTGTACTCTGCATGTCAGCCTCATCCTTTTACATAGAGTCCCTTACAAGCAGTAAAACATCTCACAGACAACTCAAGCCCAGCACAAATGACCCAGTGTAGATATACTGGAATACAATCGCTAAGGGAAACCATTACATAGGGGCATCTGGTTTAATTTAAATTAAGCAATCACCTGCCGCATCTGTAAACGTGCTTTAATGTTAACCTCAGAGCACAGGCTGGCTACCCGCACAAATAGAAATCAAATTACAGATGCTTTGGTGTTAACATCTTTGGTTTTAGTGGAACAAATGCTTCTGCTGGGCATGTTTGTTTAAATGCTTGTAGGTACAGCATGTGCTTATGTAGCAGTAAAGTTTGGCATTCTGATTTTGTGACTAACAGATTCCAGGGTAGCTGGTGATGGAAATCATCTGGGCTGCTAGGCCTGGCTTCTCCCTTTTGCCTCAGTGACCCTCATCAGTCTTACTCTCTCTCTCCTAGCTGTTTAAGCAATCAACCCCCCCCTCCCTACCAGTAGCGTAGCCAGAGGGGGGAGCAGGGGGAGCGGCCGCTCCCCCACTGAGCAAAAGCGGGGCCTGTTTTTGCTTCCGATGCCTTTTGCTCCTATGCTGCAGCCAGAGCGGAGCATTTTTTTTTGCTCCCGACCCCTTTTTTGCTCCCGACGCTTTTTGCTCCCGGCGCCTTTTTTTTAGCTCCGCTCCCCCGTGCTCTAAACCTGGCTACGCCACTGCGAGTCCCTACCGTTCTCTCTTTTGGGGGGTGGAAGAGGAAGCGAGGCAGGCCAGGGGGGAGCGGAAGATTCCAGGCAGGACCTCTGTAGGGAAGGCAAGAGGCCAGGAGAGCGAGTTTAGGGCTAATCTTGTTTTCCTTACTCTAATAAAGGTTCTTGTTCAGCATTAGAAGAAATCAGCTCTTCCCCATTGTCACATGGCAGAGTCTCATTATTTTATTATTCATATTTATTATTTGTATTATCGTAGCACATGGGAGCCCTAGTTCTGGACCAGGACTCCAGGTGCTAGGCGCTGTACAAACACAGAACAAAAAGACGGTCCCTTCCACATTAAAAATACCCCCCAAAGGCACTGTCAGAGCTGCAGGACCCCATCCGCCACTGGGAAGGCTAATGGTAGGGAAATAACACAAGCCTGTTTGTTTTAGTCTCCGGTGAGTGAGACTCACTGTAGGTATGTTAATACTTTTGTCGTTCGGAAAACACAAAGGAAGAGTTAAAAAAAACATGACACACAGGGAGGCATTAGCCCTGGACCTCACACTCTGAACTGGGCAGCAGGGCTTCCGTCTCTTATTCAGCTCCCACAAGGGTTTGTGAGAGCATTTGGGAAATTGCCGGGTATTATCTATTCATGAACATTTTGAGATTTTGGACCTTTTGTGCGAATTTGGGAGAAGAACGTTTTCTTGACATCTCAAAAACTATTGTGGAATGGGAAACCTCCCCTTCCCCCCCCCCCACCCCCGCCGCCTCTAGATATCAGTACCAGTTCAAGAGGGATCAAATCACTTGTGTCAGAGTATTACCTGACCCCATGTAAGATGAGGACAACATTTCTTTCCCCACCCATAATTATCCAGGTGCATTCTGGGAGTTGTTCACTGTCATCCTCTGAAGCACCAGATGCTGACATTGGCAGAAGCAAGATTCCAAAGGCTTAAGTTCACGTCTAATTGTAGTATCTGTTAAGACAGAGAAGAGACAGGATCCAGTTGTAATGACTGTAAAGGGGATTCTTTATGAGATTGCTGGGCACAGACAGGTCCTTTGGTTCTCTCTGGCTCCCAGATTTGGATTAGTATCACACACTAACACAGGGGGGCTCCTTAAATCCTGGTCTGGAATGGTCTGTTAACGACACTGAACTAACCCAGAAAGACCTTTGGAGAAAAAAATGTTACACAGAGGAAATTATGTTAATATCCAGGGTATTTGATTATTGGTTTCTCTTAAATAAAAAACACGTGGCAATAAAGAAATAAGTGAAACATACAACGAGATGATCTGGGGCAGAGCAATAGGGCATCCTACTGAGAGCAGATTTGCTCTTGGCCTTTTGCCTTTCTAATGCTAACATACTATTATTCTGCATTTCCTCCTCAGTGTCTGTTCAGTGACAGTAGAGTTGTCTGGGAGACAGCGTTATTCCCCCCCTCCCCACAGGCTGGGTCATCCCAATCCATGTCCCTCTGACCTGCCTGAGGAGTGATAACTAGCTTGTTAGGGGAAGTAAATACCCACTGCAGTCAGGTTGGAATTTAAAGGACGTCCTTGTGTTGGTGTCTTTCAAGGTGATGAGAGAGACAGTCACTCCAGCTTCGTTAACGGATCACACACAGTTTTGCTTCTTTAAAGCCAGGCTCTTTAGTTCCATCAAGGGCCTTAGTTTTTAAAATCTTTGATAAGTGAAAAAAAAAAAAAGTCACATCTCAGTGGCTTTGCTTTGTAGGCTCCTTTTTGTCTTGCCGTTTCCCCCCCCCCCAAAGCTCGGCAGCTTAAATTCCTGCAGTGGGAAGAAATACACTGGAAATAGAAATATGATGTATGAGATGGGAGCTATGGAGAAAGCTGTCGTGTCCTGCCCCAGCGTTCCGTGCTTCTGCATAAATCTGCAGCTACAGCAGCTGCCGAGGCAACCAGAGTTTTGGGCTGGGTCTCTTAAAGGAGAAGAGCGGAGAGGATCCCAGACCGGAGAGATGGAAGAGGGCTGATCCTCCTGGCCAGCCAGTGAAGGATTGTTCTCTGAGGCGTTGTCCAGTTAAGATTTGAATGATCCGAGCAACTGGGACTTCCAGTGCTTCCCTTGAGGAACTACTCCGCACCTAAGGAATCTCACTGGGAGGAATTCTTCCCATCTGTGCAGCTTAAATGTTTCCTTTCCTCAGTTTCCCTGTTGCGCCAGTGAAGTGGAAGGTGGCTGGAGGAGGCAATAGAGGCCTTTGGAATATTCAGGGCATGCTCCTATCTGTGGGCCATTGCCTTCCAAAGCAGAGCCAGAGGCCTCTAGTCTATATCCTTAATGTGAGTCTCAGCAGAGAGCTCAATGTTTGAACTCCCCTCTCACCCTTGGGATCAGAGCCCCTTGCCATTCAAGGCTGAGACAGTGGCAGGCTGTGTGGGGAAAGCAGGCCCTGCTGCTCACCACACCATTTCATCTGTCTCTGGGGCTGTCAATGCAGCCCCTTTTGCCGGCTCTTTTACTGTCTGGGGCTGGTGTCACCTTTCAGAGAATGGATGGACACAGTGACCCGCACGAGTTACAGAAACTTAGCCTCTCTCTGGGGAATGGGGTTGGGGTGGGCACAGATATGGCCCAGCTGGGCCGGATACTGATTGTTGTACTATATACGTCATCTCACGAGTCTCATCTCCCAGTGGAAGCTGTGATTTGTTTCTTGGTTCTTGCTTTCCTTTGTACCCAGTAGTGGCCTCCCTTTAAAGTCACCTTTTCCTGGGAGCTCTGGCCCTCAAAGGTTTCCTTTACTTTGTGTGGGAATTGCAGATGTCACAAACACCTCCGACACGGTGCATGCTTCTTGATTCAAATTCAGCTAAGCAGAGGAGAAAACAGGTCTTTAGATCTACTGCATCTCCTGGGGATAGCAGCCTGGCACACACACACACTCACGCATGCTCCCGTGATAAGGCAAACCAGGCACTGGGTGTCACCAGAACTCCACCAGAATCACAGTAGAGGGAGCAGGTATCTGGCAGTAAAAACCTCCACTTCTTAAGGAAGGCAGCCCAGTTAGCAAGAAAGGATAAGTGCACGCAGTGCAAGAACTAATGGAGATCATCTATCCCTTTCTATTGCTGGAGCTATTCCAGCAGGCCAAGGAGACTCAGGTGAAGGGATGCTCAGTGGTTTGAGCATTGGCCTGCTAAACTCAGGGTTGTGAGTTCAATCCTTAAGGGGGCCATTTAGGGATCTAGGGCAAAAAATTGGGGATTGGTCCTGCTTTGAGAAGGGGATTAGACTAGATGACCTCCTGAGGTCCCTTCCAACCCTGGGATTCTATGACATGCAAGCCTTGGTATTATTATTTCTGTACACTCTTTATTATCTCTTTTTCTTTCCCCTCGCCCCACATATGCTTCTCCTTGCCCTCTGACTCCCCGGTTGCTCTTCTCCATGTGCCACTGGGAAAGGAAAGTATAATTGACAAGTTCTGCACCTTCCTGGGGCTTGTCAGTTTCACTGTGCTACTCTGCTCTTGGTACAGAGCAGGAGACAATGACAAACCCCTAGCCCATACATTGTGCCAGCCCATACCTGCCCACATGCACCCCAGGGATCAGGGTCGAGAGAGTACTGCGCACACCTGGAGCAAGGCACGCAAACTCTGGAATGATGGGTCCTATACACAATACAGTCCAGGTGAATTGTATGTTAATAGCCTCCATACCCAGAAAACAATTCAGACCCTGATTCCTGCTCCTCTGAGTGCCTCCGATCCAAGATGCTTGAGATGTTAAATATCCTAAAATGCTGTTTAAAAACAGTGAATTGTGTGTGTGTGACTGCTCGCTACTGGATGGAATGACAGCTGTGTGTCATAGGCCCTGTACTGTTAACAGCCAGAAGGGATTCTTCTTTGGCTTGACAGGGGCATGTGTTTTTGCAACAGGAGCAGGGCCGGCTTTAGGCCAATTCCCCTGATTCAGGGGAATCGGGCCCTGCGCCGAAGAGGGCCTCGCACCGGCGCCTTTTTAATTTTTACTCACTCGGCGGCACTCTGGGTCTTCAGCGGCGGGCCCTTCAGTGACCAACGGCGGGTCCTTCGGTGGCGGGTCCTTCAGTGCCGCCGCAAGTGAAGGACGTGCCGCCAAAGACCCGGAGCACCGCTGAGTGAGTACAAGCGGGTGTTTGAATCGGGCCCTGCACTCCCTAAAGCCGGCCCTGAACAGGAGGATATCTGTCCTACCCTCACTTTTGCTGTGGCGATATATGTGGCTACTAAGTGCAGCGTAATAAGACATGATGGTCCTCGTTGGCTATGGATTTGTTACCAGTCAAGGGTGTCTGCATTGCCATCGTGCTATTTCCAGCACTAAGAGCCTGTGGCTGGCAGCTTCTGGCCCTACCTGACTGTGTAACTATGTGACTGTTTTAAACGCCTGTTTGTTTGTTTTAAATGCTCCAAAGCTGAACACACTGCCCTGCTGGAATGCCAAGGGAAATCGCTATGTGCACTGCCTCTGCCATCCTGCAGTCTCTCTCCCATGCATTCATTTGTACAGAGCTTCACTGACCTTCTAAATATAGAGGCCTCAAATTAAATTATAATATTGCTGATAATCAGCAGACCGGGGGATTAAACTGATTGGGACCCTGCCAGTCTAGACTTAGCTTTCATTAAGTTCTGTCCACAGAGCAGCCCTTCCCACGGAAGAAAGTCCTTATTCTCTACATTACAATGGCATGAAATACACACAACAAAAGCAAAGTACTTCACCATTTAACATTCTAATCCTTTCAAGATCCAGAAATACCTAGGGTCTAAGTACAGCACTGTCTATCCAACATCTGCTGTTAGAAGTCAAAAGCTGAAAGCAAGTCATTTACATGAGGGTTTAGAGAACTGTGAAGGAGCTACAAGAACAGGGACATAATCAGCAGCAGAGAGAAAGTCTGAAAAGAGCTTGTGTATCCCTGTGAAATGCAGCAAGAGGCTTATTTAATTTTGCGTGTGTGTGTAAATTTCCTAAACAGTTGACCTAAATGAGTTCTTACCACGATCAGATAGCCTAGGACAACAGAGTAATCCTTGTAATAGGATTATAGGCTGTGCTAAAGGAGACTTTGGGCTTTTATGCTCTGCATCGTAATATGCATGCACACACAAACGGATATCTTGCCTGACTGGTGGTACCTGGGAAAGTGGCCCTTATTCATAGACGCATAGGCTTTAAGGTCAGATGGGACCATCATGATCATCTAGTCTGGCCTCCTGCACATCGCAGGCAACAGAACCTCACCCACCCATCCCTCTAATAGGCCCCTAACCTCTGGCTGAGTTACTGAACTCCTCAAATCATGATTTTAAAGAGTTTAAGTTACAGAGAATCCACCATTTACACTAGTTTAAACCTGAAAATGACCCATGCCCCATGCTGCAGAGGAAGGTGAAAAATGCTCAGGGTCTCTGCCAATCTGACCCCGGGGGAAAATTCCTTCCCAACCCCAAATCTGGCCATCAGTTAGACCAGGGATCGGCAACCTTTGGCATGCGGCCTGTCAGGGAAAGCTGCTAGTGGGCCGGGACGGTTTGTTTACCTGCAGCATAGGGAGGCTCAGCCAATCGCAGCTCCCACTGGCCACGGTTCGCTGTCCCCAGCCAATGGGGGCTGCGGGAAGAGGTAGCCCAGCCTGCACTGCTTCCCGCAGCCCCCATTGGCCTGGAACTCTGCTCTGCGGCCGGTGGGAGCTGTGATCGGCTGAACCTCCAGACACTGCAGGTAAACAAACCGGCCTGGCCCTCCAGCAGCTTTCTCTGACAGGCCGCGTGCCAAAGGTTGCCAATCCCTGAGTTAGACCCTGAGCATATGGGCAAGATCTAACAATCAGACACCTGGGAAATTCTCTGTAGTAACTCAGAGCCTTCCCCAGCTAGTGTTCCATCACCAGCCACTGGAAATATTAGCTGCTAGCAATTGCCGATGGTCCACATGCCATTGTAGGCAGTCTCATCATACCATCCCCTCCATAAACGTATCAAGCTCAGTCTTGAAGCCAGTTAAGTGTTTTGCCCCCACTGTTCCCCTTGGAAAGCTGTACCAGAACGTCACTCCTCCGATAGTTAGAAACCTTTACCTAATTTGAAGACTAAACTTGTTTATGGCCATTTGTTCTTGTGTCCACAATTGGTGCTTAACTTAAATACCACCTTGTGACGGGGTGCCTGGGATAGACCACACTGATAATGCTACACTCAGGGCAAGAAATAGGGCAGACAATCCCCAGAGCTGGTGGTTTACTCTATAATTAGATTCACCAAACCAGTAACAAAAGAGCCTTTGCAGTACCACACCAGTTAACCAGAAGTCAAGCACAGTCCCCTTTAGGCACTCCAGCCTTTGGCTCCAACCCAATCTAATATACTGAGAGATTATTGAAAACCTATTTCACCATCTGTGAGATTCTTTCTAATCCCAAAGGATCAGACACATATCCCCAGGTCTATATGAATCTCAGATCTTACCCGAATATCACGCTGCCAGTCAATCCTTAGTAACTAACTAAATATTTTGTAATAAAAGAAAAGAAGAGAGTTATAAATGGTTAAATGATCAAATACCTACAAATGATTGCAAAATCCTTATACCAGGTTTGTAGCTGCGATGAAATGGACTGTTGACTTGTAAAGTCTCTCTTGAAAGATCTGTCAGTCCGTAGTTCAAGATGCTCCTCTTAGTTTTAAACCCAAAGTCCAGAGAATCAAAGTAGGAAAGAGGCAGCATGGAGATGGCTCAGGTGTCTTTTTATATCCTCTGCCCTGTGCATGGAAATTTAGTGTCCCAAACAAAGCCCACAGCCCCTGTTTGTGGAAAGTTACTGGCCAACATGGAGCCCAGGGTCACATGAGCATATCACATGCCCTTATATGTTTTGCAGAATCACAGAGGATGGCTATTGGCTCCTTGCTGTCCGAGGCATCCACCAGAAGACCACCTGGGCGGGATGAGTTTCTTCAATGGCCTATTGTGAGAGCAGAGTGGCCTTCATGGACCATGAATACCTAGCTGTCTAGCCCTAATGTAAGCCTTATCTGGTAGGTGTCATCCAGGAGTATAACAGAGCTTTAAGATACAAGTCCATAGCCAATATTCATAACTTCAGATACAAAGATGATACGTGGATTTAACAAGGATAATCATATTTGATAGACTGTAACTTTTCCATTGACACTTTACATGATACACTTTGTACAAGCTTTATGGTAATTGTATAACAGTGCTAATATCAATTATATAAATGGTCATCTTTAATCATATCTGCATATGGGCATCTTTAATCATAATTATATAAATGGTCATCTTTAATCACACCCCTCCCTGCCCAATTCCTCTCCTCTTCACCCCTGCTTTCTCCACCACGGCAATAAAGTAGTCACCACTGTTTGTACTGGAAATAGGAGAAAACATATATCAAAGGTTGGAAACAAAATTGGACAGAATTTGGGGAATTATCATCAAATGGGGGAGTTTCTAGTGAGGTTCCACAGGGATCAGAACTAGGCCGGAGGCTATGCAACATTTTCATCAGTGATCTGGAAGTAAATATAAAATCGCTGCTGATAAAATGTGCAGATGACACGAAGATTGGTGGAGTGGTCGATAAAAATAAGGACAGGGCAGAGTGGTCTGGATCACTTGGTAATCTGAGGCTGGTCAAACACAATGCATCTAAATACAGCCAAATGCAAGGTTATACATCTAGCAATCAGGAATGTACGTTGTATCTACAAAATATGATGCTGTTGAAAAAAAGCAAAGGCAATTTTGGGTTGCATTAACAGAGGCATAGCATGCAAGCCAAGGGAGGTGACAGTACCGCTCTACTCAGCGCTGGTTACTCCTCAGCTGGAGTACTGTGTCCAATTTTGGTCACCAATGTATAGCAAGGATGTAGAGAAACAGAAAAGGATCCAGAGGTGAGCAACAAAGATGATCAAAGGGATGGAATGGAAGCCATATAAGCAAAGGCCGAAGGGACTGGGTATGTTTAGTTTGGAAAAGAGCAGATCAAGGGGGTAAATGATAGCAGTCTTCAGATACTTGAAAGGCTGCTATAAAAATGGTGAAAAGTTGTTCTGTTTTGCCACAGAGGGCAGGACAAGAGGCAGTGGGTACGAACTACAGCACAGCAGATGTAGATTAAATCTCAGGAAAAACTTCCTAACTGTAAGAACAGTAGGACAATGGAACAGACTGCCTAGGGACATTGTGGAAGCCCCTTTGCTGGAGGTTTTCAAAAGGAGGCTGGAGAGCCATCTGTCTTGGATGGCTTAGACACAACAAATCCTGTATCTTGGCAGGGGGTTAGACTAGATGACTCTTGTGGTCCCTTCTAACCCTATCATTCTATGGATTCTATGAAGGCAGGACTGTATCCTGGAAAGGAGTAACTCTGAAAAGGATATAGGGGACAAGCAACTGAACATGAGCTTCCAGCGCAATGCTGTGGCAAAAATGACTGAAACAACCCTCAGGTTTATAATTGAGAATCGTGAGTAGGACTAGGAAGGTGATTTTTGCCTCTGCATATGGCATTGATGAGACTGATACTGGAATATTACATACAGTTCTGGTGTCCACATGTTAACTAGGATGTTGAAAAATTGGTGAGGTGAATCAATACAACACATTTGTAAGTTTCACGTTCTGCATGCGTATGACATTTTTCTGTAGGAAAGTTTGGTTCGGAAGCTGCCACAGACATGGAGAAGGGGGAACTGGGAAAAAGGCACTGTTGGGAAATGCATCCTCCTCCACCAGTTGCCAAGAGCCCAAAGAACTGGCAGGGGGAGAGAGAGAGGGCACATCCTGCTGTCATGTGCTTCTCCATGGGAATCAAGGGTGTGACAAAGCAGCATTTGGACCCGGAAAGGTAAAGGAACCTTCACAAAGCTGCAGGTTGGGCAGGGCTTGGTGAATTGCAGTGAGACAACATGAGAACAGGGGTGAAAGGAGAAGTGTGTGTGTGTGGGGGGGGGTGGAACAGAGAGATAGAGGAAGTGAGTTGATCAGGGATGAAATTCCAATGCCTGACAGTGTGGGGAGAATCGGGGCTGGGATCTGAACCCCACTCTCCTGCCCTTTGCCACACTGTAAAGCACCATATAGCTCCAAGAGGCCACCTTGCCAGTGCTCCACCTAGATACCCCCCCTTAATGGCAGATCCCCTTTAGCATTCCTGGGACTTGCCCGGCAAAGGAGGCATTTTCATACTTGACAGCAGCGGTAGCTGCTTGGCCATACAAGCCATGCTTCTCTCCGGGGCTCAGTGCTAGATAGGAAATGAGACTTTTAAAAAATGGAATTTCATCCCCCTCTAATCTCTCCTACCAGGGGCAGGATTGTGATTGCTGGGTGCCTTGCACTGCGTATGCAGGTCAGGAGCATCATGTGAGACAGGCGAGACGCCGAAAGCTGCACTGGTATGTTTCAGCCCAGGCGAGATAGCATCTTTCCGTTTGCTCGCTGCTTAAAGAGTCCTTTCTCAGCCTTCAAATATTTACCACGGCAGCCGATTTGCTGTCAGTGAACTTCACAGCTCTGGTGGCTGGTGTTATTTGTTTTCTGATGCAGCAAGAGAGAGGGCGGAGGTACCAAGAGAGGTCGTCCAGTACTTCCCCCAGGCCAAGCCAGGCCTGGAATGCACATGAGCAGCTGCTGGTTCCCCTCAGGAGATGCGTTTGTCACAGGGGGTATGGGGAGCAGAGGGCCAGCGGTGGGCTGGCGAGTGAGAGGATGGAGAGACGGGCTGAAGAGGGGAGGAGGCGGGTGCTGTGACGGATGGCAGGGAGAGGGGTGTGTGGCACCGGCGAGGAATGCAAACCTCTTCTCAGTCAGAGTGTTGTTGGCATGGAGAGACTTGAGTGTTTCCTCTTCTGGCCATGCTCTGTATGGTGAGAAGGAGGCCGGATGGGAAGAGGTGGCGGTGTATGGAATTAGCACACCTATGCTTTGGAAGAACCAGTTTATATCCCCCTGGCTCTGCTGTGCTGCTGTATCCCACCATGCCCATTATCCCATTGGCTGGGGCAATTGCAGCTGTCTGGAGGAAGTGGGGACGGAAGGAGATTTAACCCGTGCTTGTTAAAAGGCAGGTACCTAGTCTATACAGGCCTGGTTAATAAACAGCAACACGTGGGATTTAGTGCTGGAGAGGCCTTGACTGAACAGAAGCCCACTAACCACCCAAAACACTTCACTTGTGGGACTTACACCTGGATGGGTAGGAGGGCTAGTGGGTAATGCGCTCAGCACCCCACATTATTAGCACTAACCCATTCAAAATCCAGATCTGCATTTTCACCTTCCTCTCTGCCTGCCCCTGACACCAACTAAGCTGAGGTATCAGTCCCAATTGGCAGTGGGCAGCCAGTCACTGGTACCAAGAGCCAAAACCATCTGGGCCAGTTCCAGACACAAGTCCCCGGGCCCTGGCTGGGAGCTCAAGGCTGCAGCAGGTCAATTTCAAGAAGAGTTATTATGAAAATGCATCTTGTTCTCCATCGGCCTTTGATCTACTGCAGCTCTGAGGATTGCAGAAAAGAAGTGCATTGCTAGAATTCCAGCACTAGGTAGAAATCTCTCCCAGTTCCTAGCTGAGCTCCACAATAGGTCGCAGCTGCTGCTGGCCAAGGATCTCAGTGGCAATGCTGAGAATTTAACAGGCGTTTATCAAGGCCATATGCCACGATTCAATTGTCCAGAAAGGGCGGCTGGACGCACACTCTCTCTAAGGGTATGTCTATACTTACCCGTCGCGTCGGAGGCACGGGATCGATGTTCTGGGTTCGATTTATCGCGTCTTGTCAAGACACGATAAATCGAACCAGGAAGTGCTCCCTCGTCGACGCTGGTAATCCAGCTCGACGAGTGGAGTAGGCGGAGTCGACGGGGGAGCCTGCGCGCCGCGTCTGGACCACAGGTAAGTTCGAACTAAGGTACTTCGACTTCAGCTACGTTATTAACATAGCTGAAGTTGCGTATCTTAGTTCGACAGGGGGGGTTAGTGTAGACCTGGGCTAAGAGCAACAGCCTGCGTCTTCATCCCCTAGTATTTAACAGGCATCTTCAACAGGGGACTGCCAAGGAAAAGAATTCACCAGACGATCCAGGGAGTATAAAAATGGCAATTACAGATCTTCCTTATCTTTGGGGCCCATTTCTGCTCTGATACCCATCACAGGGTACGTATGTTAGGGGTCAGATTGTGCCATGAAGGCACGGTCTGAACATTGGGTGGTGTAGCATTGCTCTCCAGTGGGGGTTTCAGCAGGTATTGTCTCTCCCTGGAGCTGCAGGGGGCGAGGGAGTGTACACCATAGGATGTGCTCCTGGCTGATGTCGCAGAGGGTGTGGCTATGGCCCCTACTGGAGTGGTCTCCCCACCTCCCATCTAGAGCACTACCATATCATGGGGGAGGCTGTTCTCACAGCCTCAGAGAACAGGCTGGGATTCCTAAAGAGAAAGTCCTTTCACACACACTTTTGCAGCATTCGGAGTTGCAGGTTGTTCACATTTGGAGAACCATCGTCAGCATAATCCTCCAAGAGCTTCTCTCCGAACCAAACGAAGCCGGTCAAAATATTTCATACTTCTCCCACCCCTGAACATTGGCTTTATTTTTGGAACTGGAAATTCTCACCGTATTTTCACAATTTAGTTTTTAATTTTCTGGTTTTTTCCCCCAAACAAATTGGAAAAAGAAAAATGACCATTTCCAGTTATTGTTTTCCCTTTTCCCTCCATCTCCCTCCTTCCACCCCAATCTTGTTCCTTTTTCATTGGCAAAAGCGAAAAATGAGGCTGGGGAGAGAGGCAAGAGGGGGAAAAGGGAGAAAAATTGAAAGCATTCAAATCAGGAAATATTTTATGGTAAATGTGAATTGATAAAGTAAACAGTAATAAGTCACCAGGACCAGATGGTATTCACCCAAGAAGGAACTCAGACATGAAATTGCAGGACTACTAACTATGGTAAGTAACCTATCATTTAAATCAGCTTCTGTACCAGATGACTGGAGGATAGCTAATGTGACACCAATTTTTTAAAAAGGCTCCAGAGGTGATCCCAGCAATTACAGGCTGGTAAGCCTAACTTCGGTAGCAGTCAAACTGGTTGAAACTATAATAAAGAACAGAATGATCAGATGCATAGATTAACACGATTTGTTGGGGAAGAGTCAACATGTTTTTTATAAATCATGCCTCACCAAACTACAAGAATTCTTTGAAGTGGTCAACAAGCATGTGGACAAGAGTGATCCAGAGATATAGTGTACTTAGATTTTCAGAAAGCCTTTGACAAGGTCCCTCACCAAAGGCTCTTAAGCAAAGTAAGCTGTCATCGGATAAGAGGGAAGGTCTTCTCCTGGATCAGTAACTGGTTAAAAGATAGGAAACACAGAACAGAAATAAATGGTCAGTTTTCAGAATGGAGAGAGGTAAATAGGGGTGTCCCCCAGGGGTCTGTACTGGGACAAGTGCTGTTCAACATATTCATAAATTATCTGGAAAAAGGGGTAAACAAAGTGAGACGGCAAAATTTGCAGATGATACAAAACTACTCAAGATAGTTAACTCTAAAGCAGACTGCAAAGAGTTACAAAGTGATCTCCCAAAACTGGGTGACTGGGAAACAAAATGAAATTCACTGTTGATAAATGCAAACTAATGGACATTGAAAACCATAATCCCAACTATACATATAAAATGATGGGGTCTAAATTACCTGTTACCACTCAAGAAAGATCTTGGAATCATTATGGATAGTTCTCTGAAAACATCCACTCAATGTGAAGTGGCAGTCAAAAAAGCTAACAGAATGTTGGGCATCATTAGGAAAGGGCTAGATAATAAGACAGAAAATATCATATTGTGTCTATATAAGTCCATGGTACACCCCCATCTTGAACACTGCTTGCAGATCTGGTCACCTCATCTCAGAAAAGATATATTGGAATTGGAAAAGGTACAGAAAAGGGCAAAAAAATGATTAAGGGTATGTAACAGCTTCCATATGAGGAGAGATTAATAAGACTGGGACTTTTCAGCTTGGAAAAGAGACAACTAAGAGGAAATATGATAGAGGTCTATAAAATCATGACTGGTGTGGAGAAAGTAAATAAGGATATGTTATTTAGTCCTTATAACACAAGACCTAGGGGTCACCAAATGAAAGCAATAAGCAGCAGGTTTAAAACAAATGAAAGGAAGTATTTCTTTACACAATGCACAGTCAACCTGTGGAACTCTTTGCCCGAGGATGTTGTGAAGACCAAAACTATAACAGGGTACAAAAAAGAACTAGATAAGTTCATGGAGGATAGGTCCATCAATGGCTATTAGCCAGCATGGGCAGGGATGCAAAACCATGCTTGGAAGTGACCCTAGCCTCTGTTTGCCAGAAGCTGGGAATGGGCAACACGGGATGGATCATTTGATAATTACCTGTTCTGTTCATTCTCTCTGAAACATCTGGCATTGGCCATTGTTGGAAGACAGTATACTGGGCTAGATGGACCATTGGTGTGACCCAGTATGACCATTTTAATTTTCTTATGACATTTTTTTGAAAAAATGAAACATTCTTCCTTTTCAAAACTGGCAGAATTAAACTGATTTGAATTTTCAGATGTTGTTCACACATTAGTTCACACAGAAGACTGGAAAAAAGACAAATATATTGCCAATCTATAAAAAGAGAAACAAGGACAACCCAGGGAATTACAGACCAGTCAGCTTAACTTCTGTACCTGGAAAGATAATGGAGCAAATAATTAAGCAATTAATTTGCAAACATCTAGAAGATAATAAGTTGATAAGTAACAGTCAGCATGGATTTGTCAAGAACAAATAATGTCAAACCAACCTGATAGCTTTCTTTGACAGGGCAACAAGCCTTGTGGATAGGGGGAAAGTGGTAGATGTGGTATATCTTGACTTTAGTAAGGCTTATGGTACTGTCTCACGTGACCTTCTCATATACAAACTAGGGAAATACAACCTAGATGGCACTACTATAAGGTGGGTGCACAAATGGTTGGAAAATTGTTCCCAGTGAGTAGTTAGTTGTTCACAGTCATGCTGGAAGGGCACAACAAGTGGGGTCCTGTAGGGATCAGTTCTGGGTACAGTTCTGTTCAATATCTTCATCAATGATTTAGATAATGGCATAAAGAATATACTTATAAAGTTTGCGGATGGTACCAAGCTGAGAGGGGTTGCAAGTGCTTTGGAGGATAGAATTAAAATTCAAAATGATCTGGAGAAACTGGAGAACTGGTCTGAAGTAAATAGGATGAAATTCAATAAGGACAAAGGCAAAGTACTCCACTTAAGAAGGAACAATCTGTGGCAAACATACAAAATTGGAAATGACTGCCTAGAAAGGAGTACTGCAGAAAGGGATCTGGGGGTCAAAGTGGACCACAACCTAAATACGAAGAAACAGTGTAACACTGTTGCAAAAAAACAACAACCCCAAACATCATTCTGGGATGTATTAGCAGGAGTGTGGTAAGTAATACACAAGAAGTAATTCTTCTGCTCTACTCTGTGCTGATTAGGCCTCAACCGGAGTATTGTGTCCAGTTCTGGGCGCCACATTTCAGGAAAGATGTGGACAAATTGGAAAAAGTCCAGAGAAGAGCAATAAAAATTAATAAAAGTCTAGAAAACATGACCAATGAGGGAAGACCGAAAAAATTGGGGTTGTTCAGTATGGAAAAGAGACAACTAAGAGGGGACATGATAACCAGAGAAAAGGTGGTTGCAAGGAGGAGGGAGAAAATTTATTTTTCTTAACTGCTGAGGATAGGACAAGAAGCAATGGGCTTAAATTGCGGCCAGGGAAGTTTAGGTTGGACATGAGGAAAAACTTCCTAACTGTCAGAGTGGTTAAG
The DNA here is from genome assembly GCA_037349315.1 of Chelydra serpentina. Classification (NCBI taxonomy): domain Eukaryota; kingdom Metazoa; phylum Chordata; order Testudines; family Chelydridae; genus Chelydra; species Chelydra serpentina. Next base: position 25,755,574 of record JBAIAC010000033.1, read on the forward strand.
CACTGGAATAAATTGCCTAGGGAGGTTGTGGAATCGCCATCATTGGAGATTTTTAAGAGCAGGTTAGACAAACAGCTGTCAGGGATGGTCTAGATAATACTTAGTCCTGCCATGAGCGCAAGGGACTGGACTAGGGGACCTCTCGAGGTTCCTTCCAGTCCTATGATTCTATGGCTATGTCTACAGTATAGCCGTGATCGACTCTCTGAGATTAATCCACTGGCGGTCGATTTAGCAGGTCTAGTGAAGACCCACCATATCGACAGCAGATCCCTTTTCAGTCGACCCCTGTACTCTACCCCCGACAAGAAGTGTAAGGTAAGTCAACGGGAGAGTTTATCCTGTTGACCTCCAGCAGTGTAGACCTCGCGGTAAGTCGACCTAAGGTACGTTGGCGCCAGATAAGTTATTCACGTAGCTGGAGTTGTGTAGTGTAGGTCGACTTACCGTGGTAGTGTAGACATAGCCTATGATTATTTTTCCATTTTTTGACAAGTGCAACAAATGACAAGCCCTTTGAGGTTTGCCCATCACTAATTTCTTGGTGTAACTCCCTTCTCTGGTTGATTGTTACCTGGTGGTAATATCAACTCCTCCATTCACTGTTGTGCCTTTTAAAAAACAATACTGCGGGGGTGGGAGGGGGGGAGAAAAGAGGGAGGACTGGGGGAAGAGAAATGATATGAATATCTGCGAACCTCAAGGTGTTCAATGTATCTACATCCCAGCAAAGGATGATCTGGATTGCGTGCATTTAACAACCCTTTTGCAAACCCAGCATGAGTACCCTCAAATAAATATTTAGTTAGATTTTATATTTGATTGTTTTTGGACACAGGGAAATTCAGTTCCAGTTCCCTTAGAGCATCTTCCCTCCCTCATCTCCAATCATGACATCTGCCTGTGGAGCTAGGAGCCTGGGCTTGCCTGGTTTAGATGTGTGCATGAAAACAAAATCTCTAACTGCCAAGGACACAGGGACCTCTGTGAGGCATCTTAATGCTAAGGCTGGTTGGTTAAGGAGCAATCAGCTACACTCAGCATTCCTGTCAGCTGTACAAGTCCTCCCAGTAAAGTCAATAGAAAAACTCCCATTGGCCCTAATGGGAGCCGGACTGGGCCCCAGTTCTTTATCTGTAGCACTGTCCCAAAATTCTTTCCAACCTGAAACCGTCATATTTGTTATTTCGATAGCAAGCTCTATGGAGGAGGGAGAGAGTAGCTTATTCATGTGCTCTGCGGCCTTGTGTGAATGTATGCATTGCATTATTAATGTACATTATTTTTAATCAGTCAATTAGGTTGAATAACAATAAGATAATGCACGCAGCTCCTGGATCTCTGTAACCAAAAGCTCTACAAATCTTTCCACACCGAGGGGAATCTGTGCCTGGGCAGATAGATTTGGCCGACAGTCTCAGACAACAGAGGTGATGAGCAAGTCTGAATCCCATCCACTATTATTTGTAAACATTACATAAATACACGGCTGGAGACATGGGACTAGAAGGCTCTCTGTAATCCTGTTACTCTGCAGATTACTCGTCAGCACGTGGGCCTCTGAGCTGCGTTTTCCATCTACGTTACCAAAAAAAAAAAAAAGATAAACCCAGTTATTGCCCTGATGTATTATAAAAGGGGAAGTGCCACACTTCGAAGCATGTGCTAGAACCATCTTCAGAGCCTCACTTTCACCCATGCACTCCATTGATAAAGCAGTGGCGCACTTTGCCATGCAAAGATCATGTGACTTTAAATGATACCTGATCAGTTTGAGCCTGGTGGCGCAACGACTCTGCAGCACCCCGAAGCCCACAGACTGAGCGAAGAAACTGTAGAAGAGTGGGAGCGTCTCTCTCTCCCCATTTCCATAGCCCAGCTGTGCAGACATTGTGCTGTTCATAGATAAAGTAGAGGATGGGGTTCTGTTTTGTTGAACACTATCATCGGTACACTCTGTGCATCAGATCGTAGGGTGCAGATGCTGATTGCTGTGCTGGTAGGGGAGATCCATGCCCCAGATCTGTGGGACCCAATGTAAACTCCACCCCGTAGGGCAGTGTGTGAAAAATACGTATGTGGAAATTTAAGGACTCGTGGAATGCATATAATGCACTTGATCAGGGATATCTGCCCCTTGTTTAAACACTGCCAGTGGCTTAGAGAGAAAGAAAAATAAAAGGTCTCTTATAAAATTATTACCCTGTAATTTAAGTCAACAGCAGTGGTACCATGATGGAAGCCAGCAGTTATGTCACATTGTTTTATCACTATAATTACATCAAGAACACAGTTACTGTCTGGGAGTGATAAGATGAGGAGAAGCAGCCCTTCTGAAATTTTGTATTCATGGCACTGAGATTTATAGACTAGTTCTGTGTTTGGACATTACGTTCAATTACTTCCCTTTAGCCCTGGAGATCTGTGTTACAAGAGAAATACTCTCATAGGGTGTCCCCCTAACTCCATCTGCTGCCGCAGGATTCACTTGGAGCCACCAAACGCAAGGTGGCTAAGGAAGATTGCTACGAGATGCTCGGATACCTTTCATTTCACTAGTCAGGGAAGACAGAGTCAGTCTTTGGACAGCAACTTTAAGTGCTCCACGCTCATTTCATCTGCCAAGGCTGACTCTGCGGCTCTGCCAGCCCCAGGACTGAGGAAATTCAACTCAGCTCCCATGTTATGTTACAAGACCATTAGACCACTGGGACAACCAATGGCTGATCTTTCTTTCCGGCAGCTCACAGCCATGCCAGTTGTGGCGGCTGGGAAAATGCTTACTCAGTGGAAGATCTTGCGTTCCAAACCTTACCCTTGCTTCTGACTCCCAATTGCCCTGAGAACATCAATACCCAGAGCAGAGATTGAGGATCTGCCAGCCCTGCTCTCCTATGCTTTATCTCAAGGAGCTCCTACTTGCTTTTAGCGGTGTGGCTTGCTTGCCAATTTATTTTGGATTTATTTTGGCTATTAAGCTGCTAATAGCATTGTTCTGTAGAGGTGCAGAGAGGCACACTCACATACCTTTCCCTAACTTGTGGTATCACCCTAGCAGCTGTCTATAAAATCTTAAATCCTCCAAACACTTGCTCACTCATCTCAAAGGGTGAATCACACAAGACTTGGAGGTTCCATCATCATTCACTATCCATTCCTCCCACCTTCGCCCATCGCTTTGGAATCTACACAGCTACTCTCTCTGTTCAGGGAATCAGCGCTCCTACATCTTGCCTGATGACTCATCTGTTTCTAGACTCTTTACTGGGGATCCCCTTATTTACTGTAAATGGTCCTGAGGCACCACAGCGCCCAGCGAACAGTGCAACAGAAACCAGAAAGCTGAAATTGCTGCTGTTCTCAGGGGCGGCTCCGGCTGGGGGAGAGCGGGGCTGCGGGCGAGCATGCCGCCCTCCCCGCTGTGCTCCTCCGGCTGGGAGAGGCGCTGGGGGGGGGGGGTTGTTTCCGTGGGTGCTGGGGCGGGGGGTGTTGTTTTTTTTGTTTCGGTGAGGCGGCCCTTGGTGGGTTTTTTTTGCTTGGGGCGGCAAAAATGTTAGAGCCGGCCCTGGCTGTTCTCAGCTGCCAAAGGAGGCTGTTTTTGTTTTTTTTCTTTTTATAGTGAAAGGCGGGACATAGCAGTGACACGCAGAAAAGGTCAAATGCAGAGAAACTGTCAGACCAGCCATCTTGCTGGGCCAAAAGCCCTTTTTCTATCCATTGTCTTATGGTTATTAGACGTCGTTGTGCTTGCACCAGACTAGCACTCAGGGACCCGTCCTATATATGCATGTGAGACTCTCTCTCCTCCTGCATGTTGATCTCCTAGCATCTCTTGTCAGTACATTGGTGTCCTCTATTTACATCATGAAAAAAGACAGTATAATTTCCGCCCCTGATATGTATCAGTTACAGATTGCAGACACAGTTTCCTGGGTAGAGAGGGAGTTCTGCCTCCATGGGCAAATGATCCCTGCGGCTCGTCTGCTGAGAACAGCAACAAGAGAGCCAATCAGCAGGGCCAATCAGAGGGGGGACCAGGAGAGCCATTTGGACTGGGTCTCAAGCTCACAGTGGACCGCAAATTTAGACACTTGTTATTCTGAAGCAATATCTTCCTGTTTCACTGCATGAGATGTCCAAAACTGGATGGTCTGCATGGATTGATGGTGTCTAACCAGTGGTGCAGCATTTGAATTCAGTGAGAGAGGCTTTAAACGAGCTTGAATCTCTCAATCTCACTGCACAGGCTCGAACTGAACTTCAGTCCATTCAGAAGCACATGTCCAAATTTGAATGCATTCTGATGTCATCTTTGTGGCTGAAGCTACTTACAATGATCCACCAAACTAATCTGGTAATTGAAGCACGTAATGCTACACTTGATGTTGCGAGGGATAACATTGAAAGTCTTATCAATGACATTCAACAGATTCGCGAACAATGGGATGCGATCCCGAGTCCAAATTAGTAGCACAGAATATTGGCATTTCATCTTAGTTCTCCACCAATCGCAACTTACCTACTGAATCCAATGCCGAGCAGCATTATAGGGTCAATGTCTTCCTTGTCATCATTGACTCTATTCAATCAGGTCTTGCACGGTCGCTGTGACTAATTTGTACCCTTTTGGGGTTTCTTTGGCAGTTCAACAGATTGAGTAATGAAGATCTACTTTCTGCAGCTGAACAATTTCAGCAACAGTACAACAAAGAAATCTTAAAAGATCTCAGTGACGAGGTCAATCTTCCTCAAACGAATATATTCCACAAACTTTAAATTGGATTGCAAGCCAAAGGAATTGCTTCAGGAAATACTAGAACTTGGTCTCTTTGGGGTGTTTCCTAATATAACAATTGCATTGTGTATTTTTGTCAGTTTGCCTACATCAGTGGCCTCAGGTGAACGCACCTTCAATGTGTTGAAGCAAGTAAAAAACTATCACTGTTCAACTATGGGACAAGAGCATTTGAATGGACTTGCCATGCTGAATATCAACTGTGACATTGCACAAAAACTAGATTTTTCCTCAATAATTAGTGCATTTGCACAGACAAAGGCTAGAAAAGCATTTGTTAAATAAAACAATATTCAAATTATGTCTCACTCTTTTTTTGGTACCTTATTTTGTTTTCATGTGTCGTCATTTTTTACTTTTATTACGGCTAGGGGCCTCAAAAGCTGGAAGTGGCCCGGGCGTCTCTGGACCTCTGAGAGGGCCTGCCAATCAGTGCCACGTATCTGCACTGTGGACATCTGTACACTAGGAACTCGATCGACACCCACTCAACTCATTTCTCACAGGGGCCACGGAGTGCCAGTCAGATAATAATGACTTCTGATCCACAATATTTTGCACGATCCACCACAGAGCAACATGCAGGGAAATCACAGAGCAATCTGAGCTCTGTAGAAGACTGAATGATGGGAAGTTTACAGTACATTTTGCTAGGCAGGCACAATTCAGATGAAGATAGTGCCACGGAATGTAACCCCATCCTGTTTACTGACATTGTTTACCGTGCTTACCACAAAGGCATGGGATAAAATATCCTCTTGTCTGAAGTCAACAGCGACAGTGCAGTTAAGGATGATCCGTCATGCCACAAAGCTTTATCACGGTAATTATATCAGGAGCAAGTTTACTGTTTGAAAAAGAAGTAAGATTACAAGAAGCAATCCACCAAAACGGCAGCAGCACCACAGCTAAGAGATACACAGCGGGGAAGAGGAATATGTTATGCGAATGAAGCTGAGACTAGATTTAACACTCCACGGACCAAATTTTCCTTGACTGCCCCTGAAGTATTTATGAGCACATCTCCTTTCAGGCTCTCATACATGCATGTTCAATAACTAATCCTGCGTGCACGGATACTCGTTTTGCACTTGCAAATGTACATATCCACTGACGATACAAGGACATTTCTAGAGGCCCTTAGAACGCAGGGGGATTACACAGTCCTCCAGACACCCTTCTGAGGCAAATCAAAGTCCCTCAAAACCACATGGATTGGACACTTCATTAGTCAACAATGGAATGGACCTATGCTCATCTGCTACTATGACAGCTCTACGTAGCACAACCTTTTTCCTTCAGGCATTTAAAGACAGAAAATACCATATTGTCTCTATATAAACCCATGGTACGCCCACATCTTGAATACTGTGTGCAGATGTGGTCGCCCCATCTCAAAAAAAGATATACTGGAATTGGAAAAGGTACAGAAAAAGGTAACAAAAATGATTAGGGGAATGGAACAGCTTCCATATGAGGAGAGATTAATAAGACTGGGATTTTTCAGGTTGGAAAAAAGACATGACTGGGGTGGGGCGGGGAAGATATGATAGAGGGCTATAAAATCATGACGGGTGTGGAGAAAGTAAATAAGGAAGTGTTATTTACTCCTTCACATAACACAAGAACTAGGGGTCACCCAATGAAATTAATAGGCAGCGGGTTTAAAACAAACAAAAGGAAGCGTTTCTTCACACAACGCACAGTCAACCTGTGGAACTCTTTGCCAGAGGATATTGCGAAGGACAAGACTATAACAGGGGTCAAAAGAAGCACTAGAGAAGTTCATGGACGATAGGTCCATCAATGGCTATTAGCCAGGATGGGCAGGGATGGTGTCCCTAGCCTCTGTTTGCCAGGATGGGCAACAGGGGATGGATCACTAGATGATTACCTGTTCTGTTCATTCCCTCTGGGACACCTGGCATTGGCTACTGCCGGAAGACAGGACACTGGGCTAGATGGACCTTTGGTCTGACTCAGTATGGCCGTTCTTATGTTCAGGCCAAGTTTCAAGTGACCTGCCAACAGCTCAGGTGGGGATCTGTACAGCCATATGGAGAATCTGAATTTGGAGCCTACCCCATTTAGCCACATGGAGGATCTGAATTGGTGTCTTGAGCCCATTCCCAGTTTCCTCAGCATGGCAGGGCATGGAAGCACCATGGAGACAGTGTGCTCAGTCCTTTGCACAGGGAGGAGCTTTTATCACCCTGAAAGACAATTCCCATTTCTCTTTGGTATTCAGAACAGCCTCTAGACCAGTGGTGGTCAACCTGCGGCCCATCAGGGTAATTCACTGTTGAGCCATCAGACAGTTTGTTTACATTTGCACAGCTGCCTGCAGCTCCCAGTGGCCGTGGTTCGCTGGTCCCGGCCAATGGGATCTGTGAGACGCGGCGCGGGTCGCAGGGACGTGCTGGCCCCTGCTTCCCACAGCTCCCATTGGCCAGGAATGGCAAACCACGGCCACTGGGAGCTGCGGATGGCCGTGCAAATGTAAACAAACTGTCTGGTGGCCCGCCAGTGGATTACCCTGATTGGCTGCATGCTGCCCACGGGCCGCAGGTTGCAACCCTCCTGGACTGGAGGGAGGGTCATTACAACTCTGACTGGATACACCCACACCCAAATAAGATAGTGAGAAAATAGAGGGGAGGCAATCCTCCAGGACCCCCAATGGAGGCAGACCGAGTGAAAGAAGTTCTCATTACTGTCTCCCTGAAGTCTGATGGGGATGTGTTCACTGTGCATTCAAGGAGACACAATCTGTTCATGAGACCTGTAGCAAGGTAGAGCACTCCTGCTGGTTGGTCTGGGAATTAGCTCTGCCAGCTTTGGAGCACCTCCTGCTGGCTAGTGTCTCCCTTGCCTCTGCCTGCTTCTCCCTTTTCTCCACCACACTTTAGTTCAGGCCCCACGTCCCTTCTGGCCCGCGGTGCCCCTTCCCTCAGGCACTGCCCCTGGCAGTACCCCACACTCAGGGGTCCTCCCCTCCCCAGCAAACCCCAATTCCCTGAAGCTCACCTTGCCTCAGTGACCGACTGCCAGTCTTCATCTAGCCCCTTTTCTCAGGGGCAAACTGTAGTCTGAAATGGCCTCTCATCATTGGCAAGGGGGTTTGGACCTGCTGTCTTTTCCTGGCCTGGCTGCACCGCTGCAGCCTCAGTACCCCCACAGGCCCTTTTAGCCAGGCCTCAGCCTGGGGATTCGCCTGGCCCAGAGTTCCCTAGCTCTGCCTGTCCTTCCCCAGCACTGCTCTGTTTGGGATACCCCCTCTAGCCAGCAGCCAGGTCCTTCCCACTCTACCAATGGAGTGAGTCTCCCCCTGCCTAGCTCCCAGCCCTTTTATCAGGGCCAGCTGCACCCTAATTGGGTGTGGCCACACTTGTGGCTGCCTACACAATCAGCTTCCCTTGGCTGCTTTCAGCCCCAGCCCTCTCCAAGGGCTGGCTTTTAACTCTTTCTGAGCCGGAGCGGGGTGACTGCACCGCTACAAGACCCCATTGTAAAGAAGCTGTCATTGCCAACCCGAGGATGAGAGCAATGTCATTGGTCAGTTTCCTTTGTGACATTAGGACATTGGTATCCCATGCACCACAGCCACCTCCCCAGTGCACCACATACTGGCTGCCAGAGATGAAGGGGGCAGAACAGGGCACACCTCAGGTATTTAGAGAGAACAGACCCTCAGATAGCCCTGGTCCATAGACAAGCTGTGACAGGAAAAGCGGAAGGAAAAAAAAATGAGCATGGGTGGCAGAAAAGACAGCCTGATAGAAGCAGGCTCTGACACCAAGGATTTTGCCAGACCTCATGCCGCTACCATGGCACACAGAGCCAAGCTGCCCTCTGTCCTGCAGCAGCAACATCACAGCCTACAGAGCTTTTGGGGGCTATAAATCACTGTGTAAACTCAGAGACCAGCACTCAGCCCCAGAGCCCCACACCTCCCACCGACAGGAATCATCACCTTCCACCCATCTGCGTCTGTGATGGCCTCGTAGGCCACCAAGCACTACTGGTGGGAGCAGGGCCAGACATAGCGAGTCCCCTCCTTCTACGGAGTCAGCCCGTGCACACGAGTCACAGAAGCGCTGTTGGCAATCGGGGCATCACCTGTGACTGCCGCCGGCCCTAGCTGGCTGGTAAAAGAGAGAACACCTGGGAGCCCAAGTAACAGCCTGTTGGCCCCTCCTTAGACAAAGGGGAATCTACTGCCCACCCTAAGCCATTCAATAGTCAGGGCAGTACTAGAGAAACCACTGCCCCATGCTAGAGCCCTTGCAAGCCACTGCCCAGCCACTGCCCAGCATCCGACCTGCCTCTTCCAAGCAAAGCTAATCCACACATGGCAATAAACGGGCTCCAGTGGCACCCGCCGGCTGCCAGTATCCTGGATCCCTCCCAGGCCGGCATGGATGACCTGCTCCTCATCTTCTGGTGGATGACCTGCTCCTCACTTGTGACAGGGGAAAATCATCCACACCCCTGCCACTGGGCCTCTCTATGGGTGATCACCAAATGCCCTGGTGATCACCAGTGATCACCAAATGCCCTGCCTCCAAGAAACTGCCGGGGTGAATGGAAACCCCCTGCAATGGTTCAGGGCCTCCCTCTCAGATCCCAGCTGGAGCTGCGGGGGCTCAGCACCTCCGAAAACCACCTCATGTTATTTAGGTGCCTAAGGCCATGGCGACAATACCCAGGCAGCTGCCCTGCTGTAAGATCCGCTCTGTGCAGAGCTCTCTCCCGGCGACATCATAAAACCAGCTCAGCGAGCGGCGGCGGCGATGTCGGCGGGAGAAGCTGTCCTGCCATCGCAGCACTGCGCACACGGCTGCTCACGCCAGAGAAACGTATGTTGCTTAGGGAGGTGGTTTTTTCACACCCGGGAGCGACATCCGTTTTGCCGACATCGGTGCTAGTGTAACCGTGGCCTAAACAGAGATTTTTAGATGCCTTACTCTCAGCCCCCATGTTTGCAAATTGTGGCCATACATCTATTGTGTACAGACATGCATAATGCATGCAACTGAAAGCTCAGCCGGCGCCCTAGTCTGCCCAGGGAAAGTGCCCAAGGCCCAATTTATTCTCTCACGTGGAGTTTTCATTTACTGGGTGTTCCAGGCAACGCTGTAAAGGTTAGGAGAAGGCCCTTCAAAGGTGCTGCAATTTGCAGCATTAGCTTTTAGTGCTCGACCAGGCTGGCGAGCAAAGGGGGAGGATGCGGGGTGGGGGCTGTGATGTTTTAGGGATGATTTGGAATGCATAGGGTTGGGGGGCGGGTGTTGTGTGTAAAGGCCACTTTTCACTTTCCTGTTTAAAAAATCATCCCCAGAGCAGAACTATTCCGAGTGCATGCGGGGAGCTCGCTTGCTCACTGGACGGCTGCATATTTGTTTTATGAAATGCACTACACAGCAATGTAAGATTTATGATCCGAGTTGTAGAATGGATTGAGAGCATTACCAAACTGGCCAGTTCTCAAAGGCATTTCAAAACAGTAAAACCTAGATGAGAGGCCACCCCGCCCCCTGCCAGGCAAGCTCCCCTCTTCCGAGACTGCCCCAAAGCATCTCCTCACAGACTGTTCTGCTCCACCTCTATTAGCAGACCACCCAGTTGAGCAAGGAGCATTGCTGCTCCCCTGAGCCGTTGCTTAAGACAGAATTTTCTGTGTGGGCTATGAGGCAATGCAAGTTGGGTGTTAGGTCCCAGGCTAAATTCCAACTTGGGTAATTGTGTTCTGGCTATTTAAATCGCTCTTTCGCTGCACAGTGACAGCTGGAAACAGTCTCCTTTTCTTTCTGACCTAAGCTGTTCTATGGGGTTGCTACTGTTGCAGGTCAATGTTGTTGAGAGCCATTTCTGTAACAGCCAGGAATGTTTGATAGAATACAGACAAATGGTAAGATATATAAATCATGCTTCAGGGCATAAAGCCAGCCTCCTACGGATGGGGTTAGGAACAAAACGTTCCCCGATGGGCAGGTTATTCCATAATTGTCCATTATGGCATTTCTTGAATCTTCCTCTGAAGCATCTAGTCCTGGCCATTATTTAAAATAAAATACTGGACTGGCAGGGCCAAATGGACTGGCAACTCTTTGTCTCTTCATGAGTTGGTGGGAGAAGCTGTCCTGTCATCTCAGCGCTGTGCACACGACTGCTCATGCCAGAGAAACTTATGTTGCTTAGGGAGGCTTATTCTTTATCGCAATGATTAATTTCAGTGTATTCTATAAAACTGGTTGGAATTCCAGAAGGGGATAAAGAGTGGAGGGGGGGGGGCGGGATAGTTTCTGTTCGTTATTTGTTAGTTTTTCAAAGCTGAACAGATGTCTTCAGGGGTAAGGGCCCCTCACATCTACAGGAGTTGGGCTGTTAGCTCCATACGTCCCGTGGTGTTTTCTGAGGGCGAGAGAAGATTGGAAGTGATCAGCAGCATTGCGTGAAAGGTCAAGCAGAGGTTGGCTGCTGTGCAGCTCCCGCATTATTTTTATGCTGCCAATTAATACAGCCTGAGGTTTAGAAAGAGACAGAGAGGCAGCTAGTGTAGAGAGAGACCCAGAGATGAGTGAGCAGGTGCATGAGCAACAGGGGTGGCTTTTGCCGTCCTCAGAAGCATCAGGCATTGTTCAACAGCAGAGACAGGATACCAGATGAGCTGTGGTTTGTTCTAGTGCAGCGAGGACAGCAGAGTGATTGGCCTGAGGAGAAGGGGCCTAATCCAGAACCCATGGAAGTTGATGGGAGTCTTTCCATTGTCTTCAGTACTCTTTGGAACAGGCATTTGCTTTCCAGAGTCCACTAGGCCTGCGGGAAGATACAGATGGTGTTCACCTCACGCAACACCAGCGCCATTGGGACTGCCCTGCTGGACCTGGAGCAGAGCTTTTTGTGTAGCTCGAAAGCTTGTCTCTCCCCAACAGAAGTTGGTCCAATAAAAGATATTATTTCACCCACCAGGTCAGGGCTAAAGCAGGTTGGCAGGGCCCACGTGGGGAAGACGGACCTGGGACTGCCTGTGCTGTACAGATTCCTTAGGGAACCAGAAGCCTTCCATATCCAGGGCTTCCAATCTGTTACTTTTCACTACTGCTATCATCTCCTAAATAAATTAAAACACAACGAACAAACAGACCCAAGAGAGCCTCTCTCCTGAGTTTGTCTCAGCCGCGCAGGCAGGATAAATCATCCCTCCTAATGTAATATTGAAAGCACTCTCTCCAGCAGGACGGTCGCTATCACTCATTAGGTGCAGATTTGCAATTCTGCTGTTATGAACTGGAGCCATTCGTCCAGCCGCGCCACACAGGTGACACACTCGAGCATTTTGCATCACCTACAAAAAGCCATTACAGATAAAACAGCTCGATCTCTGATATGACCTGAAAGGAGCTGACAGAGTGTTATCTTCAAAACACTGCCAGACACTTTCCAAGAGGAGTTTCACTTGAACACAACTCTTGCCCAGCTCAGCCGAGTTCCCTCTGATGCTCCTGAGGCCTGCTTGCCAGCTGCTGTGTCTAACATGTCATCTGGGTTGTAGAGACGGGACTTGTGAACAGGGAAGTGGCAGAACCACAGGAAAATGCTTTCTTAGTCACCAGTCAGTTTGTTCTGGCCTCTGGCTGTGAGACCTAGGTTCAGAGACCCCATTTCCAGGGGTTTCCCATGAGACGCTCGCTGGCTCACAAGGGAAATTTGTAAACCAACTCTCCACTTTTTGCAGTTACCTGGGTGTTGCCTCATGGGCAGCTCTGAGGTGAGGTTCCAAGACTGCTGTGTTGAGTCACTCCATTGTGTGTCACACATAGGGTGACCAGATGTCCCAATTTTATAGGGACAGTCCCGATTTGTTTTTTTTTTTCTTATATAGGCACCTATTATCACCCACCCCCTGTCCCGATTTTTTACACTTGCTATCTGGTCACCCTAGTCACACATGGTGAGTAGGGGTGGTCAGATTATTCAGTGTGGATAATTATCTGATTATTCTGTTTGAGAGTCAGCACTTCCAGATTTTCTCCAAAAGGTTTGTGCCAGCAAATGGCAGCCTATGGGGTGCTCGGCAAGTCTTGACTACTTATTATTCATGGTGTGTGGTTGGTTACGTCCAAGTGACATGGTATTATTTCCGTTCCCTGATTAGATCACTTACAGCTTTTACACAGGAAAATGACAACTGAGGGAGAATAAATGGTAAATTACAAACTTTCTGGTTTGAATTGTCAAATAATGGATCGTTCTGTGCTAAACTTTGTTGAACTTTTTGAATATGAAAATGTTTTCTCAAGTGAATTGGTGCTTAAATACCCAGGAATGATAAACCCTCTGGCCTGTTATCTGACTCAGATAACAGCAGAGTAAACTCACCAAGTTTGTGCCTGAATATATTCACAGACCACTTTCGGAATATTTCCAATCAGCTGTAGCTGCAATGACACTGTGTTCGCTGATTACATCAAGGGAAAGAGGAAATTAGGTAAACAAACAAAAAAAGTTTCAATGTAACAATTTGATACATTCTCTCCCCTTCCTTCCATAGGTGGAACCATTGTTTTGGGTCAGAACTGCACAATGCAAGACCTCCCTCTTCAAAGACTGAGCTGTCATGACTGAATACTCCATTAGTGCTCCATGATCGCGGCCTCATGTCGGGTGACTCAACAGCCCAATCTGATCAGGCATGGGCTGTCCTCCAGTAACAGCTAGACCAGGGGTGGCCAACCTGAGCCTGAGAAGGAGCCAGAATTTACCAATGTACATTGCCAAAGAGCCACAGTAATACGTCAGCAGCCCCGCATCAGCTCCCTCCCGCCCACTCCCAGCGCCTCCCACCCACCGGCAGCCCCACTGATCAGCGCCTCCCCCTCCCTCCCCACACCTCCTGATCAGCTGTTTCGTGGCATGCATGAGGCTCTGGAGGGGAGGGGGAAGGAGTGAGGGCCCGGCAGGCTCTAGGGAGGGGGCAGGGCCTGTGGCAGAGCCAGGGGTTAAGCAGTGAGCACCCCTGGGCACATTGGAAAGTTGGTGCCTGTAGCTCCAGCCCCGGAGTCGGTGCCTATACAAGGAGCCGCATTTTAACTTCTGAAGAGCCGCATGTGGCTCCAGAGCCGCAGGTTGGCCACCCCTGTTCTAGGGCTACAGTTGCATTTGGAGCTAGGGTGTGATTCCCAGCTCAAGTAGCCATACGCTAGCTCAATGCTGAAAATGGTAGCGTAACCATGGTCGCAGCACGGACTAGCTGCTGTAAGTATGTACATACCCATGGAGTCCAGGCGGGTTTGTATTCGGGATGGCTACCCTGTGCCGCCGCTCACTACTGCCCATGGCTACACTGCTATTTTTAGTGTGCTCGCTCGATCAAAGCTGGCACAAGTACGTCTACATGAGCTAGAAATTATGCCCCTAGCTCTACCCTGGCTGGTGAAAGCTCAGCATAGCTACTCTTAATGACTCACTGAGCAGGATGTATCTCTTCCCGCACCTGACAGGGTCAAATCTCAATGATCCCCAGCTATGGTGGTTACATAGGTCCAGCCACTGGAGCAGAGGCAGGGGAGAAGGCAGTGCTGGTAATTTCAATACACCCACTCATATTTTTGCCCCCCCCCCTTTCACAAACACCTACACACACCCCCATGTGCACATACACGTGTGTAATACAGCCCTCACCCCCATGCCGTTTGCTCCAAATATGAGCCAGTCCGATCAAGGTCTAGCTGCATGCAGTCAGCCAGGATTCAGTATGGTTGCAAGCCCCGGTGCATCTTTCCCAGCTAGTGCGGCCAAGCACTCAGAATAATACAGCACCAGGCGGGAGTGGAAGGAATATGCTGGGTGCTTTGCTACGTGTGCCCCCTTCTAATTCCTAGCCAGTGTCTTTCTAAGGATTGACAGGCTGCACAAGGCAGTGGGTAAATGTAGGAGGTAGCAGTGATGTACATTGGGGGATGCTCTCCCACTCCATCCCCAAACGCGGTCACATGGCTGTTTGCCTCTATGCTGGAACGTAAAGTCTACACCAAAGAGAAAGAACATCAGCAAAACTCAAGCTGAATACTTGCATACATTTCTGCCCCTCCTAAAGCCCCTAAACACCAGCCTGGACCCTACAGTGATAACCGGGCCTACACATTTACCCCAATTGTATGCTCAACTGGGGGAAGGTGGAAACAAGTTGATAAAATGTCACAATAAACTAGAACCATGGATACTGATGGGAAAAGGTGCAAAAGGGAAACTCCAAGACTGATTTAATCCCAATAGAAAAGCCGCCTGATATAACTCAATGATTGTGTTAAGATCATGACAGATGAACAAGGAAAGTGAGGGATCAGAAATCAAAGAGCCAAAATTGGTTTGTTGGAAATAAAGCCTAATTGGTGAACAAAATAATGAGAGGCTGGACTATTTGCCCATCATTCCCTTTTGGGATCCTTAAAAGAAAAGAATCCCTTAACATTAATTAATAATTCCTTAATTTAGCCCAGTATCCTGTCTTCCGACAATGGCCAAAGCCAAGTGCTTCGGAAGGAATGAACAGAACAGATAATCATCAAGTGATCCATTCCCTGTCGCCCATTCCCAGCTTCTGGCAAACAGGTTAGAGACACCATCCCTGCCCATCCTGGCTAATAGCCATTGATGGACCTATCCTCCATGAACTTATTTAGTTCTTTTTTGACTAGGTCTGGCTGAGGAGAATGGAGTTAAAAATGCACTTAATTAAATGTACTAAAAAAACCAAACCCATCCACAGAGATAAGCAGATGGATTTTATCAGCCGGTCAGGGGTGCGGAGAAAGGCAGAGGATGGAGGAGATGAAGACTCTGGGTGGTGGAATGGATGTTATTGCACACAGACAGTATTCCTTTGTCTGACAAGTACAGACCCAATCTATAACCTCTATTAGCTCTATACACTCAGCTGTGTTCAAGCAGATCTTCATCCATGTATTATTCTCTATATTACGGCAGCATCTAGCAGCCCCAGCTGAAGTCAGGGCCTATTATTCTAGGGGGCGCTGTACAGACCCATAATGAGAGCGAGTCCTTGTCTCAAAGAGCAATCATGTGAATGGGCAAGTCAAAGGGTGGGAGAAAAGGAAGTATTAGACGGGTGGTGCATCATAGCTGGCAGTGTTGTTTGCACAGGCTCCCGGCTCCCTATTTATTTATATTTGTGATAACAGACAAAAACGGCACCTGTGCCAATCACTAAACACCTTTGATGATTGTTTGAAAGCCAAGTAAACAGAAGTTATAAGCCAGCAGCAGTTTCTGCTACATAAAGCAGCAAACAATCAAGCCTTGTAGGAAAGGAAAAATGATTTCCTGAAAATTATCCCTCCGTCCATCTCTCTCCCTAGGCTCCCTTTAAAAGATGAACCTTGCAGCATGCCCTTGTGGGCAGCAGATGATGCTAATTGGGGCTGGGGTGAGGAGTGTGTTCCTAAGCAAACTCCTTTCATGAGGAACACCCTGCCAGCAGCGCCCGCTCAATACTGAGAATACCTGGCTCTTATATAGTGTTTTTTATCAATAGATTTTAAAACACTCTACAAAGGGGATCAGTATCATTAACCCCACTTTACATATGGGGAAACTGAGGCACAGAGTGGGGCTGTGATTTGCTCAAGGTCACCCAGCAGACCAGTGGCAAAGAGGAATAGAATTCAGGTCTTCCAAATCCCAGTCCACTCTATCCACTAGGCCATACTGCCTCCCCAAGGGCACGCCAGCTAGAGTGCCTCTGCTGGTTTGCAGTGTGGCAGCATGGCTCAGGGAGAGAGGCAGGTCCCAGGCCGCAAGAGGCTTTATACGTCAAAACTCACAGGCAGCTGGCACAGATCACAGAGGACTTAAGCTCACAGCGAGATACCTTGCTTACCAAGCAGGCTGCTGCCTTCTCGGCCAGCTTCAGGTTTGCAAATGGCTTGCCATGGAATCAAATCTAATTGTCACAAAGGCATGAATCACCCTGCTGAGGTCAGCAGTGAGGAAACGGGGGCGACTTACGGAGGGATGGGGAGGGATTCTCCATCACTTGAACTCTTTACCTCCGGACTGGGCGCCTTTCTCCAAGATAGGCTGTAGCCCAGCCAGAAGTTATGGGCTTGAGGCAAGAGTTACTGGGTGAAATTCTACGGCCTGCATTAGGCAGGAGGTCAGACTAGTGGTTCCTCATAGCCTTAGAACGTATGAATAGGGCAAACACACTGGACAGCAGCAAATGAAGGAGAACTGTCCTAGCCACTGCTGAGATCTGATCAAGTAGCAACAATAGGGAATGCAACCAGACTCCCAGGTTATGAATATGGGTAACAAATGACAGAGCCATCCCGTCAAAAAGTGGCACAGACACCACCCTCACCATATGATCCAGCTGCATTCCACCACTTGCCTCTTCCATGTGGATTAGCCGCCTTGTTCTCATCCATAGCCTAGGATCAGCTAAGCACTGGGGAAAAAACACTAAACTGCAGAGAGTCCAGAAAGATGAAAACATAAAGCCAGGTATCTGTTGGACACTACAGGGACCCCACCCCATCGCAACTCACTAACGTCCACTAGTGGTCTCTTGCATACATTGCACAAGAAGGAGGGCATGATGGGTCCCTGTGGAACTCCCCAGGAGAGTTGGGGAAGAGAAGGAATTGTCCAGCATTACCCCACCGGACCTAGCCAATACAGAAGAATCAAGCCACTTGTGGGCAGCTCTTCCCCTTTCCTCCAAGATCTGCAGATACATTGACAGCATTGCATAACCAATGGGATGGAAGGCAGCTGATACTGTAACAGTATTGCCTGTACAGTACTGCCGCTGCTACTTCTGGTGGCACCGGGACCCTTTATCAAGGCTCACTCCCCCTCCCTGATGCAGATGGTAGCGTCTCTCTAACATCCTGCTCCATTGTGTTTCACAGTGTCTACTTAGTGCAACAAGATGTGTTAAGCTTAACAGGAGCAGACAATCAATATATACATCTGAACGATTCATAGATATTCTAGGCGAGAGCCAAAGCATGTTTGCCATGTTTTTAAAACACAGGGACATGATTCTCCTCTCCCTCACCCCAGTGTCACTCTACTGAAGCCAGTGAATTACGCTGGCATAAAGAACCGCTGAGATCGGAATCCAGCTCCTATTGTCTGCTGTCAAATAGCTGCTAAATAATGCAAAGAAATGAAAACAATTTGGTTTGGAAGATTGATTATGGGAGTATTGTTCATACCCCCAAAGCATGACACTTCCAATCACATCTTCATTTAATCTGTCAGTAAAGAAATTACATTCCTCTCCTGGCACTGGGCCTGCTCCTTCCAGAACTGCACATGGCGCTTTGCTTTATTCTTTCTCAGTTTCCTGCCCCACGGTGATGGTTGGCTTTTTCCTCACCAGGGCTACCAGCCAGCAACAACCTGACTCCACGGTCTAGAACTCAATTTGAACGTGAACATTAGTGTTTTAGATCAGGGGTCTCAAACTCAAATGACCACGAGGGCCACATGAGGACTAGTACACTTGCCCGAGGGCCGCATTACTGACACCTCGCCCATGCCGCCCTCGGCCCCGCCCCCACTCCACTCCTTCCATGAGGCCCCGCCCCTGCCCCGCCTCTTCCCACCCCTTCTCTGCCCCCATTCCAACCCCTTCCCCGAAATCCCCACCCCAATTCTGCCCAGGAGGGGTGTGGGGTGTGGTGGTGGGGGCTCAGGGCAGGGAGTTGGGGTGTGGGGTGCAGCAGGGGGCTCAGGGCAGGGGCACGGGGGGGCTCAGGGCAGGGGGTTGGGGTGCAGGAGGGGGTATGGGGGGCAGCAGGGGGCTCAGGGCAGGGGTTCGGCTGCAGGAGAGGGGGCAGGACAGCCCACGGCTCCCCTGCCCCCTTGGTTTACCTAGAGCAGCTCCGGCCAGTGTGCGCACTGGGGGTAGGGCAGGCTCCCTCCCTGCCCTGCCCCGCCCCCACATCAATCATTGCTTCCAGGCACCGCCCCCAGCAGCTCCCATTGGCCGGGAATGGGGAACCGCGGCCAATGGAAGCTTCGGGGGAGGTATCTGGAGGAGCAGCCAGAGAAACACACAGACACGGGGGCAGGGCGGGCAGGCAGGCCCTACCCCCAGTGCGCGCCGGGCCGGAGCTGCTCTAGGAAAACGCGGGAGGGGGACCGCGGGGGGTTCACAGGCCACACAAAATAACCTCGCGGGCCGCATGCGGCCCCCGGGCCGTGAGTTTGAGACCCCTGTCCTAGATGGTCTCAGATCTCAAAGCCAATTCTCCTGATTTCTTATAATCAACTTTCAGGTAAACCTTGCTTTCCCCTAAGCACAAATACATTGCTGTCCTCAGAGAAGCCGAAAGACCAGCTGTCACCTGAGGATTCATTATCTCCTCCAAAAGGGTTCTTGGATTCAACTGGATTTTTTCCCCATTGCGATTATACAATTAAAAACAAAAGGTGTGAAGTGCCGAGTTTTAAATCAATCCCAGTGACTCTCTCGCCTCAGGGCTTTTTCACAGTTATGTTTCTGGATCTGCTAGAAATAAACACTAAACCAGTCATGTTGTATATGTGTGTGTATTATATATATATATAAATAAAAACCTGAGGCACGTGCCATCCTCCAAAATATACCAGCTAAGCTGTCACATGGGAAACAGTGAGAAAGGCACTTTAAAGGGCAAAGAATGTATCTATTTTTAGATAGATTTTTAAACTCCTCAGGGAAGGGATTAGGTGGGTTTGTACAGCACCTAACACAATGGGGGCCTTTGGGAATACTGTAATACAAATAAATACATTATAATGAATAGCACACTCCTTACTGTGTATCTGAAGCCTCTGTTGTGCCTGAGGAGCACCCTTTGCAAGGATGTTAGGAAATGGGGGAAGGGGGCGTGGCGGGAATGGGGATGGGGAAGAGATGTGGGAGGAATTGAAGCCGAATAATGCCACATTTCTGTAACACTTTTAGGCAACAGGGGGGCAAAGCGCTTCACTGACTGTACAAAGGATCCCCAGGAATCCCTTGGCCCCAGGGCATGGTACAGCCACTTTGGGGGGTAAAACACAGTGATTGCTCAGCGTGCACTGCAGGACAGTTGAGGATGCGAAGTGAGGGGGGATACCATGTCGTGAGGACGTGACCAGAGGAGTTTCAGAAGGCAGAATGTAACTCCCCAAATTGGAATATGTCCAAGATGCCAGATTTAGTTGCTCAACACATGCAGAGGGACACAAGGCTTTTAAAGACCATGCAGGATAGGTCCATCAATGGCTATTAGCCAGGATAGTCAGGGATGCGACACTGAGCTCTTAGTATCCCTAGCCTCTGTTTGCCAGAAGCTGGGAGTGGGCGACGGGATGGATCGCTGGATGATTGCCTGTTCTGTTCATTCCTTCTGGGGCACCTGGCATTGGCCACTGTCAGAGACAGGATACTGGGCTAGATGGACCATGGGTCTGACCCAGCATGGCCGTTCTTATGTTCTAAGACTATGAGTGGTGAGGACCGGCAAGCTGGCATCTCCCCAGAAAGAGAGCGATCATATATTGCTGCTGCATAGCACTTTCCATCTGAGGATCTCCAAGTGCCTCTCCAGCAGTTTGACACCCCTTAGCGTCGTGCTGAGGCGCCGGAGCAGTGGGAAGTGCGTCTCGACTAGTGAATCCTCATCAGCGCTGGGGTCTCCCACTCAAGCCTGGACCCAGCAGAACCCTGTTTAGTGCTTTGCTTATGAGATGTGACAAGCTCAGAGCCCAAGGTAGTCTGGCTGCAGATTCAGTGGTGAACGCACCAGAGCTAGAGGAGTGAGATGCCCTCATATTGCTCTTGCTATTCAATGACACACATTTGCAGCAGAACTGCCCCGGTAACAGGAAGCCTGAGGCCGGGTAACGGCTGGAGAACCCAGAACTGGAGTCTCTCTCCCCCTCTCCACAAGAGCATCTTTGAGGGCCCCGCTGCCTCAGCGTGCAAGTAGCACGGCAATGAGTGCTGGGTTCTCTCAGCAGACTGGGAACAAAGCAATAACAACCCTGGGGCTAGCTGGTGGTGTTGTTACTGAGGCTCGTTCTGTGATGAGGGAGCGGAGTAGCTGGCAGACAGATGCACGCTCTGGGCTAAGTGGAGCCAAATGAAATCAGCCAGCGCTGCTGTTCCTCAGAAGATAGCAATCCTTCAGGATCTCACTGAAGCCTGCTCCAAAGCGCTACTGAGGATGGAATGCTAATTCCGGCATAGCCCAGCGCTCTCTCCCCACTTCCAAACAGCAGCATCCCGCGCTTGTTTGAGCACTGGGTGAAGCTTTTTCTCTTCCTCTCCAAATCTCCCCACTCCTGAGGGGGCATGCACTGCCCCCCCAGTTCATACCAACATAGGGCTAGATTCTTCCTATTCAACCGAGGTGTGACGTCAATGCCAATTGTTTTGGGGGAAAGTCTCGGCTTTCTGTCAGGCCCAAGCAACTGCCCAGGTACATTATAAGAAATACTATATTGGCCTCTATCAAAACTTACGATCTGCCCCAGGCAGGTCGGCTCGGCAGCTTCATGTCCTTTTCTGGATGGATCAATATAAAATGGCGGCTTCCCTGTTAACTGAGCTGCACTTGCTAAGAGGGCTGGGAGACTAGAAAGGCACCGAGTCCAGACAGGTCAGACAGTCTCACAGCACATGGGGTTAGGCTGCTGGTCAACCCCAGTTGAAATCCAGCATCCCCGGTCTCGGGGAGCTCTTTGTAATTTCATTTTCATTATGACCAAAAAAAATCACTTACTGCATAGACACGGAAAGCAGTGGCCCCTCCGTTCCCCTCTCACGCTTCCCCAGCCCATGTGCTACAGAAAGTCGGGTGTGGATTTGATTTAATAATGATGTATACAAATGTAATGTAACAAAACAGTTCTGCTCTTCCACCTCACATCACTTCTGGCTATTCCTGCCCTATACGGTATTGCCTATTTTGCACTCACTTTGACCTAATTCTCACTGAGGTCATGCCAGTGTGGCAGGATTAAAGAAGGGCTATTCTACTGCTATTTCCTGTTAGGTTTGCATTGAGTTGAGGAGTAGAGAAAAGACAGAAAACATAGGAGGGGAAGGCCAACCCCTTCAACATATGTAGTGACTGGTGCCATCAGAATTACGGTAGTTCAGACTGCGTGATCCCATCACTCGTGATCCTGTGGGACAGGAACAGTCATTTTCAGAGGAGTGGGTTGCAGCAAGATAATTGTTACGCAGCTCTGTACCAAAATGCTAAGCCAAACCCTGATAGCCAGGGCTTCCCAAACAGGGTGTGGGAGCTTTTTCACCAAAACTCCTCTGAAGAGCAAATGGGCATGATCTAAACCTACGGGAACTTGGGCAGAACCACAACACTAAATCCAGGGAATGAATTACTAGGGAAAGGGAAAGAAACCAGAACAAGGACTAAATGAATTCAGGAGACCAACCCCCTGTGGATTTGTGGAGGAGGAGGGGGCAGAAGGACATGATGAAAAAAACAGGGGGTAGGATTAAAGTCACCTGGAAAATGAGCTACTCCTTTGTGCCATGCAGTGTACCCTGGAAATATCTGATGGGGGGTTTGCTGACACGCTTGAAGCCTGTCTTCATCCTGTTTTCCACATGGGATTTTGCCATCTCTGTGAGGGGAGAGAAGGGGAGGAGTGAAGGGGAAGAAGCAGCAGAGAAGATCCAGTTTATGGAAGTCATGAACTGCCCCTTACATCCTGCTGCGATATCAGGTCCTGGTCGGAAGTGATCAGATGCTGTTGCTAGGTATGTTCCTAGCAATATTGGAACCTGGATACCATTGTGGTGGCGAACGCACTAATGCATAGTGAGAGAAAGATCACAGAGTTTTGCCCTAGCTATGGGAAGCAGCAAATTCACATCATTTGACTGTATCAATCCTTCCCCTAATTTTGCAAACCTCTGAGGTCACCTCAAAGTCTCGTCTTCCCCTCAGAGAAATGAGGCCAGCTCCCCTCATCTTTCCTCAGAATATGAAAGTGTTTGAAGGCAGCTGAAATGGATGCAGAAGCAAGACGGGCAAAATCAGAGCTGTTTTGGAAGTGGTTTTGTTCTTTCCAGCAAATGCAAATGCTCATTTGTAGCCACCAGCCCTTCTGAAGGGAAGGAAAAGCAGTTGCCCAAATACCCCTGGTCTTCGAATGCATCCCCTGCTGGCTTTGCCACAGCAGCACAACTTCAGCTCTGCAGGGGAAGTTAGAAGCAATGAAGACAGATAGCAGGGCCCCCGTTACACCAATCTGAAAACTGGCAGAGGGCTGCACAGGGTCAGAACTGCATTATCGAGTTCCTTGCCCCGTGCTAGCAGCACGCACACTCCCATGGAAACGCACTCCTGGTCTACACTGATGATTTGCCTCATGCAAAAATGACACATTTTAAGATCTAATTTATTATTGCAAAGCCCTGGACCGTAATGGAAGAGCCTCTCAGACTCAGCTCATAAAAGCCGGACTGCTCTCACTGATCTCCTTTCTTGCAGAAAGAGAGCCTGTCAGCTGTGAGAACAATCTGTCCCTTCAGGCTTGTGAAGTAACAGACCACAAAGGATGGGTGCTCTGTCCTGGTCTCTGGCTCTAACTCCCTTGGCTAGCCTGGTGGTAGCTTAGTGCTTTATGCCCTGTACTGCAATGCTAGAGACCTGGGTTTTCAGCTCTGGCTGATCTTTTAGGCCTTGATCCATTTAAGTCAATGGATTTGGGATCAGGCTCTTGGCTGAAGGGAGCTGTGAAGGAAGCATGCTTGGTTTGGAGTGGTGAAGAGAAGTCAGGAACATCTTGAATCACTCTTACTATTAGCCCCGTCTGGCTGACTGGGTCAGGATGAGCGGCAAAGGGAGATCAGTATAGCTATAGTGTTTGCAACCCAAACCTGCACGGAGTCTCGTGTGCACATCTGTTTTTATGAGTCCGTGAGACTGATCTTTCAGGCACAAGTGGTTCAGAGTTGCATAAAGGATTTTGGATGCTTCTCCAAACTCACTGTATGCATCTTTTATGGTTGGCCTATCACTAACTACCAGAAATACCAGATACATCTTCACTGTAGCCAGCAGCTAAAAAGTGATCCAGACGCCATAATGGGCAGCACTAAGATACTCCACACCATAGATATTAAGGGCCAGAGTTTCTAGCTGGCCTGCCTCATGGCAGCTTCTGACTTTTATTTACCTTCATTTGCATGCACAATTGATTGCACTTAGGGATGGGTGCATTCCAGTTTCTGCCTGCATCTTGGGTGGCTGGGCACTCACCTGTTTGATTTGAGCACACAAAAATGTGAAGCTTGTGTGCAGAAGTAGGGGGGTGGTGGTGTACATCTGCTTACCCATGTAATCAGTTGCATGTGCAAAAATAGGTGAGCAGAACTATAAGAAGAGCATGTGACATGTATGGATGTCAAATGTGCCTGGAATATATTGGTGCTAACTTACTATTACTTCCTGACTGAAGGGCAGAGAGCACTCTGTTCCTCTCTCCATGACAACCAGGAGTTTAATCATCCCCTCCTCTATTCCAGATGTTATGCTCCTAGAGGAACCAATGACATGGGGAGATCAACATACAAGTGTGAGATACCTTGACTAAAGAACCTCAAACAAACTGGGCTGAAATCCACATCCCCCAGGAATGAAAGCTCTGATGCTGTTTTAGATAAGAAGCTTAGATAAGAAGCTCTGATGATTTGCACGTGGATAGATTTTCCTCCCTCTCTCTCTGGCTACCTGGAACCCCTGGGGCAGATAAACAGTGAAGAAATGCCAGAATAGCTTTCCAGGAGACTCAGAAAAACTAAAGATTCTAAAGGTTAAACTTCCTGATAGTCCAAGAAATCCAAACCAACCAGATGTCACCCCCCAATTTCAAGCTGAATATGTGTCTGCTTTATAAATCAAAGGCACCGTCTCTCCATATGCCTTGATAATCTGTCTTGTTCCTTCAAAATAATGTTTCTTGCTCTATTATAAGCCCTAAGGACATGAAATGCTTATATATAATCAAAGAATGTACAGAGAAGGTTGACTAAACTTAGAGTAGCTGTAAGGGATTTTCTTGGCTTTCTTTCTAAATGATTGTCCCACTCTAGAAACCAGATGAATGACATAGCACAAGAACGTAAAAGGATATGGAAAGAGATAAGCAACTAAGCAGGGTATTACTTGGAAATATTAAAAAGTTGCTAAGGACAGGGAATTCTAACAGTCAGGGTTAAAAGTGAAATGCAATCCCTGAAATGAGGAAAACACAAAACTTCCGATAAAGAGAGGTAAAAGAAATTGTCGCCATCTACTGGATGTCAATGGAGTAGCAGAGAAATTGACAGCTGAAACCTGACAGCCACCTGGCAAGTGTCCAATAAAAATAAGAGGGTCTCACTCCCCCGCCCTCCCCAAGGAACCTGACACAGGGTGAACTGAGGTCGCCGTATGGGACCTCCGCATTCTGCTGAACCCTTGCAGACAGCCTCTTCCCCCCTCCAGTTACAGGACTAAGAAGATGAGTTTGAGGAACCCACAAAAGTAGCAGCAGAATCCAGAAGTGCCCCAGGACGTTTGGACCAAACACACAAACAGACTTTCCCCTAGGACAATGTTACCAGGGGTAAGAAGCAGTGGTGAGAGTTCAGAGAGTGTATTTCTCTTTGTGTTCTTCAACAGAAGTCACTGAAAGGTCTCTCGTTGAGCCTGCACTCTCTCTCGTGAGACCTCAGGTAAGGGCATCTTTTATTTTAACTAAACAATGCCATATGCATGTCTCTCCTTTGTAAGTCCGAGTACATTGGTCTAAAAGAACCTCAAACAATAGCTTTAAGCAATTGCTTTTGGTGCTTTAAACTAGTCTAGTGCCTTTCAAACCAAGCCCTGGAAAGAGCAGGAGGCCACGTTCAAAAGAGCACCCTAAGGCAAGTGCATCTTTAGTCCTTGGGAATTACATAAAGTGTGATGTGTTAGAGATATTAAAGAACTGACAACTGGTGATTATAAGTAAATGTAAGAAATCTTGGTGATTTGTATTGTTCTCTGGTGTAACTGTTTAATCTCAGTGCTGTTCTGTGTCAGTTGCTTGCCAGACAATATGTTGAATTTAGTGCATGCCTAGAACATTTGATATGCAAATGTAATCTGTGGTTCTTGGTGAATTAACAAACCTGGTGATTAGTTAAGGGTAACTAAGAGTTTCCTGCTTTGAAAAGTGAATCTTGAAAGAAAAGTGTTAGAGCTAGTGAACTAGCACTCCCTGGACTCAATAAAAGGTCTCAACCTCATAAAATTCCCATCACATATTGAATATAATATTTATCTAATTGGCAAATCCAGTTTGCTAGATTGCAGCTTTAAAATCAACCTGCAACCTGGGCAAATTGATAAAACTGACAGTTCTCCTCCCCACTCACACTCAAGTATGCAGAGTAACCACCAACCAAGAAAGGATATTTTGGGCCCGTCATATTGGAGTATCATGCCTGCTTTCTTAATGGTCATAGGCCATGGTCCTATGCACATGGCAGCTCTGGGCATGGACGGTTAAGTTATTGTTAACTTTCAGGAGAACCGACCTAAGTATTTTCCTCTGGCATTTTCCACCCAGATTTTTAGTCTGATTCTCCTCTCACACAGTAAAAATCAGAAGTCAATGGATTTATACCAAAGCGAAACCACAGTGAATGAGATCAGAATCAGGCTCTTTGTGTTTAATAGGGAAAGACTCGTTTAGTCATTGTTCTCAGCTCCCTGCATTTTGGGGGTCAGTCCAAAGGCCACCAGGAGTTGGATCAGGTCCTTAGTTTAAAGGGTCCTTCTATCTTCTAGCTGATAGCAGCCAAATCAAATCTCTTGGACCTTATAACCTCATTGCAGGCTTTCAACTTTTACCTCTGCCATGCGTCTTCCCCTATCTTGCAATGCTTATACTTTTACCAGAGAAAAAAAGATGACAGACCAACCTCTAACAATAGCTTGACATTTCTGAGCTCGGATGGAACCTAAGAATGCAGAAAAATAATGAGAAAAGTTTCAAAGCAACTTATTTGAACCTCAGCTCTGGTTCAGTTGGAGTCTGGGGCAAAAGCTGAGATTGGTTTTCATTTTACCCAAATGGTTTCATTCATATATTTGCAGGGCCTCCTTAAAATGAGTCTCCGAGGTGACAACAGTGGGTGTGGCTTTATTTGTTTTGAATGTGCCAGCAGATGCACTTGCAAATAGTGCTGGAGCAGTGATCAGTCATAAAATAATCATGCATCACAATAAGAAATGTAATCGCAATTAAAGATCCTTTCAAAACCTGGCCTGCCTTTGCATACAGTAAACACAATTTAAAAAAGAACTGGAAAGAAACAGTTATTGTATCATATTACTACCACAAGGGCACTCCATCCTGCTCAGCAGTCCTGGGTTTTATCACCGTCCGACAGACCCACAAAAAAGTGCACAAGACACTAATCAATTAATCACTTTGCTAAAGCACTTATTTCAAATGGGAACATCTGGAGTTGAGAATCAATTGTCCAGAACTAGCTGCTCGCTAATTAATATTCTTTCAAATGGCAGTTCTATCAAGGTGTCCCTCCTGTCTTGCTGCTCATTCCCTGGTGGTTTGGATTAATTTCATGCTCTAGCAAATTCCTGGTGGGCAGTCCTGGTGAGGGAAGAGTTGGGCAGGGAACCTAGCCCCTGGTGCAAGGATGCTCTTGACTTGTCCACCCAGGCCTTGTGCAAAGCACCAGCCCTTTGCATGTATAAAACTAGTTGGACAAAGCCCGCAAAGACACAGGGAACAGATCTGTATTGGCCTGGTAGGAGGACTGGGGGAAGAAATGGGACTAGAAGCCCTCGTAACAGGTGTTTTCCAGTATCAGAAGTTCTTTGCATCAGAAGAATTCTGAGAAGGCCATATTTGTACAGGGCCTCAGGTTTGTATGCAAGCACAGTTTGTACATGCACCCATTTGCCATCATAATCAGGCCTTCCCAAGCACCCTGCCCCGCTCGAGTGGGCAAAGGCAGGCTTTCTGAGCAGGAATGAGCATACACACAAATCGTCCAGACATACACATTGGTGGCCCTTTGACAATGGAGCCCACAAAAGAGTCCCAAGTAATTTAACTGCTTCTACCCCTGGAGTGCGGCAGGGGGATCCCTTCAGTTGGCTATGCTTCCCTGAGCAGGCTGCTTCCCCACTGCAGAGAAATGCAGAATACAGTGCTGAAGGAAACCCAACAGGCCAGCCGCTAATAAATACACAATCATAATACTTTACAAGTGTCCACAGCACCTTTCATCCAAAAGGCTGTAAGTGCTTATCAACCATAAGGGGGGACGGGAGGGATAACTCAGTGGTTTGAGCAGTAGCCTGCTAAACCCAGGGTTGTGAGTTCAATCCTTGAGGGGGCCATTTAGGGATCTGGGGCAAAAATCTGTCAGGGGACACTACTTGGTCCTGCTAGTGAAGGAAGGGGAACTGGACTCAATGACCTTTCAAGGTCCTTCCAGTTCAATGAGATAGGCATATCTCCATATATTATATTATAACATTATCCACCCATCTCTTTTCCTTATTCGCCCCCACTTTGCCATGGGCAAACCTCACTATTCCAGAATACTATTCATCCTCGGTGAAAATTCCTGGTGAGTCAAATGAACTGTCTTCATTTGCCTTCGCCGCTGAGCTCCGCGCCGAGGGAATAGCAAGGAAATCAAAATGTCCACGTGGCTCTCAAGTCCTGCTATGTCTGTTTGGCTCTCAGTTTATTTCCAGTCTCTCTGTGCTACTAAAAGGGAGGGAACTGATTCAGTACCATGTCATTTGCACCTCTCCCCTTCCCGAGCAGGGGAATCATGCCAGTGCTTTCTCTGCAAAGAAAGCCCAGCTCCTCGGGGTCTTTGCATTTTTTGTTCAGCTCAGTCCCATCAAATCTCATTCAGGCCACACCAGAAAAACGAGTGTGTGACCCTGTCGTGCACGGCTGATTTCTCTATTTATTCCCAATAGACATTATTGGGGGGGGGATAGCTCAGTGGTTTGAGCATTGGCCTGCTAAACCCAGGGTTGTGAGTTCAATCCTTGAGGGGGCCATTTGGGGATCTGGGGCAAAAATTGGGGATTGGTCCTGCTTTGAGCAGGGGGTTGGACTAGATGACCTACTAAGGTCCCTTCCAACCCTGAGATTCTATGATTCTATGATTATCAGGGGGGATTTCACTGGGGCAGCGTTGGCCTTATGACCCTGGGGTCAAATGCCACATGGTCCCCAACCCAAAGCCCTGCAGAGTACGGCACAATTGGCCCTGCAGTCTCAGGGTCAGAGGGGGTGCTGCAGTCAGGACCGAGGCCCCTTGGTGAGCTGTGGGAGGAGCTCCAGGCTTAGAATTCCAGGGGTGCTCCAGGTCCTGAGGGAGGTACATTGGCACAGCTGCGTGGTGGGGTCTCAGGGCTGGAATAGCAGAGGTGGCGGGGGAGTGGTTTGCAGGTGAGGCTGAGTGACATTGGCAGAAGCACGTGTGTGTTGTAGGGAGAAGCTTCCAAGCACCTTTCTCGACGCAGTGCTATTGGAATGCCACCATCAACATTCATGGGAGAGAGAGAAAAACAGTACAACTCTGCTTTGCTGCATGCATCATGCGGGGCCGTAAACACTCTGCAAATCCTGAGACTCACCCCCGTTCATTTGGGGACCCCCTAACCAAGATCTATAGGTCCCAAGAATTCTATCTGGCCCTGAACAAGAACACTATTGCACTTCTGCAGCGACACGTCGCTAACAACAGATCAGGTTCCCAGCCCCACGGCAATCTCCCCTCACCCCACCCCACCTCCAAGATATTCCTGGGTTTGTGTGAATTGATTGGCTCCATCAGACATGCTCTTCCCCTGGGCGCAGGTTGGGTGATCTCACAGAAAGGGACTGCCCCGGAAGACGTGAGCATCTCGGCCTCACTGCAGGGCCTGGTGGCGGAAGTTCTGCATGTGGTCACGCAGGAGTTTTCAATGTGGAGCTCCCCTGAACACAACCAGAGATTCCACCGTGCTGCCTGTGGTCAGAGACAACGCAGGCAGCCTGGTGAGCTGCAGCTCAGGAGAATGAGCAACCAGGTCCATGTAAGGGCTGAGTGGTGGCCGTTCGTTGGAAATTTATCCGTGCCCGGACACAGACCAGAGACAAGTGGTCACAGGAGGAGCTCGTGAGAGAGTGGGCGGGGAGGAGGGTGAAGGGGGAGCATTAGACCAAGGAACTGAGTGGAAGCGGCACCTCGTGCTCTTCCCATTCAGATGACACCGAAGTGGGAACAATACAGGGACGGCGTCAGAGGCAGAATGCAGAACTCCTGACTAGAAATGGCTGCCTGGACCCTATATTTGAAGGGAGTCAAAAGGAGAGCTCGCTTGATGCCTCTGCTTTATTTCTGATGGTGTGGAGAGGGAAGCAGAGGATGGGCAGGCATGACCCCAGTGTCGGGAGCTAGGAGCTGCAGGCCGATTCAGGAACGATGCCTTCCTGGCCTTGGAGGAGAGGTTTGCAGGCGATGGCATGGCGGGAGGCACTCCCTTCCCTTTGCTGACCCACAACAGCTGCAAGGATTTCACAAGCTGCAAGGATTTCCAGTTTGAATGAGCGTCTTCAATATGGAAAAGGCCCTTCCAGGTTTACAAGGCCGGAGGGACACATCAGGCAGCGAATGGGAGGAAATGGCTCCCCATAGCGTGGAGCTTCCCCTCTCGCCTCACCTGACTCCCTCCCTTCCCCAGTGGGGTATTTCCAAACTCAAAGAGGAAAGGAGTTAGGCAGCCTCATGTCCCTGCAGCCTAGAGGCTCCGGGGAAGACTTGGCCTGGTCATTCTGTTATTATCCTGCTGATTATTATCCCAATGTCCTGCAGCCTGTACAGAACTGCCAGGGCCCCATATGGAAACCATAAAGTGACTAAGCCGGTCTGGGGAGGACATACACCTTCAGCGTACGGTGGATGTGTTAACTGTAATACTCGAGATAATGACCGTAATGAGCATACTTCGCAGCATGCACATGTCCGGCTGCCCCAGGAGCTCAGAGCAGCCGGCTGCTGCATTATGCTTCCTGCCGGACCATCCAAATAGACAAGATGTAATGGGAAGTATTTGCGTGTGGGTTCTTAACCTGGCCTGCAACTCTGCTATCCCGAGAATGAAGGTAAAGCAGGAGGAAGGTGGGAGGGCAGGTGCAATTCCTACTCGAGGTTGAACAATGACGGAGGATCAGCCCATCCCCTGTGACCGAAGGGCTCCATTCGGTGAGGTGCCGGTCCCCTGGACTTCAGTAGGAGCACAAGGCTCTCAGCACCTCCCGGGAGTGCTCAGCACTTTGAAGGAACGGACCCCAACCCCGGCGTTTCATACAACTGAAGTGGTGACTCCCTCCCACAAACAGCTGGATGAGCCAGGTCCTGAAATCCAGTTAATCATTTGTGGCGTGTCCAGGGGATCTGGACGCACTTTGCAGAGGTTAAGGAATTAAGACTCACCAAAGGTCCCTCCAGGACCATCCCCTCCACACAAGGTAGGTTTTATCCCTGTTGTACATAGGGAAATTGAGGCACGTATTAGTTATTGGCTGGATTTCTCAGAGGTGCTCAAATAAAACCGACCATCGCCCAACAAGTCAGCGCAGGAACAGAACCCACGTCTCCCGAGAGGCCTGGGCCATAGCCACCGGTCAGGATTGTCTTCCCCTCATCTCTCATAATGACCCCTGTCCCCCTCCCTTCTTCATAAGCCACCTGGCAGGGAGCAGACTGGATTCAAATACCTCTGTGGCCTTTGGAAGTGCACAGTTAAAATACAGGAAATGCCACCAGCAGCAGGAGGAAAGCAGGGCATGAGCTGCCTCTGGGGGCCAAGAAGGTGAATCCTTGAGCTGGGTGCTACTTAAACACGAACCATTTTTGTATGTGCTTGGCTGCTGAGAAGACGAGGGCCGTATGGCAGCCTGCCTGGAAATGGGATGTGTTTCGATGGTTTGAAATCACTCAGCAGCTGATAAGTGGGTAAAGCCGGGTGCCCTGAGATGCCTTCAAACACAATTGCTTATTAAAACAAAACAGTAATTAAAGGGAGGACATGGAGCTGGGTGATTTCAGAGGATTGGATCATTATTCACTATGAGCGACGGAGTGGTCTCTAAGCTGGGGCGAAGGATTGGATGGGACTCAAAGGGCGAATGGCACTCTCAGTGCTAGGGAAGGGAGCGCTGCAGGGAGAGCAGTTATCGTGAAATAAAGGAAGTGGCATCCACCTCTCTTGGGAATGCCACCCGGTGACAGAGGATGCAGCACTGACCGGGCAGGGGGCTGTTCAGAACTAGAACCAGATTAGGTTTAGGCTGCGGGGGAGAGTCCAGGTTTAAGGTCATAAGAATGGCCATACTGGGTCAGATCAAAGGTCCATCTAGCCCAGTATCCTGTCTACTGACAGTGGCCAATGCCAGGTGCCCCAGATGGAATGAACAGAACAGGTAATCATCCAGTGATCCATCCCCTGTCGCCCACTCCCAGCTTCTGGCAAACAGAGGCTAGGGACACCATTCCTGCCCATCCTGGCTAATAGCCATTGATGGACCTAACCTCCAAAGGTTCAAACCCAAATCAAGCTGGGCTGAAAGGTTTGCATTTGGCAGCGCTCATTAGCTTGCCGGGTTATCGAGTGTTGTGCACGCTGAGGGCTGGATTTCTCAGGGGCTGAGCATCTGCAGCATCCATGTACATCAGCCGGAGTTGTGGGTACTCGACACGGCCAAAATCCAGGCCCTGGGAGCCGAGCACTTTGGAAAGTCTGGCCCCAGTCGTGTGGGCTGAGCGGTGGAAAACCTGGCCCTGAGCCCTTTTGAAATCTGGACCCTCCCAGCTGCTATTCTCTCTTCCTTCCTAGCCTCTTGCTTGCAGGGTCCAGGTGCCTGTAATAATTTAGGAGTGGGAGGGCACCTCTCACTGAGCTTTTAGCTCTGAGCCTTTGGGTTAGGGTTGCCAACTTTCTACTCGCACAAAACCAAACACCCTTGCCCCACCCCACCCCACTCCACCCCTCCTCTGAGTCCCCGTCCATGCCCCGCCCCTTCTCCGAGGCTCCAACCCCGCTCACTCCATTCTCTCTTCCTCTGTCGTTCGCTCTCCCCACCCTCACTCACTGCTCATTTTCACCGGGCTGGCTCAGGGGGTTGGGGTGCAGGAGGGAGTAAGGGCTCTGTCTGGGGGTGCAGGCTCTGGAGTGGGGGCTGAGGATGAGGGGTTTGGGGTGCAGGAGGGTGCTCCAGGCTGGGACTGAGGGGTTCGGAGGGTGGGAAAGGGGGATCAGAGCTGGGGCAAGGGATTGGGACACAGGGTCCGGACGGCGCTTACCTCAAGCAGCTTCTGGAAGCAGTGGCATGTCCTCCTTCCGGCTCCTAGGCTCCCACTGGCTGTGGTTCCTGGCCAATGGGAGCTGTGGAGCTGGCACTTGGGGCGGGGGCAGCGTGTGGAGCCCCCTTGCTGCCCCTACATGTAGGAGCTGGAGAGGGGACATGCTGCTACTTCCGAGAGCCAAGCGGAGCCACGGCAGATAGGGAGCCTGCCTTGGCCTGGTCAGCGGTGCTGACTGGAGCCCCCAGGGTCCCTTTTCAACGTGGCGTTCCAGTTGAAAACCGGACCCCTGGCAACCCTATTTTGGGTACTAGTGGAAGTTTACCTTTCAGACTAGGCCTGCCCCATTAACTCATGCCCATCTTCCTGCTCTTTGAGATCAGTGCAGTGCTTGTGAAATCCTGCCCCATCCCGCAAGTGCTTTAAACAGCCCCTGTGATAACACTTCATTGCTATTTCAGGGAATACCTGGTAATTTTTGCCTCCTGGACCACAATGCAAGCTGCACGGTCACTTCCTTTTGGGCTCTAGTGTAATTATTCCATTGTGAACTGCAGGGAGGTGTCCTTATTTACTGTGTCATTCTAGGTTATTTACTGACAACTCCCCTTTTGGTTAGTTGGGTGATTATGGAGTCCTGCATGTTACCAGTTATCTGGGCCCCTGCTGCTCGTGCGATGACCCGATCCTTCTGCAGCCACTGCGGAAGCATATGAGGAAGCATCAGCATAATTCAGTCGAATGAGATAGCAAAGGCCATAAACTTCTAAACCCTGTGAACCCATAGGATGGATCTCATTGCAGTAAGGGGAAAGCATCATGGGCAAGCTATGTTGCTGCCACTAGTCCTTGGAACACCTGCCTTTCACATCAACTGTGTGTGTGGGAGCCGCCCTGGTGTTAGTACAAGGGTCTACCCTGAGGATAGGACAATGCTGACCTATAGATTAACATCAATGGGCACTGTGTGCTGTCACATATTCTTAGCTTCCCACTCCACCCCTTAACTGTGCCTGTCTGACCTGCTCCCCTCACCCCCAGAAGTTACATGCCATGCCCAGCTCCTAGCTCTGAAAGAAGGGAACTGAACGGGGGTTAAACTCACAGTTCTCTTGCTGCTCACACCTTTGTCTGGTCTGGACACAGGGAACCCTGGCAGTGCCTTGACATAGGCATGCCTGGCCACGCACAATACAAGGCTCAGTTACTCCATGGCTGAATTCCCTTCAAACCACTGGGGCAACTCCTTCTAGGCCAGGGGTCTCAAACACGCGGCCCACGGGCCACATGCAGCCCACGGAGTTATTTCCTACGGCCCGCCATAGGCGCCGACTCCACTGGCAGCCAAGCTCCAAACATTACGGAGTGTTTATATTTTATTAAAACCCCTCTTTGTCTTACAGTTTTAAAAAAATTAATACATTGACTTTTAATAGACTACTATATTACTCTTCATTTTTTTCAATTCTTTTGTATCATTGTATGAAAAGGTTTCAGTGATGGGGCCCTCAGGCCAATTTACTAGTTCTCATCTGGTCCTCGTGGTGATTTGAGTTTGAGATCCCTGTTCTAGGCCATGATTAATGTGGGCGCATGAAACACTATACCGCTGCACAGGCTGCGTCTGGGCTGTGAATCAACAGGGAAGATCAGTTCCTAGAGCCGTTAGTCTGACATTTTTCACCAACACGACATTCACTTCAAAACGTGTTAAGTTTACTATAAAATACCACCACTTCTCTGGCCACAGCCAGCTTCTAGGATACAGAAACCTGTGAAACCTGAAATGTCTAGACATACAAGCACGTGGTCAATGCATACAGCTATTTCTAATATGGGCTCATCTACTTAGAGAAATTAGAAATTGTTATCAACAACTTGGGACATGTATAGCACTCTTCACCGTCCTGCAAACACCAATTAAGCCGTTCAACACCCCTGTGGTGATGTAGGTACTAATCCCTCCATGTTACACACAAGATGAAACACAGGGAGGTGAAATGACTTTTTGCCCTAAGTCACACTGTGGCTGAGGGACTGGGCTGGTAGCAGAACCTGAGTCCTGGCTTTAAGAGACTTTGCTCTAATCACTAGGTAACACTCCCTCCTTCCAGATCACTAAGTGCTCACTCCCCAGTCCATATCCCCTTGCTTTCTGAGTCTCAGTCAGGTGGATGGCTCTCTCTGGGTGTCCTTGGCTTCTCTTATTTATTTGGGCCACTTCCTTATGTAGTGGATGCTACACAATGCAGAGGTTCCTGTCCTACGGAGCTTAACTGACACAGTCAATTTAGCCTGCAGCAGGGATAAGCAATCCTTTACTCCCACTCGCCATGGCATGCTTCTGTTAGGAAAACACCTTGCTCCAGCCTCCAGTCCCTTCTATCGCAAACACCATTTGCCACAGCCACTTATCTGCATGCCAAGAATGCAGATTGCATGGTATTGCCATCTTGATAATTGGGCTTGCCAGAAAATATTTGCCCTCAAGACCTTTCTGAGTCCAATTCTAGCTTTTTAAGAGCATACATCATAGATTTTAAAGCCAAAAGGGACGATTATGATCATCTTGCCTGGCTTCCTACATAGCACAGGCCATGGGGATTTCACCCACTGTTCCTATATTGAGCTCAACTCCATCTGGTTGAGCAGAAAGATCTTGATTTTAAGACTTTGTTGTCCCAATCAATTACCCTCACTGTTAAAAAGTTGCACCTTATTTCCAGATTGAATTTTTCTAGCTTTAACCCCCTGCCACTGGATCTTCTTACACCTCTGTCTGCTAGTTCAAAGAGCCCTGGCGTGTCAGGTATTTTATGCCTATGTACTTACTTCTGGATCACACTAAGTCACCTCCGAACCTTGTTAATCCAGCCATAGGCAGGCGTTACGTCAGAATACACGACAGGGTCTGCGACTGTTTCATAAGACCTGCATTAGCCTTCGCAGTTCTGTGTCCCAGTACTTCCTGTGTAGCTGTAGGTAGACAGTCCAGCTCGCACGCCTAGCCGTAGAGTTATTTCTTGCAACTGTCCTCTAAATCTGTCAGCACGCACAAAAGTCTGAGTTCATTGCTGAGCTGCCACTGGTGTGGGTGGAAATGCCAAGCAGAACAGCAGGGCTAATGCAAACACTCTCTTTGTAGTCCATTAACCAGGCTTGTTGTTTCCCACTGTCAAGTTCAAACAGATGTGAAACCCCAAAAGCAAAAATTCAGCTAACTGTAGCTCTCCCGTCTGGGGCTCTAAGATCCCCTTGGACCATATGCCTCCAACACTCCTCTACCCACAGCCACCAATAATTCAATAGCCAGGAATCTGCCAGAGCATCCATGCTAAGGCACTATGTGTAACTGCTGCCATGTGGTATGAAAGCTGAACTCCCCTCTTCCCATTAGCATCAAGGCACACTGAAAGGAGAGGTGGGGAAGCTCCTAGTGCTTCCAGGCATGTGCAAATTTCTCTATACCCGGATTCATCTTTTGCCCAGTACGCACAAGTATCCCACAATCCCTGGTATAGCCTGTGCACATAAATCCCTGCAGCAGGAAAGGATGGTGCTTGTGTATACATTTCTGTGGCACAGTTTATTTAAAAACCAAAAAGTACATGCAAAGAATGTCCTTGACCTATGAAGGCTAAACAGAGCAGGGCACACTCCAGCCAAAATCAATATCTAAGACATGGCCAGAGCCCCGAGGAAAACCACCTCCCTCATCTCTTTTTCTTCAGCCATCTTCCTGCAAAGCTTCCCTCCCTACCAGCTCCAAACCCCAGCACCTTCCAGCAAGCCCCTCTTATAATGGGCTGGGAGGGCGGTAAGAGATTAATTAATCCCCAACAGCTGGCCCATCCCTGCTATCCTGCAAATCCCTGCACTCAGGGCAAGCAGCTGTGTTCCTTCCCTAGCCCGAAGGGGAGGTTTAACCCCTTCCCTGCCAACTTCTGCTCTATACACTGTCTCACTCCTGAAACCTCCCTTAGTGGACAGGCCTTTTATATTCTACCCTCATGTTCAGGAAGTCAATAGGGCAGAGAGAACGACAGATCAAACAGAGTGTCAATAAAAAGCCCAAGTAGATCAAAATAATAAAATCTGCCCCTATCAGTTGCCTGGAGAAATATAGCCCCCCAAGGAAATTGTGTGGGTCGGCACATATGCATCTAAGTCTATGCCTCCAGGGCTGTCAAACCCACACTATCCACCAGACTAAAATTTGCTTTCCTAAAGAGTGATATGAGACAAGCTGGGGGGAAAAAAAAGGAACACTCTCCATGTGGAACCATACAACATAATGTTTATTGTCCCCCCCATGTGGATGTTACATATTTGCAAAGCAACCCTTGGAGGCAAAAGGGAAACAAACAAAGCTACAGCGAAGAAAGGAAAAGTGATGGGGAGATACTTGGATAGCTGCTGTAATTTACAATAAGCTCATTAAATAAAAAACAACAGCAACCCAAACCAATGCACAGCTGCTGAGAAACTCGTCCAATATGTTTCAGCATCAGCGAAAAGGCCTCTGAGGTCATCTTGACACATTATGCTACAAAGAAATTGTCCAATTACAACACCTTGTACATGTTTCTATGGGTGAAAAAAACATAAACCCAAACCCTCAAGCACCTAAAAATCCTGGCCAGAGTGTCAGGTGGAAATGGGATGTTTTTATTTAGTTATTTATTGTATTAGATTTATAATGAAGTGTTTCCCACCCCCCAGGATCATTATTAGCACAATGACACAAAGGGCTTCCAAACTCCCTTCTCCCCATGTACCCTGTAGTCTCTGCAATAAACATCTCTCTGTCTGTTTTGGTGCTTAGGGCCTGAGCCTGTGCATCACGCTTGCAGTGTGCTGAGCATTCCCGTGGTTTCAAGACACTCACACCTTGCCAGAGCATGTGCAGATCCTGAGCCCACTGAAATTCAGTGGCAAAGCTCCCATTGGGTTCAACGGGGGGAAGCTGGAGCCCAGAGAGTGCCAGGCATTGCCGTGTCCAGACACAGCGGATGTAGTTGATGTCAATGTCTTTTTGTGCTATTTATTTCTTGGATGGAGAAGGCTAGCCTGTGGTTCATGTGACTAGCAGTCTAACTCACTGCAGACCATGCTACAGTGGCAGCCCTTCCTATGGGGAGGATATAGAGCTCAGAATAGATTAAAGAACAGAGGTTGAACAGGGCTGGAGAGTGGCAGCCGCTCATGGAGCCATGTTGTTTTTAAATCCCTGTATCCACAATCTAAGCCAGGGATCAGCAACCTTTGGCACATGGCCCATCAGGGAAAGCCCCTGGAGTGCCGGGCCAGTTTGTTTACCTGCAGCGTCCGCAGGTTCGGCTGATCACGGCTCCCACTGGCCACGGTTCTCCGTTCCAGGTCAATGGGGGCTGTTGGAAGGGCGGGCTAGCACATCCCTCGGCCCGCGCCGCTTCCCGCAGCCCCCATTGACCTGGAGAGTCGAACCGCAGCCAGTAGGAGCCGCGATCGGCTGAACCTGTGGATGCTGCAGGTAAACAAACCGGCCTGGCCCGCCAGAGGCTTTCCCTGATGGGCCATGTGCCAAAGGTTGCCGATCCCTGATCTAAGTTTAATTGGCTTCCACCACAGAAACTTGTGGGACGTCCACAAATCTGTGGCCATGTGCAAATAGATGCCAGCCAAAACAGTTGTCAGCCAAACTGAATGATGGGGTGACAGGGCTCAGCATTTTGAGCCGTGAGCAGCTCAGTAGATTTAGTTCTATGGGGTTGTGCAAATGTTTACTTCAGCTTCAGCCTTTTTAGCTCTGAATCCAGGGCCGGCTCTAGGCACCAGCTAAGGAAGCTGGTGCCTGGGGTGGCAAATCAGAAGGGGCGGCACTTTGGCCATTTTGGGGGCGGCACTCCGGGGGTTTTTTCTTTTTTTTCCCTTCCACAGCAGCACTTCGGGGAAGCTTTTTCCTTTTTTCTTCTTCGGCGGCACTTCAGCAGCAACTTTTTCATTTTTTCTTCTTTGGCGTCCGCTTTTTTTTTTTTTTGCTTCGCTGCTTGGGGCAGCAAAAAAGGTAGAGCCGGCCCTGTCTGCATCCCAGAATTTGGTGTTCAAAACAGGCTTCAAAACTCAGCCAAAATGTCCATGTTCTGCTAGATTTTCAGCCGACGCCAGAAATTGTCTTGGACTCTCTTGAAACCTGGCTCAGGTTGGCACAAAACCCAGACTCGGCCAAAGTGAATATTTTGCGAACTATTCAGCAAGCCTGGCCTGAATTTTGGATTACAAGTGAGCTGTTTTTGGCTTTTTTTGTAATGGGGTTTCCTGCTTTAATATTCCAGCCCCTTGAGCTAACGTCGAATCTCTGTTAGCTGTACTAGCACAAGGGCTTATATCCCTGGGGAGCGTGTCAGTCACCAGAGGGAGACATTGTCCAACACAACTGAGAATATCAGACCTTCCAACCAGGCAAGAGCAGTGTTCTCTCTCTCTCTCTCTCTCTCTCACACACACACACACCATTACAGTGAGACCAATTCCTTTTTTGGACTTCACATGGGGAAAAGGTTGAGATAAAGATCCAACAAACAGCCCATGTGTCTTTGAGACAAAGCTTGAAAAGTCAAATAGGCAGGAACCTTGCATTGTAATGCTAAAAATTACATTGCCCATAACCATTTTAGCAAGAGGCATATTTCAAACACCAATAACTTATAGACCTAGTCACTCTATTAGTTTTCCTTTAGATATACAGTTGCAATGGCTCTGCGGGAAGTGTATTAAGTCTGGGGCATTTACTCTTAGTTCTGGAAGCTATTATTGATTTTACCCTGATAGATATTTGGCACCATCGTATAATGAAAAATCATTTAAAAACTAAAGAGAAAAGCATCTTTAATTCCTCACATCTGTGATTCAAAGTGTCCTCATTTGGATGTTGCAGCAAAATTCCAAGAACAAATTGGCCAGAGGTACAAGAGTCATTTTAAAGAGACTGAAAGGTGAAGAAATTGAAAACAGGATTTTGTAAAACTACTTTACGGTGGCTCTGAAACATTGGTGGGCATTTATTAAAGCAAACAATGCTGCCACTCTGTAGTATTTGGAGGTATAACAACGTCGGATTTTCAGCCTTTGTCAAGCTTGTCTCTCCATTGATACTCAGAACTGATTGCGATTATTGTATGCATGAGTCTCAGGAAGGCAGGTGATTAAATGTCTGTTTGCCCACACAAATTCAGAAAACCAGATGCAGATAGTAGTGTACAGTCTGGCTCGTGCAAAACTAGAGCCCTACATAGGAAAACGTGGCCCATAGTGCCTTGCAGAATAACCGCGAGAGTCGGTCTGGAGCGTGAGTGGGGAGAAAAGTGTTCGTTCCCTTGTCCTGCCACTGACACAATGTGTCACCTTAAGTGAGTCATTTCACTCCTCTGTGCTTCAGTCTCTCAATTGGTACAATGAGGATAATGGTACATGTGTATCTCTAGCTGTAATCTGTGGGATCGATTCTGCTCTTAGTTACACTGTTGTAATTCTGGAGTAAATCCACTGATATTGGTTCTCCTCATTCCTTTCTGATCACTATCTACATCCCTTGGGTGAGGCAGTGGGGACCAGAGGTGATGGGGGGGAGGTGAGGCCCAGGTGAGGCAATGGGAGGCAGAGGTGATGGAGCCTGAAGCCAGGGGACAGGGCCCGAAGGTTGAGCCCCAACACCCCTGGGAAGGTGGGGAACTTACACTGGCTGCCTGCTCCTCTGCCGTTTGTGGCTCCAGAGAGGGGCAGGGCCCAACCCCGGGTGGCAGCCCCAGGGGAGGAACCGTTGCTTTACACCCGCTCCTCCAATCACTGCTCAGGAGGCTGTGGCCACAGAAAAAAACCCCGGTGGCCACAGAAAAAGCCCCTGGTGGCAGCATTTGAGAAACACTGTGCTAATGTCCTCCTCCGTGCCTGTTGTGGTGACCATGTCTCCCCCCAACTCCATTGAAATTGGTGCATTGGAACAAGGAGAAAGATTCAGTCTTCGTGTCCTTGCTTTCAAAGCCCTGCATAGCTCTACCCCCTCCACTTATCTCTTTTCACATTGTTTCCTACCCGCCTCTGCTCCACCATCACTCTTTCCTGCTTCTTGCACAACCAGACCTGACCTTTCTTCCTTGAGACACAAGTAGAAAGTTTCCTGCCTTGGGAGGCAGCATCTCCTAGTGGTTAGCACGCTGGACTGGGATTCAGGAGATTTGGGTTGTATTTCTGGCACAGCCACTGCCCTGATGGGTGATGTTACACAAGTCACTTCCCCGTCCGGTGCCTCAGTTTCCCCCTCTGTAAAATGGGAATGATGGTACTCACCTCTTTTGTAAAGTGCTTTGAGATCTGCTGATGAAAATCACTATCTAAGAGCTAAGTAGTATTATTCCTGAGCCAGCCAGCAAGATCACTGCACTCTCCGTGCTCAAATCCTCCCTGCAGACCCATGTCTGCTGTGATGCCTGCAGGAAATCTGCTGCTGAAAAATGGCTGCCTTGACGGGCGATTGAAAATGAGCAACATCTCTGATAATGTTGTTTAATAAAATAGGAGGATAAAGTGCTTTAGTGAGATGTGACCAACAACCATCACCCTCATCAGTTCACTCGTGTGCTCAACCGTGGGCCCTACCCGTTGTCTCTTTGTCTGCGCGTTGGGCAGCAAACTTGCCTTTTTATGTTTGCAAAGCAGCAAGCCCATCAGAGAGTCACCATGGTCTAGTGCAGTGGTTCTCAACCTGCAGCCCGCAGGCAGCTTGCGGCCCGTTCAGCACACAGCTGCGGCCCATGTGATAGCCTCAGGGCCATACAGGTAGTATATAGAGTGTGTGGATGTGAGTCACATAACACAGAGAGAGCTGCATATGTGCACACAATAGTGACTATGTTGGACTCACTGGTCTAGTGGGTAAGGGATAGTTCAGGCCCCTAAGACATGTGGGTTCTAGTCCCAGCTTTGCTCCTGACTTGCTGTGTGACCTGGGATAAGTTCTGTTATTTCTGTTTCCCCTCCCACCTATTTTCTGTCTTATCGAATTGGAGGGTAAGCTCTTCAGGGCTTAATAAGACTGTGTCTTACCATGTGTGTGTTTAGTACCTACTGCATTGGGGCCTCTGGATACTACTGTAAAACCACAGTGGTTAGGGGAATTCTGCAAAACAAACAGAAAACAAGAATTGCAGAGATACCAACTAGGCTAAAAACGATAAGGGCTATCTAGCCTTCTGCTTCAGGGCATATACTTATCCTCAGACAAGGGCCATAAGATACTTTCATCCATGGAACAGTAAGGGAGAATCGGTCAGGTATTCTATGTGGGGTGGGAGTGGGTTGACCTTCTTCTGAAACTTCTGCTATGGCTAGTCGTGTGGACAAGCTATTGGGCTGGATGGACCATTGATCTGTCCAGGCATGATATTATGCACCTCTAAACCATTCATGGTGATGATGACAGCTGTGATATGAGTATGGGAGCCCCTGAAGGCCCCAGTCAAGAATTGTGCTAGGCTGCACTATGAAAAGACGGTCACTGCCCCAGAAAGCTCAGAATCTCAGGAGATTGTTCCAGGGGATTGACCCAGCCATGGCTTTTAAATTCTTTTAAAGGCCTGCATAGCACTGGGAGCCTATGTCAATTCATGTGAACCTACAAAGAGTTATGGCAAGTGATTGTAGTGCTAGGTATAAGCTGACTAAGCAATTGCTTAGGGCCGCAAGCTGCTGAAGGGGCCCTCCGAGTACAGTATTACCCCCAAAATACCATTCATCTTATTTAACACAGACTTTCTAACAAGTGTATTAGTATGTATTGTGTCGGTATAATTTTTGATGTATGGATATGATGCAATTACTTTTTTTCGCAGGGTGGGTGAGTGATGAGGGTGCCCCCCCCAAAAAAATATTCCTGGATAGGGTCCACAGTGGGCTTGCAGTGCCTCTGAAGGCACTTAGTTTGTTTCACAGCTAGCTTGTGCTTCTCAATTTCTATGTTATTCACACCTCAACAAATCTTATTTCATTAGATTTTTGGAGCTGCAACGGTAATTTCGGTGATTAACTTTAAATTGGGGATAATATGCTGACAGCCATTAACATAATGTCAAAACAATTTCTTACAATTATTACTTAACCTCGGTCAAATCATTTCCACCCTCACCCCTCAAACGGACCCTTAGTAAAACGATATGGACAAACATGAGAGAACTCCGCACTCTCAATAGGAAAGTGATTAAAGAAGAACACTTATCAGAAATGATCATGCAGAGTAAATAGACATAAGGGCAAATTTGTGAATTCACACATTTCCAGACCTGCGTCTGGCCTTTAGAGGAATGAGATGAGTGAGTCTTCAATAGGCTTCTTTGAAAGAATTTCATAAGTTGTCTTGCTTGGCTGGTGATTATTAGGGGCTCTGTACCAAGTTGTTTGGTTTATTGCATATTATAGATATAGATATAGATTTCTCTCTCTCTCTCTATATATATATATATCAAAGTTGATGAACACTTGAGATGGAAGATTTTTATTTATCCACAGAACAGTTATGGGGTAGGACAGTGGTATGGCAAGTTTCCTCCATACTCACACTACCCTCTGCCCTTGTGCCTCACCCTTACATGGCGGGGCCTTGCTTCTAGGACTGAGAAGTTCATTCTGCCTGGCC
This sequence comes from Chelydra serpentina, assembly GCA_037349315.1. Classification (NCBI taxonomy): domain Eukaryota; kingdom Metazoa; phylum Chordata; order Testudines; family Chelydridae; genus Chelydra; species Chelydra serpentina. The sequence goes on from JBAIAC010000033.1 coordinate 25,799,452, forward strand.
TATTCAATCTCTGTTTGCTGAGGCTGCCAATCCAAGGGCCAAGTAAGGCTCAGCGCAAAGGTGTTATTTTGTGATGTTTGGGTATCTGTTTACACCAAGAACTGAACTGAGACTCATCAACTCAATCCCATTGGGCCACTGAGTTCATTTACCCCAATGGAATATAGGTGACTGGAAAGACTAACTGCTCCCTGCAATCACAAGAAACTGATCATGAGAGCTATCCACCAGATTGCTTGAAAGCCTGTTAGCTGCCAGGTGAAAAGATAAAAAGTTCATCCAGGAATCACATTTTCAGTCTTATCTGATTTCTCCTGGCCTGACCCAGCCCCCTTTGCAATCAATGGAAAGACTCCCATTGACTTCAGTTGGAATAGGCTCAAACCTTCATTTCGCAAATACATCTCAGAGTAGGTGTGCAATATGTTTCAGGCAGGTTGATGAGATGGCTGACTGCCTGTCTGATTTGCATATGCATGAGCAGATCTTGTAGGCACTACTATTGAAATGCATGAAAGTGGGTGCTCAAAAATGAAGGTTGCCTTGATACTGGCTGAAAATTCATGGATCATAAGTTTATAAGGCCAAAAGGGACCACTGTGATCATCTAGTCTGGCCTCCTTTACAACACAGGTCCTGGGGCTTTCCCAAATTAGCTCCTGTTTGAACTACAGCAGATATGTTAGAAAAACATCCAATCTTGCCAGTGATGGAGAATCCACCACAGCCCTTGGTAAGACGTTCCAGTGGTTAATTACCATCACTGTTAAAAATGTGCACCTTTATTCCATACTGAATTTGTCTAGCTTCAATTTCCAGCCATTGGGTTGTGTTATACCTTTCTCTGCTAGACTGAAGAGCCTTCTGTTTTCTAATTTCTGTTCCCCAGATAGGTACTTACAGACAATGATCAAGCCACCTCTTATCTTAACCTTCTCTTTGTTAAGCTAAATAGATTGAGCTCCTTGAGTCTACCTCTATAAGTCAAGTTTTCCAATCCTTTAATCAATCTTGTAGGTCTTGTCTGAACACTCTCCAATTTATCAACATCCTTCTTGAATGGTGGACACCAGAACTGTTCACAGTATTTCAACAGCAATTGCATCAGTGCCAAATACAGATGTAGTATAACCTCCTTACCCGTAGTCGAGATACTCCTATTTATGCATCCAAGGATCTCATTAGCCTTTTTAGCCACAGTCTCAAACAGAGAGTTCAGCTGATTATCCATCACACCCCCCAAATCATGTTCAGAGTCACTGCTTCGTAGAATGGAGTACCCCATCCTATAAGCATGTCCTGCATTCTTTGTTCCTGGATATATGACTTTACATTTGTCCATATTAAAACACATGTTGCTTGCTTGCACTCAGCTTACCAAGCGATCCAGATCACTCTACCAATGACCTGTCCTCTTCATTATTTACTACTCCCCAAACTTTGTGTCATCAGAAAACTTTAATGATTTTATGTTTTCTCCAAGATCACTGATAAAAATATTAAATAGCTTAGGGCCAAGAACTGACCCCGTGGGACTCCACTAGAAACACACCTGCTCAGTGATGATTCCCTGCTTACAATTACATTTTGAAACCTGTCATTTAGCCAGTTTTTAATCCATTTAACGTGTATCATGTTAATTTTGTATTGTTCTAGGTTTTTAATTCAAATATCTTCTGTCACCAAAGCAAGTGCCTTACACAAGCATATTACATCAACACTAACACCAAAATGTAATCTCATAAAAGAAAGATATTAAGTTTGTATGACAGGATCTATTTTCCATATCCCATGTGTATTAAGCTCATGATGTCTCTGCCCTCAAAATTAGACAATGTGCAGGAAACTTACTGTAAACAAGAGACATTCAACCCCTATTAATTTGTAAACACAACTGGGCCTGACATTGTTGTATCCTTGACAATGTTGTAAATTATGGACTGTCTGGGTCAAGTGCATTTTTATGGAGGTGGATTTTAGTACACTTGGCATATGGGACGCTCCCTCATATGCCATTTGGCCAAGATGCAGCCCTGAAACTCAGGATGTGTGTGATGGTCTATACTATTATGTTCATTGCATTTACAAGACTATGATATATTTTGTACAAGGTACATGAGGCCTTATGAGGTATCATTTGAAACATCATAATCTGCTGAACATTATTGTCCTGGTAAAATATGTGTATCGACATTATACGTGAAGTTATAAGATTCTACTATGTATCCGTGCTGTAACATGCTCCAAGTTTAAGAAAAGCAGGCCCAAATCAGTTTCTCGGGAACCAAGGACAGACTAACACCCAGCCAGGTGTTAAAGAGCTATCACTTACTTAAGCAGCCATTCTTCAGCAATGGGAAGATGTGAGGGAGAAATTTACATTTCATTGCAGGGACAGTTGAACCCTCACCCCCCACAATAGACTACGTGTTGCCTACACCCCAGCTGGGGATAATCCTCAAACAGGGGATGGTGATACAAGAAGGAGAAGCAGTGATCTCCAATTCACCTCTCTCCTCCTCCATCTCTGTTCATGACATCAATGACTCTCAAAGAACTGAACTAAGGGAGGTCTCTCAGGATGAAAGGCGACCTAGCCTGTAAAATTTACTACAGCGTATGGTGAGACATTCTTTTGCTTTTAGTTTTGCTTGTTAAGTTAGGTATTAGCTGGTGTTTTACTCTTTTATTTTCTTTTTGCAACCAATCCTGACTTTTTATGCATCATCACTTGTAATCACTTAAAATTTATATTTTTGTAGTTAATGAACTTTTCTGATTGTTTTATCTTAAGCAGTATGTTTGGATTAGAGTGTGTGGGGAAACTCCATTTGGGATTTCAAGGCTGGTGCATTTATCATTTTCCTTTGATGAAATGACGGATTTACTGTGAACTTGTACTGTCCAGAAGAGTACTGAGCAGTACAAGACCCATTTCTGGGGGAACAAGGCTGGGACGAAAAAGCTTGCAGGTGTTGCCCTATATGTAATTCATGAGTGACTGGTCAGAGTGCTCACATTTGCATGCTGAAGGCTACGTGAGCAGGCCAAGAGAGGCCATTCTGACAGCAAAGCAGTGCGAAAGGCACCCCAGGCTAGAGAGTTAAGGGGACACTGCTGTTCAACAGTCCAGACTGAACCCTGCGGAATGTCACAGGGGGAAAGAAACACTTTTGATAAGCAGAAGATGGCTTGAAAATGTGAGTCAAATTATGACACCCCACAGCATTGGGCAAGTTTGGCAGCTGGACAGGCAAATGCTGCTCTATAGGGCAGGGCTGGGGGGATCCTGAACATGTCTGTTTAGTGCTCAGTGGAGTGCGCCCACTGGATCAGGCTCCCGGCTCCCGTAGTGTCCTGCCACAGCAAGCGCTGATACTAGTGTGAACCACTGGGTAGATTTTCAGCAGCTGTGTCGGCTGCAGCTGTTTCCAAGTCCTGACCAGAGCAGCTAGAGTTAGCATGCATGGTACCTGTTCTCAGTGGGCAAAACTGCCCCTTGGCTTACACTCAGTGCCACATCATAGACTCCAGCAGGGCTGCCCAGGTGAGTCTGGGCATGATATCAGCATGGCCCAGCCCTCATTTTCAATAAGCCCAGAAGGCTACATGTTCAAAAGTAACCACTAATTGTGGGTGCCTCCATTTCTAGGTGCCTGGCCTGAGTCACCCAGGGCCCTTTTTCCCTAAAATGCCAAGCACCCAGAACTCCAATTAAAACCACCCAGCGCTGAGGGGTTTCAGGCTGGGGACCCAAAAAATGAGGCTCCCAAGATCAGCAGCTTCCTTTGGCAATTTTGGCCTCAATTAATTCATCCATTTGTTCAGAAAAAGTGTGGAAAGAGAAGAAAGGCAGAAAGGAAGAATAACCCCAGGTCATGATTTTTCTGAGGAGAGAGGGTTTGTTTGTTTTTTCAGTTCACCTGATCTATCTATGTGGAACATAATAAATCTGAGAAGATAATAAATAAGCAGAGCAGGAAAAAAAATCCCTTTATAAACAGTCCCTAAAAAGCCTTCACCTCATTCAGTGCCGTAATGGGTGTATGGGTGATTCATAGAGGGCCAAGGATGAGTTGTGAACTCCACTGTCAAGCGAAAGTGGTTGTTCTTAGCACAATCCTGTTGTTTAGTATCTGGACAGGATTGTAGCAGTGAGATGGGCAAGAAGTAACCATTAGGAACTAACGGCTTCGCTCTTTCAATAGCCCCTTTTACATTTCTTTGGTGCTCTGTTTACACTACAGCAAAAAGCACTACCCACAGGAGTCAGGCAGGGATTCTCCCCTCCCATTGTATTCTGGGGTGGGGGTGGAGTCTGTGTGGGAGGTTTGATCTCTTTCCTCTGAAGCACCAGGGATTGCCTTGGCTCGAGATGGAATATTGGGCCAGGTGGGACAGGACATCTGAGGTGGTACCGAGCAGTCTCTCTCTCAAGTGTTTGGCTGGCTGGTTCTTGCCCACCTGCTCAGGGTCTAATTGATCGCCACATCTGGAGTTGGGAGGGAATTTTCCCTCAGGTCAGGTTGGCAGACACCTTGGAGGAGTTTCACCTTCCTCTGCAGAGTGTGGGTGCGGGTCACTTGCCAGGATTATCAGGGTATATCTCACTTACTCATTACCCTGATATTACAGTGGCCTTGGGCACTGGTGCACCTCAGTCCTTCCTATTCTCTGCCTGTGGCACATAACAGTCTAGTCTCCTGTGGGCTGTAATACTTTTGGTTGTTGGGTTTAACGTGTGGGTGTTTGGTGTTGGTGGCCTGTGATATACAGGAGGTCACACTAGAGGATCTGGCGGGGCCTTGTGGCTGTAAACTCTGTGAAATTCTCTGAGACACTAAAGCCAGACCAAGATGATCAATACGCTTACAAACAACATGCTTAGAGAAAACAGCAGACGCGCATCCAGAATCTGACATCAGGGAAATGCTGCAGCCCACTCTGAAAGGCCCCCTTGTGTCTTTGAAAATATATATTCCACTGGAACAACCATCCCCAAACTAAGAGGAATGTGCATTAAAATGAAAAAATGCTTTGTTGTCCCTTTTAGGGCACAGTTTGGGGGCAAAGCCTGAGTTACGGTGACATAGACAAGAGAAATAATGACTGACAGCTACAAATAAAACCCTTGCAAATGCCGTTGTGTTCTTCATACTTACTCACGATGAGTAAACTCCCCCAGGGTAGGGAATGCTTTCTACTCTGCCGAAGCAGGGAGCTCTGTAATCGCTCTGTAGCTGAAGCAGCACACACTCTTCCCCGTACTGTCCCAGAGCAGCCAGCTCTCTAGCTGTAGCACACACTCGCCCAAGGCAGGGAACTCTCTGATTGTAGCATGTTCTCTCTTCAGCTCTTTGCAGGCCAGACTCCACACAGGGAGCATTGAGGTTTCCAGTGCCAGGTTCCCAGCCCCTTTACAGTAGCCACAACGTCCTGCGAGATTGTCAAATGGTCACACGTTGAGCCTGCAACAAATTCAGCCAAATGTTCAGCTTTAAATACCACTGGTGATAAAGTCTGTTTCCTGTGACAGATGTTTTAAGTAGCTAATAAGACTATATGAGCAAGGCTGTCAATTCAGTGAATCTCCTCCTAAACTTTTAGTGCACTGATATTTTACAATTTAAATTCCTTTTTTTTTTTGAGAGAGAGAGAGAGAGGGAGAGATGGGCCTTGTAATACAATAATATGGACACATAAATCATGGGTCTTTGCTTAGTGTTTACTCAGTTTGTCTGAGGAAGGACTGGGTAAAACCTGAGTAACCTCAGGATCTGCCCCATAGTGACTGAATGTTCTCTAGTGGCTGTACTTTTTATATCAGAGGGGTAGCCATGTTAGTCTGGATCTGTAAAATTGGCAGAGTCCTGTGGCATCTTATAGTACTTCTGAGTACTGGACATTGCCTGTTGGATGCTACCCAGAATCCTTTATGAGAAGATGGGTAGGTTTTTGTTTGAATAGTTAGCAACAAGCCTGAAGGCTTCTATCTTTCCCTATAAATACCACCATGTGCGTAGACTATACAAGAGGCCCAGACTATAACAGGGGAATCCATGTTGCTAGCATACCAGGAAAAGGATGCGTGTCCAGGATATCTCCACCAACACACTGATCTGTGGCTATGTTTTCTGTAGCCCACCAGTTTAAGTTAGACACTCACCCTGCTCTAATACAGCACAGGGGCCCAGCTCCTGGATCTTAATTTTGGGGGGCGTTTGGAATCTTAACTCATCTCCAGATCTGAATCTCAGTGCCAGATAGAGGCACAACCACATACACGCATAGAGGATGTGATTGGGCTGAGAATGCGCTGGTACTGCAGCCACCTCTATGGGGCACAGCAAGAGCATGGCAAAGAGCGGGAGGAGGACTTGTACCCTTCATTCCCCTCACTCCCAGTGGCTGTGCCGAGGTGGCATATCTTTAGAAGGAGCTAAACCAAGAGCCTGGATCTAAACATCTAAACCAGTGTTTCTCAACCAGTAGGTTACCACCCTCCGGAGGGAGGAGGGGGTCCACAAAAGGCAATCAGGGGGTGTTGGAAGGCATCTAAAATTGTCCAACAAGCTAAAGCAAAGGAAATCTCATTCTCCGGCTCCCCACACATCCCCCTTTGCCCATCAAGTTCTCTGTCAGCTGCTCAAAACACACATACAAATAGATTAGATGGGCTTTGTTGGTATTGTTATCATGGATACATTTTTTACGCTGACTTTGATAGTAAATGTAAAGAGGAGCGTCATGAATCGTTTCAATGTCAAAGAAGGGGTTGCTGCCCTGGAAGGGTTGAGAAACACTGACCCGAGCATGAGCTGAACTTTGGAGCACCTTGGGCCAGTCTCTACAGCTTTTTCAACAGCGTGGGCCAGAGACACCCTGACTCAGAAGCAGAATCTCGCGGGATTGCGCTGTGCAGAGACAAAGGTAAAAATGTGAGACTGGTAAAGTGTCCAGTTATTAGCTCCCGCCTTGTGCCCCAAAATGATGCGCCATTGGTTAGTGGCCACTGAGATTCATGTCAGGGTTGGGAGCTAGGACAGTTTAAAAACTCCAATGTGCCAACTCAGGCGGGGTGACATAGACGCGAGTACAAGTCTCAAGTGCAGAAGCGACCGCGGGATTCCCAAGGTGAAGGTGGGTGGCACATATTTCCGAGGGAGTGCACATAGTCCTAGGCCTGGGGGAGACGCATCTTTGGACAAATACCTACCCACCACCCCACATCACCCCAGAGAGAGTCATTAATGCTGATGAGACTGGGGGCTGGCTACAGCCAGGAAGAGAGGTCCCAAAATAAGGTATCACATGGGCTGAGCAGGAAAAAGGATGGTAGCATTCAACAATCCTACAGGTCACAACTTCTCTTGACGGTCCTCAGCTGCGTAAGTCGACAAACATTCTTGTCACCAGGGAGAGGACAAAGACCCAAGGGGAGCTTCATACTTGATTAGAAGGAAAGGCATCAGAGTTAAGTAATGGGAAAGTCAGCAGAGACAAAGGCAGGAGGTCCTGCACTGAAGTGGTAGATTTTTGCCGATATGCCTGTACTAGGGGAGAGGGCATCAAAAGGTTGTAGCATTACCAAAAGGTGGTAGCAACTCTCTCTGCATTTAGAGAGGTGGTAACATGGTAGGTGGGCACCAAACACCGGTGTCAAATGACTCAGGAGCATCCACACAAATTACTGCAGGACACGCACTGCCAGGACACCTCCAAGAGTTAAGATAAAATCCTTAGGGAATTATATGACTTTGCCTTGATTTTGAAGACTAAACGTTGGCTAACCTCTGCATCACTCTGAGAAGGGGCTGGCTCTCAGATCTTTAGCTGGAACGAGGAAACAGCGGTGGTGTCTGAGTAGTCAATTTTACTAATGAGCTATTAGAAGTTGTTTCTGAGCTGTACGTTTTGCCCTCATTATAAGTTATAACCGTGTTCCCAGAAGCTAAGCTTTCTGCCTGTTGTAATGAGAAAGCTGGAGTGAAGCACAGTTTTAATGAGCTACAGTGTAGATGTAAAGTAAAATAACCAACATCTAAAAAATACCTCAAAGTGGAGTAACAGGAACAGGTAGTGGATTTAAAGCAACAGAGGAAAACGGGGGAAACTATTGTTTTCAAGTCACAGGCAGAACAAATAAGATCTACCCCCCAAAATCTAATGTGGATTCAATCTGGAAGGAATTTGAGGGGAGCAGGAGAGGATGCCCATAAACTAACAGCATCTGAGATTAGAGCAATGGGAGAAAACTCTTACAAATGAGAAAGGAAAGAGAGAATGGAACATTTCTTTTGTTCTAGCGTCAAATCCTTTTTATGAAAATTAAAAGGGCAGTTTTCACAGTTGGAGAAGAAAACTCTCCTGCCTCCCTCCCACCTACCCCCATTTTGACATCTGATGCCATCTTCACTTTGAAGTCAGCAAATTCATGCCTGAGGCCGAATTGGTGAAAATTCAACTAGTTTGCCTGGGGGAATTTTGCCATGAAAAGCAAGCAGGTTGTTCTGATGGAATTTCACCCAGATCAAACTGACGAATGACTGTGCTCCAGAGAAACCAGGTTCTTGTTAGACAATAGGAAAAAGCTCACTACTCTCTTTAGCGCTACGGAGCCCCATTCTCGCTCCGCAGTAGCTTTACACCGAACCTGTTCCATTGATGTTAATGGAGTTTCTTCTGATGTGCACCAGTGTGAGCTGAGAATCAGGCCCGCTGGTTAGGCCATCTTGGATTCAGGTACAGAGCACCTGAATGATCATTTCTGCACCCACCAAGGCTAGAAGTTTAGGCCCAAATCCACAGTGCTATTTAGGCTCTTAACTGCCATTGAAATCAATAGAAATTAGGAGTCTAACTACCTTTGTGGATCTGGGTCTTGCTGACATTGTATTCAGTGAATGTTAAAATGGGGCAGAAACTGATGGGGCCACAAGGAAATTCCAGCAGCAAACTGCCTCGGCCCCACCTCTGGCCATGACAGGGGATCACTCAGCTGCCACAGGTGTCCCTCAGGAGATTTTAGTCCTGGGATGATGATAAATGTCCATCCCTAGGCCTATCTCCTGGGATGTTTTATTCCCAGAGCCCCCTCACGCCTCCTTTGCTCTCCTTACACCAGCATAATAACTTCTCCGGGCTTGTCCAGGAGGGAGCCAACATGAAACAAGCTACTTTCCAGAGCCTTTGGCCAGCTGTGGCTGCCAATCCCAGAACCGCATCACAGTGCATTTCCCAGCTTTCAAACCATGCAGGATGCACCCCTCACTAGTAATCACTCAGCCGTTACATGGTAAATGGACCTGGAGTGGAATGGCCAACGTGATGTTACCATACGAGGGACGAGAATGCATGGCTCATGGACCCTGTTCCCGAGAACCGCCGGCGTTATCATGTGTTTTCCTTTTACTCATCGATATGTGGGAGTTAAAATTAAACAGCTCCAAGTTCTTTGCACAACGTGAAGCCTATGCTCTGCCTTCTGTGTCCAACCCTGGAAGGCTGTAGAGGGAGCAGATAACGAGAGAGAGGGCTGTTTATTACCAAATTGCTTGTGATTAGCAGTCAGCAGAACACCTTTGACAGCAAGGAAAGGTGCCTGGGTCTGTATGCCTGAGGGGTGTGTGAATGCGTGAAGGGTGTGTGTATGTGTGTATTATGTGTGTGTGTGTGTGTGTGTGTGTGTGTGTGCAGAGATGGGGGAGTGTGTTTGTGTCAAATTGGGGTGGGCAGCACATAGGGTGACCAGATGTCCTGATTTTATAGGGACAGTCCCGATTTTGGGGGCTTTTTCTTGTATAGGCTCCTATTACCCCCCACCCCCTGTCCCGATTTTTCACACTTGCTGTCTGGTCAACCTAGTAGCACATGACTGAGGGCTGTGTGTGCGGGCATGAGAGTGTGTGTGTGTGAGGGGTGTGGCTTTTGCACAAGAATGTGTGCATGCGTGTGTGGGTGTGCATGCCTGAGGGGTATGTATGTGGGTGAGTGTGTGTGCCTTTGACATGATGGAAGTGTGTGCGCATGTATACATGTGAGCGGAGTGTGTGCATGCAAATGAAAGTGTGTGCATGTGTGTTTGCGTGTCTATATACAAGGAGTATGTGTATGAGTGCATGTGAGTTGCATCTGTGCGTGTTTGTGTTGTGAGAGAGAGCAGAGGGGAAGGGAGGCTGGGCAATTGTGTTGCCCTTTGCCCCGGAGCAGTGTCCATATCTATCACCATTTCCATCAATTTTGGTGGCTTTCACAGCACGGTTTCGACACCGTGCCATGCCGTTCTGCAGAGCTCCCAGCAATAAGCTGTTAAAAGTGAAGGGGTTGGGGTGAGTGGGAATGTGTCTCCTAATTGATTAGCTCCATGAATCACAGAAATGCCAGCCTGTCAAAGAGTAAATCACTGGAGCTGTCTTTGATATCTCCTTCGGTCAAGGACAAACCATCCTACTGCCTATGTTGTCTTTCCGCGAATGCGTTTTCTCCCCTCTCTCTTGTAGCCTGTTGTGTTTTTTTGTTTGGTGCCAGCAGCCCTGCCACTTTGTGCTATGGTCCCTTCAGCGCTTACCTGCAAAGAAGGGCCAGTTTGGATTGGCTTGTTGATAAGAGATTGCCAAGGAATGCCTAGGTGCAACAGGAAGTGGTCCCTATGACTCTATCGGGGGCATTCTCCTCTGTGAGGGCCAGATTGCGGTAACCTTACCCATAGTGAATAGCACCTGGCTTCAATGGGATTATTCACAGCATAAAGTGCATTTGAGCCTGAGTATGGGTGTGGCCCTGTGGTAGCACTGATTTGGTGCTAGAGGTGGAAAACAGAAGTCCTGGTCAATTCAGTTAACTAAAAATCCACTGGCATTTCCCCCACATTTCCAGCACTAGTGGAGCTGCTTTGGCAGTAATGCAATGGTGGGAGATGGTAAGAAGCAGCTCAGTGAAGATGCAACTTCTCTCGTGGTATTTCAGCACCTCCACCAGAAGCAGTGTGAAAAAATGCTGCTTAACCAAACAAAAATAGTGTACCAAATTCTTTGGAATTCCAGGTTTGATTCAGTTCGAAGGTTCAGGGTGGTTATACATGAAGTTCTAACACTGCGCCTGTCCCTGGTGATAATGCTCTCCTAGGTTTGTATCTGCATGTGCCCTTATCAGGCCTTAGACCCATACATGGGAATAGTTGCTTTTCATTGGTTGCTAGCCAACAACGCCTGCCCTGCTCAGCTCTGACTTCTTGTGTAGGTAACACACCAAAGTGACGCTGCACATTGGCTTAGACGCCAAGTGTGGGCCCGGTCTGGAGACAGCCTGTTCGTAACTGTCACTCGCTTGGATGGGTTGTTTGTTTGATGCCGGGAGACGGCTCATCACTGGAATGCTGACTGCCAAGATTTTCTGCATGAAAACACTGCCTCCCGCCAGTGCGTGATGCGCTGATTGAGCCTCTTTCTACACCTCCAAAGAGCTGGCCCAAGAAGGAAATAATCACTGATATTTACAGGCTGCCCTTCTCAGAGGTCACCGCAAACACAGGCTGCTCTCTGTCCATTAGGCAATGCTTTGGGATCTCCCACTGACAGCTCCAGCTCCCGCCTCCTTCAACATTAACTCTTGGCAATGGGGCAAATGAAGAGGAAAAGCAACAAAACAAAACAAAAGAGAGACACTAGTTGAGGGTTAAAATCAAAATGAAAGCGATAGCTGAGAAAGATTAAAGACAAGAAACATCAAAGGAGGGATAGTGCTGTGGTGAAGGCACAGAACTGGCACTCAGGAGGCCCTTGTTTATTTTCTGATTCTGCCACAGGCTTCCTGTGGGATTTTAGGCAAGTTACTTAATCTCTCTGTGTCTCAGTTCCCACTCTGTAACTTGGGGATAATGACCTTACTGGAGCACAGTGATGACAAACTCTTTGAAGTGGGTATTAGACATGGTAAAAGAAATACTGGAGAAAGGAGATCAGACACATTGGTTTAGTGCCAGAACTCCCATTGCCTTCCCAGATATGTAGGCTATCAAGTATCCCTCCAGGACAGGCAGATGCTGCCTTTAAAAGATGAGCTGTCAAAGGACAGATGACCATTGGAGACTCTTTCTATGGCATAAAGCTAGTGAATTTTTAACTACTCAGATTAAAATTTAATCCACCAACCCATGTTTTTTATAAGTGCTGGCAAGTTAGACATTTCCTAGACATGGTTACTAATGGGTAAACACCACAAAAGGGGAAACATTTATTATTAGAAAAATGCAGCTGATGGCTTAAACCAGATACACTCCCATCTTTCCTGTATAACTTCTTCACTGAGAAACACTTGACGCGACAGTGTATACTTCTTTATCTTGGACTCGAGATCTTCGGAATCTTCTTTAGTGCTTTAGCACGCCTTTGAAGCTTCTATTTGCAACACTTACATGCAAAGGCGGTAATCGGTGCTGTATTGACTTTGCTATTTTCCTCCAGTTTGGAACAAAATGAATCCAGATCTACATTTCAGATGCTCTAAATGTGATTATCTGTTACTCTTCCTTGCACATTGTTCAGCCCCTTACATTCGATGAACTGGGGCATCGATCCACTAGTTCTGTGGTTTTAAAGCTTTTTTCTGGCGACCCAGTTGAAGAAAATTGTTGATGCCCATGACCCAACGGATCTGGGGATGAGGGGTTTGGGGTGTGGGAGGGACTCAGGGCTGGGGTGCAGGGGTGAGGGCTTCAGGGTGTGGGAGGGAGCTCTGGTTTGGGGTCAGGGCTCTGGGCTGAGGGTACAGGCTCTGAGGTGGGGCTGGGGATGAGGATTTTGAGGGGTTTGAGGTGCAGGAAGGGGATCTGGGTTTGTGGGGGCTCAGGGCTGGGGCAGGGGACTGGGGCACGGTCTTACCTTGGGCGGCTCGTGGTCGGCGGCTCAACTGGGGTGCTAAGGCAGGCTTCCTGCCTGTCCTGGCACCACTGACCACACTGTACCCCGGAAGCGGCCAGCAACAGGTCCGGCTCCTAGGTGGAGGCGCGCAAGTGGCTCCGCACGGCTCTCGCCCGCAGGCACCGCCCCCACAGCTCCCATTGGCTGGGAACCGGCCAACGGGAGTGCAGAGTCAGTGCACAGGGTGGAGGCAGCGCACGAAGCCCCATGGCCCCCCCGTCTAGGAGACAGACCCGCTGCTGGCCACTTCCGGGGCACAGCGCAGTGTTAGAACAGGGACCAACATGCCTTAGCCGGGCAGCACCACTGACGGGACTTTTAACGGCCCGGTCGGCAGTGCTGACCAGAGCCACCGCGACCCAGTGCCTGACATTCCGCGACCCGCCATTTGAAAACCACTGCACTAGTTCACTTGTGCCAAGTTGGCAAGCCACTGCTTATTTAACTCCTTATTTGCCATTCTGGGAATTGACCCATAGGCTGAACTCTCTGATACCAACTTTAGAATGCAGAACGTAATGGGTTCGGACTATATTACAACAGAGTTCTGTAACACTGGAGTAAAGCAGATATAGTACAATGGTGAATCAAGTCCAAAGTCTGTGGACGGCACAGTTCTAAATCTATGGATTGTACCAACAAAGCCCACATTACATGCATGGCAGGGGAAATCTGAACCTACCTTAAACTACTGAAAACAACAGACTGGATCAACAGCACAGAAGAAAGCAATGTCCTGGGACTTTACCAAATCATAAGTCACCTTCTATTTCAGGCTCTGGAGATACCTGAGTCATGTTCAAGTGAATTAGGTTCTCAATCGTATTTGGTATTTTGATGTGTAAATAGAGATGAGATGGATGGGAGGGAGAGTTCATTGTTTAGAATTTGTAATTTGTAAAAAAGAAAGGAAGGATGAAGGATTTCACGTGCCTCGAGTACCTGGTAATGGAACACAGTTTGCTTCTGTTATCTGATAGAACACTGGCCACTCTCAGGTTCCTATGAAACTACTTTTATCTTTATTTATCTTCAGTGCAATAAAAATAAAATGTGCAAGGAAAAATGCAACGTGAAATAAATGTTGCTGGTTTTCTTCAGCAGAGAAGGGGCTACTGGAAGGAAAAATTCTGAAGGCCCAAGCAACATGGAAAGGCATTAGTTCTTGCTGGGGAAATGCAGAGCCCTGGACTTCAGGACTTCAGGTAAGTGAATGACAGATAGATTTCCAAAGAGTTCATTTTAAAATGTAAATATAATTTGCTAGTTTTAAGTCTGCACATAAATTCCAGGTCAGATTTGGGATCTTAAATGGATTTATTTATTTTTAACAAAAGCTTGAACTTTAATCTCTAACAGTCGGATCAGTTCATCTGCGCAGGAGACAGCTATCTTGGAGGCCAGTCTTAGATGTGTGGAATGCACACTCTAAGGAACTAAGGCCCATCCTAAATCTCATCACCCTCTGCTTTCAAGTGTGAGGTGCACTTCTCCCACCTGCTTTCTCTAACATAAACACAGAGCAGCATGGACGTTTTTAAAAAAAGCAGCTCTCCAAACAAAACACTACACAGCACACACAATTCTCTCCCTGGGGACAGAGAACAAAGCCGTTCAGATACTACAGTGATGAGAGTGGTGTAATGACCTACATAGACTAGTGCGTTAAAGCACTATTGAACCAGAGACTGCAGATGTACAGATTCAAACAGGGAGGGTTGTTTGATCATGTCCAGCTGCAGCATGAGTTTGAATCCTAGTTCACTTGTTCCACTACCTATGCTGGCACGACAATGGGAACATTATAAACCGGGGGCAGGGCTGAGAACCAGGACCCCAAAACTCATTTTTTGCCCCTCCACAACCTCTAGATATCACCACCATTTTTATTCCAGAGTGCTTTGTGCGCCATCCCAGAATCCACTGACAGTTTTCTTCCAATCTCCCCACCTACTCGGTTCTGTAATGCTTAATCATCTATTCTCTTTCCATTCATTTTCATATATGGCTAAAAGCTGAAAGTATTTACATTCCATAAACCGTCTAACGGCACATTTAAAAATATATCAGAAAGCTGAAGGTATATGTCCTTATGACTCGCTCAGATTCCTCGAAGCCATGTATTCTGTAAACCTCATCAGCACGGCTAGTTATGCTGGGGAAAATTTTCTTTACAGCTCAACGGAGTAGAATCAAAGTTATTTTAAAAGAAAGCTTAGCCCATATACAACAGGTTTTTGTGCCTCCTTGGGGTCAGGCCCTGTAGGGTTCCAGAATCAGGGCCCTGGAGTTGCCTGTGGTAATGCAGGGATCCGGCTGCGCTACTCCCTATGACTTGGAGTGCTAAGAGCTCTGCACAAGGCTTGAAAAATTTAGTGAGGCTGCTGCTATGTAAAAATGATACAGTGTCCGTGAGCAGAACATCTGTCAGAAAAGCTGGCAGCTGGCAGAACCCAGAGTCAAGGAAAGGAAATCCTGGAGAGAAATGGGGCATAGCTCGCAAATACAGAGCTGCAGATGCCGAGCTGTGGGGGTGGGGGCTTGAGTGGCGGGAGGAAGAGAGAGCGGGGAGTCAGCTAGGGGTGTGGTTGTGAGGATTACTGACTAATTTACCTAGGAGCCAGAAGAGAAATGCCTAGCGGAACAATACATCTGGGGCAAGATCCAGTACTCCAAGGCAGGAGAGGAAAGGGGAATATAGATGGACGTTCACATCCTTTTTCTGTTTGTTCCAAAGCTTCTCAGTAATGTGATCCATACGTGGCTCTCTGATTATTTGGAGACGCTGGAGCTGCCTATTCTGATTCCCCTCACACAAATTTTACACCAGTTTAACTCCATTGCCTTCTGGGGAGTTACTCCTGATTTACACCTATGCCGTGCAATCAATCCCTGTATGCAACGCAGCCATGAGTGTACTGGGGACCCCGGTCACCACTGCGCTGCTCCAGTTCTCCATCAGAGTAAAGCCATTGAATTCAATGCAGAGCAGAGTAAAGCTGAAGCAATGCAGGAATGAATCCAGCTCTAGAAGTTTCTCCTGTGTGTTGAATTCAGCCAGAGTTTCTGAGGCAACCTCCAGGGGCTGGGGGCAAATTTATAACTTCCTGCCCTCAGCGGGGGAAGGCCAGGGACCAAAATTTTTCCTCTTTTCTCAGAGCATTAGAAAGAGTTAATCTGCAGTAGGTCTGTATCCTTTAAGTGTGTATGTGAAATAGAGACAGAGAATGGTGCAGTCACATACTTGCCCTGGACTCAGCTCCTTTGCATTCTCCCCCTCACACCCTTTGGAGGGTGTTTCAGGGACAGCCTGGGAGGCACTAATCTGCATGTATAATGTACATATGCACATTTTTATTTGCTCTCTCCAGCTGCAGGGAACTGGCTGGCAGCAGAAACCACCATGTGGTTCCCCTCAAAAGGTCCCTGCAAAGGGCTCTCAGTGCAGCTGTTTGACCTCACTTTATGTGCGCGCTACCTAGATGAGTAAACAAAATTCACTCTACCTGCTCCTTAGCCTGTGATATAGATTAGCAGCTGACACCACCGATTTGTACCTTGTCTACACACATGCACATCATTTGAAAGCTTATGATGTTTACTTTAAGATGAGCTATGATGTGGAACTGTCAAGTGGTGCAGTTACCATAGAAATGGGGATAAACAATGATACCAGCAACATGTTAAAATGACCACCTTGACATGTTTGCATTCGCTTCTGGTAGTTTAATGACTCAATTTATTATTTCAAGACCGAAAATTGGATTTCTTTGTGACCTCTAAGCATCACAACAGCAATCAGGGTAACACAAACGCTAGTAATACATTTTCACAGATATAATTGAAATGTAGTAGAGCTGGTGACGTTTCCAGTTAACATCATTATCATCATCTTGTTCATCACTCTGATCTCTGTCAAAAGCGTGTGGGTTACCAGAGTCTTCATTGCCTTGGCTTCTTCAAAACCTCTGCTGGTGACGGACTCTGTTACTTCACCACTGGAAAAGCCTCCAGCAAGAAGGAGTGTTTGGGTTGTGTGCATTTCTACATTGTCAGGTGCATTTTTAGCCATCTCTTCACAGAGAAATTTGACAAGTGACTGCCTGTTGCATGCCACGTTTAGAAACTTTTCCCATGGAGGCACAGGGGACCCACCAATCATCTGGTATTTCTGGCATCCAACCTTAGATCTTGTCCGACTCTGTCTTTCCGCAGTTTTCACAGGGTTCTTATTGCCATGTCTATCAAAGATTTTGATTACAGAATTAGCTTTGTCAAACCCTTTTAGGGCCTGCTTCAAGTACTCAGCAATCAATGTATCGAATGTGTGGAACTTGTCTGAAGACATCATTTGCATGACAGCCATGGCATCTCTGATGTACACTGTGGTTTCTTTGTTGCATGCTTTTAGTACATTGATTCGTTTAGCTTGAGCTTCCAGCTGATGCTCTAATTCAGCTTTGCCTGTCCTCATTATTCCATCAGCATGGATGAGAGACATAGGCACAGGTGCTATTGGTTGACTGTGACAGTCTACTCTATTATCGTCACCACTTTTTCAAGACTATGATACATTTTGTACAAAGTGTGCCCTGTGAGATAGCACTTGAAATGTCATAATGCTGAATATCATTATCCCGTTAAAATATGAGTAGCAACATTATATGTGAAGTTATAAGATTCTACTGTATGATTGTTACTGAAATATGTTGTAATTCTGGATAACACCCACAAACCAGTTTTTCAGAGACAAAGACACACTAGCACCCCAGACAGGTGTCAAAGGGCTGCCGTCAACTTAAGCCGCCATCCTCTAGCGGGGGAGAAGGTGTAAACAAGAAATTTACACTTCATCACAGGGATGATTCAAACCTCAGGTCCACAACGGACTGTGTGTCACCATGACTCAGCAAGGATGGTTCTAGCACAAGAAATTGAATGATAAAGTGGGAGGAAAACACTTGACTTCAACTCTCCTTCTCCCATCTCTCTGATCATGACATCAATGACTCTCAAAACTGAGCTAAGGGGGAGTGGTCATAGGCATCACCACTTGTAATCACTTAAAATCTACATTTCTATAGCTAATAAACGTATCTTATTGTTTTTATCTTAACCAGTGTGTTTGGATTAGAATGTGTGGGAAATTCCATGTGGGATTTCATTTCATTTTCCTTTGGTGAAATGACAGACTTCCTATGAGCTTGTACTGTCCAGAAGGGTACTGAGCAGTCCAAGACACATTTCTGGGGGAACAAGGCTGGGACTAGAGAACTTATGGGTGTTACCCTGTATGTAATTCATGAGCGACTGGTCAGAGTACTCATGTATTTGGCTGGGAGGGAATTTGCATGCTGAAGGCTGTGTGACCGGGCCAAGAGTGGCTGTTCTGACAGTGAAGCAGCGTGAAAGGCACCCCAAGCTGGAGAGTTAAGGGGACACTGCTGTTCAACAGTCCAGTTGGTACTCTAGGGGTTGTCACAGTGACTAAGAACAGTTGCCATTGAAACACCATCTCTGCACCTTGCTAAGGACAGGACTCTCCAGAAAACAATTTCTGGACTGATAGCTGCTGTGATTGTCCCTTCCTTGCCAGACTTCAGTTTGGTCTTCTTGGCCATATCAGCAAATCTTTTGATGCCAGATTTCTTGACTGGGCTGTAAGAAACTACATGTCCCATCAGAATCAAGTGCACGCCGCACACATCTCTCCATTTGTTCTTCACCAACACCTGTTATTTTCAACCGAGACTCCTGTACATCTGATGTTACAAACAGGCCAATAGGTTTGTTGATAAGCATCTCTGGATGTGACTGAGTGTTGAATAGGTTTGTCATATGGTTGATGACATGGTTGGTAAAAACTACAACGTGCGCTTCCTCCCCCTTCAGGGCAGAGGTGAGGACTTGTTTGTGGACTATGTCTTCACTACTTCTTGTCAGGCCACTTTTTTTTCCTCTCATGGCTTTTGGCTATTCACAATATGAAGTTGTGTATCGTCATCTCTAACGCTAATACTGACCTGTGCATAAGTGTCACTGAATTAAAAAGCTCGTTTCTAGACTATTTCAAAGGCTAGTCCTGCATGTCAAGGCAATTGCCCATTAAAACTTTCTACCAGGCAGACGTTGGATGCTACATTGGATGTACAAAAGGTTAGAAATGGAGAAGCATGACCAGGGCTTAATTTGTAATGAAAGAGGTTCATTGGCTAAATGGCTAAAGCCATTTTGTTACATTCAGAACGGATGCAGCAAGCCCAGAGGTGCCAGGGCTCTGAACTGCCAGGCCTAGAGGTGCCAGGGCTCTGAACTGCCAAGCCTAGAGGTGCCAGGGTTCAAGCCTGACATGAATTAAGCACTGAGCATTCTATTAGGAATTCATGTACATTTATATCTACCCACTATTCAGTGCAAACGATGGGTACATAATCTACTGGCACTGTAACAGGGTGGCACCCACCTCCCGTGAGACTCCTGGCCGGGTGTGTGTCTGCACCTCTCTCAGAGGTAGGTGACCTCTGTCCGTGGTTTCTCAGGCGGGTTTGCAGTAACTCAGCCCCTGGCCGAGTCACACACACACTGTCTGTACGTGAAACAAACCAGACCCCTTCTAGGGCACACAGTCCAATTGGGACCTATCCCAGTACCCCTCCATTGGTATCTTTGTAGCCCTCCCTGGACTCAGTCTTTAAATAGTCCAGGCCCTGGTACGGGGCCGTACGCCCAAAGCTTCTCCTGTGGAGACTCTTCACCCTTTCTGTGTGTTATACATCCTCCTCTGTCCACGCTGGATGTGAGTCTGTTACAGTCCCCATCTCTTTAGTTCAAGCTGGAGAAACTTGTGCCTTTACCTTTGGAGGTCGCTGCTCAAATCCCTAGTACTGGCTGTCAAATAAAGTGGAGTCTGTAACAGACTCACATTATCTGTGAATGGGGGATGTGGAACACCCTGGCCAGTCATTTCCAGCAATGGAGGCCCACCGCAGTTCAGATTCCAGATGAGCACCTGCATATGTGCTGGCAAGCATCAGGGATTGAACCGGTGACCTTCAGAGCTCAAAGTATGAGCGTATACTGCCCCAAGTTACAGAGCCTGGCTTTTTAGTTCAGTCCTCAGTGTCTGCCAAGAAAGTAGGCATCACGTAGCCACAATGTGCTCTGAATACATTGCTAGCACAAATTTGGGTCTGCAGCTTTAGAGACCTCTTTTTAAAAATGTAGACCTTAAAATATATTGAGCCAAAGTCAGAGCTGATGTAAGTAGACAATTCCATTGAAGTAAGTAGAGTTGCATCATTTATGTGATATCTGGATTTGGCCCAGGTTGAAATATATGCCACATTTTGCTATTAGGGTCCAAAGTTTCAGCAATCTTCAAGTTGATCTTGGATTTTGCATGCCTACTTTTGAATGTGAAACTGAATTCATCTGCAAAAGAGAATACCTGCCCACGTAATACCCATGAAATGCCCAACAGAGCATGTGAATCAGGCAGTTGGGTGCCCAGCTTATCTGTCTGTGTGTAGTATGAGTTTGGAGTGCACAGATGGGCATGTGTTCAAATCCAGTCACATCCCTCTGAAAAAGTGGATTGCAGCTTCCTGGAATGGGGTTGAAAATTTGGTCCAGAGGTAGATTAATTTTCAACTAGGCATCTAACCAGCCTATGTATGTATGTGTACACAGAAATGTGCACACATACATACTTGAGGCTGCATTTTCAAGTGCAAATACCTGCTAAAAATTCTTACATGCCAGCACCCTTTAAATGATCTAACACAGCAGTTCTCAACCAGGGGTATGTGTACCCCTGTGGGTACGCAGAGGTCTTCCAGGGGGAACACATCAATTCATCTAGATAGTAGCCTAGTTTTACAACAGGCTACATAAAAAGCACTAGCGACGTCAGTACAAACTAAAATTTCATACAGGTAATGACTTGCTTATACAGCTCTATAGAATATATGCTGAAATATAAGTATGATATTTATATTCCAATCAATTTATTTTATAATTATATGGTAAACATGAGAAAGCCAGCAATTTTTCAGTAACAGTGTGCTGGGACACTTTTGTATTTTTATGTCTGATTTTGTAAGCAAGCTGTTTTTCAGTGAGATGAAACTTGGGGTACACCAGACAAATCAGACTCCTTAAAGGGGTGCAGTCATCTGGAAAGGTTGAGAGCCACTGATCTAACAACTGCGTGGTCCCAAGTGTGCGAGGTGGTACCTGAAAAACCCATTGGACTCTAGAGTGTCAAGCTGCTTAAAGGGCTTGCACAGGTGTTTACATCTGTAAAGCCGGGGCACACATATGTAGGTGTAATTTTGCAGACAAACACGGGCAAAAACTTTGAAAAGTTACTCCTGACCGTCTTTCATGAATGAGCTCTGCCCTACTATCGGGTTTAAATGGTATGACCTCCACTGGCCGGCTTGATAGTATTTAAAATACATCTGGTTCTACAGTATGTGTGTGTGAGTGACAGTGTGTTTGCATGTGTGGGTATAAATATTACAAGCACGGGGGTGAGAATACATGTGGCCCTCTAAATGAGGTTATATATACACACAGCTGCTGCGCTGTCAGTAAATGTAACACACCCACATGTCTACCAAGAGTGTGAAAGTCAAAGCGATGTGTAGAGTGAGAGAGCACATATGTTTGATAAACTGCATAGCACATGGCGTCTGTAGGAATTACATGCAGTTAGCCAAATCCTGGTCCCACTGAGGTCAACTGGAGCTTTGCCATTGACTTCAATGGGATCAGGATTTGACGTGTTATATTTCCTGCGTTTCCTCTGGACTAGCCAGATCCTGCTACTGAAAAGGCAAAAGATCGCCCTCCCACCACATTACCAGAGAGTCCCAGCCCTTCTCTGCTCACCGAGTCCTCAGCCACGCAGAGCTGAGATAACCAGGGAATGTCCCAGAGAACAGAGGATGGCCTGACCCAAGTGCTAGACCTCCCACAGATTCTCTGCTGGAGCAGGTGGCCAGGCCTCACAAAGGAAGTAGAGCTGTGTTAGGAGCAGACCCTGACTCTGAGTGCCTCCCTCTGGATGTAGAGACCGAGTGTGTGCCAGACACTAGGAACTGTGGAGTATCAACCTTCCCAACAAAAGTGCATCCCTTGTGTGACTGAAAGGGAGACGTGTTGACAATATGTCGGCCAGATCCATAGACTGCCACGCAGCCGCAGCCTAGTCACTTTAGCAGCTGGCTGCGCCGATTGCCTCCTCGGGGAAGTTCTGCGGTGATTGTCAGAATTCCTCTTGGATGACAGCACACGACGGATTCAGGGTTTCATTACGTGGCGAAAGGAGAGACGTGAAATGAGATGGGTTGGAGGCAGGAAGGCTTCAGGCAGGAGGCAGGATTTGTTTGGCCAGTGGGATGGATTAGAGGGTATTGAGAGAACCGTTGTGTTGCTGCCTGCTGCAGAAGATGCCCTTGTGTTCATAGCAGTACAGGTGCTCACTGTTTGGGCTCACAAGATCAGGCTGAACCGCAACAGCAGCCTTTCACAGAGGGGTGTCTCGCCAAGAGGTCTCTTTCAGCCTGCAGCGGCTGTGTGAACCTCTGCTCAGTTCAGATAAGGACCCAAGCATTCCAATGAACCTTTCTGAACCTTCTCCAAACTCTCTGAACCTTGCAAGATTACAGAACGGGGCTGGAAGGCTCATGAGAAACAGGGATTCCTGCATGCTTCCTGCTTCCAGGTGCTGGCTCTCTCACGGTGGCACTGTTATGATGAAAGGTGCAACTGCCCGGCCCATCAGAGGTCACTGATGTATAAGCACCCAGGTTGGAATTCTCCACAGAAAGAACAAAAGATGTGGTGCAGTGACCCAGCCCAGAGTGTCACTCAGGGGGCTGTGTGGATTTGTCTGGCCACCCCAACTTTTCTCAGGTTCCTTTGTGTTGTGAAGCAGCTGCACAAAAGTAGATAATGCTCCTGCTCACCTTTGAAGGCCACGTGGTCCCAGGTGAGGAGCTTTGAGCAGGACAGGTTTCCCAAAGTATAAAGCTGAGGGGCTGGGATACGATGAGGAGAGCAGTGAGATTGGGATGAGCGTCCAAGAGGAGCCAGGACCAAGGCAGCTGCTTCTTAGCAACAGGGCAGCGGTTACTGCAAGAAGGGAGTTGCCTGCATGCTGTTTGTCACTACCTCCATCCAAAGGAACAGACCTGGTGCACAGTTTTGTGTATAAACAACACAACATGCACTAAGAAAATACTTAACATGCACTAAGACAATACTTAACCCTGCACACCACAGTCCTTATGCAAATGGCAAACTGACCCACGAGGCCCCAACATCCTCCACCATTCAGCCAACGGTCAAGAGCATGATGGTGAATCTTACCCAGACCATTGCCCCAGAGCAACATGAAACTGACTAATTGCATCTTTGTTTCAGTCATTCAGATGATCAGGACAGGGTTTGGGTGTTTAGTCTGAGTTTTGGGAGAAGGTCCCAGTCAGGCTGAGTTTGCGCTCTGGGGTTTGGTACAAGTTTAGGGTGTACATTTAGTTGGCTTTTAGTCTATCCAAAGTAATTCTTCCATCCGTAGTTGAAACGGGGCAGGAAGGAGAGAGAGCTGGGGAATGGGCGTCTCTTCATCTAGCAGATCAACAGAACGCCGCATATGAAAGGTCCGTTTGGGTTCTGGGAGCAGAGTGGGCAGGGGAACAGTTATACGAAAGGGCAGAGGTTAGGCTTCCAGTTTTTGCCATGGAGCAAGCACCACGGACCAGCACCCCCATACTAATGATGTGACTGTATAGCAGAGAGCATTGGTTGGGGGATGGCAGCTCAGAATGACAAGCCTATAGGCTGACCTGTGCCTTAGTGCTGGGTAAACGGACGCACGCCCCTCCACATCCCCTGGCCCCAGCAGGGCAAGAGAGAGCTCACGCTTGGATTCCCCGAAGTGGGGTTTGAACAGTTGGTGGGGAAGAAATGGCTATTTAAACAGAACATGGCACACCGCAGGCAGTTCAGAGACGCCGAGATAACCACTTCCCTCAGCTGCTTCCAGGTACGCGGCTCTGCCTCCTCGCCCTCCACACAGCTCTCAAGACGTGTGGTTAACTCAGCAGGATGGCCTGGCCTGCCACGGCCTGCTTGATTATTATCCATACAGGTATTTTGAAAGCTACTTAAAATGCCCATGATTGTGTGTGCGCTAACAGGCAATTTACCAGTGGGGGGAGCTGCGTTGCACTCTGCAGGACTGCGGTATCGTGAGAAGCTGTTGGTGTGTGAGTGAGGGAACACGTATGTTTGCATCTGTCTCGCTCTTTCGCTTGCCTCTGTCTTTTCCTGGTTTCTCCCCTGACCCCTGTTAAAAACCTGACGCAAACCAAGGAAGAAATGCTCAGGAAAGCAGATATGAGGCTAAGCCTTTCTTCCCCCAGCCCTGTGTGGACACATCAGGCTAAATTCTCCTCTCATTTACACCAATGCCACCCCTGGACTCTCCACCAGCCTGACTGAAGGGAGAATTTGTCTCTGGGTGGACTCTGTGGTTGCCATTATAATCTGGTTGATGTTGAAATTTAGGGCCTTTTTTTCTGCACTGCTTCCAGTCTGGCTTCAGCCTGAGGGAGTGGATGGATTCATAGCTGTTAAAGCCAGAATAGACCATTACGATCACCCTGTCTGACCTCTTGCGTCACACAGGCTACGGACCCTCACTCAGTAATTTTTGCACCAACCCCGTAACTTCTGTTTGAGCTACAGGACGAGGGGGCTGGGGAGACAGAGGAAGGCTTATTTGTGCCATCAGCGGAGTTCCTAGTGTAAGTAAGAGGAGGATCTGGCCCACAGAACATCTCACTTATTGTGCTGAATGAATTCAGCAGGGACCAAGTTATTCCCCCCACCCCCGGTCCTGTCTCATGATCTGTGCATGGTATGGAACACAGAGGGGGAGGTGCGTGAGGGAATCTGGCATTGCCAATTCTCAGTGGCTAAGTGGCAGGGTTTAGTCTCCAGGACTGTGTCAGCTTGGCACCATCCACTACCAGCCACTGAATTAGCTGAAAAATTTTAAAAGACTCCTGCCAGAGCATGCTGCTGGCGTGATGTGCCTGTGTGAGTTATAGCCAGGGCCTTAATGTCATTATTTCTATGAAAATTCCCTTGGATTTTTCACATGTGCACCATATATATACTAATCAAAGGGCCTCTGCTGGCAGCTCCTGCCTCTTTGATGCAGGCACCTTTCGCTTTGGTTTTACTCTCCTGTCATGCACTTAGCTGCCAAGCATACAGGCCGTGCTAGTGCATACTCCCCACAGCCCTTCAGACTGGATATTAATCTGCTCTGTTGTGTATTACTTGGGTTTTCTTCAGTAGGAAGTGTACTGGGAGTGCTGCGGAGGATGAAAGGTGGCATCGAGCACAGCGATTCCTGCAGCTGGCAAAGCATTGGGAGGGACAGGCTCTGCACTCGACTCCATCTGTTTGCCTGAGACGGGGGTGAGGCACGACACATGGAAATGGGCCTGACCGCTCGTCCTGTGGATGGGAGAATCAGGTGTAAAACACCATCCTGGAAGATCTGCACAGGAAACATTGGCATATGTGCGGAAAGGAACGATGGTTTGCCACGTGCATTGCCACGTGGGGGATAAACCCCTCGAAGTTCATAATGGGGGTGGGGGAGGGTTCAACATGTTCTCCATAAGCAGCTGTGTTGAACTTTACGCAAAATTGCAGACTTTTCCTCACCTGATTATTTTTCAGCTTCTGAAACAAACAGGGGACTTCTGACTCCAATTCCACAAATCTCAAATCACTAGTCCTCATGCGGCCCTTGTGGTCATTTGAGTGTGAGACCCCTGTACTACACCTACTATTCCCGATCAATTATTATAACAATGCCCATCTCTTGGATAACATTTTTTTCATCCATAAATCTCAAAGTGCTCATCCATGCAAGGCAAATATTGTCTTCGTTTTATAGATGGGGAAAATCAAAGCACAGAGAGGTGAAGTGCCTTGCCCAAGACTAGCCAGCAGGCTAATGTCAGAGCCAGGAATAGAATCTATCCAGCACTGTGCCCTATTGTAGTGCATCTCACTACATCTATATACCTACCTACTTGTCTACTACATCTATCGTGAAATATATGATGCAGCTAAAGTCTCTCTCTCTCTCTCTCTCTCTGATATTTCCATACTTCTCATCACTGCGATATCTAAGAGCTGAACATGTTGATTTGAATCTGCATAAAGATGTTAACAGAATACTCCACTCGGTCTCCCTAGATGCCTGGAAGCTCTGCTATTTTTGTTTGCTTGTAAATTCTTCAGATTTTTTTTTAAATTGGGTGCAAACTGCAAACTTTAGTCCCTCATCTGGATTTTGAAACTCCCAACGTTTGGAGCAGTCCACCTTTGAGGTTCCAGTTTGGAATATTCTTAAGATTAGGGGCAAATACAAACTTTGGTTCCAGATCCAAGTTTAGATTCTGACCCTGCTCCCATCCCCTCCAGAAATAGCTTGTCTCTATTTTTATTTCAGAGCCTTGTTGGTCCCATCTCTATTGCAGAGCAATCAGGTTTATGTTTAAAATCTGGAGGAGGGGGAATGGATTTTAGGCTGCAACTTGAGCATGACCTTTATCATCCAGCATCAATCTTGCTGATGGAGAAAGGGAATTCTTATCGCTGAATGCTAAACCCTTTAAAAATAGGATTTATAATGGCAGCAGGTTCATTTATAGCAGCTTCATTATGACCAGGATAGTATGTATCATGGGACAAAGAAGAACAAGAGAAAAAGAAAAGAAAGGAAGTTATAGTACACAAGACATTTCTCTCTGAAGTTCTTCCCTCAGCAAACCCAATTATTGATCTTGTCCTCCTGAAGGACATCAAGTGACTAGCAAAATATAAAGGGATGGGAGAGAAGATGCCAGAAGAAGGACTTGTGATACTCAAGATTCTCCCTGGGGGGTCAGGGGATAGGAGAGCAAAGGTAACACAGATGCCAGATCATTGTCTCAGCTGGTTTGCAGATGAATTATATGTACCAGAATCTTTACTCTCCAAGGCGTTGTGTACTATTTATCGAGTGTTACTTGATTTAAGCAGGGCAAACAAGTAGTAGACTAGCATGTTGGCCCTTTCACCTCTTTAGCCCCCGATTTAATTTAGAGTTGGGTAAAGAGCTTATCGGAAGATGTATCTCCACCTGACTCTGCGAGGTTAATCCAAACATAAGTGTCCAGTCCACGGGGGGTAGGTGTGAATTCAAGAGACATGCCCTTGTGGTGGGGAAGTATCACACTATTATGTCTCATCAGCATGTCTTGCTGTTCCGGAAGAATTGCTGCCCAGTGCAGATGAGGGTGGGATCCTTGGACATGGTCCCCCACATTTGGGAGGGAGTAGCAAGTAGCGTGGCACAAAGCTGATCACTGCCTGCTGGCCATCGGCTGCCAGAGCAGAACCCAGAGAGGAGGAGAGGCACCATGTGTCCAAGGTAACCACTTCAGACTCTGGGATCATGGCTCAAGGTTTAGAGGGGGAGGTTTAGGTTGGATATTAGGAAAAACTTTTTCACTAGTAGGGTGGTGAAGCACTGGAATGGGTTACCTAGGGAGGTGGAGGAATCTCCTTCCTTAGAGGTTTTTAAGGTCAGGCTTGACAAAGCCCTGGCTGGGATGATCTAGTTGGGGTTGGTCCTGCTTTGAGCAGGGGGTTGGACTAGATGACCTCCTGAGGTCCCTTCCAACCCTGAGATTCTATGATTCTATGATTCTAAGGTTAGGGTTACACGAGGCAAAAGAACAGAGGGGAGGAGAGCTGCTGGCAGCTATGAGTTTATGACTTGGGTGGCATGCCCAGCGCACACACTGATAGCTGTCAGAACTTTGTGTGTGAGGGCTAGGTGGAGCTGGGTACAGTACATTCCTAATCCTGTTCATGTTCTGAGACCCTTGGACAGATCCTCAGCTGGTGGAAACTGGCAGAGCTCCACTGACTGCAAGGACCTGCTGTAATAAGAGCTCGAGGAGAAGACTGGCTTTCCCTTGAATCCGGTGCTTTCATCCCTGGAGCCTGGACTCTTCAGATCATGCATCACAAAGTTGCATCATCACATCAAGTGGTGCAGCGCAATCCTGTATCTGAACCCCAGCCCAACTGCAACTGGGCTCCCCGCACAGCAATTTCAAACCCATTTGGGTCCCGAGTAAATAGGAGTTTGGCCATCTCATCTCGGACCTTTGTCACATTTTCCAAACTGTGCCATGATCTGGCAGGGTTCACAGTCTCTGCAGAAGGATAACGAGGGAAGGCTGGGCTGGTGAGGTGCCCTGGCAGAGCTGCATGGGGAAGCCACAATAGTCAGTACGGGGCATTATTATTCTCTTTTTAATCAGCACGTTAATCAGCACGCGCAGAAATGAAATCATAAAAGAGTCCAAATAAGGAAACAAACATCCAGTCTCCTCCCGTTACACTCATCCTCCCAGTTCCCTGTTGGTTCCTTGGCTTATTTGTGCTCATCCTCAGTGTCTCGTATTGTACCAGTTCTAGGTGATTTCCAGACTGTTTTCTTGCATTTCAGTTAGATACAGTGAACTAAAACGGAAATGCAATATAATGGTCATGTTCAAACCTCAGTAATAGCTGTGAGATGCCCTTTACTCCCACCAAGAGAGTGGGAAGGAAGCCCCCTGCAGTTTAAAAATGTATTCACCTTCTAGTGCCACCCAGTCCTTAGGCCCTTTCTCATTGGCTAGTCAGAACTGTGGGGCTCCAGCCAAATACAGATAGCTGGGAGATTTGACTGGATGAAATCCATTATTTCCTCCTTTCTGAGGCAGAGAGCGCAACCTGCGTGTAGTCAGCAGGCACTGACAGACTGATACACGGGTTGGCAAACAAAGCAGCCGTGATGAGCTTTAACAGTTTACCAGGCTGAAGGCAGCAGTGCCCTAGGTTAGAAGCAAATTGGTTTAAGTACGAATTGTTTCATCTCTGAGTACAGCATCGGTGTGCTGCAAGGTCGCAGGTTGCTCCAGCTGTTGGGCCATTAGCCGAGGAAGTAAGTGGAGGAAACAAACCAATCTCCATTATGGCAATAAACTACTGAGAAATAGAGATCGCAGACCTTAAGGGCACATTGCGTTGAACAACAGGCAACAGGAGAGGAGCGGCACATCCGCAGGATAAATAGGAACGATTCCAGGGCGCACACTAAAGGATGGCTATGGAGGGGCATCAGGCGCCATGTGGGTGACTATGATAACCATACCGATCCCAACATCAACGGAACATCAAGAAGAGAACCCTCAGTTGTATAGTTCTCCTCCATGGCTTGGAATTCCAGCGTACAGACATGTAGGTACCACCGTGATGAGAGCAGGATAAGAACCGGAATGGAACGAGTAGATGTCAATGGTCCTGACTGCTTTTGGTGTCTCTCAGCGTCATGACATTTCATTGCAAGGTTGTGATACAGAGTCGTCCTGCGACGCTGTGTGAATATGGGATTCAATGGCCTGACGAGGTGAGGTGCTTCCCCACGGCACACTGACAGCGCATGAAGCTGTGATGGTGCCAAAGTCACAACATTGTGCTTTGTCACGTGAGCCACACAGAAATACATGGCTCCTCCAGTTGCTACGCTCACTTAAAGAGCCACTGGAATTTGATTTACATCAAGCACGCTTTAAGATTGCCAATCAGTAGCCGAAGCTGTATCATTAGCTAGCTCACATTCCTGCAGTGCTTTTCACCCTGAAACATCCCACGGCAATTTCTTGCCTGCATATATGTAGGGATTATTAAGCTTCCATTGAAATGCAGCCACCTCTGGGGTGTGATGTACACAGCATCTGTGGAACAGGGGATAGTAACATTAAAAACAGGCGTAATGCCTTAGTGTGGCTTTAGCTGATTGATTTTGCTCACTGCAGGTTCTGGTCCTGGAGGAGATCAAAACGTGTATTATAAATTATCCAGGCCCAAATTCTACAAGTTGTACTGATGCATTTCTTTTGGGCGGGAGTGGGGCATCTTCAGGACCCTGCATGTTCGTTTCTCCACTCCAGGCCATATTTCCCAGACCTATTTTGTTCCTAATGTCCCTTACGAGGCCAGCGCAAGGTACAAAGCATATTGGCTTTTTACCAATAATCATGGGCATGCTGTGTCCACATTGACCCCATCCCATACTCATCCAGGGAGCAAGGGATAAGCTCAAGGAGTCCAGCTCTTGTAGCTCAAGATGATGGTAGCTAGAGCTCCACTCTTGATTATGTATTGATAATACTTTTAACATGCCTGCCACAAGGTCATAAAATAATCATAAAAGCACCACCAACTAAAGCCCAGTCTCAGTGGGCCAACCCCACTCCTGGTGGAAGTCCATTGATTCCAAGAGAGTTACAGCAGGTTTGAATTTGGCCTCCTGTTCTACAATACCCAGTTAATTTAGTGCTTTCCAAAATAAGGATCAATAAAGAAAAAACCCCACTCAGGGCTGGTCTACACTAACCCCCCAATTCGAACTAAGATACGCAACTTCAGCTACATGAATAACGTAGCTGAAGTCGAACTATCTTAGTTCGAATGAAAAAGCACTTACCCGGGGTCCACACGCGGCGCGCAGGCTCCCCCGTCGACTCCGCGTGCTCCGTTTGTCGAGCAGGATTACCAGCGTCGACGGGGGAGCGCTTCCTGGTTTGATTTATCGCGTCTAGACAAGACGCGATAAATCGAACCCAGAAGATCGATTGGACTCCTCCAACAGGACGCGTGAGTATAGACGTACCCTCAGTTTATTCAGCAGAGAAAGAGCTACAACAGGAAGGATAATGTCTCCTTATTTTATAATACCTCTGGCAATAACACATCAAAATTGTTATGAAGCAATGATTATATCAGAAGCACCAAGCAAAGAAACAACCTCCGCAAAACTCACTTTTACGTATATCCCCTTACATGAAAGAGAAATCAATCCATTCTCACAAATAATATACACAAACCCTTGAACAGCTCAAAATTCAATACACTTATTAGGATGTCACTGGAGCAGTGTGAATAAAAACCCAGGAAGAAGAAGTGATTTCGACTCTATCATTTGCAAGATTCCCAGGTGAGATTGTCAAAGCTGAGTTCGTGCCCGTGTTGCTTGGATCTTAAAGACACCAGGGGAGTTTCCATAAGCATAGGGACTGGACTCAGTGTTTTGGGGCATACCTTCTCTCACTGTTGTGCTGTGAGTTTGTTGGCTGCTAACCATCCTCCACCTCAGAGGCAACTGCATTTCTGTAGGGGGTAGGAGAGGATTATATAATAGTTTATGTATGAAGCCTTTTGGATGAAAGGTGCTAACTATATATTTGGTGTTAATTATTTATTACATTTTGCAGTGGATCTAATATACTTTGTTGGCCGACAAGGTCAGGAGAGAGAGAGAAACTCCTTTATTTCTGATGACTTATTTCCTACGAGAGAGAAGCCCCTCCTTTGTCTCTGATGAGTTTATTCCCTATGAACTATACACTGAATTATCATTTTGTCCCATCTTAGTCAGACAGTGTTGTTAACCCTAATCTGAGACCTTTCTTCAGCACGTAGAGAATGTAAACTTCAGCCTTCTTCTCCATCAATTTCTTTTTCCGGTTGCATGTATTTTTGTTGGAAGGATTGAGTAGCTCTTTGCTACATCTGAAATGAGGTGAATTCTTAATCTCCCTTGGAAAATAGTCATCCTGCTCTGCTTCATTTTAGAGATACCCAACTCCTTTTGCGAGGCAGTTACTAGTGTCATAATCACAGCTGGTGCACTTTTTCCTGTGACCCGGTGGCCTCCACTCTATTCATGTCAAATCTTTAGCTATCGCTTAGAATCCAGTTGGCTCTGCTGACCTGAATACAAGACTCAATTTCAAGGCCTTTCTCAGCATTTTATTTGCAAAAAGTACCAATAAAATAAAGTCCCTCCAGTTTAAATAAGGAGATTGGGTCCACTTAACTTGTTACTTGTAGTTCCTGATTTTCACAAGGAGGCCTCCACTTGGGTACGCACAGCTTTGTGTTTACACTGGCACCCGCCTGCACAACTGAGAGGGTCTTCACTCGAAAAGTCCTTCTGTTGCAATCGGTTTTGCATGGGCACATTCCAGCAGCTGTGCATACCAGCCTTGGACCTCAACACCCTGTGCATATATAATAGAGGAGAGTGTGCAAAAGGGGTGTTCAGCCCATGCTCACAGGCTGAAGGTGGGCTGTAAATCAGTCCAGCTATTCAAGTGCACCTGAGCTCTGCTTGGTACATCTAAGGAGGGTGAGAGGGCATAGCAGCCTTTCTGCCCTGATCTGACGGCAGATGAGAGTTGTTGCCACTGTTCTAATTTGAGCCATGCAGAACAGCTGCTTCAAAAAGCCCTCTGTCCCTGGAATGCTCAAGGGGTGGGGCCAGGAGCATGTGGCATCCAGCCGAGCATGCCAGTTTTACACCAGCCAGGGTTTTCCCTACACAAGGTGATTCCCCAGCTGCCCTGCTGTAGTAGCTCTGTCTCCTTCGCAGTGCGTGAACAACACCAAGAGGCCTGAGCCCCAGATGCCGTTTCCCAATTATTGGTGTGTAAGGAAAGATTTTTAAACCCAGACCTCTTGTTCTCAGTGCTGGACATTTGCAGGCACAAGCGCGACGGACCTCGTGTAGCGGCCTGACTCCCCCGCTACCCGGGTGCTATTGTGTGAATGACGTTGGCTATCCCCACAACTAAATGCTAGCGCAGAATTACAGCTGCCATTACTTACACCCGCAACACTGGGGGTGCAAAAAGGGACACAAGAGAAAGAGAGATCTTTCATTACACCCCCCTGCTTTCCCCCTCCCCCACCACAGCATTGCCTGCGAGGAATTAACCATGCCTGCAAATTCCGGAGATTGAGCCACCCAGTTTGCAGTCATATGGGTGTAATTCAGGTCTCAGATCGGTGTGAATCAGGAATAACTCCACTGTAGTAAGTGGAGCTACACAAGCATGACAAGGGAGATGAGAATCAGGTCAGTTTCAGTGTCCACTGCCCTAAATTACTGTTCCACTGAGACCAGTTTACCAGCAAAATCCTGTTGTCCCAAATTTGTATCCGTAGATTGTAAAAGCAATAGGTGTCTCTCTGGATTATTAATTATTATTATTATTATTATTTTATTATCACTTTGACAAGGATCTCCAAATTGAGGGGTAGGCAGTACTGGCAACTGGGACTATCATCAGGCTCATACAATCAAACTTGCTATGTATGTACAGACCCCTTAAAGCCCAGGAGGAAATTCCTTTGCTCACTCAGTTTTTTGATATGCCGTTCACACCTTTCCCTGTGCTCTGGTTTCAGTTCTGCCCTGCACCCACTCTGCATGCAGGAGTGGGTCTGAGGGGAACAAACAGGCTCTCTGATCCTGTGCTGAGCTGGCCCTAACCTTAGCTGGAGCAGCCTAAGGGCTTTTGTAACTTACATCACCGGAGGACTGGGTAGTAGATCTGCATGGCCAGGCACTAGTCCATCCCTGACATGCTGCCCACAATGGGGTGGGGCATCTGGTGCAGGAGCTTGTCTGCTAGGTTTACACTCAGAGACTTCCCCAGTGCTAGGGGAAATCTCCCCCTGGCCACTTTGTTTTTCTCCCTGTGCATTGCAAAGGGGCCAGATTGTGCTGGAGAAGATATCTCCAGGTCTCCAAATCCCACCATTTATACATTGTCCCCGAAACACCTGCCACTTTCTTTGCTTCTATTCATCTTGAGGTGGGGAGACATCCCCACAATCATATCATTCTCCCTCCCTATATGGGTCCGGGACTCCACTATCCACATATAACCAGATCTGTACCAGGCTACCCGCTGTGGTATTGGGGACTGTCCCTTTAAGGGCTGAGCTTCCTCGACAGAGAGTCTGGGAAGGGTGCTGAGGAGCTCTTGTTATGCAGCCATCTGGAATCAGACAGAGAATAAACCAGATCTCTTGCAAGCCCCTTAATCACTGAGGCCTAGTGGAAGTAAGGAGCCTAAATGCCTCTGAGGATCTGGGCCTGCGTGATCACTAAACACCGTCCCGTCAGCTCAAGCAGCGCTAGCCATGAGACTGCCTTACAAGTTGCCTTCCCTGCTCCTCCACAAAGAAGGCAAATAATTCATTGGTGTCAATCTAGACCAGTGCACATTAGAGTGGGGGCATGGGACAGAGAGAGGGTTATCTGTAGACCCTTAACTCCAAATTTCAGACTTTGGGGATGTTCTCCCTCCCCCATCAATTCAGTTTTAATTTCCAGTCTTCGCAGAGTTTAGAATTATTTTTAATAAACACGGTGCTAGCAATGTTTTATGCAGAGGAAACTGACAGGTCTGTTCAACCTTAACTGTATCCTCCCTAAGCCTTTAGTTGGCTAGCTAGCAAGAAATTCTACGTCTGTATCTGTCTACGCATCCAGAGCATGTTTCACTTGGCATTATCCTAAACATTAAAATTAATATTGTGGCAGCGAACAAACACTGTTCCTAGAGGCTGGGGGGGGGTGAGGGGTTGGGTGAGCACCTACTGCTTGAGTTTGTGCCATTTGGGGAATTTGAACAGCTCTCTGAACACTGTGAAGTGATATTATATTAATGAGTGAATTGTTTGAGTATTTTACACTTGGATAAGCACATCTTGACAACGACAAGCACGACAGCAGTTCCTCTGATTCTGCATCCTGGAGACACGGAGGCAAATGAGATGCTTCCTGCCAAGTAGCTACCTTGGGGAGAACTGTCTGGGTTTTTATTAATTATTATTATTATTATTATTTTATTAAACACAAAGCTTTTAAATACAATTTAGAGGGGATTGAACAATACTCATGTATCAGGATTGTCACGCGCTATCGCTGGATCTCAATAAAAATCTGACCATTAAAGCGAAAAGTAACAAGTATTTCCAGTTTGACTGGCCAGCAGATTTTGTCATTGCTGCTTTGATGTTTCACCTCTTCATTTTGGATTGTCCTCTTTCCCCTCCCCACCCCAGTCCATTTACCCAAACCCAAACACTTCCTTTCACCGCCTGCCATTCAAATCTATGTCAACCAGCTCCAGTTGGGTATTTTGCTTTGGATTAATACATATTAATGGCCTGTAATACTATTGTACCATTGAATACATTTCCGTGAAATACAATTGTCCATCTAATGCACTTTATTCACACCATGACATAACTGCTTCCACAATAACATCTTTAGTGCTTATTCATTACAGGAATAATACAGCTGTGACAAACACTGTATTTTAAGTGGCTTCATTTTTTTAAAAAAACGAACATGTGATTACGTAGCTAGGCTAATCCTATTATTCTTACTAATCGAAGAAGACAGCTTTCTTCGCATTTATTGGACAAAGCAGTTGACTGATGGAAATCAGGTGTCTTTTCAGGTGTGCAGGAGAATGAGGTGCCTGTAGACATATGAACCAGGGAGGAAGGATGCCCCAGTGGTTGATGTGCTGGCCTGGGATGTGGGAGACCTAGGGCAGAGTCCCTGTTCCAACACAGACTTCCTGTGTGGCTGTGGGACATCACATAGCCTCTCTGTGTTTCAGCTCCCCAACTGTAAGAGGCCCCGCAAAGGAGATGAGCACAGTTGTGATTAAAAACCACCCATTGAAACGGCATGACATGGCGCCCCTGTTACCGAGCCAGTCATGGGGCACTGATGTAGAGAGAGAAACCAGGAGCTTTGTGATTTGACTGTTCATATAAAAATCTCCTCTGGATGGCTGTGAATCAGGTGCACATATAGAGAAACAGATGCAGGTGTCATTTAGGTAGGAATCATGTTAGTATGAATCCGATCAAAACAGAGATTAGCTTGTGGAACTGGAAAGGTGGGCACCAGAGGACTATACAGGTATGCACCAGAGGACTATAAATGGTATTGCCAACCCCAACTGTTCAAAAATCATAAGTCAGGCTCACCAAAAATCATGAGATTGGCTTTAAAATCATGAGACGATGTAGAAATAATAGATTTGGGGTTCTTGTTATTTGCCTTCTGCTTTTTGAGCCGTTAGGGTGCACTCGGGTCGCATTTTGAAGCTTTCTCCACAGCCATGAGGGCTAGAAACGTACTTTCTCTTTAAGAATGAAGGCTGAAGTCATCACACATCCAATTGTGTGCAGCAGCTGGGGGTTTAAGGGAAATAAAAATTATTATGAGACTCGTGACAAAATCATGAGAGTTGGCAACACATACCATGTGTGCGTGACGTATGTAGGCATTCATGTACAAGTGCGAACAGTGGTACGTATGCATCAGGGTCACTGAGTACTATGATAATTCAAATAAATACATAAATAATAATATGCACAGGTGCAGAGCAAGGGAGCAGGCATTGAAATACATGTCGTTATACGATCAGAAAACTGGAATGGTGAATCAGGCCTGACGTGTGACTCACTCAGGTGCACAAGGAAGGAAGTTTAGCACTGATCCTGCCTGGGCAACAAAAATCAGCTTTCCAAAATAAAGACAATTAAACAAAGACTGAGATGGAGTGAGCTCTTTTCCTGACTTGCTTTTCTCCCTGGGCCCTGTTTGAGGCCCTCTCTCTCTGTCACAGGGCATTCTCAGGAACTCAAACAGACAGCTTGGAGTACTTTGAGTCAATTTGCCGTGGCAGTAGGAGAAACCAGACAGACAAGACACTGTGTGGAACAAGATTGATGGGGTAATAACGTGTGTCCATCTTTCTGGCTGGAAACATCAGCATCAATTATTGTGGCAACTGTAATTGGG
Source organism: Chelydra serpentina (assembly GCA_037349315.1). Classification (NCBI taxonomy): domain Eukaryota; kingdom Metazoa; phylum Chordata; order Testudines; family Chelydridae; genus Chelydra; species Chelydra serpentina. The sequence continues at coordinate 25,836,187 of JBAIAC010000033.1, forward strand.
TTGTCTGTTGAGGGACAAGAATGACAACACCATTGTTCTAACATGTCAGAAGCTTCTGTCCTTTAGTATCATGATTCAATATCTCTTTGGAAGGGAAGGGAAGGTGCCCCTTGACCAGTAAGCAACAAATAAACAGGCAAATACAGATTGCAATTAGTTGCAGCAAAATAATTAACAATAAGAACACCTTCAGGCAAGTAGCAGTTCTAGTTGTACCTATGGAGGTAGATTGACCTAATTTAATGCCTATTATCTGTAGTTCTCAGGAGTTTTATTGATACTCTATTGCCAAGACCTGTGGGATCTGCCAAAGCTGATTTCCACCATTTACCAAGGAAACAGCAGTGCTGCGGTTGCTTAGGAGATTAATTAACTCGTCAAATAATTAAGCTGACAGCCTGTAATCGAGGTTTCTATTTCATAATTGATTTATCGCGTTGGAAGCTTCCTGGATTAAGCCCTCCCTACACAGGGACTCTCACACAAGGGAAAAAATTTAAGATGTCTCAGAGTTAAGGGGGACTCTGTTTGCATTTCTCTTGCTTTCCCTGCATTTCTTTGGATTTTGCAGAGATTTTAATGGAGAAGGAAAGGTGGGTCCCACATCTCCTTTCATTGTACTCACACATCGTTCTTAATAAATGAGCTTTGGGGAACACAATTTCTCTTCTTTTGACGTTAGCATTTTGTGGTTAGCTCTGGATGAATGGTACCTACAGACATAAAGCCACATTTTTAAAGGTGGCTACTAAAGTGTACGTGAAAATATACTCCTCCCTCCCCCCAATTGTTAGGATGGCTCAGTGGTTTGGGTACTGGCCGGGGACTTGAGATAACTAAGGTTCCCTGCTCCAGTACAGGCTTCTTGTGTGACCTTGGGCAAGTCACTTAGAGCCAGATTGTCAAAATAGCTCAGCAGTGGGCTGAGCTCTTCTGAAAATTGGTGGCTGAGTAGTTTGAAAATCTGGTCCTTACCCATTCTGTGCCTCAGATCTCTGTTTGTACAATAGAAATAATAGGACTTCCCTACCTCACAGGGGTGTGGTGAAGTTAAATACAAGAAAGACCGTGAGGGACTCAAACACTAGGCTAACAGGGGTCATATAAGTATCATAGACAGATGCACGTGAATTAGAACTTGTGTGTATGCTAATTATGCGTTCTGCATGTTCAAATGGATGTATCTGTATTCAGCAAAGGGTGTGAGTACAGGATAGTTGGCTCCGGGGTGATTTGTCCCATTGAATCTCTGAAGCCTCAGAGGCCCATTAGTTATTTGGGGTGAAAGGCACTATCTAGAAATGCCAGACATTATTATTATTCCTTTTGTTCTTGATGGTAGACCTAAGTGAGAATGTGATACTCAGGTCAATGAACATTATTCTACTGATAAAATAAGCATGTTTTAAATGATTTTTGTCAAGGAACATGTTTTATTTATTTCAATGTGCTGTCATTTTGTTGAGGTCCCTGTGAGCAATCACGTATATTTCCATGCCAAAACATTATCCTGGAAAGCAGCTGCTCTAGCTCACCTAGAGAAAGCATCCACTCAGAAATTATAATCCTGGGTGAATATTAAAAATGAGCCTGAGATGCAAAATGCAGATCTCGATTTCAAGGCTGAATTTATTCTGAGGATATTTTGGTGTGGGGTTTGGTCTAGTTACTGTGAATGTTTTTTTCTGGATGAGGTGGAACCTCAGGTTAGAACAGGGGTCTCAAACACGTGACCCACGGAGCTCTTCCCTGCGGCCTGCTGGGCTCCCCGCGCCACCCTCCGCCCCCCTTTTTAAAAAAAAATAATTTTTTTTAAAAACTTTTTTTTACCCCCAGGCAGTTCCCGCCACCAGACAGTTGTTCTGGCAGCGGGAACTGCCTGGGGGTAAAAAAAATTTTTTTTTTAAATGGGGGGGTGGGGGTGGGGCACGGGGAGCCCGATGGGCCCCAGGGAAGAGCTCCGTGGGCCGCATGGGAAGAGCTTCGCAGTTTCTGGGAGGGAGGGGTCAGGAGTGGGAAGCCGTGTGCACAGGGGAGGAGGCGGAGAAAGGGTGGAGAAGGGGCTGGGCCTAATGGAAGGGGTGGAGTGGGGGTAGGGCCGGGGGCAGCGAGGGCGCGGGGTCAGTGATGCGGCCCTCGGGCCAATGCACTAATCCTCATGCGGCCCTCGTGGTAATTTGAGTTTGAGACCCCTGGGTTAGAAACTCTTGACTACCAGTAAATGATAATGTAATCAGTTCTGAGGGCCTCCTGCTGGGTTCTTAATAATCCATAAAATTGTTTAAAGGGAAGCTGACAACTTACTATTGTCCTAACCTGTGAATTTTGTTTTAAAAACTGCTTTAAAAGAACATTATTAATGTGGCAAAATCAAGCTGTCAAAATGAGGAAATCCCAGCATTAAGGTTTCTGTGCAACTTTAGTTCGGCCCCCTTGATGTATATGCTTTATGACACAGTCTTTAATTACATGATCAGAAATGTGATTTTTTTTTCAAGTTGACAGTATCCTGCAAACCTTCCCTCAAAGCACTGGAAACCCAACCACAACAGCATTTGCATGAGAACAGGACACTGAAAGTGGCTAGAAAACAAGCTTCCACTTTCAGTGTGCATTCGAAAGGGCACATGCCCATCTCTCGCATGCAGATAGCTGTGTGCATTATGCACAGGCTCTACTTGTGTGTACATATCAGGCATGACATGCACACAAGTTGGACGCATGCACACTTTGTTGTTGTGACCTTTTGAAAACTGGATCCAGACAGTGAAACTCACCAGACTAGTTTCACTGGCCAGGCAGAGTGAAATGTACATGGCAAACAATGACAGGTTCATTATAGTTGGTGTTTGAAATTCTTTCTGCCTTAATCATCTGACATCTTACGAATAGCAATACAAATACGAATAGAAACAGGGACAGATTAACTTAAGAGTTTCCCTGTTATTCTCCTCCTGGTCTTCAGTGTTCTCCATTAGGTGCACTGGGACTTGAATTGGGGATGCAGGTTTGCTGCAGTCAAATTGTTTCTTCTCAATTCAGCCTAGTGCATCTCACTTGAAGTTGTTTGCTGTCATAGTTGATCTCTGTAAGGACTTAGGGGAGAACACTTTAATTAGCCCTGATGAAGTGGCAGGAGCCAAGTGAAACCTGTTGGCTCTTGTGCTCCTTCTGTTTGTATTTCCTGATGTGTATACATGCTGGCAGAATTTTAAATCTGTTTAATTGCTCTTCATGATGTGTAGACATCTTTAGTGAGTGCATCTCTCCTTTCTCACCAGTGTTTACAATTTACACGCACACACCCACACGCATACACATCGTGCATTATTTCACCTAGTACGAAGTGAGCCTTTGAAGAGTTTGGGAATTAGATTCTGATATGCAATTGTGTCTCCTGCCTCTCAAGTCACTGAGGTCCATCTGATACTTAAAAATTAGATCAACCTAACGACGTCACTCACAGCTGTGAAAGTTTTACACCCCGAGCACCATAGTTAGTTGGACATCCCACTGCTGTTGCAGATGTGGCTGGAGCAATGGAAGAATTCTTCCATTGACCTAGCTACCCTCTCTTGGAGAAGTGGATTAACTACCTAGAGGGGAAAACCCTTTCCATTGGCATAGGAAGCGTCTACGCTTTGGCGCTACAGAAGCACAGCCGCAGACCCGTAATTGTGCTGCTATAGCAGCTGATTACTCTGAGAGCTTCTTATATTAGTTTCTGATCCATGACAATACTTTGCCGGTCACTCCCTGAGAGAGAGATAATAAACTCTTGTGGGGATTTTACCAGAGGCTTATTGAAAGTCTAAATAAATTGTCACCTGGTTCTCCTTTAGCCGCTATTGTGCTTACATGCTCAAAGACGTCTAATAGATTAGAAGGACGTGATTTTCCTTTACAGTAGCTGTGCATGTTCGCCTCTCATATAATCTGAATCTAGGTGTTCATTAATTATTCATTATTATTAATAGCTATTTATGTTACAGTAGAGCCGTAAGTCTCTGGCAAAGAACAGGGTTCCAGCAAAGTAGGCTCTTGGAGAGACTAGCAATGTCCCCAGGATAAGTGTTACCAGATTTGCCCATTACTTTGGGGTACGCTCATTTATTAGGGTTACTCTTCTGGGGAGGGGGCGGTTCTGTAATTTTATCAATGTACTGCTTCTGTCACTTGTGTTTTCATACGGAGCGCTACTTCTCCCTTCTGCAAGTCCTCTCCCAGTGGAGCTATCCGGCAGGACCTAGGTTCCCCAGGGCTGGGTTCCTCCAGCCCCAGAATCAGATGAACACACACACATTAACAGAGCGCGTCTGAGATGACTGGGTCAATCAGCACTCCCAAGCTGACCCCTTATATGTCCCTGGACTCAGCAGGCTGGGTCCAGCAGCTCTTCACCTTTATATGCTCTTGGACTCAGCAGGCTGGGTCAAACAGCACTTCCAAGCTGCCACCCTCCTATGCAACAGGTTCAGCACGTCCCTATCCCCACTTTCCTGTTACAATTGTTCTGGTTGTAACCCCACAGGATTTATGGGCGCTACTGGGATCTTTAGCTTAGGTAAAAAGAGCGTTGCTGCAGAGCAAATGGGGAAGCGAAAAACACAAAAGAGAGAGAGGGAGGGAGGGAGGGAAGCAACTAGCCTAACCAGAAAAGTTATTTATTGTCAGGTAATAACCATACAAGGGGAGCCAAACAAACAAAAAAGTTACAATATTAAATCTAGCTTAAATTTGATTACAAAAGTCAGGTTTAGTAAACTACACCTGATCACACAAGTCAGGGTTAGAGAGCTATACCTAGAGTAGAAATATATATATATATATATATAGAGAGAGAGAGAGAGAGAGGTTCTCACCACTCCGTGAAGCTTGAAGCGGTCGGGGTTCCCAGGTGGTAGTAGCTGAGGGACCAAGTGCTGGAGACAGGCAGAGCCCCCAGCACGATCAGTCAGGAGAAGATGGAGTCCCAGTGGAACTGATGCAGAGCTTGGATCCAGGCATCAGAACCGTTACTTGAGCATGAGTAGGGTTTTTTATTTTTGTAGGGAAACAACAGTGGTTCAAGGGAGAACACTAGATTTGTTTATGGGTAAACTGATGGCTCAAGGGAGTGTACCAAAGTCATTTTGTTCAGGCTAGATGATGGGAACTGATTGTTCCTGGCTATGGGTGGTGTTCCTTCCAGGGAGCTCACAATGCAGTTAGGCAGCTTCAGTATTTTGGATACCAATAAGGGATTTATTACTAGAATTGGTCTGATAACTACTGAGCTGGGTGTGTGCAGTTGTGGGTTCATTAGCACCTGGAGCAGAGATTCCCCATCATGCAGTGCGTCCTGCTTTTCTGGTCCCAGAGTTCAGTGCGGTTCTTGCCTTGGAATCTCTGTTCTCCATTCTGTATGCTAAGGGAGATGCCTCCTTGTCTCATTATCTGCCTTAATCCTGTCACCCTTGTCCAGAGGGGTTTAGGTGTGTCTCCCACGGCCTTTTCATTGCTTTTTGTAAGTCGTTCTTCTGATCGATTTTGGTTCAAGCAGAGGCTGGGTGTGTGTGTGTGTCCTTTGTGAGTGAGATAGGCTGGATACTGTACCCTAGTTACCCAAGAACACAGAGCTGACAGGTAACATAAGAGAAGACGGTCAAAAGCAGGAGGCGAAACAGCTGCATGGAGAGGTGAAGTTCACACAGGCAGCTGAGTGGCAGAGCTAGTAAGAGTGTCTCAGCCTGCTGCCTTCCAGTTCAGTGCCTGATCCTATCGACCACGCTGCCTCTAAAATTGTTGGTTTTGATGCGGCATCTCACACTCAGATGCTTTATCAAACCAAGGCTGGTTGAAATAAAACCCCCATAAGGTCCCATGGACCTTCATCCCAAATTAGAATTGAGCTATCGAAAGATTGTTCTCTGGGCTTAAGTTCTCATAGAGTATTCTCCTCCTCACCCACCCCTTGCAACATGCTATGCAAACTCCAGGGGGGTTGAAAATATTTACCGCAGCTCTGCTCCGGACAGCTCCGGCTGAATTTAAGCCCTGATAAGGACCAGCGCTAGCTTTTTTGCTGCATCAAGCCGCCGAAGTGCAACAAAACAAAACAAAACAAAAACCCTGCCGGAGCAAAAAAACCACCATCACAACAACCCCACAGCCCTTGAAATGTGCCGCCCCAGGAATGGCCGGAATGCCACCCCTTCGGATGTGCCGCCCCAAGCACGTGCTTCCTTTGGTGGTGCCTGGAGCTGGCCCTGGCCCTGATTGTTATGAGTAGTGAAGAAGCAGGAAAGGAGCAGCTGTCTCTGCAGAGGATGCTTCCCCACCTTGGGCTGTAAAATAGGACTTTCCTGGCAGCTCATGGGCAGGCTCCATAAAGCCTGTTTCTTCCTTCTCTGTCCCGACTGCCTCTGTGTGTAGCACTTGATCTTCCCATGTCAGCCCATGACTCCTCTCCATTAACAGTATGGTGCCTTTTGATGGCTCTGCACTTTTGTTTGGGTGGCTGCATATGGGGAGGGGTTTTTTGTTTGCTTGTTTTGTTTTTCAACTTTGCTGCTTCTACACGGCCTGAGCTGTAGCTGCTGCATTTTTCTTTTTAATCTTCATTTGATTGCTAAGAAACCCCAAGAACTGAAGATGAATGTATCGATGATTGAATAGCAATCACAGAGTGGGGTAAATGAAGGGCACAATCCAACATGCGTGGGCCTTTGTTTGACCACAACAAATCATGTCCCTGGCTTAATAGCTCACACAACAAAGCAGTGCTCAGAGCAAGAAGAGACACCCAGGCACTCAGTCCAGGCACTTTATTCCCAGCAGAACCCATTACAAGGATTGTCCTTGAATTTAATAGGGGAGCTGCTTATTGTGTCATTGAACTACAAATAAAAATGCATGCTCCTCCACTCCGAGTTAGGATGCAGATTTCCTATCTCCTCTACCTCTTCCCCCTGGCAATCTGCTCCCTGCGCGGATATTCATTGCACCATGACAAGAACTCCATTGCTTTTCCAGCTCCCCCTCTGCTCCACTCCACAGTTCAAACCTGCCCTGCAGCATCACAGAAGCTCCCCTGCTGTCCCCTCTCCCTTCTCTGATCTACTCCCCCAGCTCAGGTGTGGAACAGAAAATATTTGGTAAATTGTACTTAGGAAACAAAATCCCCCTGCTCTACTTCTGTCCTTCAAGAAAGGAGTCCAGATGCCCAGCATATGATGCTGTTAGATGTTACCGTACCAGAACAGAGAATCATTTGGGAAGAAATCATCCCTTCGTTAAGAGACCCTCCAGGGATATATGATATATATATGATATATATCCCTGGAGGGTCTCTTAACGAAGGGATGATTTCTTCCCAAATGATTCTCTGTTCTGGTACGGTAACATCTAACAGCATCATATGCTGGGCATCTGGACTCCTTTTGCTCCTTTCTCCTTTGCATCCTTTCCAGGATGTTAACAGCCTGTTTGCAAACTGGTATGGTTTAGGCTAGTCCAGTGGTTCTCAACACGTAGGGTGACCAGATGTCCTGATTTTATAGGGACAATCCCGATTTTTGAGTCTTTTTCTTATATAGGCTCCAATTACCCCCCACCCCCTGTCCCGAATTGTCACATTTTCTATCTGGTCACCCTATCAACACGCAGCCTGTGGTCTGCTTGGGGCCCAATCAGCACACAACTGCTGCCCATGTGACATCCTCAGGGCCATACAGGGAGTATATATATTGTGTGGATGCGGCCCACATAACACAGAGAGAGCTGCATTATGTGGCCCACAATGGTAAATAGGTTGCGGATCACTGTGCCAGTCTCAGCTGCTTCTTTCTCCAAAACACTTTCAAGATCTCTCCTTTTCTTTCTAATCTCACTGGTAAAACACTCGTTCAGATTCTCCACATCTTCCGTCCTGATTACTGTCATCTCTCTATTTTAACCTCGGTGACACCCCTGTTGCCCTGATTGGGTCCATGCAAAATGCAGTACTGCAGTAGACTTAATAACCCGTTTCAGCGCTTTTCCGGGGAGCATAGTTCTGAAGAACCAGGCAAAACTTGAAATCCTCCTCGCTCATTTGTTTTCTTTTTCTGGGTGTCCATTTTTGCAAATTTGACCATGGCAATTAGGGACCGTGCCAAACTAATTTTCACTTGTGAGCTAATTGGAATCTGAGGAAAGGTTTCTATAGGTGAAAAGCCAGCATGCACGCTCCACCGCTGCTCCCTCAACAGTCATCAAGTCTAATGCAATAATTATGTTGTATTATTCTGCTTGAAACTCTGGCAGGATGCTATTCAATGATGAGGAAGGAACAGACTGCTCCAAAATTTCGGCAGCCCACAGGATTATTAAAACCCTTCTCCTTCTGGCAACGAAAATGCCCATCGATGCCTGGAACTGTGCTTTGATCAGAGCTGTGAGTGCATTATACAGTGTGCCCTGTGCAAGTTCCGTTAGGGGAGAAATGTGTTTGGCGTCACTAAGCTGGTAAAGGCAGTTTCAACTTCGCTAATTTCACTGACATTTCTTCATGAAAAATTGTGAATTTTGGGGGTGAGAAAAATTTCGAATTCTGTCTCGGTGAAAAACATTCCTCATTTTCAACCAGCTTTACTTGCTGGAAAGCAGCAATTAATATTTACTACGCTGAGAGATGGCACTTCGGTCTGACCTTGTAGGGTCCAGGGCATGGGCTGTCAGGTCTAATGGCTCAAGTCAGGAGCCTGGAATTGCCAAAGATCAAAGATAGAGTCAGGGTCAGAGCTGGAGACTGAGTCAGGTGCCAAGCCGGGGTTGAAGCCGGAGTCAGGGTCAGGGTGCAGGAGCAGATATCTGGAGCAAGACAGGAAAGCAGGAACCAGGAACAGATGTGGGTCTGGGATAAGAAGGGCAGGAACCAGGAACAGGCAAGAAGAGCTCTGCAGTCAGGTACATGGGACAAGATCCATAGTAGCAGCCAGCCAGAGAGTCACCTCCTGGCTCAGACAACTTCCTGGTCCCCTTTCTGGTTTAAATATTGTGTCCCTCATTCAGGGCGCGTCATCTGCAGGGCTCTCTGTGAACTAGAGGTTTGTTAGACTTCTTCTCCACAGCTTCAGGGGAGCTGGTGGGTGGCAGACACAGTCTGAGTACTGCATTCAAGGCCTGTGATCCCAGACAATACATGGTCATGGGAAGATGGCTCTGAAGTTGTGATAGCGATGAATGGGGTAAGGGGACTCCAAGCCAGGTGCATTTCATGCCTAGTTTACAAAGCAGCTGCTTTGAAAAACAGTGCTCCTTTCTCGCCCCCCCTCGCCCCCGCCCATATTACACCTAGTAGGATTGGCATTTGCTCATGAACTGCTGCATCAGAGACAAATGAATAGGCTCTGCCACTTACTTATAAATAGCTCCCCATTAAACACTCAACATTAACGACTGCCAAAGACAATGGGCCCTGGGTGACTCTCTCTCTCACAACAGTTCATGGGCTTTGCAGCAATTATTCCCAGAGATAATTGTAAAGATAACATCGTTTAAAATATCTAATGTTTTATTCAATATTTCGGTGAGTTTCAATTACTCCCAATTATAATTCAACAGCTTTCTATTTAAAACAATTATTGTCCTTTACAACGTGTTTCAAGTCACATAAATTGTTTGCCGTTATTCGTCATTGGTTTCTTCTGTACGTTTTGGTTTCTCGCTCTTCTTTGGTTTTTGAGTTTCCTATTAACACGTATAGCCTTTCATTAACCCCTTACGTGCCCTCAGAATACACAATACAATGAGCTTCTGACAAAAAGCTGCCACTGCAACCACTGAGACAATCAGAATCAATTAAACTAATTAAAAATTAATACAATTCAATTACAGGAAGCACGATCCCATTTTAAAGTGATTGAACAGTGGGGAGATGCTCTCAGCCAAACACAGGCTGGGGGAAGAGGGGGCAAATCCAGTGTTCCATGTGTTACCAAGAAATGGTATTGCCACAAGCATTAGAATCCTTATATGCAAATGAACACAACACACCCAATGAGAACATAGAATCATAGGACTGGAAGGGCCCTCGAGAGGTCATCTAGTCCAATCCCCTGCACTCATGGCAGAACTAAATATTATCTACACCATCCCTAGATTGGCATAGCCAGTCTAAGAAAGTATGTTCAAATGGGCTATCCCATTGTTTGGTTTGTTGACTGGGAGAGTAGATACTTCTGGAAATGAAGGATTCCTGTAGGCACATCTGCACTTACACAAACCAATAACTGAGCCCCTCCCCGCTTTACTTTATAGTATAAAACATGATCTTTTTGACACGACGATGGGCATTCAAGTTTCCCCCATGTCCCAGGATCCTGAGTCCATTCAGGTCAATGGAAATGTTCCCATTGACTTCAATAGTGCTGGATGAAAGACACAGTTTGCAAACAGTGCTGTCCCTTTCAATGCGTTTCCTGTTCATGTGCTTGGTATCATTGGCAGAATTGGATGAAAAAAAAGTATAAAGTTGCATAAAGTTTTGTGTTCCCATTTCATTCAAAATCTTTCATGAATGTTTACAAATACCGATGACAAAGTTTTTTAAATCCATTTAAAAAAAAATTCCTTTCATCCCAGTGGGAGAAAAACTCACTTTCTCTCCCTTTTAAAAACTTTTCATCTTTTTCTTTTCCAGTGGAAAAAGGTTGAAAAGTGAATGAAAGTGTCCCCCTATCACGCTGTTTCTTTCACTCTTTTTTTAACTTTTAAATGGGATTTTTCACTCCAAAAAGGTAAACAAAATAATCAATTATTTTTTTAAAAAAATCAGAAAGTACCAAAAGTTTTCATTTATCATTTTTGTTGAAAAATGAGAAATTTAAGTCAAAGCAACATATTTCAACTCATTTCTTTTGTATCAAAATTTCCCCCTCCCACCACCTCTAGCCACTGGTTTGTAATCACTCCAAAGTACTTTTAAAAAGTTCTATGTAGGTGTTGAGCGGCACGCCCAGTTGTACCTATGAATGTACAGAGGTGAATATTCAGCCAACCACCTTTAACGCTTTTTGCATTGTGCATTTGTTGAGTACCTCTTAGTGTTCTATCAACTTCTTGCTGGAGATCTCTCTATTCCACTTAGATTTTTACACAGCAAGTATCACTGTGGTATCTAAGGCCCCAATCCAGAAAAGCACTTCAGCGCCTTTTAAAGTATGTAAGTAGTCCCCTTGAAGTTAATGGGGTATGCAGGTACTTAATGTTAAGATCAGGCTTCAATGATTATTGATGAGTCCTAAATCCTGGAGGTGGGAGGGAGTGGGAACAGCTCTGTGGAGGTGTCATGCTTTTAAGGAAGCACAACTTGTCTACACACAAAAGTTAAATCAGTTTAGAATCTGATGAAGTTCAATTTGTGTAAAGCTCTGTTGAGAATACTCTGAAGCTGATTTAAGTTAATTCAATAAAGGGCACTTGCAAAGTGATTTCAGAGTGGGATTGCTCTGATTTAACAACATCAGGTTCTTTCAAATGATTTACTTAAATGCGGTGCAAGTTGTATGTGCAGATAAAATCATAATCAAGGGAGCAGCTGCCTTATACTTTGAGCAGCCTGGATGGGATCCCTCTGTAGTCACACATAGCTCTCTACTGGAGTGAAGAGATGATTCAAACCAGCAAAGTCAAGTCTCATGCTTTGGATAAATGGAACATTTTATAGTCAACTTACATTAAAGTGATCCCACTGTTCTGTCTACTCTAATCAGGGCTCCATTTCAGGATACATGCCCTAGAAATTACTGTAATACACTCTACTTCAGCATCGCTTACATTTCAAAGAGGAAATGAATAGTTCGGGGAGGGGGGAGAGAGTTCTTTCCACCTCTTCTGCACACTTTTGGCCCAGATCCTCAATGATATTTGGGTGACAAAGGGAGTTAGGCACCTAAATACCTTTGAGGATCTGGGCCTTTGTTTGTAGGCATATGGATTGCTCATAAAATATCAGACACAGTAGCAGCAGTTTTGTAAATAAGGTGATCCCGTGAGTGATGTTAGACCTCACCTAGAGCTGTCAGGAAACTCCCACATTTTTCTCCTCACAGAAAAATTTCATGGGAAAAAAATCTCCTTTTGAAACTTCGTTTTGGTTTGAAAAGTTGAGTCAGAACAAAACTTTTTGTTTCAGATTGGGAAAATGTCACTGAAATTGCTGATGGGAAAATATTTCAGCTGAAATTTTTCTACCAGCTCTATCTGCCCCTTCACCTGAGAGGTGGTGGTGCATAGGGATTTTCTGTTGTCAACCAGTACACTGGCCGGCCAATCAAATAATAGATTTGGAAGACCAGGGCTGATCCTCAAGTGCACCCATTAAGGCCCTGATCCTGCAATTCATCATCCATGGGCACATCATTACACTCATAGGGAACCCCCTGATTTTTGTGGGTTGCCATGCAGGCATTGTGGGGTGCCGACCTGCCCTTAATTGAAAAGTGGGACCTTTGCAAATGGACCCACCTAGTTGTGAATGTTTTGTCAGTGCAGTTCAGGAGGCTATCACTGGACTCTGCCAAAACCACAGCTGCAGGTAAGCTGTGCTGGGTCTCCCAGCTATACGTAAAGGACAAGTGTTACATCCTTCTGGCTACAGATTGACCCCTCCCCTCTCTACAGAAATGTCCTATGAAATATGAGTATGTTAAATTTGTAATTCACAGATTTTTAAATGAAAGTTGCTTCTTGTTATCTTGGTGCCTGATCACAAAGCCCTCCAGACTGTAGGGCTGGGAGCAACAAACACACAAACCCCAAAATGTGGTTATGGGACAAACTATTCAAGATAATGCTCCAAATGCAACACAAGGACAGAAAGAAGTCATTGTGGCCAGGTACATTTTAATCACTTTTTAATAAGTGAATAATTGAAAGAAACGTCATAATTTAATTGTCCTCTTACCCTTCCCATTCACTTTTCCAGAAAGTCAATTCCATGCCCGGTGTATTGGGGTTAGGTGGCACATTCCTGCCTTTCACCACTGCACACCTGGGGTCAGATCCTGTGTAAGGTCCTGGGTGAAACAGTCCTCCATTTATTCAAACCGCTTCTCCTGATATTGCCAGTGCACTTCAGCCCTGACTGCTGCACCACTCCCCACCCCCCACAGCTCTGCCAGTGCATTTCAGTGCTAACCTCAGCTGTCTTTATTATTCTTCCATTCCTGGTCCCTTCATGCAGCTCTGCCCAGGCACCTCACTCCCAGCCTGCAGCCCCACCCCTGCATTCTAGTCCAGGGCACCCACAACAGCTCAGCTGGTGCACCGGAGAGCGATCGCCTTCGAGGAGCAGCGGGTGCTGTCTGGTTCTCTGCTTGGTGCCCCCTCTGGCTTCCTGCAACCCACATGCCTGTCCCTGGTTTATCATTTGTGACCCCTGGCTTTATTTGAAACCTGAGTTTAGTGGCTCCCAAGACTGTCCCTAGACATAGTGGTGCCCTACGCAGCCCCCCACCCCCGGTCTCCACAGGGGGGCATTCCGAGGCCTCCACGGGGGGGGAGGGGTGGGCTGTGCTTAAGGTTTGTGGGGGGCAGGAGCAGGCTTGGGGGGCAAGGGAGGAACCCCCCCAAGCACAAGCTGGTGGAGCAGAGCGGGTTGGAGCCAGGTCGCTCCACTTCCCGCCGCCGGGTGAGTGCGGGGTCGGGCCTGACTCCTGCTGCAGTTCCCCGGGACGTAGCTCAGGGGAAGGGGTGGAGTGGGGGCAGGGCTGGGGCGGAGCAGGGGTGGGAAGAGGTGGGATGGGGTGGAGCAGGGGTGGGGGCTTTGGGGAAGAGGCAGGGTGGGGGCGGAGCAGGGGCGGGGGCAGCTTTCCTGGCTGGCTCAGCCAGCCGGGGAATCAGGCTAGCTGCTGGAGCAGCACGCAGCTGCATAGGGCACCGCTCCACATTTCCTGGTGCCCTACGCAGCTGCGTAGTTTGCGTATGGGTAAGGACGGCACTGGTGGCTCCTCCCCTTAGGCTCGGGGAAGGGGCCTTCAGATGCCCCCTTCTCCCTCTCCCGGGAACTCAATAGGTGGTGCACAGTAGAGCTGACCTGCAACCCAGCTCTGCTCAGTGCAACTCAGTCCTGACACGCGACGCTGCCCTGGTTGACAGCTTTAGCATCAGGCACCCCCTAAGTGGGGCAAATGGTGTTTTGCTTTTGTAACAGGGACAGATAGGCAGAGTCTGTTCATCTGAGTGCTGCTCTGAGGCAGGCTTGCTACCAAGGTGAAATGATTAGTGTATTAAATGCTGCAATATCTATCCATCCCACTCGTCTCCATCAAAAGCAATTAATATGGATTATATATATTTTGTAAGAAGAATATCATTCATTTCCAACCTTGGAGTCACTCCGGAGAGGATTAGGTAGCATACCGAATGAGCTAATTTGCATAAATTAGGTAAATGTGAATAATAATTTGCATTCAGAAGGCTCTTTACAGTATGTTGATGCCATACGGAACACCCAGCTAAGAACCAGCCATTGGCTTGCCTCCCCTACCCCCCGCAGATCATGCCACAAAACCTGATGGTGCCCAGAGATATCCCCCTACATTATTATTGCCTGCAAAAGGCAAGACCTTTTGGGGGGGAGGGAGAAGGGGCTACAGCCATTTTTTCCTTACGATTGTCATTGCTAAAGAGGGGGAATCATTCTGCTTCACAAAGAAAAAGGAAGCACTGAAAATGTGCCGGTTGGCAATCACGGCTGAAGGAAATTCTCCAAAGAAACATTGCGTTGAATGCACTGTGTTAATGAGGCACTGATAGAATATAATAAGGAAGTGGTTAGACTGGACTCTTCAGCTGCTGAGTTGTTTCTAAAGAGAGAAAGTCAGAGTTCTGGCAGCTGCATGCCATTGGTTCCTTGTGTTCCGCATCCTTTATGGTCATCTTTTTACCTTCTTTGGAATAGCATGGAGTTCTATTGGATTAATATATTTCCACCCCTCCTCTCCTTTGTGTGTCTGACGGGGCAACGTCTTCTGTGCTACTTTATTTATAATCTCTATTGCTTTCTTGGAGCATTAAGGCATGATCAGCGCTGGGTTACTATGCCATGCGTGTACGACTCAGCTGCACTACCAAGTGCCGTGGAAGCCAATAATGATACTTTTAACGTCCACCGCACCTCCCTCAGTACGTATTACAAAACTAATTAATTTGCCACCCTCCCTCCCCCGGGGAATTAAGTGTGATTATCCTCTTTTTACAAGGAGGCATGGAAAGATGAAGGTTGTGTTTTGTGTATGGCACTACCATGATTCACCCATGTAAACAGGCTACCTGGGAGTAATGCAAGCACTCAGCTCTACACTCAAATCAGTGACCAAGACCAAGATTAGGTTTTAAGAGCTCTTGGCTTCTACATTTGTGCTCCGTCCACAAGCCCGGTCTGACTCATCACAGGATTAAGAGAGACACATGAGCAGTGTTTTTATGTACATGCAGGACTTGGTTGTTATTTTCATATAAATATAATTATCAAATGAAGGTCCAGCCACTAGCCCTTCCCACACTCCCTCCATCAGGCCCTGCCCCATCTCCTCTCCATGACCCTGCAATAAACTCATGAGCCCAGAAGGCAATGTGGGCAAAAGC
The DNA here is from genome assembly GCA_037349315.1 of Chelydra serpentina. Lineage (NCBI taxonomy): Eukaryota > Metazoa > Chordata > Testudines > Chelydridae > Chelydra > Chelydra serpentina. The sequence goes on from JBAIAC010000033.1 coordinate 25,851,799, forward strand.
ACCATACAGTGGTTGTCAGAGCTCAGCCGATACCACCCCAGAATGGCTAAATCCCAGAGCTCCAGGGAGGAAGATTTTACTTATTGGGGAGTCGCTAGGACAGCAAGAGGGCAATGCTTCTCATAGGAGAATCACAGGAAGCAAGGCAGGGATCTGCCCTGTACTTGGTTAATCCATATTAATCCCAGCGTGGAGAGCTGGCCAACAATTTTCCCGCCAAAATTGAGTTTAGTCAAACATAAATTTTTTGATGGGAAAATTCTTGTTTTGAAGGAATTTTTGTAGTTTCCAAGGGGAGAACTTGAAATGCAATGAAACAAAATGAAAATGTGTGTCTAATTTTAATTAAATTTTTCATTTCATTTCCATTTCAGAATCTTTTTCCACTGGAAAAGTGAGGGGGGAGAAGAAAAAAGTATGTGTGGGGGGGAAACATTTTTTTCAGTTTGAAATAGAGGAGGGTTTTGTTGTTTTTTTACTTGTTGTTTTTTTGCTGTTTATTTATTTGTTTGTTCTGAAAATCCTAGCTCAAAAACTGACTTTTCCCCCCAAAAACTGAAATAAGAAATTTGACTTAAAATAAACTGACATTTTTTATTTTGTTTCATCTAGAATTTATGAAAAAATCAAAAATTTCCCCTAGGGAAAAATGTCACTTTTTCAATCAGTGTTACCAATATGGATCTTTGCTCCCCCTTTAGTGCCTGGACTATGTAAAGAAGTATATACGTCAGCTCCTGCCAAAGCACACACAGAGGGTGTCCATCTCAGGCAGTAGAGACACTGGTTTTAGACCCAGAAGTCCTGGGTTTAATCCTCACAGACCCCAGCGTCATTGTCTACACTGGCCTTTTCTTCCTGTAAGTACCCACAGTTGCTACTGCTGGGGAACCGCACAAATGGTAGCAGTGAAAGGAGCCCTAGTACACAGAATGTGCTGGTGACTTCAAGCGTTTTAACCACTCTCTTGCCTAGATGTGTTCAGGGAAGAGTTAGGTGACACAATGCTTAAAGTACTAGTGCCCTGTCTGCGGTAGGCAACACTCCCACAGTTGTTACCTTCAGGGGAGATGAGCTGCGTGACTAAGTGCAATGGTGGGAGATTTTATGGCAAACAAGCCCAGTGAGAGGCCACGGATTTGTGGGGCTGTTTTCCCCACCTGGAGAAAGCGGGCAAAGCTCTCAGCCAGTTCCTCCTATTTCCAAGCTGATTCCCTGCTCCATACCCTGTTGTATGTGCTCAAACACAGGCAGCCCCTGCCTGCTGATAGCAGCTGCAGGAGCAGAGGAAGGACAGAAATGAGTTATCTCCAAGTGCAAAAAGGAGAGCGGGAGAAAGAACCTACCACAGGCATCCTTAATTCTCCAGGGCTAATAAATATTTTTTAAGACAATGGCCTTTCTGCTGCTCCTTCCAGCTGCCAAATGCTGCCTGGAGCGATCATGATGCTCTCACGCAACAGCTCTATGGATATTTCTACAAGTGGCTCCCTGGCTAGCTTCCCGTCCTCTCCGCAGCCCCATTCCTACTCACAGCAATGACCTGCTTACCCCATGCTTCCTGGCTGTACATGGGTGTAATCATTTATCTGCAGATAGTGCAGGAAAAGCTGAAGTAGCTTTAGTATCAGTGGAGAGACTCTAGCTGAAAGCGGTAAAGGCACTCCATATCCCACACACTTAATATTAAAAAGGGGAAGCCCAAGGATACTGAAGATGTCAAGGCTGAGACACAAGGAGTGACTCTCTTGATGCAAACCCCTTTTAAAGGAATAAACCAAAGAAAATTGGTATCAGGACTAAAGATAGGCCCCCCACTGCGAGCCAAATCCGAACTGCTGCAAGGTTCATTCGGCCATGCAATTATCACAGTCACACCCTCACACCAGTGTCAACGTCAAGTCAGTGACGGCTGACCAGGCCTGAGGAGGTGTGTGTGTCTCTGATTAACATGGTGTCAGATTGAGTGAACTGGTTTGCCCGAAATAAGATCTGGCTAGAAACCTTCATCCAGAATTCAAATCAGGTTTTCCAAGCTGTTTGCAAATGTTGAGGTGACAGTGTTTTTTGCTTTTTCACTACAGGATTTTTGCTGGCTATATAAAAGTATCCTGAAGTGATAATTCCAGGTGCTAAAGAGAACACCACTGAGAGGGCAGGATTAGGGGCTGTTTCTGTGTGACACAGGAATCTATTCAGTATAGAGACTGTAGGCTGAGATTGTCAGAGGAATCTAAGGGCTTTCAGGACCAAATCAACCCAATTGGATCTGGTTGTCTCACTCACTTCACTCAGTTTGAAAATCACAGTTGTAAACTCCGAGGATTGTGTACTCGTATATGTGTGAATGGCCCCAAGCACTTTGTGGATGTTATCACAACAAGAACAACCATAATGATAATAAAGCTGATTAGGAATTTTCAAAAGAGAAATGCCAATGAATCAAAACCGAAGCTGTTTGTGGGAAAGGGGTGGTTTCGACAAACCTGATTTGAAAACATTTTGGAATGTTTTTTTGAAATTGTCCAAACATCCCATTTCTACATTTTTGAAACAAAAAGTTTTGGTTTTTCAGTTTGAAATGACTTTTCATTTTGAAATCTTAGTTAATTTATATTTTTGTAAAAGTCTTACAAAATGTAAAAAAGGTTGAAATCAAAATGAAACATTTCAAAATGATCAGAGTGAAATGTTTTAAATTACTTGATGTAAAGGCTCGCCTGAGCTAGCCACCCGGTAGAATGGAATCACCTCAGGTTTACAACAACAACGACAAAAAATCAATGCTGAACTCAGAATAGCCACTTGAATGTTAAAGCCCATCATATAAATACTAGTCCTTCACAGGGATCCAAGGCAAATCCTCTCAAAGATGGAGCCCTGTTTACTTGGATTAGGAGGACAGGCAGACCACTCCTTTCTAATCCTGGCGTCACCTAGAACTTGCTCCAGCAGAAGCAGCCAGTCCTTTTTCTTTGGCTTGCTGATCCCTGACTGGCTTCCATATGCTTGTGGTCTTTCTAGGCGCTGGAGGATCAACTCTTGCTGGTTCTGCCTGAAGCTGATCATGGGACATGTAGAGGCCTGAATTTGCTGCTCTTCCCTTCCAGCAAGACACCTCGTTAGGACAGGGTGTGCCAAGGCAGCAGGTGCACCCCGTCACACATGATCTGATTTTTATTATCGGGCCACAAAAGTTTTTGAGATTTCAACTTCTCATCCCCAAAATCACAAAATTTCTCATGGAACAGGAAAACCATTTCACACCCAACTCTAATAATAAATACTACAAATAATCATTACGATTACAACGATGATGACGATGATTATTGGCAACTTTAAATGAACCTCTTCTTGAAAGACTTATCTGTTTTCCCAGAAAACAGAGAGGACAGAGCGTGTTGGGAGGATGGGATGGTTTAGAACAAGGATCGGCAACCTTTGTCACACGAGCAGTCAGGGAAATCCGCTGGAGGGCCGGGACGGTTTGTTTACTTTCAGTGTCCGCAGGTTCGGCCATTCCAGGCCAATGGGGGCTGCGGGAAGCGGCGGCCAGCACATCCCTCGGCCCGCGTCGCTTCCCACCCGGAGTGCCCATTGGCCTGGAGCAGCGAATTGCTGCCAGTGGGACCTGCGATCGGCCTAACCTGCAGACGCTGCAGGTAAACAAACCGTGGATTTCCCTGACGGGCCTGCCAAAGGCTGCTGATCCCTGGTTTAGAAGGTTGTTTATTGATTATCTTGTTTATAGATAAACCATGGCAGACCATCAGGGTAAGGAATAGGGTATAATCTCTTATGGCTTGTATTTGTTAAGGTTATGCACTTAGACATAGGCATCCATAACTGGATGGATTAGACACATTTCAAACAATTAACTAAATAGCAACATTATATATATTCATTTTCATAATATATGGAGATATGCCTCCCTCACAGAACTGGAAGGACCCTTGAAAGGTCATTGAGTCCAGTCCCCTGCCTTCACTAGCAGGACCAAGTACTGGCCCCTAACAGATTTTTGCCTCAGATCCCTAAATGGCCCCCTCAAGGATTGAACTCACAACCCTAGGTTTAGCAGGCCAATGCTCAAACCACTGAGCTATCCCTCCCCCCTCATAGTGCCTGCTTTGGGCCAGCACCAGGAAGTTTGTCCTTCAGGTATTTTGGGCCCAGCCAGAACTGGAAAATAACAGAAATCTCACACTAAAAATCTTACAGTGTGAGGCTCTGAGCGCCATTTTCAGATGAAAGCGGTTCAGACGGATGGTTTATCCAAATAAATTGAAGGCTCACTGCGACAGATATGGCAATTTCCTGCAGTATCCTTGAAAGACCTCATTGTATTAAGTCAATGTATTATTGTAGGCTGGGATTGTATGTACCATCTCTTCCGGGAAATGTGACAGATATTGCAAAGCTGTGCAGTACCTTTGGGGTCCATTGTTTTAAATATATGTTTTATGTCTGACCGTGTTTTACTCCATGGGGGTGGGCTACCGCAGCTCCTCCAGGGACTGAAAACTGTGGGTGGTGATTAAGGCAAATCAGGTAGTTTGTAATCTCAGAGAGGTACCACCTCCTGGGGAGGTGCATATGTTCTAGTTCAGGGGTCTCAAACTTAATTTACCTTAGGGCCAGTGCCCATCCTCAAATCCTCCCAGCGGGCCAGTAATGTCTCTGAAGATGGTGTTCAGAAATGAAAATGTTTATATTGTATTTTTTATTTAGAAATTCTTAGAAATAATAAAACTGTCGTACAACAGTATACAATTCTTCGCCTGCCAGAGAGTTTTTAGTGTTTGCCAGACACCTGGCAACGCTTCAGTTCTGTCAGTTTGTTGATGTTTGGCCTCAGTGGCTGAGCAGTTGAAACCTTCAGGATTGCAGCGAGGTGTGCATCAGATAGTTGTGTTCGGCATTTTGACTTGTTTATATTCAATGTGGAAAAATGTGACACTGACTCCATGCCTGACTCTGCCCGGCAACTAATGATGCTGCCTCCATTGCTGACTCTGCCCGGTGACTAATGATGGTATCTCTGTCCCTCTACCCCAGCCAATGGGGGCTGCGGAGGGCGGTGCCTGCAGCAGACATTGCCGGCAGTGTGGCTGCATGCGTCTCTCCTCCGCGGGTTGCAGTGGGGAGGTTCTCAGGCTGCAGATGGCCAGTGGGCCGGGCCTTTGAGACCCATGGTCTAGTTCAAACTAGACTCTCCAGAGACCAACAGACAAAGAGAGGACTTTTGGATGAATAGCCTTGAGTTTAAACTGATTCAGGGCCTTCTTTCTGATCCAGCGAATCATAGAATTATAGAATCTCAGGGTTCGAAGGGACCTCAGGAGGTCATCTAGTCCAACCCCCTTCTCAAAGCAGGATCAACCCCAACTAAATCATCCCAGCCAGGGCTTTGTCAAGCCTGACCTTAAAAACCTCTAAGGAAGGTGATTCCACCACCTCCCTAGGTAACCCATTCCAGTGCTTCACCACCCTACTAGTGAAAAAGTTTTTCCTAATATCCAACCTAAACCTCCCCCTCTGCAACTCGAGACCATTACTCCTTGTTCTATCATCTTCTACCACTGAGAACAGTCTAGATCCATCCTCTTTGGAACCCTCTTTTAGGTAGTTGAAAGCAGCTATCAAATCTCCCCTCATTCTTCTCTTCTGCAGGATAAACAATCCCAGTTCCCTCAGCCTCTCCTCATAAGTCATGTGCTCCAGCCCCCTAATCATTTTTGTTGCCCTCCGCTGGACTCTTTCCAATTTATCCACATCCTTCTTGTAGTGTGGGGCCCAAAACTGGACACAGTACTCCAAATGAGGCCTCACCAGTGCCGAATAGAGGGGAATAATCATGTCCCTCGATCTGCTGGAAATGCCCCTACTTATACAGCCCAAAATGCCGTTAGCCTTCTTGGCAACAAGGGTACACTGTTGACTCATATTCAGCTTTTCTTCCACTGTAACCCCTAGGTCCTTTTCTGCAGAACCGCTGCCCAGCCATTGGGTCCCTAGTCTGTAGCAGTGCATGGGATTCTTCCGTCCTAAGTGCAGGACTCTGCACTTGTCCTTGTTGAACCTCATCATATTTCTTTTGGCCCAATCCTCTAATTTGTATAGGTCTCTCTGTATCCTATCCGTACCCTCCAGCGTATCAACCACTCCTCCCAGTTTAGTGTCATCTGCAAACTTGCTAAGGGTGCAGTCCACACCATCCTCCAGATAGTTGATGAAGATATTGAACAAAACCGGCCCCAGCACTGACCCTTGGGGTACTCCACTTGATACCGGCTGCCGACTAGACATGGAGCCATTGATCACTACCCGTTGAGCGCGACCATCCAGCCAGTTTTCTATCCACCTTACCGTCCATTCATCCAGCCCATACTTCTTTAACTTGCTGGCAAGAACACTGTGGGAGACTGTATCAAAAGCTTTGCTAAAGTCAAGAAATAACACATCCACTGCTTTCCCCTCATCCATAGAGCCAGTTATCTCATCATAGAAGGCAATTAGGTTAGTCAGGCATGACTTGCCCTTGGTGAATCCATGCTGACTGTTCTTGATCACTTTCCCCTCCTTTAAGTGGGGAATGGACAGACCTGCCTGTTTGGGAGCGGGGGAGGCAATCCTTGTGGAAGGGTTGGAAGTACTTGATCTACTAGGGCCCCATAAGACTGATGGGTGACTTCTGGGAAGCTTTTTAGCATGAATGTAGGTTATTTTATTATATAAATGTGCTTACTCAGAAGGAGCTGTGTGGTCACTTATAACTGTAGGCACTTAGGCTGTTTATAGCCCTTGGAGAGAAAGTAAAGCACAGACACTGGCCAGCTGAGGCAGTCTGGCTTGCTGGGGATATCACAGAGTAGGCAGGGAACTGTGCAGCCTTAAAACCCCAGTCTGGAGTGAGTGAGATAGAGGTCACTGGGGGCAAAAAATCTAACTGGCTTCAAGACTGAGCTTGATAAGTTTCCAAAGGGGATGGTATAATGAGATTGCCTACAATGGCATGTAGCCGACCTGCAACCGCTAGCAGCAAATCTTGGCTGGTGATGGGACAGTAGATGGGGAGGGCTCTGATTTACTACAGAGAATTCCCTCTCAGGTGGTTGGCTAGTGGGTCTTACCCACATGCTCAGGGTCTAAGTGATTGCCATATTTGGAGTTAGGAAGGAATTTCTCCCCGGGTCAGATTGGTAGAGATCCTGGGGTTGTTTTCACCTTCTTCTTCAGCATGGGGCATGGATTGTGACAAAGTGGGCATTTTCTTAATGTTGTGTATGAATATTGTGTGTGTGCCTCAGTTTTCCTTACATGTTGCACAAGTATGTAGGTAGTGGGACAAGGGTGTGTGATCATTGCAGAGACCCCTAGAGGGAAGGTGTGACCGCCGTCTAGCTGCCTGGGCTGAGACGATGGCCGGACATTCTGTATCCTTGCAACCGATGGCTGGGGCCCATCCTCTGCAAGGAGCCAGCTGGCTGCGTCGTGCTCTAGAACAAAGAGAGAGATGGAGGCCAGCTGACCAGTTTGCCTGGGAAAGAGACAAAGGACGGAGGAGGGGTAACTGGGTTTGACTGGGGGTGAGCTGTGGGAAGCCGATCAGTTTCCTGGTTTGGAACTCAGGGTGGGGGCAGAGCCAGGGCTCTGGATCTCCCCAAGATGACTTTGCTGTAACGTCCTGCTTTCTGTGCTAACAAGAACTGTTCTACACTGTGTTCCGGACAACTAACAAACCCTTCTGTTTCACAATGCTGGCTGAGAGTCACTGCTGACTGTGGAAGTTGGGGATGGATAGCACTTGTGGGGGTGGGGGGGCGTGTAAGGCTTCCCCAGGTGTCCTCACTGCGTGGAGCTCAAGGCGTGAAACAAGGGTGCTGAAAGCTCTGAGGTCAGACCCAGGAGGCGCTGAAGCTAAGGAGGTTTGCCCTAGTGAGAGTGTGCCCGGAGTTGTTGTCACACTACAAGGAGGTCCTGTCTGAACTTCCTTTAGAGCAGTTCCAGAGACCCGAGCCTGTTCCCCCATGACACAGGTCACTTGCAGGTTTAAACTAGTGTACATGGTGGATTATCTGTAACTTGAAGTCTTTAAATCACGATTTGAGGACTTCAGTAACTCAGCCAGAGGTTAGGGCTCTATTACAGGAGTGGGTGAGGCAAGGTTCTCCGGCCTGTAATGTGCAGAAGGTCAGCCTAGATGATCAGGATGGTCCCTTTTGATCTTAAAGTCTATGTGTCTTCTTCCAAGAGAGATGACAGCTGAGCATCCGGGAGCCTGAAGTGGGCCCTTGGTGGATAGAATATCTGGGTTAGAAGGGACCTTAGGAGGTCATCCAGTCCAGCCCCCTGCTCAAAGGGGGACCAATCCCCAATTTTTGCCCCATATCCCTAAATAGCCACCTCAAGGATTGAACTCACAACCCTGGGTTTAGCAGGCCAATGCTCAAACCACTGAGCTATCCCTCCCCCCATCACAGTGTGCGAATACAGGTGCAGTTACTCTGAAACTGTGACACTCGCCTTGCACAGACATCTGCAGCCACAGCACTTCTCTGTGATCTCTTCTCACCCCACAAGCTAAAGGGAATAGGGGTCAGGGCATCGTGTTGGTAGGAGACTTCCAAGAGTGAAGGTGCTGTCTAAAGAATAGTGTGAAATCCCAGCTTTGTGGAGTTTTACCATTGACTTTCATGGAAGCAGGATTTCATCCTAGAGGGGTTACTCTTCCCTTTGAGTCAGTACTGAGCCAGTGATCTGTGTGCTGCTGGACATCTTTTGGATAGGCATAAACCCAGAAGACTTGAGCACACATGGTCGTGAAAGATCCCAGGACACTTCGGCCAGGACACCATGGCTAACGTCCCTAGTCTTGCAAAATCCAACCTGGTTAATTAAATTTTGCCTGCTGAAAATCTCCCTCCTCCCCTTATGTAGTTCCAGAAGGATATGATGTGCTTCTTCTTTCCCTTTCCGAAAGTCTTGTGTACTGTGATTGTGTGATGCAAAACAGCTGCCATGTTCCACCCCAGAGATGGCTGCATTTCAAAAGTGGTAAAGTGAATCATGTATATATCCCTAGGGCTTAAAATAAATGGGGAGCTAAAGGAGAGTGAAGCTTCCCCTGGTCTACTAAAATCAGGGGGAATTTACTAGTGCAATGAAAGACTCTCCTTCTGTCTCATTCTATTTTAATCCCTGTATATAGTTAATAAAACTGGTTGGTATCCTTCCAGATGAAAGGTGCTATCTCACTGTAAGATATGATTCATTATTATTATGGTTGCTGGTACATAGATCCTAATCTAAGCCCTCTGAACCGTAGATCTTGGCACTACTGAGCTAATGGAAGGTTGTCCTAGGGGAAAAATTCTCTCCCACCAATTGTTATAAAACTCACCATGGACACAATTTTTATGTTATCTCATTAAAAAAAGTCGATTATATTTAAAGTCTTTTTCCAAACCATTTAATCTGCAAAAAAAGAAAAAAAAATCCCCTGATAGATCCTTCATTGGATTCATCTGTGACCATGCAGCAAAACAATTCTCTGTGTGATGAAGATGAGGGATCAGTTGGAGAACAAATACATGCAATAAATATTCCCCCCTCCTTCTGCATTTGTTGAAACGGCACTGTCTCTCAGATTTTGATTTCATTTTCTTTATGGCAGAGCGCTCTTGTTGAAACATGAATTTGGAAGCACACATATCTATCTCCTGGATTTTGCTGCTTTTCTGGCTCTGAAGAGATCATTCTTGCCGACAGTCTCTATTTAAGAGGGACAGTCTATATTTTACAAGGCAAACACACACCATTTTCCCCACTCTGTTACTCCAAAGAGCTCTCTGAAGACAATGCATTTCTATGGTGCTAAAAAAACCATCTCCCTATCTGTCTTAACTTAGCCGGTATGAAAGATTCAACAGCATGTATTTTCCCTCCTTTCCTCATTTTGCAGGGTTTTATTTGGAGGGTTCAGAGTAGGATCAAAATGTTATATGTTGGGCCCTTGGGAGCTGTGCTCCAGTTTTCCTGGTTAACAGAGTGCACCCAGGATCTATTATACTATGAGAGAAGATGCTCTCTAAGGAATGGAGAGCCCTTGTAAATAACAATACATTATACACTAACTAATCCCGATCTACTAAGGACTTCATGGCTGTATCTCTGCTTCACTGTAGCAGTGAAGCTAGAACTCAGATCTTCCTGCTCCAAAATCACAAGCCTCTACTACACGAGCCAAGAGAGAGCCTTCAACTATGGTCATACAAGGCTTATTACAGACAGTGGAGCAGTTCTTTCCAAGAGATGGCAGAAGTCGCATATACACCCTAAGCAGCACATTATAACGCTAAGAAATTATGCTTTGCTTATATACTGTAGTGCCTTTAATCTCAAGGCCCCTGTGAGGTAGGTAAGGAATATGCCACAGGGAAGGGTCCAAGCCACAGATTTTTAGCTCCAGGTTTCCAACCCACACAAAATTTGGAGATTGGATCTTGGCTCTGTTACAAAGAGATGGCTCCGCTGTGAAATTCAGGGCTAGATTCTAAACCCCACCCACAAACTCAAGGAATTTCCCAGGTTTAAATGCCCCCCAAACTGCACTAGACTGAGGCGTGTCCTCAGAAAACAGCTTCCTCCCGGCTTTGGTAAGCCAGGAAAATGCAAGAAATTTGCGTTTAGCCAGGAGCTTTTGGTTTTGGACCAAAAAAAGGTAAAGAGGAAAATCAATCTGTAAATGAGCTAATTAAGGCAGCAGTAGACTCACCGGGGAGAGCTGAGTCCCCTCAGAGCTCCATTTGTGCATTGCCGGTGCTTAGTTGGTTCTGGTTGTTGTTGCTCTAATTTTCCCCAGAAGGGCCCATAGGTTTCTGAGCCGGGAGCCTGTTGCTGCCGACTGGAAAGAATGAGGGGAGTAGATTTGGCTAAGGAAGCTCTAGGTTAAGAGAAGAAAGGAGAAGCGCGCCTGAGGGGTGCCTGAGCGTTGCAGACATTGAGGAGGGCTGGAAATCAGGTTTAGGATTAATTAGAACGAACTTCTAAAGGCACCACTCGGTCCTCCCTCACATCCCTGCTCTGGGCCTGCTTCTGCCATGAGGCTTATGGGAATTTGCCAACCAGGCTGCCATTAGGCAGAGGCCACATAGCTGCTGAGGGCGCTGATTTTAGGGAAGTGCTCTCAGCTACTCCCCACCCCAGTTGGGAGTCACATCCAAGCAGCTGTGGTCCCCTTTTAAAGGTTCTCCCTGCCCCAGCAGCAGTAGCAGATAGAAGCAGCCACAACAGCACCGCTGCAGCCTGGCTGACCTTTCCTTTACAACTGTGAGGAGGGGGTGGGGGGGTTACATCTGTACAGGCGATCTTCCCCCGCTTCTCTGCACTGCCTGCAGGAAGTGGGAGCTGGGGCTCGGGGCTGGTGTGATCTGATGGCTCCAGCCCACCCCCAGCCTGTCCAAAGTAGGTGTGTGGGGGGGAATATTTAGGGTGGACAAATTGCCAGCACTGGCTAGGTGAGGGGCAGTGGTAACTGGTGATAGTCACACTATTTATGTATAACATAACCAATAAAAGATTGGGCAATAAACCCCTGACTCAAAACCCCAGCTCGCCTAAGTCAACAGCATGCTGTTTCCTTCCTATTGTTTTCTCCATCCGCTTCTTGTTTCTTGCCTGAACTTAGTCTGGGAGCTCTTCAGACCAAGGCTGTTTTCTTACTCTGTGTGTGTACAGCACCGAGCGCAACAGGATCTCGCTGCTGACTGCTCCTCTAGGTGCTACTCCAATGCAGCAGAATAAATAAGGAGGTGCTGCAACAGCCTCACGTAACGTCACAAGGCTGATGGCGCGAGTGAGACTGGATGCATCATGAGTAGTGGCTGACTCCTAGCATCCTGTGGGGAGATAATAAGGACCGAAAGCAGGGACAGTATGTGATGCCGCCCATATGGACAAAATACTATTCAGGTTGGCTCCTGATTTACTTGCAAAAGGAGCTCAGTCATCACAGTGATGAACAGACTAGAACAGAAGGGGATCAGCAAACTCCTTCTACTAAAATTCAATTTCCAGGTTAGCAACAGCTTCAAATGGGCAGCCACGTCTGTAGGCTCAGGTGGTCTGGAGAGGAGGCCTCTTAGACCTTCAGAAATCCTAAACCTTCAAAAACCCCGATTCCGCTGTCTGTGATACCTTGTGCGCTTTCTCTCATCACCTGCTTGAGTTCAACTCACCTGCTCTCTGTGTTTCTTTTCAGTACTGCTAAGTGCTGGCAGGCATTTCAGGAACAGACAAACGGATGATACGAGTGAAATCCAAGTGTATCAGTAAATCATTAACAGACACCAGAAATGATTTCCTGCTATGGAATGGGGATTTGTGTGTGCATGTTTTCTGTTATGGAGTTGGGATTTGTGCTGTGTGAGTGTGCACATCTGCAAAAAAAAAAAAAAAATCGGTTTCTTTATTCTACGGAGGACTTTCAGTTCTCGGCCCAGAGCAACATGTGGGCCGAGAGAGGGAGGGAGAGACCTGAATATAGGGCCCGGTTTCTGCAATGTTCAATAAGACAAATATAAAATCAAACATTACTTAATCCACAGAGCAGCGGGATCTGTGGAGGGGCAGGATGGGGGGACTGGGAAGGTTTCACTGGTTGTACACACACAAAGAAAAAAAAAAGCCTAGGTGTATTGAACATGTCAGTCCTTCACACCTCTGCCATGTCCCGTGAAATGCCCTTCTTTGCAAGTGTGTGTGTATGGGTCGGGGGGTGGGAGACGGCAATCTTAAAATAAATCACAAAACGACCCCTGCCACATGAGCTCAGTTGGCAATCACTGCTCACAATGGACTGTGGGTTAACATCATGTGTGCTATACTTTCTTATCCCTAACACAGGGCAGCTCCAGCAGGAGAGAGACACATGCTGTATTGTGTGTGTCAGGGCCAGGGAATTTTAATGCACAGACCTTGTAGGCAGAAAACTCAAGTCCTTGGCACAGAACTAAACTCTGGAGTCTAGGCAGCACCTGCAGGAGTGTTCTGCTTAACCTACTTGCGTTTTATTTCACTTGTCACCTGATACGTTACACTTCTGGGTGGTAGTAGAATCCTGGCTCTGTGAAATGGCCTCTCTGGGCTTTAGAACTTCATTAATTAGCATCTTTTAAATGTTTGGGTAATATTCGTTTCTCCTTTTCCAAGCCATTTCCCCAAGCCCTCATTTTAATAAAGCTGGTGCTCATGAACATTTGAATATGAAAGCCCTTGGTTACAGACAGACGGAAGATGAATTTTAAAAGACAGCAGATCAAGGATTACTTAAATGGCTAGCGTAAGTTATTTTTTCAATGAATCTACGGTACTTTTAAGATAAAATATTGTCTTGGAGGCAGTTTGTGTGTGTGTGGGTGTGTAGGTTCAGAATAAGCATTACTTAGGAGGCTGCTGTGTCTATCAGCATGGCAGTGATATCAGACGGACCTCTGGGAAAGTCAATATAGTAGAGTATGTTTAACTGTGGGTGGCAATTTACTTCAAAATACAGTAGTAAGAAATCGGTTTTTTTAAATAATTGCATGCACAGTATTTCAGGTGTTAAAGGTGAGCTGAAATGCCTTTTAGGAAGAAAATTAACTACTTAAAAAACGTTTTAAAAATCCCATAGTGGTAACAGGTTTCAGAGTAGCAGCCGTGTTAGTCTGTATCCGCAAAAAGAACAGGAGTTCTTATAGTGGTAACAGGATTCTGTGCAGGATTGAAGCACTTAGGTACTATGGTGATGCTGCCGTTAAAATTCTGATAGCTAGATAGGTAGCTAGACAGACCAACAACCCAGGATACCATTATCCTCGGAGCAGGTTCATCATGAGTAGCAGCAAGACAAGCTCCCCCGATCCTGCCCTGCCACGGTGTCTGAACTCCGTCCTGGAGAAACAAGAGGGCACTTTGATTTCCATGGTCCATCCAGTCCTTGGTTTCTCTGCTGAGGCTGCCAACAAAAGGCACTAGTTTGATGATTTTTTTTGTCACGTTGTCCACTAGGAACTGGGCAGAGACCCACCAATTCATATCACACAGGCTGTAGGGCTGGCATCGGATGGTAATGATATCAGTCATTTATGACATTAGCATGTTTGATACTTAATGATCAGCTTGGTCTTTAGATAGGTAGCGCTGGGCAAGATTTACACTGGTGCCCTCTCATGAAAGGCTCTACATTCCATCACCAATCTCAGAAAGATGCCACAAAATATACATTTTCAAAACGTAGTTGAGAATCAGTTCCTCCTTTGTTCACCTGCCAAGACCTGAGCTCAGGTTTCTCTGCGTTCATTGGGAAGACCTGACAACATCATTAAACCTGAAAGCAGCATTAGGAATTCTTGGGCCAGGTCTACACTACCTGCCGGATCAGAGGGTAGTGATCGATCTTTCGGGGATCGATTTTTCGCATCTAGTATAGACGCGATAAATCGATCCCTGATCGCTCTGCCTTTGACTCCACCGCGGTGAGAGGCTGAAGCGGAATTGACGGGGGAGCAGCAGCAGTTGACCCTGCGGTGTCCTCATGGCACGGTAAGTCGACCGAGGTACGTCGACTTCAGCTACTTTATTCACGTAGCTGAAGTTGTGTACCTTACATCAGACCCCCCCCCCCCCAGTGTAGACCAGGCCTTGGAAAGTAGGTCCCCTCTCTAGTCTCTTTCACATGTTGGTGATAGCATCAGCCCTGCTGGAGTAGCAGAGGACCTTGGACTGAGGAGGCCTCATGTAAAGGAGGATCAAATTTTCCAGTAGCTCCTTTGTTTATTCATAAGTCAGTGACAAATTCAGTTAATGATTCTGATTCTTACACCATTTGCTTTTCTTTTTAAAAACGACCAGTCTTTTTAGGAACACTGAGACCCTGCAGTTCTGTAGACTGAGGTGTCTCGTGTGCAGGTGTGGCAGTGCTGTGTGACAAGAAGTCACACTGTGCAGAAACAGATACAGTCCCTGAGATAAATGACACACACAGAGCTGTGGGTCTGGGACGTAACTCCTGCCTCTTCAGTTAAAATGTAAGCCTCTACCATTTGATCTAAAGAAGCATTTCCTTAGCTAAAGCTAGTAGCCTCTTTTTAGGATGATATCGCTCATTTGCTCATATATATACACCCAGTTCATGGCAATTGAGATAACCTCAGCAAAAACAAATGCATGTCATCTTATTCCTCAATCTGACAACTGGATCCATGTGGTAGGATCCCTGGGTCTGTGCGGAGTCCCACTAAAGTCACTGGAGATCTGTATGGGGTCAGGGATCTGACCATGTGGATCCAGTTGCAAGATTGGGGCCTATATTAGGATTAGACATGGCCAAAACTGCAAAGTTCAGCTCTGGCTTTGAATTTTCCCCAGTGTTCGGGATGGTCTGGGCTCATCTCTACTAAAGGCAGCGGCATAAGTCTAATCCAGCCGATGTAGAAGCCAATTCAGACTTGGTGTAAGTGGAAGCCAAATGAAGTCAATGGAGTTATGATGGTCTGTAATAGGTGTGAAATTGTATCAGTATTATTTTGGAGAAGTCTACTTCATAGAAGGGTAAATCTGGCCTATGTGATGACAGAGTATCGACTCAAGTACTGCACTACAGTGAAGGGATGACAAGATGCAAGTGAATTATGAGACACTGGCTGTCAGCACTCTCCCCACCTCCCTGTTACGTATGGGTCTTTGTAGCTCCTTCCCTTTCTGATTGTCATTTCCATTGTGTGGGACTTGCAGGACACGGCCCTCCTGATCTTTAGCATCGGATAGTCTTTTAATTCTCTCTCGTTTCACCTGTGATTAAAGATGAGCAAGCTTTTCTTTTGTTTTAAATCCTGCAAATCTCTGTCCTGTCTACACCTATTTTGCAATGGCAATTTTGTTTTTTGGGGAAAAAAAGTCTAGTGATTTTAAATGCTTAACTCCAAATATTTGACATTTTCAGCTCCAGTATCTCATTTCTCTGGCATCCAGTAAAATAGTTTTCTAGGAGTGGCTCCCCATTCTAGATGAGATGGATAAGAATATTTTTCATCTGGCAAATGCATAATGGGTGAAAAAGATGGGTTGTAAGGGCAGAATAAAACTCAGCATGAAGGAGAGTGAGTCTTTTTTCTTGTAGTAATTGCATTTTTAGTCACAATTGCCTGTTATCTCCACATTTCCCACAGGTGGGGATATTGGATGCCACTGAGGGCTTGATGTAGCTGTTCATCTCTCAGATCCCTTTGTGATACTAAATGCCAGTTTGTCGTGTAATCAACATGTTTTTCTAATGAACACGCGCGCACAGACGGCAATATGTTTACTCAACTTTTTTGTGCAGTTTTGGAATTTACTTTAAAGGGGAACGCCAGAAATTTTAAAGGGACCTTGATCAGATAAAAATCATGAAAAAATTCTCCTCGTAGTTATTCCCCTGGGCACTGAGCCAAAGGCCATTGAATCAACGGGAATGTTTCCACTGAGATCAGCAGGCTTTGGATCAGGCCCTCGGAAACCATTTGACTTCCTACAGGTGAAATAGATTTTTAACAAAGTGTCTCTCAGAACATCTCTTATTATTAGAAGGGAAATAATCACCTCGTTGGATTTTTACTATGGATCGTGTTTGTTTACTCTGCTTGGATGGTGAAACTAAATTGGTTAGTTTCACTGTTTATCAGATGTGCCATTGTGTGGCCACCTCCTGGGCGCCCCCTCATGGCCTCTGGATGGCCCTGCACGTTTCCCCTGCCTCCCCCATTAAGGGGCTTCTTCAATAACTCACAGACCCCTTTTGTCCATTCACAGCCCTTCCCGTGTTCTGGTTTATTAAATTAACAAACATTCAAAATAAAAGTTCTCAAGTTCATCTGTTTCCCTTTCATTCCCAGGCCTGTCCTCCCTGTTTTCTCACTTGCCTGTAGTCTTATTCCCAAATCCCAGGTTTCTCTGCAGGAGCCTACCCACTTCCAGCAGCCTCTGTACTCCACTCTGATCTCCCTGATTCTCTTCCTAGCCCCTATAGCCACCTTATAGGGGCTCCTTACATGGGGAATCAGCTGATCCTTGCTCTTCTGTGCTCCTTAGTAACTAGGGTTGGCTGTCCCCAGGCCTCTAGCCCTTAATAAGCGGTGGGCACCCTGTTACAGGCAGTTTAAATTTTTGATTCGTGGTCATGCACTAACATGCTGCTGCTGTGGTTGAGTTTCCAACATGGCCAGAGCATGGCTCACAGCAGTGGGAGACAGGTGCCATCATAACATTTTGGTAAAACCATTTCTACTCATGTTACATTTGGTAACTACTCCTCTTCCCTTTTCTTTTCTGCCGGATATAATCATTGGGTCTAACAGATGTTACCAACACCCTTTTAAAACCAGATGAATGGTTTTAGATCCCAAATGAGTGGCAGCATCTATGGGCAGCCTTAAAAACATGAAACACATTTTAAATTCTAATACAAAATAGCTGATGCCGTTCTTCTTTCATTTACCTAACAGGTCTTGAATTCAAGATTCTTATTTCTCCTGCTGGGGTTGGTGAGCATCACACCACCTTGAGGAGGACAGGAAGTCAGCTTGGCTGGAGAGAAAAACACTAGCCCACTTCTCTTTCTCTCTTTGGACTTCGTTTCTTGGGACGAGTGCGGGGGGGGGGGGGGGGTTGGCGGGAGGAGGGGGTGGTTGATAGGAGACCAGTGCAGGGTGGCTATTTCTAACCACTGCACAGTACTTGCAAGGTCACATCCACTGGAAACTGTGATAAGTGCATGGAAATGCTACTATTTTAACCATGCGATAACCCTTCTAAAATCTCCTCTCTCTTTAGACTCCACTGTGAAAAGGAAAAAGGGACGAGGAGTCATCATGAGGCATGTTTCTTTGGTCCATTCCCTCTCCAGAACTAGAGATAGGGCAAAAAGGGAAGCATTAGCCCACCCTCCCATGAACTTTGGGGGCCTGATAAAATGTGTCATGGATGCAATTTTCCCAAGGTTAAGTTCTGCACAACCAAAAACACCCCTTGGTCTACCTATCCCTACCCTGAGATGATCTCTGCAATTGAGTGGTGTTCCTAAATAAACAGTCTGGACCCAAGATGTCACGAGGTCTCTGCTTCATAGGTGGAGTGAAAAGAAGATCAAAACCCATAGGTACTGCATGTTCTCCTTCAGACAGCCCTTCAAGACGGAGGGAGCTGTGATATTGGAGCCTTCATTTCTTCAAAGCAGAGACCAATCTTCTTGTCAAGATTCTTAACCTGATGTGTTTTCAATGCAGTTATTGGTGACGGATGGCTTGGGCCCACTACCATTTACCTGCCAAAAGTTAATGTAAATGCTCCAGCAGTTTGGAGAGGAAATGAAACCCCAGGATGTTTCTGAAATCTGGGAGACAATTAACGTGATTTACATCCCTAGCATTATGGGGAACTAAAATTTCATATGCTCCTTTGAAACATTATTGTGGGGTGAGGGTTGGAAAAACCGCATTACCTTAGTGAAATATATCAGTCAGGCTGTTTATAAATAACACAGCCGCTAACAAGGATGGAAAGCCAATAACTGAACGAAAGGATATTGGATCACACCGCAACAGAATACATTTTTACAGACGCTCAAATCACTGAGCCAACTGCTTTATGTTTGAAAATTGCTACTTTGCATGGTCAAGAAACATCCTCAATACATATAGTGGTGGCATTAAGGATCAAGCAATGTAAGAAAAGTGGGATGGCATCATATGCCAATAAATGAAACTGACTTGGCGTATCATTGGGAAAGGAGAAATATTTTCCATCGTATTCATCAAAATGCAGCATGAATGGGACCCAGATGTGAATATTGATCAGATGTAGTTTCTAGGTTCAGTCCAGGGAAAAGATGAATATGAAATATTTGGTGGGACAGAGGGCAGTAGTTGCACAAGCTATTTGCTTCTGCATGATGGGGTCCAAACTTCGATTAAATCATGTGGAAAAATTAGTGTAGTTGGGCAGACAACAATAATTCAGTTTCACGGAGGATTTTGAGATTTTGAAATTTGGTTTCGTTACGATTTGGAATGAAAGCCAATATTTTAAAAATTCTCTATGAAAGGGAATGACCGTTCTCCACCTCGCTCTGCCGGGAGCGGTGGCTCTGAGGCAAAGTGCCTGGTGGGTTGTCCTAGAGTCAGGGACCGTAGGAGTTCTGGCTGCCTGGATTGCCAATGAGCTGCAAGCCTGTGAACTTGGGAACTAGGGCTTCCAGGGAAGAGCAGGCAGGAAACCAAGCCGGTGTCCGGTGGATTTTTATTGAATTTGAAGCACCTGGGCCAAATGTTTCAATTTTGACGAATCAGCAAATCATGACAAAAAATGTTACGTCGAAATGAATGCGATGGTCACTCCTGAAAACTCCCTCATCCGTCCCAGAGAAGCACCTTGCAGGCAGTTCAACAAGGACTACTGCAGGAAGGATGTGCACTTGGTACAGGGAATCTAGGGACGGGTACATTGTGTGCGTGTGTGCATGGGGGGTGTTTGGATGAAACAGCAGTGTGGTTGGAGGATCAGGATTGGAGAAACATGGGGTAATGGAGGTCAGGAGTGAGTGTGTTGGTGGAACCAGCAGTATTGCCAATCCCAAATGTTCAAACATCGTGAGTCGGGCTCACCGAAAATCATGAGATTGGCTTTAAAATCATGAGATGACGTAATGATAATAGATTTGATCTTTTTATTTGATTTCTGCTTTTCGAGCCTTTAGGGTGCACGGAGGCCACAGTTTGAAGCTTTCTCCACAGCCACGAGGGCTAGAAACGCACTTTTTCTTTAAGAATGAAATCATCACATATCCAGGAGCTGGGGCTTTAAGGAAAGCAATAATTATCATGAGACTCGTGACAAAATCATGAGAGTTGGCATGAATCAGGGGCAGGGAGAACTGTCACAGCTGCCCATAGTATTCATGGCTCTACCCAGTAGTATGGCTCCTTTATTTACATCTTTATTGTATTTACCCATAACTTTTAAAAATAAAATTGAACATCAAATATATTTACATTGTGAAACCCCCTTTCCTGCAAAGACAGCATTTCAGTTCACACTAGTGGGTCACCATGGAGACTTTATCTATGTGATATCAAGCCATGACTCAATGCTGCTAGCGCCTCAGAACTTAATTATTTATTAATACGCTTTTACCAGGGTAGCCTCAAGAGATGCAACTTCTTGTTACCAAGGCTGGGAGAGAAGTAAAAAATAAAAGAAAAAAATACCCATGTAATTGCAAATAATTAATTAGAACCACTATAAACATACTAGCAATCGTAACAGGAGCAGCAGTTGCATTTATAAACCTGGCGGTCAATAATGTTTAGCTGAGGGGATAGCTGGAAGAATAATAGGGAAATGAATCTTACCTCGGGTATGTTCTTAGCTCAAAAGGGTGAGTTTGCAACATCTTTATTTGTAGGATCATATTATTGGCTGTTCACCATGGTGTGACAGACTGACCATATCCTGGACAAACCTTATGGAATTAAGATAAACTCTATTAAATTAAGTTAACTCTTATTGAATTAGTTTAATGCCTTTGGGGTCCATTGCATTAAAAATGCAATTGTGTATGTGTTATTGTATGGAATGCCTCTAGGACGAGAGAGTTGCTAATGTAATTCCTCTGGTTTTCAGCCCTTTGAAGCCATGACTGGGAGAGGCTCGCACCTGCTAGTTCCAACTGGATTCCCCAGGGACCAACAGATAAAGAAAGGTAAAAAGCCTGGTTTTGAACAGGCTCAGGTCCTTCTTCCTGATCCAGAAAACGAACAGGACTCTATGGAAGGGTTGAAAGGACTGGGCCTACTGAGGCCCCATAAGACTGTGTATTGGTCCTGAGCTGAAGCGGTGATGAACTTTAAACCACAAGGAAAACCCTTGGGAGGGATTTTGAAGGACTGCTCCTGCTAGAGCCTGTGTTAGGATTGGGGTGATCTCTGGTAAGCTTATTAGCATGCTTGTCGGTTCTTTTATTGTTTTCAATATGTTGTATTTGTAGCGCTTTTAATTTTAAGGAGAAAATAGGCTTGCATAGGAAGTGCTGTGTGGTATCTCATCACTGTGGGCAGTTATTCTGTTATTAGTCTCTGAAGAGAAGGAAAGAAGGCCTGCTTAGGCAGAGTCTCTTGCTGGGATATCACAGGACAGTCAGGGAATTGTGCAGCCTGGAAATACCCCTGTCAGAAGGGAGGGAAACAACGTCTCCACTCAAGACGGGCAATGGCCAGGGGAGCCTGAAGCTGAGAACGGGTGTCCTTTCTGGACCAAAGGGGAACTCAGGTGCAGTTGCCCTGGACTGTGACACATGGTTCAGGCAGGTTCTGAAATGTTTGGGATCCCTGCCGTTTGGTGAATGATTTCTCAGACCAGTAACTGTGGGGTTAGCTATTGCTTAGTCATTATTAACCTGCTTTAAACGTGTCACGCATCCACTCAGAAAGCAGGGAGACTCAGGCGACCCCATTGCACATCTTAAATAGAAAAGAGTCCAAGGGTACGTTTACACTGCAATCCCAGGGTATGACTGCAGCTCATGACGACACACCTGACCTAGCTTGAATCTAGCTAGCTCGAGTACCAGAGGGGTGAAGTGAAGCAGCAAGGGTATCAGCATTGGGTAGCCACCTGAGTAATTACCCTGGGTCAATGGCGTAGCCAGGTTTAGAGTACAGGGGGAGCGGCGCTCTAAAAAGGCGCCTCCCTGCTCCCTCTGTACTCACCCGGCGGCGCTTTAAAGGGCCCGGGGCTCGAGCCCCCAGGCCCTTTAAAGTGCCACCGGAGCTCCGTCCAGCAGCGCTTTAAAAGGCCCACAGCTCCCCGCAGCGGCAGGAGCCATGGGCCTTTTAAAGCACCCCCCCCAGCCCGGCTCCGGCAGCGGGGCTGGTAAGGCGCCAAGGCGCTGCTTCCTCTCACAGGGGGAGCGGCCGCTCCCCCTGCTCCCCCCCGGCTACGCTACTGCCCTGGGTTCCAGGCAGGCTTGTACTGCCCGCCCTTTCCTGCCACAACTCCTCGTTATTGCAGTGTAGCTATGCCCTACGTCAAACATTCACGGAAACCCCATTGGCGGACATTTGTTCCCAGAAACCATTTGGCAAATGCTACCAATAACAACTTGTTTCACAGAAATCACCATCCGTCTGCAGAGAGCATCAAATTCCTAACAAATAATCTTTTTGCAACCCCTAATTCAGCCAGCAATAATGGTAAGTTAAGGACAGGACCCAATGTGTGTTTGAGTCCCAAACAGGTACAAGGCTGATGGTGCAGTGTTGTGTGGCCATTAGAACTTTTCACTGAAGTCTCCTGCCCCTTCTGATGAGAATGATTTACATTCATAGAATATGATGCCACTGCAGTGCCAGACTGTTCACTGCTGGGAGGCCATGAGCCGCATGGCTGGAGCCTTTCTAAGCAGAAGACACCACTTTTAGAAGGCATGTAAGAGGAAGCTCATGCCTGCTAGATAGATATTAGATTCCATGAGCTGATGAGCTATGGAACCAAGCAGGCAAGTAAAATGAAAATCATTTTACAAAATGTCATCAAAAGCAAAAAATAATAAAAAAATCCCCTCAACCCCAAGCACAATATAAAGCGAATCTGCAGCAAGTGAGTGGCAAGGAGCCAAGAAAATTTAAGGAACAAATCTAGCAAACAATGAAAAGTAACAGCTCTGACCAAAAACAACCATTAAATGTTAAATGCTGCACTTGTAACTGACAACACTAGCAACTTTAAAGGGCTGTTTTACTAGCATGCGTGCGCCTGTGTGGGGAATTGTTAGGTTCTCAGATGGAGGAGTGTAAATTTATATGTATATTTTAGCATGCTTCTTTTTTTTTCTGTTTCTGTATAACTCTGAGGTGCTGGGAAGAAGAAATCTGGGGCCAAATTAAATCAAATCAATGAAGTTGCATCCACTTGCACTGGATGTGAATTTGGCCCTTAGTGACTTAAAGGAGAAATTGATTAGTAGGTACTGTGTGGATCCATTTGGCTGGGCATAAAGGGTGTTGAGTAAAGCACCCTTTGGAGCTGAAAACCCCATAGACAAAACCTCTCTTTTGTCTTCTTTATTGTTCGAATGCTTGTGCTGTTCAGTTTCCCCTCCATTCCCCTGAAGTAATAGGGTCAGATTAACTGAAGACAATGGAGTGGCATCTACTTACACCAGACCTGAATTTGGCTCATAACCCATCACAGATGGCGCCTGCTGAAATTGCAGAGAGCGAATGGTAACCGGAGGAGGGCGAATAGTGCTGGAAAAGGTTCACTAAGAGCTGTGAATTCGGAATGGTATTTCAATTCATTCCCCATCACACTCTCTATAATTCACTTTGCAGAAACATGATGCACCATTATCCACATATGTAGAGACATAACTGTCATCAGTTGGGATCAATATCTACCTATCTTAGGTATGTGTATGGCCCTGTAGCAAAGTGAGACTCGCCGGTGCAGCGCCTCCTGCTGGTCGTCTTGGAATTAGCTCTTTTCCAGCTTCAGCGCGCCCTCTGCTGGCCAGTGTCTCGTCTGCCTTAGGCCCCGTGTCCCTCCCAGATGCCGGTGCCCATTTCCTCAGGGTTCTGCCCCCAACAGTGCCCCCTTACTCTGCGTCTCCCCTCCCAGGGGAACCCCCAACCCTCTAAACTCACCTTGCCTCAGTGGCTACTGCCAGTCGTCATCTAGCCCCTGCTCACTGGGGCAGACTGCAGTCTATAATGGCCACTCATCATTGGCAAGGGGTTAGGACCAGCTGCCTCTGCCTATTTCCGGGTTGTAGCCCCAGTATCTTGGTAGGCCTTCCCCAAGGCCTGCAGCCTGGGGGTTTACCAGGCTGGAGCTCCCCAGCTCCTATTGCCCTTCCCCAACACTGCTCTACCTCAGGTACCTTGCTCTCAGACAGCTAACCCCTCCCACTACAGGGCTAGAGTAAGACTCCTTCAGGCACCTAGGTCCTTCTCTCTAGAGAGAGAGAGAGACACTCTGCCTGCCTTTTCCCCAGGAGACCTTCTTATACTGACCCAGTCGGGCCCTGATTGACTGCCTCAAACCTGCCCATGATTGGCTTCCCAAGGCTGTTTTAACTACTTCAGGGTCGGAGCGGGGTGACCACCCTGCTCCAGGCCCCCATTACCAGGGCATCCAGGTACCTCACAGCTGTTACTCTTTATCCTCACACACCCCTGTTAGGTGGGTAAACACTATAATCCCCATTTTACAGATGGGGAACTGAGGCAAAGAGAGATGAAATGTCTTGCCTAAGGTATATCGTGTCATTGTGGTGACTCCCATAAATTCAAGGGCTGCTCCTCCACTGCCCTGCACCGTCTGTCATCACTTACACCTGTGAGGAGTGAAACAACCCTTCCGCTTTCATTGCAGGTACTAAACAAGAGGCCAAGCCTGCAAGCTCTTACACGAGTAACCCTGAGCTATGTGAGCATCCGCTATTGCTCAAAATCTACTCCGATGAGACAGGATAAGGCCCCAAGCCACCTCTGTGTGATTCTCCCTCCCTTCTCCATGGTACTCTTCTACAACAGCTCCAAAATCCTTGCCCTTCTCTCTCTTCAGTAGCCACTGCTGACTCATGTATCGGTGCATGCCCTTTTGTAAGGGAATGGCTTCTGACACCTCCTGAGTTCCTCCACAACCTGCCAGGCTCTTCTCTAATCATATTTAGTGCAGCAAGATTAACCTGTCATTAAAAATATAATTGTTCTTCAATTTTCACTTGTTCCTTAAACGGATGTTGAGCAGAGCTTCAAAGCCCTCTCTGGAGCTCTCCTGCAAAGCCTCTGGCAACAGACAGCTTATTATTTGCAAAACAGGGGATCCTAATTGGAAAATGTGATGGAGAGAAAATGGCGAATCCCCAGTAATCTCCTTCCAAAATGATAGCGCGTGTGGCATAATGAATATGACTGTGTTATATTTATGAAATGAGGAAGTTTGAACGTGCAAGATAAGCTGTCTTTCGACACGTACAGTACTGGGGAAAAGGCACTCACACTCACCCAGTCAAATGCTCCCGGCACATGCCTCTCTCCAAATACAGCCACAAATGCACCACTAGTAACTTATCCATGCCTGCCACGCATAAAACCATTCGTCATCACACCCTTACTACGGGCTCACCCGCATGCCACACAGAAACACACGCTCGCCGCTCACCATTCATTATAGACGAACATTATGCACACTTGCCATTCACGTACACACCTCCATTCACACCCATGCGTTGCCAAATTTCCAAATTCGAGTCCCATAGGAGTGGGGGGGCAGTTTTGCTGAAGATAAAGCAGATGCGCTAGCTTCCACCGGGCCTGAATTTGGGACACTGTCCTGAGGGACCACAGCAGGGAATTATTTCCTTCCTCTGAGTGTCATAGTTTGGCAACACTTCCTGATAGTTTTAGGGCCAGATTATTAACCCCCTGCTGAGCAGTGACTCAGTTCCCATTGAAGACAATGGCACTACTTGTGTGAGTAACCGCTAAGCAATGGGTGCCAAGAACTCACAATCTGGCCCTTAAGTTTTAAGTATTAATAACTCAGAAGTGTCAGCGTTCCCCTTGAAGGCCCCAGTGGAGATGCTGTTGTCCACGGATCTCACGTAGAATTTAAATACTCATTCCCAGCATTGTAACTGCAGAGCATAAGGCTTTGTAGGAAAATTACCCGTCCCTTAAGTAGAGCCATTACCCACTCGTACAGATTTCTTGGTAATTTAACTTCATAGAGTTTAAAAAGAATTACCATGGACCCTGCACCCAGGTTTAATGGGCAGAAGTATTCTTGTATTTTACTGGATCATTATCATGCTAATACCTTGCTGCCATACACTCATTTTGGAATTAAACTGTTAACACAGTTACCAGGTGGAAGTGGAGATTTCCCCGAGTACTAAGTGGCGTGAAGAAGGGATAATTTCAGGTATTTTCTCCTTTAAGTAATGCATCTACCACAGCTATCTCAACCTTTCTACAGAGAGAAGTTGGATTGGCTGCCCTAGAGAAATGGAGAGAGAGATCAGGGAAGAGAAAGCCACAGGACTGGGTCTTAGGACAGCTGCATTCAGTTCTTGTCACATACTTGCTGTGTGACCTTCAGAAATCACTTAATCTCTCTGTGCTTCAGTTCCCTACTTGTAACGTATGGATAATAACGCTTCTTTTCTCCCACCCTTTTTCGATCTTGTCTATTTAGATCTTGCGCTCCCAGGGAAAGTCACATTCTTGTCCCATGTGTTTATCTATCACAGTGAGACCCCCAACCTCTGCTGGGACCCCTAGAAACTGCCATAGTACAAACAACAACAATAAGGAACAGAAATGGCGTTCCTGAGAGTTTTGAGCCAGATCCATTACCGTGTGTTTGTGTCACCCTTGAAAAAAATCACTGGGGGATCAAAATATTGGGATCATTCCTGTTTTCTTTGAGATTAGAGAGACAAGGTGCAGCCTGATATCTGGCACATCTACTGTGGTGATTTTGGCATCCCCGGTAAATTTGATACTTTAACAAATCTCTAGGCATCTAGGACTTCACAGTTGTCATTATGCTACACACGATGGCTGCTCAGAACTTGACTGCAACACAAGTTACTCCTGCACTAACTCATAGCCCCCTGCCACTTGAAGTAAAGGAGAATCTCAGTTATGAGCAGTATAGGACATATGGCACATAGAGGAGCAGTTTCAATTTCCTCCAGCGGATGTCAGTGGCCCACACACTAGCATGTTCACTGCAAGACCTTGGGGATTGATTTCTCCCATTCCACAGATTTCCCTCTGAGCTGGCATTCAGACTCACCTTCCCAGAAAGGCAGCCTAGAGCAGTGGAAGGACACATACGACAGTCACAGCATCGAAGATCACTTCCAACCGTCTCGATTCAGTGCCACACCTGAGGAGTGTGGGGCTATTGCCATGGAAATCACACCCCCAATGGCTTCGTTTTGGGCTTCTCTTCCTTGTGGTAATTTCCTGCCCACCCACCTCCATTTCACCACGTTGGGCCTATGCCATTCCAGCACGAGCTTCTCTTGTCCTCACTTGAACTGTGGGTGCTGGCTCAGCCTAAGGAGTGAGGACGGTGGGGTGGGAAGAATACCAATGAGATGAACACAGTAAGGGAGGGTGGGTCTGTAAGGAGCTGAAGGGAGACCTGAAAGCAAAGAAGAGGTTACATGCCATGAGCTAGGGCAGGTTCTGGAGAAGCTTGGGGCAAGTCATGGCTGACTCCCACAATTTCATTTGGTCCACAATAGCCAGCTGTGGGGCCTTACCTGAAGGTAAGTCATTCTCTTTGGCTATCGAGCCCTCAGCTTTACCAGGCAACCCCACACAGAGCCACAGCTCATGGGAGGAACATGATTCCCCCCCACCCTTGGTTAAGAGGCCAAGCAGAAGACATCATGGTACAGGAAGAAGTGGCTTATTTTCTGCACGAGATGGGGGCTTTCCATGCAGACTCCTAATGTGACTCTGTTGCACTCCTGAGCAATGGGTACAAGCTCCTGGTGCATCTGTGGAAGGTTCAGACACCCAAATACTTCTGGGGTAACTGTGTCCTGGGAGTGGGAAAATGGTTTTCTTGGAAGGTGCTTGCCACTTTTGTGCTGGGCTGGGGTGTGTTCTTCGATGAAGTGGCCTTGGGTGAAAGACGACCTTCATTTGTTTTATAAACCAAGAGCAGAAGCTGAGCTCTACTTTCCTATTCCTGAATCGAAGAGCTATTGAAACGAAGCCCATGCCTTTACAGTGCCATGAGGGGACTGTCTAAGGGCGCGTGGCAGCACTCTCCAGCAGTTCAGGGTGGGACATGCAGCTCATCGTATCAACTGGAAATGGTAGTGGGGAAGTGAGTTAATCAGAATGCACTTACCCAGCATGCAATTCAACCAGGATATTGAAATTAAGAGCACAGCTGTTGGGAACAGGTGCCAGGAGATCGTCAACAACAGAAGGGTCAAGCTTTTAAGCCTCCTCTGAAAAAAGCGTTGAATGCTTCCCGCACCTTTCAAGCTTCATTCCCGTTAATCCTGTTTCCAAAGCGTAGGGCTGGGTAATTGTACCACAGAGGCGCATTGCAGAGGACACTACAAGGGTTTGTTTTGTAATGTTACAGCTAAGGAGATAGCCTGAAACTTTTAGCCTCCTTCTTGTCAGCTCTCTAGAAGTGCTTCATGCAGATGCTCCAGGCTGGACAGATTTGTTTCCAGTGTAACCGGATTCGCCTGGCTGATGTGGTTTCTATAGACACCACTTCTGGGGAGTATTGTTCGGCAAGGTCAGGCTGCAAGCTGGCTTTACAGCCCTCTTCTGCATAACGCCTGTGCTTGAGCCTTGACAGACTGTTATTAAGACAGTGAAATTAAAGGGAAGGGATGCAATGCAGTTATTTTCACAGCAACTGTAATATAGCGGGTCGATATCTCGCTGCTTGTTTTTACACCATTCTTTATTGTTTTTGACAGATCCCCTACTGCATTAAGTACTGTGTATTTCAGTGTTATCTGTGCAGCCTGTGACAGGTCAGCTGGTTTCAGTGGGATTATTTCATAGTGGGTTGGAGGCGTAATGGTTCATTTTGGGCACATTGAAGCACAGGATTTTGTCGCAACCCAGGAGCCCCATAATTGACCACGGAGGTTCGGGCAAGGTAGTGCTTCCTCCAGGGGCACGTTTCCCAATGCTACAAGCTAAACCAGTTCCATTGTCCACGTTGTGTATTTGCGTGTGTGTTTGAGTTCTTCTTTTTTGGTTTGTGGTGACAGGGGAAGTGACATGCTGGTGATGGGGGGCATAGTAGCAGCCCTACAGACGGAAGCCTTCTCGCCAGGCCCAGTACAATACAGACAGTGGCAGTCCACGCGTCCTACACCCTGTCCCGGACTGCGACAACATTCTTTGTAGCTGACCTAAGTGACCGCCTCTAAGGCTACATCCACACTACCCGCCCGATTCGGCGGGTAGCGATCGATGTTCTGGGATCGATTTATCGCGTCTCGTCTAGACGCGATAAATCGATCCCAGAAGCGCTCGCCGTCGACACCGGAACTCCAGCTCCGCGCGAGGAGTAAGCGCTGTCGACGGGGGAGCCTGCCTGCTGCCGTGTGGACCGCGGTAAGTAATTAAAAAAATCGATCTAAGATATTCGACTTCAGCTACGTTATTCACATAGCTGAAGTTGCGTATCTTAGATCGACACCCCCCCCCCCCCCCCCCCCCCAGTGTGGACCAGGCCTAAGAGTGAGATGGTAGTTCACTCTCTGTGGCCCGTGAAACCTATCCCTTCTTTGCAGAGACTACCGGCCAGGAACAGAAATTGCGGTGATGGCCGTTTTCAGTGACTCAGACTCCTGTCCACTAGGAACTAGGCCGAGACCCATCAATAGCCACTGATGGCACTGATCCTCACTCACTACTCACCTCACCTAGGTCTGAACTGATGACTAGAGCTAATCCCACAATCCAGCCAGTCCTCTCAATTATTTTGTAAGTATTATTATTTACTTATTGGGGTAGTTCCTAGGAGCCCCAGAAAAGGCACGGGACTCCATTGTGCGAGGCACTGTACAAACACACAAAAAAGGGCTGCGCCCCAAAGATACTACATCGTAAGCCAAACTAAAGCTTCATTTCTAGTCCTCTTAATTGTTTTAAAAATCCATTTGCTTTAAAAAAAACTGGCTAATTTTTGGGCCTAGAATAAACTGTTAGGGTCTTTTCAAGATGATTTTATTGGGCTACAAGAGTTTTATATGATTGTGTTACGATGAAATCATTTCATGTTGAGTTCTTCTTTGTGTTTAAGGTTCTGGTTGAAACCATTCCAGCAATAACCACATTTATCCTGCCTTATAAACATAGTTATAAGAATTAAAAATAACCCTAGAGCAGAACCAGACGATGCAGCAAAGGCTCTCGGATGCACATATTGTCCCGTTACACCAACAGTTCAACAGAGTTAGGCTCCGAGCCCTGTAAGGGTGAACCTGTGCTTGAAACAATCCTGTCTGAGCACAGTTGTTGCTAGCAGTTATAGCAGTTTCCTTTGAAGTTAATGGAACTTGCCAATTTACACTGGCAGAGGAGCTAGTCTCCTGTGCAAAACAATCAAGGAAACGGTGCTAGCGAAAAATGTGCTTACACATGATTATTGCAAGCACAGGGCTCACCCTTACAGGGGGTCAGGGCCTAACTCTGTGGAAGTTGTTGAGAAACTGGAGAATACGTGACCTTGACAGCTCTTGCCACATAATTTGAGGAGCTTGGCAAGATGACTTTGAAAGAAGTGTTTAGCAGGCAATTGGAGTCACAGGCTGAGTGCCTTCATGTTCATTAAATGGATTATAAAAACACCTGCCATTTGGGTCTGAGCGAGCATCCTTGCTGGGGCTGTAATCGGGGGAATCGGAACAATGTGGGTCAATGTCATGCACTGATGCAGCTTGGCAACCGAGACCTGATCCCCTTCCTAAAACGCAGAGACGAGCATTCCGGTGTGTGAAGATGGAGCTCGTTCCCTAGCATCTCCCAGCCCGGGCAATTTACGTCCTGTGCGCAAGAGCTGCTGCGCAGTGCATCACGGCAAAGAGACTGCGACCGCTTGACGACCCTTTGGATTGTGCAGCTGACGCCAGCCCAATAAGACTTTGTTCAGACCCGAGTTCAAGGTGTAGCTCTCTTTGCATGATGTGCACATCTGCTTTTGGGCCTTCATTCGGGAATGCACTAAGTACCTTCAACTCCTTTCAACATCAGTGGGAGTTGATGATGTTGAGGTGCCTCACAGGAGGGTCCTAGGCCTTTTCAGGCTCAGGCCCTCAATGGAACAAAGGGTACATGTGCGTTACCAATCGGTTAGCTCTGGCCGCCAGGGAGAGCGGCGCCGCAGCCGGGCTCGGCTCCCTCCCCGAGGGCGCTCCGGCCGGTCGGGAGAGCATGACCACGGCCGGGCTCGCAGCCCTCCCCGCTGCCTCCGGCCGCCTGGGAGAGAGGGGCCACGGCCGGGCTCGCCACCCTCCCCGCGGCACTCCGGCGGTGGCTGGAGGCCTATGGATAATTAAGCGACAAAGAGTTCTGTGGCACCTTATAGACTAACAGACGTATTGGAGCATAAGCTTTCGTGGGTGAATACCCACTTCTTCGGATGCACCAAAGTGCAGAAGAACTCTTTGTCACTTCTACAGATCCAGACTAACACGGCTACCCCTCTGATATGGATAATTAAGGCACTCTTATTACTGACAGACTCCTAATGGCATGTGCCCTCCCATGGTTTTGGGAGCAGATGATGCTGAGTTAAGTTTCTCAGTTTGTGGTCCCTTTATAGGGATTCCAGCCCCCCTTCCAAGCCATGTTCTCACTCCTTATTCCACTTTGAACTGTGGCCATCTGTCACGGAGTGGGAATTTTCTGTAATATTTTGTATGAATAGTGTGGGTGCCTCAGTTTCCCCTATATGCTGCAATGTTAACTAGGTGGTGGGAAAAGGTTGTTTACTCTCTGCAGAGATGCAGAGATACAGGTATGACTGATGCAAAGCTGTCTGGGGCCTGGCTCCCTTGTCCATGGAGAGGCCCAGAAGACAATGGCCACTCCAATTGTCCAGATATTTGTTACCTAGCAACTAACGATCATGGATCATTCTCTGCGGGAAGCCAGCCGTGTTTGACCAGCTGGAGAACAAAGGGCTGAGGAGGAAGGCAGGTGACAATGGTTGCCTGGGAACAACAACAAAGGACTGGGGAGGGGCCAGGTGGGAGGTTGTTAAGTGTGGGCTGCTGGAAGCTGGAGACTCTCCTGAACTGGGACAAAAAAGAGGCCAGAGGGCTCTGGGCTGACCAAGATGGACTGTGCTGTAACTTTCTGCTCCCTGTGCTAACCATGGACTTCCTATGCTGTGTTCCAAACACCTAATAAACCCTGCTGTTTTTACAACACTGGCTGAGAGTCCCTGCAGATGCTGAAGTTGGGGGTGCACTGCTCCCGTTGGGGGTCTCTCTCAGGTGTCCAACTCAGGTGGCCTCGCTGAACAGAGCTCACGGTGTGAAGCAGGGGTGCTAAAGGCTCTGAGGTTTGGTCTAAGGAGGTGGGGAAGCCAAGTGGCTTATCCTCAGGAAAAAGTGAGACCCCCAAGGGGGGGGGTCGGGCACACGGAAGGGGGCCTCCCAGTCCCAGGCATGGTTCCAGAGCACCGGACCTGTGGATCTGTGACACCATCTGAGGGGCGCTGGATGAGATAACCAGAATGCTGACCTGACGCAGGAATCAGAGGGTGAAATTCTCTGATCTGAGATGCAGGTGGTCAGACTAGGTCACCTTTACTGTCCCTCCTGGCCTTAAAGTCTATGGATCTTCCCAACGCCGTCCATGTGTGGTGTTGCTGTCGATAGTGGCATCTGTATCTTCACGCAGATACCGATTCATGGCATTGCAATAAACATAGGCTTGTGCATAATAACATGTTTGATCGTTCGGACTGGTGGGGGAATCCGCCACAAGGAGACCGGTGCTATGTTCACTGGCATGAGACGTTGTAGCAGCCCTGTAGTTAAGCAATATGTGCGGTTTGCAAATGCTAAATAAACTTAAGCATGATTTATGGGAACATTTGCTTAAACTTTTTTGTTAAATGATAGCAGATTTGGAGCTTTATGTATTATAAATGGTTTTAATTTAGACTTTAAATGTTCTCTAGCCTCTGCATAAAGCGCTCATTTGCTGCATGCTATTGTTTATTATACAGCGGCTGGACTGAATACAACAAATAGCACAACTGAACAGGAACGGTGGGAGAAATAGAAGAAGCGAGAGAGAGAGAAGTGGAGGGGGTCAAGGTAAATGAGAAAGAGAGAGCGGTTAATGAATGAATCACAGTAGGGCCCTGATCCTCCACAGAGCACCCAGCGCAACTCCTGAGTGGTGAAGGGGTGCAAAGCTGGTGTTAAGTCTGTCAATTTGGGGGTGGTTGTGCACCAGGCTGGTTCCTTTGTGTCAGAGCAGCCTGAGGACTGCTCTAACTTGCACCAGCTGTCAATGGCACCACGGGGCTGATACTGAAGCTGGGGATCATCAGAGTGCAGGGAAGCCCTGGCCAATCCATTTCCCCCCAGCCATATCCACTACGCCTACTCCAGTGCTATGTGTGGCATAGGTACTGCTATCTTGGCACTGGGCTGCTTGGATCTTATGATAGGGTGATTCTCCCATGGCCAGACAGGCAGGCTTCATGACAGCTTTGCACGGATGTGCAGCACAAAGTAATCCAAGTGCAGCAGAGGATCAGGACCCAGAGCTGATCAAATCATTTAAAATACTCATGTGAGAGAACATGCCATGTTTGGTTCACGAGTTTCTATATTCATTCTTCGCATCTATTCAGATGGCCACCAGATATTCTTCAATGTGCTCACAAATCCTGAGCATTTAATAACTTTTACATCAAATGATTATTCATACCAGAAAGTATGTTGTTTGCTATTGGTTTTCTGCCATTCATTAGGCTGTTATTTAAAACATGTCATCCATCCAATCGGGGAACAGAAACAAAATCATGTGGCCAACCCACACAATACTAAGAGCCAGCAGTCCAAAGGGAACAGTTGGACTATTGAACCTGAAAATTATTCTTCTAAACTATTCAGCAAACACAGCACTTAAGAGTAACGAAGCGACTTACAGAGGAAATGGGACTAGCTGGAGAGTGAGTTGCTTCCCATAAAGCAGAGGAAATTCATAGCAAAAACTGGGTCTGATTCACCACTGCGTTACACCAGCTTTTACCCCAGGGTGACTCTACTGACTTCAGTGGAAAACTGGTGTTGCAGAGTCATAAATCAGGCTCGCTATCCCCAATGCAGGCTCCCACAGCTCCCACCCCAGCCTGTCAAGTCCTATTTACAAAGGCCTGGCAGAACGAAGTTGAATGTCATGCAACATTTAGCAGCTTTGGTTAGACGTCAACAGGTGTAAAACGCCTTCGGTGGGGTGCTGAGTGCAAAGCCAGGACTCACTGCCACTCAGCATTTGGCCCAGCTTTACGCCAGAGCTCTTCTGTGGCTGCCTATTTGCTGCTGGGTACGATTCAAAGTAGTGGATCCCATCTTTAAATCTCAATTACCCAAGAGGCAGCTTTTCCCTTATGTGTCCCCTCAAAGCTGTTTGGAACAGCTGATGATCTCTGGGGGTTTGTGAATTGAGACTGGTTGATGAGCATTTTCAGGTGAGGGTCCCGGCTGGGCAGTAACTCCTGTAACCTGGTGGTCTCCCAGAACCCGAGATCAACAAGCTTCCTAGCTCAGCCAGGCAGTATTTCTTACACAGGCTTTTGGTTATCAGGTGCAGCAGAACTGCTGTTTATTCACTGAAACTGGTTGTCTCCGGCTGCAATTGTTTTAAGTTCGGTTTGTTTAAATTGTTGTTCTAGCAGCCAGATGCCAGAGCAATGCAACCAGAGTAGAAGAACTCAGAAATCTCCAAACTCTCCCCAGCCCAGCTGCAGACTTTGGTGGGGGTAAATAAAATGGAGCCTGGAGCCGAACTGCAGAGCTGATGTCGTACAGCTCAAATCCGACACTGTTGGAGCATCTCTACCATGAATGCATTCCACTAAGTTTGCTAAGATGGACTTGTTATTAATTATTAGTATTATTTATTTGCCTATGTGTCAGCAAGTGCAGTGGAAGCTGTGCATAAATCATGGCTATCCCAACCCTGTCCCCTGCAGTGAACCCAGCATAGCAATTCATTTAAGCTGCGTCAGTGATGCTCTGCAGCATAAGATATCAAGTCTGCATGAAATCTGTAAAAAGGCAGACACATCAGGGCTAAGGGAAAGCATTGTGTCTTTGCCCCTATTCTTATTGGGGGTGGGGGGGACTGATTGGGCTCCTATTTTTCATGGATCAAGGCTCCGTTCCCTGCAATAAACACCTCCAGGTCCAGAGCCGTGGAAGTGTGAGGTGGAAGGATTTATATCATCTTGCCTGGAACTCTATTTTCTGATAATCTGGCTGAGTGTGACAGATAGGCCCTACGAACAGGACACCTGCCAGCTCTCACCATGCACTTCACTTGGAAGAGCTCCAGTTCTTGGGTTCCTTAGGTCTTGGCTCCCTTCCCAGTGCTTATCCCCACCCCCAGCTCTCCAGGGAGGTTAATCTTTTCAGTCTCTTCTCAGACAGTGACCCCGACGTACCTGACATGAGGTGCTCTCAAGAGGCCCCTTAGCAATGTGCTACCATCCCACAATGACACCAGTGAAAAGTTAGGATGATGTTAAATAAATCTGGCCAGACTATAGAGGAATATCCTCTGCTTTTCTCCACCAATGCCCTCCCTGCTGCTTCACCTAAAGGAGGCTTGGCTAAAGCAGTGGACTCTTGGTCAGGGATTAGAGCAACAGACTGGATGACAGGACTTCTCAGTTCTCCTCCCTACCTCTTCCATTTACTTGCTGTGTAATCATGGGTAAGCCATTTAACTTGCCCATGACTCAGTTTCCCCTTCTGTAAAATGGCAATGTTATTTGCTTACCGAATGGGGTGTTCTTTGGCTTGATTTGCTCATGTTTTTAAAGCCCTCTTGAGATCCTTGGAAGAGCGATTTTATGAGATGTGGGCTTTGCACCGTCCCAGTGGCTCATACTGCTCTAAAGCCAGCTTAGCTGGCTCCCGGATAGCTCACCCTGTAGAGGGGAATCCTTGGCTGGTGTCAGGGAGCCATAGCCGTTCATATGCCACTCCTCCCACCCCCGCTGACCCATAGTGCTGTGGGCATACCCAGTGCACCTCTATGCTCTGGTAATCTCAAGCCGCCGGAGTGATCCCGTGGGGTAGTGGGCAGTCAGTGTAATATCAAGTATCTCCAAGGTGGTTGAAAGTTATGCCAGGGACTGAGGCTGGCATCAAATGGCCTCAGGACAGTGGTGACTCAAAGCCATCTTTGCACAGCCACTCCCTTAGCTGTACCAAGCACAGTTTAGGATCAAGGCCTGTGAGTGCAAAGTATTATTAGACATAGGATATGGCTTTATAAAGGGCTTCCCATACTTGAGGAAGTAGCAGGTGCAGATGAGGCTGGTAGCCCGTGGGGGAAAGAGGGTACATTTTTTCAGGGCGAATGACTTATTTTTCTCTGATTTTCTGCATGCGTAATACCTGCATGTGTAAACAGGTGTAATTGCCATTTGACGGGTTGGGAAGTTGGTGGCGTATAGTGCTCGTACAGAGATGTGCCATGTACACACACCTGTTATGGTGCAGCATCTGTTTTATCTAGTGATTGAGATTTTTCAAAGAATATGCCTGAATGTTTAGCAATACATTCTCAAGCATTTCAGAGGGAGAAGTCATTAGCCTATGGAAATGTTCCCTTTCTACAGCAGATGAAGCCATGTGCTCATTGAACTGCAATTTATTCTACTAGCACAAGGTCTAGTACATAGCCCTAAATAGTACACAATGGCAACATTGTTTGCTTTAATAAATGTCCCTTGGGTATTTCAGATCCACTGATCTTCTTTTCAGCTTCTTCACCAGCCAATCCCGCTTAAATGACTCCTGATCCTGCTGGCTGAATTGTTCTTGGAATTTTGCTGGGACATCCAAATGAGGCCACTTTGAATCACAGGTGAGAGGAACTAAAGATGCTTTGCTCTTTAGTTTTTAAAAGATTTTTCATTTTATGTTGGAGCCAAATATCTATTAGGGTAAAATCAATAGCAGCTCCCAGAACATAGAGTAAATGCTCCAGAGTTAATACACTTCACACACAGCCACTGTAGCTGTATGTCTAGGCTTTGAAGGAATACATTTTTACTGGTAAATATCAGTAAACGTTGATTTCACCATACATTAGGGTGACCAGACAGCAAGTGTGAAAAATTGGGATGGGATGGGGGCAGGGGTAATAAGTGCCTATATAAGAAAAAGCCTAGACTGTCCCTATAAAATCAGGACATCTGGTCACCCTACCATACATACACAAACCAACAAAATATTTCCAGCTATAATAATCAAAATTAATAGCTAGGCAAAGTAAGAAAACTGCTGCTTAGGAACTTATTAGAGTTTGATATAAGGGTATTTATGTTCTATATTTTGACATGTAATGTTGACAATTGGTGTTTTAATGCTTATAAGCTTTAACTTTTAAATCTCAATCGCTATTGTCATTAAATATTTATTGGCTGACCCTCCCCCTTACCACCCATTGTCTGTCCCCTCCCCATCATCTCCCACAATTGTGAAAATTTAAATTGACAAAAAAAAATTTTTTTAAAGTCTTAAAACCCATAACTCTGCACAACTGTGAACATTTAAATGAATACAAATAAAATGTGCAAAAAATAACCATTGCTATTATCTGTTAAAATGATTGAAAAAAATAAAATTGAATTCTGCCAAGCCTCCTTATTCATAGATTCTAGGGCTGGAAGGGACCTCGAGAGGTCATCGAGTCCAGCCCCCTGCCCTTATGACAGGACCAAATACTGTCTAGATCATCCCTGATAGACATTTATCTAACCTACTCTTAAATATCTCCAGAGATGGAGATTCCACAACCTCCCTGGGCAGTTTATTCCAGTGTTTAACCATCCTGACAGTTAGGAACTTTTTCCTAATGTCCAACCTAAACCTTCCTTGCTGTAGTTTAAGCCCATTGCTTCTTGTTCTATCCTTAGAGGCTAAGATGAACAAGTTTTCTCCCTCCTCTTTATGACACCCTTTTAGATACCTGAAGCTGCTATCATGTCCCCTCTCAGTCTTCTCTTTTCCAAACTAAACAAACCCAATTCCTTCAGCCTTCCTTCATAGGTCATGTTCTCTGGACCCTTAATCATTCTTGTTGCTCTTCTCTGGACCCTCTCCAATTTCTCCACATCTTTCTTGAAATGCGGTGCCCAGAACTGGACACAATACTCCAGTTGAGGCCTAACCAGCATAGAGTAGAGCGGAAGAATGACTTCTCATATCTTGCTCACAACACACCTGTTAATGCAGCCCAGAATCATGTTTGCTTTTTTTGCAACAGCATCACACTGTTGACTCATATTTAGCTTGTGGTCCACTATAACCCCTAGATCCCTTTCTGCCGTACTCCTTCCTAGACAGTCTCCTCCCATTCTGTATGTGTGAAACTGATTGTTCCTACCTAAGTGGAGCACTTTGCATTTGTCCTTAAATGGCCTACCCTGTCCTTGGTCTTCCTCTTGCTTCTAATGTATTGATAAAAAGTTTTCTTGTTTCCTTTTATTCCTGTAGCTAGTTTGAGCTCATTTTGTGCCTTTGCCTTTCTAATCTTGCCCCTGCATTCCCATGTTGTTTGCCTAAATTCATCCTTTTTCCTAGTCTCCATTTTTTATATGACTCCTTTTTATTTTTTAGATCTTGCAAGAACTCGTGGTTAAGCCAAGGTGGTCTTTTGCCACATTTTCTATCTTTCCTACCCAGCGGAATAGTTTGCTTTTGGGCCCTTAATAGTGTCCATTTGAAATACTTCCAGCTCTCCTCAGTTGTTTTCCCCCTCAGTCTTGATTCCCATGAGAGCTTACCTATCAGCTCTCTGAGCTTACCAAAATCCGCTTTCCTGAAATCCATTGGGTTAGGCTAAAAGGGGTAAAAAACAAGGGTGATGTCATACTAGGAGTCTACTACAGGGCACCTAACCAGGTGGAAGAGGTGGACGAGGCTTTTTTTAAACAACTAACAAAATCATCCAAAGCCCAAGATTTGGTGGTGATGGGGGACTTCAACTATCCAGATATATGTTGGGAAAATAACACAGTGGGGCACAGACTATCCAATAAGTTCTTGGACTGCATTGCAGACAACTTTTTATTTCAGAAGGTTGAGAAAGCTACTAGGGGAGAAGCTGTTCTAGATTTGATTTTAACGAATAGGGAGGAACTCGTTGAGAACTTGAAAGTAGAAGGCAGCTTGGGTGAAAGTGATCATGAAATCATAGAGTTCACAATTCTAAGGAAGGGTAGAAGGGAGTACAGCAAAATAGAGACAATGGATTTCAGGAAAGCGGATTTGGTAAGCAAGAGGAAGACCGAGGACATGGTAGGCCCACTACTCAGTGAGGAGGGAGAAACAATAACAGGAAACTTGGAAATGGCAGAGATGCTTAATGACTTCTTTGTTTCGGTCTTCACCGAGAAGTCTGAAGGAATGCCTAACATAGTGAATGCAAATGGGAAGGGGGAAGGTTTAGAAGATAAAATTAAAAAAGCACACGTTAAAAATCACTTAGATAAGTTAGATGCCTGCAAGTCACCAGGCCTGATGAAATGCATCCTAGAATAGTCAAGGAGCTAATAGAGGAGGTATCTGAGCCTCTAGCTAATATCTTTGGTAAATCATGGGAGACAGGAGAGATTCCAGAAGACTGGAAAAGGGCAAATATAGTGCCCATCTATAAAAAGGGAAATAAAAACAACCCAGGAGACTACAGACCAGTTAGTTTAACTTCTGTGCCAGGGAAAATAATGGAGCAAGTAATTAAGGAAATCATCTGCAAACACTTGGAAGGTGGTAAGGTGATAGGGAATAGCCAGCATGGATTTGTAAAGAACAAATCATGTCAAACCAATCTGATAGCTTTCTTTGATAGGAAACGAGTCTTGTGGATAAGGGAGAAGCGGTGGATGTGGTATACCTAGACTTTAGTAAGGCATTTGATACGGTCTCGCATGATATTCTTATCAATAAACTAGGGAAATACAACTTAGATGGGG
The DNA here is from genome assembly GCA_037349315.1 of Chelydra serpentina. Lineage (NCBI taxonomy): Eukaryota > Metazoa > Chordata > Testudines > Chelydridae > Chelydra > Chelydra serpentina. The sequence goes on from JBAIAC010000033.1 coordinate 25,891,621, forward strand.
CTACTATAAGGTGGGTGCACAACTGGCTAGATAATCGTACTCAGAGAGTAGTTATTAATGGTTCCCAATCCTGCTGGAAAGGTATAACGAGTGGGGTTCCGCAAGGGTCTGTTTTGGGACCGGCTCTGTTCAATATCTTCATCAACGACTTGGATATTGGCATAGAAAGTACCCTTATTAAGTTTGCAGATGATACCAAACTGGGAGGGATTGCAACTGCTTTGGAGGATAGGGTCATAATTCAAAATGATCTGGACAAATTGGAGAAATGGTCAGAGGTAAACAGGATGAAGTTTAATAAGGACAAATGCAAAGTGCTCCACTTAGGTAGGAACAATCAGTTTCACACATACAGAATGGGAGGAGACTGTCTAGGAAGGAGTACGACAGAAAGGGATCTAGGGGTTATAGTGGACCACAAGCTAAATATGAGTCAACAGTGTGATGCTGTTTCAAAAAAAGCAAACTTGATTCTGGGCTGCATTAACAGGTGTGTTGTGAGCAAGACACGAGAAATCATTCTTCCGCTCTACTCTGAGCTGGTTAGCCTCAACTGGAGTATTGTGTCCAATTCTGGGCACCGCATTTCAAGAAAGATGTGGAGAAATTGGAGAGGGTCCAGAGAAGAGCAACAAGAATGATTAAGGGTCCAGAGAACATGACCTATGAAGGAAGGCTGAAGGAATTGGGTTTGTTTAGTTTGGAAAAGAGAAGACTGAGAGGGGACATGATAGCAGTCTTCAGGTATCTAAAAGGATGTCATAAGGAGGAGGGAGAAAACTTGTTCATCTTAGCCTCTAAGGATAGAACAAGAAGCAATGGGCTTAAACTGCAGCAAGGAAGGTTTAGGTTGGACATTAGGAAAAAGTTCCTAACTGTCAGGATGGTTAAACACTGGAATAAACTGCCCAGGGAGGTTGTGGAATCTCCATCTCTGGAGATATTTAAGAGTAGGTTAGATAAATGTCTATCAGGGATGGTCTAGACAGTATTTGGTCCTGTCATAAGGGCAGGGGGCTGGACTCGATGACCTCTCGAGGTCCCTTCCAGCCCTAGAATCTATGAATCTAAAGGGAAACTAACAGAGTGCCTAGTTGTAGTCATTATTGGCGTTTGAAATAAGCCCGTCGCTACAATGGTTATGGGCAATGTAATTTTTAGCATTACAAGTACTGCAGGGCTCCTGCCTGTCTGACTTTTCAGACACATCAGAGCATCAAATCCATGTCTCGGTGTCTCTCTGTCAGGCCCCATCACCTAGTATCTCAGCACCTCCTCACAAGTGTTAAATAGACATAACAAAACAATCTTTCTCCCTTCGTTCCTGTGGAGGTAAACTTGACAAGTTAGTGGGATTTTGCATGTGTGTGTGTCAACAATGTGCTGAGGGGAATCTAACTCAGTGAGCTCTGTATTTAATTTGAAAGCATTGTGGTTATTAGTTCTGATCTCTTCAGGTAGCAAGTCTGTTTCTTGGCTACTGGCTCAATATCTGGTTGGAAAGAGGTGCTCACTAAGGGCCCTGTGCCACCTTTGTCCTGGTGAAGAGGCAGGCAAGCTGCATCCCCACGTGCTAGTGGCTGGTGTTCCCGTGTGCTCTAGGGGGGAATGCATCCCTATAGGGAAGGTGCGCAGTGTGTGCGCTATCATCCTCTTGCACGTTGGTTCAGCCAGAGCAGCTGCAAAATTTGGCTGGGGTTCCATAGGAGCGTTGCCAGTCGGCATTGCCTGGGGATGCTCTGACTCCTATTGGTACTGCCACAATGGCCCTGCACAGACTTACTGCTGCTGGGGCCCTCCACCCTCAGCTAAGTCTGTAGAAAACAAACTAACTCAGGTGTGACTCAAACCCACACTCCTTGAAAAGTTAATGACTGGGAAATACACGGCAAACATGCAAGTCTCAACAGCCAGTCTCCCCCTTGCCCAGTGGTCCTGCTAGACATTTAATACTTATTGGGCCAAAACAGCAGTGGGAGGGATAGCTCAGTGGTTTGAGCATTGGCCTGCTAAACCCAGGTTTGTGAGTTCAATCCTTGAGGGGGCCATTTAGGGATCTGGGGCAAAAATTGGAGATTGGTCCTGCTTTGAGCAGGGGGTTGGACTAGATGACCTCCTAAGGTCCCTTCCAACCCTGATATTCTGTGAATTTGCCCCTGTACACTTTGCTTGCTACAGAAATTGCCTGAGTGTTTTTGGCACTTACATGCCCCAAAGCCTGACACCTTAGAAATGAGAGAGAGAGAGAGAGAGAGAGAGAATTTTGTAGTTATTTTATATGGCATCATAATCATTTTATACACATGGGCCAAGAATTATAGGCAGCATAGGTAGTGCTACTTATAGTTAAATTTGCCTAACACTTTCCATTATAAGACTCTTGTTTTTAGCTGCTTATGACTTTGCTAAACAAACTATTTGGGCTGAACGTATCTGCCTAGGGCTGAATTGTTTTGGGAAGTTTCAGCTAAAACAGTTAAGCCATTTCTGAGACGGAGATTAGGGAAATATACGTTGTTTTGCTCACTTTAAAAACATTCTGCCAAACTTTTCATTCCGAAGTGCTAAAATGACAGCACCATAGAAAAGCACAGCAGGAAATTAATAATTCTGTATTCAGCGCAGGGTTTGGAAGGTGTGCAATAAATAATGCATGGGACCACTCATTGAATTAGGAGAAAAAGAAATATCGACTAGCTACTTGCTCAGGGAGCAGTGTCCACCCTGTGCACTGCATGAGGCAGGGGTCCTGTGAAAAAAAAAAGACATGTAATTAACGACTGTATCAAAACACATACGCACAAGGGTGGGGGGTGATTAAGGTTGAATGGGCAATCTTACTTCTAGCATTTCCCAACTTTTGAGTGCTTGACTTTGCAACCTTAACATTCTTTAAATGTAGTCTTTTGGGATGGGATTTTATCAAAATTGTGGGAATCCGCGCGATCATTCCCCTTCCACAGATTAGAGTGTGTTGTTGATTGTTGAGGCGAGCCTGACGAGCAGGTCAGCAACCTCCTGTTCTTTCTATTTTATTTACGTATTTCCGGTAGATTCAATGCTCCATTCTCCTCCTCCCCTTTGTTGTGAAGCAGCCAGTAATTTGGCAAGGATCCATTGGCAGATGCGACTTGTTATCTAAAGTGGAATTATTCATGCATGTGTCAAATTTCACTGGGGACCTTCTGAGCAATAGCCAAGAAACAGAATTTATGCAAATGCGACCTTTGCTCTCTTGGACTTTCTAGGTCGGGCACTCATGGTTCACAGCGACTTTATGCGGAGTCCCTCCATGGAGAGCAGGGCACTGCAGGATTAAGCAACAGCATATCAATCAGGAAGCCGGATGTTTCTTCTGTTCCTCTTAGGTCTTGCGGCAGGATCTATATAGAATATAAAACTCCCTGTGTCCGAGAGGAAACAGCAACTGACAATACACTGAGACATAAATAGCCCGGGTACAGAAACTTTGACTAGCATGTAGATGGACAAAACAGTGACAGTATTATATACATTTCAAGAGCATTAAAGAAAATATACTACTTGCTGGAAAGCTCAGTGCTGCTTTCCATCTGCCTTATCGCTGGATTCCAATGGTTGGGTGCCCACAGACCTTTTGCATTAAATTTTACATTGATTTTTATGACCAGTTATTACATGTAATATCTGAGCACTCCAAATGCTTTCTCTCCTCCCTGGTGTGGGATGAAATAAAGTTCATGGCAGCAGTATAATAGATGGCTCGGACCACATCCAAAAGTGGGGGTTTATCGTGAAATTATTTGAGGGGACTCGGAAAATGTGTGCTTTTATGTCCATGTATAAAAACTACATTAAGTTTGGAAGAAGCCAAAGCATGTCATAACTTGGGTTCCCAGTGCTTATTGTAACATCCTCCCATTGCCTCCACGGCCCCACCACTAAAACAGTGTTGCTAAAGCGCAGGGGACTTCTCAGCTTCTTCTGGATTCTTGTAAAATGCCCAAGGCCAAGCTCCCTCCACCCTCGGACTGAGCATGGAGGAAGAAGATGGGTGCGCTGGTGTAACGTGTCCAATGACAAACATGTAGCCTGAGTTGGGTGCTCACAGAGCACACGTTTTCCAGCAGTATCCAAAACCCACACCTGTCTCCGATTAAAGCCCTATCTTGAGCATGTGCACCTCTGTTTATAAGCTGTCAAGGGGACTTTAAAACTGCGAGAGCTAATGCAGCCATAGCACTGTGTTTGGCAAAGACGTGCTAATACCTCCTTGCCTTCCCCATGCTGGACGTTTTTGGCACTGTGCCTTCAGATAGTGGAAACTGCAGCTTCAAAGTAGACAACTTGTATGCAGTGCGTGTGTGTGTGTGTGCATGCATGCGCAATGCAGGAGTCTTATGTTTTAATATCCCCCCCCACCCACCTTTTAGTTCAGTATTTAGTTGGTGAAGTGCTGGATTAAAAGGCTTCCACAACTATAGTCCTCTCCTATCACAAGTACAGCCGAGAGCAATGGCAGTACAAAAATCACACACACACACACACACACACACACACACACACACACACACACACACACACACACACACACACACCCTGTAAACTGACTCACTGTCAACCTGGAAGTTTGGAAGTGGCGGGAGGGACTTGGGGCAGTAGCATTTGCCTTTCATTGTGCTAGATGAAATGACTCCTTTCTATACACATCTCGATTATATTTATCTAAGAGGAATTGGGCCCATTGTCTGTGAATTGCTTTGGGATTGCACGGGGTGGAAGGGGCTATAGAAATAAGGGCTGTTATAGCTATCAGTAAATGTGGTGTTAAGCAGTATCGTGTTTCCCGGGTACTCTGTTTCCTTTACACTTATAACTCTAGATCATTTACAATACCATAGGGGCATATCCTCAGCTGGTGCAAATGGGCATCTCTCCAGTGACGTCCCTGGACCTAGCACCAGCTGAACTTTGCAGCAGAGATAAAGATAAAAAATCATGTTTTAGCTGGTTTTCGAGATCCCGGATTGTGAATGCTCCATCCAGATTAATCAGTGTGGTGAGCATTTTGCAGGTGGCATCTCATTGTGGTGAGCTTTAATCACGGACATTTCAGCCTCAGTATTGCAAACAGGGGCTGGTGTCAGGAATCATAAAATGAGACCATGTTATGTTAGCTTTCCCAGGAGCACACCCCCACCCAAAAGCAGGGGAGGGGGAGGGTTTTGCTAATGAAACGTCAGGGGTCTGATAATCATCAGTTCATCCAGCAGAATGTCTTACTCCAACAGATCACGAGCGAGTGAAGATGACTAGCTCTGTGAGTCGCAGTCCTTGGGTTCATGTCAACCACGCGTCTGCAAAATGCCTTTGGACCAGCTGCTGAGCATTATCTCCTGCTTCTAACCCTCTCATTTCAGAGCTGTTTTGTGCAGTTTATTGCTAAAAAGTTCATGTAATTAAAACCAAGTATTTAGATTTGCCCATTTATTTGGATGCCCTAGACCAGCAATGAATAATAATAACAGGGGTGACGTTTCATTCTGAGCTGAAAAATCTGACACCGATTAATGATCAGAGATAAACAGCTAGATTCAATGAATTTGAGGCCTGTGTATGACATGAGCAGATAAAAGCCAGGGACTTCATAGGAAGCTGAGATTTATTCTGTTTAGTCTGCATCCTTACATATCAGACCAGACTACTGGACCATCTAGGCTTGTAGTTCATCCAGTCTGGTATCCCACTTCTTGCCAAACTAATGGGACATTTAGATCAGTATCCTGTTGCACCATTTCAACTAGTCAATGGGATTTAGACTTCTAGGTGCCTAAATCACTCTTAAAAATGAGACAGGCCCCTAAATCAGTTAGGCACTGTAATGCTGAGTGCAGCGAGTCCTAAATACCTTTGAAAATCTGTGCCCAAGTGACTTGCCCAATGATGCACAGTGAGACCATAGCTGCTTTGGGACTAGAATTCAGGCCTGCTGACTCCTCGTTCTATGCCCTCTGGTATATTGCCGTTTGTCTAACCAGGCCTGACCATTTAGTCAGAAGACCTGTGTGTGGTAGTGGCCAGTACCTGATGTTCCAGAGGAGTGTAATATAAGCTCCACACTGCATGTGGGGAAGAAGAGAGAGGAGACCTTCCTCGGTGACCCTGCAAGTGATCAGTTTACACCATGACACCTGCAATTTGATGACCCTTATGACACCCCAATTATAACACAGAGTGATAGCAAACTTCTTGAGATGGAAAGAGCAAAAACTGGCACTTTTGCCTCTAGTTCCAGGCAAATAACATGCAAAAAACCGGGAGCTGCAGTGGACACTCCTGATAGTTTTCTATGTGGAAAATAAAAAAGGTTGGTTTACGTTGGGATCTGGGATTGGTTATTTTCTGGCTGTTGTTAAGGCTGCAAAAGAGGCAGAGGCAGCATCAGTAACTGGCTCCATCATTACTTTCTCTTCCCATCAAACCAAGCCACTGGCAGAACCTAATCCTCTTCTGAGACCCTTATTTGAGCCATAGGCGCCAATTTCCGGTGGCGCCTGTGGGGGCTGACGCCCGGCGTCAGGGGCGGGGCCCTGCCCCGACGCCGGGCCCAGCCCCCGATGCCGGGCGACATGGCGGGGCCCCGCCACCGACGCCGGGTGATGTTGCGGGGCCCCGCAACGTCTCCCAGTGCTGAGGTGAGCTTGCCGCGGGTCCCGGGACTGGCGGGGAGCTGGGCGCAGGCCCCGGGAATGGTGGGGAGCTGCCGGTGGGTGCTCTGCACCCACCAATTTTTCCCCATGGGTGCTCCAGCCCCGGAGCACCCACGGAGTCGGCGCCTATGATTTGAGCCATTCGCCAGCCTCACCAGCTCTGGTTGTCCTGCCAGCAGGAGAACTGGCATTCACAGAGCTCTCACTAGAATACCAGGATGGCTGCAGAAGCAGCTGAAGCAGCACTGTGACTCTGTGGTGGGGCATGGGTGTGTAGTGCTTTGTCTAGCAGAGTGGGTTTGAGGTCAAAGCCGTGATGCCCTGGCAGAGGTGAGTGGATTACTCAAAACTACTCTATTCGATTCTTATAGCTGGTACCACCACCTGGTTGCTGGCACTTCCCATTATAAGACCCTGTGTTTGCAGATGCTTTACTTTAACTGTTTGGGCTGGAATTTTTTCATACAGGATGATTTTTCCATCCTCAGCTTGATTATATATAATATATATTTAAAGTTTCAGCAAAACCAGCTGAGCCATGTCCAAGCACTAGATCAGGGCGAAATAATGTCTTACCTATGCAAAAAAATTCTTACAGCCATTTCGATGAGACACTCTAGTGCCCCCATGCTTTGGAGCAGGGACTTGCACCTCCTTACCTCTACTAGAAATACCTCGCCTAATGCATCCCAAGACCGCATTAGCTTTTTTCATGGCCACATCACATTGGCGACTCATAGTCATCCTATGATCAACCAGGACTCCGAGGTCCTTCTCCACTTCCGTTACTTCCAACTGATGTGTCCCCAGCTTATAACTAAAATTCTTGTTATTAATCCCTAAATGCATAACCTTACACTTCTCACTATTAAATTTCATCCTATTACTATTACTCCAGTTTACAAGGTCATCCAGATCTTCCTGTATGATATCCCGATCCTTTTCTGAATTGGCAATACCTCCCAACTTTGTGTCATCCGCAAACTTTATTAGCACGCTCCCACTTTTAGTGCCGATGTCAGTAATAAATAGATTAAATAGATTAGACCCGGGTCTGGAGTCAAAGATATGCAGCAGATTAGGCCTAAAATGCACTGGCCGAGCTATGAGGGTGAGATGAAGCTGGCAGAGCAGCTGCCTATAATTTGCTTGACTCTACTTAGCATTATCAGCCCCTCAGTCTCCTGAACACCAAATTCACACATACAAACGTCTATGTGTTTTTTAGTAGAAAGAATGTAAAAAGAGAAAATTATGCCCTGAGTGATAAACTGTTTATAATAAACTCGCTGTTTTGGAGGGAGAGAATGTAGCATTTTGCAGTTTCTAAGAGAGCATCAGCAGAATAGGGCAGAGAGAATATTATCTCTAAAAGCTTATGCATCATCCTCTTAAAATGTTAATGTCCCATTTCCAGCTGAACAAATAAACCTCTACAAGTTGGATGTGTCTAGTGCTAATGAATCTGAGCGCAGGCTGACAAAATAAAGAACCTGCTTCTGATCACAAAAAAAGCATCTTTCAAGGAAAAAAAAAATTAAGTCATTATTTAAAAATTGCTCCATTAATTGCTGTGAACAAAGGACCATTAGTGTGAAAGGACCAAACTGTTTAAATTCTGAGTACCTTATTTTCAGCAGGATTATAAACCAGAGCCTCAGCAAACCCTTCAAACAGAGCGTGCGGGATAAAAAATTCAGGAGGCCTTAGCCTATTTACCATCTCCCAGAGATGTTTTTTGGTTTGTCTCCTTAATAGACTTGTGATGATCATGCATGTGTGTGTTTTAACAATAACAAAAATCAAAGTTCTGGCCGGAATAGTCTAGAAGGTTTCATATGTCTTTGTTTTATGTTTTTTCTGGGATTTTTAGAGCCACAAGAATCCCCTGGTAGACTGAAATAATGCAAGATCTGGTCTCAGATACTCTGGTATTGAGTGCAGCATAGATACATAAACAGATGCCTCAGCTATTTCCACCATCCAGGTGCTGAAATTATTATTATTTGTCATGCGTTTCACAGTAGCACCTAAATGCCCCAGCCAAAATCAGGTCTCCATTGTGCTAGGTCAATACAGATATGTGGAGGGCATTCCTGCTGCAAAGAGCTGACAATCTAAACAGACAAGCGGAAGGGCCATTAGGCCACGCTGCCCTGAGTAGAAGGGCTGCCCTTATTGATTCTGGCCATCAGTTAATGGTGCCCCGAGAGGAAGTGCCGCTTTATTGACTCCGGCCACTAGGCCATACTACCATATTTTATAGTCATAGTCGTGAACACAGGACCTAACTGCCTGCTATACAGTCTTTTTCCCTTCTTCTCACCATACGTGACCCAGCACCTGGCACGGTGTGTACCTACCCCGTGACAAAGCCCTTGATGAGACATTTGTGTTGCTCTTTGACGTCAACATAAACACAAATATAAATAGTGAGATAGTCTGTGTTATTCAGGCTTAGCTGTATTCCACAGCTCCATGCTGAACACATTTCTCTCCTACAGCTGGGCTGGGATAGTATTAAAAATTCCTTACTGCTTAATGTCTGTTTGATTGTTTTCACCATTATTTTGCTGTACGTTGAAACAGTTGAGTACAATTCTCCCAGGGGGAGATGTCTCCCCATGGAAACCAGCTCAGAACAGCTCCTATCAGCTAGGTCAGGTGGACTCATTCATCCAATAGAGCTGCATAGCAGGAGGGTCCATCCTCAAGTCTTGGCTTTAGCACTATGAGGTGCTCTGATACTAGGATGGTGGGTGCAGTATTAGAAACCTAAATGAGGAGTGATAGGTCTCCCCCATCTCTCTCTCTCTCTCTCACACACACACTGAGGAAGTCTGTCTCTTTGATGGGCGACTCCATTCCATGGTTAAATCCAGATGGCAGACACAACTGGAAATAAAGGTGGGATGAGTTTTGGTCTCTCAGTTTTTAGCCATTTGGACTGTCTCTGGCCTATGCCGTCAGCAGCAGGTGTTTTAGCGCAGCGCAGAAAAATGGGCATAACGCCTGACATTTTGCACAACCGACCTCTTGTGTCAACTGAATCGTGTATATCCCCAAGGAATTCATCCTAACCGCTTAACCCACAGCTGGTCACAAGGCTGCCATTTCCTTTGCATGCCATTAAGTCCTCAAATGATGTCTGTAAATGTATTTCCACTCAGGCAGGATTATCTATTCACATGGTCACCACATATCCTCCCAGACTAAGCCCCTCATGCGTGAAATGCATCGTCTTCCCCTTTAGGGGGTTTACTGCCTCGGTGACCTTTATATTCTACAAAGAGGCATTTTAATCTCCCACACTACTGCTCCGCTAAGTGGTTTCTTATTTGACTGGCACTACTGAATGGTCTTTCCGTGTTGATGGGCTCTATTAAGACATTGGGAATTGGATTGTAATGCTCTCCCCTTAGCTCTTCCTTACTTTATTGTTATTTTCACTAACGATGCTACAAGTTCAGCATGGGTTTGCTACACAATTTGAAGAGTCTAGGGACTGCCATATGGGAGAAAACTTGGAAACACAAACCCTCATTAATACAAAAGCACGGGGAATAGGTGACTCAGGGTGATCAGAGTCTTTGCTTACCCATTGATTAATCTGTTCTTCCATTCTCAAGCTGAATCTCTGGCTGCACTCTTCTAAGTCTGGTGCCTTTTTGGCAAATCTACCAAGTCCCAGAAGCCTCTCCATCCTCATTAAGGCTTTAGGTTCCATGCAAAACTGCTGCTACAGGCAAAAGCAAATGGATAGCTAACAGGCAGAATCCACCCAGGCAATATAGTTAGTTCACTAGTTCAACTGGTAAAATCTACCATTGACTCTACCATGGCCAAGGCTAAAACGAAGACATTCCAGGCACCATGAATAGCGTAGCTGAAGTTGGCGTATCTTAGATTGACTTACCTGGCCATCCTCACGCCAGGGAGTCGATCGCTGCTGCTCCCCCCGTCGACTCCGCTTGCGCCTCTCGCAAGCTGGAGTACCGGAGTCGACAGGGATCACTTTCAGGGATCGATTTATCGCGTCTAGACGAGATGCGATAAATCGATCACCGAAAGATCGATCTCTACCCTCCGATCCAGCAGGTAGTGAAGACCTAGCCTTAATGGTATATCCAGACCACTCAGAAGTACTAGAAATCTCATAGGAAACCCTTGGACTATGAGACCTCCAGCCTAACAGATTCATATTGATAAAATGCATGTTGGTTAGTAAGACCACTGTGACTCTGCTGTTAACTTGTTCCTCCCTCTTCCCCACATTTGCCTGTCCACTCATCTGTTGCATCTTGTCTAAATCCCATATTATGGCCTCAAAGGCCGTCTTTGCGCTAGTTGTCTGCGTATGAAAGAGCATGGTCCCTCTTTGGGGTCCTCAAGCACAACAAAAACAATACTACTACTATGACGAATTACTAGTCACCCAATTCTGTGGGTGCTTCTCCGTGCCTGAAGGTTGAACCTTTTGGGGTCCATGAATCACCAGTTCAAATCACCAGTTCAAATCAAATCAAATCAACTCTGGAGTTGGCCACTGAGACTGTTATTACTTCAGGAAGAAGGAAGTCTAATGACCAGACAGCTGCCTGCAGATGATGTACTTAGACACTTGCTGACAGAGCACATGTGTAGGCAAAAGCCTGTTGGAGCCAGACATCTCCAGCTACAGGAACAAGACAAGACACTGACAAATAACTGGGGGGACTCGGAGCACAAAGTTCTCAGCGCAGGGAGGTGGGAGCCATACAAACTTAGTCAGATTGGCACAGCCCAGCCCTCATTCTAGTCTATGCCAGTGATACTTAGACCTCAGTGGTTCAGGAGCCCAATTAGCAATCAACATGACCCAACAGAGCCACAGTAGTGTGAATTCATTGTTTCATTTACTAGAATACTATATATCCATATTTAAACCGCATGACAGGGGAAATATTTAGTTTATATATTATTCTCACAACAAAATGGTTGACCCAATATTATTACTTTATCAACTACAATTGGTTAATAACATAGTAAAAGCCTCCTGATTGGCTAATAACTTAGATTGGTTAATAATTAATTCACACCGCATTTTAATATCACGTGCTGCAAAGAGCCGCAGGAGACACGTTAAAGAGCCACTTGCAGCTCATGAGACTCAGTCTGAGTACCACAGATCTATGCAATCCTTTAAGAAAGACTTCTCTGCTGATGGGCACAGGTTGAGTGATCCAGAAAGCACGAGAGCAGGATCCATTTGTGAGGCTGACTTAGACCTTGGTGAGCCAATGGGATCCCCTTCCCATTTTCTGGAACGTGTCCTTTAATTTTGCAGCTCCAGCTACTCCCTTTAACTTCCCCATCCTCTGAAATCCTTTATAATCTCAGCCCCTGAAATACCCGAAGCTTGTCTGGGCCCTGCATGTGCTCAGTTCTAACTCCGAGTCTCTCTGGCCATAGGATGAAACCTATGGTAACTACAGGTGTGTGTAATAACTGACCTCTGTTCATCTTCTTGCTGTGTGACTGCAGTAGCTACAGCAGGCTGCACAGAAGCAACCTGTAGCACAGTTAATAAGTAAAAGGATCAGTGCTTCTCACGTCTGCAGATTTCAAATGCACCAGTCGGATGAGATTTAGCTCTTTATTTAATGAACTAGCAATGGTGAATATATATGATGATGATAATAAATAATAATAATAAAAATAATAATGATATCACCATGATAATGAAAGGGGAAATGATCAAAAATGTCAGCATTATCAAAAAAATTATGTCTTTTAACAACGAATTGTAACTAATTAGACTTTGAATAGGAAATCAAATGAAAGTGCATGAAGGCTCAATTTTCCATACAGCTGACAATCTGACCTTTTTAGGAGTGGGGAAAAATTATTTTAATTAACATGACTAATCATTTCCCATCATTTCAAGATAATTGGCTTTGTTGAAAAACAAGCTGTTTCGGGGGGGGGGGGGGGGGGAGGCCGAGAGAAAGACAGTGGCAGCTCCATCGGCGTGTTTAACCTCTTAAAGGCTGGGGGAGTTGCTGGCTGGAAATGAAATGTCAGTTCCTTTTGTAGTGTGTGGAAGAGATTTTTGTGAGGCGCTGTGGATGTAGTTTTCTTTCCTCCCTTTCCAACTGGCTCAGTGAATTTACCATGTAGGAAAAATGTTGGCTCCCAGTTAGACCTCCTGTCATTTTGCAACAGGTATCTCTAAAAAAACAACATTGAGGAGACAGGGTAACTAATAGATACCCAGCTACCTGGTGAGCAACCAACAAAGGCCATTTAGTGACCCTGGATCCAAGATCTAATCCTGAAGTCCTTACTCAGTCGTGTCTTCCATTCAAGCTAAATGGGAGTTTTGCTTGAGAAAGGACAGCCGGATTTGACTCCAACTAAAGAGGAGGCAGTTGAATCTGGCCAGACAAAGAATGTTGTGGAGATAATTTCACTGCATTCGCTTGTCTAAGATGTGGGGAGCCCAGGAAGACAAGTCCCAAATTATGAGTGATAGCTCCCCTCTTCTAGTAAATGGCAACAAGTACTGATCTACTGCAGGCTTTCACTGGTAGCAGAATATGGGCCCAAACCAGCCCCCATTCATGTTGGTGGAGATACTCCTGTTGATGTCAGTGGGTATTGGACTGAACTCTAAACCAACACTGATTTTATGGCTCACTACAATGATTTGTAACGCATCCTATTGCAGGGATCAGCAACCTTTGGCCCACATCGCTTCCTGCAGCCCCCATTGGCCTGGAACAGTGAACCACAGCCAGTGGGAGCTGCGATCGGCCGAACCTGCGGACGCTGCAGGTAAACAAACCAGCCCGGACCGCCAAGGACTTTCCCTGATGGCTTGCATGTGAAAGGTGGCCGGTCCCTGCCCTACTGCCTCCATAGTCCTATGACTCCAGAGGTGATACTACTTCAAATGCTCTCCTACCGCATGTGTGAAACCTTATGCTTAACACTCTGTCCCATCTCGTATTTAGCATGGACACTCAGGTTACCTTATCTTTCTCAGACCCGAGAAGTGCTTTGTGGAGCTCCCAAGCTTGTCCCTCCCACCAATAGGAGTTGGTCCAATAAAAGATATTACCTCACCAACCTTGTCCCTCTAAAACAACAAGCAGGTTTTAAAATGGTTCCATTTCTGCACATGCAAAGATCACGGCTCTGTGAGTTCAGGCTTGCTTTTACAACCTGGTGTAAACATAAATGCAAACGTGGGCCCAAATCTTGCAAGTGACTCCACACTTCCGCTCCATTTTACCCAGGCAGGGAATCGCTGACTTCACCAGGGCTCCATGTCAGGGTAAGGGTCTGACTGCATAGTCATCAGTGGGATCAGAGCAATGGCTTAGCTTCAGGCTCCAGGAGGGTGGCCAGCGTAGCGCCCAGTGTCACAAAGTCTAATGGATTCGACACCATTGATGCTGTTTGTTTAGTCATTGCATTTTAAGCAGCATGAATGGTGACACCAGATTGGTTTGGGGGTCTCATGAAATAGTGTTTGGGTTCCCAGCATTACGGAGAATGTTTAAATCCACCACACCCTCCAAAAAGATAGAAAAACTTTGAAAAAGCCTTTCCTACATAAGAATGACACTCTCAGCACCAGCAATTCCTTCTACAGCTAAACCCTACCAACCAAACCCAACAATCAATCAACAGAGCAGATTTTTGACCCCAAAAGGGAGAAGCACCACAGACCTTGTGAAGACTACTAGAAATTATACTGCTGCCTTTGATTTTACGTGGAAAGTGCCCACATACTACAATGATGGGCGAGAAAAAAAAACCCTCCGATGGATAGAAAGAAAAGAACAAAACCCCTTTTGCTGACTCACTTCAAACACAGGCAGTCATTTCTACTTCCAAAACAGATCCGAACTAAGTTACACTAATGGCTAAGAGATTTGTTGTGGAGTGCTGAGTTTTTTTGAATTAGCGAGGGTGCAATCAAACACGATTTAAAAAAAATTAAAGATACTGCATTACAAAACACACTTTGTTCATTTAGTTGAGCAGGTGTCGTTCATTTTCAATTGCTTATGGCACCGTTTAGTAGCTTCATGGAAGTACGGTAAGCGTATTGTGTTAAAAGTAATGGAGTTTGAGTAATGTGAGATCTAAGTACAGCACTCTGTTATTAAAGCTTTGTTGAGAAATGGGGAGGGAAACCAGGGTGTGATTTTGTACGAAGATAATAGAGCCCGCAGGTAAAGGAAAGTAAGAATTATCAAGGTTCTTATTGTAGAAGGTTTTATAAATTCCTGCCTCCCACTCTACACAGGCCACCTCCCCTCTTCTCAACAAAACCAACATTCTGGGTCTAACTGAACCTGGTGGTGTCCTTTTAACTTTATATTCTCTGGCTTTCTTCAGCTGCTCATCATTTAAATATAGTTATTTTTTGGCTTTCATTTCCTGCAATTCCCCCCTCCTTTTTGCATTTTTATAGGTAGTTATAAACATGAATAACAACACTCGCAGTGTGAAAGGCACAATATAAACCCAATTGCATTTGATTTCTCTTTTATTCCAACTTTAAGCCTCAGATTTATCCATGTCTCACACCATTGGACCTGTCACCTGAATTAACTAGAGACTCTTAAACTGATTGCTGCAAGGAGATAGAAGCAAGAACGTAACGCAGCATTTTAAAACAAAATTTCCTAATAAGTGTTGAATCTCATTTAAATTTTATTTCCCACACACATGAGATGTAGAGTGAGTCCATTGCTTATAAGAGGGGGAGAAAAATGACCTTAATTTTGAATGATCTGTTTTGAAAATCCTGCTGAAGAGAGAAAAATATATTGGTAAAGGACACATTAAATTCAGCTTCTTGTAGTATCCGAGAGCCGTTGTGAGACTGAAAATATTGTAACATGCTGGCCAATGTGTATGTGTCACTGCTGACACCTAGTGGGTGGAATCAGAATTGTCTAACTGTGTGTCATAGCCCCTCTCTTGCTAATAACTAGAGGAGGCTCTTCTTCAGCTCAAGTGGTGAGGCCTGTGCTTTTGGAACAGGAGGATCTGAGTTCTCAGGTCCCGGATGACTGGAAAAAAGCTACTGTAGTGTCCATCTTTAAAAAAGGGAAGAAGGACAATCCGGGGAACTACAGGCCAGTCAGTCTCACCTCAGTCCCTGGAAAAATCATGGAACAGGTCCTCAAGGAATCAATTCTGAACCACTTAAAGGAGGGGAAAGTGATCAGGAACAGTCAGCATGGATTCACCAAGGGCAAGTCATGCCTGACTAACCTAATTGCCTTTTATGATGAGATAACTGGCTCTGTGGATGAGGGGAAAGCAGTGGATGTGCTATTTCTTGACTTTAGCAAAGATTTTGATACAGTCTCCCACAGTGTTCTTGCCAGCAAGTTAAAGAAGTATGGGCTGGATGAATGGACTGTAAGGTGGATAGAAAACTGGCTGGATGGTCGGGCTCAATGGGTAGTGATGAATGGCTCCATGTCTAGTTGGCAGCTGGTATCAAGTGGAGTACCCCAAGGGTCTGTGCTGGAGCCGGTTTTGTTCAATATCTTCATTAATGATCTGGAGGATGGTGTGGACTGCACCCTTAGCAAGTTTGCAGATGACACTAAACTGGGAGGAGTGGTTGATACGCTGGAGGGTACGGATAGGATACAGAGGGACCTAGACAAATTAGAGGACTGGGCCAAAAGAAATCTGATGAGGTTCAACAAGGACAAGTGCAAAGTCCTGCACTTAGGACAGAAGAATCCCATGCACTGATACAGACTAGGGACCGAATGGCTGGGCAGCAGTTCTGCAGAAAAGGACCTAGGGGTTACGGTGGACGAAAAGCTGAATATGAGTCAACAGTGTACTCTTGTTTCCAAGAAGGCTAACGGCATTTTGGGTTGTATAAGTAGGGGCATTTCCAGCAGATCGAGGGACATGATCATTCCCCTCTATTCGGCACTGGTGAGGCCTCATTTGGAGTACTGTGTCCAGTTTTGGGCCCCACACTACAAGAAGGATGTGGATAAATTGGAAAGAGTCCAGCGGAGGGCAACAAAAATGATTAGGGGGCTGGAGCACATGACTTATGAGGAGAGGCTGAGGGAACTGGGATTGTTTAGCCTGCAGAAGAGAAGAATGAGGGGGGATTTGATAGCTGCTTTCAACTACCTAAAAGGGGGTTCCAAAGAGGATGGATCTAGACTGTTCTCAGTGGTAGAAGATGACAGAACAAGGAGTAATGGTCTCAAGTTGCAGAGGGGGAGGCTTAGGTTGTGTGATGGGGCAAGGCCAGATGGCTATAGGAAAGTAGTGGGAGATAGATATATTAGCCCCAGGCTAAACAAATCCATGCTATCAGGATAAGTAAATGAAAGCTGCTCCAGGTCAATTAAGACACCTGGGGCCAATCAAGAACTTTCCAGAAGGCAGGAAGGTTGATTGAGACACCTGCAGCCAATCAGGGGCTGGCTGAAACTAGTTAAAAGCTTCCCAGTGAGTCAGTGAGGTGCGCATGTCAGGAGCTGTGGAAGGAGGTTGCGTGTGAGGAGCTGGGAGCAAGAGGCACTAGGAGCTGAGAGTAAGAGGGTGTACTGCTGGAAGATCCTGTGGTGAGGATAAAGAAGGTGTTGGGAGGAGTCCCTGGGGAAGTAGCCCAGGGAGTTGTAGCTGTCGTGCAGTTGTTCCAGAAGGTACTCTAAACAGCTACAGTCCACAGGGCCTTGGGCTGGAACCCGGAGTAGAGGGCGGGCCCCCAAACCTCCCAACTCCTGTCACAGGAGGAGTTGATCTGGACTATGGGTTCTACCAGAGAGGAAGATCTCTGAGGCAAACAAAAATCTGCCAATAAGCGCAGGACCCACCGAGGTAGAGGAGGAACTTTGTCACAGTTGGATATTAGGAAAATCTTTTTCACTAGTAGGGTGGTGAAGAACTGGAATGGGTTACCTAGGGAGGTCGTGGAATCTCCTTCCTTAGAGGTTTTTAAGGTCAGGCTTGACAAAGCCCTGGCTGGGATGATTTGGTTGGGGTTGGTCCTGCTTTGAGCAGGGGGTTGGACTAGATGACCTCCTGAGGTCCCTTCCAACCCTGAGATTCTATGATTCTACACCTGTTCTTGCTGTGAAGTTCTGAATGGCCCCAACGTGCAGCACAATGATGTTCCAGGTGGTCATGGAGTCATTTCAGTATGTGCGGGGTTGCTATCTGTGTTCAGACTGACATTTAGCACCTTTGTACACTGAGCATTTTTACCATCTCCGTCCCTGTGGAGGTGCTCATTGAGAAACCTGCTCAAGAGGTAAGAAATCGCCAACAGGGAAAGACCCTGCATGTGGTGAAATGGAACAAGTGCCAGGTTGGTTTTCAGAACAGATGCGTTAATCACTAGCAATGCTTTGCATTCCTTTAGCATCTTTTATCCGAGCCACTAAATGAGCTTTGCAAAGATCAATGAACCAGGCCCTACAATGACTGGCAGCAATCTGTGGCTGGGACATGTTGCTATACCACTCTGTCCTCCCATCTGTAAAATGGGGATAATAATACCTCTCTATCACCCAGTAAGTGTTAATAAATTAAGCACTTTGAGATCCTTTCATGAAAGGCTGCACAACTTCGGTAAGTGCACAACATGATCATTATCAGACACGGCA
The DNA here is from genome assembly GCA_037349315.1 of Chelydra serpentina. Classification (NCBI taxonomy): domain Eukaryota; kingdom Metazoa; phylum Chordata; order Testudines; family Chelydridae; genus Chelydra; species Chelydra serpentina. Next base: position 25,909,964 of record JBAIAC010000033.1, read on the forward strand.
CAGTAAGCATTGGGGATCAGATTACACCCACATGGCACTGCGAGAAATCTGATCGACAGCTTGTATTAACATCGCGTTGCATGGGGGGAAAAAAGCTCCCCTTAAATAGATGCTTGATAAAAGAACAGAGGCAGGCAATGAATAGATTTGCTCTGTTAAGGAGGTATCCATAGTATTTGCATTTTATAATTGTTTCTGCAAAGGATGGTGTGAGCTGAATCACAGCACAGCCCTTGTGCTCTCTCTTTTCTTCCCGTGTAGAGTGGCAGAATGTTAAATAGCTTCATTTCCATCAGGCTAGGGGTGGCGATGTGATCTCCAATCACTCCTCTAGTTAGAATACCAAATCAAGTATCATCCCATCTCTACCCCGCCCTCCCCTCCCCCCGCACCAGCAATCTCAGGACAGAAGCACCCCAGCATGCTTCTAAACTTGGTGGTTATTTCTCAGCTGGAACAGGGCGGTGCATTGGAATTACAGCCAAGCTCCTCTTCTCCCCACAAAGAAAACAGAACAAAAATTGATAGAACGTTGCTCCCAATTATTAATCCCACTGTGATTCTAAATGTCGTACTATTACTGTACGCACAAAGATACTTGAAGGTTTTCTGATTTCAATTAAGATTATTATCTCCTCTGAGAGATGGTTTTTGGGAAATCTCTGTAGCTGATCTGCTCTGAAACGACATCAGCCAGTGCTAAATAGGCCTATTTGTATTATGGCTGCATTCCCCATTGGACCCTCCTCACTATCTAGTTGCTTTGTCCCTCTGGACCCGAGACGGCTAGCAACAGCTTAGACTTGGTGCAGGAAGCAGACAACTGCGATTAGAACAGCACTGTAAAAAACACCCCCTCCTGAACTACAAAGGAACAGCATCTCTGACAGGGACTGGACAGTCTGCGCAGACATGGCTGATCAGTGGAATCTACCCCTCACTGGTCAGCCTTGCGACATGTGTGCAAATCCTTCCACTCACCACAGACGAGACTCAAACCACAGTACAGCTCTATCCAACAGTGACATGGAGACACGTGGCCATGGAGCCGGAGCTGAGTTAACCGGAGAAGAGGCTGCTCCCATCCCACCAAGAATCTGTCCCGTGTTTTACACTGAACCTAGCACATGCTGCACAAAGACCCTGGGTGTTTGGTGAGAAATGGATGGCTACCCACCCAGAGAGAGTCATAGTTAATGCTCACTGTCATGCACCTCACTGCTCCATGGGTGTATGTAGTGTTGGAGATGAGCAGGTCAACCAGATAGTTAGGGGTCAGATCAGATCTTTACACACCCACATTTACTGGAAACAGTTGTATGGCTTCCAAGCATACCTGGAATAAACTGATCCCCAACAAGGACTCATGGAATTGCTCCTTCTGAAGACACCAATTGGATAAAATGTTGCCATTCCAAATAATGGGACCTCAAGCCATGAGGTCAAAGCATGAGGTCAGACTTTCCTATCCTTGCAAGTCTTGGATATACCGAAGTCATCCATGTGCAGGGAGCCAACTATGAATGATATATCTGGCAAATGTAGGTTTAGTTCTCTTTCACATTTAATTTCCTGTATCTTTTAAAGTAGCCACGGGGATGGTATTAAAGGTTTGGGGTTAGTAAATATAATCTGTAAAATTCGGACTATAAAGCACATTTGTTAAACATGGAAATACGTGACTAAATTAAATCCCATCCCAAATCTCAGCATATAGCAAAGCTGAGGATAATTACAAGTTTCCGTGGGAGTTCATGCAAGTGACGATGCACTCCGAACAGTAGATTGCGCAGCTGGAATTGTAGCCAGGGGGTCTGATGATATCAAAGCACAAACCTAGCGTCACCAGAACCACCCCTACACCCCTAACTGGAATTACAGCCCTAATTTATATGTACTCTGTGGGCATGTTACTTAGCATGATACACTCCAGACCAGTAGTGACTGGGAGCTGTGACCATCTGACAGCTGATAGGTGGCCCATGTGAACGGTCCAATAGTCTCACTGTAGTTCCTAGCATACAGGTATCCATGTTGTAAAACCACCAAAAACAACCAGCCTCCTTTCCGGCAGTCCCTGCATGGAGGCCAAGAACTGAGTAGACCATGGAGACTGAACCTCTTGTATCCATAGGTGGACCTTGCAGAGCAAGGGAGATGCAAATTATCAGATGGATGTTTGCACCAAGATTCTATTTGCCCAGTGTCTCTATGCAGTCAGTCTGCATCAGCCTCCAGGTTTGGCCGGCTGGCATCTTTCACCAGCACTGAATTCAATTATTTAAGCTTGTTTTAAATCTCAATGTAATAAGTTACAAGGTTTATGCAAATATATCCCCACCAAACCCCCACTCTGATTCACCTTTCCCTCTACTTCTGCATGTCAGCTCCCTTTTCTCCTATCTGAACCTTTGCCTTCCTCCTGGCTTCCCACCCACACAGTATGAATAATACAACCACTCATTGCAAAGAGGCTTTTTATTCATTTCTTCTCAGATGCCACTTTCTCATGACAACGCTTCATCAACAAGGATGAAGACACTTCTTCTTTCCAAGTCTATCACTGGCTGCCATTTGTTATGAATGTTTTACTGAGCTTACCAGATGCATATTAAGCCTGATGCAGACTTTCTAAATCTCAGGAACATTTAATAAATGGAGAATTAGTCTGGCTAAGTCATACCGGAGATGAATTCCTTACATTGATACAATCTCCAATGAGCATTTCACTTCATTTAATAAATGTATTTATTAAATACATAAAAGATGTGTAAATGGAGCTCTTGTCTTTCTGAACTGTATTAGCTTCATCCTTATTTAACATTTATTTTCTTGAGATGAGACAATATTTGTTATATCTCGAACACGTCATTGCATAAATCTGCCTGTCGTTTATTCAGTCTGACTCTAAATATTAAATTTCAACATTTGCTAGACCTGGCTCCTTGTTTAATCTACAAAGATCTCTAACAAGTGAGAAGGAAGGTTTGCTAACTCAAAAATAACTGTTATTGTATCTTCAGTGGGTTTGTAAAAATCTACATAATATTTAATAAATCTGGCCTAGGATTTGCTGAAATCTATTTAACCTCTATTAAAAGCAAAGAGGAATTTGTTAAAGAGCCTTGTCGGATTCATGTAAACTTTGAAAGACTATCAGACGCTAGAAAAATCCTATTAAACTGTCATGTGTGTTTTCTGTATTTCATTTTCCATCATTGCTGATTACTAATGTCTTTGTGCATAAATAGAAGCTTTCTCCACTGTGCAGTGCCCCCCTCCGCCTGCCCTGCTCACTCAGTACTGCCATAATTTAGATGCTGGCAAATTAAAATTCACTACTAGAGCTGATGGCAATTTATTCCTATGTCCCTACGTTTAAGATCACGTCTCATAGTTTCTGAACCCTTCACCAGGGTGAACTATTTATCTCTATCAGTGTTATCGATCTCATTCCAAAAGGGACACTTACCAAGAGAAATAATCATACATTACCGATAGGGACATAATCCTTACCCGTGTTACTAGCCCCACACCATACCTGATTAAAACAGAAATTTTAAACATTGTATTTACTTTCCACTCTTTATGTTGTTTGTTTATTTTTGCCTCTGTCTGTTTGCTATGTGTGGAATCTCTATAGCATCAAGGGTACGGAACCGCAGACTCTCAGAGAAACTAATCTAGTTAGTTTAACTTTGCATTTCTAGTCAGTTTCACTTTCTGATTCTCCCATAGTCACCCAGTGGTGCTAATACTTGGGTTCCCAGCACTGGAGGGACATCTTTATCATTGGCAAACACAAACCAAGCACATTTAGGAAGGACTAGACATCACCGTTCCCTCTAAGCCAGTGGTCCCCAACCTTTCTGTGGCCAAGAGCACATTCATGCCTTCAGAAGAGTGTGGCGGGCAGCAACACTTCTTGGCGGCATTTCGGTGGTGACACTTCTCCAGTGGCCGCACTCCTCGGCAGCAGCCTCTCCACCGAAAGCACTCCTCGGTGGCATTTCGGTGGCAGGTTCTCCGGCGGATGCGCTCCTCTCCTCTTCGTTCCTTGGTGCCAGCCCTGACGGCGGACACATATAAATGCCCCGGCGGCCGCCATGGTGCCCACGGGCACCATGTTGGGGACCACTGCTCTAAGCAGTGCACATGTGCGTGCGCACATAGATCCTAAACCCCACGCACACAGCGAAACACCGCGTGCACAAAAATTTGCACAGAAGCACACCAATTTGTACAGAAATTTTTTTTTGTGCACACGGCCTGTCAAAAATTGGAAGGAACATTGCTGGACATCTGTATGAATAATGAGAAAATTTAGAGTAATAATCATAATAGCTTTCTAAAAAAACCAAGAGTTTTGGAAGGGAATAACCCTGATGCTTCACGGCATAAACCAACCAGTTACCAGAGGGGTTAGGAAGAGACTTTCCTTAGAAGCAGGTTATCCTATTAATATTTACAGCAGGGTTTCTTGCATTTTTTTCTGAAGCAATTGGTATTGGCCACTGTCAGACAGGATACTAGATGGACCAGTCTGGCAATTCTACACACAAGTGCTGTAGCTGAATTTTTAAAGAATCAGGACAATATTTGTATTTGTATTAGATCTTATAAGACTCTTCCTAAAAAACATAAATTGTGGGGGCTAAACATTCTCTAGAAGACTGTGTCCCTTTAAGTTTTGAAAAACATTTTGGTTGCCTCGAAGTCTCCTCTTCTCCAATGAGACTAAACGCAAATCTTTGCTTCAGACTGGTCTGACCTTGCCCTAGTTAGTGAAGGACAACTGAGAATGTGTTAGGCTCTTGCCACTGGAGATGTAAGTTCAAATCCTGCTTAGGGCCTAAGTGGATATGAGTTTAATGGTCTCACTCTGGTCCCCATTTGTCAACATCACAAAACACCACACCAATTTGTCCGGATTGACACGCTCTGCATAGGACATGTCAACAGTGCAATGGCAGGGAGTGCTATTGCTCAGGATTGAGGTGCATAGGTGAGGGCTTATCAACCCAATAGCAGGTGGCACTGCAGGTCAGGGCTGAAGGAGCAGAGTGGTGTGGAAGCCCAGGATTGGCATAGCCAGAAGGAGCAACAGTACAGGATGGAGTTGCATTACCAGAGCCGTGCGTGCGGTATCTTGGACAGCCTCTGCCTTTACTATCCCAGGTTCGAGGCAGTGCGTGCAGACTCTCACACTCACCAAAATCCAGTAATAAAACACGTTGGTACTATATTGTTTAATATATTGGGAGCTGCTCAGATGCTACAGTAAGTAGTAGGAGATAGATAGCTTCGATAATGTGGGTAGGTTAGCACATGTTAGCTAATTGTTCGCTGTTCTGATTGCACTGAGACATAAAAGAATTCATTTATTACAGGGTTTCAAAGAAAGGTTTTGCTTTCCAGCTGAGCTGCCATGCAGAGCCTGATGTGTTAAGCATTTGAGGCCTTTAATATCAGATAAAATATATAAGTACCTATTATATTTTAGGATTTGCAGTTAAACCAGGATAGTGTCCTAGTGATTTGGGGGTTGAGATGTCCTAGGGAAATACTTATTTCTAGTGATTGTGGAGTTAATTTTTAGCAATTGCTGTCACAGATGGCACACGCTTTGTGTATTTTGGGGTATTTTATAGTCTATTTTTCTAGAAACACAGCCCTGATTTTTCCCCTAGTTGGCATTCTTAGTAGACAACCCATGAGGTAGGAATGCACCTGTCACTGCTATAGACGGTGTCCTCAGGAAAGGACCTAGGAACACTGGCAGACAGCAGTATGGGGAGGCTAGCACTGGCGTTATGTGCTTCGTTATGTGTTTTCTGGGTACATCAGGGCATCACTCTCCAGAGCCATCGATCCAACACCTTTCCACTCCACTGAATTCACAGGCAAATGTGCTAGGAAGCCTTCCCCGACAGTAGGCTCCCTGCGGGGGTCCGATGTTTGCCCCCTGTGTCATATCCATGGCAGTAGAGTGAGACAGGTGATGAAAGGGACAATAGAGCAGCATTCACTGATCTGACCTGCTGCACAGAGTCCCAGAGATCAAACATAACATGAGCGACTGACTTCCTCCGAAGCACAGGTTGGTTAGTGCTTGAAAACGTACCTCATTCCGCCCATCCCCTATCAATAAATTGTTACTAATGCATTTTCCAGGCCTTTGGAAACAGAGTTTCCAGGCCCATACAATATATTCAGAGAGTGACAAATAGGTAACGTCGAAGAAACCTGGAAGTATCACACCATTCTTATCATAGTTAATCTTCCGAGCCAGTTAATCATACAGTCCTTCCAGTTATTAAGGTCCTTTTTAATTTAGAGTGAGTGTGTGTAGTAATTAGCCTTAACCAGGTCATTGACCTTAGGGGAATATACACTCCAAGTACTTACATCCATCTTGTACATTTCCAGAAGGGAGAGCCTTTAGCTTCAGGGCCGGCTCTGGCTTTTTTGCCTGGGGCAGCAAAAAAGCCGCCAGCCGCCCCTCTCAGGCCGGGCGCCGGCGGGGAGGGTGGCATGCCTGCGGCCCTGCTGCCCCGGCCAGGGCTATGCTGCGCTCCCCACTGCCCCGGCCGGGGCGCTGGCAGGGAGGGCAGAATTCCCGTGGCCCCGCTCCCCCAGCCCGGGCACCAGCAAGGAGCACCGCATGCCCACGGCCGCGCTCCCCGCTGCCCTGGCCCGGGCGCCGATGGGGAGCGCAGCATGGAGAGGGTGGCATTCCCACTGCCCCGGCCAGGGCGCCAACTGAGAGGGCGTCTTCCCCACGGCCCCGCTGCCTGGGGCACCAGTGGGGAGTGCAGCTTCCCCACTGCCCCGGCTGCGGCACTGGCGTGGAGGGGGGCTTCCCCAGGGCTCCGCAGCCCCAGTCCCCTGGCCGGGGCACCCCACTTCCCCGGCCGGGGCTCCAGCAGGGAGGGCAGCTTCCCCGCGGTCCCATTGCCCAGGCCGGGGCGCCCGTGGGGAGCGGGCCTCGCCCGCAGCTCTGCTGCCCCGACTGGGGCGGGGAGCAGGGCTCACCCATGGCCCACTGCCCCAGCTGGGAAGAATGGGGTTTTTTTTGTTTAAAAAAAAACCAACAAAAAAAGCCAACCTCAGCGCCGCCCCCCTCCAGGTGCCGCCCCAAGCATGTGCTTGGTCGGCTGGTGCCTGGAGCCCGCCCTGTTTAGCTTCATATCTCCACTCTCATCTTCAGCTCACAGTAGAATCAAGAAAGCTTAATACTAACCAGGCTTTCCAAGAGAGGCTTTTGCACCAAATCAGGTAGGAAAATAAGAGGTTTACTCACTTCAGGTGTGATTCCCCTCTCATAATATAGGCGTAACTGCACTGATTCCTGGTTTACACCACCGTGAGAGGAGATTCTGCCCACTAACTATAAATGGCTGCTATTTTTCCAGTGTTCCCTTTACCATCATTGCAGTGCTATGTCTGTGTTTTTAGTAAAAGGTTTTCTCCCTCCCAGCTTCTGCTTGACCCTGCAGAGAAGTTCTAATCATCTGTCACAACCTGCTGCCATGGAAACAAACGTGATGTCATAGTTTATGCACTGCAGCTTCTAGTGAGCTTTTGTGCGCTAAACAAAAAGGGCTCTTGGGTGGTTAGCGAGGGTGAGATGTGACAAACACACAGGAGATGAGTGGATTTATACTACGAGCTCATATGTTACAAGGGACATACCTGTTGAAGGAGAGGCCCAAAGTCCAAACATGCAATTTTGCACCTACATTTGTACATACAGCTTCTGCAGCTGCAGGACAAATCAGCTGATTGCACACAAACCTGGCCAGTTGGATGGCGAGCTAGCTGTTTCCCCATACAATCACCCAATTTGCACATGCACTCCCACGCATGGGGGCTGGAACAATCTGTATAGTGCGGGTGCTGAGAGCCATTGAACCAAACGAAACAATCTATATAATGGAAACCACTTTCCAGCCAGGGGGTGCGGCAGTACCTCCAGCACCCCTTGTTGCAGCACTTATGCAAACAGGAAATGTCGACATTATATACAGGTTTGGGTAACAAGTAAACAACAGCCACTTGGTTCCATGGGCTCACCCAAGCCTCTGATATAGATGCTTGCTCAATTTTAACTCTGTAAATGCTCTCGTTTGCTTTTCATGTTGAAACGTCTACCAGGGAAGCTTGTCTTTCGGAACCTTTGGTTGGTTTGGTTTGTTTGCAAAGTCAGCTCTTTTAGAAACAGTTACATGGAACATTATGAAAATAAGAAAGAAAAACTTGTAGCACCTTAGAGACTAACAAATTTATTTCAGCATAAGCTTTCGTGGGTTAGTACCCACTTCATCGGATGCATGGAATGACTATCTTGCATGGAATGACTAATGTTCCATGACTATCATGGAACATTATCTCACTTTGCCCTTAGGGAGTTTTGTAAAAGACAAAGGAGAGGCAGCCTAGATCCTTTCTCTGACTGGATTTCTCAGTCCTTGGTGGTGGTGGTGTTACTACCACTCCCCCACAACCCCGTTTCCAGTGTCCTGCCAAATATTTGTCTCCTGTGTTAATTTTTTTCCCCATGGAAAAATGCCTGTTTAATCTTAGCAAATGCTTTTTCCACTTCAGTAGCCTCAGAATTTTCCCTAGAGAGCTGTAAGCCCTTTAAATATATTTAGGTTGCCAGGTTTCTTATGTTTTCTCTCCAGGAAACCAATTTTGCATCTAAGCTCTTGAGAAAGGGCCAGCCTCATCATTTCTTGCACTTCGAAACCATTGTACGACACCTGCCCGCCTTCTCCTCCTCTTCCCTCAATCCCATTAGGTGTTAACACTCATCAGTAGGGTAACAGAGAGCCTAGGCCTGAGTTAAGCTTCTTATCCTCTCCAGGTCTTTCATCCTGCATCCATCACGGACTGTGATAGTGTTTTATGCGTATTGTTCCCCATGTGTATTGCTTTATACCAAGCTGGAGAGCCTGAACGGGGTTAAATGTGTCCATAGCTTTATGCCCTTCTCCAATTCAGATGCTCCTTGCTGTAACACGGACGGTATTTAGAAATTCTGGAAGAAAATGGAATGGTTGGGGTTAGCTAGTTGCATATTACCCAGATGTCTCTTCCAGTTAAGATCTATCTCATTTAGTTTCAATATTGTCTGAGCATGATCTGATGAAGAGATAGTGTCTCACCAGGTCTGTGGGGCAAGCCCTGATTCAATTGCAGCTAGAAACTGATTCCAACTTGTAAATATGTAGACAAGATTGTGTGCAGTGTTTGTTATAGAATCAGCAAATGAGTTACATAATGCCCAGTTTTTGGGATGGATGCAGGTCCCTTATTCAGATGCTGGCAAGTTTATAAGCAACACAAAAGATCTTTTTGTGGTGATCTGCAGAGGTAAAAAGTTTACACTGAAGAATAGCTGGATGTTTGGGGAGTTTACAGTGGACTAGACTGTTTATCTACAGAGTTCAGAGAACAGCAATGTTCACTTTATTAAACTGGTGCTTTTTGCATAAGCTAACAACTCCTGGAGCATGTAACTCCCTGGTTCCTAAGTTAATGAATTATATGTGGAGTCAATAAGATGCGAGCATTATTTAGCTGGGCTAGAGTTTAGTGTGTTTATACATAAAATGTTTATATAACACCTTTTATGCCAGGATCCGACAGTCCTTTTCTAACATTATTACATACGTTTCTCAAGATCCTTATTACCTCAAGACAACCCATAGTAGAGCTGGTGAGATTGAGACACAGAAAGATTTCGTGAGTAAGGATTGGAGCTGGGAATGGAACACAGGAGTCCTGGCTCCCAGTCATGTGTCCTAGCTATTGGAACATACTTTATATCTGGAAAAGGGACACAGAACCACATTGTACCTAGACTGCCTGCCTCTTCTACCTAGCCAATGTACCAAGCAGACACAACTTGTATTTAATTACAGCTGATCAAAATATGGAACTTCTGCCCCATGGTAAATTCCAAGTTTTCAAAATCTGGTTTCATCCCAAATCAGGATGAAAAGTCAAAACTGCAGAATCTTAAATGAAAAAAAAAAGATTCCATTTTGACTTTATTGAAATATTTTGATTATATTATATTATCCAAAATATATACAAAACATAAGAGCTGGTAATGACCCAGATATCTCTTGGAAAAGTAATGCAGCAAAGCACATAATTTCCAGTAAGTTCTTAGACTGTATTGGGGACAATATTTTCTTTCAGAAAGTAGAGAAAGTAACCAGGGAAACAGCCATTTTGGACTTTATTCTGACCAACAGGGAGGAATTGGTTGTGAATCTGAAGGGGGCAGGCAATTTGGGTGAAAATGATCATGAAATGATAGACTTCAAGATTCTAAGGAAAGGAAAGAGTTAAAGAAGCAGAATGAGGACACAAGACTCAAAAATTCAGACTTTAGCAATATCAGAGAACTGGTAGGTAAGGTCCCATGGGAAGAAAATCTAAGGGAAAAAGGAGTTCCAGAGACCTAGCAGTTTTTTAAGAAGTCTATTAAAGGCTTAACTGCAAACTACTCTGATGTGAAAGAAAGATAGGAAGAACAGTAAGAGACCAATAGGGCTCCATCAGGACCTGAAAATCAAAAAAGAAATCTACAAAAAGTGGAAATATGGACAAATTGCTAAGGAGGAGTACAAAAGAATAACACAAGTATGTAGGCACAAAATCAGAAACACTAAGGCACAAAATGAGTTACAGCCAGCAAGGGACATAACAGAAAATAAGATGAGGTTCTTTAAATACATTAGGAACAAGAGAAAGGTGAAAGAAAGTGTAGGTACTGTACTTAGTGGGGAAAGAGAGCTAATAAGTGATGACATCAAGAAGACCGAGGTGTTTAATGCCTATTTTGCTTCAGTCTTCACTAGAAAGGTTAATAGTGACCAGATACTCAACGCAAGTAATATTAACAACAAGGGGGGAAGGAAAACAAGCCAAAATAGGGGAAGAACTGGTTAAAGAATATTTAGATACATTAAATGTATTCAAGTCATTAGGACCTGATGAAATGCATCCTAGGGAATTTAAGGAAACAGCTGAAGCAATCTCAGGACCTTTAGCAATTATCTTTGAGAACTCACAGTGGACATATGAAGTCCCAGAAGACTGGAAAAAGGTAAACATAATACCTATCTTTAAAAAGGGAAACAAAGAGGACTCAGGGAATTATAGACCAATCAGTATGACTTTGATACCTGAAAAGATACTGGAATGAATTAAACAATCAACTTGTAAGCACCTAGAGGATAATAGGATTAGAAGGAATGGATTTGTCAAGAACAAATTACGTTTGGAATGCATTCCTTCTTTGACAGGAACAATGGCTTAGTGGACAGAGAGGAAGCAGTAGATATAATATATCTTGATTTTAGTAAAGGTTTGTGATGCAGTCCCCACATGACACTCTCATAAGCAGACTAGGGACATGTGGTCTTGGTGAAATTACTATAAAGTGGATACACAACAGGTTGAAAGACTGTATTTATACAGTAGTTATCAATGGTTCGCTTTTAAACTGGGAAGGCATATCTAATGGAGCCCTGCAGGGGTCATTCCTGAGTCCGGTTCTGTTCAATATTTTTGTTAATGCCTTGGGTAATATAGTAGAGAGTAGGCTTACAAAATTAGTGGATGACACATACCTATGAGTGGTTGCAAACACTTTGGAGGCAGGAGGAGAAATTAAAATTTGACAGATTAGAGAATTGGTCTGAAGTCAACAAGATGAAATTCAATAAAGACAAATGCAAAGGACTATACCTAGGAAGGAAAATTTAAATGCACAACAAAATGGGAAATAATTGGCTAGGCGGTAGTACTGCTGAGAAGTATGAGGGTTATAGTGGATCACACATTGAACATGAGCCAAAAATGGGATGCAGTTGTGAAAAAGGCTAATAGTGTTAATAGGAATGGTGTATGTGAGACACAAGAGGTAATTGTCCCGCTATATAGGGGGAGGAATAGCTCAGTGGTTTGAGCATTGGCCTGCTAAACCCAGGGTTGTGAGTTCAATCCTTGAGGGGGCCATTAAGGGATCTGGGGCAAAAATTGGGGATTGGTCCTGCTTTGAGCAGGGGGTTGGACTAGATGACCTCCTAAGGTCCCTTCCAACGCTGATATTCTATGATTCTATTCTCAGCACTGGTGAGGCCTCATCGGGAGTACTTTCTTCAGTTCATGGTGCTACACTTTAGGGCAGGGATCGGCAACCTTTGGCACACGCCCAGTCAGGGAAAGCTGCTGGCGGGCTGGGACAGTTTGTTTACCTGCAGGGTCCGCAGGTTCATCTGATCGCAGCTCCCACTGGACGCGGTTCACTGTCCTAGGCCAATGGGGGCTGTGGGAAGCAGCGGCCAGCACATCCCTTGGCCCGCGCTGCTTCCCGCAGCCCCCATTGACCCAGGATGGCGAACTGCGGCCAGTGGGAGCTGTGATCAGCCGAACCTGCGGACGCAGCAGTAAACAAACCGTCCCAGCCTGCCAGGGGCTTTCCCTGATGGGCCACGGGCCAAAGGTTGCCGATCCCTGATCTTGGGGGATTACTTGGTCCTACTTCAGCACAGGGGGCTAGACTTGATGACCTCTTGAGGGCCCTTCCAGGCTTCCATTTCTATGATTCTATGATATAATACAATATCCTTAATATTGTATTATATAAAAGTTGAAACAATAACTGACTCCTTTGGGTCTGACATCGAGCTGGAGCTGATGGGTGACTTTGTCGACACGAGAAGGACGAGACGCTTCTCAGAACCCTTGGCGCATCAGAAGGGAGCTCCTGAGGGAGCCATCTAGCCTTCTAAATCCTGCCAGGCAGGTTTCAGTTCATTCTCTGTAGGGCTGCTGTGAGATAACTCACATAGCAGCCATGATGAAAAGGGAGACTCGTGTAACTATAGTAAATACATAATATTAATAATAATCATGTTTTAACCATTGGTTTGTACCCAAATAAGCTTTGTTTTCCCATGTTGTGTAAACTGCTATCATAGCATTGGTTTCAGAGTAGCAGCCGTGTTAGTCTGTATCCGTAAAAAGAACAGGAGTACTTGTGGCACCTTAGAGACTAACACATTTATTTCAGCATGAGCTTTCGTAGGCTATAGCCCATTTCATCGGATGCATAGAATGGAACACATAGAAGTAAGATGTATATATACACACAGAAAAGGTGGAAGCTGTCATACCAATTCTAAGAAGCTATTTCATTTAGATGGGCTATTATCAGCAGGAGAAAAAAAAACCTTTTGTAGTGATAATCAAGAAGGCCTATATTAGACAGTTGACAAGAAAGTGTGAGGATACTTAACTTTGGGGAAATAGATTCAATGAGTGTAATGACCCAGCCATTCCCAGTCTCTGTTTAACCCTAGGTTGATGGTATCCAATTTGCTAATTAATTCAAGTTCAGCAGCTTCTCGTTGGAGTCTGTTTTTGAAGTTTTTCTGTTTTAAAATTGTCACCTTCAAGTCTGTGATTGAGTGACCAGGGAGGTTGAAGTGTTCTCCTACTAGTTTTTGAATGTTATGATTCCTGATGTCAGATTTGTGTCCATTTATTCTTTTGCGTAGAGACTGTCCAGTTTGGCCAATGTACATGGCAGAGGGGCATTGCTGGCACATGATGGCATATATCACATTGGTAGATGGCAGCTGAATGAGCCCCTGACAGCGTGGCTGATGTGATTAGGTCCTATGATGGTCTCAGCATTATCACTTCTGTGACAACAATGGCCAGACCATCTTAAAGCCTTGTGCTGGGTCCTCTGCTCTCCAGTGTGTTTTAAGTCTTTTTTTACCTTTATCTTGAGGAAGGGACACAGAGGCAGGGGATGAAAGCTCCTACTGAGAATTTACTGGCTTAGCCCTTTGGGTTGCTACAGTGTATGGTTGCTCAGTTCCTTCCGCTCTCGCCCACTGAATTCATTCCCATGCAGAACACCCGCAAAAGGCACAACAGTGTTGTGAGTCCTAGTGTAGACAGCCCATCAGCCATTTTGAACACTGTATTAATTAAATTGGGGTGAAATTTTCAAAAGTGTCTAAGTGACTTAGGTGCCTCTATCTCATTGACTTTGAATGAGGCGCCTAAGTGCCTGAAAGTGCCAAAATTAAAAATAGGATTTTGGCGTACATGCTTTTGAAAATTGTATCCCTGATCTCAGCTGGGCCTTGAATCTTCTCCAGTGTGCCCTACAGAAACAAACAGTTGTCTCATTTTAGGCCATTATTATTCAATGCCATAAATACTTTAAAAAATAACAACAATTCCATGGGGTCTGTGTGGAAATTTTGCACTTGAATTCTCAGTCCACTGCCCAGTTACCTTGATGCCCAGTCCCAGGGCCTCAGCCCCTGCACTTTAAAATGCTTACTAAAAACAAAAGAGAAAAATGCAGGTGTAATTATAGCAGGAGTCCGGTTATTGGGAAACACGCAGCAAAACACAAAAATGACCAGCTTCCATGAAATCTCAGTGGTGGCTGTGTAATTTTAACAGGATTCTTAAGCTTGTCAGCATCATTCTCTGTTTCTGGCTCCACTCCTGTAATTTCAGACCACAAGAAGCCACTATTGTTCCGCTGCCAGCCCCAATCACCTTCGGTCAGATTTAAGAGAAAGTGGTTGTTGGAAATGAAGATAATCTCACCTGTCTCTGGAGTGTTAATCTTGCTGAAGGTGATTGTAGTTCGCATAAAATCAAATATATGTATCTATATACACACACACTAGTATCCAGCAGATCTATAGCACAAGGGATGAATGGAAAGCTAGAGGAATTATTTAATCACAAGGACTTCTCCTATGTGTCTAAAAGTGAAGTGGTGTTCTCTACAAACGGAGATGCTTAGGACAGTCATAGGAAAGGATTCGCTATTGCAGATTTTAAACTCATGAAGAAAAAGGTGTATGTATGTGTGTGTCGGAGAGAGAGGGGCAGACAGACACGTCTGTGAGTGCACAACTCTGTGTTGAATAGAAGAACAAAACTCCCCAAACAGTCATCAGCTAGCAAAAAACAAAATGATTTATGAATGTATCTACGTTCATGGATATGGCTCCAACCTAAAACTCCTGGTCCCAACATCGCCATATTTGGGGTGTTTGAAATCCAGATCCAGTTTCTGTGTCCTTAACTCATCTCTCACTTGGGAACAGGGATATCATTTTCTGTTTTAATAGTCAAATTAATTGACTCGTGGTTGGCCAGTACTTTGAGATCCTTGGATGTAAGGCACAGTGTGTGTACTAAACATCAATAGTATTTTACCTGCGGTAAAGTACCAGACACTTCTACATTACTAGATAGATACCTAAGTATTAATAATCATTGTAGAGGAACTGGTGCAGTCCAATGTAGATCCAGATCTCTACTTCCTCAAAGTATGGGCAAGTTCAGAGCTAGGGTTTTTATTGGCCCAATGTTGAGATGGGCTAGTGCTGAAGCTTATGTCTAAACAGCTCCAAAGCTCCAGCCCAGGATTTGGGTGAGTATCCATCTGTACAAAACGAAAGTTACCTGTGTCATTCGATTGGCTCAGGAATCGCTGATGTTATAATAACACAACCCTTCCTGAACTGCTCCATTATTGCCTGGAATCAAATGGCAGAGTCAAGGGAGCTGTAGAGAATAGAGAATGCATGTCTTTTTTCGATAAAAGCAATACACTCACCGTGTCTGAATTAAACGGGAAAAAATGGTTTTCTTGTCAAATGTAACGCTGGCCCTCAAATATCTAAAATCCACATGATACAGCAAATCTGTGACTTAGGCTCCGCATGTGTCTCACGTTGCAGAGTTCTGAAAACAATGCAAACCATTGTAGTTTTGCTCTCATGGTTACTGTATCTGCACATGCCTGGTTAGGATTATACAATAGCTCACAGTTAACCAGGCAACGTTGTGTGTGCAATAAGTAGTCCGTCACTTCTTTCTGCACCTGCCTCAGCAAAACATCAGCTGATTGTATTATTCTAATTTGGGTTGCGGGGAGCCATTATCTTGCACCTAATTTTGATTAGATGAAAGGGTGCATTAAACTGTGCTAATCTTCTGTGGGGAGAATAACCTTCCTTCCTGCAGGGGGCCCCATCTAAGTGGGGAGGTGTCTGAGGGCTAAAGTGGCTGAGAGATCCAATAGGGTGAACTGACTTGGAGGGTGTGGTTGCTGTGGGCTGGGAGAACCTGCACCCCGTGTGATGTGAGGGGGCACTGAGCAGCTGTGTGGGAGGGATATTTTCTTCTTATATCCCTTGGACACATTTCTGGGTCATCTCTACTCTAGATGCTCTCGTTCTTCAAAGTGTAGCTCTTAAACACACCGGAGTAGCCACTACTCCGGGCTGACACTAGGAATAACCAAGTCCTTGAAATGGCTACTACATACATCACTTGAATTCAGTTGATTCCAATGAAACCCTTTTCCCTGGGTACCTCACAGCTCCCCTCCCTTCCTGCCCCTGCCCCTTCCTCTTCCCCCCTCCCCACTGCTCCTCAAGGGGTGGGGGCAGCTATGTCAGCACAAAGCTGCTTTCTGTGTATCACACTTTAAATGTGAAGTGAGTGCACAGATGCTACAGTGATGGGCTTGGTATAAAACAGAGGCAGACAGAGAACAGTCTGTCTGCAGGAGCCGCCCCTCCGAGGCATTTCAAATGGCTGTTAGCAATACAGAATGGGACACCCCGTGCACTCTGATGGGGGACTTTATATTGGCTTGTTGTTGTTCTCCTGAAATAAAAGTCAGGAAGAACCTGTTTGGGATTTGTGACTAGAACATCCTGATTCTCAGCCTGGCGTGGGCGCAGAGGGGTTAGCTCACTTGGCTGAGCACAGTGCACATTCCCCAGCTCTCAGTTCCCTGCACCTTTCTTCATCGCTCTAGGAAACGGCTTGCACACGAGGTGAGGACTGACCACTCCAGTTCATTTTTCAGGGCCACGGACACCTATTTTTTCTTTAGTAACAACTTCAGGCAATTATAAACCATTGTAAAATTCTTTAGTTCATAAAAAGCTCCAAGAATATTAGCTTAAATATAATCTTTCTGTTCAAAACCAATAAAAGCTTTGGGCTAGCTGTTTCAGACCCGCAGCGACAAGAGAATTATGTAAAGTCTTTAAGCCACAAACCCTGGTTTAAGCAGCACAATAGATAATTTGAGACTAGGGGGCTCAGAACCTTGCATGGTGGAGCCCATAGTCTCGGGAACATTTCTGCCATTGAATGAAGATTTGTACCATGAATAATTATGAATTGTTCCAGATAATCATTTGAGTCATGGTACATTGATCTCATCTGTGTGAAACAAAGACATCCCTCATTTTCTTCCCTCTGTCATATATTCTGTTAATACACCTTGGTAGTGAATGGTGAATAATTCAGATGTGTTTATTACAACCTCTGAGAGAGGATCAGAGATAACAGAGGTGGAAATACAATAGCATTCATTTTTACCTGGCATCTAGCATACATGGTATCACACATGTCACAGGAAAAGTCATAATGACCTAAGAGCTTGATTTTCAGAGGTGCTTCCATAGGAATCTTCAGGTGAATAGCACCTCTGATAATCAACTATAGACAGACTTCGGGATAGATGGGCTTCTGGTAGACCATCTCTTGATTCGTCTAGTCTTGCCCCCTGTACCAGGGACCACCTGGGCACTGGCACAGGAGAAAGTTTTAGAAAAAGTCCAGAACTGGATTTTGGTTTGGATAAGTGTGCTATCAATAACTGAGATTGGATTGTGCTGGGCTCACCTAAATGAGAAACAGGCCTTCCCCCAAAAAGATCACAGTCCAAAGAGGACAGACAGACAGTGAGTAGGAAAAAGTATTATTATCTCAGTTTTACAGATGGGGAAGTGGGGCAGAGAGAGATGAAGGCCCAGATTTTTAAAGATGTTCCTGCACTCAGACACCCATCGAATGCACTCAGAACCCCAAAGTGGGATGCTCATGGCCACTGCACCTGAGAGGAGGCGATGTAGAGTGCTGGTGGTTGAGGACTCCCTTCTGAGGGGAATGGAAGCATCCATCTGCTGACCTGACATGATGTCCCGGGAGGTGTGTTGCCTGCCTGGAGCCCATGTCCTAGACATTACAGAATGGTTGCAGAGGCTCATCCATCCCTCTGATCAGTACCCCATGCTGGTCATTCACATGGGCACTCATGATACTGCCAGGTCTGCCTTTGAGCAGATCAGCAGTGACTGCAAGGCTCTGGGAGTTAGGGTGAAAGGGAAACAATTGGTGTTCTCATCCATCCTCTCAATTGAGGGTAAAGGCCCAGGCAGGGGCATGTGCATCCTGGAGATGAATGCATGGCTGTGTCGATGGGAGGGCTTTGGCTTCCTTGACCTTGGAATGCTGTTCTGGGGAGAAGGTCTGCTGGGAAGAGATGGGGTCTACTGGACCAAGAAGGGAAAGAGCATCCTCTCTAGAGGGCTGAGGTGAGGACTCCAGCCCTCAGGCGTGCCCCTTCTCCAGTAAGGCTGCCTGTGTTTGGGGCTATAGTGTTCATGATGCAGCTGCTGGGTCTCTGCAGGACCCTGATCATCTGGAAAGCCCCCGTGCTTGCAGTAGGCATAAGGGAATTTTTTGGAGAGGAGGTTTTCACATGCACTCATTGCCTCCTGGATCATGGGTTCACAAAGGAGTGAGATCATGCCTCAGCCCCATCCATTACCACGTCCCTTCTGCTCCCCACACACTCCTGCAGAGCTCAGTGTGTATGGACCACTTCCGCTATGTGGTGGCTATGTATGTATAGCTCAAAATACTGGGCACAGCTGAGAACTTGCACCTGCAGAGATGCTGTGCGGTACTCAGTACTGTTGTAGATCCCAACCCTCTATGTCATGGGTAGGCGTGGGTGGAATCCCAAGCCCACTGAAGTCAAAAGCAAAACTCCCAGTGGTTTCAGTGGGGCCAGGATTTCACCCATTGAGTTCTCTAGTCAATCAGCACTTTGCAGGAGTTTTCTCGGCACCTGGCAAAATCAGTCCCAATGTGAAAAATGTCTCTTTGTTTTGGTCAAAGGATAATATCCTGATGCCCTGAATGCTGAAGCAGAATCAGGAGCATGGGTTCCTATAAGCAGCAGATTGGCCAGAGGCTGAAAAAGAAGACCTGCAAAAAAAAAGGCACAGAATGCACTCTGCCCGTTACTCAATTTTATTTCATTTTTCTTAGATACCTGTTAATTAGGATAAAACCATCTAACAAGGTTCGTAGGAGCAAATTGGAAAAGCATTAATGAATTCAGCATTAGTAACAGGTTTCCAAGCAACAGAACATTTTGGCTGAGTATTAACACTGGCTGCAAGGAGGAAAAAAAAAATCAGTCTCAAGAACAACCGAAACGCCAGTGAACTAAGACTATCCCCCTCTGGATAGAGCTGCTTTCGACAATGTCTCAAGCATGAGATAATTTGGATAAGGTTAAGGGAGATTTTTTGTTGATTGTCTGATCTCCAATCGTTTTGGAGTGAACACTCTCTATTTTATTACTACTACAATTAATTAGGAATATGTGTAATACAGCTTCTGACAAGATCAGGGGCCTTGCAAGAAAATGACCCATGTCCTATTGCGCTGAACACTGCACACAATTTCAGGAGCATACAGTCCCTGTCCCTGGAGAGCTCACGGTGTCAATTAAGATACAGTTTGTGAGCACAGCAAACCTACAGGGAAAATAGAAGGGTAAGAGGCTGAGATTATTAGGGGCGTCGAGAGTAACAATAAAAAGGATTGTGAGGTTATTGAGCTAGCTAGTGCATAACTTGATGGGTCTCAATGATTCCAAAGGTATAGCTATAGATGAGATATAGAAATTACTGAGGTACTGGTCATTGTTGGGATAAGTGAAATGAGCACTTTTCTCTTGTTGGATCACTTGGACATCAGTGCCTAAAAGGCTCCATGTGGCACTGCTGTCTGGGATCCACTGGCAGTCAGGAATTCAGGGGGAGCCATTAAAGCATAGAGGCATTGGGACTTCTAGCGTGGACCCCCTCCACGTTGCGCCAATCTCACTAACAGCCCTCACAACAAACAAATCAACTGCAAATAATGGGACTGATTCATCATCACACATTGGCTACTCTTGTGATGTAAAGCACCTGCAAATGCAGCTTGAATGGTCAGTGCTGTCTGGCTGCATTCGTGTGCCGGCGAATCTGCCCTTAAAAGTTAATCTTTCAAAAAAATATTTAAGGCTGATCCCACCTATCTTGCAATCCTTAAAAATATTGCATGAAAGCGCTTTCTTTGGTTTTCTTCTCGAGTGTTCGTTTTATGACATTTTTATAATTAAAAACAAAACACACACAAAGGAAATAAACCAAAAAACACCCCACCACCCTACGGAAACTTCTAAACAAAAAATAGTGTTAAAATGGAATTAAAGTTGAGAGTATGTATCCGTAATTTAAGGGCCAAAAAAAACAATCAGAAGGATGTTGCAATTATGCCCAAACCAAGCATTACAAACCCAGGAAATTCAGAGTTATGTATACTTAAAAGAAATCCTAACATGCTAGGATAAGAAATACACAGTCGGGGAACTCAAATAACCTTAACTCTGCCCTATAGTGATGTCATGAGGGGGGGAAATGTGGAAAAAAGATTTAATATGTATTTACAAATCAGTTTAATGTAACGAGGAACCACAAATACTAAAATGCTTTGATCGTAACCTTATGGTTATTGTATGGCGTTACTAGAGGGCAGCACTAAAGTTGCTTGGGTGCCTTGACTGTGTATTTCTTACCTTAACATGTTTGGAGTTCCAGCCCTGGGACTAGAGATATTTGTTTAGTGCTGGTGGGAGACAGTACAGGATTAGAGTGGGATTTGGGTTTTGTTTATTCTGCTCTGATTTCTCCCCTTCCCTTTTTTGTTCCCTTGACCCCAGTAAACCTATCCATCTCCCATTGTAGCTCAATTCCCTTGATACTGACAATGGTAGGAAGATGCAGCATATCTTCAAAGAGTCGGCCTGCACCTCTTCCTCTGTCAGTGCAAACATCAGAACTGTCAGCTCTGCCGGATATATGGCCAGAGTTAGGATCAGGTGCATTAGCCAGAATCAGGAAGATGCTTGACACTCAGATGGGTGAAGGAAAAGCCTGCGCAGGGCAGGGAAAGAAACCATCCTGTACGAAGCACATGTTATGGACATAATAGGATTCATCATGTAACAAGCACTGCTTCGCTGGGGGCTGGGTGACTGGGCAAGAAAATGGCAGATGAAATTCAGTGTTGATAAATGCAAAGTAATGCACCCTGGAAAAACAATCCCAACTACACATACAAAATGATGGGGTCTAAATTAGCTGTTAGCACTCAAGAAAGAGATTTTGGACTCATTATGTTTAGTTCCCTGAAAAGAACTACTCAATGTGCAGCAACGGTCAAAAAAGCTAACAGAATGTTAGCAACTATTAGGAAAGGGATAGACAAGAGAGAAAATATCATAATGCCACCATATAAATCCATGGTACGCCCACACCTTGAATGCTGCATGCATTTCTGGTTGCCCCGTCTCAAAAAAAATAAATATTAGAACTGGAAATAGTACAGAGAAGGGCAACAAAGATTACTAGAGTATGGAACAGCTTCCATATGAGGTGAGATTTAAAAGACTGGAACTGTTCGGCTTGGAAAAGAGATGACTAAGAGGGGATATGGTAAACGTCTATAAAATCCTGACTTGTGTAGAGCAGTGTTTCCCAAGCTTGGGACGCCGCTTGTTCAGGGACAGCCCCTTGCGGCCCAGGCCGGTTTGTTTACCTGCCGCGTTCGCAGGTTTGGCCGATCGCGGCTCCCACTGGCCGCGGTTCTCTGTGCCCGGCCCATGCGGGAAGTGGCGGCCAATACGTCCCTTGGCGTCCCCCCCGTTATTTATCCCCCATGTGGAATTAACTCTCCAGTAACGACAGCAACCACACTTGCACCTAAACCTTCTTTCTAATAGGCTCCAAGAGAACAAGCAACATGGCACCTGAACTGCATTCACTATTAGCATCAATCGTACCCTCATCAAATGTACTCTGTGTACCAATCAAGGGAAACAAGCATTGCCTGGATCCGGTTGGCAGGGCTGTAATTCTCAACCTTGTGCCCGTGCTCTGTTGCATATTAGATTAGGTCATTATACCAGAGAGGAAGCACCTTCTGCATTGTTTGCAAACAGCAAGAATATGAACAGTGGTGGAGAATAACAATGGTAACTAGGGAAGCGTAAGGGCCTGGGGATTCAGCTGGTAAACAGCTTTCTCTGGGGAACAGTAAGGGAAACAGATGGACCCAAAAATTGACAGGCCTCTGCATTTAACACTAGATTAAGCAGATCTTCATCAAAAAGGTAGATGAGACAAATTATACTTAGCCTGAAAGCTCTTTGGGACAGCGACTGTCTGTATAGCACCTAGCCAGGGCCGGCTCCAGGCATCAGCAAAGGAAGCAGGTGCTTGGGGCGGCACATCTCAAGGGCTGTTTTTTCAGGTTTTTTTTGCTTCGGCAACTCCGTCCGTGGCTTTTTTAATGGGGTCCTGGTTCATGACTAGGGCTCCTAGCTGTTACCACAATACAAATAATGAATAATGAAGAATAATAATGGTTGACCCTTGGTGGGTGTGGTAGAAAAGGGGGCTGAGAAAGAGGCTGCAGAAAGCAAATTCACATGAACATTTTGTGAATGGGTTTTGTTCACATGGGTGTTTCAGAGCATCCATATTCACATAGAACTAGAGGATTCATGTTTGAACAAGAGGGTGGGTTATTTGTTATTTATTCTTCAAATGTTTCAGACTCCCAGCCAGGGAACATAAATATGACCCTGTGCCTTTGATGATCCATCACACATCATAAATAGTGACGAATAAGTGGTCAAAGTGAATAGTGCACAACCAACCAATGGCCTGGGATTTATTCCCATAAACTGTATCCTTATTAATTACCAATGGTAATGAAGTTAAAGACATTCAAAAGCTACCCATGAACTATTCCTGAACAGGAAAAGGGCCAAATTCATAGCGGCTACTGCTCACATGGAATAATTCCACCAGCTCTACTAAGAGCCCAAGAGTTCAGAGCTGAGTTTGAGCCCTAGACTTTGTGTTTGATTTTACAGGGGAAGGATGGGAGGTGCGGTGCCCTTTTCTCTTGCATTATGTATTCATTATATTCGCCGTTCACACGACTAGGTGGAAACGAGTAACTTCTCTGCAGATGTCTTCTTTTTTAATAGGATTAATTAATATTTCTGCCAGTGTTGAGCAGATTATAGGAATTAAAAAATACGAGATTGTGGGCCTCTGACATGGATTACGACTGCAAACACGGAAAAGAAAAAAGGCCCGCTGCTACTTTAACACTGACAACAAAAGTCACCCTTAGATGAATTAGCGATAAACTCCTGGGGAAGACTCCAGCTCCATATGGTGATAGTTAATATCAGTCACGTAGAGTCGGCCAAATCAGCTCAACATTCTGCTGTATCTACAGGACCCAAGGTTCCCTATTTAGCATTCCTCTATGATGTCCATGAAACATTGCAATTGTCTCTCCCGATATAAATAAATAACCCCAGAGTGCCAAATGGGGGGTGGGGACGATAAATTTTTAAGCAACACCAGTCACCGGAGCACTACAGCAACTGAGCTGTGGCTGTGATTTAGTGGTACTAATGAGCCTAGACAGAAAGAGCCTCCTATAGGCACAGATCAGTAGCCTTGGTCCCAGCTGACAAAAAGCATGTGTTCGAAGAGGCTGCAGGAGTTCAGAGTCCCAGTGTCTTTGGCTCACTCATTCCTATATCAGCAGTTTGTGCTCAAAGAACAACTCCAAGGAGGGACGTGTCACTTCCTCCAAAAGGATAGCACTGAGCCTCAAAGTTAGGGTCTGGATCCAGAGCTGATGGTCACCAGAGTTCAAGGTGTTTGGATGTGAGGTTTTGGCTTCAGGCTGATCTCTACTCACCTGTGGGAGGTCGTTTTCCGGGAGCTGTCCTATCCTGGAGATATGAATCTGAATCCTTTCTGTGCTATCCAATGTCACTTAGAGCATGAACCAGGCTCCTCCATCTCTGTTTATCATGCTGTTTGCTGGAATAGGTACCTGGTTGTGTTTCTATAATGTAAATTTTTTATGAGGATCAGCTGTTGGCCTATCCCTTAACCCTCAACTTGGAGGATATGTGGGCTGCTTTTGGTCTGGTCCCCACGCTTTGACCAATCTGGCTTGGTCAGCTGTACCAGGAGTTAAAAATACCATGGCATAGCTCTCTGGGTCCTTGGACACACAAGCCAACCCACACATCAAAGTGCAGTTTCCAGGGAAGGTTCCTGGATAGATGAGCCTTTAAAGCACTGATAGCTAAAGCACAGAGACCTCAGTGGTTCAAGAGCCAAATTAGCGATCAGCATGACTCAACAAAGCCACAGTAATGTGAATTCATTGTTTCATTTACTAGAGTACTATCTAGTCATATTTAAACAGCATGACGGGGGAAATATTTCGTTTATATATTATTCAAAAAGCAAAATGACTGACCAAGTATTATTATTTTATCAACTACAATTGGTTAATAACAGTAAAAGCCTCCTGATTGGTTAATAACTTAGATTGGTTAATAATTAAATCATACAGTATTTTAATATCATGTGCTGCAAAGAGCTGCAGGAGACACATTAAAGGGCCACTTTTGGTTCATGAGCCTCAGTCTGAGTATCACTGCTTTAAAGCCTGTCTATGACAAGTTGAGAGATATTTGTCCCCTCCTCCATTTCAGAAAAGGCAGTAGATACCAGTTAGAGTGTTCCCATTTGATTTTCCTCCCTGATGTTTACAGCCTAAAACAGGGATTGGCAATCTTTGGCCCGCGGCCCGCCAGGGAAAGCTGCTGATGGGCCGGGCTGGTTTGTTTACCTGCAGCATCTGCAGGTTCGGCCGATCGTGGCTCCCACTGGCCATGGTTCACTGTTCCAGGACAATGGGGGCTGCGGGAAGTGGCGTGGGCTGAGGAATGTGCTGGCCACAGCTTCCCGCAGCCCCCATTGGCCTGGAACAGTGAACTGCGGCCAGTGGGAGCTGTGATTGCTGAACCTGCGAACGCTGAAAGTAAACAAACCATCCTGGCCCGCCAGCGGATTTCCCTGATGGGCCGCGTGCCAAAGTTTGCCGATCCCTGGCCTAAAATAACCACCACTGGGTGATCATCATTGTGTTTGGAGAAGCATCTGAAAGCCTGGAGCAGTGATGGCCAGATGGGCTCTCAGGCATCCTGTACCATTCAGAACTGGCTGGAATTATCTCACTGACTGATGGAGTTCCCTGGGAAAGGCTATCCAGGTTCCCATACAAGCTCTTCCCCTCACCTCCCACATTGCAAAATACTCAAGCTGAACCCGGTGTTACGCGATCAGCATAGTGCTACTAGAATAGTGCTCAGGAACAAAATAGAAACACTGCCAGAGGAGCACATTTCATCTACACTTGTTTGTCAAATAATGTTGCTCTCTCCCCGAAATGTGGTTCTGATGGGAAAGCAAAGGAATACAAGCCCCTGCGCTCCTCTCTGTATGCATATGCAACCTAGTACATGAGGTATATCGCAGGCTCATGAAGGATATTTTTGTGGGGGCCCGTCATTCTGGCAGTACCTCTGATCTGAACTCTCCAAATCTCTTGAGTCTGCAAAATTGGCCTGGTAATTTACAAGGGCAGACATTTCCATGAGATTTTCAGCCGCAGCCCTGATCCCAGCCAGACTAGAAACCCTTGAGAACAGCTTGTCTTGTGATCTTAAATCATTTATGCCTCTGGATGGTTGGAACCAAGCACTGCAGAGGCAGCAGCCACAGAAGAAACAAAAGTTATCAGGACATTTCTGCCCCACAAGAAAGCTTGATTCTGTTTCAGTCTCTAGTCAGGCACAAAGGTTCCAGTCAGTTTTTGTTTTATGTGCAGACGCACAGACACACATAAATGCACACATGCACAACACACACTCACACAATATTCATAGCAGCAGCTTTCCCTTGCCCAGCCTAAGTCAACTTCGGCTTCAGCTTAATACTACAACACAGTCCATCAAAGTTTGTCGTCATGGCAATGATTGAGCTGTAGCAGTGTAACATTCTGGGCAGTGTGTATGTATCACCAGTGCCCTCTACTGGGTGGGGAATATCCAACCCTCTCAACTCTCTGTGGGTGACCTTCTGGTGTCTGGAATCCCACAGAGCTACAAGCATTATTACTGCTACAGGTAACAGAGATTCCTAGTTAGTTCAAGGCATTGAGGCCTGTAGTTTCAGACATAACTTCTGTTTCCTCACAATCATGTATGCAGCTTTGCAAGGGAGTGTGATGTTAGTAGCCAGTCATCAGTTGGTTACAACAGGCCCATCGTTATGTGAACCACCACATGGCTGGATCAAATGATAAACTAATAAAGGACTGAAAGGGAGGAGCAAGCATACAGAGGAGCAGTTAGGGAAAGCAGCCAGGGAAAACTAGGGAAACCTTGTGGGGAAAGTGAGTTAAATATGTTCACGTTACAGCAGTGGAACTACTAAAGTGCAGTCTTGCTGCAAGGTAAAGGATAAAACAGACACTAGGTTAAATACCGGAGTCCTCACGCAAACAAACCTCCATTAATTACGGGGGTGGGAGGGTTGCCAGAGTAAATAATGATGCAAATAATAAACTGCAGAGAAGAGAGGTATTTCTAATAGAGATAAGGAGGTGTTAGTACCGTTATACAAGGCATTGGTGAGATCTCATTTGGAATACTGTGTGCAGTTCTGGTCTCCCATGTTTAAGAAGGATGAATTCAAACTGGAACAGGTACAAAGAAGGGCCACTAGGATGATCCGAGGAATGGAAAACCTGTCGTGTGAAAGGAGACACAAGGAGCTTGGTTTGTTTACCTTAACCAAAAGAAGGCTGAGGGGAGATATGATTGTTCTCTTTAAATATATCAGCGGGATAAATACCAGGGAGGGAGAGGAATTATTTCAGCTCAGTACCAGTGTGGACACAAGAACAAATGGATATAAACTGGCCATCAGGAAGTTTAGACTTGAAATTAGACGAAGGTTTCTAACCATCAGAGGAGTGAAGTTCTGGAACAGCCTTCCAAGGGAAGCAGTGGGGACAAAAGACCTATCTGGCTTCAAGATTAGGCTAGATAAGTTTATGGAGGGGATGGTTTAATGAGATAGCATGATCTTAGTCAAAGGTCAATTAATTGCCATCAGTGGTAAATAGGACCAATGGTCAGTGATGGGATGTTAGAAACTACTACAGAGAACTTTTTCCTGGGTGTCTGGCTGGTGAGTCTTGCCCACATGCTCAGGGTTCAGCTGATCGCCATATTTGGGGTTGGGAAGGAATTTTCCTCCAGGGTAGATTGGCAGAGGCCCTGGAGGTTTTTCGCCTTCCTCTGCAGCATGGGGCCCGGGTCACTTACTGGAGGATTCTCTGCATCTTGAAGGACTTTAGACCATGATTTGAGGACTTCAATAGCTGAGACATAGGTGAGAGGATTATTCCAGGAGTGGGTGGGTGAGATTCTGTAGCCTGCATTGTGCAGGAGGTCAGACTAGATGCTCATAATGGTCCCTTCTGACCTTAAAGTCTATGAGTCTATGAGTCTACCTCTTGAGTTTTCATTTGCAGAGTTTCCTTAGAATTCATCCATGAGCACAGAATGCTTTGCTGCCTTCTACCTGCTCCCTGGAGTTGCAGAGCTAAGTATTACTGTCATTCATTATTACTATTATTGTTCCCTTAACCATGGATCTTGGGGAGACCAGCAGAGGGAGTGGTCAAATGCCAGGCCCCAAAGGTTCCTGGACAGAACAGTTTCTGCAGGAGCCTTTCTTCTAGGTTTCCCCCTACTGGACTGTTCCCAGAAACCCCACCTCCAAAGGACAGTTACACAACTCAGAGGGCAAGTCAAATAAATAGTCACTCTCTCTGTATCAGCATCTGCTAGATTCCCCTATAGAAGTGAGGGTGGTGGGACACTCTGAAAGAAACAGTCAACTCCCTCTGCCTTTCTTCTCCCCCTCTTCCAATGCTGCAGAACCGGAAACACATTTGTCCAACACAGAGCGGGTTTCAGCAACAGAGGAGTATGCAACACGGTGCAACCCCTTCTTCGGTGCCCCTCTTGCCAGGCCTGGCTCCTTGAGCTCAGGGCCCCCTCCGCTCAAGTTACCCGTATGAAGGGCTTCAGGATCTGACTCCTAATGAGTGTAATTATGGCATGAAAGGAGAAGTGAAATGCAGTTCGCCCGGCAGTTGCATCCACAGAGGCCACGATCACTGGAAGCGGTGAGCTGCACTAGTTCAGCTTCGTAGAGCCTTGAACAATGAAACACAACATTTCCCAGTAAACGCTTCACATTTTTATTAGCTGCCACAGGCTGAGACCTTAGACTTCACTCCCAGCAGTGGTAACACATCAAGGGCAGCCATCAAGATGTTGCTTGTGTCTCCCTTCTGCTTTCCCCAGCACATGCTAATTGCTAACTCTCAGTAGAGTCCATATGGGCCCTTTTTACTTAAGGGGGAAAAAACAAACCAACCTCCCAAAGTTTTATAACAATGTTTTATTGGGTTTTTTTTTTTTAATTTATTTTATCCATGTTAGCTTCAGAAATGCAAGGCTGTATATATGAACACTGCCTCCAATCTATGCACAAACCATTAAAAGAAAACTTTCCTGTACCCCAGCCTGGTTAGTAACTGCTCACAGCCACAATTAGCAGGGACCTTTGGCTGCCTCCAGATCATTGTGTTTTGTTTTATTTTATGAAAAGGAATAAAAAAGAAAAAGAATTTGTCACTGATAATTTTGGAGGGAGACATACCAAATAGATGGAGCAAAAGCAGGACGGGAACAGAGAGGGCGGTTGGTACTGTTGCCTTAAATTGCAAGGAAGAACAAAGTTGACAAAGTACATACTTTTTTCTCTCTAATCCTGGTTGATGGATAATAACTGGCACAAAATAATCAGAGACATGGATCAAACATATCCAACAAAGGAGCCTTGGTAAATGAACAGTGCCTACACAGGGCCTTTTACAAACCCCACTGAAGTTAAGTGGAGTCTTTCCTTTGTCTTCTTCGGATCAAGCCCATGGATTCCAGCTCTGGGGTCAAATGCACAATGAATACGTGTATCATTAAATCTGCTGCTTATGAGCATGCACATCAAATGCCAGGAAATTAAATGAAAGTTGAAATCCATAGGCCGCTGATCTTTAATTTTGATATCTGTTTTTTGACAGCACCTATCACAAGCAAAGCCAATATTCCTCTTTAGTCATTAAGAATAGAAGCACTGGGCCAAAGCCTCTACTCCAACATTTCCAAACCTGAGTGACAAAATTAGGCTCAGAAATCTGTGTTTAGGCACCTAAAATAAAAGCAGCCCGATTTTCAGAGGTCCTGAGGACCCACCAATCCTATTCTGCCCTGGCCCACCTAAACTCACTCCCTCCCTTGTGTGGACGGCTCTGTGGCATCTAGAGAAGCAGGAGATGTTGCCTTAGAAGAGGCTGCACGGAAGGAAGGGGAGCACATCAGTCTGCAAATCTGAGGTGGTGGGGTGCATCTAGGCTATTCACAGTTCTTGTGAACTGTTATTATTGAGATTAGCACAGGAGGAAGAAGTTTAGCCAAGGGTAAGGTAGTGGCATCAATGAGATGAGCCAAGCCTTTCTAGCAAGCGCTTTGGAGCCTTAGCTTCCGTTACAATCTGTCCCATCAAAAGGCAAAGAGCAGGTGAATAAAACAATGGCAAGGCTTTAGCCAACCTCAGCATGCTCTGGGGCGGCACTAAGCACCTCCTGCGGGTTGCCAAGTACCACTGAGGGCCACTGACATCCCTGGGCGTTGAAAGCACTTAGCACCCTGCAGGATCAGCCACATGTTTCTTCTCCAAGTTAACTCCATCACCACCCGCAAACTCATCAAAGCCCTCCCCCTCTTCCTGGCTCCATGCCAGTGAAACCCAGAAGTACCTGCTGCACCTTAGTAAACCACTGTCCAGGAACCTGGTAAGGATCCAGCAACAGCTGGCCGGAGAAATGCCTTGTGTAAACCACATTTGCATTTCTAGTCTAATTCCATTTCAACTCTGCCATCGGTTTGCTTATCGGAGATGAGAGGAAGCTCGGGTGCCCAGCTAGCAAGTGTGAAAAATTGGGATGTGGGTCGGGGGTAAAAGGCACCTACATAAGAAAAAGCCCCAAATATCTAGACAATCCCTATAAAATAGGGACGTCTGGTCACCCTAGAGCAGTGGTTCTCAACCTTTCCAGACTACTGTACCCCTTTCAGGAATCTGATTTGTCTTGCGTACCCCAAGTTTCATCTCACTTAAAAACTACTTGTTTACAACACCAGACATAAAAATACAAAAGTGTCACAGCCACCGTTACTGACAAATTGCTGACTTTCTCATTTGTCTATATGAAATTTTACTTTGTACTGATTTCGCTAGTTCTTTTTCTGTAGCCTGTTGTAAAACTAGGCAAATATCTAGATGAGCTGATATACCCCCTATAAGACCTCCGAGTACTACCAGGGGTATCCATACCCCTGGTTGAGAACCACTGGCCTAAAGGCAGTGAAGCAGTTTCTTCAAACCATTGTGCTCTCATGTGAAGTTACATTTGACTCCAACTACGCAATCTGCCACCATCTCTCTCTCTCTCTCTCTGGTTCTTCCCTCACAGACCCCCTTCTCCAGGTCCCTGTGTCTCACATCTTCATTAGCACTACAAAACAGCTCCTGGAAGTGTTTTTCCTTTTTATTAAGATGAGAGCTAAACAACAGCAGCGACAACAAAAAGTTTTTAATCTGGTAACATTTTTAATAGTCCCTTCATGAAGGATTTAAACTGAAACTTGGTCCCTTTGGGATAAACTAGAACAGAATCACATGGGAAGTAAGTAGGGTGACCAGTCAGCAAATGTGAAAAATCGGGACGGGGGAAGGGGGTAATAGGAGCCTATATAAGAAAAAGACCCAAAAATCGGGACTGTTCCTATAAAATTGGGACATCTGGTCACCCTAGAAGTAAGTAGATGCCTAGTGCAGACAGCAGGACTTGAGGACTGGGAGAGGGTGCATTGTTTTAGGGGTGTACATTAAATCAAAGGGAAATGGCTTTGAATCCCCTACACTGTTGAAGATGCAGCGAGCTCACCCTTAGCAGAGGGGCAGGGAGACCTACATTGCTTTTCAGTGACTCTTCTGCATTTGATGCCCATAGTGGTGCTGATGGGATCCAAGTAGGTCATCCCACACCTTATCGGTAAGAGGGAGCTTTTGAGGGTGGTGGTTGCAAATAAGGACTCTCCATTTAGACACAGGATCACACTCAACTGCAGGAAGAGAGGGAGGGGATCCTGGAGGACCCAGAGGAACTCACTAAACGGAGGCAATTCACCTATCACTGCCCTGTTTTGGATCAGCCAATTAACGACACTATGGGATCCAGATGCTGATTGGAGCTGCTGGATGTCACTGTAGTATAAATATTAAATAATAGTACTTGTGGGATCATGGGATGTATGCGCAGAGCATGCCTTCTGTCTGCACCTTAACCCACTGTAAGCCCTTGTTCTATGCTTGTTCCATTAGTGTTTTCTTGTGGTTCCACCCAGGCTCTTCATTGTATCCACCTGTTGTCTCTCATTTTATGCTTAGAGTATCAGCTTGGGGGGAAGAGACCCTCCCTATTATCTGTATTTATACAGCACCTCGCACAGTGGGGTCCTGGTCTGCAGCTGGGGTTCTCTAGGTGCTCCCGCATAACAAATAAATAGCAATACTAATAATGATAGCACATACAGGAGACCCTCGCTAGAACGCGCGTCTACATAGCGCGAATTCAGTAATAACGCGGCCGCAGCCATGGATCCCAGATTAAATTACTTTAATTGGAATCCATGGTAACATGCCCCCCCGCCACTATAACGCAGTCCCCACGTTAACGCGGTACCGTGCATGGATCCCAAACCCCGTGTTCTAGCGAGGGTCCGGCGTATCTGTAATAAAGGCAATGTACAGGACTCCTGCTGCTGTCTATGCTCTTCAGAGATCGGGTTCTTTTCAGTCTCTGACACACGAGGAAATAATTGTTTCCCCTAATACTATGGTGCTTTATGGGCACCAGAACAGGGGCGGGGGTTGGGGGGGCCATGCCTCCATCACTTTTTACTGGCCGTAAGGGTGAGCGATGGGGGAAAGGTGGTGGAGAGGAGCGAGTGGGGGGAAAGGTCTTGAAGGGAAGAGGTGGCATGGGGAGGTTGGGGGAAGGGCAGTATGAGAGCAGAGGCTCGGGAAGAAAGGGTGACATGAGGGCAGGGCCTCGGTGGAATAGGCAGTGCAAGGGCAGGAGCTCGGGGGGGAAGGGGCAGCGTGGGGGATGGGGCTTTGGCGGGAAGTGGGGAGGGGGAGGGGCAGGGCCACGGTTCAGACGCCAGTAGCCTCCCATTTTTTAGAGAGCTTCCGCTGCTCCTGATTGAGCCTTGCACCCCACTGGAGGCTGGAAACTGGGCTAGATGGTTCATTGGTCTCTTCTGGTGCAGCAGGAGGCTAGATGGTATTACTAGTGTTTGCAGCCCTGGACAGTGACTAGCTGTGTAGTGAAGGATTTCCTGGTTTGGGTAACTGCACCTCAACAACCGTCTCTATTTTCTTCTGTTGTGACAGGCTGTCCTCTGCCTGAAAGAGCTGAACGGAGCGCTTGGTTGCTGGGCGGTGAAGCAGCGAGGCTGGAGGCCTTGTTCAGCTTCTTCATTAACAACCCACTGAAAAATTGCCCATTCTGGTAGGGGAGGAGGTGAGATCCTGGATGAAATGGACCAGTGGGCTGCTCTGAAGCAGGCCCGAGACAGGATACCATACCAGATGGCTTACTGGTGTGTTCTTACAGGCACAAAAATAAACCCTAAATTGTGATAGGCCTCTCCACCTCTGAGCAGGCTTGGCAGCATTTGGCTTTTATTTTCTGATAATTCAGGTGGATATGATCAATGTTTATTTTTAAGCTTTTTTCAATTTACAATTTCACAGCTGTGCAAAATTATGGACTAAGATTTTTTGTCTGTTTTTTTATCAATTTACATTTTCACAGTTGCAGGAAATTATGGTGAAGTGAGACAAAATGGGGGGAACAATTATTTAATGGCAGTAGACTTTGAGAGTCATGAAGTTAAAGCTTTATACCTGTTAAAACAAAAACTGCCAACATCAGATGTCAAAATATACAAAGCAAACTCTAAGAAGTTCTCAAGCAGCATTTTTTTGTTACTTTGCATGTCTGTACATTTTGATAATTATTGATGGAAGTATTTTTGGTTGGTTTGTGTGTGCATGGAGAAATCAATGTTAATCGACATTTACCGATTAAGATCTACTCCTTCCAAGCCTAGCTATGAGTGAACTCCTAGTTCAGTAGGACTGTTTATTGGCAACTAGTCATGGCTGCTGATATATTTAAAGTTCCTTCTGCGTAAGACACGTTTCAGGAATTTCCTCGAACGAACAGCACAAAACGGACCCACTTTGAAGTGCATCATCGAAGGGCTTCAAATGCTGCCACCAGGGATTGGCTTTGTGTTGGACCTACAAAGCCAATCAGCAGAAAAGCTAATCAATGAGTAACATTAACCATTTGAGGGAGGGGGAAAAAACAACAACAAAATAATCCAGTTTACGATTCTGTTAAAAAGAACACATAAGATTTACCCCGACATGTCACACTAGATGAAAAATGCACTCTGAATTAAAGTATAGATTTTGCAGATAAGTCCGTTTCTGAGAGTCCGACATTTAGAGTCTGTTATGTGCTCAGCTAAGTTTACTGCAGCTAGGAGTGATGTTCTGGAGCTAAGGCCCAGATTTACTTCCTGTGTTTTCCTGTTGATCAGTTCATTAAGAGCCCTGAACAGTCCTGGACTGTGTTCTCCCTAGCTAGCGTAGGGTTTTTTTGTTGTTTTTTTTAATCAGGCACCAGTCATTGCAGTACTTCGGTGCCACAGGACACCTGTGTAGTGTTAGTATCACACGGTAGGTGCAACATACATCACTGCAAATTTGCTACTTCTGGTTGCCATAGCAAATGCATACGTCTCACTGCTGCAGGCTGTAGTCATATGGTGTACTAAATCCTCACAACTTCTCACCCCAAGTGAGTACAAAACACCTGCCTCAACCTGTTAGTTCAAAGGGAACACTATAGCATAGAAACTAGAGATGGGAAAGACTTAAGTCACCCGGTCTATCTGCCTGTCAAACAAAACATTTAGGCCTCAGATTTTACTCATCTTTATATATATAATTTTGAAATGAATTTTAGTGCTGGTGAAAGACACCAGACTGACAGCCCTGAACAGCAAAGTTCTGGACAGTTATTATTAACTATATCACGGTAGTTCCTAGAGGTGCCAGCTGAGAATGAAACCCCCCACCCCTTGCACTGTGCAAAGACGTAGTAAGAGAAAGAGCCTTCTCTAAGGGTACGTCTATACTTACTTCCTGGTTCGGCGGGAAGCAATCGATCTTCTGGGATCGATTTATCGCGTCTTGTCTAGACGCGATAAATCAATCCCGGAAGTGCTCGCCGTCGACACCGGTACTCCTGCTCCGTGAGAGGAGTACGCAGAGTCGACGGGGGAGCCTGCCTGCCGCGTGTGGACCCACGGTAAGTACCTTGTAGTTCGAACTAAGATACTTCGACTTCAGCTACGTTATTCACGTAGCTGAAGCTGCGTATCTTAGATCGAACCGGGGGCTTAGTGTGGACCAGCCCTAAGGAGCAGGCAAGAATCACAATGTGTGGAAGAAAGGCAGGGTTATTATTTCTAGTTTACAGGTGGGTAACTGAGGCACAGGGAGAGGAAGTTTTCAGATGGAATTTGATAACTTTACGAATGGGATTATATGATGGGGTTGCCTGTGATAGCAGAGGGTTGGACCCAATGACCCAGAATGTCTCGTCCAGTCCTAGATCCAACGCTCCTGTGAAATGACTTACTCGGGCTCACACAGCTGGTCAGTACAAAAGCTAGGAATAAAACCCAGGTCTCCTGGCGCCCAGTTGAGTGTTCTTTTAGCTAGATTGCATTTCCTCCCAGTCGTGGCAGCTGTTCAGTGCTATTCCCATCACCAACTCCACAGAGCTGCAAATGAGGACAAGCCATGGTGAAGAAAGCACCGACCTGCAGAACATGTGTCAGTTACTGTTCTACCTTTCACTTGTCAATTCTCATCCAGATGATGAGATAATATGATTAGGTGAGTTGGGAATTATCAAGATTCATTCACCATCCATATTTTCATATCACAGCCAGAGCCAGAGAGTGTCAGCAATCAGCGAAATGCATGTAAAGTGGTGGATTCAATTCCCTGGGCCCCATTTTTAATTCTCAAATTGAAACATCTGATCCTTCCTTTCCGTATTCTTTCAAAATGCTTCCCATAGTGCAGTTTCTCTCTTGCTCCACACTTGACTGTGGAATGAACTTCCAATACCCCTTCAACACATATGATGATAAACCTGGTTTTTACCTCTCACTATTATTTGGGATCCCTGTTTGTCTTCTGGAAGAAGGAGCTTGGTTAGTGATTATAGGTCTGAATATTTGCTCACTTACACCAATGTTACCTGGGTCTAACTCCAGTGACTTCATGGAAACTATTCCTGCTTTAAATCAGTGTAAAGGATTCTCCAGAGTAGGAAATCAGCACTGGTATAACTTAGGGTGACCAGATAGCAACTGTGAAAAAATCGAACGGGGGTGGGGGGTAATAGACGCCTATACAAGAAAAAGTCCCCAAAAACAGGACTGTCCCTTTAAAAATGGGACATCTGGTCACCCTAGTATAACTGCATCATTGTATTATTCAGCATTTATATTGTGGCAGCTTAGCAGCCAATCAGGTTAGCCCCCTAGGCCCTTTGTACTTTGCAAACACAGTAAATGACAGTTGTGAGGCCAGAGCAAACTCCTAATGTAGACACACTGCATCGGTGCAGGTTGCCAGGTAACTTATGAGGTAAGTCCTACTGGTGCAAGCTCCATCTTACACCAGGCAGTGTATCCATGCTGTGGTTTGTAGCTACACGGAATCAAAAATCCTCAGTATAGACTGGGCCTAAGTGAGATCTGAATCTGACCATAGGCAAATGCAGCAGCCTCTTTGTTCTCAACTCCACACTTATGCATCCAGTATTCTGTGTGTCCATTTTTAGATTGTAAGATCTTTGGGACAGGGACTGTCTCAAAAGTATCTGTGTATGGCGCACATACAGGTTGAGACATTAAAATCTGTTTTGCTGCAGGAGGCTGTTTTGGCCAGAAAACCAAAAGCACCTTCCACTCATTTCAGAAGTGCCATGGATATTTGTCTTCTCTTTCTCTCTGTCCTGGCTACTTATGGGATGCCAATCACTGTCATAGGCAGTACCTTTTAACTGGACAATCCCCTGGAGATGAGTAGGGACATTACGTCAACATCTCATCCTAGGATGTGAGCTGTCCCTGAAAAGGACTAGGAATTTCTGCCAGGGTGCCTCATTTTAGGCCTGGATGCTACTTTCCCATTGCCTTTCCAGTGTTTCAGTTACATTCTAATGTCCCCAACCTCCCTGCTGACCTGACACATTGAGACCATCCTAAATCCCCTCTAATCCAGGCTCTGAATAATCTAAACCACACATTCTCAGCCTCTGATTGTACAAGGAAAATTAAAAAAAAGATTTCTACTCAGATTCTACCACAGCTTCCTTTGGGGTGGGGTGGGAGGAACCCTCTTCACTGCATTCATTATAAAGCACTTTCAAGTGCCCACAAATTAGCTCTATCACCTCACACATGGATGCAGTATATTCAAAACAGGTTTTGCTGTCCCTAAATGGCTGGTCCCCAATGCCGAGACCACTGCCTATCATGCTGCCCAGTATTGCCTCTTTGTTTCCTCATACTCCTCTGTCTGTGTGGGCTACAGCTACACTACAAGCCAGGGAGCAAGGTAGCCACGGCAATGGAAGTGGGTTTGTCCTTGGCACAGCTCAGCCATTCCTCCACCACCGTGGCGACACTGTTGTATATACCTGTGCTCACTCGATGAGAGCTAGTGTGAGTATATATACACAAGCAGGGGGCTCACCCCCCTAGCTCATAGTGCAGACAAAAGCCTTATTGTTTGATTGTACGCTCTTTGCAACAGGAACTGTCTTTTAGTGGGCAGCAGGTTTAGATCCGCCTTGCCTCCTTGCCTGAGGAGGCTGTGAAGGCTAGAACTATAACAGGGTTTAAAAGATAACTGGATAAATTCATGGAGATTAAGTCCATTAATGGCTATTAACCAGGATGGGTAAGGAATGGTGTCCTTAGCCTCTGTTTGTCAGAGGGGGGGGTGATGGATGGCAGGAGAGAGATCACTTGATCATTACCTGTTAGATCCACTCACTCCAGGTCACCTGGCATTGGCCACTGTCAGTGGACAGGATACTGGGCTGGATGGAACTTTGATCTGACCCAGTACGGCCATTCTTATGTTAGTTTTCTGTTTGTAAACCACCTAGTGCAATGGGTGCTGGCCTGTGACTAGGATTCCTAGTCACTACTGGAGCAATAAATGAATTAATAAATACATTTCCATATCTCCATTCAGTAACTGAGACTCATGAACCTCTCCAAGAGCACTACCATTGTAACGGTCCTTCCCAGCATGGATCCATTGGATAGGGTAAAGTAGGGCTGGATGAATCAACTTTCTGGAAAGTAGTGGGCATTCAACAGCTTCAGTGTCATTGTGAGGTATGCTTTGTATTAAAAAAGCCACACTCCCCCCCCCCCCTCATTAAAAAAATTGAATCAGTGGGAGTTTCTCATACCCCTTGGGAGGGTGGGAAGTGGGAAGAATACAGCCAGATGCCTCGATTTCTCTCTCTCATTCTCTGTCTCTCTCTCTCACACACACCAGTCCTAGAAGTGTTTAACCATGACCAGCTGAAGTGATTCTGAACCCAACTTGTCCCTTTTGTACACTGGCTGCAAAATCACAGTCAGCATCAAGCTAACTCAGTTCTTAAAGATCATGGGCACATACAATAAGACATCCCAGTGAAGACAAGCTCAAAGACTGCAGCTGAGCATACACAGCCTGCAATGTGCTCTTGCAGGTTAGAGCTGATGCCGACCACCTGCAAAAACCCAACCGACCAACCGAAAAGACCCCGTGGACAGTGGGACAACTTCATAAATGGTTTCCAGTGAGTTCCGGTTGGCCATTAATAATATACCGCAGAGGAGTGAGGTGGGGCGGGGATGGCAAGGCGGGCTATAGGGAATGGGAGGGAGGATTTGGCTACCTGCTCCATCATGGCAATCAATTTCCACCATAATAATAAAAACAAAACAAAGAAGTGATCACATGCCAAGGAAGTCTCATTACCTTGCTGAAGAGGGGACTGCAGCTGCTGATGCTGCTTTGCTATGTAAACCATTTCATCCCAGCCAAGTGTTTACCACTTGCAT
Source organism: Chelydra serpentina (assembly GCA_037349315.1). NCBI lineage: Eukaryota > Metazoa > Chordata > Testudines > Chelydridae > Chelydra > Chelydra serpentina. The sequence continues at coordinate 25,948,560 of JBAIAC010000033.1, forward strand.
CTATGGGGGGAAAAGTCAGGTAGTGGTGATTGGATTTGAAGCAGCGAAGCACGTACATGGGCTGATTAATACAATCACAGGCACTCAGTATCCTCTCCCCTCCACCCCCACCCTTTCTTTTCACCCATCTGGAGGACAGCAGAGCACGCATGACCCAAGTTTCCACCAGAGGAAATTTGTGTTCTAAGGAGAGATTTATTTTGTTGTTTAATCCTCACATAGGAAGGAAAATAATGTCTGTAGTCGGGACAGAGGCAGGTGTTACAGGCGGTGGAGATATCCGGAGAGCACGAGTCAGATTATGGGGAGCTAGCAGCACAGAAGAGAATATATCACACGCAGAAAGAGTCATTGAAGGAGCCGGAGTCAGAGAAAAAACTATTAACCAGCTGAATCTCACAGAGTGAGAGGAGATTTATCTAGGGGAGACTAATTTGCATGAGGGTCATTGGGAAAAGGTCAGTCTCCAACCATCTACATAGGGGTTCAGATACCATGGTGATGAGTGAGGTACAAGAACACAGATAGTTTTGTCATCCATTAAGACAGTGAATAATGTATTCAACAAATTTAGCTTCTTTTCCTGCTTACAGAATATCCCCAAACAGAACACATTCACAGCAAAAGGCAGCTGGTGGTCCAGTGGCAAAATGACCTGGGACTCTGGAGGCCTCTATTCTATTCCTGAGATGGAAGAAAAAAATCTCAAAATCCTTTGTTTGTTTTTGCTTTTCAATCTGTTTGTTTTAGTTATGATTGGGCTGATAAGTTACATGGCATCGTTTCTGTTGCCTGATTGGGCTGATAACTCACACGGAATTATTTCTGTTGCCTGATTGGGCCGATAAAGCGAATGAGGTTGTTTCTGCTCCCTGACTGCAAGCACTTCTGGCACAGTGTCACAGATCCACAGGTCCAGTGCTCTGGAACAGTCCCTAGGAGGACCTCCTCAGTGTGACAGACCCCCCCCCCCCTTTAGTGTCTCACTCTTTCACTAGGGTAAGCCACTCAGCTTCACCGCCTCCTTAGAGCTAGGGTGACCAGTTAGCAAGTGTAAAAAATCGGGACAGGGGTGGAGGGGTAATAGGAGCCTATATAATAAAAAGCCCCCAAAATCGGGACTGACCCTATAAAATCGGGACATCTGGTCACCCTACTTAGAGCGAACCTCAGAGCATTCAGCGCCTCTTCTTCACACCATGAGCTCCCATCAGCAAGTCCACCTGAGTTGGATGCCTGAGACTTGTACACCCAAAGGGAGCAGTGCTTCCCCACCTTCAGCTTCTGCTGTGACTCTCAGCCAGCATTGTAAAAGCAGCAGGGTTTATTAGCTGTCTGGAACAGAGCATGGAAAGTCCTTGGTTAGCATAGAGAGCAGAAAGTTACAGCATGGTCCATCTTGGTCAGCCCAGAGCCCTCTGACCCCGTTTTTGTTCAGAAGAGTCTCCAGATTCCCCACGCTTAACAACCCCTCCTCAATCCTTTGTTCTTGGGCAAACACAGCAGGCTTCCCGCAGAGGGGTGGGCCATCCATGGTCGTTAGTTGCTAGGTACCAAATGTCCAGGCAATTGGAGTGGCCATTGTCTTCTTGGACTCTTCATGGACATGGGGCCCAGACCCCAGACCGCTTTGCGTCAGTCACACCTGTATCTCTGGGTGTCTGTAAAGAGTAAACAAGCTTTCCCCACCACCTAGTTAACCATGCAGCACATTGGAGAAACTGAGGCACGCATAGTATTCATACAAAATATTACAGAAAATCCCTACTCCATCACACACACAGAGTCCAAATGTAAAATCTGGTTTCCATGAATAATCACTCAGGTGGCTCTGAAATTAGCTCTCCATGAGCTTTCCTACCAATAAAACCCAGTCCCTCAAATGTTTGTGGAATGTAAAAACACAAAAGGGGAGTGAAGATAATTTGTTTTAAAATGAGAATAAATATTGACAGGGGAGAAAATGCACTACGTTCATAGCTCTAATATCCATTTACTAATTTCTTGATTAAAATGAAAATGGAAACATTCTCAGCAGGTTCTTCATCTCTTGCCCATTTAATGGAAATTTGACATGTTTAAAGCCGTTTGCATATTGAGTGCAGCTCATTCATGTTCCACTTGGCCAGACCCAACTTCCTGTGTCCAGTAGATGCAATGTTAAAGGAGGCCGAAATATCTTATTATTCGCTATAGCACCTCTAAAATATAGATACAGGCAATCACTGAACTATAGCCATCATTGAGGTGCAATGCTCTAGCCATTCTTCAGCATCCTTGCTATATAATAGTGTCCTAATAAGGGCCACTTTTTATGAAATGAAAACTGAAATGACCGGGACCAGTGGCCCCTGCAATTCCAGAGAGTGAGCGACGCCAACACAAGCAAACCAGATGGACATGCGACCAAAACTGTGCAGAGCCTGATTGTTGAGATGAGCTGTTGGTCCTAAACTCAGCTATGGCCAAGGATATAGGCTTTAGAGGGAAATCCTGGCTACAGCTGTGTGGGAAACAGTTTTCTCATGCTGCGAAAATTTTCAAGATTTCTGAATGTTTTCCCTTTCTGCATCAGGATGAAACTCGGCCTTTTTGAATTTTTTTGGCAATAAAACAGGAGAGACAACCTATTGCTAAAACAGGCCTCTGTACCAGGTGACTGGAAGGTAGCTAATGTAATGCTGATTTTTAAAAAGGGCTCCAGAGATGATCCTGGCAATTACAGGCTGATGTGTCTAGCTTCAGTACCGGACAAATTGGTAGAAACAATAGTAAAGAACAGAATTATCAGATACATAGATGAACATGATTTGTTGGGGAAGATTCATCACAGCTTTTGTAAAGGGAAGTCACGCCTCACTAATCTATTAGAATTCTTTGAGGGAGTCAACAAGTATGTGGAAAAGGTGATCCGGTCGATACAGTGTACTTGGATTTTCAGAAAGCCTTTGCCGAAGCCCCTCACCAAAGGCTGTTAAGGAAATTAAACAGTCATTGGATAAGAGGGAAGATCCTCCCAGGGATCAATAACTGGTTAAAAGATAGGAAACAAAGGGCAGGAATAAATGGTCAGTTTTCACACTGGAGAGGGCAAAACAGCAGGGTCCCCTAAGGATCTGTAGTGGGCTATGCTGTTCAACATATCCATAAATGATCTGGAAAAGGGAGTGAACAGTGAAGTGGCAATGCATACAGATAATTCAAGATAGTTCAGTCTAAAGCTGACTGCAAAGACAGGAGGACCTCACAAAATTGAGTGACTGGGCAACACAACAGCAAATGAAATTCAACATTGGTAAGTGCAAAGTAATGCACAGTGGAAAAAATAATCCCAACTATACATATATTATGATGGTTTCTAAATTAGCTGTTACCACTCAAGAAAGGGATCTTAGAATTATCCAGGGTAGGACAGCACACAGTCAGCCTGTGGAACTCCTTGCCTGAGGAGGCTATGAAGGCTAGGACTATAACAGGATTTAAAAGAGAACTGGATAAATTCATGGAGATGAAGTCCATTAATGGCTATTAACCAGGATGGGTAAGGAATGGTGTCCTTAGCCTCTGTTTGTCAGAGTGGGGTGATGGATGGCAGGAGAGAGATCATTTGATCATTACCTGTTAGGTCCACTCACTCCGGGGCACCTGGCATTGGCCACTGTGGACAGGATACTGGGCTGGATGGACCTTGGGTCTGACCCAGTACGGCCTTTCTTATGTTCTCTGAAAACTTTACCTCAATGCGCAGCAGTAGTCAAAAAGGCTAACGGGTTGTTAGGAACTATTAGGAAAGGGATAGAAAATAATACAGAAAATATCATAATGCCACCTATAAAACCATGGTGCACCCACACCTTCAATAGGGTGTCTAGTTCCGATTGGGGCAAAAAGGAATAGTGGAAAAAGTTCAGGGAAGGGCAACAGAGATGATCAAGGGTAGGGAACGGCTTCCATATGAGGAGAGATTGTTCATCTTAGAAAAGAGAATTAAGCAGGGCTATTACAGATGCCTATAAAATCGTGAATAGCACTGAAAAAGTGAATAATGAAGTGTTATTTACCCATTCCCATGATACAAAAGACAGTAATAAAAAGAGGAAGCACTTTTTCACAGAACTAACCTGTGGACCAGAGTCTGACCCAACATGGTAACTCTTATGCAAGAGAAAGAGACTGAACCCAGAAAACCTGGCTCTTGAGGACTCACCTGGGATGTGGAACACCCAGGTTCAACTCATTGCTTTTATCAGGCAGAGCAGGGATTTGAACCCCTAATCCTTACATAGTCTAGGTGAGGGAACTCAACCGCTAGGCTGTGGCCTAGTCTCCTCAGCTACTTTCTCTTGCTCTTGTTATGACCAGAAATTCCATCCTGCACCTGAGAAACCTTCCCAATGAAAGTTCAATTGAAACCGACCCTTTCCAGTGAAAAGTACTGAAGTTAATGGCAAAACTCCCATTGACTTCACAGGGCTCAGAATATCACTGCAGGTAATTATAGGCCTGATCTTGTGAGGTGCTATCCTGCCCCTGAGAGGTCCCCACCGAAGTTAATAGCAGTTAAGGGCACTCACAGATTTGGGCCCTTAATGAAGAACTGACAATATTTTTTATTATTCGGACAGCTGTTTTCCTTTTTGTTCTCTGTTCCTAGTCAGCTGAAATAAGCTCCTGATGATGAAGTCAAGAGTCTCTTCTCAGTCACTTTATAAATCTGTTTTAGTTAGTAAATAGTATTTTTTTTAAAAAAAAGCATTGACCTCAGCTTTAAAACACTGGCTGGGTCAATTGGCTAAGGACTCAGCTTCCAGAACCCGCTCAGATTTAATCACGCCCTGAGTTCCACACATGGATGATCTCACCTGTTTCTTTCCTTCCCTCTTCACATAGCTCCCACTTATATGAACTAGGTTTGCATAGAGCAATAAGTATTCCCTGTAACAGGGGAAGCATTTGGCCTCATAAGCATTCAGGAAGAGAAGGTCAGGTTCTCAGTGGGCATAGATCATCGTAGCTCCTTCGAAGTCACTGAATCACCAACAAACCTTAGGTTTCCCTTGGAGAGCACCTATCGAAATACCGGCGGAGTTCAACTGTGCTTAGCTTAGGAGATCTGATAAATTCACAGCCCAAGGGGCGGTTGGCTGCAGCATCCTTCAGTGTCCCCACGCCTTTCCTTTCACAGAAAGCCATATCCCATGAGCCACCTCCCGAAGGTGTGTGGGGAGGGAGGAAAGAGGAGTAAACATCATTCAGGGTATGTATCACCTGTTGCTATGACTACTACTAAGCTCCTGATTGGCTGGTGTTCTTTGCTGCTGGCAACAATTAAAAAAATTACTTCTCATATTTGCATATGATATTGTTATTGGTATTAACATAAAATCAGATCATTGCGTAGGTAACCAGCCAGGAAAGTGAACGGCTGCACATGGCAACAACCAATAAGAAAGAGACGCAAAATACACTCCCTTGGCAGGATCCCACCCCCCAGGCTGGCAACCCCACTGAGCCAAATGCAGAGCGCTAAAGGGAGAGCTCAGTAGCAGGCCCCCTTCTCCCGCAGGAGCAGAGGCAGCTGCTGAGCCCTGCGCCAACATGGCTGGGAATTACAAACCACATGATCAAAGAAGAAATATATATGAAGCAGAACAGAAGTTTGGGCCCCTTCCCACCTACTTGCTGGCTGATGTGGAGCTGCAGTGAAACATTAGAAATTGGGGAAGTTGGCTGGCGATGCTACAGACAGCAAGAGAGTGCGTGGGATTTTAAATCTTCTGTGGTCCTGCTCCCATACAATTCAATGGTAAAACTCCCTCGGATTTCAATGGAGCCCCTACCACACGGCTGTGGGGAGCCGCAGCATCTGTGTACTCTGCCCCTTCTTGAATATTTTTACGCACAAAATGTTACCCTCTGACTCCTAAATTTTCCTGGGCAAAATAACCCTGACTCACTTACAAATAAGTCTGAAATTATTCTCCAGTAACCGTGCCAAGCACAACCACTTGTAGCAGCATTACTGCTGTGTTTGGGTCTATTGCCGTAGACTATTGTAGTGTTTCTTTGAGCAAGGGGTGTGTTCCACAGGAGAGGCGGTTGCACTATAATTATGACCGCTGCTGCGGCTGTGGCACACCAAACAGCTAAGGAACCAATAGCGTGCCAGGTGCACAGCAGCTCGGAGGCAAGTGTTAAAGCTGCTTCAGATGCGAGACTCTCTCGGCACTAGCCCGGGTGGGTCCTCATAATGGCACAGACGTGGGGTTAAATGAGGGGCTACTTTGCTAGGGGTGGCAGAAAGGGGAAGGCTGCAAATACCCCAGGTCCAGTGGCTTAAACAGCTGCAATTCACTATTAAACAACTGGTCCAATGTGGGCTCCTGGGAGGCAGTCCGCTAGCGGTTAGGGCTCCTCAGCCCATGTGCCTAGGGGGCCTCTCCATTCAGGTCTCAGCTAGGTTTCTAAGTTGGGATCAGATACTGATGTGTCTCATTGAGTCCCTTCGCACCGGCACCTTACTCCATCTCTGCTGCTTCCCCACAAACCCTGCCCAGACCCGAACCTGGCTGCAGTGGCTGACGGCCACACCTGGTTCCACATGTGGTTCACTGGCCCCTGCTGCAGCTTTGGCTGGCGCTCTCCTCTGCATTCGCCTTCCCTGCTGTTCCGCTTGGCATGTGGCTGCCTCCTCCCTGGGTCAGGGTCTTTCCTTAGAGTTTTACTGTCTAGAGGAATGGGTTGTGCCGCATGTCCACCCTGGAGGTGGGGAGGGGGTTGATGAGAATGGTAGCTTCCTGCTTACCAGAGTCATCACAGTTATGTAAGAAGAAAAATCCCCCTAGGTGGAAAACCTGGTCCCTGACCCAAGAACTTTGAGGCTAAGGATCTGATTCTGCACCATTGAACTCAACAGGAGCTTTGCCTAAGCGCCTAGTCCTGAAAAGTGTTGACTGATCAACTCCTGAAAAGGCTTGAGCATCCCTCCACTGCCATTGGCTCTACTAGAAGTTGAAGGTGCTCTGCACCTCATAGGATCACAGCCCGAATAAAAAAGACTTCACTGCTCAGACAGCCAGGAGCTGACTCTGCTACAGGCAAATTACTGGCTCAGGATTGGTTTGTCACCTGGCTGCCCCTTCTCAAAAGGGCACTGATCTGTGAACGATGAAAGACTTTGTGAGTGTGCCTCTTTTGCCTGTGAAATATTGTGGGCACAAGCACTGGAAGCCACATTTGTAAACAAAGTCCAAAGAGACACGGCTTATGAATCTCTCAGGGGACGTCTACACAGCAAAGACAAACCTGCAGCTGGCCCATGCCAGCCGTGCAGGGCTCGGGCTGCGAGGCTGTTTCATTGCTGCGTAGGCTTCCAGGCTTGGGCTGGAGTCTGAGCTCTGGGACCCTCCCACCCTGCAGGGTCCTAGGGCCCGGGCTCCACCCAAGCCTGAACGTCTACACAGCAATGAAGGAGCCCTGCAGCCCAGGTCCCGTGTGCCCAAGCAGGGGCCAGCTGCGGGTTTTTCTTGGCTGTGTAGGCATATCCTCAGACTCACTGAAAAATTAACCTGAGCTCAGATTAGACTCCAGCCGCTCCTGCTGTCTCTAGAATAGTTCTACTCCCCGCGTTGCTGGCTCCATGCTCTCCTTTCACAGAAGGACAGTTTAACAGTCTGCAGGATTTTATCTGAATGTTCGGAAGAGAATCTTGGACTTATTGGAGGTTTTATTCTTTATGAGGTGATATGTACCTGTACTGTGGATATATATAGAGAGAATTTCACATGAGTCTGATACCTTTCACCTGCATTAAATCCACAAAGAAAATGAAATGAGGAAGGTTCTTGTTTCCAAAGGACCCCTTTAAATTAATCAGTTGTGGAGTCCATCCTTGGGACCATGGACATAAATGATGGATTGTTGGGTAAAGCCTGGCTGACATCAGAGAAATGACACCCCTAAGCTGAAAGAGCTGCTCTCCCGCATCCTGGAACACAGGCCAGGCTTTGAGATGGAATCATATCCAAATCTGTCAGGGTTGGCCTTTGTTTTACCCCATCAAAGCTGAGAAGCAACCCAGTGGAACTCTTATGCCTTGTAAGTAGAGTTTTGGGAGCAAAAGTTGATGGAGGGAAGCTGCTTGCTCAACTTGATGCAGAGCTGGGAGGTGAAAGCTGACTCAGAAGAGCATGTGAAACCGTCAGCCTGGTGCAAACACTTTCTGCTGATAGTGTCACACTCAGTTTCCTAAGTAGGAAGCTCAGGAGCTGGGTCCTATTTGCATGAATGTCACATCCCTTTCTTTGGCTGAGAACACACTCTGCTGCTCGATGGGATGGACAGCTCCTTTCTGACTCACTGCTCTAATTATATTTTACAGCTGGAATATGGCACTTATGTCAAAGCTGATGGGTAAAAGCCTACTGAAAAGCAGCAGCTTTTTGTAGTTTTCCCCTTCATTCACTTCCATGGCTTTCCCCACATGTCCTCCGCCCCCACCTCCAGTTCAGTTTTCCAGGTACTAGTAACTCTGGAGAGAGAGGTTCTGAAACTCCATGCTGCCTCCCTTTGACTAAGGGTCAGCCTTTTAATTTATTCATTTATTTTGCATTTCCAGACAGACTTTCTTAGGCCCTGGCCACAAGCAGTAGAGAGAGGAATGACTATGGGACTGGGGTAGTTTGTGGCTTGTCTACTTCAGTTGCACCTGCCACACACACCAGGCGGAGGCATTTTTCCTCATAGGCTGGTAGCCAGAGTGAAGCTGGTCCCTCAGCACAGAACAGAGGGGGAGGATGTCAGGAAGCTGGTTATTGGTTCTGAGGACCAGTCTTCGCCCTACACTATTGGGAGCTGCGACTGGGCTGCTCTACATTGCATCACTGATACAGGGTCTTTAATGCACCCTACCTCAGTGGAGGATAGCCCCGGGCACACCCTCTCCCCTCTGACATGCTCCCGCCGATGCCGGACATGCACCCTGGGTCAATGGGGATGGGGCAGGGATGCAGACCTGGATCCAGCCCAGTTACACCCAGGGGAATTCGCTGCTGGGATTTTGTGGCCAAATTATGCTCAGATGGGTTGCAGCTCTCTCGAACCTCTGGCCCAATCATTCTCAGCCCCAGAGCAGTGCCTTACAAACATCCTCTCAACCATCCCTGGGAGGGAGTGGTGAGCATCTCCCCCTTCTACAGATGAGGAGGCACAGAGAGGTGAAGTGACTTGCCCAAAGCAGACAGTGTCACTGCAGAGTTAGAGCTCAAGAATGCCTGGGCTGCCAGTCACATCCTCATGCCAGCCTGCCCGCCTCTCTCCTATGGCTTTGTTCAGCTCACTTGATGGTGGAGCTGGTCCTGGGGAGAGGTGACTCCCTGGCCATCCCCAGGTGTAAACTGCAACAGCATTTCAGCTGATTCTTACAACCAGACAGATATAGTGGGGGTGATAATGGGGAGGGAAACTGATGCTGCAGCTGCAGGATCCCAGCTTGGCTAACAGAAGGACATGATCTCTCATTTACCTGCACTAAATGACAAATTGTGTACAGACGAGGCTGCCCCCTTGGGAGACCACAAAAGTGACTGTTTTTCATTTCCTGGAGACAGCTGACTGAAAAAGGAAGGGGGACAGGGTACATTTGAGATGCTGCTCAGGTGTTTTACAGGACTCTACAAGTAGCTATTTTCTCCATTTCCACACAAACATTTGATGTAACATTATTCTGAGTCCTCAGCAAAGTTAAAAGGAAAAAGGAAAAACTCAGGAGGTTGTTTGAGAGGCAAATGCAGTTTCCTTTCACGGGCTCATTTTGGCCACTCAGGGGGATTTAAAGGGGGCTTTTATATCACAATGACATTTCCATTTTTTAAAATTAAACAATTCAGCCAATTCAATACAAATTTGCTAAATATTTAGTTTGACCCAGATCTGCATTTTTCAGTGAAAAACAGTTTCATTTGATAAATTTCACCCAGCTCTACTGACCAGGGCTGGATCTGAATGAATGACACAAAAGTTGGACAAATCTGTACCTCTTCATCACCTCACAACTTTCCTCTTATTGTGCATTTGAGATAACACCATTCCTGCGGCTACTGCAAACTTCTGGTTCAGAAGTTCTCCAAAGGGAGCAGATGCTAAGAAATGTAGAATTTGTCCTCTTGGTAATAAAATATTTTCAAAGTCATTCATTAAATTAGATGCAAAATTTCCTCATTTCTTATTTCCAGGAAGTAATGCATTTTAGGCAACATGTCTTGTCAATAATGATGTCTTTAATGATTTTTATTAATATCAAAGGTATTTTTATGTATATGGTATTGTTATTTGCCTATTAAACTACCAGTAAAAAAAAAAATACTTAACCCTCTGTGTCAAATTAGGCCTGTAAACATGCCGGCATACACTCATTTTGTACAAGGGTATGAGCTTTAGGCAAAATTTTAGATAACCTGGGCTGAGGATATTCAGTGCCTTGAAGAAAAAGACCAAGATCTTGATAACCTCCATTATTAATGTGGAGTTTGCATATGGAGAAAGGTACCTATCCACTTTGAAGACAGAATGAGGTACGGGGAAGGCACAAAATCAGAGATTGGTTTACAACCTGCTAAAAACATTCTCCTAAATTATACTAAAGAGTCCAAGTGCTGAGCCTTTGGTCCTCTTTATACTCCAATGCATGTGGACATAAGAAAGATCCTAGTTCATCTTCCAGGATTGAAAATGGCAAAAATAGCCTGTGAACATTTTGGTCAATTTTAACAATGAATTTCAATTCAGTCTATTTGCACCTAGTTTGCAGTCACGCTTTGCAAGCCTAGTATTAGTCTGGATGGTGATTCCTATTTCTTCCCGTTGAGCCAGAGATGCCAGAAGGCTATAGGGAGGGATTGATTGGAGCTTCTCCTGAAAGGGAACTGAATTAGGTTGCTAGCACCCATCCTAAAATGCTTGAGATACTCCCAGTGTTCGGTGTGAGAAAGCAGAAGACAATGGTGGAATAAAATCCAAGAGTGAGTGGTTAGGATGTACCTATTGAGTTGATGGGAAATAAATTGAAGGTGCAACCTACAATCATGGCCTAATTCACTATGGCGTGGGTTGATCCTCTTAGCCATTTTAGTTGCCTTTCCCATCAGCGTAGGTGACTCTCATACAGTTATCCACATGGCTCTGTGTGACAGTCAGACACAGGGCTGCTAAAGCTCCAGCCCCAAGAGGTACTGAGCATCCACTCCCTTGATGGGGGAAAAAGGCCCAGGTTGTAATGCCAGGTTTTCCATTGCCCATTCTCTCATAAGTAAAATGGACTTTTTCCAGACAGAAAGCATGCTGAACTGACTGTAAACCACAAAGGATGTGACCACCTCTTCCATTCACAATGAGGGGGAACAGCATCACTGGCTTAGACTGGCAAGAAATAAATGTTCCTTTGTTAGGGGAACTCACATTTTCCTCTCAGACCATCAATGTCTTTTTATTTACTGTTCTTAACACAATGTTCCAGACGGGGTATTCTTTGCTTATTCTCCTCAGTCAGTAAATTCCTTCCCTGTGAGTTGAGCATGCCTCTCTAATGGAAGATCTGAAGTTGCCTTCCTGGAAAGATCCAGAGGTTACAATATTTCACGGCTGTTTCTTTGTGTGCAGGGCATAGCCAAGAGGATTTTAAGTAACTTTAAGCTGATGGGTTGAGGCACAGGACACATTTTCACCTGCCACTGTTACTCTGGAGGGTGTTACCTGGCATAGTCAGAGCTGTCCTATCTAATGTAGATAGCCAAATAATATAAGGAATAAGATTCCCCATATGCTGCCCCTAGCTGAACATAATGGCTATACTTATTCTGTATATTAATTAAGCTTTAAGCATATCTTTGTGAGGTATTAATACCCATTTTGCAGAGAGATTAAGTAATTTGCCCAAGGCAACAGGGTAACAAATATATCCCCTACTCTAAATTCCAAAACATGGGGTTATAATTCCACAATCTGGCACCTTTCACTAGCTCCCTCCAAAAAAGAACAAAGAATAAATTGCAGCTAGTGGAATTTTGGAATTTCCTTTTGATTGTCTACCCTGGCGTAAGCATGGCCAGTGAGTACTAAAGGCCAGGGCAGGCTAAGCCTCCCCTGACCCTGACCCAGGCCATGGCCCCAACTATGTTGCCTCAGGAGGCCCCGCCCTCCCTCCCCCTCGGCTCAGCTCCCGCTGGTGACCAGGAGCTCAGGCCCAGCACTGGGGCCTGGCGCTTGGGCAGGGGCTCGGCCGGGGGGCATGACTGAGGTGGGCAGGCCAGAGTGTATCTGGCTGTGGGGAGTGGGAGTCTTGGGGATCCTCCAGTCACGGGGGGGCACTTGGGGCTCTGGCATTCAGGGGGTGGGGCCTTGGGCAGAAGGGGTGGGGCCGGGAGCTAGCCTTCCCAAAGAGGGAGTTCACCCGATGCCCATGGGTATAAGGATATCTGGTGGGGAGATGGGGAAGTGGTGCTAAACGTAAGAAATGAATGAGCTGGCAGAGTTGCTCCTAAATTACAGAACGGTGGCCTTGCTGAGCTGATATATTGATTAAAACACTTGCTTAGTGGAAAGACTTTTCATGATGCACCATCTCATTTTCAAAATAATAACAAAGCAAGGCCCCAGGGACAGGGGAGAAAATTAGAAACATTCACACATTCAAAAGTGCACCAAAATAATCATTGTTGTTTTTCAGAAGCTTAGAAACACAGGGAGCTGCAACAGCAGCAGCAACACCAGCCAATCGAGGTCTGCGAGAGGAAATCAACACAAGTCAGTCGCACTCTGGCAGTCAATATTTTATTATCAATCTGTTATTGTTTGAATGAGTTTCCACTTCAGATTCTTAGCAGCAGACAGTACATCTTGCAGATGAGCAGGGCCTCTTGGATGAGAAAGCAATTTTTTGCCCCTCGTCTTTCTCAGATTTGGGCTACTGGGGAAGCCTACGCCTTCCCAAGTCCTTAGGCAGTACAAATCCGCTTTCAATGACGTCATGTTATTCCATGCCAGGCGAGTCAGAAGGAGCCCGTTAACGTTTATGGACACACAAAACACAGCACAAAAGGACAGGCAGGGTACAGCAGTGACAGCTTCCACTGTGGCAGCATTGGGCATGGCGGGCACATGTGACTAAGGATGACAGCTCATTTTGCTTCTACATTCAGACTGGTGAGATTAGAGACATTTTCACAGAGAACCAAACTGTGAAGTAAACACACATGGAGTAGGAGGAGAGCACAACTGACTAACGGGCAGCATACACGAGGCCTGAAAAGCATCCAAGGTGCACACAGTATGACCCCACATCCCATTCATGAGTCTCTCAATATATAAGTCAGTGTTGCCTAGTGGCTAGTGCGCTCAACTGGGACTCAGATTACCAGGCTTCTATTCTCTGCTCAGCCACTGGTAGGTTAGGTGATCTTAGACAAGTCACGTCATTGCTCTGTGGCTCAGTTTTACCATCTGTAAAATGGGAATAATGATACTAATCTCCTTTGTAAAGCACTTTGGCAGCTACTGATGAAAAGTGCTTTATTATTATGTATACTAGAAAGTGATCAAAGAAGTCACCTTGCTGTGTGCGATTGGGTCATTTACTCTTCAGATTGCCTTAGATTTATTTTCTAAACAAAGCTGGTAATGCAGAGAGGCTAAAGTATATTCAACTATCCAATTTAAGGCTGCATAGCTGGAAAGGGTTTCTGTTGGCAGAAATTTTAAGGGAGAGCATACATAATGTGACTATTAATAAACAATCATCTAGGGCTATATTTTAAGGATTGCATTCTAGACAAAGTGTGGAGCTTGGAGTTTGACCCAGTTTCCTACACCCCAGGATTTTAACAGACACTTCTCCGCCCCACTCCACCTCCGTGCTTGGCTTCCTTGACTTTAAGATAGTTGAATAAACCATCACCCCGGGGACAGGCTCCCCTTAGAGCACACTCCAGAGTGAACTGTACGTCTGGAATGGCAAATGCATATGATATGAACTGACCAGCCAGCCAGAGCCCAGCTGAGACATGGAGACCTGCTCAGCCTGATGGTAAAGACTTCTTAAAGGGAAGGGAGCATGGGGGTGAATGGGAAAAGGGGGACGGAGGGGATTGATTAGAAGAACATTGGGTCTTGAATGTTTCTGACATCAGAGACACTAGTCACTTTTCAGAGCAACACCTGTGGAGATTTACATGCCCACACAGCTTAAAATCATGGCTGGGAAAAAACAGTTTTCCAGCTATAAAAGCAAGAACGTCCTTTGATTTGCAAAGTATCCCTATTTTTTATGAGTATTTTTTACTGAATGCATTTGGAAGCTCAGAACCAGGTGAGGATCTAACCAACTCCCTGTACACCTTTGCTGTTGAACCTTAAGACCACACCACCTTCTGCACACTGTCCATTTGGAAAGATGATTTTAAGTGAGCTGGAATAGTTTTGTGAGCCAAACAAAAAACAGCCTCGGCTTTTGCAGGAGGAAAGCCCACTGCACACACATTTCTGTCTTTGTTCCCGTTATTTATTCCCTTTGTCTTTCGACATCCAACAATCAAAGGAATTAAAAGGATTAAAAAGCATACACGCAAAAAGCGATGACTTAATACATCAAAGCAGGTGTTATGCCAAGAGGAATGGGAGCCAAGGAAAGCGACTGCTTCAAATTGAAGCTCCAAAGCGAACACGTGGAGCAGTAACATGGCAACAAGTGCATCGCTGGAAAAACAATGGCAATTCGGGATAAAAGCAAAACAAAATGCCCAAGTCAATTCCTTATAGACATCACATTCTAAACCACTGCATGTCACGGGGCCATTTCACCAAAGCGTGGCCCCTCACTGAATTACAGTGGTCTTTCTGTCTCTTGAGTCAGTGCTAAACCAATGGCCCTATATGGTGCTTGGGGCACTATGCTGTAGGGCCAGGCTTTGGGGGATTAGTTTGGTAGGCTGAACTCCTCTTCCTCCGTCGGTGCAGAATCCAATGCCCATCTCAGTACAGTGCTGCGCTGAGGGAGGTATTGGGATCTCCTCCCTCCAAACTTGGGGTCAAGGAAAGACCCCATGGCTCTTTTTGCACAAATTGGGTGTGTCAGTACTAGTGTCCTAGTGACACGGTTAGTAAACAGCATCCCGGACAGCTATGATGTGCTTCTTAGAGCGACTTGTGAGTTTTCAAAAGATCACAAATGGTCCAGTCAGAAATGCCCATTAGGGCTTGGGATGAGATATGAGTTTAAGCATCCAAGGATCGCATTAGCCCTTTTGGCCACAGTGTCACACTGGGAGCTCATGTTCAGATGATTATCCACTGATATCAGATGACAGGCGTATAATTAACGAGGCCATCTCTTTTTAATTATTGGCACAACATTAGCTTTCATCCAGTCTTCTGGAACGTCTCCAGTGTGCCAAGACTCATTGAAAATCAACATTAGTGATCTCATCAGCCAGCTCTTTTAAAACTCTTGAATGAAAATTATCAGGACCTGCTGACATTGGTGCTGGAATAGCCAATGCTGACATTGGTGCTGGAACTAGAGTGCTGGGGGTGTTGCCAACCCCCCTGGATTGAAGTACTAACAACAACCCAAAAACATGGTTTCCACCTTCAGCACCCCCACTATAAAAATTGTTCCAGCACCGTTGCCTGCTGATATAAAACTATGTTACTTTAGTAGCTGCTGTTCACCATCTTCCCAAGATACCAGTGGAATGGAAAGAGTTATTATATTTTTTTCCCAAATACATATTCCATAACTATTTCTGCCCTTTCTGCGTTATGATGTTGCTGCTCAGAGGTGACATTGTGGTACTATCCAGCAGAGCAAATTTTCAGGCTGCTATTTGGAAAACCAATGTCCATGCTCCTTCATCCCATGTAGTAAAGCCTGGCCCTTCAGAACTGCCCAGAAGCTCTGCTGTGGGTATCCCACCTAGAAATCAGAGTTTAGCCAGCCCTAAAAGCCAGTGAACTGGCTACACGAGTGCCAGCGTTGGAAAGCCGAATGGTTCTCTGAACGAGATCATTCCTGCCCTAGCTGTGATCCAGTCATTGTCCAAAGAAAGAAAACACAGCGAGATGCAATCCAATTGCAATCCCTTAATTGCCATTCAAATGAGCTGTCTAATGAGTCTAGATTATAGCAGGCAGGAAGAGGCCAGGGTAATTATAACCCTCTAAAGGCCCTGTAGGAAGGTGCATGCTAAGTATTCTTATTTAAATGCCCACAGGCGATTCTAGCTCACCTCTCTCAAAAGGGTTTTTATGCGTCTGTTTGGAAAAGGGGATATGGCAACTTATTCATACCTTTTCCTCCTGCTGCAGCAACTATAGTCCCCAAATAGAACAAATGAATGGATACGGCACAGAGCTCAAGGCCATATTCTTGCTGCCTAGCTGCACACTGGCATGGAATGAATGGGAAAGAGGTTGAATAGCACTGCAGCAGCTCGCTTTTCAAGGAAAGCCTGCTACTTCGCCTTCTCATCAGCAGCCTTCGACTTGTGGGGGATCATTGCAGTGAACGTCCCTGAGCTGTGGCCCTCAGAACACAGCGGAGGTGACATGCTTTTACAGCCTGAGCAGTGCTAAGGTAACTACTGCCCTTCTCGGAAAACAAGTTCAGCGGGAGAGCAGGGTGCTTGTTACCTATGAGCTATACTCCCTTGCTGGGTGTTAACATTCCCGCGTTCAGGAAAATGTGCTGTTTCCACTCTCTCCCCGTTTGCACATTAGCTGGCAAAATTGCTTAGAGGTCTCCCCTTGAACTAAGTTGCTTTGACAGATAAATAAGAAAACGTTAACAATTTATGCAGCTCCGCACCAAATTAGCCGAGAAATGTCAGCCGCTAAGTATTGGCTGCTTAGGCCTTAAGGTATCAGGTTTGGGGGTGGTGATGCTTTTAAAGAGGTATGAGGAGAAGGGGAAGGAAAATAGGAGCAAAGACGGCTGAAATCTGATCTAATAGAGGTTGACAGAAACTAACGTAATCGTGAATTCAAACACCTGTGTCACAAGTGTAAGTGGGGGAATAGTCCCGCTATTGTGGGGAACTTTCCTCGTCTCTGCACTACCCCGGTGAAATGGGCTAGCGGAAGGATCTCAGTCCTCGCTCCCACCTCCTTTACCCCAGAGACCTCCCTGCCCTCGAGGACTCCCCTTGCACTCTCCTGTCTGGCAGAGT
Source organism: Chelydra serpentina (assembly GCA_037349315.1). Lineage (NCBI taxonomy): Eukaryota > Metazoa > Chordata > Testudines > Chelydridae > Chelydra > Chelydra serpentina. The sequence continues at coordinate 25,965,776 of JBAIAC010000033.1, forward strand.
CCTCGTAACCCCAACAAGGCTGGGCCCAGGATTCCTGGGGGGCTCCACCCCCAACCTTGCTGTGGTCACCTAGGTCAGGGGCTAGGGTGTCCCCACTCCGGGGTATTCTCTCTGAAGAGGCTGCTTCCCTGACCCACTGATCACTGCATACAATTCAAAGCAAATGCAAATTATTTAATTAACAATTAATTTGTAACAGGAATAAGGAAAAATGGGAAAGGCTAATGAAAACACATCACCCCGCTCTGTGGCAGGGAGCATCACAACAGTGTCTCTGCAATGTCAGGGCAGTTCAGTCTGTTCCTGTGTAAGTCCCAGGCTCCTTTTCAGGCCCTGGCTGTGCTGCAGGGACGCTGCTTGGACACTTGCTCTGCCGGTGGCCACACGCTCGCAGGTTCTGGGTGGCAGGACCCTTCTTCCCAGTGTCGCCCCCGCCCTGTCGGGGTTTAGATCCCCCTGCAAGTCTGGCCTGCAGGGCCTCTTGGCTGAGGCCTCTCCCTGTGCTGGGCCCACTGCCCAGGGTCCCCCTCGCTCTCCCCAGCTGCTCACCGCACCCAGCTCCGGACTGCTCCAGCCCCAGCTCCACCGCTCTGCCTCTGCACGGCTGCTGCTGCTCTGCCTCCAGCTCCCTGGGGTGCTGCCCTGGCCCCTCTGGCTCGGGCTGCTGCAGCTTCTCCCCCCAGGGCAGGTCTGTGTCTCTGGGCTGGGCTCTGGCTCTGGGGCTGCAGCTCTGCTCCCAGGGCAGGTCTGTGTCTCTGGGCTGCTTTTCTGGCCCCTCTGGATCTGGCCCAGCTCAGCTCTGGCCTCTGCCCTCTCCTCAGCTCAGCCCCACTCTGTCTGACTCAGGCAACTGCAGCTCACACGGGGGACGGGATCCACCCTGACCTCCTGACTCCCTGATTCGCCTGCCCGCCCTGTCAATCAGAGCTGACCTGGAGCATTGGCCTCTCCCCATTGCCCCTGGGGACTGTCAGTCCCATCGACCTTTCCCCTTTTGGTACTGGGATGTTAGTAAGGGGATAACAGTCCCCTTACACAAGCATTGGGTGTGTGGGAATGGTTTTCTGTGCATGCACCAGGTTTCTGCTAAGGCACCTCGGTCCAGAGTTCAGTACTGCTGGACTCAACACTCCAAATTTCATACTGCCTTGTGCTTTACTCGCCAGTGCAATTTTAAACATTCATCTGCTTCAGGTTATTAACCATCTGGAAGGCAGAAATCTATATAGGCCATGCAATGGAGTGGAGACTTTCTTCATCTTCTGATACAGAGCTAATACAGCTGTTACCGAAGTGGCTCAGGAACTGAGACCCTCGCTTTATATCATCTCCCCTTGCATCCAGCTATGTTGGGAGGCACGGCATATGTCCCCACACAAAACCCAAGAGGGAGCAGCTAGGGACAGAAATGGAAGGTGCTTGAGTCAGCGTGGAGATGTGTATTTCAGATCCTTCTTGTCAGTGTACAGAGAGAGGAATGATCCCCACCAGACAGGCAGCAGGGTGAACCTTTTGCTCTAGTCTTTATTTTCCTCCTGCTGCTGTTGCTATAGCTTCTTACAAGACTTGTATCTTGTGCAACATAGGGTAAGTTGCATCATTTCTAAGCACAGAGTCCCTGGAACTCTTAAAGATTAAAAATGTAGCAAACTATAAATATTTGAAATCCCCTGTAGCTGGCATATGTACTGTCTTTAAGCAGACCTTTTTTGATCTGGTATCTGTTTTCCCTGTAATAGCAACATGTTTCTCCCAAGATTTTCTGTAGCAGCAGAAAACTCCATGTAGCTATGGCACGGCTCAAAGGTGTCTTGTGAGTCCTGCTGCCTACTGAGCTGGTAAGAAGCAGTGGTATGGTACCTCCTGGCCCCAGGTGTGTCCCTTTGCATTTTTACACTTGTTTTGATTCCATTTGAGCACCTCTGTCTGGTGGGGTGGGAGTAATTGTGAGCAGTGGGGTCACGCTTTGGGTCTGGGTCTAAATAAGAACTGGCCTGTAAGTGGGCAGTTATTTGGTGATCACTTAGTGCTGTACAAATACGTACAAGAAAAGGGAGGACATGGTCCCTGCTTCACAGCTCACAATCTGTGGGGCAGATTCTTCTACTCTTATCCACATTCTGCCAGATTCTGAGATTCTCTTTCATGTTGAAGGCTACCTAAATCCACAACTAGTCCCACTGAAGGAAGTACATGGGTAAGGGCATGAAATTATGGCCCGTTGAGTAGTATTTTAATCCACGAGCTATTCCTTCGCTTGCAAAGGGACTCCCAGTAAGTAAGATACTGCTCAGTGGCAGTAAGAGGGGAAGCATCTCACCCTAGATTGGATGGTCACTATAATGCTGATGCAATATACTTCAGAAGAGCAAGGACTGGAGGATCCAACTCAGTCTTGGGTTTTGTTTGAATGATTGCTGAATGGACATGGGTGATTTACAGATGTCTCAGATTGTCACAGATGGATTGGCAGCCACTCAAGCTGTCCCATGGTACTGGGAGTACAGCTTGTTGTCCTCCTGTACCCTGTGTGCTCTCTCTAGAACAGGGATCAGCAACCTTTGGCACGCGGCCGGTTTGTTTACCAGCAGCGTCCACAGGTTTGGCCAATTGCAGCTCCCACTGGCCGCGGTTTGCCGTTCCAGGCCAATGGGGGCTGCGGGAAGGATGGCCAGCACATCCCTCAGCCCGTGCCACTTCCCACCCCTCAGTCCGTGCCACTTCCCACAGCCCCAATTGGCCTGGAGCGGAGAACCGCGGCCAGTGGGACCTACGATTGGCTGAACCTGCATACGCTGCAGGTAAACAAACCAGCCCAGCCTGCCAGCGGCTTTCCCTGATGGGCCGTGTGCCAAAGGTTGCCGATCCCTGTTCTATGGATAAACAGAGAACTCCCATTTCCAGGGAGGAAAACCTGGTTCCTTTTCACCAGTATGAAATTCTCTTCCCTTTGTATTTGTCTTAAAGGCACAGAGATGTATCTTTTAAAATATCTACTGCCGAGATTGGAAATTTTTTAACCTTCTAATAGTCTTGTAATCAAGATCCAATGTAGGCTCAGTGCTTGTTGGAACTGGCAAACCCCTATTTGATGAGTGTGTTGAGCCGTCAAGGTACTTCAGGAGGTCGAGTGTTGCTAACTGTTTCTTTGGCCCCTCCCACTGGTCTGCTCAGATTTCCAAGATAGCAATTGGAGTGAAGTGGGTCTCTGGGCAACACATACACTATGAATTTTCCATAGATTTATTATGTGTGCAGTAGAATGTATTGCTCCGAGATTTATTGTATTACAACACTGGCCAACATTGATGATGTCCTGTTACTCTATACGTTAATGACAGTCATCAGGAGCTGCATTGCCAGATGTACTGGCAAGAAACCAACCGTCCAATCTAACATCCCAACACTGTGTGTTGTGCACTGCAGTGCAGTGGGTAGATATTGTTGAGTAACAGCATGATGTTCCATTGTAATGTAATCAACCTACTGCTATGTCCCTGGTGACTGGAAGCTGCTTAAATCAAGGCATCGAAATTCAATATTGTGGTTCATAACTATGAAACGTATTGATCCTGTCTGACCTGAGACCTCACCCAGCAAAGCATTTAAGCATGTGCATAACTTTAAGCACCCAAAGAGCCCCTTGAACACATGTAAGCAGGGTCCAGAGCTGAGCCAATAATTCATAACAAATAATTTATTTAATACATTTTTCTCTTTTCCTTTTGTGGAACCCCATGCACAGATCACAATTCTCTTGACTACATTTTTTGTTAGAAATGATTTTGTGAAATTGTTAATGGATTCCATTTACTTTCTGGCTCACTGTTGAGCTGCTGTGGCTTAACTGTGACTGGTCACATAAGTCACATGGTATTGTTTGTATTTGCTGATTTGCTCAAGTTACCAGCATCTCTTTTAACTGACTGGTGCAAATGCTCTCAGAAAAATCAATGGAATATTTGCATTCCACGGGTATTCAGGCCTGCAAGCATAACATTCATTTTCTGTGAACACACTCACAATAGCCAAACTTGACTGCACAATCATTCATGGAAAGCAAAGACAAAGGCAAATGGATATGACGGAGGTGAATTTGTTTAAAAATTAAAATTAATATGCACAGAAAAATATTTGCGGTGTTTACACACCTGTAGTCTGTGCTGTATAAATGTCCATCCAAAATTCTGTCCTATCATGCACTGGACTCAGAGTAAAACTCAGGACAGATTCTTCCCTTTGATTGTTCCAAACTCCTGTTCATGTATCTGGAGGAGATTATTATCAGAACACTACACTTACCACTGTAGAGTATAGCCATTCAAGAGAGACTAGGCTGTTACTCCCTCCATCCCATCTCAGCCAGGTGCACCAGTCACTAGATTAAAAGAAATGCTGGTACCTTCATCAAATCAGGGAGCAGAAGCAACACCATGTAACTTTTATGTGACCAATCACTCCTAAGCTACAACAGGTCACATGGCAAGTCCCATGTACAATGTACTTTTCCATGAAAGTATGGGGGAGAGAAAGGAGCTATCTGCCTCTGAGATGTGTAGATGAACACTTCTCCTGTGATGGTGGAATCTCTTTTGCAAGGCTAACCTCTGAAGGGAGCTGATGAGAATAGCGTGAAGAGTGAAGGCTGTGAATCTGGGCCAAATGAAATGAGAGAAAAGTGAGCCCAGCAATTTAGAGGTGACTTCAGTGCACAGGAGTGTTACTGTAGATTCAGGGAACATTTCATATTGCAACAAAGGGAGTTGGCTACCTGACCCCCATTAAAGCCATTGAGGCTCATGAAGTAAGAACTCATGCAATGCTTTGAAAAAACTGTCTCCGGGTTTCCAGCTGCCATAAACCTTGGAGAACAAATGTAGTCACCAGCCCTGCCTGGCAAAGGGAGATTTGAAGATCAAGGCACTAACATGCAAGCACCTGCCCTATCACCCTTTCCCTGATATTCCTTAGGCCTGTAGGATGATGTTTGGGTCATAGCAAGAGCTGTCTGACAATTTTCCAATGGACTAGCTGTTCATCGGCACAGGGGAATCTTGATTAGAAGTAGAGGGGTTATTTTACCTCTGTATTTGGCACTGGTGCGACTGCTGCTGGAATCCTGTGGCTTATTCTGGTGTCCACAGTTCAAGAAGGATGTTGATAAATTGGAGAAGGTTCAGAGAAGAGCCACAAGAATGATTAAAGGACTAGATAACGTGCCTTATAGTGACAGACTAATTATTTATCTTAACAAAGAGAAGGTTAAGGGCTGACTTTAATACTGTCTGTAAGTGCTTACATGGGGAACAAATATTTGATAATGGGTTCTTAAATCTGCAGAGAAAGCCTAATCCAAAGCCTGGAAGCTGAAGCTAGACAAATGTAGACAGGAAATAAGGTGTACATTTTTAACAGTGAGAATAATTAAACTTTGGAACAGTTTACGAAGGGTCATTGTGGAATATCCATCACTGGCAATTTTTAAGCTAAGACTGGATGCTTTTCTACAGGGTCTGTTCTAGGAATTATTTTGGGGGAAGCTCTGTGATCTGTGTTATATAGAAGGTCAGCTAGGTGATTACAGGAGTCCCTTCTGGCCTTGGAATCTATGAGTTCAGACCTGTAAAGCGCTGAGTGTTCTGGCCCTAATCCAGCAAAGCACTTAAAGTATGTGCTTCAGTTCATCCATATTCAGGAAAGTACTTAAACATGTGCTTAGCTTTAAGCACATGCGGATGTCCCACTGATTTCAGTGTGTTAAACGGAAATTCTTTCCTGAATCGGGGGCCTTATGCATATACCTAACATTAAGCAAACTTTGAAATCAATGGAAGTGCTTACATGCTTAAAACTAGTCACATGCTTAAGTACCTTGCTTAACAGGGGCCTTGGGCACATATTTACCTTAAAGGATATGAGAAATCGTATTGACTCAGGTGCTTAAAGGTGAGCAACTCTTATAACAAGACAGATCGCTCATAGCCCTAGGGATGCACCAACCAATTCAACCAGAATGACCGCTTGTTACCATAAGAGAGACAAGGTGGGTGAGGTAGTATGTTTTATTGGGTTAACTTCTGTTGGTGAATGGTACGAGCTTGCAAGCTCCTTGGAGCTTCTCTTCAGGTCTGGGGAATGAAGCAGAGTGTCTGAGCTAAATAAAATAAAGCTCAGACACTTTGCTTCCTTCCACAGACTCAAAGAAGAGCTCTGTCTAGCTTTAAAGCTTGTACCGTTCACCAATAGAAGTTGGTCTAATAAAACATATTACCTCACCCACCGTGTCTCTCTTATGGTAACAAGCGGTCATTCTGGTTGAATTGGTTGGTGCATCCCTATGGCTTTGAGAGATCTGTCTTGTTATAAGAGTTGCTCACCTTTAAGCACCTGAGTCAATATGATCTGTTCTAGGAATTATTTTGGTGAAGCACCTACCTTGTCTCTGAGGCCAACATGGCTACACTGCAAACACTTTACCATGTTAGTCTGGTACACGCAAAACCCAGGGGGGAGAAAAAGTGAAATAAAATACAATAAAAAATAGAAAAACATTAGCATATTTTCATAAGAGACATCTACATTTGAAAGGAAATGGGACCTGTTAGACTGGGACATGGAACTGTACTTTGGCTTCTAGATATTGTGTATAATGGTGGATTTAGAACAATGTTATACATTTCAAGATGGTAATTTGAGTGGAAACAGATGGCAACGCACAGATTCCTGTATCTTACTAGTCATGTTCTGCCTTGTGTGTGTGTATTTTGCCACATTTCATGAGGGTATTTTAAATATCTTAAAGTCTTATGAAATAGATTATATCTAAACTATACAACAAGGATTGGCAACCTTTGGCATGTGGCCTGTCAGGGAAAGCTGCTGGCAGACCGGGACGGTTTGTTTACCTGCAACATCCGCAGGTTCGGCCGATCGCAGCTCCCACTGGCCATGGTTTGCTGTCTCCGGCCAATGGGGGCAGTGGGAAGCAGCAGCCAGCAAATCTCTGGACCCGCGCCTCTTCTCGCAGCCCCCATTGGCCTGGAGCGGTGAACTGTGGCCAGTGGGAGCCACGACCGGCTGAACCTGTGGATGCTGCAGGTAAACAAACTGTCCCTGCCCGCCAGCGGATTTCCCTGACAGGCCATGTGCCAAAAGTTGCCAATCCCCGCTGTACGACATAGCACTGTATTTTAAACATTCACACACATGGTAAGGCCAAAAATAATAGTCTCACCATATTTCTGAAAACTGTTTAAAAAATCTGTGTCATTTATTTTTAGATGATTGGCTGGTTCTGAAATATGCTGAAGAAATTTGATGTAGTGTTAAATATATTTTTTCCTTTAATGTCCTATTCATTTTTTAAAATGAAACATTATATGAGTGGGTAGAAAATATGTTTTTTTCTTTATAGAAGACCACCCTTTGAGAACTAGACTATAAATTCACTAGCCTGGAAGAGAGACGATAGAAAGGTTACCTATCTATCTTGCTATTTATCTGCAGCTATACTGGTATCATCTGCCTGTAGGAAAAAAAGCCCCCCGGAGAGTATGCTAGGCTTATCATAACTGGCAGCAGGTGAAATATCAGATGGGCAGGTGATAAATAATAAATGAGCCTATATTTTTAAATCTGATGTAGGGAAATGTTAAATGTTAATAGAAATAATGGAGAGACTGCCTCCTGCATTTTCCCACTGGTGAACTTCCATCAGCCTACCTCAGATAGTTTAGCTCTGCCTCCTTCCTGACAGCAGGCCTCTGAGGGCATTAGCATTTTGGGGGGGCTTTCCTAGGGACAGGCACAGTCTCATACTAAATGGGATCATTTGCTTGGGTCTGACAAATGCAACTGAGGAATGCTAAGTAACACTTCAGAAATCAGCTCATAAGAACATAAGAACGGCCATACTGGGGTAGGCCAATGGTCCATCTAGTCCAAGATCCTGTCTTCCAACAGTGGCACGTCCTAGATGCTTCAGAGGGAATGAACAGAACAGATCCTGTGCTTTGAGGAACATCAGGTGCAAGTTCTTCTGTCGATTTGTTTCCTGAGCAGTGCTTTACACCAGGGCTTGTTGGTCCATTCAGCCTGCTGGCAGATTTCTGAAAGGCCAGGGTCTTGCTCCTATGAATCAACACCTTCCCCATCTTTACTTAGGCAGATGACTGGCATTTGAAAGCAAGGGGCCATGGGCTTGATTCATTCCATAGATATTCCTGTGGGAGAGGGATTTGGGTGCTACTAAAGAGAAAAGCTAGGTCAAGGGAACAGTTAATAGGATATAGAGTTATTCCTAGTCATTGGTTCAAAGCCTAGGTAGGTCATGACTGAAAGTTGTTACAATCTGCTGTCTATTTTGTGACCCCAGTGACATAAATTAGCAGTTCCCGGTCCTGTCCATGTTGGACAAGTGTCCAAATCACACAAAAACAGCTCCTACGTAGTTTAGTATTGAATTGGAACCTTTACTGGCAGCCTCAGTGGAGAAAACGAAAACTGAAGGCCAGATTCTAATTCCTCCTTTCCCTGCATTCAGTCCAGGAACAGAGGGGAAAACACAAAGGTGGCTTTAGGCCTTCCATGTTCTGACATGTCAGGGGTCAGGTGTGCTCCAAATGGGGTGACTGGTGACAACTCCAGCCACGCTCCTGTCCCTTCCCCAATGTCTCTCCCAGCATGCCTCATGTGCTGGGGGTCAGTGAGGAAGGGCAAGGTAGAACATTGCAGCAGTTCATTGCCACCCAGGGAAACTTACACCAGAGGGTTCCCTACTATCTGGATCCATCCCCCTCTACACTGCTGCAGTGGCATAAAGAGGCCAGGAAGTCCTGTCCCAGAATACGCACATGGAGCATGCATCACCTTCTCGTTCCAGATCCGAGTAGAAGCAGATGGGTACTTGCTACCTGCGCCGTATCTGGTCTGAGAATTTACAGACATCTTCAGGCTCCAGGGCTGTCATGATGGTCCCAGATTTCACCAGCATTGCATTCATTTTGACAAGTGGTCAGACAGGAAGAACATGAACTCGAGGTCTAAGGTCTTTACATAGGTATCCAGTAGCAGCAGCTCCCTGATTGGAGAAGGGGGATGCAAAAAGAGGTGTTTCGGAGGCTGCTTTTGCTACCTGTATTACCAAAATATAACAGGTGCCTTATTTACTGCTGTCATTGGGAAATGCAGTCTGACGTAATCGCTGAAGATACGTTCGTATTCCAGGCAGCAAACTACCACTTATACGATGAAATTGTTTGCTGTTTAAACACTGCCAGTCAAGGACATTAATTGCTCTGGGTTAAATTAAACTAAATGGCACAGCAGTAAGATTCAAGGCCCAGAGCGGGGAAAAGGGGGAAGGAACAATCTCATCTCATAAATAATGAGTTCTGAAAAGAACCCTTACTGGGACAGATTAATCTGCAAAGAGGCAAGTTCAACGCCAGTTCACGTCCTAGGAGTGTCCCAGTCAGCCCTGGGTAAAGCACACAACACACTGACATTTGCAAAAGGAAACGTTTCAGAGGCTTCAAGCTTCCATCGGGGCATTTAATCCAAAGATCCCCTAGAATGCAAGTGCCACAGCCGAGCAAGTCTGCCTTGCTAATGCCAAATGGGGTTAAGGTGACACAGAGACGTGCAAGGAGAAAAGGAGGTGTCTTCCCCGCTCCACTTTCAAATCAAATGACAATAACAGAGGATGGCACATGGAGGTGGGGGAGAGATCGCAACATTTTTCAGCATTACATATTTTGTACCAGTTCTCTGGAAATCTCTCTCTCTTCCCCTGCCCCTGCTGCATTATGTATTAACTCGCCCTGGGCCTTTGGTGCCATCTTCAAGAGCTTGTGCTCCGGCTGGGTCACGCACGCTGAGACTCTCGCATAGTCCACGTGAAGGGACATTTATTTATTCACACGTGTACGAATATAAGCAGGCGCCAATCCCAGACGCTGGGTTCCCTTGAGATTTCTTGAAAAACACAAATCGAAACAGAATGACAGCACTAGTGGCAGACTCTGCTATCGACCTATTTTTAGCATTTGAGCCCAACAGCTGTTGAATTAAAGAACATCCCACCTATGCCCAGTCTTGCACGCCCCTCCCCCTCCGCCCACCCAGCATCAATCTACTCCCCAAAAAGCTCCAGGAAAAACATGACTTGACATCAGATTGGGGCTAGTTTGGATCAAGGCAGGAAGCGAGTTCTAATCCAAGAGGCCCTCTGTCTTTCCAGCTCCAGTAGAAAACGCAATATCACCCTGACATCGACAAACGGCCCGCCCACTTGGGACTCCATCTCCGGCAGCGACCAATGCTGCATGTGTCCAAGGGAGGCATAACTCTCCCTTAATGGCCCTGATTGTGCCACTCCGTGTGGGAAGGGAATTCTTCATCCCCAGCTGGTGATCTGCTGATGAACTAAGTGTGAGGAGGAGCCACAGTCCTTCTAATTCCATCCTAGCACGTGTAAGAATGGGTGCTATTATTTATGTACAGCATCAGCCAAACTCTCCCCTTGGTTACATGAAGACAGCTCACAGTGATTTCAGTGGGAGGTATGTGCATGGATCCAAAGGTCCCAAGTGTTTAATTCTTTTTTTCCCCAGAGTTCCTAAGCTCTTTGTTGCAAATTACCTTGCTGCAATGAGTACCCTGGACTAATTATATGTTGAGTAAACCGAAGCCTACAAAGTTGTACATATAGGGCCTGATTCTCCTCCCTTTTAGATCAGCTTTACACTGGTGTAACACTATTGATTCTAATTTACCCTGGCGTAACAATCAGGCTCTCATTGCTATAATTATTGTTGCCAACGAATGCAGCACGTACCATTTCCAGCACATACCATGTTCCATGCTGGCCCAATGAAAACAACAGTGGCCTGTCAGTGATACATAATGTATCTCCCTCCAGTGCATTTTTAGGGCCACACAAAAGCCCCCATACCAGGGCTTGGGCCTTGAAGTCTAGCGATGTTGGTCTTTAAAGTTTAGGGATTCAAATAATTTTCTGATAATAAAGCACCTCCAGGTGTACTTAAATTGTATGTTAAATAAATGCCAGTGATTATTAGTAGCATATTTCTCGAGGTTCCTGCTAGCTATCCTATTCCAAACTCTGGAAACCTCAGTAGTGATGTTCTTAATAATTATTTGGCATTAATTTGTCATGCAATAATTATCCCATTAAATCTAAATAAAACCCTCCACTCAGGCACTTCACTGAAAGTGTGAACATAACAATTAAAAGAGAGAAAAGAAGATATAATTTCTTTCAGAGTTGCTTGTCATGAGAGCAGATATCTTGTGGCTGGCAGCAGCAGCAGAAAGAAAGACAGAAAGAAAATATTGAATTGGGGGGAGGGTTGCACTTTTTTCCCTCAAAATCTGAACCAAAATACTTATGTAAACAATAAAAATCAGTCACCTCCAGAATTTATATGGCCTCCATCATCACAGTATCTTAATAACTCACGTTCTTTAGTGTATTATCTTCACAACACACCTGTAACGTAGGGCAGTTCTGTTATCCCCATTTTACAGATGGGGAACTGAGGCAAAGACAGTAAGTGACTTGCCCAAAGTTACACAAGAAGTCTGTGGCAGAGCAGGGAATTACATGTCCTAGGCAGAGGTGACACATGCGGGGAGGCATGCGGGGTCCAGAGCTCCCAGCAGCTCGCCTGGGCAGGGAGCAGACGCTGTGGGACCAGAGCCACTGCTCACACTGCCAGGCTCTGGGACGCTGCTCTGTGCAGCGCAGGAGCTCTGTGAGAGAGCCTGGTGACCGAGGGGTGGTGGGCTGCACCCATCCAGGTGCGTTCAAAGGACCCCTATACATGAAATGATCATAATCATGCCATTGCATAAATGTTCCCACACCTCCAGCTAGCGGCTGGCTTTCTTACTCTGTGACTCATGTTGATGTGATGGTGCTTTGTACATCCTCCCTCTGAGCCTGCACAGAGGAAAAGAGAGTTAGCAAAAGCAAACCAAAGCAAGGTTCAATGTACATCCCGGAAGGATCAACACCGTGCAAGGGTGAGGCATCAAAGCAGGGTGGAATTTGTACTGCGGCACTGTGGGGCAGATTCCGTGGCTTCGTATCTATCAGACATTTACAGACATGGAGCCACTATCCCAGGCCATTTGCAGGAAGAGGCATGAAGAAAGGGTTGCTTTGAGTGTGGTCTGACCACACAGAGAGCTAGTTCCTTCCTTTCTGACAAACTACCAAGAGAAGGGATGGATTCTCCGTCTCTTGAGGTCTTCAAATCAAGACCGCGTACCTTTCTGGAATATACCATTTAGTCAAACACAAGTTCTTGGGCACAACACAGGAGTAACTGCATGAAATGCTATGTCCTGTGTTATCCACCAGGTCACACTACATGATCCAATGGTCCCTTCTGGCCATAAATCATTCTTAGTAGGAGCTAAGGCTGTGGGTCACTTTAGATACTTCATTAATGGGGGCCAGACAAGTAGACGGATACCTTAACTAATCACCTCGTGTTCTCACAAAACAACCCCAAAGGGTGTAGGGAAGTGCTCTGATCCCTAATATTACAGAGGGGAAACTGAGGCACAGAAAGACTAAGTGTCTTGCCCAAAGTCACACAGGAAGAATGTCACAGCATGGGGAATTGAAACTGAATCTCCTGAGTCCCAGGCCAGCGCCCTAAATCAGTGGAGCATCCTTTTTCTCTGAACTTTCCACCTGTGGACCAAGGCCTGATCCGGCAGTCAGTTCCACATAGGCAGGATCCTGAGCCCAGTGACTTCACTGGGACTCTATGTGGGCAAAAGAGTCTGCCCGCAGGGACCAGATTGCACTTAAAAGGCAGGAAGCAAACCACACTATGCAGAAGACAGATACCAACGAGGAAGGGAAATCTGAGAGAAGGGGTGCGGTATTGTAAGTGAGGCTTTCAGACCCAGTGAGAGCAGTAACGAACATGATCTCTGAAAAGCCTATTTGTAATATTCAAACACGGATTAAACTGGGAAGGCAACTCACACATTCAAAGACGTCTGCCAATAATAGACAGAGAAGCAATGCAAACAAGGTCTGCTCAGGCAATCATAAGCAAATGTAATTCCAAGCAGATGAAATGAGATTTCCTGTTCATCGTGAATGGCACCCACACCCACACACAGTATATTTAGTAATGTTTTCTTTTAAGTGAATTTAGTGCCCGTGAAAGGTGGCAGATTGACAGCTCTGGGGCCGCAGACTTCAGTTTCCAGCAGCAGTAGACATGCCCCCTCTTCCCACTGTTGTGAGCAATGATGCCCATACCGGGGAAACTTCCCCTCAGCGCCCCCACACCGCCGTCTCCAGGGCAGAATGCAGATTTCCCAGCACCTTGCACATTACGAAGCTGGTTCGGACAGGATGCGAAGAATAGGGACATTGGAGCCAGCCACACCAGACTGATGAAGTTGGGGATTCCTCTACACCAGGGCAGACCTCAGCTGCTCACCTATGGCAATGGTACGAGAGCATCACAAAAGGCCATTAAGCGGGGCTGAGGAACTGGTCCTCAGAACTATCTTTTAGGAAGATCATTGCAGATAGGGGGTTCGGATTCATTTCTGCGTCTGCCTCGTCAGAGCTCGTCCCGTTAATCCCCTTTCTTGAGCAGCACCATAGGGTGTGCTGCTAATGGCTTGCAGGTTGCTGTTTGGCTGGTGTGAAATCTATTTAATAATTAGCTATCTAAATTAGTCCTGTTTGCACTGTAATTTTTCCTCCCCCTAAATGGCTTAATGTAGCTACTTTTTTGTAATAATTTCTTGTCTAATTTCTCGTTATCACCACTGGAATCAAATGGATAACATTTATCTCACCTTTTTCTACAGTTTTCCCTTATGTTTGCTGTCACCGTTTACCTACGCTGCATTGATCACATGAGCCTTTCTAAGTGTGTTACTCCATGTGGACTTATGAATATATGGAGTGTTGTTCAATTTTTTTTTTAATTTGTTACTGACTGTGACAGTTACTGACTGTGTCCCTGTAGGATTCTTCTTGGGAAGCTCAGAGATGAACAATTGTTTTAATCTGTCCTAATAACACCAACACTACTGCCTACCCCAGTTATTTCCCAAGACCCCGGAGATCTTTTATAGCATCCTACACTGTCGCTGCTGCGCTGTTAAATCCTCATGAATGCAACAATGAATTAATAACACAGTTATACACCATAAACTATTCCCCGCTCAGAGTTAACAGTAATGCTTAGCCAACACCGCAAGCTGGTGACAGTCAATGACTTGGATGGCATTTTCTCATACTTTTTCAGCCCATAACAAAACTTTAGTGGTCAGTCCACTTGTAAAAATGCATATTATATTTATATAGTTATTTATCTATTTAACGATAGCTCCTAGATCAGTGGTTCTCAAAGCCGGTCCACCGCTTCCTAAAGCCCCCATTGGCCTGGAGCGGCGAACCGTGACCAGTGGGAGCCACGATCGGCTGAACCTGCGGACATGGCAGGTACACAAACTGGCCCGGCGTGCCAGAGGCTTTCCCTGAACAAGCGGCGGACCGGCTTTGAGAACCACTGTTCTAGAAGACCCGAGCTGAGATAAGCTCCCCATCACACCAGCAGTGTACATACACAGAACAGACAGTCCTTGCTCCAAAGCATTCACAGACTAAATGGATGAAGGCAGACAAAGGATCGGAGAAAGAGAGCACCGTTATACTCCTAGAGAACTAAGGCAGACTAATAACTTGCCCAAGGTCACACAAGAAATCTGTGGCAAATCCTGGAATTAAACCCAGATCTTCTGAGTCCCATTCTGGAACCTGAAGCTAATAGCTGTCTCAGCCACAATACCGCCCATTGCTTATTTCTGGCAAGGGGCTAAGGGAGAGTCAGCAGAGTATTTTAATGCTAGACAGTGGATGCAATGGCCGGAATTTCCCAGTCGGGGAGCACTGCATGTTTGAACTGAACCACTTGGAAATTGACCAGATATGGCCCTGAGTGGTGATTCAGGAGCACTGGTTCTGTTTCTCCCTCATTGATAAATGGCAGTCCGGCCCTATTTGAGCGGTCGGATATCAGAACAAATCCATGAAATTCACCTCCAATGGTGTAGGATACCCCAGTCTCACTGCTGATGCCCCTGTCTTGGACAGCTGGGTTACATAACATTATGTACTGAAAAGAGCAGATATTCACCTAGTGATGTGAATGACCGACAACGCTTCCGCATTTGCCAGCTGTGGGAATGGAGCAGTGCTGCTAAGACTCAGCCACGTCACTGCTCCTTTGTCACCAACAAACCTCCCTCGGGGAGCCTTCCTTGGTTTTGTCCAGATCTATGACCCTGCATGACCCAGCCTGCTTTAAGCCTTGGGCAAAATCAATAGCCAACAGCTGCAAAGCAAAGTGCAGGAACCAAGCCTAATATGTCCAACTAAGTTAGAGGGAATTTGGTTTTAAATTGCAGCTTGTTGACCTGATGAGCTGGAATAGCTCAGAAAGCTCTGGATTGGCTTGTCGCACACAAACATGCACGTAGTCACCGACAGGGTCTTGATTTACTGACCTTCGGCACAGAGCGCGCCATCCTCATATTTACAGATGTTCAGAATTGCAGAGCCTGTAAACACATTCTGGAGGAGCTGCTGAACGGTGGCGTAGGGAGCTCAGATAAGCCTCTTTCAGTGGGTAAGTGGGGAGTTGTCAGGGTCAGTATTGACGGCCCTGATCATGCCCAGGGGGTAGAGGCTCATGAATAATGGCTGAAATACATGCATAACGTCTCCAATGGTTCCTATTTATCGGAGGCTCAGACAGAACAGTGTCATGTATTTAAGGTACATGCTCAGCCGTTCCGATTGTGACCGTGGGGCAGAGGCTCATGCTAGACTATTGCACTGAATTCTGCATTAGGACCTGCTTGGAAACTGAGACTGGTGCAGAATGTGGTAGATTGGCTGTTAAGCAGCACTCCTGGAGCCACTCGCGTGGGTTTCCAGGGGGAGGTTTAGGTGCTTGTTTTAACATATGAAGCCCTAAGTGGCCTGGGACCGGACTACTTGAGAAATGCCTCCTTCCTCCACCCCCTACCGTCACAGCTGAAATGAGAAGAGGCATTCAAGCAGGAATCCATGTGGTATAAGAGCGAGCAAGACGTTCCCCACGTCCAGCCTGTTGAATGACAGCACTCACCACAAAGCCCATGTGTTCTCTCAGGCTTTAGAGGCGGGGGGGAAAGGGTGGCGGGGGTGAGATACTTTAACTGTTATTTCGCTGTCAGTGTGCATATGTGGGCTGTAGGGGTTGGCAGGAACATGCTGCTGGCTGGGTTTGTATCATGCACGTTCCTCATAAAGGCACCTGAGCCTAGAATGGATACCCTTAAACATTGTTTATTCACCAAAATAAATCTCAGCGCCCATCACGTTCCTGGGCTTCTCTCCAGCCATCACAGATCTCACCACGCCAACATAGAGGCTCAGAAGTAACAGCTCCATGACCGTGGGGGGCCAAAACCCATGTAAAATGGTTCTGCCTTAACCCACTTATCCGCAGCGCATGCATAATGGCTTTGATGATGCCTGCAAACTAAGGCTCTGGCACATAGTGGAGCCGATCCTGTCAGTCTGCAGCATGCTCCAATGAGGGCGCAAAATAACCTACCACTCACAGCTTTGAGCGGCCTCTTGTTCCTAAAGGAACTTGGCTCTTCCCCCCCATTCCCTGATTACTGAAGGCTCTGGTCCACATGGCAAGACTAATGGCCTGTAACACTGCAGGTTCAGAAACAAAGCCATCTTGAGCCAGAGGCGTGCAGAAATGCATCGGAAACCTCTAATGGCCAAAGCAATTTGTAAAAATCATTGCTCCCGTATGGAGAGCTCTGTGTGCCAAGATTGAGCTTTGGAGCATAACTTTTCTTGAGTGGGGTGTGTGTCCAGAAAACAAGAGCTTTGCTAATAAAGCTTGGACACGACATGGCTGCTCTGCTCTATTATTATTTTGTAATAATAATATATAATAAGATAGGGATGGGGAGACAATAGCCCTTTATGAGGTGTGTAGGGCAGTGGACTAGCTGGATCTGGTGTTGAATAGATCGTGTGATAGAGGAAACTGACTAATTCACAGACAATGCATCCACTGTGCAATTGTCATTTTCACACTGTCTCTCTCTGACCTTGTTTATTGGGCAGTGAGCGTAAGAATTTAACTGCATCTTTTTCTCATTGACTTGGAAGACAAATGGAGGGGGGTTGTTTTTTTGTTTTCTTTTTTAATATCCCATGGAGACTTCAAGACAATTTACTGCAGTTGTTCTGAAGTGACAGCTGATGAAGTTTCTATTGTGGATCTTTAATAATTGGACATAGATGTGGAAAAGTACCGTGTTTACCTTTCCTTTACTTGTGGCTAGCTGTTTCCAGTCATGGAATGCTTCTCTCTCTCTTTCTCACTCTCATTTTGCCTGTAAACGTGAAGGTCAACTCAAGGTCAGATTCAGATGTAGACGCTGAGAACAGATGTGACCTTGACAGCCTTGGTTTAGCAGATGGTTTCTGGATAAATTGGATTATATACTTTAATTTGTCACCTCTAGAGTATATCTGTCCTCTTTGCCTGATCACTTTGGTACAGCTTCTGCTCCAACTTGGTCAGACATCATACCTGGCTTTATCACTTTGCCTACTTCATAAAAGAAAAGTTATTGAGACTCAATGGGCCTTTGCAGCGATTGGGTTTTTTTAAACTGTTTATGGAAATGTTTTGGTAACATTACATATTTGTTGCTCAGCAGTTTCATGTAGAAGGGCTATGATAATACAGATGGAAAAGCTACCAAGCTTCATCATCACCTCGGTCAGTCCCACTGCAGCCTTTGCTGGCACTTTTTACAGGCAAAATTTTCAGTGGTCCTCAGCAGATGTTCCCATATCTTCTAGACAGAGCAACACGCTCTGGGATCCCCAGCTGCTAGCTTTCTGCCTCCATCTATTTTTCCCCATTGTACACTAGCAGTTGAGGCCTGTATGTTCAAAATGTTTGGCCACCATTGTGGGGTTCATTGGCTTTACTAGAGCAGCAGTAGTCTAGGAAGAAAGGCAGTAATGTAGCAAAAATTAACTAGAAATGGGAGAACCACTTTGGGTAAAATTTTATGGGCATCCTTTTGTCTGCAAGAGACGGTGGGATTTGCAGCCTATAATGTAGATGGTTTGCAATGTCTCATGTGACTGAAGAGTCCGATCTGATATTTGCATGATCGTTGGCAGTTGTTGCAAATGTATACGTCTTGGTTGGGAGCTGCTTGCTTCCTACAGGCTCTTTTCTCTTCAAGCTGAAGGAGCCAGCTCCTGTCATGGACTTTGATGCCCTGATGGCGATGATGGTGCCACTTACTACAATCACTTGCCAAGGTTTCCCATTGGTCAGGATCAATTCCAAATTCCTTCCTATCTCGCTTGCATGTGTCTTTATAGCGAAGCTTGAGACGTCCTGTTGTTCTTGTTCCCTCTAATAGCTCCCCGTATAGCATGTCCTTGGGTATGTA
This sequence comes from Chelydra serpentina, assembly GCA_037349315.1. Lineage (NCBI taxonomy): Eukaryota > Metazoa > Chordata > Testudines > Chelydridae > Chelydra > Chelydra serpentina. The sequence goes on from JBAIAC010000033.1 coordinate 25,984,337, forward strand.
TCTGTCTTCCAACCTACTCAGATGGCCCAGCCAGCACAGTTGTCTTTGCTTGAGCAGGGCTGTCACACTTGGTAAATTTGCCCTTTGAAGAACCTCTGTGTTGGTGACTTTATCTTGCCATTTGGTGTTGACTATGCGGCGTAAACAACATAGCTAGAAACTGTTTAACCATGGACCGCCATTCAAGTGCTTGTCAGGCATTTGCTCTCATCCTCAGCATTAAGAAAATGGTTGTATTAGGACAGGGGGTTCCACAAGAACCTTCAATCACCTTAAATTCAAACCAGCTAGAAGTAGTCCAAAAGTTCAGCTACTTAGGTTCTACAGTGACCACGAACCTCTCATTGGATGAAGCACTAAATGTTCGCATTAGAAGGGCTGCCATCACCTTTAGCAGACTAATTAAAAGAGCACGGAACAACTCAAAGCTGATCATCAAGACCAAATTGCTAGTGTACCGAGCTTAGGCCCTCAGCACTCTCATGTATGGTGGGGAAACATGGACAACTGATGCTCATCAAGAGAAAAGGGTAAAATAAAAATAAGCCTAAAGATTTGCCTCTGACTTTCTAAGACGCAAAAGTCTGCAAATGCCACACATTCATATTTATAGATGGACCATTATACCATCTAGTCTGGCCTCCTTTACAACATAAGCCATAGACCTTCATCCAGTTACTCATGTATTTAACGCAATGACTTGTGTTTCCTCAAGTGTATCTTCCAGAAAGACATCCAGTCTTGACCCAAAGACTTGAAGAGATGGAGAATCCACTAGTTCCCTTGGTAATTTGTCCTAGTGGTTAATCACCCTCACGGATAAAAATATATGGCTTATATTGAGTAACATTGCACTCTGAGTAGTCCCACTGAAATCCAAGAGGCTCCTTATTCAGTGTGGTACGACTCAATATGGGTAAGGGTTGCAGTATCTGGTCACAAAACATTTGTGTAACTGTTTGGGAAAAAATCATTTTTGCTTAGCTCCCCATTTTTTGTTTTGGCTGGAACTAGATACGGAAAAACCTCAAGAAAGGCTGTTTTCATGCCATTCCTGACTTGGCTAGAACTAGGGAAGTTTCATAAATACTGCTAGGAAGCCTTTTCTGATGAATTTTCCAGCCTGCATTTTAGACTAAAATGTGGAGAAGCTTCCAAATAAGAATCCAAAACTTTTATCTGAACCAAACCACACTTCTGAATCCCATTATGTTTTTATGAATAATCATTATTTAAATAATAATAGGCACCATAGAGAATTTTCCATCTTCAGATTTTATAAACATTAGGGCAGAATCATTCTGGTCAGATCAATGGAGTTACATTGGGGGTAAATTTAGTCCATTAACCAATTACCCTTCAAGTGTGGTTGAAGCAAGAAAGTATTACTACCCATGATCCCCTGGTAGACCCATTATCGACATTAATTCTAAGAATCTGAAGCATTCATTCTCTAAAGTCCCGATCCTGTAGTGGGATGTGCTGGCAAAGACCATGCTGCCCATACTGAGTGCCTCTGAAGTCAATGGAAATCATCATAGGCTTTTAGATCCATCAGTGGCTATTAGCCAGGATGGGCAGGGATGGTGTCCCTAGCCTCTGTTTGCCAAAAGCTGGGAAGGGGCGACAGTAATGGATCACTTGATGATTACCTGTTCTGTTCATTCCCTCTGGGGCACCTGACATTGGCCACTGATGGAAGACAGGATACTGGGCCAGGTGGACCTTTGGTCTGACACAATATGGCCATTCTTATGTTCTTATTGTAAGCTGGATTATTGTGCCAAAGACCTGTAATGAGTCCAGAACCATTACATCCCATTGGGCCCACCCAATTGAAAGTGCTCATGAAATTTAATTTTAGCTGGCAAAAACAGACAGTATGTTTCTACATATTGTAACTGGGGTTTATTCAATCTGATCTCCTGGCCATAGAAGCACATCCTCCCCTGCCTAAGAAACTAAAACATGTATCCAACAGCACGCAGTACATGTCAAATCAAAAAATGTTCTGAGGCACAGAAAAACAGAACAGACCTAAAGCCAATACACTCATATTTCCTGCCTTTCAGCCAATCCCAGTCTTACAGTGTTCTGTAAGCTATTTATCCAAAATTCAGTTAAGCATGGGAAAGGCTGTTCATGTTTTCCTTATTCTGCCCACCCTCCTGACACTGTGCTCCAGCTTTGACCTGGAGTGGCCCCTTGTACAGGTGAAAGAGAATAACTGAGTCCAATTGGTTCCATTTTGGATGGAGTTGATAAGAGAGTTCACCAAGTTCTGGAGTGATACTCCCAACTCATTTCACATGGGTCTCCAAATAGCTATCCAATGGCCGATGCTCATTTGCTACAACCTAAGAAATTCAGTAACAAATAATACCGGCAGTAGTTAAACTCCAAAAGCACATAATGTGGGAACGACACATATTTTATTCATTAGCATTGCTCACATGAAAAGTGCTGCTTTCCCCGTGATGAATCTGACTCGAGATATTTTGAATACAGCAGATCATATTCCGAATGTTGTGTTACACATACAAGTAACCGCCATATTTTTTAAATAGCACAGAAAATGGCCAATTGTGGAATATTTTAAGAGTTGATTTTTATTATATTGCCATGTGTGCACAGATGTTTGATTCATTTTACAAAGTATATAATACATTCTCCATATTTGTGTGTTGTACTAGCTAGATTAATGCTCTAGGTAAAAGACCTAAGGATGAGAGATTCATAGCAAGGTCCCTGGAGGTCATTGTACTTAAGAATGGATGATTTTGTCTAATATTTTGCAGGCCTATCAGGTTTCACCACTGGTAGCAAATTGGCTCAGACAGTGCTATTATTTGTTTTATTCTTGCTGGAAACTGCTCCTCTTAGTGGTCTGAAAAACAAAATAATGAGCCTGTCTTTTTATTTCATGAGAGGACCTGTTCACTTACGTTCACTTACTGTTAAGATTTCATGGACCTTACAACTTGCACAGGTCTCCAGGGCCTATAATAGTCAATTATTAAGGCTGGCACAAAATAAGAGATTCTATCCCATAGTTCTTTGGTTATGATGATCAGTTCACAATGTTAGATCATTCCCTGGTTTAAGAGAATAAACATATTTTATTCATGTCTTGTATGAATTCAAGCTTCTCCCCTGTAGACTCCCATCCTACGGAACACATGGACAGGTTGTCTTGTCTAGTGGGCAAGCAGTGCTTAATTTGTGCCAGGGCTTGCCAGGACTCTCTAGACTTGGCAGTTCATAGCCTTGGCACCTCTGGGCTTGCTGCATCAGTTTTGAATGTAATAAAATTGCTTGAGCCCCAGCAGCTCTTTCATTACCAATTAAGCACTGTGGACAGGGCACTGGCTTGGAAGTCAGGATGCCTGGGTTCTATTTCCAACCCCATCGCTGAACTGCTGTATGAGCGAGCTTGGGCAAGTCATTTCACTTTTCTGTGAGTCTCTTGTGTGATATCCCCCCCCACCCCTCAAATAAGACTAGTGGAACCCTCCTTCCCCACCAAACAAACAATGAGATAAAACCTCCCATCTGCTCATGTAAATGGGAACATTTTGCTCTTGATCAACAAACACACACAAAAATCTGGAAAACCTGAGTTTTTTAAACCAGAAAATAGCCCAGTCAAAGCTGATGCAGTATGAGTCATGAGTGAGCTGCCTGTCTCCCTGAAAGTAATTTAGTGCTGTTAGGGTCTTAGGGCAGGAAACTCTTCATTGGGGGGTGACTCCAATGATCATAGAAGCCAATGGAAAGACCCCCCATTGACTTCAGTAGGTAATGGACCAGGACGAGGGTAAATTGTGCAACTTCTTTTTTCTGCAGTGGCCATGAGTACCACATCCTTGCTTTGCTTTGGCAATGTAAGATATGAGTGGGAAGATTTCTGGCTAAGCTCAGCTCAGCACAGATGTTGCCCTTCTGGTTCATCAGGTAGACATACAGCCTATGGATCACGAGGCTCCCAGTGTGAGTCTCAACCTTGCTGATGTGCAGGACACAGACACGAGTCCAAACACCAGATGGGTGGGGTGACACCATCGTTTGGTAAATGTACTCACAGCATCTGGCCCCCAGGTGCCGGACACAAGAGGCAAGCATAACCCCGGACCGGAACTGACTGGCTGCATGAATTCTACAGCTGGAGAAGAGCAAATGCACTACATCAACCAAAGCAGCAATTAGAAGGGAAATAAAAGAAAACCACATTAAAGAAACTTTAAAGAGTAACATAAGAGAAAAGCTTTTTCTCTGCTCTTGTAAGAAATAAATATTGCCACTTACAATAAAAACCAAGTTTCCCATTTACACTTTCCATGGCTCCTTTTTTGTCAAGGTACAGTAAAAATGAAACATGGGAGATTACATGCTATCTTGTTGAATGCAACTGTGGGTTTCCCACGGAGGGCTCTCTTGCCATCCCATTAATGGATTTCCCTTTTGCAGTTTTCTCTGTGGACTGCAACAGCCTGTTCTCTTGGATATTTCAGAATCTAGTCAAATGAAATAACTTCTTTGCTAGAAACAAAACACATCTATCAACTAACAAACAAACAAAACCAAGGGAGGTTTTGGTTGGAGGAAAACAAATCAAGTGCAGAAGTGACAGCTGGAATCCTGCTTTCTATGGTTTGCACAATGCTGATAAGATACTGAAATACAGGATTTGTTCTGGCTTAGAGGAAGTAAAAGGTTTTATGCTAAAAGAAGAATTAGGAAAATGGATTTGCCAGAACATGAAAAATCCTTTCTTTAAGGAGCAAATATTTACCATTTAGCCACCATGCTTCCCTGGTAAAGTGGTAGCGCTGGACGTACTAAAAACAAAACCTATTAATTTCATTCTTAGTCACGTTCAATTTCTTCAATCAATGGCAATAAAAATGAGCAGCTGAATAGTCAGAGCTCCATGGAGATGTGGGGAAGGAAAGGAAAGACTCAAGCTCTGGAGAATGAAACTAAAAAATCCTTTGTGAATGAAAACCGGGGGCATGTATTTCAAGAGGAAAATGAATTCAAATGTGGGCGGAAGGTAAATTTATCCTAGACTGTTTTCTTGGGCTAATGTCTGATTTCAGTGGCACTTTTTCTGAGGAAGATCTGAATAAGCACCTCAAAATTTGGAAACTGGATTATAAAGTCCTTGAGTGAAGACTCTGTGTGCCAGATGACAGTCCCATCCATTCCAGTGTAAATTGGAAGTAACTGCACTGAAGACATTGACTACCTATATTGCTATAAGTATGCATCATATATGTGTTGAACATTGTATGTATTTTCAATATGATGAAATGGTCAAGTTTTATAGTATGAAAAATGTATTTTAAATGTTGAAAACAGACTTTGTACATATAAAAGCTACATTTTAAATCTGTGGGGCTTGATACACCACTGTGGCACTCCAGTGTAACTCCCTTCAAATCACTGGAGTCATGCAAGAATAAAACTGGATCAACGAAGCCCAGTATTAGGTGCCATGTTTCTTCTACATTGGTGGAGAAGTATGTACTGGGGACAGTCTCCCATTTGATAGTTCTAAAAACGTGCCCAGGTAAGTGGATGGGATTCTTTTTCAGAACACCACGGTGGAAAACAAAACCATTATTTATTATTATTATTATTTGTATTATGAATCCAACCTTCTCAGTTAGAGTGTCACAATCTTCATGGAGTACCCATGCAATGTGTATGGCTGCAGCTACCATGCAGAGCACTAACTGATGCTGCTGAACATCGGTCATTTGCAGGGATGCTCTGTGGATTCTCTCTAGGTCCTAGCAGCAGCCTTGAGGAGGGTGCTTTTGAGAGACTAAGAAGAACTATTTCCCGGGCTTCATCCCAGGGAGCATCTCTTGCCTAGTGCTTTTATCTCACAAATATAATGTGCATTTTAAAAATTAAATGTTTTACTTGATAATTATTTAATAAAATAGGGATGGAGTAAGCGAATAATGGCTTGAGAAGTAACATTTAATTTCCCAGAGTGTCCGCGGAGATGCTTCATGGAAGCAAGCCATGACAATTACTTGCAAATTCAGTGTCAGACACATTTAACTAATCCAGGATCCAGGAAAACAATGTGCATTAGCGCTAGGAACACTGTAGGTAGCAACAGTCAGATAATGAACATCACAGCGGTGATTCGACAGGCAGAAATTACACAGCTACCTGCGTGAGATTTCAAATGCAAATTATTTTCCAAATTTGACCAGTGCATTATGGGTCTTTTTTTAAAGCTTTCAAACCAGTGTTTTGGGGATCACTCTTTATTTAACTCCTGACCATTGCTGGATGTTTGATGATAGGGATTAGCACATGCTGGGGTGGGTATGTTGTAACATGCCATTGAGTTGCAGAGGAAGAAGAATCATTGAGCAAAGTTCAACATTCAGCATGAGCCGGAGCAGTATGACTCATTTCTTATACTTACACTGAAAGGCCCTTGGGGCAGGGACTTTGTTTTTGGTTTGTGTTTGTACAGCAACTAGCACAATGAGGTCTTGGTCCATGATTAGGATTCCTTGGTGCCATCACAGTACAAGTAATAATACTTATATTGCACCAGCCCTGGTCAGTTAAAACTTCTAAACAGCTTTGTCTAACTAGAAATTAATATTGTTATTAATAACTGGGAAATAACTGGGCTCTCAGAGTTTTATAAATAGATAAGAACATAAGAATGGCTGTACTGGATCAGACCAATGGTCCATCAAGCCCAGTACCCTGTCTTCTGATGCTGGCTGGTGCCAGATGCTTCAGAGAAAGTGAACAGAATAGGGCAATTTACTGAGTGATTCCCCTGTTGTCCAGTCCCAGTTTCTGGCCGTCAGAGGTTTAAGGACACCCAGAGCACGGGGATGTGTCCCTGACCATCTTGGCTAATAGCTATTGATGGACCAACACTCCATGAACTTAGCTAATTCTTTTTTGAACCCAGTTCTACTTTTGGCCTTTCCAATATCCTCTGGCTCTGAGTTCCACAGGTTGAGTGTGCGCTGTGTGAAGAAGTACTTCCTTTTGTTTGTTTTAAACCTGCTGCCTATTCATAGCACTGGCTGACCCTGGTTCGTGAGTTATGTGAAGGGGTAAATAACATTTCTTTATTCATTCACTTTCTCCACACTATTCTTTATTCCATAAACCTCTATCATATCTCCCCCCAGTCTCCTCTTTTCCAAGCTGAACAGCCATACTCTTTTTAGCCTCTCCTTGCATGAAAGGTGTGCCATTTTTTTGGTTCCCCTTTTCTGTACTTTTTCAAATTCTAATATATCTTTTTTATATAGAAGCAACCAGAACTGCACGCAATATTCAAGGTGTGGGTATACCATAGATTTATATAACGGCATGATGATATTTTCTCTTATCGAGCCCTTTCCTAATGGATCCTAACATTGTTAGTTTTTTTTACCTCTGCTGTACATTGATCAGATGTACTATGCGGAGGGGGCTATCTATGATGACTCCAAGATCTCTTTTTTGAGTGGTAACAGCTAATTTAGATCCCCATTATTTTGTATATATAGCTGGGATTATGTTTTTCAGTGTGCATTACTTTGCATTTATCAACATTGAATTTCATCTGCCACTTTTTTGCCAAGTCACCCAGTTTTGTGTGATTCTTTATAACTCTTCATAGTCTGCTTTGGATTTAACTGTCTTCTCTTATTTTGTATTGTTTGCAAACTTTGCCACCTCATTGCCCTTTTTCCAGCTCATTTTTGAATACGTTGAACAGCACTGGTCCCAGTACAGATCCTTTGGGTACCCCACTATTTACCTCTCTCCACTGCAAAAACTGACCATTTATTCCTACCCTTTGCTTCCAATCTTTTAACCAGTTACTGATCCATCAAAGGACCGTCCCTCTTACTCCATGACTCCTTACTTTGCATAAAAGCATTTGGTGAGGGACCTTGTCAAAGGCTTTCTGAAAGTCCAAGTACACTATATCCACTGGATCACCCTTGTCCACATGTTTGCCGGCACCCTCAAAGAATTCAAAGATAGATAACTCTATCCAACTCTAGCCAAGAAGATCTCTTATTTCTTTAGTTTTAGTTAATCTCAACAAAACAGAGAAATACCCAGTGTTTGTAATGTACTTCAGTGGTTCTACTTTTATAGCAAAACTTGCTTTGAAAAATAAAAAATACCAAGAAAGATTAGAGCGGGAATGAAGCTCGAAAGTGAATCTTTTTTCAGCACATTTAAAGGTGAAAACTTTTTCCGAAAATTCAAGTGCAAGGTTATTGTAGAAATTGCTACTTTACTCAACACCAAGATCCAGCCATGAAAAGAGAAAGAGAGTATACACTGGCTTGTTTGTCTAGAAAATTTCTACAGAATATTAATACTCCCACAGAACTAGAAACAGAGTGTACCATATTCACTCATGCTGGGAGTCCTTGAGTATTCCTAATGAAATGACTGTGATGTCTTTACAATGTGAGAGTCAGAATGGCAGAGTCTGGTCCTTACTGATGCTCAATTAATGCGAGTACTGTATATGTGTCTCTATAGCATGGCAGTACATTCGGTAGCAGGGGAATGGAAGTCCCCAACACACAATTTTCTTTATTGGTATTTTTCTGATGCAAGGGCCAGGAGAGCAGATTGAAACGTCTCCTGTCCCTCACCTTGCCACGCAGGAAGGATTAAGTTAAATTGTTCCCCGTTCCAGAACACAAAATTCCTCCTTTGTCCCTGTGGTTTGCCTCATTTTCTTCCCCTGTGGTGCAAAGGATGCATTACAACTTTTATAATCTGTAGCCTAACTAATACCCCCTGATCCTAAGAAACTCATGACCCTAGTCTCAACCCCACCGGCACCCAAATACCAAATCTAAAATGCAATACCCGCTCTCTTCCGACAGCTATATTCCCCCTCCCGACGCTACCCCAGTCCTACATCATGAATCTCTCCCTTGCCCTATTTTTCATGGATAGAGTTTTTCATTTGCTGAGAGCTTCTATGGTATTATAGTCCATTCATCTCCACCCCTCAAAAGAGGGCAGTACAGCAGGAACCCGCAGTGGTGGGCACCTTGGAAATAGGATACATAGATTCTCTACTTCAGAAGGAAGTTGTGAGTCTTATTCAGTTAATGTTTGTGAAGTCCCTAGATGTCCTGGAGTGAAAGCAGCTAGAGAAATGCAGAGGATTATTGTTATATTCCAATGCGTGAATGAGGGAGAAGAGGGGAGGGCGGGGGAGTGAGGTCAAACAGCACGGTAGGCCTCAGAGATTCAGCTGCTTTAATCCATGGTTTTCCAGAACTGCACTGCCTCAATTGGCACTTGCAGAACTAAGACTTCATTCATTCCTCCGAGATCGTCCTTTAAAAAAAAAAAAAAAAAAAGATCTGAATAGAGCTGGAGATTTCTATAGAGCTCAGGTAATTAGTGGTGGAGGACTCTGATTATCTCTTTATACCACTCCTCGCCGTTTGACACAATTCCGCATAATAAGCCTCCTCTCGAACAATCCCTGGTCTGAGTCAGTATCTCCTCAGAGGCTGATTTATGATGTGGGGAGGAGAGCTCCAGCATTCCATCATCTGCAGACACGGGGTCCCTTTTCTTCTTCACCTCTCATTAATGCTTATCTGAGAGTGGAGGAATAATATATTGAATTAAAAGAGGAAATCCCCGTCCCTTATCGCTCCTTGCCGGTAGGAACTATGGAATGACCAAGTGCTCCTCTTCCCATTCTAATTTCCTTTTCTCTGCTTGTCTTGTTTGAATTAAAGGGAGATGAATGGTCAACAAGAAAACAAGTCCATGGAAGCTAGATTAAATATTCAGCTGCATTTGATTGTAATAAAAACCTATAAGTGAGGATGTTAAATAAAATTAAACAATTCCACCTAAACGTAGGGGGGAAATAAAAGACAAATTAAAAAAACCAGCAACAACAAAAAGACTGATCAATTAAATGATGACTATTTCATCGTGTTTACTTTTCCACATATAAATTGGTACCCAAAGAGATCATTGAGCGGAAGATGGGGGTGGGGGAGAAATAACCAACGAAGTCAGAACGCCTAGGCTGGCAATAGTGAAAGACCTTGGGGAACACAAGACTCTAATTAGTGAAGTCGGCCATGCGTTTCGTTAGCTCTCCCTTACAATGAATGGAAATGAGTGAAGGGGTTGCAGGAACACCTGGGGAAATCTGATTAGACCGTATACAAATCATTTAAGCTCAGAAGAAGGTTAGCTGATAAGGGGCTGGGTTCAGAGGGAAATGCATAATAGAACAAACAAGGATCAGGGACGACAGCTGAAGAGAGGTGGGGGGGAAAGAGGCCACAGACATTTTTGCAACAGCAGTTTTAATGGGGTGGAGGAGTCTAAGGAGGGAGCATGGGATAGAGCAGGCATCAGCAACCTACGGCATGTGGCTCACCAGAGTAAGCCCCTTGGCGGGCTGGGCCGGTTTGTTTACTTGCCACGTTCGCAGGTTTGGCCGATGGCAGCTCCCACTGGCCGCGGTTCACCGTCCCATGCGGGCTGTGGGAAGTGGCACGGGCCAGGGGATGTGCGGGTTCTAGCAGTCTTGACGCTGTCACTTTAATAAGAAGAAGCAGTCCCTTGGTTGGTCACTAGGTGGTGTATGACTGTATATTGGAGGGGAACATTAAACTGTGATGCTCTACTTTCAGGGACAACAGTAGAGGAGTTCACCCTAGTTAGAGGGGGAGCAGTGAGAGTTCCCTCACTTCCATCCCTTAATATTATGCTTACCCCATGTAGTGTCAGAGGCATCAGCTAAATACCACCACTGAGTTCTGCACAAGACAAAGGAAAGTTCACAGCATCTCCGGCCCATCCCGCTGAGATGTAGACCCAATTATTGAGGTACTAGCTAAAGAATTTCCTGGGTGGGGAGACTTCAGGGCAATGGGTCCAGCCGGGATCCTAGAAAGGTCTCCATCAGTGTGCACTGCTTACACAGCCCTGGAGTTGGCAGAGACAATCTAGGACCAAAGGGGAAAAGCCTTCAGGGGATGAAGTATAGCTGGCTGCTTTCTTATTGACCCTTCGGTATCATCTGTTCCAGTGTTTAAAGACAATACGTTTCAGGACTGAGAGACTCAGGTCAGTGAAGAGTCAGAGAATTGTAACCCCTGCCTCTCCTCACGGCCCAGGTCCCCCTCACTCACTCGCACGGTCATTCACCCCACACTCTTCATTCCAACAAAGAACTTCTGCTGTCACAAACAACTAGAACAGCATCGCTCAGGTGTAAAACCCTCGGCCTGAGAGGGAGAGAAGCAGAAAGAGAGACTGAATGAGAGGCAAAACTTGTGGCACTTGGATAAGAGGAATCTGCCTCGCTAAGGGGGTGAGCTGTACAAGCGCATAGAAAGAGACGAAACATTAGCTGCTGTTTTTCCGTTTTGAGATTTTAGGAGGAGGGCTGGGTGAGGAGGCGGCACAGGATTGTAGTGAGGCCTTGATGGTGCCCCGCTGCAGCCTGCACGAAGAGCCCTATGGTACCACCACCAACCCGCATGTTCCCTTCAGTTTGTAGCCAGACGCTTTTCAGGAAGTTTCCCTCCCCTAGTTAGTGTGTGCATGCACATGCTCGCGTTTGTGTCTTAAATACACAGAATGAGAAGCAAATTAAGCAAATTGGAAAGAATTCAAAGAAGATCAAGGAGAAATGAATTACAGGCGCTGGAGGGACTGACTCGGGAGGAAACATTAAAAGGACTAAATATGTCTAGCTTGGCGGAGAGATGACTAAGGGAATAATGATAAATGTCTATGAATATTTGAAGGGCATACACACCAAGGAGGCAGAGGGACTGTGCAGAGAGCTGTACCAGGTGGTGGAACTAGGAGCAATGGGATGGAGTCAAGAAAACAAAAACTAAGCTGAACAGCAGGAAAAAAAATTCCCCCTGCCGGTGAGATGTCTGCTCTGTCTCCAGATGGAAGAGGTAGACAACCCACCATACAGGACCTTTAGAGCAAGTTTGACCCAACACTCAGCCCCATACAGCACTGTAGGCTTTGGCCAGGGGAGGCAGGAGACTGGATTGAGCATAGATGGGTAATGGGAGCTCTACAGATGCCAGAGACAGATTAGAGAGTTTGAGACAGGAAGTGAAGGAGATTGTTGTATCCAGTTGAGACTGAACGGAGAATTTGGCTCAGGGGAGTTTAATTACCTGGATTTTGGCCAGGATAACAGGGGCAATACCCCTACTCTTGGTAGGGCCAGGTGATTCCTAATATCCAGCAGTGCTTTGAGTTACCCCTAGCATTTGAAAGGTGTTCTGGGGGGGAAGGCGCCCTCACTACCAGATTGAGGCCTCCACTATGCACAGCCCAAAGGTCAATAGCGAAGGGAGATACCACCACCGACGCAGGAAACTTAATGTGACGGAAGAGAGAATTCTGTTAATCTCCTGATAGAACATCCAACCTAAAGCACATTGGTGCTTCTTTAAGCATCATGTAAAAGTCCGAGTTATGGCATGCAGGAAAGACCCAAGGGTTCTGTCAAGTAATGGATGGATGGCATCTCCTAGCCCAGTTCCCCACCTCCCGAGAGAGGGGGGACTCATTATAGTGGACCCAATTCATCCTTGCCCTGTGGCCTCTTTGCACTAAATAAAACTGGCACAAAAGGGCCACAAGATAGGATTAAGGCCTCCTATGGGCACTTCCAACACTATAGCGTTTAACCTCAGATACAAAGCCAGCTATTGCCTTCTGCAATGCTCCCCCGGAGAACAAGCCCCTAAATAAAACGGGCTGTTAAATCCAGTTCTGAACAGCAATAACGTTTCTGAGCCAGCTTGAGCTTCCACGTGGGGCCACTGCCCAATAAACAGATTGTTAACTTCTAGTAACAAGTAATTCCTCAAAGATCCTTGGTTAATGTTCTACGCCACCTCTGATGCAGCGGGTGGGTGGCTTTTCCATTTACAAACTCGTGTGAGATAATCCACTGAGGCAAGTTTAGGAAAAGGAGTAGGGAAGAGACCTCTCCTCTGCACCCATCCTGCCAATGCACTTCTCAGACTCATCAACAGCACTCAAGGGACAGGAGAATCCTGAGGAGCTATTAAGCTCCTCCCCTTCCCACACTGGGCAACAAATAACAATGACGTACCCAGCACTGAATAGAAGCATTGGGTGAAATATGGGGAGCATTCACTACCACAGTGTTTAATTGCTCATTAGCTACCACAGACTAGCACTCAGTGGGGAGGCCTTCCAGAAAAAAAACCCAGGGACTGCTGGCGGTGGTGGTATGAATTCAATAGGTGGGGCTTTTCCCTCTGAATCAGTACAGAACCCAGTGTTCCGGGGGATACAGTACTACTAGAGCTATTGTCATAGACTAGATGTCTAGCCTTCTAGCTCAAATCCACTGTGGATAATTGGCTCTCTTTTACTACCTACATTTCACCCAATAGCTTCAGCTGGGAAAGTGATTCATCTCATACCAGCCTAATGGTGTTGCTGGAGCAGGACAGCTGCCCCATTCCCCCCCAGAGCGGGCTGCATTTCAGTTACAGGGAAGTAACAGCCTAAAGAGATGTGGGATCCTGCTGTGTAGATGTGAGATAGCATTATTCCCCCTCTCCCCATAGAAGCACTTCATGGAATTTATTACAAGTATTTAGACCTCAAACTGAAACCCTCTGGCTGCACAGGAGCAGTAAGCCTGTTTGAGGAAGCTGGGGACTGCACGATGCAGACTAGCTGGTGAGGAAGCTGGGGACTGCACGATGCAGACTAGCTGGTGAGGAAGCAATGATTTCTTAGAGACAGCAAAGACATTTGCTTTTCTAACATCATACTTTGCATACCTAATCCATTTCTGTCGTCCTGCTACTCTCCACTAAAGCTTTGACAGGTCTCAGAGCCCAGTGCTAACCCTGTTACAAGCTATTCATCTAAACTCAACTTTATTATATTATAACTACCTGGCTGCCTTTCCTGTTCCTTGCCCTTAAGAGCACTAACTCTACCTGAAGCTCCTAGCTATAAACCTGCCCCCTTTTTAGCCACTGCTTTTCCCCCTTTCACCTCTCCTTTGGGAGACCCTCCCCTCCTGGGAGCCAATCAAATTGTCACATCAATCAGACAGATTGACAGCAGCTTCAACCCATCTGCAATCAGGGCTGCAACAGCTGCCTCCTCCTCGCCCCCCAGCACTACAGCCAAAGCTACCTGGACAAACCTTTTTAAAAACCCTGCCCTGGTAACAATGCTATTAGAAGAGGATTTAAAGGCGAATTTGTGTAAGGAGCATATACCAGTGGGGGTGAGGTGCCCTTATTAGGTGGTTTTATGGCACCTTGCTCAGGAGAGCCCCAAACAAATGGAAAAGCAGGGTAGGCAGCCAGAACTCAGGTGCATGGGCAGAGCTGAGGTGGGATAGGGGTACAAAGGGAGCCTGCCGGTCAGAAGTGAGGTGCATTAGCACAGCTGGGTGTGGAGTACAAGGCGATGCTGTACATTAGGTGAGAGGTGCATTAGCAGAGCTGTGTGACGAGCCAACGTTCCCAATTCTTCCCTACAGGCTGCTACTTTGAGCCACTCTAATAGCCCAAAATAGCTGAGCACTCAGTTTAACCAGCTTTCTGGGATTCCCCTGGGGACCTTGGTAAACTTCATCAGGATTTCTAACTATTCTTTTCCCCACCAGTGCCGTGTAGTTGCCCTTTAAGCTTTCAAGCAAATTTTTCTTCTGGCCTGTGTACCTGGTCTTCCCCTCTCTCCTGCTAATTTTGTGGACTTGACCCAGCCCCCCAGATCCCAACAACCCTGAGTTTTGGGATGTTAAAAATCTGGATGCAAATTTTGCAGCTTGATCTTGCCTCTAGTACTGGTGGTGCCCAGCGTTTGCCCTGCTAGCATCAGACCCATTCTATGTCCCCACGGCAACCAGAGCTTCATGTGCAACACAGGCGGGTTCCAGAAAGACAAGGTTATGGGCCGGACTGCAATTCCCAAGGCAGAGAGGGTAGGAGGGGAGCTGGGGTGTCACGGATGCAGGACCCACTGTGGCGTTGCTGGTGGGACCACACAGCAAACTATTGCTTTTCAGTGAGGGGTGAACAGGCCTGGAGTGCAATACCCTGGGTCAAATCGCATACTTGGTTGGATTAAAAATATGGCCCAGTCAGTTCTGAGTTCAAGTCTCCCCCCAGCTGTGTAAGAATCACATGCTGGGTTAGTAACTTCTGGTTGCACTTAGGGCCATCGGACACACCAGACCCTTTAACTCCTTTTGTTCATTGGATGTGTGCAGTCTAGCTGCACATTTTATTCCTTATTATTTGTATTGTGGTTGTACCTAGGAGCTCCCAACATGTACCTGGACTCCACTATGCTAGGTGTTGTAAAAACACAGAGCAAAAAGATGGTCACTGCCCCAGTCTCCTCCTGTAGTTTATTCTCAATTTTGAAACTGAGCTACCCAACCCAAGGCACATTGAGAGAGCCCTTGAAATGAAGCAATAGCCCTGTTGGGCTTAGCTTCACCATAATCCACCACCAGGCCTTCTTGTCTCTTGCCATTCTCCTTAGGGGGCATAGCCACAGATGCCAGCGAAGGATGATGGACTGTAGTCATTCCATTTGCAAAAGTCCTTGTCACCTACTATTAGACCAGGGACTGCAGACACACAATTAGAGTATCCCTGTGGAGGAATGCATACTGCATGTGGGCTGAGTTCCTATACTGGGCTCCTCTGCCTACAGCTCTAGAGACCAGGATGTTACCAGCAGAACTAGGGTGACACCTCTCTAAGCAACCTTTGGCACCTCTTGCTTGAAACACTAGAAGATCTAAGGCTGGAGGATTCATTTCAATCTCTTTACAAACAATTCTCCCAGTTAGTCTCTGAGTTTCCGTTAGTGTGAAAAATAGAACCAGGGTGTTCCAGCCCCAGGAATAGGAGTGTTAAAATGATGTTTGGTAGAAAAATATTCTTCTCTGTGGGAAGCTCATTGCCCCACTCCAGGGGTGAGAACAGCATTATGCAGAAGGTCCCTGGTACAGCTGGAATAAGTGATCTCAATGTTCCAGTGTCCAATACACCACAAGCCCAACACGTGCGCTCTCCAGCAAATTACACTGCTTAGGAGATTTGGTATCATTAAATTGTCTTGTAAATCAGCACAGAGCAAGAGGAAAATCTCCTCTGACAGATAAAAGCCACTCTGGAAGGGGCTGGAATATCCCTAAATGCAAAACACTAATGGTGATGCTATTAACCCTCAGGTTTTTCATCTTGCGTATTTTTACTGGCCTTTCAATATAATGTTTGAGGAGTTTAAATTACAGCACCTTAGCTAACTAGCTGCTCCCATCTAGACTGATGTCTCACTCCCCCTAATGGTGAGATAGAGCCTTGGTGATAGATGGCTTTTGAGAGGCATTCCCAGCTAGGAAAGGGTGGTGGTGCGGGGGATGAATGGAAGCCATGTCTGCACATACATCAGAAATAACTAGAGACGAGGACTGGAAAAAGTACATCTTCTCAATGAGGACCGTTAACCGCCCACATTGGAGTGAGCTATAAGGACTCTGGCTAATGGAGAAGTCAACCACCACATGGTACATGGGGCTATGACACCTTTTGTGAAAAGCCTAGTATAAGAAGGGCAGTGTGGTCCAGTGGACGAGGTCCTGGGATCTCACCCTAGTTCTGCTGTTGATTTGTTGTATGAACTTGCTCAAGTCACTCAACTATTTAGGCCTCTGCTTCTTCTTTTGTGGATAACAATGCTCACCCTGCCTTTCAAAGCTTTCTGAGCTCAACAGATGAAACTCCTTAGCCATGTGTTCAGTGCAGATATCAGTGCAGTGTCAAAGAATGGATAGAAATACTCCTTATCTCATTGTTACGCTTATCCAGCACAGCAATCAGCTATGCAGTTTAACACTGGAGGAAGTACCTGAGGTCCCTTTAAGAGCCTCCATTTTGACCCAGCTGCTACTAGATTAAAATAGGCTAGAAGAGGAAACTTAACCTCAAGCCTTTGCAAAGGTTGAATTGTAGAGAGATACATAGAATGTGGTTAGGTGAAAGAGGGAATCCCATTAACCTACAGAGATCTGGATTGAGTTCACCACTGAAATGGGTTTGGATGGTCTTAGTTAGACACTATTGTATGTTTGTTCATGTCACCAAATCTCTGTGCCCAGCACTTCGGCTGTGAGTTGTGTAGCAGGGTGGAATTCTCTCCACCCGTGGGCTGGCAAGGTGGAGGACTGGGACAGCTAGTGAGAGGGTCTCTGTGCCTGCTTGTTCTTAAGGCTGGATCCCCATTCAGAGGTCACCAGGCTGCCTGGTGTGTGCCAGGCAGGTTTTGCATGCACATGGACATTAACAATTTTTGCTCGTAGCTGGAAAGGGCAGATAATTGGGAGGAGGATTGGAGAAAAGCAGGCTAGTCAAAAGGAAAAACATGAAAGGCCCATAGCCTGCAGCCCTCATTAACAACAACAAAAAGATGATGTTCTTACATTTTAATCAAAGGCAATTATTTTATGAAATGGTATTATCACTCCAGAGCACATGAGTAGGCCCTATTATGGACTCTTCTGCACTGAGATGTCACCCCAGCTTGCTAAGAGACAAAAGTGACATATTTTAGGTCTTGTTGGCTTCCTCCTGCCTGTGTAATGCAAGAAAGACATACTTAGGGCTGGTCTACACTACGGGGGGAGAGTGTCGAAGTAAGGTACGCAACTTCAGCTACAATAACGTAGCTGAAGTCGACATACCTCACTCGACTTACCTCACGGTGTGGACCCTGCAAAATCAAAGGCTGGCGCTCCCCCGTCGACTCCGCTTCCTCCTCGCGTCGGGTTGGATTACCAGAGTCGACGGGGAGCGCTTCTGGGATCGATTTATCGCGTCTAGATGAGACGCGATAAATCGATCCCCAGAAGATCGATCGCTACCCGCTGAATCGGGCGGGTAGTGTAGACTAGCCAGAGAGAAGGTGCATCTGGAGTAATGTTACCGGGGATCAGTAGGAAGACGCAGGATTTGGCCATACAGCTGCAACCCAAATCCCAATCTCTGCTGGGCCCAGGCAGTGCATCACAGTGCCTCTACGTGTCCAGCCTGCAGAAAGTTAATTTTGGCCAATCAGGCAGAGGTAGGGGGCGCCAGGTGAACAATCAGTCAGCAGTGAGGAGTAGTCATGAGCGGGGCACTGAGCTAGCACTGGGAGGTGGGATGAGTCAAGAGGGGAAGACAGCAAGCGCTTGGGATGTGTGCGTGAGGTGCAAAGAGGCCAGACGGGGAGCTGCAATGGGGGGGAGGTGCAATGAGGCCAGGTGTGGGGGAGGTGGAAGTTGCAATCAGGCAGCCACTGGAATGAAGGGAAGCGGGAAGCGCAGTATGACTGTTCATCTGTGAGGAGTGAGTGGTCCATCGTTGGCCTGTTTAAATTCATATCAGGGCCAAGGGCTGGATGTGTAGTTTGGGGCTTACTGTGGCTCCATGAAAGGTGTATTAGAGTCTGAGAAGCATTCCTGCCTCTAATTTCCTCCCTCACCTCTTTCCTTCCACTGAAGGTGCTCACACTGAGTTCTCAATCACCGTCACTGCAGTGATGCCAGACACTCACCAGCTGTCAGGAGATAGAAGGGGACGGATTGTGAATCCCTCACCCTAAGACCCAGAAGAAGGTGGATTGACTGGGAGGCCAGCCTGACGGTTCGTCTTTGTGGACCGTGTTTCTCTTTGAGGACAGGGCAGCTCCTGCAAAGCAAAGAGACGTGGAGAAAAGGGGACAGAAAAGAGGAGAAGGGAGGAACGTGGCCCAGTTGTGCCCTGTCTCAATCTGGTGTAAGTCAGGAGTAACTCCAGTGAGATGTGTGGCATGAAAGCAGCATAAAACCTGACCTAGCAAGAGCAGAATGGGGCCCCGCACGTCACACAGTAAAGAAACCCCCCTCAGGAAATGCTGTTTAATTGTTTCAATTAGCGTAAAGAGACAGAGATGGTGAAAGGAGGGAAAAGAGTTTACAAAGGCAAAGCCTCAATTAAAAAAATAAAGGAACGATATGAGAATTATTAATGAAACACATTGGCTTATTTACATAAAAGGAAGAACAAAGAGGGGATGTATTTATTTGTAGACATAAGAGGGGATTTTATATAGATTTTTCAAGGCAGTGCCACATCCAGTGACTCAGCAACATTTCCATTATGGCTTCATGTACACTCAAACGGGGTGCTGGAAGCAGGCAGGACCCAGGATTAACCTCTGCACCTCCCGTGGCCCAGGTGTGTGACACACAGTGTGAGAGAGACTCCAAGTGAAGGATACAAAAGCGTTATTCAAGCAGGAAACTTCAGGTACTGTCAGAGTCCTTCCTTTAGTGCAAACGGTACTGCCACCATTTTGGCTGACACACTTGGGACTGAACTGGGACCCTTCAGAGCTAAAAGAAATGTTACAGCTTCAGATGCCTTCTCAGGGGGCAGTTCCAGACACATATCCTCAGTGGGTTGGACAGCACTAGGAGTCCCTGAAACATGCACTAATTGGGGGGGAGAGGGTTCCCAAATAACTTTTTCTATGACCTCAGCCACCTGAGTCTGCAATTGTGAGGGGACAAATTTGTGTAGAACAGAAGAAACTTTGGGAGCAAATGGAGAGACAGCTTTCCAGACAAGGAATGCTTGAGACGTATGATCCAGGAAACAGCTACCAAAGCAGCCATATCCAATTCCTGCTATCTTAGTTCCTGTGAATTAGGACTTACACAGCTTATGGCTACCAGGCAAATTCAAGGCTCTGGTAGAAAATACTGGAGAACAGTGGTTGTGCAGTTCCATTGAGCACATTCCCAGGAGACGGGTGGGTTTGGTGTTTCAGAAGAGCACACCATGTAAATGATTGGGCTTTGGTATGAAAGTCAAGTTTGTCTACGTTAGTAACTGCATCGCTGATCAATGTGATTTTCTTTGCACACAGGACTTTCCCGGTGTGCTTCACCTCATGTTTCTTATACACAGAATCTATTTCTGCAGGACTCCCTAGAGCAGACGGTATTAGACATGGTCCCCCTAAGCTTTATTAAAGCTACAAGTTAATGATGATGCTTCTTTAGCTCAAGTTCTCAAGGTTCATGCTTTTAGCACGGAAGTTTCTGGGTTCAAACGTCACTTTTGGCCTGGTCATTTCCAGGATGGCAGACTCCATCACAAGAAGTTTTCCTGGCATTGCATGACATGTTCTCTGGTGTTCCAAACCCAGGCTCGCTTATTGCCTGGAGAGCTTACTTATGATCTCTTGATGTGGATGTCCCCAGAGTCTAGTGAATCCCTTGGCCTGAGGTGCCCGTTGTACTTTGTTTGTGCACAGAGTGGGATCATGTTCTAGTGATGTTATTGTCTTCTAGGAGGAGGGCTAGAAAATAATCTGCCAAAACGTGTCAGTCTAACAGGAATGTAGGTTTTACTCTGCCACGTCAATCTGTTGGTCCATGTATTCCTAGCATCTCACCTCCAGCAGTGAAAAGACTTGATGCTTCAGAAGAAGGCACTAGGAAACTGTGCAGGGCTGCACATGACAGTAAATTCCTTCTGGGCCCCTGGTGTTTATCTGAACAGCACCTTTGAGCCATTTATGGTTTGCCCATTTCCAGCTAATTTCAAGTCGGAGTCAGTGACCTTCAGGATATGAATAGCTCCAGAGTGTCTTTGTACTGAGGGGGGTGGGTGGGTGACACATCACCATTTATGAGCTGCAGCTATTCTCCTATTCATCACAAAGGACTTTGTCGGCCAGAATTGACGACAATTACTGAGATGTGTGCTGTGTCGCTTGTAACTGGGCCAGACAGGAGCGAGTTTCCTGGTGTGACACTGTCTCTCTCTCACTGCCTTAGATTCTCAGGGGCCTTTGACAGCCTTCCCTTGAATGGCATGGTGTTGCTAGGCAACATTTATAGTGCCCCTCAAGTGGGCTCCTGGTGACTGCCCCATGACAACTGAGACTTTGAAGACTAATGTTTGTCAGGTGGAACAAAATAACTTTCTATCTGTTCACCCCCCTTCTCCCCTCCTATTTGATGAGGTGAAAGATGAATCATTCTAAATGTCCTGGTTCAAATTCTGCTCTCAGTGACTCTGGTGTAAAGCGGGTTGAAATCAGCCTTTGGAGGGTAAGTTCCTTGCTAGATGCCTGGGATCGGATCCTCTACATCTGGAGGGTGAGTGCAGGATCTAGCTCAGGCCTGAACAACTCGTAAAGCGGCGAGGGCCATATTGCTCCAAAGAAAACCGCTGAGGGCCGAAACCCCCCGGCCCCGCGGAAACACCCTCCCCCCCACCCCCCAGCGCCGCCCGCCCTGTGGAAACAACCTCTCCTTCCCCAGCGCTGGGGTGTGGAAGCCTGTAGATGGGGAAAGAAACAGCGTGCATAGGGTGACCATATCACAGCAGTAAAATAGGACCAGCCCCTCCCCGCTCGGCCCCACCATCACACCCCTCTTCACCCCCCCAGGGGTCACTATATTACTGCACACAACAGTCAATCAATGCAGTTGTAGATAAATCTCTGCATTATGCATTTTTGTATAACTTTTATATGATTTGTATTGAACCTTGGTAATGTTATAGGGGTAGTATAATTAAGGTAAAAGAAAAATGTCTTTTTGCTAGAAGTAGAATAAGATCTTTCCCCCACTTTGTATTCAGTTGCCCTGTTGAATGAATGAGGTGTGAATGAGAAAGGCATGGAAGACCGGCACCTCCAGACAGCTGCAACCCTTGGAGAGGGGATGGGAACCAGACCAAGGACAATCAAACTTGTCAAGTGGGCTGACTAGAGAAGAGCAGACATACTGACGGCCTCGGGGGTTAGAAGCAAGCACCTTCCTTTGGGAACCCCCTTTTTGCAGCATTGGGACAACCCCCAGCCCAGAGACAAGCAGCAAAAAGGACCAATGGACACAGTCCCAGATTTTCAATCTGGGAGATTTGCCACCAGCTCACCTGCCTGCCCGCTGCTGGCCTCTTACCTTCTGCTGCTGCCCCCTCCCCCTGCCGCTGGCTCACCCTCACTCCCCAGCCTGCCACTGGCCTCTTCACCAGTCCACCCACCCACCGGCCGGCCAGCCGGCCGTTGGCTTGTCCTACCCCGCCTTCTCACCCCCCCCGCAGGCCACACAGTGAGCCCACGCGGGCCGCATGCGACCCCCGGGCCGCATGTTGTGCAGGCCTGATCTAGCTAATGTTCCTTAGTCACGTGCCTTAGAGGAAGTAACTCAAGCTGGTCGAATCATGAATAAAATTTACTGGCAAATACTTTGTTCGGCCATAGACGCGAACAAATGTGTGGAATCCATTATTCTCAAATCTGTTGCAACCAACTCTGGAAATAATGTCGCTAAAGCCCCTTGCGCTGAGCTGAGAACCCTAATAGTTAAATTCTTATTTAATTCGATCTCTTCCCCTTGTTGTTATGTTCGGCAGCGTGCTGCTGCTGCTGCAGCTCGTGTGCCAGAGATACAAGGTTACAAGGCTTAGACGGTTCAAAATGTTCTCTCCGCATCAGTAAAGCCAGGAAGTACAAAGCGGCTCTTGCAACTGAGAGCAGGCAGGCCAGCTGGCACTGTGGCTTCGGTGCACTCTCACCTCTCAGAGGCTGCTGGCTTCAAACCTGGCTCCAGCTTCCAGGGGAAAAGCAATTGGTGATCTCATCCTAGTCCCAGGAGGGATATTTGTCCACCTCCCAAAAATCACCAGTCAATTTAATATGTTTGGCAGGCTGTGCTCTGGAGAGGGACAAGACTGGAATAGCAGACAGTGATGTTACAGGTCAGGATTGAGGTCTATTGGGACATCCATGGATGTGAAGCCTGGACTGGAAACAACAGGATCCATGGTAGATGAGGACTGAGATGCATCGGCATAGCTTCATGGAGGTCCAGGAGTGGAATAGCAGAGAGCACTGTGGGTCAGGATTGAAGTACATTTGTAGAGCTCCAAATGGGGCTGGTTGAAAATTTTCAGTCAAAACGTGTTTTTTTGGACAGAAAAGCGGGAGTTTGAAAAGCGAAAGGTTTTGCAGATAGTGTCTGATTTTCTAAAACAATGTTTGATTTTTTTTATTGGCAAACCAAAAAAATCTCACATCGAATATGTTTGGCTGGAATCCAATAAATGTGGAGCTTTGAGTAGTTTTCCCCACCCACCCCCAAATTGGGTTTTTGGTTTCTCAACAAAAAGTCAAACATTTCTGCCCAACCTACCCCCATTTTCCATCCAACTTTAGTTGTCCAGGTGCTCAGCACAGCTGGTCACAGCATTCTGGGCTGCTGCTCTCTGCCAGCCAACTCGACTTCCTCCTTTTCGCACGAGTCTTTGCACCTTTTTCCATGCAGTCCATTATTCATTCATTCCCTTGTGAACGCTCACTTTTTCCGTAAAGCCTTTCGAAAATAAACAGCCAGAAAGATAATCCCTTAAAAACATTAACCAAACTGCAGCCCAATCACGTGTAACCCTCTCCCTGTGGTAGAGACCAAGCTGTGGTCGGAGCAGGAATCAGGCCTAGCAATAAAGCAGATGCAGGGAAGTGGATCCAATCCTAGGGCCACAACTGGAGTCAAGAGCCAGAGCCAAAACAAGGCAGTGATAGCCGGGCAATAGGTCAGAAACAAGTAGTCACACCCAGGTAGGGTGACTAGATGTCCCGAATTTATAGGGACAGTCCCGATTTTGGGGTCTTTTTCTCATATAGGCTCCTATTACGCGCCCCCCCCCCACTGTCCCGATTTTTCACACTTGCTGTCTGGTCACCCTACACCCAGGGTCAGAACCAGAATCTGGGTGAGGAAACTGGAGCAAGTTGAGGTAGCAAGGACTGAGCAGGAACAAGGTTGAGGAACAAGGCACAAACAGGACTAGGAGCAGGGCTGGAGCCGGAGAAGAGCAGCAGGAACAGAGGAGCTCACAGCTGCACGCAGGAGCAGCTAGAAAGATGGTGCTTCTGGGCTAAAAGCCGGCCAGCTGCCCTTCCTGACTAATCAGGTGATGCAGGCAATCAGGTAGCCTGCTGCAGGCCAGCTGCCCTTGTTGGGTTGCCAAGAGACTGGCTCTGCTGCATGCCCCAATCCCTGACCCTGAGCACTGGGTGAGTATGCTCAGTGCTGTACAGAATGTGGAGGAGACACGGGCCCTGTCCGATGAAGCTTTTGCTCTAAGCCAGCCAGCACAGTAGAGATCCACAAAGTACTGCACGCCTAGAGAGTGGTGACTGCTTGCATCCGAAGAAGTGGGTATTGACCCACGAAAGCTTATGCTTCAATACCTCTGTTAGTCTATAAGGTGCCACAGGACCCTTTGTCGCTTCTGCAGATCCAGACTAACACGGCTACCCCTCTGATACTAGAGAGTTGCTTTATCACACCATGCTGTTGGGGTTTTTTCTGAAATGCTTTAAATAAATAAAAAACCATGGTGCTGGGTGGAAGCTTCACGGCTGACGTGTGTTACGAAGTGGAATCTGAAGGAAGAGTTGGTGGATACATAGCACAGGATGAGCCTGAGGGAGTTCCAGGGTAGCATGGAATGAAGCACAGTGATGAAAGTAAGAGGATGCAAAAGGAGAGGCAAGGTGTAAGTTGGGGGTCAAGGGGAGAACAGGTGGAGATGGGGGTGGAGCAAGGTACGCAGAGAGCCTCGTAGGGGAGGATGAAGTGCTTAAACTTGGAGTCAAAGGGGAGAGAGAGTCAACAGGGGAATCTGAATTAGGTAATCGTGATCAGAGCAAAGAGCCTAATATTTGTCTAAGCTTCACTGGTGGTAGATGCACATTGCACGCTCCTTGGGGCAAGGACTGCATTTTACTCTTTGTAGGTACAGTGATGAGCACATTGTCAGCCCACGTAATAGGTAATAATCAATATCCCTTGCCCATATCCTCCATGGATCTCAAATCACTTTATAAACATTAATGATTTAAGCCCCACAATGACTCCCCCCATGAGGTAGGTAATATTATCTCCATTTTACAGATGGGGGAATAGAGACACAGAGAGGGTAAGTGACTTGTCCAAGGCCACATGGAAAATCTGTGGCAAAGTAAGGAATGGAACCTAGGCATCCTGAGTTGCAGTCCTGTAGTTAAAAATTACTTCTTCAGATGCATCTGAAGAAGTGATTTTTTACCCACGAAAGCTTATGCCCAAATAAATATATTAGTCTTTAAGGTGCCACCGGACTCCTCGTTGTTTTTGTGGAGACAGACTAATACGGCTCCCCCTCTGATACTCGAGTCCTGTAGCTGACTCACTAGACCACACATGGATAATCCTGCAACCAAGTGTTTTGTTAGGGTATATACAGGATCGGAGTGGTGACAGTTCTGGCAGCCAATGAATGCACTATGGGCCTGACCTCAGTGCCCAGAGCTCAGTTAGCCAATGGGAGCAATAGTTTACTCTGACAAATCACTGGCACCTGGAATTAGTGGTTGGGCATAAGCAGCTAATGAAGTTCATGGTGCCAACGTATTGACACAGATGTCATACCAGAGATAACTTCTTTCTTTCTTTCTTTCTTTCTTTCTTTCTTTCTTTCTTTCTTTCTTTCTTTCTTTCTTTCTTTCTTTCTTTCTTTCTTTCTTTCTTTCTTTCTTTCTTTCTTTCTATAAAATAGGAAAACAAAGCAAAGTCCTGTAGCCCCAAACTACTGCATCAACAATAATATGTTGCGGATCTTCCAGAACTCGGCTCAGAATGTGAGTCCCTAGAAGGGAAAACGAAGCTCTGAGATGATACAGGTTTAATCATCACAAAGCATTCACACAATACAACACTGAACACACAATGCAGCGTGGCCACCGACGTGACTGCCTTTTATGTGGGAGGGAGGACAGTGGCAGATTCATTCTACAACAATGTGGGTTGTTTCTTGCTAGTGTTAATCCTGACACATGTCTAGGGGACAAAGAGGCTGTGCAAACAGCAGTTCTCCGGTTCCCTTCTCTGCTGCTCTCCTTCTTCCCGCTCCAAATCTGCCCCTCGCCTCCCAGTACTCTCCCTTCTCTTCAGTTGCCTCACTGTCCCCTCCTTTTACCCAATCTTCCCCCTTCCTCCTCTATTCCAATGCCTTCTCCCCCCCCCGCATTACCCTTCCTTTAACTCCTCACATCCCTCCCTTCTTCATTTCCCCCTCTATTATTCATGCAGTATTTCTAACACTCCAAACCTTGCATCTCCTCTCCTGCTGTAGACCTTGTCTAGCCATCTGCGTCTCAGCTCTGTTGGGAACCTGTTTGTCTGGAAGATCACCGCCAAAGCCAGGCGTTTGAACATCGGGGGTCTGATTCTGCTCTCACTCAAAGCAGCTTTATACGTCCATTAGCTTGAATGGCTCAGGATTGGGCCTCAGGAGAGGCCTAGCTGATAGATACCAGCCTGGGAGGGAGATTTTAAAAATGACCCTTTGCTGTTTAAAACAAACCAGACCCTCACGGTCACTGAACACCGTCAATATGTGCTGTTAAACTGGCAACTGGCTCATAGCTATTTAAAAGCAACAGCCATGCTACTTCACAAACACCAGTATTTTACCCCTTTCTCGTGCCTTTCATCCAAGGATTTCAAAGCATTTGAGGCACGCTTGCAACACAAAATGATTTTCACCCCTGTGCAGTGCTATTATCCCCATTTTACAGATGAGGAAGTGAGGCACAGAGAGCGTCAGTGAGTTGCCCAAGGGAGTAGGACCTGCACCTCCCAAGTCCCAAGCTAGCACCCTAACCACAGGCCGGCCGTCCTCTCTCTGCATCAGATCGGGGAAGGGCCTTGCTCAAGGACAGAGAGAACAGGAAATAGATCTCTGTCTGTGTCCTGTGCCAGCAATGGGAAGGCAGTGGGGGCCAGGAACTGCTGTCTTCTCCCTCTTGCTGCTCTGCTCCTTGCTCGCTTGCTTCATAAATAACACACTGCCATTTTTTTCTTATTATAATTGTTATTTTCCAGAGTGCTTTAAAAGCAGGGGACAAAGCAGCCCGACAGCCCAATAACAAACTGCAGATAAAACTAATTAGATTTCGTTTCCTCCTTTAGCTTGCTGACTTGATTCTTTTTATTTTTATTGTTTAATTATTTATTTTTAGCCCTGACTTCAGAGGTGCTTTTTATTTTATTTTAATTTCCCAGGCTCTGGCAGGGTGTCAACAGGATCATTGCAGAAGTGCAAAATTCATTGTGGAGACAGGGGAGGCTGAGGAAACAGAGGGCCCAGTGTGAGCGCTTCTCAATGCTGCATCTTCTGACTGCTTCATGTCGGGGCCGGGGGGAGCCGTTGAAAGTGGCTGCGAGACAAAGAAAGTCAGTAGAAGATGTTAATACACTCTTGGCAGGGGCACAAAAGAGCCTATTAATGGGGCTATCTGCTCGCCTCCAGTTCTCCCTCTCTTCTGGCTGGTATGGAAATATTTGGCATGCATCTCTCTCTGACAGCTTTGCTGACTCTTGAGGAATGAAAACCTCGGGGGGCTGGGAGACTTTCCCCTCCTCCCTTTCTTTACTGGTTGCTTTAAAATTCTTGGGATTAGCCAGCCATGGTGAGACAAGGCCCTTCCGACGGCGCTCCCTGGGCTAAAGTGAGGTGACGCGACCCAGCGCTGCGGACAACAGTCCCATTCACTGGAGAAACACCGCAGCAGAATCACAAGTGCGCGGGAATAAACAAGGCTGGAGTTAATCTAAAGTTGTTTTACACTCTGTTTTATTAAAGTGAATGCATTTCCGTTCCTCTGTGTGGAGCCTAGTACCGCTTAATTACCATGACTCAGGGAGAATGTTAATAACGGGGAGTGCGCCGGCTGAGCTGCAACGGAGGCCCTCTCCTGACCTCTAGAGGCTGGCTGAGGGAAGGAGTGACAGCTTCCTGTGAAAGCCAAAAGCTGGAGCTGTGCACGAGGGGGGAAAGAAGCAGAAAAGGGGCAGTGTTTTTTTGTGGGAGGCTTTCAGGAGCCATTCCCTGCGGATTAGTCACTGGACCGACTTGCCATGGCTTCTGACATCACTTCCTGCCAACAAAATGCCCACACACTCTTCTTGTGCTGTCTTCTCATCTCGTTTCCTGCTCGTCATCTGCTACCGACGTCTAACCCCGTGCGGACAATTCCTCATTCACTTGGCCAGCGGGAAGGAGTTGGAAAGAAGCTTCGGCCCAGCTTTCGGTTTTGTGCCCACAACGTTCCAGGTGCAACGGATATACTTGAAGCAGCTCGCTGTCAGCCTTGCTGGTGCACTCCGATAGTCAGACATTTAAGTGACCTCAAATACACTGGCAAAACTGCCTCCCCTAATATGGGCCTCTGCATAATGCTGAGCACAGAATGAGGCTGCTTTAAGGGTGCTGGAACAATTTTTCTAGTGGGGGTGCTGAGAGCCATTGAACTAAACTGTAAACCCTGTATATAATAGAAACCACTTCAAGGTAGGGGGTACTGCAGCACCCCCCGCACCCCTAGTTCCAGCACCTATGGGCTGTTTCTAGCTATCTGGCCCTATACCGGTGTATGGGGTCATATTCTGCTCCATTTTGCCTCTGGGCAAGTCCACTGAAGTCAATGGCATTGGTATAGAATGCATGAGTGTAACTGAGGGCAGAATTTTGCCCACAGAGATGAATTCATCCTTGGTGTAACTCAGCTGACTTTGATAGAGTTGTTTCGGGAATGAATCTGGTCCATAGTGTTTACTTCATGAAATTAACAGTGTCAGATTGTCAAGAATGCTGAAAATGTTGTGATGCAGAAGGATTTCTCCCTTACATTGGAAACCCACACAACTGACAAGTCCTGATGCCTCGGTACATCGCAATGTGCAGCGGTACATATTCTGCGCTGCAGAAAGAGTGTGTGTATGTGGTGTGGTGTGTGTCTGTGATGAAGTATATGCTGATAGCGTGTGTGTGTGTGTGTGTGCTGGGGGGAGGGGTGTTGTGTTGGGGGGCTATACTGTGGCATGTTTGCATTGTATTGTGGAGTTGTGTTGTAGCTTTTCCTAAAGTCCTGTAGCCTGGGTTGTACTGTGTGTTTGTATGGCAGTGCGTGCGTGGCACACTGTGCGTGCTATAAAGTGCTATAAAGTGCATGCTTTGTCATGCATATGAACATTGGATTTTGAGGTTAACTATACTCATATCTTTCTTATTAATAAGCTTTGAAGCAATGTTATACATCCTATTATAATGTGAACACGTGTTTTACTTCCTTTGTGTCCATTCTTGTGAGCCATCCTTTTATCAAAAATCAGTATTATGTGCAACAAGCCGCATGCTGAAGCAAGCAGAACAGGACATCTGTACAGTGATAGCAGACATCATACCTAATGAATTAGCTCTGTCTAAGAAGCTCCTCTTCTGAGGACTCAGGCAGCCTGTCTTTTGAGCTGCATTAGAGGGAGAGATTGAGACTTGCAGACCTGTTGTGTGCTGGCTGTAACTTTAGAAACCTGGATACTGGAGCCTCAGCAGGATGGGAAGGAGCTGTGTTTCTGACTTCAATCCAAACAGTAAGCTCCCACTGAGCAGGTCCAGGTCCAGGTCACATGGCAGAAAGTCATTCAGCAACATACTGTAAAATAGCCTCAGCACACACAGGGAAGTTTATTTGCAGGCAACATATTGAATATGGTTCCAGGTGGTGCTTTTAGCCATCCAAAAAAAAAAAAAAAATCACTGTCAACACAGGATGCATTGGCAGTTACTCCGCTACATACCATGCGACCATTTGGAACTTCACAGAGATAGCAGGGATAGGACTCAGAGCCTCTTGGCCCAGCACAGGCTTGTGCCATTTGAATTTAAGGAGAATCTCCACCAGCAGTGTAGAGCCTGTGACACACATTTGAGCCACTGGAGGGAGCAATGCAGATGAACACCAGTCAGTTCGTCACAGTGCTTAGCTACCTCCCAAAGGGCGTTGTGAGGCTTAATTCATGAAGGGCTGTTAAAGCTTGGAAATCTTTGAATGAAAGATGCTGGAGAAGTGCCATATATTACTCTTATCCTTGGATGGTTTTATAGTGGTTAATTTTCCTGCATTACGTTTTTATAAAGGGGGAAGATTCCATTAGCAAAGTCTGAGACTCTTCAGCATCTATTTGGCTGTCACTGACTGAAGCTGCCTGACAGAGAGTTATAATAAATAAATAAATAATAATTAATTAATAATAAATCCCACCTTGTATCCCGTACCTTACACTTTGCAGAGTTTACTGTGCTGCCTGTGACCTGAGAAACATTAAACAGAACAGGAGCTGCGCATCCGTTGCCTGTGGTACTCTTGTACTGTTACCGATTTTTCCTTTTTTTATTATTACTTTATTATATATTAAATGTTTCCGTGACACGGGAAGAAATGGCAACCCTTGTCTCTGCAAAGCCCGGGGCACAGAGGTGAACAGTGAATTCTAAGGCGTAACGAAGAGTTAGGATTTCCGAGTCAGGGCCACGTCGTGCTTTTTCCTAATTTCTACTATAATAAATGAGGAATCGCCACAAAATAAGCCTCTGCCTTTGCTGGCAATACTAGGAGAAATGAGCTATTTCCTGTTCTTGGGACTGAAAGAGACCATTTTGACCCAGAGATGGAACTCAGCAACGTACAAGGTCTGACTCCAGCCCATCTATCTGTGGTCCTATTATCATTTCCTCGCCAATTAGCCATCAGGCAGAATCCCTTGGCCTTCTTGAGGACTCCAAATTAATTAGGCGGCTGCATAAGGTCTACAAAGACACACAGAGTGAGTACAACTGATCACAATTTTTAGAACAATTTTTCTTGCCAGAATTCATTTTTAATAGAATTTTTTGTTTGTTTTTCATGAAATGGTTACAGATGTTTTCTGTTTCCTGATGACCATTTATTTTTTGGTATCAATAGCCATCTCTGTGACAGTTTTGATTAAAAAACCTGAATAAAAAAAATCAAGTTTTTTTAAAAAAATGGGTCAGGTTTGAACCTTTCAACATGAAAACTATTCCCTTTTTCCCCCCCAGGAAACCAGCTTTTCATTTTCTGATTTGCTCTAACAGTGAGTCGGACCGTAATCTCCCTGGGACATGGACCGTCTTTGTGTGGTGTGTTTGTACAGCACCTAACACGATGCAGTCCTGGTCAATGACCAGGGGTCCTCGGCATTACCGTAAGACAAACAATCATGACTATTTTTAAATCTAGTTAATTTGTTTTGCGTTAATCACTCGCATTAACTGTGATTAATTGACAGCCCTATAAATAATAATAGACAACGGCCACTGGAATGGCGACCTGGCTAAGGCATCTGTCAAGTGTTGCTGCCGTTGATGTGTACCATACCGTTCCTCTTGATAAAATGCTAGGGATCCTTGCCAGGCTGAAGAGGAGAGACATTTGCCTCCTTCTGGAAGGTTCCATTATAGTGTTCCACCAGGGGAGTCCTCCCCCTAAGAAAAGTCCTGAATACTAACTGTAGTCCCCCTATGTGATCAGCAGTACCTGTAGTCTCTCAGCGCATGCTGCTGGAAAGACATCTTACAGAAAAAGGGTGTCACCTCCTCTGTACGCAGTGGGGCAAAGTCTGCACGCAGGTCCATTGGTGTAAATCTTGCAGTGATTTGATTGGCTTCACTGATCCATTTATTCCAGTGTGCCTGAGAGCAGCATTTGGCCTAGTGTGCCAGAAACACATGTGCACATGGTGTTTCCATAAGCATGGACGATCCTCAGCATGCACACTTGAGAAAATACAGTAAAAGAACCTCAGGAAATGCTCTGATTGGGAACCCTCCAGGCATGCTGCAAAGCTCATCTTCTTTCCTGAGTGCATGGGGAGGAAGTGGATCAATAGAATGGTATATAATGAAGCAGTTATTGGGCCACTGTGCATATTTCACCTGGTGTATATGGGCATTGCGCCACTGAAGTCAATGGAGAAACACTCATTTACACCAGATGAGAATCTGCTCCATTCTAATTATTGGTTGGATTCGTTAGTACTGTAGGTGGTGGTGGTGGGTTCTCCAGGTACGTTGTGATATGGCTAGTTGTTAAGCTCACAGGGCCTGATCCAAAGCCCATTAACGTCAATGGTAATCTTTGGATCAGGCCCCTAGAATACAGATACATGCAGCAAAACCTCAGAGCAATACAATGAAACAAATACCTCAACTCTGGCCAAAAATCTTCAGAAAAAGATCTTCTGAGATTTTCTAAGTCACGACAATAAGGGAAGGAATTGGTGTGAAGGACACTTCTCCCATACATTAGGCACTCAAAAGACCAACCGTCATGACAATCTGCATGAAGCCACAGACAACTACATTAGAGAAAGTGATTGCACTGGTGACGATGTATAAGAATGCCCTAAGTCTTCACATTGCACCATATGGACAAGTGAGTACTCACCCCTCCCTGTATTCACAGGGTAGGGAACCTCTCTCTCTATATATATATCTTCCATAAACATAAAGTCAGTTTTCCATGCAAAACTGGGGCAACACATCTGGGAACAAAGCTGAAGCCGGCAAACAGGAAAAGAGGAGCAGTGACCCATTTGCTTATTGCTCAGTAAGTCAAAGCTCTGTTCACGCAGGGCTGCTTTCAAACCCAGCAAACACACCGAGTGACGTTGATGGTAGTGGGAGAGCTTTGCTATTGGTTGTTTGGTGGCTGGAAATGTAAAACCCTCCAAGAACGCTGGAGCTGCATGTCTGTCCCTCACTGGCCCCCTCCTCTTCCACCTCTCCTTCTGCCCTCAGGGAGATCTCCCGGATCTCTTGGTCTAGCTCAGAGAAGTCTCCTTCCTGGTCAGAGCAGCTGTCAGTATTGTAATCGACATCTTCCCCACAAGGAGGTTCATCATCAGTCTCCAGGCTGTTGGTGCTGCTGCTCCTGCCAAGGAATCATAAAAGAGACAGAATGTCAACAAAGTGAAGCGGTATTGTCTAGCGCAGTGGTTCTCAACTGTGGTTCACCGCTTCTTGAGGGAAACCCCCTGGCAGGCCGGGCCGGTTTGTTTACCTGCCACATCCGCAGGTTCGGCCGGTCACGGCTCCCACTGGCCGCGGTTCACCGCTCCAGGCCAATGGGGGCTGCAGGACGTGGCGCGGGCCAAGGGATGTGCTGTGTGCCGCATCCCGCAGCCATTAGCCTGGAACGGCCAGTGGGAGCCGCGACCGGCCGAACCTGTGGACGCGGCAGGTCAACAAACCAGCCTGGCGCGCCGGGAGCTTTCCCTGAAGAAGTGGTGGACCACAGTTGAGAACCACTGGTCTAGCGGTTAGAGCATGGGGCTAGGAGTCAGGACTCCTGCATTCTATTCCTGGCTTTGCCAGTGTGGCATCAGGCAAGTCACATCACTTCTTTGTTCTGTTCTCCCACCTGTAAAATGAAGAGAACGATATTTACGTCCCTCCTGGGTCAGACCCATTATTGTTGTTGTTGTTTATATAGCACCATAGGCATGTCGGGCGCTTTACAGACAGACAACAGAGTGCCTGTCTCGAGGAGCTTACAAGGTTAAGTACATTATGGGAAGGCACAGGCGAAGACACAGTATCCAGTTACAAAGAAGTTGTTGGTTTAACTATCATCCCCATGCTGTTTGTTCCATATTTCGTGTGAAACCTAATTAATCCTTGTGGGTTAAAGTGCTGTGACATCTTTGTATGGTGCTCTCTGTAAAGGCAGAGTGTTATGTGGAAGAGGAGGAGTAAGCAGCAAGTAGAGGCTCCAGGGACATTGACCACAGCTATGTCAAGAAAGCAGCACCTGAAGCTCTGTCATTTCAAAAGGAAGAGATCTTTTTTCGCAACAAGTCTCTGTGAGGCAGGGCGAAATTCAGAGGTGAGTCTAAGGGAACCCACAATCAATCTAAACTGGTGTCACTTACATCTTCTTCTGGCTCTCTGAAAGTATGTGTCACACCAACCGAGGCTCCCTCAAGATCCCAATAGGCTTACTTAGCAATTTGCATTCAAGAATGGTCACAACTGTTCTGTGCGTACACTTGAATTCACAAAGCTCATTTCAATATGTTCTGTATTAAAAATATCTGAATGAAATATTTCTGAATGAATTGTAACCAGTAGACAGATGGCTCGGGGAATAGGAAGCCTTTCCCATTTAATCCAATCCGGCCTTAGTTCTGGAAAGGGGGCCGGATGGCTTGTGGGGGCTAGAAAACAGGATACAGTCCTTCATCTCTAGGTCAGCAGTTTCAATCCAGCCCAGGTCAGGAGACTGGGTGAATCAGGGGAACTGGGACACAGTCATTTACTTCTAGGTCATTCGATCTGACTCAGGGTAGGAGAGTGGATTGCTTTGGGGGATTGGGAAAGGAATAACAATCTTCCACACTAGGTCAGTGCTTCTAATCTGTCCCAGGTTGGGAGCAATGAATGGCTTGGCAGCTGGACAATACATAGCTTTAATGTGTGCTCTGCTCATTTGCATGTCAGTTACCACAATACTTTCCCAGCTCTCAGCCGTCTCATATCAGTTCTGGCATCTGAGGTTTTAGAACTTGCTGAAAGTTTAGAGCATTGCTGTTGGGTGTATGGATCTCTTTTCTCACTGCTCTGCACTCCAGAAAAATGTCAGATTTTCCTCACTTTGAGCCTCCAAATCTTAATTGTGTATGGGCTGCTTTGCAAACAGAAACAAAACACTATCTAGCAGTGCCCACTCCTTCCCCTGCTGATCTTCGGCTTCGCTCACTTCAGGGTTGTACTGTATAGGGATTCTCCACATGCTTAATAGGTCGGTGTAGCTTAAAAATAAATACATGAAAAACTATGCACTTCTATAGTTTCTGGCTTCCCTTCAACCTTCTCTGAAATCTGGGTCAGAAGGAGCTCAAAAGTGAAAGTGTGCACGTGACATGGAAAAACACCCACAACAATTTTTGTAGCACACGACTTAAAAACCATCTCAGCTTTCTGGGCAGAGGACGGCCAGAGGACTTTGATATTTTTTTTTGTAAGTACCCAGTCTACCATGACAGTATTAAAAAAAGAGTAAAACTCAGGGGAAATCAGACCCTTTCATTTTTAAACTATGCTGCTGCTTCTTTGTGATTGTCAAAATAAAGAAATAAAGAAATTTTTAAAAAGAAAAGAAAAAGAAAAGAAAAAAAGACTCAACATATTATTTATCAAGTTTCAATAAACTTCTTGGATACACTGGAATTCAGTCACCTATGATATAGTGATGGGACTTAGCTGCCCCCACGCTGACTCAACCACTTGTGTTCTAGAGAAGAGACTCAGACTCACCTGTAGTACCAGTATATCCAAGAACAACTTCTTCCTCACCAATTCTGCGACCTATTTCTCCATAACCTTATTTTTTGTATGCATTTTTTTCAGTTGATAAAAGCCCCCATCAATATAGGCTATGGGAACTGTACAAACTATCTGTACACAACGTGCAGAGCAATACTAACAGTGAAGATCATTGCCCCAATGCGAAACCCCATACCTTGCCATAATCACCCCCCAAACAGACAAAAGCCTGAGGAAAGAGACTGGCCATACAACCAGGGCCGGCTTCAGGCACCAGCTTTCCAAGCTGGTGCTTGGGGTGGCATCGAGCTTGGGGCGACAGTCCATGTCCCGCAGCGGCAATTCGGCGGCAACTCCGCCGCTCTCCCCACCGCGGCAGCAATTCGGTGGCGGCTGCTTGAGGCAGCCAAATTGGTAGAGCCGCCCCTGCATACAGCATGTTCTCATGGTCTACAGACCCAGGCTTGGGTGAACGAAAATGAAAGCAAGATCCGCAGTTGATGACCTACCACTGAAAATGCCTTGACAACAGCACTAGTTGTTCACATCTGGGGACTTATCAATGGCAGCAGCAAGACAGGCCTGTTCCAAAGTTCATTTAAGTCAATGGAAAGGCTCTCATAGACTGCCGCATGCTTTATCAGGCCCTTTATAAGTAGCCAGGCAGTCTATCACATCAAACCAATGCACCCAAGGCCTTAGAGAAGCATGTCAATGATTTGATTTGCAACCAGGAACAAATGTGAAGTGCAGCTTTGGGATAATTGGTATAATATGCTCCTTGCAGCCCAAGCAACAGAGTGGGCACACTTCTGAATTCTGCACCAGCTGCTGCTTCTGAGTGGTGTTCCCTGGTGTTATCTGTAGGTCCTTTCCAGTCAGTCAGGTACGTGAAGGTTCCGCCAGTTGCACAGATCAGCTGAGAATGAGTGCATAAGGGCACGGCGACTTGTTAGAAAGGAAATGGAGCTTGGAGACACTGGACCAAATTCTCAATCCATTACATGAGTACTGATTTGGAGTATTTTTTCTCAGATTAGTGCAGTTGCTTCAGGTTGGTAACCAGATAGCAGTGCCTGTGGGTAGAAGCAGGTTCTCGGTACTTCAGAATGTACATCTTCCTGCTAATATTTCCTGGGAATTTTAGTGCAGGTGAAAGGAGACAGACTGACATTTTCCCCTCTCTAGCCACAGAGTAACTATCGCAAAGACTGCAGCAGTGAAAGCTTCCCTATACTTCCACCACTGATGTGTTCCGACCTAGACTTGGATAGTCCATCTCTGAGGGTCTGAGAAGTGTTCTGTCTCCGTGGGTCATTCAGTCCTTGGCTTCTTTGCTGGCCAACAAACAACTAGCACTACCTATGGTAATAGCTATGGTGATTTGTGCACATGTTCACAAGGAAATGGACTGTTACCACCAGCTCAATTCACATACAGAGCTAACAAATAGCAGTTAGATGGTAACAATGTCTTATCACTACCAACACAAGCGATAATCACACCTGTGACTTAGGAGCTAAAAGGCTCTTTGTTGCATTATCAATGTCCCCAAACCAGCTAATTCCCCTCACATCTCTCTGGTATGCAGAATTCTCCATCCAAATAATTCGCCATCTACGGTAGATGTCTTAGACCATACAACAAAACAATACAAAAGGGTCGGTTGAAACAAGCAGAATAGAGGTTCTTCGAAAAGATGGCAACATGGAGCCTGCTGGGGAGCAGATTACAATCCCACTAATGAAGGAGCCAAAATCATTAGGAGATGCCTGCTCTCCACATCACACAGCCCTGCTCCCTCAGGAGAGAATGCAAATTGTGAGACATGATAATGAACAACCTTGGCGGCATGTATATTAGTGCACAGAGCATTGGGGTTTTTTCCTATCCCAATTTTTTTTTAAGGGCTGGAAAAAGCAAGAGATGAGAGACAGATTCACCAAAGAATAATGATATTATCTTACGGAAGATAAACAGAAGGGAAAGCCAATGACATTATATTAGGGAACTCGAAGGCAAATATAGTTTATGAATAGCACTGAATGCTGACATGGTACAGAGGAAGGAAGGGGGTGATATAGTTACAGCGGGTGAGCCCCCAGCTATTACAATGAAAACATATGCACGTGTTAGCTGCCCTACTAATTTAAAACCTATAGCCCCGTCACCTCATCTATTGCAGCCTACAGGAGCCTCAACAGCAATTTGCAACTTTATGATGTGATAAATAGAATTTCTTTGTTTTGATTTTTAATTTGCATATTTATTGAGATATGACTTGATCTTAATTAGCTCTGCTTTTGTGTGCGTGTGTATTTGTTTATTTTCAGTGAAAAGGGAGCTTTGTGTTGAGTGAAAGAATTCTGCATGTTCAATGATTTAACAAGAAGAGGAGGGGAGGGAAAGGCCATCGCTTCCCTTCAAGTCAACATTCTCTGGCTTTTCGATTTTACTCTGGGTTGTTTCTTTCAGTTGCCTCCCACCCTTCATTTTAAGCTGCCGTCCTCATTACATTGCAGCTGGGCACCAAACCTCAGAAGTCGGTTGTCCTGCCAGATTCCACAAAATATGACTTGTCGTTCTTGTTGATAAAATACAGCCACACATTGTACAAGGATGTGACAGCTGATATATGCTCTGCAAACAATTACTCTTTACCTGCATGTATACATGCAGGCAGAGGGGGAAAAGAGAGCTCCCCAGTGCATTTCTAGGGATGTTGCAGTCACATTTTACTTTTCTGGCAGGTCACCCAGTCATCCATATTTTAACTGACTGGATCCAAAGCAAAACATGTTTTATTGTCTACTGCTGGAAAGAACTGGCTCCTTGCAGATGTCCCTTTTGCTCATTTGGTGATTTTCATTTAGGGTTGCTACCTGACCTTGATTTTGACAGGACTTTCAGGGGAATTACTCTAGTGAGTCAAAAGTAGCCTTGTTTTTCCCCAGGTGGGCACCTTTGGCCTGACTGGTGAAGTAAACAGAAGTTTTTCTACTGACTTTAAAGAAGCAGGAGTTGGACCATGATGGTTAACCACCATGACCAAGAAGGGAGACTAGGAATAGGAGTAGGGTCCATTACCGATGATGATTACATTAATGGTTCCCTGTGGGGAAGTGCCAACAAACAAATACATCTTTGCACGCCTCAAGATGCATGCAATAGCCTCCCCGTGATCATACTGCCTTTGCCCTCATCCTCCCCATTCCCCCAAGCCTTCCCTCTATTGTCGTTTGTTCCAGTCCTGATCTATACTGCAAGCTCCTCATGGCAGGGACAATGCCATTATCTGCTCTGTAAGGAGCCAGGCACATTCATGACACAATATATGTCATATATACATTTATCCTAAATCTAATATAATTATTCTTCAGACTTGAATGTGGCCATCCAAGGGCAGACTTCGGCTCTTAACATTTTCATGAAGTTTATGATAGGGTGTAAGTGGACACACATGCATCCAACAGGACATACACTCCTGGAAGAAATACAATGCCAGAATTAGACCTTGACAGTTACTGAATCACTTTAGAACTACAGAGTTACTACCCTTTGGGTCTTGACTAACAGTCTCTTATCTTCAGCCTCAGCAATGGAGTTCATTTTTAAGAGCACCCCATTCCTTCCCTTTAATTTCCCTGGTTCCCCACAGATCTGGGTCAGGCTGATCCATCCATATGTCCAAGGAGGACTATTTAAATCCTCACATCGTTGAATGAGAGCATCAGCTGGACAGCGATACAAGCTGTCTCCAGCATAGAGACCCATTTCATTAGCCTGTTTTGTTGCCATGGAGTAGATGACAATGATAGAACTCTGCCGGTTCCATTGGATCTCTATTCCAGTGGGACACTTTTCCAGGACTTTTTACATCTTATAACACCTACTTAAAATGCTGAGCTGAGCCCTGGGCAAGCCAGGTGCCCTGGCTTTCCACCCACTGCGGCCCATCCTTTGATAAGCACACTGTGGCCTGGGAACATAATTCAGAGCTGCCTCAGGATTCAATTTGTTGTGGCTGAGCAATGCATGGGCTCTTTTGGAGCACAGATTTTCTGCTGCATAAAGCCAAAGGAAAGGTGTAATTCATCGTTAGGACTTGTACTAATTAGTTTTTCAGGAGTTCCCAAGGTAATTGCAGCCTGTAATGTTTGTAATTGATTTGGCAAGATTAAAAATGGATGCTTGGTGCACCGGTTAGATCAGTGTGGAGCATGTGAGGCTTCATCGTTTGGAGGGGAGGAGAGGCTGTTCAGGCTGGGGAGACTATCAATACAGGGACAGCATGCAGACTCCTGGCCAACACTGTCCCCTAATGTTAATTAAGGCTTGGGAAGCATTTTATTATTACCTGTAAACACTTGTGATAGTCTTCTAAAAATGGGCTGTTTCCATCCTTCTGATGAGTGGGTACTTAGCCGGTCACTGTCATTGGCGCAGCAGGAAAGTAGAGTCTGCAAATCTCATTACATCCCTATTGGGATGTTCAATAGCCTTGAAAGTCAAAATGGTGATGAGAATGAAGATGAATTGGGATGAAAATTCAAACTGGGAATGAGAGAGACAGGCCAGACCCAAATCAGTTGACAAAGAAGAAGATAACAGCTATACTGGTGAGTGCGGCAGGAAATATTGAAGGGGGAGAAAAAAGCTTTGTGGGGGAGGGGAATGACTATTTTTAAACTGTATATATTAAATAAAGTCTTCCCCCCACAAAGGGATATATATAAATTCAGGCTGCCATTCCAACTCAGAGGTTCCGGTGACTTGAGCAACACTCTTGTGTATTATGATGCCATTAGAAGCCCCTTGCAGTGGGATTACAGCCACATTCTGGACAGGGAGGGAAATAGACAAGGATATTAGGAGTGGTTTAAGAATAATTAATTTATTATTTTGCTAATGTATTTATTACACTACTTGATGACCCAGGAAGGTCACAGTGGGACTGTAACACCCACCTAAATCATTAAAGAAAAGCAAATTTTCAAATCTGCATAAAATTCTCCCTTCTCACTCCCTGAGGATAGATAATTCAGACTTGGAGGCAATGGACGGGAGAGGGAAGTGAGTTGGTAAGGGAATAATGGATAATCCCTCCCAAGGTTCAGAGGACAGGTGCCTGACAGTTCTGGTGTTTCTCCAAGCCACTGGGTCTGCAAATATAGAAATGAAGTCTGCGAATGATAGCTTTTCCCATGAGCTTTTCCAGGACTTTCTGTTTCTGATCAGGTGGATATTGCATCAGAGAAGCCTTAATTACGACCTTTCTGTGCTTCCAGTTCCTGCCCTGGCTGGACCCAGGAAGTTCAGAGGCAGCAGCAAAAAATGTGAAAAAAGGAAAAAAAAAAGTTGAGTGCACTTTTATAAATATAAAAAAATAGTTCAGAGTCAGGATTCTGGAGATTTTTTGATGCTGTTTGGCAGGGAGAGGGTTGAAGGTGTGGGTAATTTTCCTACCCTTTCCTATCCTATTAACCTATCTAATAAGGGCAGGTCGACACTACCCACCGGATTGGCAGGTAGTGATCGATCTCTCAGGGGTCGATTTATCACGTCTAGTCTAGACGCGATAAATCGATCCCTGAGTGCTCTCCCCGTTGACTCCGGAACTCCACCGCAGCGAGAGGCGGAAGCGGAGTCGACGGGGGAGCGGCAGCAGTCGACTCGCCGCCATGAGGACACCGAGGTAAGTCGACCTAAGATATGTCGACTTCGGCTGTGCTATTCCCGTAGCTGAAGTTGCGTATCTTAGGTCGATTCCCCCCACCTTTGCCTAGTTGTAACACAATATGTTGCCATACCCATGGTCTTAAACCTTTGAACAGGGAGATAGGTGGGAGGTGCCCGGTGTGCAGATCTCTTTACAAAGAGGAATGGCCCTTTTGTGCTTTGAAGGGGAGATTCTCCTGCCTATCCACATTTGCAAGAGAAATGATAAACACTAAAAGAATGAATTGCAGCAGCAGCTTAGGAGATGACTCCCTGCATGGTAATGGTTGACTGATATGTGTGTGCAGGAATGAAGCTCTCTGGTCCCTAAATCACCAGGTTGCCACCAAGGTTACAGCAACTCTTCTCTGAAGGGCAGGTTTGGGGAGGAGGGAGAGAAGAATTATTCATTCATATGAAGGCCACTGGCTTGATGTTAACCAACCTTCCTGCATGCCAAAGCTCTCCACACTGTTCTAGGCTGATAGGACAGACCAATAAATCCACATGTATCATTCTCCACCCCTGAGCCAATCCTTAAACTGGGCGGACAGAAAAGCCAAGGGCTCTGGGTTCAATCTTACGCGTGACTGTTAATTTCTTTCGCATGGAAAACAAATCTATATGTCAGTGTTGTACTAACATTGAATCTTTAACATCACTCTCTTAGCTTTAGGCCAGTAAGCATTAATAAAACAAACCGACTTGAACAGATGCGAGTCAGCCGCTAAACAAAGAGCTACGAGGCTTGGTGCTGATCCCCACAGCTAACTCATTTTCTTTCTTTTTTTCTTCTCCATATCCCCTCTTTTTTTTTTTTTTTACTCTTATTACATTTCAGCACAAACACCTGAAAGACTACACTAGAGTATCTATGGGAATCGTGTGTTTCTCATCGTTGTGATGTGAACTCATGCTTTGCTCTGACATCACTCTTTGATATCCTCTTCCCAGGGCCGGCTCCAGGCACCAGCGTTCCAAGCTGGTGCTTGGGGTGGCAATGCAGAAGGGACGGCAGTCTGTATGCTGTGTGGGTGGCACGCGCTGCCTGCTCTGGCGGCAATTCGGTGGCAGGTCCGCCCCCTTCAGTGGCGGCAATTCGGCGGCTGGTCCCACCTTCAGTCGCCCAGGGCGGCAATTCAGTGCGCTGCTTTGGGCGGCAGAAATGGTAGAGCCGGCCCCACCTCTTCCCACTTCAGGACACCTGGGTTGGGTGAGTTACCTTTGAAACACAGAGGACCTGATGGCAAACTTGTCAGTCTGGCAATGTGCACCTGAGTGATCGCAACAGCACCACCATCAGTATGGCAGCTGAAAGCCGGACTGGAGTTCTGATTCCAGCATGGATCTCAGTTGCCAGGGTGCAATGGAGTTTGTCTCTTTCAGCCGACATTGTGCTAAATCTAGATAGTTAAGTTAATGGAGCTATGCCAGATTACACCAGTTGAGGAGCTGGCCCAGTGTGCAGAATGAGAGGCCTAAACCATTTGAATACCCAAATTCCGCTGAAGAGTTACCAACAAAAGCTTAATTTACCCATTCTGCTGCCACTGGGCCAGATTTTGATACCCTCGCTCAGCTGAATAGTCCCTTAACTCCATGATTAGCTCCCGCGAAGTCCATATCATCAGAGACTGGCTCATCGTGAACTTATAACATTCAGTAAAAATCATCACTAAAGAAAGCACTTGGGGGATGGAGGGCAGACAAGGGGGATGGGACAGCATGGCATCAGCCAATCAGAAATGTACAATGCTGTGATTTCGCTCCTAGA
The DNA here is from genome assembly GCA_037349315.1 of Chelydra serpentina. Taxonomy (NCBI): domain Eukaryota; kingdom Metazoa; phylum Chordata; order Testudines; family Chelydridae; genus Chelydra; species Chelydra serpentina. The sequence continues at coordinate 26,027,150 of JBAIAC010000033.1, forward strand.
TGTAGTGCTTTCTGAGGCTGTGCTTCCGGAGTCAATACCATTTCCAATGTGTATGGACTGAACTGCTTGCAAAAACATGAGCCGTCAAGTACCCATCTGAGTTGAATGTATTTATTAAGAAATATTGAAAACCATTAAGCCATTGCATAATGCTCAGGCTTTGGAAAATACGCTGTGGAGCTTGTATTAGACACTTTGTTACAATGTCTAGTTCCAGAACAGATTCCGTTAAAAAATGACGATCATGTTATTGATATCACATAGCAATCATTCAGACCTGTACAGTAAGATGATTAGATTTCTCATAATTGCTGATGGGTGCTTTTAGTCATTGAATCACTGGCAGAGTGTGGGGGGGGAATAAAGGAAGTTTAAGGTATTTTGGCTTTGATGCTACACTTCCCTGCTTTTTAGAATAAATAATGAAAGTCATTCAGGTTATTCTGGGCTAGAGAGCCTCTGCTGGTGCAACTCCACGAGGCTTCATTGTCATCACCCTCACTGAGGATTTGGCCCCATAGATTTAATTTCAAAATTCCACACACTGAACTCCTAGATCTCTGAATGGCTTAAAGGCTTTTGGGGTTTTGAAAGCTAAGAGTTTTAGGATGGCCAAGACATTTAGGCTATGCCTACACTGCAGATTTTTATCTCCAAAAGTTATGCCACTTTAATTAAAGAGTTTTAATTAAACTGCTGTTCCAGAGGCGCTGACTTCCCCCCTTTCCTGTGGGTGCTCGATCCCGCTCTGCCCCCGGCCATGCCCCACTCCACCCCTTCCATAAGGCCCCGCCCATGCCCCGCCTCTTCCCACCCCTGCTCCGCTCCTTTTCCAACCTCTGCCCCAACTCCGCCCCCCTCCCTGCCCTATTCCAACTCCTTCCCCAAATCCCAGCCCAGGCCCCACCTCCTCCCCTGCGCACGCCACGTCCCCACTCTTTCCCCTCCCTCCCGGCGCATATTAATGCTGCCAAACGGCTGTTTGGCGGTGGCCGGGCGGGAAGCGCTGGGAGGTAGGTGGAGGAGTGGGGACGCGGTGTGCTCAGGGGAGGAAGAGGTGGGGCAGGGGGTGAGGGGAGCTTGGCTGCCGGTGGGTGCTGAGCACCCACTAATTTTGTTCCGTGGGTGCTCCAGCCCCAGAGCACCCATGGAGTCGGCGTCTATAGCTGTTGCATGTCCACACTATGCTCCTTGTGTCAGCAGAGCGCATCTGCACTAGCAGCTCTTGCATCAACACAGAGAGCAGGAGCTATCCCACTATGCAGCTGGCTGCAGGATGCTTTGGGAAGGGTTTGTAACGCCTCATGGGGCAGGTACAGTGTCACGCGATGCAGGTTTCTCAATCCCATCGTTCCATGGGCATCCTACTAGACTGGCAGCTGCTTTTCAACTGAAGTGTGCAGGGAGGAAGGGGGAGAGTGTGTGACAGGGAGTGTGTGTGTGTGTGGGGAGGGGAGACAGAGACAGTGTGTGTGTTGGGGGAGAGTGAGTGTGTCGGCATGCTGTCTCTAAATTCAGACAGCCACCGAAAGCAACCAGTCCTGAGACAGGGGGAGAGGGACACTCCCAATATCAGCCCCCACCTCCCTTCTTGACAGCACAGCAGTCTCTCTCTCTCACGCACGTTGGCTCCTACCTGCCTGCCTATGTGTTCATAGTGTGGGAAAGAGCAAGAGCTCTCTGTTCCCAGAGCAGAGCATCATGCTGAGCTGTCAGAACTTCAGGGAGCCTTGAAAGGGGAGGGGCGCCTGCCGGTAGGGCAGCCAAGTTCTAAACAATGAGCAGAGCAGCCGCAGCGGGCATTGTGGGATACTGGGGGAGGCCAGTTCTGGCGATATAACGAACAGCAGCATCTACACCAGGGGTCTCAAACTCCTGGCCAGCGGGCCATCTGCGGCCCGTGCTCCCCAATATGGCCCGTGGGGCTCCAGCAGTTTTGGGGCTGGGTCTCTCCCTTTACCCCACCTGCCGCCCCTGGGCGCTCCCCCCACCCCCCAGGAGTCCCGGCAGCGCAGCGGAGATGAGTGGCGTCTGCCTGCTCACTCCAGTGGCTGCTGGCCCCTCCCTGTGACCCCGGGGCCAATGGGAAGCTGTGGGGGCAGTGCCTGGGGGCAGAAGTGCACTGAGGCCCCCCATCCCACCCCACCTTGGAGCCCCAGGAAAGTACTGCACCCCAACCCCCTCCCAGACCCTGCACCCCCACCCCCTTCCTGCCTCCAAACTCCCTCTCAGAGCCTGCACCCCCTTCCCCCCAGTCCCCAATCTCCCTCCCAGAGCCTGCACCCCCTCCCCAAACCCGCCAGCCCCCAAACTCCCTCCCAGAGCCTGCACCCCCTTCCCCCCAGTCCCCAATCTCCCTCCCAGAGCCTGCACCCCCTCCCCAAACCCGCCAGCCCCCAAACTCCCTCCCAGAGCCTGCACCTCCTCCCCACACCCCCCAGACCCCAAACTACCTTCCAGAGCCTGCAACCCCACCCCCTCCTCCTGCACCCCCACCCCTGCCCCAGCCCAGAGCCTGCACCCAGCACACAAACTCCCTCCCAGAGCCTGAACCCCAACCTCCTACCCCAGACCTCCTCCCCCACCCAAACTCCCTCCCAGAGCCTTAGGCAGCTGGGGGCGGATTTTTTTTGGGGGGGCAGAGTTTTGGGGGGCAGGTTCTGGGCAGCATGGGTGACATTATTGGCCCACTGGGAGGATTTGAGGACTGGCACTGGCCCTAAGGTAAATTGAGTTTGAGACCCCTGGTCTACACTGATGCTCTGTCATTTTAACTTAGGCCTGGTCTACACTTGGGGAGGGCGGGATCGATCTAAGTTACGCAACTTCAGCTACATGAATAACATAGCTGAAATTGACATACTTAGACGTACGTCTTCACTGCGGTGAGTCGACTGCTGCCGCTCCCCCGTCGACTCTGCCTGAGCCTCTCGCGGCGGAGTAGTACAGGAGTTGACAGGAGAGCGCTCGGGGGTCGATCTATCGCGCTAGACTAGATGCGATAAATCAACCCCCGCTGGATCAATCGCTGCCCACCGATCTGGTGGGTAGTATACCCTGTGCCACAAAAAGCTTAACGCCTCTCATCGAGGTGGTTTTGTAAAGTGGCATTGCAGTGTGTACACCTTGACTGTTTTGCCGCCAAAAGCTGCGCTTTGCCGACAAAACTCTGCAGTGTAGACAAGGCCTGATGGACTGAGTTTTAGAAGCTGCATCTCTACTTTGTGCCCCAAGTTTGCAGGAGCAAATAACTTCACATGCAAATATGTGCTGGTGAAACTGATGCCATGCAGATGTCTCACTACCTGATTGCACTAGCAACTAAGGTAAATGACTACATTACATCCATTGTACCTACAAATATTTGCACTACAAATACTTGATTGCAAGTGCAGAACAAATGGGAGGCTGCTTTGAGGTCCCTTTCAAAATCAGCTTCTTAAAGTGCGAAAAGCAGCTCTATGGATACTGATTTCTCTTTGTGAGAGAGTCTTTTCTGTGATAACCACATTTCCTCTTAAAAGGGCCTTATGTTACCTCAGAGTTCTCAGGATGAATCCACAACAAAGCTGCCAGAAATGTCATCCAGAAGAAATTCTATTTTATTCCGTTCTATATAGGTTCTTATACTGTGCTCATAATTGTAGTGTCTGAGCACCACCCAACAACGTATGAAACAACATGACTGATATCTGACATGTTTTGTTCTCTCATCCTCTCCCAAGCATAAGAAGTATGTACAATGGAGTGATATGTATATATATGTTAATGAACACAGGAACAGAGGAATGTGCCTTGCACTGGGAGCAGAAGGCGGTCAGATTTGTGATGGAAACGCATGAGGTCTCTGCGATCAGAGACAACTTTAGAATTAAGGATGCAAATATTTAATTTTCAAGGATGCAAATATTTTTGATTAAAAAATGGCATCAGGCTGAAACTTCTGGCCACAACCTGACCCTAAATCTTCTCTCCAGATATCAACCAAATCTAAACCAAACAAAATCCGAACTTTCACTCATAATCTTAATGGATCCCCAAAGCGATTCAACCTGATTTTTTGGGCCCAGAATTTGAACCGAATCAAAAAAGTTGCTTAACCTTATTTTTGTGTACAATTTTTTTGCATGCCTCTGCACTTCAGCTTCTCCATACCGTCTGATGTTTGCCTGTCATTAATCACAATGGGTGAAAATCACCCCTGTGTAGAAGGTTAGCACATGGGTGAAGTTCAACCTACATCCTACTTTAGTTTTCCAATGAGGCTTAAGTGGAATTTACATAGTGCATAGCTCCTCTGTACAGGGTGAATGTCTCCAATTAGGAAGAAGAAAGAGAAAAGCAAACTATGTTGCTGCAAGTCTGTGGCGATGGCACTACATCATAAAGAAATCAATGGCAAATGATAAAGCAGCCACCAGAGATGGCATTGCTATTTATTAATAATCTGTACATTATATCTCCTAATTCTTGCATTTGCTGCTACTGTGAATAAAAAAATGACATTTATGCTTTCTGGTTTTGGAGATTGTTTTTTCAGATTTTTTGTATTTACTGTGAAGTACATTATGGCTTTTTTGAGTAAATATAATTTATCATTGTTTAAAAATAGTTTTCCTTGGATTATACACAGCATTGAAATTCTGCATTCCTGGGAATAAGTTTCCAGCATGTGGGAGAGAATTTTAGTGTCCATCAATTCCCAACAGAGAAAATTACTGGAAAAAAAAATATGGGGTAATTTCAATGTATATTTTACAAACACTATTCTTGAATTTTCACTTTATTGGGGTTTTATCAGTCATAACTTAAAATCCCAATTACATTACGCCATTAACTCTTGCTATAAAAATGGAATCTAAACACTTACTAAAAATGCTATAAGAATGTTAACACAATCACAAATGAAAGGAAATTCTGAGTTAATGCAGCGGCAACACAAACTGACAGAAAACTTGAAAAGTATTCATTTAATCAAAATGGGCCATGTACTTGCATAGATGGAACTAATTAGAGCACAGCTTGTGAAGCAGTGAAACAATCATTCCATGGAGAACCACCCTGGGCATATAATGTCACCCTCTGATTTAGAGTCACAGGTGCTGAAAGGCCGGTTCTTGCTAAGGATGTATTTAGGTGGAAAGAGGTGTCTATGCATCAAGAAAAAAGGTTTGTCTTGTGGTTAGTGCGCTAAATTGACATTCAAGAAATGGTGGTTCAGTTCCTGCCTGTACCCCAGTCAGCTGAGGTTATCTATTTGGGCCTCAGTTATCCATTACCATGGGAATAATACTTATTTTTTTCTACCCTTAGACTGGCTTGTCTTTTTAGATTGTAAATTCTTTGGGGGCAGTGACAGGCTCTTCCTAGATGTGTATAACAGCATGTGGCATAATGGGACCTCAATCTAGGGAGGGGCCTATAGGTGCTACCATAAGGATAAGATTAATTGATATATATTCACAAATGTGATTGAAGGCAGGCATGGAGTGAGGCATAGGCCCTGAAGGCCCATGTCTAGGGCTCCCGCTCCAAGAGTCATTGGTTACACTTTCCTTTTCATTAACAAAAATTATAGCTCTCATAATTGCACAGAAAACCTTGAAAATGTGACTGAGTGTAACTAATCCAGTGTCATCTGACTGAGTTTGCAGACAGCCTGAAACAACAGCTTTGAGAGGGGTGATCCGCCCCATGCATCTTGAAGAGGTGGTAACCCCAAGACCCACTGTTATGGAGAACCTTGCCAAGTCCACTCCAATAGAGGTGAGTATGTGTGGCCCCTGAATGCTTCCACCTCTGCCTCTCTGGGGAAAAACAATTTCTGCTGTCAATCTTGCTGCTCCTTATGAGAGGGTGCCCATTCCTGGGGGGTTAAGAGGGCCCTCATGCCTCTGGGAAGGATGCAGGGGAGGAAAAACTCCACATGGATTGCAGGGCTGTGGCATGGGAGTCGAGCTGGGGCAGGAGGGCTGTGCCTAAAGCCCTGGATTGCCTCAATCTGGCCTGACTGAGGACAAAATCTCCCACCAGCAAAGAAAGATTTTAGTACAGAAATTAGCAAAGTCACCATTAGGGAAACTGGTGAATTTTCATGAGTTCACCAGAGACAGGAATGTAGGATCGGAGCCTGAGAAGTGATCGGCACCCAGGACTCCAACTGGTATAAACAGTAGGGAGAGGGGCTCAAACCTCCCCCAGGCTGTATTTCAAAGGGAAATACTGTAATCCTCAACAGTGATGAAAACATCTGGCTGCAGTAAAGCGAGGGGGAGAATATTCAGCCCATGGAAAACCCCTTGAGTTTCGACGAACAATTTGAGATGGCTCAAAAGTGTAATGTGTTGCCAGTCTCTGTGGCCAGCTTGCCCTGTGATTTTGAACTCTCTAACTGGCCTGTCTGTAAATGTTCCATGGTAGGTGTTACAAAGAGTTAGAAGTCGTGCATCCCAGTGCCACTGGAACCCAAATATCTCCTTGTTTGGAGAAACCTGAATTTCTTGGCATTTGCTTTTATGTTTGTTTTGCTAGGTCTTCATTTCTTTCCTTTGCTTCAGGGAGCCTTTTATGGCACCCAAATAAAGTGACATCTGCTCTTCTCCTGGTGGTTTCCGTCAGCGAGGAGCTGAAACACTAGGAGGGGAGCAGATCGTGAATTATTCTGGCCCATAAATTGTTCCCCTAGGCATTGACAAACCCCAGGAAAATCATAAATACAAACACAAATAGTTGGGATGCAAATATAAATGCTAGAACTTATGCACACACTTAAGGAAGAGATATCTTTTGGGTAGATTATACCCATTCCTCGCAATCAATACAAACAAGAGCTGCTGCACTCCAGGCACTGGGATGGAGCCCATGGTCTGTTTCTTTTTAGTATAAAATCATTGGCATGGGTTTTCTCTTGGGGTTCTTTTTGTTGTGTCAATTCTGTTTTGGTGCCACATGCGCAAGCATCACTTGTGGCTGTAGTATGAAGCCTCTGGAGAGCTAAGGCTGTTGCTGAGGTAGAAGGCCAGTTCTGGGTTTGTTCTGGTAGTGGTGGGGAACAGCAATACAGATTTGGAGCAGCAGAATCAGTGTGCATTTGGTTTTACCCATAGTTTGCCACGCCTGTTCCGGACTTCCCCCTTTTCTGCATGGCCAACCTGCAGATAAACTATGTCAGATTTAGTGATACGTGATACAGGCAGTTCAGTATAATAGAGAAAAGCAACTCTGAGGTAAGATGGATAATCAGCTTAGCTCCAAAAGCAGCCTGTCAAGAAACACTGCCAAGGTGATTTCTAAAATCTATATTTCAGGTGTTACCTTAAGCCTTAAACTTTGTTTGAAAACTTCATACATCTCTCCAGCAGCAGGCTAGCAAAATCCACTAAGATCAGATCAGATCAGACCAGATATCAGTCTAGATGAAAAATGTAACACACTTAATATATATGAAGTGTTGTACACACAGAAGGGACAGTAAGGATGATGTTTTATCCTGCAAGGAATCAAAGATGATATTACTGGGCCGTTTTATCAGGACTCTTATAGCCTATTACCTCACACCAGCAAATGCCTTCTGGATCCCCCAAAGGACTTGCATAAATAATAAAATAATACTAATCAATTTACTGTACAGAGAGCTCTTGCAACTTGAAGGATTCCAATGTGTTTTACAACTTGTGGGACAGATCCTTAGCTGGTATCAAATTAACAATGCTCTACTGAAGTTAACAGAGCCATGTTGATTTACACCAGTTGAGGATCCACCCACCAATGAATCTGCAGCCACCTCCATGGTAGGATGCAGCAGCTCTTTAAAAGTCATTGCAACAGTACATGACAGTTTAGGACAGGAAGGGAAGATTTCCATGTCCAAATGTAACAGCCAGGGGAATTTAAGGGAGGAATTAAGTTGGAATTTAAGTTGGAATTTGGCAAGGACACGTGCTAACACCCTTACTCTGAAGATATCCCTTGATCGGACAATGAGTGAGGAGTGTTGCTGAATCATCATCATCAGCAGCAGCACCATATCTACGGTGTCTTTCATGCCAGGATCTCCAGGCAGTTTATAGATATTGGGTTTGATTCACTGCCTGGATTCCACTGATGGAAACTGCTGGAGAGGGTAACAATGGTGCAAAGCATCTTGCTTTGCTGGTGATCTGGAACTGGAGCTGCTTTACTGGTGCAGTACAGAGAAAGACCACGGATGGCTGGGGAGCAGGCGAGGGCACATGACAGAAACATTGGTTCAATGCATCTCTCAGGCAGCCCTACTATGGAGCCTCACTCATGCCCTTAGGAATGGCTCTCAAAGAAGAGGACAGGAGTGGTACTGCTGCCTACCCTCCCATGGTGTGTGTATAGATGCCTGAACTTCTCATGTAACTGTCTCTCTCCCACTGGTCCAGACAATCAAGCCCATTAATTAAGTATCCCAACACCGCTGCAACATACGGGAGTATTATCCCCATTTCACACATTGGAGGTGAATCCAGTAAGGCACAGAGAAGCCAAAAGACTTGTCCAAGGGCACATGACAAGGCAGAACTGGAGCCAAGAGTGCAGAACCCGAACCTACTGATTCCAGTCGTCTGCTCTAAACACTAGAAAGCACTGCCTCCTTCCATTCCCTGAGATCCTCAGAGAGACAACCAAGGAAGAGGAAAAAAGATATTTCTTGAGTAAAATGAAAGTTTCCCAAGCGGTCTCTTCCCTCACAATTTCCAAGCTCCGCTTCCCTGAGAAGTCTGGGTTACCCTTCTCCCATGCTGTTCCCCATGGTCAGGAAACAGCTAACGTTTCACTTCATACAACTGAGACTCTTCTGCGATGGATTAGCTCAATGCTCTTTAAACTCAAACCTATCCATTTCCTCTGCTGGAGACTATGACTTTTGATATCTTCACTGTACTGGAAATGGCCCACAGATAACAAGTCCTCATTATTACAAGTTTCAACGGTGTAGATAAAAACTTGCTGCTTAAAGCCTCCACCCGCCTCCCACAAACCCTTCTCACCTAACCTGACAGGATTTTATCACTTTCCCTGCATGTGGTGCCCAAACATTCTTGGGAGACTTCATGACTCCTGAAAGGGACTCGATGGGCACCTACCATGCAAAGCACTTGATTCTCTCACCACAACATTAAGCGTCATTACTGGAAAGAGACTGAAGAGTTCAGTGCTAATTTCACATTTAATTTGGTGTTTAAAGCCATATCTATATAAATCTCTCTTTCTTCCCACAAACAGGTACTGGGCCCTGAAGGCAACATTGGTAGTGAGCGAAGAGAGTAGTGTGTACAGTTGTTTCTATGAGACTTTACAGGGACACAGGTGGAATGATTTATAAAACATACAATTAATATACCGCCTGTTACAGGAAGAGGGGAAATTGAACTGCTCGTGGTTAGAGACTGCTTTGAAGAAGTAATTATGCCGAGGGTGGTTGCTGTAGGAGATGCACTGAGGTTAATTCACTTCTCCTTTCATCTTTGGAGACCTGCATTCCAAGCCTGTTCAGGTCATAAATGGAATGAATTGAGTGGCCCATCTCTGCATCTGTCAAATGGACTTCGGTGCATGATACAGACTCTCTATGTGGTTCAGAATGATTGGCAGGCTCTGCTCAGGAAGAGGTGCAGGACTGTCACACAGCAAACCCATCAGGGCCCTTAGAAGGAATGTGCCCCCCCACCCCCCAAAGCAATAAGTGCACACACTACACAGAGCACAATGTCCCTGCGACCAGCTCCCCTGAAATGAGGGTGTATAGCCAGTGAGGGGAGGAGTTCTGAGGTGCACAGGTGACAACAATGCTGGCAAAGCAGCTGGTGGAAATGTTACCATGGGAAAAGGGTAACAAGTGTATGAAACCTAACACCACAGTCAGCAGGGATACCACAGAGCTGAACAATAGCCATGGAGAGGAGTCTGTGACAGTGCATGTCACAGTCCAGCAAACAGGAACAAACTGGCAACATAGCAAAGCTGAAGAAATGCCAGAAAAGTGATAAGTACAGGCATGGTGTCGGTGAACAGAAGATGCCCTGGCCTTCAGCAGCACCATGAGATAGGTTGGAACGTACCTTTAACCTTCTAAGAAGGCAACTCAGAACAGTCCCAAGTCAATTTGGGCAGTATGCACAAAGCACATATGTGCACATTCCAGAAACAGTGGGACAGAGCACTCATGTAACTGTGAACACAATTTGGCCTGGTGTGTTGTAAAGAAGAACTAAAAGGCTTTGTGCACCCAAGACCTGAGTTCAAAATTCTGCATTCCTCCCGCTGCCATTGATAGTCACTGACAAAAGGAATTGAATCCCCTCCAATGCCAGGTGCTAGTGAAGTCATAGCAGGAGCCGGGGGTAGAGGACTTCTAAATTCAGGACCAGACGGGTAGCGTTGGATGAAGTGACTTGGAAATGTGTCACTGGCATGTGTACCTTCTTACCTTATTTTAGGTTCACGCTTTTAGCCTGTTCTCTGTTTCTAACTTTGGGATCTTAAAACTCAATTTTCAGTTAACTTTTCCAGTTTTGCTTCAATTCCCAATGAGCCTGGAGATAATTTACTTTGTAACAGAGTGGCTCTGACATCCCTTCCGTACTGTTCAAGTTGTGCATGTTAACAGGCTCCTTATGACAAGTTTTCTGCCAGCCTTCATGTATGTAGTTCCCTGCTATGCCACCACTTTGAACTGGGTGATAAATTGATGATTTTCCTGCGGTTACTAACATCTCTTAAATGTTTAACTGCATGATCAGATGCAGCCTATTGGCTGCTTCATTACTTTTATTTTGAATGAGGCACTGTGCAGTTCCTTAGAAGTGCGTGTCAAATATTCATAAATGGCAGGCTATCTGAACTATTTATCGGTTGTATTTATTCACAGGGTTTATTTATCAACAGTATCTATCTCCATTTACCTAGCCACAGTATTATCTGCTGCCTTATCCATTTTTCCACAGTCTATCTAACAGTATCCTTCTCTCTGCAACATCTATCCACTGTATTTGTCTGTTCAAAGTACCTTTCTATGTATACTCACAGTATCTATCTCTTTAATTCTGTCTATGTATCCACACTGTGTAATGGACTACAGCTCTCTATAGCATTTACTATATCTCTCCATAGCATCTGACTAACCCTACAGTCTCCCTCTCGGTCCCGCAGCACAATTGCTTAGCCAGGGATTTTGGATCCGAACCTTTCCATTGCGTTTGAGCCATGTCTTGTTCCACGGACACCAATTAATTTGTCTGTCTTGCTGGGAAGGGTAGCTATGAGAAAGGAACTGTGTGAGGGCACAAGTACTCAGGGTTAAAGTCTATTTCTAAGGCTTGAATGTCTCCTGCTGCACGTGCTGTTGAAAGGGACGGTGAATGTACATACCCTAATTGATGGAGTTAACTGCCCTGAAGGGAGAAGCTGATATAGGATGGTGAATTCTTGTTTTCAAGCAGAGAAAAGAGAAGGTGCAGTAGTAACTACAGCCTCCCTCTCTCTTTCTCTCTCTCATATCCCCTTTGTCTCTCTTTCCTTTTTCCTCACTCCTCCTTTCCTCTCTTTCCCTACTTCCATCCCATTCCCTCCTTTTCCTGTCCCCCTAGCTCTCCCTCCCTCCATCTGTGTCTGTCCCTCTCCTTCGTCCACACACTGAATTCTCAAGATGACAAGTTAAGGTGCATCCTTATTAAAAATCCACTGCCCAATAAATATTAGAAGGGGGAAAAATCCATTTAGCAATTCATGATTTACTGTGATCAGACACCGCCTGAGCACACCCCCACCATATGGGGTTAAACAGGTGACCCACTTCACACCCTTATGAAGGGCTCAATGACCTTCAGCCCTTAAAGAGCCTCTGATTGGGTGAAAAAGTCCCCCACTGGCACTAGACGTAATAGTCTGATTGACATAGGGATGGACTTTCAGGGTCAGGGAGGAAGGGCAAGGAAAACTACCATTAATTTTGTTTTCCTCTCTACCTCTTCTCATCCAGATGAGTCATGACAAGAACTGCACACAAGAGGTGCAGGTCACCTGGAACTGATCAGAGAGCCTGTTAAAAATGTCATGAGTGTCTGGAGGAAAGCAAAAAGCAAAAAAATAAAATAAAATACAACAAAGAAGAGGGGGAGGAAAAATCCCCCCCCCCCCATCTCCCTGAGTTTGGATCCTTAAGCACAGACCCCCTGCAGCAGAGCTTGGTAACAGTCCGTAATTTGCAGTCACGAAGTGCCAGCATGGCTAGATGGCAGCGTAAAACATTTATAAATCAATCCCTAATGAACAGCCTCAGTGTTTTATGACCACATTTAACTGTTTAGAGCTGCTGGAGCTCATGGAAGAAAGTATGAGACGGAGACGGTGAGAGAATGCAAGCTAAATAGCGTGGTTACAGAAAGGCTAAATGCCGCTTTACCTGAGGGAGAACTCATGATTGTTCCCTATAGTGTATTCTCCACTCCTGTGTTCAGTCTAGCTCAAGCAATAGGATTTCCACCAGCTCACCTGAGAGGAGCGTGACCAGATGTCCCGATTTCATAGAGACAGTCCCGATATTTGGGGCTTTGTCTTATATAGGCACCTATTACCCCCCCATCCCCTCTCCCAATTTTTCACGCTTGCTGTCTAGCCACCCTACCTGAGAGATGATTCCATAACATCTCAGAGGTAGAAGATCGCTCGTGATATTCAACCTAAATCTTCCTATGCTTCACCCCACTCCACTCTTCCTAGATATACACCCCTCAGCTGCACCTTTAACAATCCCCATCCTTCTTTGGTGCTTGCATCCGTCACATACTTTGAGACAGTTATCATGCTACCCCACTCACCGGCGCTATCGCTTAGCCAGCCTGCTCATACTTACTTTTTAAAATCTTTTCTCAGAGGTCAATCCTTCTGCATCCCCTATCACTCTGCTCTGAATTTCCACCCATTGGATGGCACCATTCATGCCCCGAAGTGACCACAGCCGAATGCAAATTAGCCCCAGGTGTGACCTGACCATTGTCATACAGAAAAAGAGCGAACATTTTTCACTGTTCTAACACAAGATGCCTTGGCATGTGCAAGTCCAGTTCATTCTTATGTTTGCACAGTATCTAGCACAATGGAAGCTCAACCCTGGTCAGAATGCTCTGTATGCTAGGCGGAGTGGTCCAGGTGAGCCAAGAACTCCTCCTGTGTTCTATTCCCAGCACTGCCATTGACTTGCTATGTGACTGTTGGCAAATCTCTGTTTCTCCTCCCCCCCCCCTTTGTTTGTCTTCTCTGTTTAGACTGGAAACTCTGCTACACCTCTCTGTGCCTCACTTTCCTCATCTCTAAAATGGGAACAATTGTACTTGCTCACCTGTTTTACAGGGGTGATTCTGAGGATGGATTACTTAGGGCCAGATTATGACGGGTCCTTACAGAGGAGTGGAGGACGCTCACTCTTGCCCATCTCACAGCTGCAGTCTCTGTGCTCAGGAGAGTGCAGAGACTGGATTCTCTATGCATCCTCAGGGCTTCACATTGCCTCAGACCAGGTGAGCAGAGGATGCACCGTCTGCCTTACCATCCGAGCAGGAAAATACTAATGTCCTCTAATAACAGGAATGCGGCAGCTTGTAATGGTGGTGATTGTCTCCCTAGGAAGCCAAGGGAGCAAGCCGCTGCCATGCCAAGGTCAGAGCAATAGCAACGAAAAGAAGAAGAGGCTGGAAAATGGTAAATGATGGGGGCTGCGGTCAGCTGTTCAAGAGGGTTCACCCACGCACCTCCCCTCTGTGTTCATCTAGATCACAGAGTGAAGACAAAGCGAGCACTGATTGGAACAGGATGTGGAATCTCTCCAAAGGTAGATCATAAGGCACAATCCATCTCTTATGACTGGGCCTATATAATTTACTCATTGTGAGCGGCTGGGTTATGAGGTCTGCCATCAGCGATGAATTATATTTCTGATAAGTCATTCAAAGCTAATGAGGATCCATTATCATTAGCTGCTAAGGAAGAGTAACAGCTCATCAGGAGAGTGTGGGGGTTTCACAATTCCCAAGGAGAGAATTCTGGGCCAGCAGCCACCATGCTATTGAATCTTCTGCTTCCTTCAGGGGTTGGTGTTTAATTTGCTGGGGCAAGTTGAGGAGGAAAATGAGAAAGGGAATGTAAGAAGGAGGCGGAGAAGGAAGCAAAAGAAAAGGTGGCAACCATGTCTGATAAGGCTGTGATTAAATCAAGGTCTCACTCTAATTACACTGCATTTAAATAAACTTAGCCTAGTAAGTAATTGTAATTAAGCCACAATTAAACATGTATTTATATCACCATTTCCTTCCCTGCACAGCTGTCTGTATCTACCTCCTGTTGTTGCTGTCTACCTGCCAAAGCCTGAATCTGGCACATGGGACTCCTTGTTTTCTTGGTCTTCTCGGGTGGTGGAAGGGTGGAGAAGTAGGGGGGACTCCAGAGGTCATCCTGATGCGATTAGCTAAGGGGCTTTATGGTTCCAAGGTGGGGAAGGCTGTGGCCTTTTCCTGAGTGCTGAATTGGTTGCAGTGAGATGTGAAGACATGAAGGGAGTAAAATGGATCCCTCTCTTCTTCTCATAGGAGCCTGAAAACAGATTTGATGGACATTGTCACATTTTGGCCAATATTAAAAGTGATCCTAAAATGCAAAAGCGAGTGCAGGAGAGTGTTGCCTAGTGGCTAGAGAACATGACTGTGAGTCAGGAGTCCTGGCCTCTATTTCCAGCTCTGCCTCCTTTTTAAGGAGGGTCACTAGACTTTGATGTGCCTCAGTTTCCCCCATGGGGATAATAATATTTACCGCCTTTACAAATGTGCTGTAAAGCATATTGAGATCCTCAGCTGAAAGGCATTAGAACAGGGCAGATGATTTGGAAGAGACGTTAGAATCTACTTATTTTAGTCTGAAGCCAGGTTCCCATTATGAACCTGAAGGCAGTACAGGAAGGGCATGGAAAGCAGAAAATCGTAGGACTGAAACAGGGGGCAGAAACTGCTGAAAGCAGAAGGTGAACACAAATCCCAGCGAAGGGCGCATGGGAGAGTGAGCGTTAATGCAACTTCAGTGCCCTGCAGCCTCCCTCTCCAACAGCGATGATGGAAAATGTCTCCACTTGTACATCTCCCATATCAAAGCTCTAATTAAGGGCTCAGAGAAATACCACCATCACCCTCATCTGTTTTGTGTTCGGCTGTAGAAAGGACACCATGCATCTCCCTGACAGCTAGTCATTACAGCCTCGTATGAGCACCTCACCTTCCACCAGGAGTATTGAGCTGGCTATTAAAATACCCATGCTGAGTCCCACACTGAATGTTTCTTACATCCTGGGGAGGGGAGCTGCAGAGTGTTACAGACTGGGTGGCCTTGCTGCTGGACAATTTCCCCAATGCAAACCACTGGGGTGGAAGAGAAGGGGACTGATGGGCTGTCTGAATTAGTCTGAATTGTTACCATTTAGATCAATTTAGATGAGGGATCAGGAGATGTTGGGGGAGTTTACAGGTATGCAAATAGTGGAAAAAGTAAATGGAATTAAATATTTCCTTTCTGTCAGCAAGTCTATTGCCTGGGGTTCAAAACAGTGTCTCAAAATGCACCCCACAACACAGTGTGATTGTCTGCCACGGCTCAAAGTGTCCCTAAGCCAATGGCTCATCAGGCCGATGCCGTTAAGCCAGGTTCCGTTTCATAGCCACTGGTCCACAAGACAGTGATGGAGCCAGCATCATGTCCAACTATCTTTACCAAAGGGATCAGGAATCCATTTTGCAGCTGGGTGAATTAGAGGTGGTCTTTCAGTGTGAGATCACATGAGATTTGAACCAACACCCTTCAGGATAACGGTCAAGCACCTCAACCACTCAGATACTGCACCCTATAGTATGCTACTCTCGAAGAAGCCCGGTAATTGGAATAGCAGTGTGGGCTGCAGGTCACAGTAGAGGTGCTTTGGTAGAGCTGAATGGGCACCCCAGGACTGGAATAGCGGGGCATGCGGCAGGTAAGGACTGAGGTTCTTGGGCAGAGTAGTGTGGGGGTTCAGGACAACACCAAATGTATGAGCTGTGGGTCAGGAGCGGGATACATTTCCAAGGTTGCATGTATGAGTGTGTAGGGGTTGACAGGACTGGAATAGACAGGGATGTTTTAGGTCAAGGTCAAGCTAGAAGCTCTATGGGGGGCAAGAGGGGTGATGGATCTTGCACATGACCTTCTAGCATTATACCAGCTGATTCACTGCTGAATGTTCAACAAGTCCAGTACATTTATCCTGATCTAACAGGACCTCAATCCTAACTCTCTTCTATTTATATCATACTAGAGGTCATAAGGGATTCAGGGTCCATCATTCCTTATTATAACTGTAATTGTATAGTTTGGTAAATATATATGGTGCTTTACAACAGACCGAGCACAGAAGAAAATCCCTGCTCATAGTGCAAGACACAGAAAGGCCTGTGTAAATACGGGCCACTGCAATATAAAGAAAAGCACTTTTTGTTATAACAGCATCCAGAAGTAGCTATTAAAGCTAGCAGGGCCCATCCGATCTCACCATGTCGTATCTGACCGTTACAGATCACAGTTTCTGCAAAGAGCAAATATTCACTCCCTCTCCCGCTCTCCCTCATACATTTTCTTTTTTCCTCATGAATAACTTGTCTCAGCGAGGGCTCTACAACAGGTATTAGTGGACGGGAACAGTACAGGCATCTTAAGCTTGGTTTTGTGATATGATAGTAGGCAATCTGATCTTGTGCGATTTGTCATGTCAGAGAATATAGATCCCATGTCTGTGGCTCTCAGTTTCCTTCCAATCCTTTCTTTACCATCCAAACCTCGGTTCCATCTCCAGAAATAGGAGACAAGAGCAATACAACTGGAGTGGCACTTATCAGAGGGAGAACTGGAGGTTACTTTCCCTACAACCTCTTGCTTCAGAATAACTGATTATTTCATTCACATGGGGAAGTTCAGCAATATGGTTCGCCCATAATCAATCAGTCACGATCCTCATCTTCACCTCACCCCAAATCCTCACCATATAAATCTAGGAAGAAAAAAGCTGAAGTCCACCTCGCCGGGTCTTTATTGGAGTCCCTGGCTTCCCTCAGAAGGTTCTGTTGCTTAAGAGCTTTTTACTCGGGATCCACAGAAAGAAAATCAATTGAGTGTGAGGCACCCAAATTGCAGCCCCAAGGCCAGCTGCTGCCCACAGAGAGCTAGACCACCTATGACCACCTTTCACTTTGCCGAATGTTAGCCATGGAGGTGCAGCTAGCGGAGGCTAATGATTCTGACATGTCAATGTCCAAGCCTGCTCTTTCTCTCTAAATGGCCCTGTGAATGCCTTGGGCATTTTTCTTTCACTGCTCGTGAATGCAGGTCTGCAAGTAATTTTGTTCAGCTATTAAAGCAGATATAAGAATACAAGCAATTATTAGCCCTATGTGCATGCATCTGTTAGTCCTAAAATGTAAATACATTTATTGGCACGTCAGAGGTGGTCTCCAAGTCCCTTGCAAGCTGCCAAGGGTGAGCCTCGTTTGTTGCAAAGCTTGGACACCCAGTGGTGCAAGTAGATTTTAAAACTCTTAATGAGCCCCCTACTTTCCCCTGCCCCTCACAAAAAATGTTCCGTGACTAGAGTCCTGCGCGGATACAAATTTATACCCGCAGATGCGGATATCTGTGGATAGAATTCGCAGGGCTCTCCCAGGAACCGCAGCGGCAAAAGGAGCAGAACGTGGGGCCGATGCTCCCAGGAGCCAGCGCCCCGCACCGGCAGCTCCTCCAGCACGACTGTACCACCCCCAGCCCTGCCCCCAGCCCTGTCCTCCTGTGGGGCTGTATAGACCCCAGACAGGAGACACAGCTGCATGGAAGGGCTGGGGGCGGCACAGCCATGTTGGAGGACCTGCCGGTGCAATGCGCTGGCTCCTGGGAGCAGCGGCCCCATGTTCTGCTCCTTTCGCTATTGGTTCCCGGGAGAGCCCCGCAGTTCAGTGGATACCGATTTCTATCCTCAAATATCCGCATCTGCATTCGTGCAAGGCTCTACAATTCATTCCTGAAAATGTGTCTTTCTGGTGCAGCAGACCAACAATAAATGTCTAAATGGCATGGCGTACCTGACCATACCAGCTTACTTGCCACCCTGTGGACACCCCAACCTACTACATACTCAGGGCCAGATTTTCCGGAGTGTGTGTGCTTTCAGTTGCTCAACGTATCTGTGTAACTGCATGCAAACTCACAGTAACTGCCTGTGCAAACCCACACAATTGTGCAACCACACACTTATGAAAACCCGGCCATTCATTAATGAATACTCAGCACTTGCTTTGCCTTTTGTTGGCCTTTGAGTCAAAATGAGCCATCAGAGAGCCTGAAAAAATGAATGCACAGCCCCTCTCCTTATGTTTATACTGCACCATCCTTTAATGAAAGTGTTCCAGTAAAGGGGATCACTCACTTCCGCACCAGTCTCCCTTTGAAGTCCAATCACTTTTTTCTGCTGTGGCAATTTTCATGCTCCTGGTACTTGACCCTGTGCCACTGAGTCATGGGAAGTTTTTCCAATTACTTCATTGGGAGAAGGACCAGGGGCCTAGATGCTGTCCAGGAGGTGAGCCCCAGATAGGCTCTTCAAATGCCAGGAGCAGAAGGACTTGCTGTGCATGTGAAGATGGAGGCAAAGAGGTATGAGATATTATCCTTCATCCAGGATGCAGATGAGTTCTCTGAGCAGGAAACTAAATGGAAAAAAGTTGCCTGATTCATCACATGTCATCTTTGCTGTCACTCACATGCTTTAATTACCCTTAAATCAAGAGCAATAGCTTCCCTGGCCCTGGAATACGTGCTGTCTGTCTCCTTATACACATAATAAGGCCTACAGGGATTTCAGAGACTTTAGCCTTGCGTGTCTCACTGCTCTGATCCTTGGGTTTCTTTTTGCATAAAATGAGCTGAAAATCATTGAAAGGCACATCCTTATTTTCATAAATCCCCATTCTGCTTTACCAAGCCCCTTCTGAGTCAATGAATGCCCAAGACTGCTATTTGTACTCTGGTCATATATAGCTACAGCAGCAGTAACAACCTTGCCAATCTCAGCCCAAGTTTCAAATCTAAATTAACTCCTCCTAGTGGGTTTTATGGTTTGCCAAAGTTTGTGTGAGCTTCCCCACTTCTCTCCCATCTCCAACCCCACTTCAGGTACTTAAAGTAGCTTCCTTCTGCTGCTTGTCATTCAGGATGAATGTATATGCCATGATGTATTATGTCATTGCAATGAAATATCTGCATTTGGTGATGCAATGTGTTATTTAAATGACACCTCCCAATAGGATGTTGCATGATGTGACGGGGTGCATCAGCCCCGCACTGGTATAGCAGGGGTTAACCCTTCTCTCTTAGGCGAGGAGGCCACACACCCCCGGCTCTGCTGGGCATGCTCAAGCTGGAAGCAGGTTATAAAAGCTAGCAGAGCAGCTCAGCCTGGGCAGACCGCTGGCGGGGAAGGAAGTGTGTCGCCAGCCCTGGAGGGAGGACGGCCTGCACTCCGAGACGCGGAGGCCAGCCAGTCGGAGACGGACCCCGACACACCAGCACGGGATGTCACGGAGAGACCGGAAAATCCCAGAGACAGAGGACTCCAGAGACTCGGGTAGGAAGTGACCCAGGGAGGTTTAGCAGGGAAACGGTGACAGAACCGGACCAAGGCTCAGAGTGTTTCAGTCGGACCCCCGCTGAGCTGGTGGCGGGCAAACCCGCCACCGACAGGGCCCTGGGTCGGGACTCGGTGTATAGGGTGGGCCTAGGTCCCCTTATCCTGACCACAACTCACCCCGGAGTGGTGGCCCAGGTCGCCAATAGTACTGACTTTGGCCATTGGGCCACACTGCTCTGACAGCAGGGGCTAGAGTATTGACTCTGGCCATTGGGCTGCACTGTCCTGACAAAAAGGGCCACATTAAGGACTGAGGCCCCTGAGCTGCGCAGCCCCGAGACCCGGGGTGCCCTTTCAAACTCAACCTCTCCCCCACCCCCACGGGGTGACAGGGTGTATCGGCCCCGCGACACATGAGGGTGATGTTGAACAGTTGTGAAGCATTTGGGGGAACCTTTAAATGGTCTTACAGATGCTCACTGAAGAAGACTGACCCCTTCCAATGAAATCTATATATTCCTGCAAAGTTCAGAATCGGTGGCAACCCTGTTGGTGAGGACAAATTGTGTGAAGTTGATGCTGTGGAAAATGAGGAGTCGGTGAAAGGATTCAAACAGGAGTGTGCCATCGTCTGATCTATGAGCCAGGCAGACACAGCTTTAGCAGCAACATATGGGGTGGACTAAGAGAAGGAGGTGTCAATAATCAAGAGGGCAGTGACCAGGGTACAGCTTTACCTGTCAGCGGAGAAAGGCAGGGTTAGGTTCCAGATATGCTAAACAGCCAGCCACATCTCAGCAAAGAGAGCTAGGAACTGCCCTACCTTCCCATGTGGAGTTGCCAAAGGAAAGGGCCCCTTAGGAGTTGGATGGAGCTAGCAGGGAAAGAGAATTCACAGAGCCAAGGTTCTGAAAAGTCAGTTGGAGTCAAAATGGGCATGGGGGGGCTGGGCAAACAGAAGGATGGATTTTGGTGCAAGACATCTATTTGGACTGGAGAAGGACTCAGATAAGCTTTGGCACTTGTCTGAATGGAACCAATGGAGGTTCCCCCATCTCTAATAGCATCAACATTCTGATTGGCCTACCACAGCGGTTATTAAAGCAGCCTTTCTTTGCTGAAGAATTGGGTTTGAACCTAGGTTAGATCACTAAGGAAAGTGGTCATGGTGGTCCCGAAGCAGTCCCAAACAGATGCCTGTCTCCATCACAAAACCAGCGGTATGACTTGTCCTCCCTCTTATGATTGAGTCCGGAACAGACAGTGGAAAGGGCGGTAGGGCCAAACTGCGGTATGCTGACAGAGCTGTGTGTATGGGCCCCAGACTGGAATAGTAAGTGGTGTGTGGCATAAGGATAGAGGTGCATTAGCAGAGCCACGTGGGGAAGCTTATACATCTTCTGTGCACACACTAGTGTCTGCCTCTACCTAGTAATACTATTCACCTCACAGTTTGCGTTCTAAATTAACACTTAAATTAATAAAAATAAACCACTGTCTATCTAAGTGGTGAGAGTGGGCTAGGACGATTGACCTCACGTGTTTATCATGATGGGGGTGGTGCATAATTTCTTTAAAGCTTTGTCTCCTTTGAGCGATGATTCCTGCCTCCCCAGATGAGGGAAGGGGTGTAGGTGTGTGTACAACTTTTTCAAACTTGGGTGCCTAAAGTTAGACAACTAAATTCCTGTTTGGCTTGACTTTCCCAGCACTCCACTGAAATCGGTAAGAGCAGCGGGAGCTCAGCACCTCTGAAAACCACGTCACGGATAAGTAGTTGTCTGAGTAAGGATTTTGGTGCCTAACTTCATGCTCCCACCTTTGCATATTTTGGCTGTCTATTTTTTGTTCAGGCACATGCAGTAAGTACTGTTTAGCTGCTCTCTGTCCTTGCTGTGTGTCTTAGAAGCCTCCTGTTCTCCAGCTATGATTCATTTCTGAATAATTTCATGAAAGGCAAACAGCAGGTTTTCAGTTTCACACACTTGTCAGATATCGCTGGGCACTTCATCATTTGGAGGTGATTTTTTCCCCCACTTGTTCCAGGCCCCTCCTTCCTTCCCTCACACGCAAAACCATTGCCCCAGCATTCTGACCCTTCAGTGCTTGCAAATCATTTTAAGTGGGGGAGAGACTAGCCTTGGCTTTGTGCTTGATGCATTTTGTTTAAGTTGCTCGTGCTGTTCCAACATCTGTCATATCCTCCACAGCAGTGCAATCAAACTGTCAGGGTTGAGTGAAGTTTTGCTGATCCAATCTGCTCCTTCTGCGATTCTTGTCAAAAGCATCATGATGGGAAGGATTCAGCTGTATGCTCTTTAAACAACAGATCTTATTTTTGCACATTAGGGGAGCTGTTATTATTTGTTTCTTTTAAGCTTGCAAAGAGTGCACTTTTCTCGCAAAAAGTGCTCAAATATGGTTGCAATCACAAGCAACACCGCACTTCCCTGACTCTCCTGCTCTCCAAAGGCTTCTCGGTTTTACAGTTGATCTTCCCTTGTGAAGCCAAAACACGTAAATATTTCTCAATATTGCTTGTGTCTGTAATTCCACCACATATCTTCGAAGCACCCACAAGGAAGTAATTTCCTGGATCCTGCATTATCACTAACGAGGCAATTAAGACAAAGGGTGGAGGTGGGGGAGTCTTGTTTTAATAAGTTCCCTTTAGGATACTGCACCGAAAATTGCCAGATGAATGCTAGTCACTGTTAACGATACCAAGAGAATCACTATTGATACTAATATTACTAATCACTGCCCCTAAAAGGAGGTGATTGGCAGTCATCATTTAAAAGGTAAGTACCTTTCATGTCACCTTACATCTTAATAACTGAAAAACTCAAGAAAAAAATGATTCCATTTATGTTCTGTTAATACATGGCATGTATTTTTAATCAGTTTGCCAGCATGATGCACCTTCTCTCTCCTAACTGAAGCCTTAAACTCTTACTGTGTAATGAAACCTTAGGATTTCTTCATTTAATAGAAGGAATCTGAACCTGAGGTGAATAGCGCAGCTGTGCCCCACTTCTGTGCTGGCCCTGTAGCCTATGGCTCCCCCATCAAGGCAGAAAGCCTTCTAATTACAGCAAAGTGCCAATGAAAATGGACCCTAGCATGCTACTGTGCCCCTTTTCTCTGATAGTTATATCGGCCAATGATTCCTGCAGAGCCAGAAAAGCAAGGTCAGAAAAGAATTTTTTAAATGAATCAAAGCCTAAAATAATAGAATTGGATCCCCAAGGGGCTATGGTGCATTTGCTTCTTCAATAATCTCCATCCCCAGCCTGCATGAAAACACATTCCTACCAACTTTCTGTGATCTGACTTCGCTGTTCTCCAAAGCATCCTAGCTGGTCGATGGGGTGTGTTTCCCCCTGGGGCAAAGAAAAACGCCTCAAGTGCACCTAGAGGGGAACCACTGGCTATGTCTAGACCTATAGAAAAGGAGAAGATTGTGGTTAAAATTTCCAAATCTAATGAGTTTTAAAAAAATATTTTAAAACAAAGGAGTTAAAAGTAATTGTCTCATTTACTGAGCCTCTGGAGCCTTAGTTCATGGTTCTGAGATTTCCAAGTCATGAGTGATGACTAAGGCTATGATTTTGTCATGGATATTTTTAGTAAAAGTCACAGACAGGTCATGGGCAATAAAGAAAAAATCAGGAAGCCCTTGACATGTCCCTGACTTTTACTAAAAATATCCATGAGAAAATGGGAAGCTGCTAGGTATCTGCAGGGGCCTGCTTAGAGATCCAGGGTCCCACTCCACCTGTGGATTGGAACTGCGGCAGGTCCCCCCGGCTGCCCCTGGGGACCGGAGAGTTGTGGGGATCCCCCTGCAGTGGCTCAAAGCTCAGGGGCCACCCCGCCTCAGGTGGTGGGGATACCCCACAGCTCCCTGCCCCTGCAGGAGGAGGCAGGACCTTGCAGCTCCCAGCCGCTGAGGGCTGAAATCATGGAGGTCTTTGGAAGTCACGGAATCCATGACTTCCATGACAAAATCTTAGCCTTGGTGATGACATCATTATGATTTAAAGTAATGTGAGAAATGCAACTCCCTGTCTGATTCAAGTGCTTG
The DNA here is from genome assembly GCA_037349315.1 of Chelydra serpentina. NCBI lineage: Eukaryota > Metazoa > Chordata > Testudines > Chelydridae > Chelydra > Chelydra serpentina. Next base: position 26,050,945 of record JBAIAC010000033.1, read on the forward strand.
TACTGTCCCTGACTGTTACAAGAGAAACAGAGAATCCCGAATCTAGGTCTTGGCAAGTAAAGAGGTTTTCAGCTCACATTTAGAATAGCTAACACTGCAAAACAGCCCTTTGGTGCTGATCTCTGGTCTAAGCCCTTTGAGAAAAAGGGTTATAGTGGGGTTTCCTTGAAATGCCCTGGTGATTGTGTGTGGAACTAGGATAGACCCTGAATGCTGTTTTCCCTTTCCCCTTCTTTTGGCTTACACCATACCTGCTCTGTAGCCCATGCTTCAGCTATTAAAGCTCACAAAGACCCCCATTAGAATCACCACAACACCTGTGCCGCTGAAACAAAAGGAAGGGACAATCACGGTGGACAATCATATTCTAAACAGCTGTTTTAAATGACCAGAACACTCAATCCAAAGCACCAAGGAAGAAAAGCTATGGGGACTCCTCAAAGGGAAACTTGGGTGGTCCGTGAAATTTAGAGGCAGTAGACTACTTGAACCAGGGAATGCTGCAGCAACCACTGCTGTTATACTTCCTCATGCTGTGCTAACATCTGGACCCGACTTCACTTAATACTGAAACTAGTTTTGGATCACTTCAGTGTGCTACAATGGGGTCCAATTGGGAAGTATTGGCAGATGTACAGGGTATTAAGCGTCAAGTAACTTGAATTATTTTCTGAGAGTGTATGTCCTTGGGGAACTTTACCGTCTGCATATCTCTGAATGAAAGTACTGTTGCTTTGCAGCTCTGTGCATGTGAAATGATAGACATGAAGAACTTAGTCCAAAAGCTGAGCATGGGATTCCTGTTGGTCACTAGGAAACAGTCTGCTATTACAAAAAGCACCCACTGGTCCAGCATCAGTAAAAAAGTAGCTAAAGGAGAAGAGACAAATGGTATCTCTGCGGGGTGACCATCCTCAGAAGAACAGTACTGTTTATCTGAATACTGCTCAAAGTGCTCGGTTCCCAGTTGGTATCTCAAGTTGAACTTTCAGCCATGCCTACATCTTGCATTTCAAGGGAAAAGAAATTGGGAGAGCGAAATGGAAAACAGGAGCTTTTGGGTGCCGGGGGCTGGGAAATGAGAACTTTTTTTTAAGACCGGAAAAAAAGAAAATTAGATCTGAGTTGGCCAATTAGCCCCAAAAATCCCCATTGGCAAGACAAGATCTTTTCCTAGGAATGCCTTGAGGGGAAGCCAATTCAATTAATTTCCACAGCATAACTGTCAAGACCCCAAAACTAGGTGGAATAATGAACTGATTAAAACCTGTAATTGCAATTCAATGGAGGAAACCATTAATCATGGAGATGGCAGTGTTCCCTGGTTTCCAGATTGTGCTGAGATGAGTTACCAATGAAGAGACTGGTAGGAATACAAGGTTAATGTGAACTGGAGGCGTGAAGACATAACATAGTTAGAAAAATATGAGTATCCATGACTGGGCTCGGTTAAGAGGAGAATGCTCCCCAGACAATAAAATTGTGAAGCGAAATATACAGGAGTATTTTTCTTACTTATTTTTTATTCCTTTAATTTTCAGCAAACCGCATGTGTCTTCACAGAAAAGCTGACAAGCTGAGTATAATAAGAGATACTTTGGAACCTACCCAAACCAAACCTACCCAAACCAAACTCTAATCACTTCTCTCTTTTATCTCTCTTGATATATTGTGTGTGTTGCTTTTAGAGTTGGTCAAAGTGCAGATTTCTACCCTGTGGGAAATCCTGACAACTCAGCATTTCCTTTTACCATGAATGGGAATGAAGTTGAACTTTCAAAATTTCCTACAAAAGGAATTTTCCAAAAACCGTTGTACTGGAAACATGGAAACAATCTTATTAAAACATTTTGTTTCAACTTTAGTTTCAACTTTATCATTTCAAATATTATATTATAAATATACTATCTTTTGTCAAAACGAAATATTTTGATAATTTCCTGTTAAAAAATCGATGCATTCCTGCAAAATAATTTGATTTTGTCAAATCAGCATTTTCCAACAGAAAATGGTTCCGTCAGAACATTTTTGACCACGCTAGTTGTTTTCTCTTCATCTCTTTTCCCTTTTCCATATGGCTGCTTTGCTGCCATAGGAGGAGGGATAGCTCAGTGGTCTGAGCATTGGCCTGCTAAACCCAGCGTTGTGAGTTCAATCCTTGAAGGGGCCATTTAGGGATCTGGGGCAAAAATTGGGGATTGGTCCTGCTTTGAGCAGGGGGTTGGACTAGATGACCTCCTAAGGTCCCTTCCAACCCTGATATTCTATGACAGATCCAGGAAAACAGAGACTGCTTCTTGGATCTGGCGACAGCCTTCATTAAATGTTACCAAGATTTTATCTGGCTATATGCAGGAGTATGGGTCATTGTATGCAGGCAATGATCAGGGATGATAGGGTTGACCTGGCTCTGAACTGTCCAGTGCTTTCATTCTTAGGCACATTTAGTTCTCCTCATAAAAGGAGTCAGCAAATTTAAATCCTTTGCTATCATCTAAAATGTTTTCAGGATTTATTTCTACAGGCTAGAGAGCTGTTTAATCTCCAAAGAAGATAAAGTTTAATTCTTTCTTAAGTTTAATAACATCCATAAGCTGTTGGCAGGTTTTTGGAGTATCTTTAGCATAAACTGACAAGATTTGGACTCTCATCAGCCATGACTGCAAATCATGGGGCCCTATAGGTTTTTCATCATTCTGGATTTATTTCCAGCATCCTTGGGGGTCCCCTAAAAATGTACCCAGAGAATCCCTTGAAGATTCACAGTATTTGGGACACCAATAAAATGAGTTCTTGCATGTTACTGTATGTCTTATGCCCCTAGGGAACGTCTAACTCTTTTCAATATCCAAGGGTCCCTTTAGGATTTCGCTTGGGTTTTAGGGTGGTCCTGATGATTTTTAGTATTTCAGGGGTGCCTTGAAGATTCCCACCATCCCAAGGAGGTGAGGTTTTCCTGTGGATTATAAAACCAAACAAAAGCAAACACAATCTTAAACTGTGTTAAGAAGAAAACTGAATAATTCTGACATTTTGCAGCCTCTATTTGAATAAATTTGTTCAGGTTTAATCATCTCAATTCAAAAAAGGCAGAGTAGAAAGAGAAGAGGTCCACTGACGGGCAACAAAAAATGATTAGCGATATCGAGGTGGAGTAGAGGCAATCCATAAGAAAGACAATTAAAAGGTCTAGGACTATTTAGAGTGGAAAGAGGAAGAAGAAGAGGTGATATGACAGAGGTCTATAGATAAGGCTAATTGGTTGCTCCTACTTTGTTCACTCTTTCCTACAATATAAGACCAAGGGGGCACTTGGAAATAAAAGCTAACACATTTTAAAGAGATTAAAGATAATACGTTTTAAACACATCATTATCCTGTCGAACTCTGGAATGGTATTACTTAGACAAACACCTTAGTAAGAGTCCAAAAAGGCTTAGGCCCTTAGGTGAATAAGAACAGCATCTCTGGTTACTCTAGCTAAGATAAAAAAATAAAAGGACGATCCAGCCTCATGCTTTGGGGCATAAATTGTTCACTGTGATCGACAGTGGGCGAAGCACAGCAGGATGCTAAAGAAACAGTTCTGCCATTACAAGCTTCAGCATATCACCATTCCATAGTGCTTTTAGATACTTGTCTTAGGTTCTTGCACAGATTCCATTGCCATAGTATCCGAACACTTAGCAATCTGTAACATATTTATCCTCACAACATCCCTGGGAAGCAGAGAAGTGCTGCTATCTCCAGTTTACAGATGGGGAACTGAGAGACTGAGTGACTTGCCCATGGTCACTCAAGAAGCCTGTGGCAGAGCAAGGAACTTAACGCTGTTCTCCTGAGTCCCAAGTTACCATTCTACCACTGGACCACACTTCCTCTCAGCTCTTACTTGGAAGGAAACTACTAGAGGTGAGAGAGTAGTTCCATCCTCATGACCCATTCAAACCTTGGCCCCTCTGCTGAGACTGCCCAGGTGGTAAGTGTGAAGGTGGTTGTTTTGTGAAGCAGACACATGTCTACCAGAAACTGGGCTGAGATCATCAGCTTATTTTATATCAGCCAAGGAACAGTCATCAGCTGGAAAACAGCTTTTGGTGACTACCAACTTGGGACCTGATCCTGCAGCCAACAGCTCAGAGGTGGGCTTCTGGGTCCATGCAGAGCCCTGTTGGTCAGTGGAGCTCTGTGCAAGCACAGCAGTCCACTCACATCCTATCCATAGCAGAATCCATGCCTGGAGCCATATACAGATTGGCAGAGTAGGAGGTCAGAGGTGCTTTCATCTCATTACAATTCCCTGAGCCATCTAATGCCTTGATTCATGTATATATTTTTAAATATATGCATCACTTTGTGCAGTGGGTGAGCATTTACTTACACAAGAAGTCCCTCTGAGTCCAGTAGAACTATTCCCATGAGTTGCACAATCCGGCAATCTTTTAAAGTGACAAATGTACAGAAGCTCTAAATTTCCCCATTTGAACATGAGTCACACGTATCATTTTCACAAGGTCCTGCCTATGCTGTACTTGCTGTGTCTTTTCTTTTTTATATTAGTACTGACTCAATGGGTATATAACTAACAGGGGGATTTATCAGTCCATCTCTGATGATAAGGACACCACAGCACTCCTTTAATGTTCTCGTTTCTTCACTTCTTTTTTTTTTTAAACCTTTTTTTTTAAGAGCAGCTTTAGCCCCAAATGGAAACTTAAAAGCTCCATCATGATCTTTCCTGGAGAAAAGAGTCCACTTTGAAGCCATGATATGGTGAATGCACAGGTCATTTTGAGAATAAACCATAAAGAGACACTAAACATGAAAGTTTTATTTCCCTCTCCAATGATAAGCATATACTGAGGAAAGTGGTTTTTTTTGTTTTGTTTTTTTGCTACTGATAGTCCCTTGTGGACCAAATATCTTTAAAAACGTTCTCTGATGCTGATCTTCAACTGGTATCTTGTTTACCTTGAACTCTGAAAAGTTGCCTGCTCTAACCTATTGCTGCAACAAGACTCATTTGCTATCTCTACAAAGGAAAGAGCTATTTTTTTAATCAAATCCATTCCTTCCTTTCTTTCTTCCATTGCTGCTTTTTTGCTTTAAAATTGATTTCTAATACAAAAAAGAGCAGGTTATAAATTTTCCAGGACAACACTATTTCCAAGTCAGCTTACCACCATTGGACTAACAAATGAATCCTCTTTCAATCCGACATAACACAATTGCTAACCAAACTCAATCTTCAACCGTGTCCTTTTTTCAACATTGCAAATGGCCAACTTTTCTAACTTTGTTCGTGGCTGAGCAGATGGCCTAAAGGAGCTGCATCCCATACACAAGGGAAGTACTTCTCCAGAAATCCAAAGAACATGGGTTATGTCATGGGATGGGGTGGGGGAGGGGAGGAAGTCTAATAAAGGTTTGTGTTAGATGTTCTCATTGCTGTGACAGTCACCCTGGAACCCATACATAGTATCACCAAATAACTGCAACCCATACTCATTGGGGACCCCCATTCTTAAATACATCTTTCCTGAACCCCCTCTTCTGGCTCCCCCCAAACTCTCCAAGCTCAGCAGAAGCAAGCTCCCTACAGACCAGGACACACCAACTGAAGAAGGCACCAGACTTTGCTAGAACAACAATCAAACCTGCAGACGTATCACCACTGTTAAAATCATCAACACCCCCCATAACAGAACTTTCAATATCCCTGGGTCCTACACATGCCTATCATAACACATGGTGTACCTTATCTGATGCACTAAATGCCCCAATAACAACAATGTGGGTGAAAACTGACAATCACTACACTCTCAAATGAACTCACACCGGTGTTAAAAGAATTGCTCCCCTCGGGTTACTATCTCTGCCCTGCCCTCGAGAATACATATCCAGGGGCCCTACTTGCCTCTAAACAGGTTTGCTATCTGTGGCAGTTAGAATTGCACACGCCACCATCCCACCCCCCAGGGAAGTGATCTTGCTCAACCGCCCAAATGAACAAAACAACTCTCAGAATTTGCAACTGCTGGGGGGGGCAGCCCCTCCCCCGTTCTCCCCTGTCTCTCCACCAGATATGGGGAAATAGTCAAGGGAGAAAAAAACAGGTCTCTTTTTTTTACCTTATTTGGTACAAAAACTGCCCCCAAAAACGCGTCATTCTGGCCCCAAGGACGCGTCATCTTAGGTATATCTGTCTCGTCCCCCCGAGGGACGGGAGGGAAGGAACCGAAGACGCATACAAGTCACGAATTCGCAATTCGGGCCTGATCAACCCGAAACCTCCCCCAACTCAGCGTGTGCCGGCCGTAATGTTTGTATACGGGTTTGTATTCGTAAGTATTCTTTAATACCTTATTGTTTTAATATTTTGCTTTACCCCTTCCCCTTCAATTGTAATTCATTGTTGTAAAAGTATCCTATGTATTATTCCTCTAATTCTACTAGTCCGTGGCTCATCCCAAGTAATTATTGGGATTTAGAACAACTCCAAGGACTGTTGCTGTTTTTAATAGGAGTAATCTTGTTTTTTTGCATTAATTGTGTATTGTAAACCTAGGTTATAAGTGTCATTAGCAATAAAGCTGAAATTTCTAGCCTTATTGCCTCGGTGTCTGTGTGGTTCCCATCCGCTCCAGGGGGGGTTCCCTCCGAACATCCACGCGAACCTTAGTACTGTGCCCTGGTAGATAACAGGCGAACGCATACCCTCGCCCCTGTCAGGTGGCCCTCGAGGGTACACGCTTCCACAACCGGAAAACGATAAAAGACAAAAACACCACATCAGCTGTAGGTGAACACTTTTCACAAAGCAATAACTCTATATCTAACCTATCAGTCCTCATCCTCAAAGGAAACCTTCACAACACTTTCAAAAAAGGAACCCGGGAGCTTAATTCATAACTTTGTAGACACTAAAAGTCATGGACTGAATAGACACACTGGATATATGGCTTATTACCATAATCTATAAGCCACTAACAACCCCCCGAACCTGCAGCTGTTTTCCCGCCTCTTTTCCTCCCTATGACTGGAGGGGTGTTAATGGGTCGCTTCACCTTGAATGATCCCTTGAAATATGTGTTAACTACTTATGCTAAACAATCTGTTCCACCTTGATTTAGCTGTGTTAGGCTATCACTTATTGGAGTTTCAGTGTAGTAGCCGTGTTAGTCTGTGTCAGCAAAACGAAAATAAGAAAGAAAAACTTGTAGCACCTTAGAGACTAACAAATTTATTTCAGCATAAGCTTTCGTGGGTTAATACCCACTTCATCGGATGCATGGAATGAAATACACAGTAGACAGATATTTATACAGTCAGAGAAACATGATAAGGTCGAGGTGCATAGACCAACCTTAAGAGGCTAATTAGTTGAGAGGAAGCATAACAGCAGGGGAAGAAAAACCTTTGAAGTGATAAACAAGATGGTCACACAGGTGTGAATGAGGATCGTTAACTTAAGGGAAATAGATTCAATTAACGTAATGGCCGAGCCATTCCAAATCTCTATTTAATCCGGAGGGAATGCAATCTAGTTTGCATATCAATTCGAGTTCAATAGTTTCTCTTTGAAGTCTGCTTTTGGAGTTAATCTGTCGCAACACTGCTATCCTCAAGTCTGTCACTGAGTGATTAGGGAGGTTGAAGTGTTGAAGTGGGTGTCACTTATTGGAGTGACACCCACCCCCCTGAGCAACATAAATTACACCGATCTAAGTGCCAGTGTGGGCAGCACTGTACCACCGCTCATTGGGGGTGGATTAATTATGTCGATGGGAGAACTCTCTCCCGTTGGCATAGAGTGGATACAATAGAGATCTTACATTGGTGCAGCTACATTGGTACAGCTGTGTCGCTGTAAGCTCTTTAGTATAGATGTAGCCTTAGTTAGTCTCCCACACCCGAAGAAGAACTCTGTGTAAGCTCGAAAGCTTGTCTCTCTCACCAACAGAAGTTGGTCCAGTAACAGAGATGACCTCACCGACCTTGTCTCTCTAATATGCTGGGACTGACATGTCTACACCGCCACTGCATACAGTTTTGACATCGTCACTCCTGCTTGGGAAAGGAATACCACAAATGCCATACTTGTCAGGACAGCCAAGAGTCATGCGTGTTCCACTTTACTTTTCAACCTGCATTATAATAAGATTATTACCTCTGAAGATGACATTTTGAAAAAGTAATCTGGTATTTTAAGACCGTTTTATCTAGATACAGTGCCAGTGAGCAAGCGTATCATAGGAGGCTAATTATATGGGTAGTTCTCTCCTTTATACAAGAACTTTATCCTTTAGATCTAAACAGCGGACACACTTTCTATAGTGTCGCTCATCTGGGTATATCAAAGTGCTTCACGGACACTCATTATAAGTAATTACTAGCTGGCACATGTGAATAATTCATGGGCTAGTAGAAGTGGAGCTTCCACTTCTCCCCCCACTTTGTCTCTCTTCTCTCTCTCCCCCTTTTCTTCTTCTTCTCCTTCTACTTGTCCCTCTTTTTCTTCCTGTCCTTTGGGAGTTAAGTGCCTAAGGGCTTTTGAAAATCTCACTAGGAGCCTATCTGCATCCTTAAGCACCTAATTTTTTAAGACTGACCCTAAATTCAGAGGTAAATCCAAAACAGACTAAGATGATGCAAATTACATGTTCCTCCAGTCTTCTCAGTGTGCAAGTTATAGTAATGTAGACATCTTTAGACTTCTCAGTGTGCAAGTTACAGTAACGTAGACATCTTTACACTCTCTAGGCCAAATTTAGTGGTGATGTGTAAGTGGGTGTATGTTACACATCAATAAGTGTGTATGAGTCTAACCGAACCTAAATTTCACACTACTTATATGCTGAAAGGGCCAGAAGAAGTAAATTACAGCAACTTAGGGTATGTCTATACTCACCCGTCGCGTCGGAGGAGTCCAATTGATCTTCTGGGTTCGATTTATCGCGTCTTGTCTAGACGCGATAAATCGAACCAGGAAGTGCTCCCCCGTCGACGCTGGTAATCCTGCTCCACGAATGGAGCAGGCGGAGTCGACGGGGGAGCCTGCGCGCCGCGTGTGGACCACAGGTAAGTTCGAACTAAGAGACTTCGACTTCAGCTACGTTATTAACCAACAATGGAAAAGAACAAAAGAGGGGTGTGGCAACCAAACATATGAACAAAAGAAGAAAAGTACAATGACCAAACACAGAAGTATGAAGAAAGGTCTAGCAGCTGGCTATGAAACGAACACAAAAGGGAAATGTTCAATAACCAAACAGAAAAAAGAGGCATGTTCTGAAGACCATCCACAGAAAAAGGAGAAAGAAATCAGAAGTGCAATGACAAAATACATACACACACAAAAGGGAGAAAAAGAATAGATGTCCAGTAATGGAATATGCAAACAGAGAGAAAAATTATGGCCACAAACATAAACTGAACAAGAAAAAAAACGGCCAAAACTGAACAAAGAAAAAGGTAAATTTCCCATGTAAATTCTCCATAGAAAATTTAAAAACCACCACATTTTGAGAACAAAACAATTTTTTTTAGTTTGATGAAAATGTTCATTAAAAAAAAAATTCCGACACACAGTTTTCTCATTTAAAAGATTTCAACCAGCTCTAGTTATGCATCCCTGTCCCAAAGGACAAAAAATAATATATTTGTATTTGAAATGAGAACATCTTCGTCAGATCACAGGCTAACAGCAACAGAGGGGCCCGTCAGCACAACTATATAGCAGCAGGAAAAGACTAGTAGGATAACATTCCAGCAGCCTCTAATATTAGCTAGTAGCCACTCAGTGATGATACTAATTTTGGGTAGTGTTTAACTGGCGCTGCATTATTTAATATACATGAATTATCATGGGACCTTCAAAAGAATGCAATGCATCCCATTCCACACGAGAGAAGTGGTGGAGTGGGTGGACGGATGGAATTTCATTGAGAGAGCCAGGGGAGGGACTTTCCCTTGTGTTCTGCTAGGCTCCCCAGAGCTCACTGCCTGTTCTCCACAGGGAGTTTCTGTCATTTCCCATCACCAACTCCTAGACCCCTTTCAAAGTTGTGATGCGAGGTTTGCCCCTGTGACCTTCTAACAGGAGGTGGGGAAAACAGAAGGTACTTGAAAGAGGTTCCTCAATCTAGCCTTGAATTTGCAGAACTAAATTAAGAGTGGCTTGCATGGAAGTGTCATTTAACTCAAACCTCTGAGTGCGTGGAGTTCGGACAAATGGTCCTGGCCTACCTCTATGTCTGAGCTAGAGACAAGAGTCTTGGTAACTGAGCCATAGATATCAATAGAACCATTACATGAAGAGACTATAGCCAGATGGTGGGCCAAGTGAGTCCCACAGGCCCAGATATCTTCCAGACAGGAAATGAACAACATATATGCAAGATTCTCACACAGAGGATGCCTCACCTGTAGGGACAGCGAAAGGTGTCCCCATACCCATCATTCTTCTGCTTTTTGCAATATTCACACTGGCCCAAAGTTAGGTTTCATCAATCATGCTCTCCCTCCTCAAGGAACCTACAATGCAAAAATCTAGCATTGCACTAAGACACTCGCTCCTGAGAATTGGTAGAGTGCCCAAAGACATTGCTCCATTAGAAAGAAATGGAAGCAGGGCTCTTTGTTCTGGCCTGTTGCAGCTGTGATTAGAGGGAAGTATCACTCTGTAATCAGAGCCATTATGACCAAATGGAAGGATCAATAGGGAGCTATCAGCAATTAACACCATTGTTATTGCCTGGCATATTTTTTATTTATTGAAGTGGGCAAGTCAAGATGCCTGAGGGATAAGAGGTCCCCAGTACATAAAGACATACAGAGGAAGAGAGAGAGGAGAGACAGTACTGTCCATTTTGGAAATTACCTTTTTTCCCCCCCATTGGATTCTAACAGCTTGGAGGCATATGGCCCTGTGTGCATTATACATTCCAAGATCATTACAAATGCATCTGATTTATGGTAGGGGCCAGGTGGTACAACAGGCTACTGCGCTAGCCTTTCACCTATGGAGTCATGAATCAGGGCACAAGTAGAACAAGTTTGCTGGTTTTAGTATACTCCCTAGTGGAAGTTTATTTTCATAAGACTAGAGCAGTGTTTCCCAAACTTGGGATGCCGCTTGTTCAGGGGCAGCCCCTGGCGGGCCGGGACGGTTTGTTTACCTGCCGTGTCCGCGGGTTTGGCCGATCACGGCTCCCACTCGCCGCGGTTCACTGTGCCCGGCCAATGGGGGCTGTGGGAAGTGGTGCAAGCCGAGGGACGTACTGGCCACCGCTTCCCAAAGCCCCCATTGGCTGGGCACAGTGACCCATGGCCAGTGGGAGTCGCGATCGGCCGAACCTGCAGACGCAGCAGGTAAATAAACTGGCTGGGCGTGCCAGGGGCTGTCCCTGAGCAAGCGGCCTCCCAAGTTTGGGAAACACTGGACTATAGCTAAGCAAATTTTGGGGGGTGTTAATTAGTCAAAAACTGCACTTTCAGCTGGACCAAAATTGTCTGTGAATTCAGGTCAAATTCAGAAAATTATTCCCCTCCCCCTCCTCCTCCCCTCCCCTACCCCCCCAAAAGGAGGAAGAGTGGATTTCTGAAAAAGTCAAAATGTTTTGTTTTGACATTTTCTAAATGAAACTTTTTGACTTTTCATTTCAAAATTACAGTTTGTTTCAAAATTTAACTAGATCTATTTTTTTAAAAGCAAAAAAGGATCATAACATCCCAAAACTAAACACTTTTTTTCTCTTTTTTTCATTTTGGTGGAAAAAAAGAAAACATTGTCATTGCAGGTCAACCCAAAACAAAATATTTTTTGGATTGGCCATGCAACTGAAGAACCAGTTATTTCCCCAGGCCTATCTAAGGCTCATATTTGCCCACACTGGCTGAGCTGACATTCTCCAATCAGAGGTGTCTCTGAGGGGGGAATAGCTGACATTGTTGTAGGCCAGGATGAAGTTGCATTGGCAGAACTGTTATAGGGGCAATATACTGGAAAAGCAGGGATAGATCAAGGCCTGAGATACCTTTGCAGAGCCCTGTGAAATGGCTGGGACGAGAATAGCTGAACATATGCAGGTCAGGAGTGAGGTGAGAAAGGAGCAGTTTGGGACCTCAGAACCGGAATAGGATGTTGCAGTGCAGAGCTGCAGGATAGAAACTTGCTCAGCTCTGACTGGCAACCTCTTATCCTTCCTTCCCCTTTAGGAGCAACAGAAAAAAATCACGGAATACTCCCAAACATTTCCATAAGAAAACCAACACACGTTATAATAAGCACTGATTTTCAAAATGCTGCTTTAACTATAAGACCTAACCCAGATGCTTTGGCTCCAGGGTTGGCACTACCATTAGGTGACCCTAGGCAGTCGCCTAGGGCACCAGGATTTGGGGGCTGGCATTTCAGGTCCCTTGGCGGCCGTGGCAGGAGAAGCTGCCGCGGAAATGCCGCCAAGGTCCCTGGCGGCCGAAGAAGCTGCCACCGAGGACCCCGGTGGCATTTCGGCGGCAGCCTGTCCTGCTGCCGCCTAAGGCGACAAAAAAGCTGGTGCCGCCCCTGTTTGGCTCTATTGGCATTCTCTGTTTCCTTGAGGCAAGATTGCTTGAAGTTTTGGAATGCACTAGTGTTCATCTGAAATTTGGCAAAGATTCTATGGGGAGGGAGATAGGATGGATTTTAAAAAGGGCTTGTATCATTAGTTTCCACCAGGGCCTAGTGTTTTTTCTCACATACACATACACACACACACACACACACACCCTCTCTTCTTCTGCAACTCTCTCTCTGTCTGTCCCTTACCTCCCAATACCTCGTTCTTCCATGGCACTTGCACATCAATCATAGAATCTCAGGGTTGGAAGGGACCTTAGGAGGTCATCTAGTCTAACCCCCTGCTCAAAGCAGGACCAATCCCCAATTTTTGCCCCAGATCCCTAAATGGCCCCTTCAAGGATTGAATTCACAACCCTGGGTTTAGCAGACCAATGCTCAAACCACTGAGCTATCCCTCCCCCCTAAGCACAGGTCCAGTACTTAACGTCCTCCCTGAAGGGCAGTGATGTCTAGTGTGCTAAGACTTACATGCCGCTGCACTAGTTCAATCACCAGAGGAAGCACTAGGCACAACCCATGTTTCAGTTGTCATTGTCAGCATGTCTGCTACTTAACCCATCCAAAGAGGTGGGGCTTCACTGCCCTATGACTGAATTAACCCAAGTTCAGGCAAGCACGGCATGAGGCTACTCAGTCCAGATACTGGGATCAGAAAGGCTCCTTTAGGAATGAATGCTTTCGTTAGCAAAACACATAACCTTTGAGTTCTTGGGGAAATTTCAGTTCTTTCTCCTTAGCCAATAAAGGGCTTATTGTGTACTGGCTTATAGGAATTGCAGCAGGACCCTTCATGTCAACCTCAGCTAAGTCAGATATCTTCTCCCCCTCCTCCCTTGTTTACACCTGACCACTGGGCACTGGAAGTCAATGATCATTGACAATGTGACACAGAGATCTACAGACATAGCAAGTCTAATATCAGCTGAACTGACAGTACTGGATCCTGGGCATCATCACAGGAGATGCAAAAGTTCCATCTGTCAATAGCTGTGCCCTTCTGCTGACCTTTGGAGGACCAACCATGACTTCAGGAGAAGAAATTAATCCTTGAGATGCGGAGTTGCCATATCCTTTAGCCTCTCAGTCTTCTTTCCTGGCAGGCTGTTTGCTACATGTGGCCAACTAATTAGAAACCTTTTAGATGTGTTTATGTAGCAAACAGCTAAAGCTTAAGGAATTAACAGGCAGGTTTTTTTCTGATAGAAACAGAGATCTCACTTCTTTTTCAACACCTGAAGGGCAAGATACTGGAAATCTCTCACCAGTTGCACAGTTCCCTTTTCCACTTTTGTTTGCAAAAGGCTCTTGAAATTTCTGCCATTGCTGGGGAAAACATTTGGAATGTCACATTTTTCTACTGTGAGCATTCAATTACATCCATGGCTTTCTCCTAGGGAACCACATCTGCAGCAGTGGTCTGACAACCTCCAAAATGTGCATCTGCAGCAAACTTCTGATAATCTCAGAGGGACAGGGACTCAGTGTGATAGGGAAGGCTGAAGTGAGTAGCATTCCAGCAATCCTGGGCTGGTAGAATAGTCATTCAGTGCTCACTCTAGCTGACTGAAGTTAGAGAAACTCTCTGTTTAGAATCTGGCCAACCCCAGGATCAAGGAATACAGAAAGGGCTTTTAGAGCCACCATTCTCCCCTCCATCCTTATCTGCACTGGGCATGATCAGGGCCGGTGCAAGGAAGCTTCACGCCCTAGGCAAAACTTCCTTGCACCAGCCCTGTGCCCCCCTGCTAATGCCGCCCCCCCCACGGCAGCCAGCTTCCCCCCCCCCCTCAGCTCCCCCGCCCTCCATGGCAGCGGCTCAGAGGAGGCCCAGAGATACTACAGCTCCAGGTTGTATCAAGGAGCAGAAGAGGGGCATCCACGGGGCATAATAGGGGAGGACAGTGCTGTAGAGATAGCAAAATACACTGCCCTCCCTGCACTGGTATATGCTGGTGCGGAGGTTGTGCAGATAATACCAGCCTTTGCCCAGTTCCACCTTAGATTTTGCTCTTCTAGCTGGGAGCAGCTCTAGAGAAAGGCCAGCCACCCCAAAACTGACATGGAGGAATGTTTGGAACCGGAGAAAGCCATACGCCTGCCCTGGTTTAATGTAGGTTGATTGAATGTTCCTGCTTTTTTCCTAGCACACTGCTTATCCCCTCCCTGGAAACAAATAATTTAGCTTCTTCAGTCAGCTTCCCCAGTAACTGGTTTCTTATGCCGATTATTACTTACATTGAATGGCTCCATCAGAGTATCTCTAAACTCCCGCCCGCCCACGGGGGCAGGCTCGGCCGCGGGGGCAGGCTCGGCCGCCCGCCCGCCCGCTGGCTGCGGCGGCAGGAGGCTCGGCTGCCTGCCCGCTGGCCGCAGGGGCAGGATGGGCCCCCCGCCCGCCCGTGGGTCACGGGGGCAGACTCGGCCCCCTGCCCATGGCGGCAGGCTCAGCTGCCTGCGGAGGCAGGCTCAGCTCCCGGCGGCGGCGGCTCCTCATCCCATCCCACCGCACCCGCTCACCTCGCCGGCGGCAGCAGCAGCTCCTCAGCAGCCGCCGAATCGCCACCGGGAGTCTCCGCCCCCCAAATCCTGGCGCCCTAGGCAACTGCCTAGGGTCGCCTAGTGGGCACGCCGGCCCTGGGCAAGATATTGGCACAGCTGAGAATGACGTCCGGGTCAGACGTCCTTAGACAAAGCTCACTTCTTTAGCCTCTGAGTCTGAGACAGCTGACAAGTGCCAATTACAAGCAAATGTGGACACTGTCCTGCTTAAAACCAGCCAGAGACCCATCAAATCACTTTTCATAGGCCACCAAAATGCTCTCTAATAACAGTACATTAGAACCACAGAGTTACGAATACCAGAGTTACTAACTGACCAGTCCTACTACACACCTCACTCAGAACCAGAAGTACACAATCAGGCAGCAGCAGAGACCAAAAAACAACAGTACAGTACTGTGTTAAACATAAGCTACTAAAAAAATAAAGGGAAAGCAGGATTTTTCATCTGCATAGTAAAGTTTCAAAGCTGTATTTAGTCAATGTTCAGTTTTAAACTTTTGCAAGAACAACCATAACATTTTGTTCAGAGTTACGAACATTTCAGAGTTACGAACAACCTCCATTTCCGAGATGTTCGTAACTCTGAGGTTCTACTATATTTGCTTATGGTGAAACTGGGCTGAAGTTGAAATGGTGTCTAGAGGAGAAAGATCTCAATTCCCATTCCCAATGCTCTGCACCATCCCGTGTCCCATAATTTATCCTGCAAGGTGCCGAGCACCCTCACCCCGCACTGACTTCCAAGGATTAGGTACTGGAAGAGCCAGCAGGAACAATTTGAACACGGATTTGGCAATGGGAGAAAATGCAGAGTGAGAGAAAACTCCAAGAAACATGCTGGAAACAAAATGAAAACAACAAACCACACTCTAGCTCTGTCTATGTAGTTGGTGACATTAATAAACCATGTCATCTTCTCATTCTCTCAAATTACACTGTCACCCAGACACCTGGATGCAATAACAGCCTCTTTATGGGATACTGATTTATATTAGGATTAAAAATAATCCTTAATGGCAAGATCCATGCCTGAGTGCCCTTTCCCAAAATATGCCATGCCTGAAACATTGGTACAGAGTGATGCGAACCTGGCTCAGCCCTTCGGTGTACTCAGAAAAGCTGCCACTATTGGTTAAATGGGCCGTTCAGTTTGTTGGTTGGGTCCTTAGCTTAAAAGAGGCAAAATACCCCTGAGTTTTGGAATGGCTTGTTTCTTCATTAGAGGCCATTAAACCTGTCACTGTAGTTGTAGCAATATGAGACCTGTAACTAATGACTCCACTGGGCCCACAAGAGCCACAGCGAAGATCTGTGCTTTAGTGTTCCTACCCCTGCTGCTAGAGGAGTGATTATCTTGTCATTCAAGCACTTCCTTCTCTGAGGAGAAGATAGAGAGGCAGTTAAGTTATCCAGAGACTGCCTAAAATACATAATTTTGAAAGGGAACTGTGAGGTGATGGATTATGGGAAACTGCCCCACAGCCATTAAAGCTGACTGGGGCCTGATTGCAGTTTTGCATAGAATAGGGGCACTTTTGAAGAGCTGTAATTTAAAGGCTCATTGCTTGCTTCCTACCTGGCATTGTGAGAGCAGGAAAAAATGCTGGAGTCTAGTCTATTTGCAATCAGCTGTTTGTGTTCTACTACAGAATAGTCTACAAAACCTCATAAAATACTAGGTAATGAAAACGCTTGGCTTATTCTGAATTGCTTTAAAGTGATCAGCCAGTGACTGGAAAACTAGAGACGGAATTGATGGAACAGTCTCTGATATTTGCTTTATGTAACTCCCCCTGAAGTTGGAAGCCTGCATTTTGTTCCACTCACATTTCCTGGGAGAATTATTGGCTTTCTTATACATTTCCCTCTGTCACTTATTCTCCATCTTGTGATGCTACTGCGGGCATGTGCATGCCTTGCAATGCAGGATCCCAATGAACAAAGGTCTGGATTAAGAGGACGAACATCACTTTCTTCCAGCATGAGATACAAGCTTCAACAAACAGCTTTCATTTCCATAATGCCTCTTGTTTCTGGCCCCACTCTATTTCTTAGCAGCAAACTCATTCTGACACTGCAACTACGACTGGCAGAGCATGGAGTTTGTCTTCTTAACCTTGACCTTGGTTTTATTCAGATCCAGAGGGAGGGCTGAATGGCTGATTTTGACTTCATGAGTTTTCACATGTGAAGGCCAGTTGGAAACCCGACTTTATTTTAGCAAATCATTTTGTGGTAAGAATGGAAAATGTTTCCCCCCCTTGAAAATGCAATTTCCTTCCAGTTTTGTTGATAAGAATATTTTTCTGTGTAGCTCTGGTTAATGGTATGCACAACTTTTATTTTGACATCTGAGCCAACTTCCCCATATCATTGCCAAACAACATCCCTTTGACTCTACCTCCTTTCTTTATACTACAGCAGGGATTGGCAACCTTTGGCACGCGGCCCACCAGGGAAAGCCGCTGGCAGGCCAGGACAGTTTGTTTACCTGCAGCATCCGCAGGTTCGGCCGATCGCAGCTCCCACTGTCCGCGGTTCACCGTCTCAGGCCAATGGGGGCTGCGGGAAGCAGCGCAGGCTGAGGGATGTGCTAGCTTCCCTTCCTGCAGCCCCCATTGGCCGGGCACAGTGAACCGCGGCCAGTGGGAGCTGCGATCGGCCGAACCTGCGGATGCAGCAGGTAAACAAACCGGCCCGGCCCGCCAGCGGCTTTCCCTGGCGGGCCGCGAGCAAAGGTGGCTGATCCCTGTACTACAACTATGCCACTAGGTTCCATCCGTTTCATTCAGCTCCTTTCATCATACCTTTGTTTATGTCATTGTTTCATCGATCCTTGTATGATTCCTTCTTTCACTGCTATTGTGCACTTCAAGCAGAAAGCTATACACCTTGTATAATGACTCTTGGCCCCACACACGCAGACATCAGCAGGGTAAAACATGGCACCATCTTTTACCATTTCAGTTAAAGATGAAAATCTTATAGCAGGCTGTTAGAGTCACTGGGAGCAGCCCTTAGAAAGAGCCATTGCCATAAGGCAGTGTATTTCACTTGCATGTGCACAGTGGTTCTTCTGCCATGGAAACTGTGTATATAAAGTAAGGCGAGTCCAAAACCAACCCCCCTGAACTGACTATTCCTAAATTGGGAATGTTTGGAGTCCGCTTTTAGATACTGTCTGAGTATCCCGCAACCCTGAGGAAACTCCTAATGTCCTGTTCCAGGGTGCACTGGGCTCAGTACAACGCCTCAGATGGATTCTCTAGGGAGGGCTACTCTTTTCTGATCAGGAATCCTGAGGGGATGCTGCCAGAGCTTTATATGTCTTAGCATAGAGGTCTAGATTGCTTGGGCCATAGAATCCGAATTCCCTATCTCCAACAGCTAGAGGTGGCCCCTCCAGGTCGATATTGAGAGGCCATCTCATGGGGCACAGTGGGGAAGCTTGTCCTGTCACTGTCCTTGCTGTACCTGTCTTGTGAATATAAAGAGGCTTTCAGTTTCCAGGCCTGTCAATCTGGTACCTCCTGCCAGCAGGAAATTCACAAACAACCATAAAGGAAAGGGGCAAAAAAAGGCATTTTTTTCTTTTTCTCTGAGCTTTGGACCTTTCGAACGTTGCAGGAGGTGACTGGCTTTCACGTAGAAAGAGATACAGAATACATGTATTTTAAGGGAGAAAGGAAGGGGGAAAAAATCTAAAAATACAGCATGGCTGGAATCACAGGAGTCCCACAGAGGCAGAATAGAACATGCATCTAAGGAGATTACTTGAAGGAGACGGGGGTTGGGGGGCGGGGTGGAAAGGGAAAATAAAAGTAATTTTATATGGAAGAAAATCTTTCTTCCCTTAAAACAATCTGCAAGGCCAGGAACCATAGAGAAAACCAGGCAATTTCACAGCCATTCCTGTGGGAGATAGCTGTTTTCCTGAGTCTCCTAATTAATTATACATGCTATTGAAGAGATGTAACACAGCTTCAAATAATAATAATAATAATAAAAAATTAAAAGAAAAGACAGAGAAGGAGAGAGAAGACAAAATGGTTTTGTTAATCCAAGTTAGAGCTCATTTCAATTTAATCAGAAGCTGACAGGAAAATGGTAAGCTCTGGCACTTGTCGCAGTTAGCAGATATGTCCCCACTGTCTTTAACTGATAAAACATTTCACTGCTGACCTTCAGGGTGAGGAGGACATTTCGCTGGGTACCGCCTAAGTGCAGTTTCAACAGATCCCAGTATTTATTACAAACTACTCCATGGCCATTGCTCCGTAAGCCTGAACAAATGGGGCTCGTGTGTCTAAATCCCCTTACACACCCGTATCTTTTTTTACAAGAAAGGGGAATATTTAGCCTGTAAGCTCTGCAAAGACCAACTCCCAGCTGATACCAGCTCAGGCTCACCTGAGGCAAAGGGTGGCTTTTGACTCACCTTGTAGGGATGCTTATGGGCCAGATTCTTAGTTGGTGAAAACAGTGGGAGCTCCATTGAAGTCACACTGATTTAGACCAGGTGAGGATTTCACCTTTGCCCACACACCATAAGATTCCTAGTTCGAGGCTCAGGGTAATGTAGGATTCACAAAAAAGCAAGTCCAGCCCCTGGATGTTTAATTCTGCCACTTGTTTAGGTCTTCTACAGAGTCTGGCCTGCAGCTAGAATTTATTTATTGTGTTTATTGGAGTTCTCCAATATGAAAACGCTTCTGTTGCAAAAACAAAAATAAAATTAAACAGCAGGTTTTCCCAACAGCCAAGAGAACTAAGCCCCCTACAAAACACAAAACTCCCTTTCCTCACAAAGAGCACACCCCATCACACTCCTCTCATACACAGATGGCCCTTGCCCAGAAGGTCAATATACCAAGGCTATTTCAGACCATAGTTGGGAACTTTTTCCATAGCCGAGGGCCCCTCTGAAGAATGTCTTCCGTAAGCTCCCTCTCTATTAAATGAACAGGAATCCGGCACTGTGACGTTATTGACAATCACTGGGACCATATAGATCATTGTTACAACCAAGGTCCTGTAGTGGCACCAAATCTTATCTAAAGGGGGTCACATGAGGTGTCTAAGACCGGGTTATGCTTGGCTGGTTATGATTATGCCATTTATGTGTATGTATCAGTTTTGTAGTTGAAGTTATGAATATTGGCTTTATACTGTCTGTATTTCAAACTGGGGCCATGCTTCTGGGACACTGGACAAGCTATCAGCTCTGCCAAGCCTGCTTGATGGCCCATTAAGGCCCATCAGCGATACAATGGCCCCATTGAGAGATGGCAGACACGCCTGTGACTTAACAAGATATGCAGGGATGTGCCCATGTGACTCCAGACTCCATTTTGCTGTGATTTTCCACAGTAAGGACAAAGGGGTGTCTTTACACCTGGAAGAAACTATAAAAGCAGCTGCCGCATCTCCATTTGGTCTTCATTCCTGCTGCTTACCTCTGGAAGAACCTTTCTACAAATGGAAGCTTTGAACAAAGGACTGAAGGACCCATCCCAGCTGTGGATGTACTCCAGAGACTTAATTTGAATTTGAACCTGCAGTTTATTCCATCTCTGCAAGCCTGAACCAAGAATTTGCCATTATTGTATGTAATTGATTCCTTTTAACCAATTCTAGCTCTCACCTATACCTTTTTCCTTTTATGAATAAACCTTTAGATTTTAGATTCTAAAGGATTGGCAACAGCGTGATTTGTGGGTAAGATCTGATTTGTATATTGACCTGGATCTGGGGGCTTGGTCCATTGGGATCGGGAGGACCTTTTTTCTTTTACTGGGGCATTGGTTTTCATGACCAGTTGTCCCCATAACGAGTGGCACTGGTGGTGAGACTGGGAAACTGGAGTGTCTTAGGGGATTGCTTGGGATGACTTGTGGTTAGCCAGTGGGGTAAAACCAAAGTCTCCTCCGTCTGGCTGGTTTGGTTTGCCTTAGAGGTGGAAAAGCCCCAGCCTTGGGCTGTAGTTGCCCTGTTTGAAGCAATTTGTCCTGAACTGGCACTCTCAGTTAGGTCCCGCCAGAACCAGTATCGTTATAGGCACAAAAGCCTCTGGTAATCATCATACTAATAGCAGTATGGCATGAGGAGATAGGCCGTCTCTCCAGCAAGAGGGTCTCAAATCCCAGGTCAAAATCAATGCTTAGTGTTCAATCCCAACACTAAGAGGGAGCCAATGCGGATCACGGAGCACACTGCCAAATACATGGATTGCCACATTCTGTACCAACTTGAGTTTCTGGATTGACTTCATTTGTTGCCCCATTGAAAGTGCATTGCAGCAATCTAGTCCGGAGGTGACAAAGGCATGGATCATTGTAGCGAGGTCTGCATCCAAAAGTAATGCTCAAAATCTCCTGGCCAGCATACCTGGACACTGCTGCTATATGATCATTGCACAGCAGCCGAGGATCCAACTACCCTGTCAGATTTTTAAGTGGCAGGTAAACACCCTCAATCAAAGGGGGAGAGATCAGATCACTATATCATTTAATGGTTGCTTCCACTATCACCTGCCCGCATCAGTTCATTCTTATCCGAACTGAGCTTCCACCAGCTCTCATTCTCATCCCAATCTGCCTTTAAAAGCAATCTGGGGACAGGCTGTCTCATAACTGCCAACTACAATTTCTTGCACCTTCCTCTGAGGCATCTGATACTGGCTACAGTGGGTGACAGTGGGAGTAGATGCACCAAGGGTCTAATGCAGTAAGGCGATTCCTACATTCCTGCCAGACAGGAGGGAGTACAAACAAAGCTAGCCAAAAACTCATACCAAACAGAAAACAAACCTTTTGTGAGATCCCATAGTTCATTTCAATTTTCTTCATCAGTTTTTCTTCCCCCCACCCCCGCACCCATGTCTTCACTTCCTGTCTCCAAAACAAGCTGTTTTTGAAGCCCTTTTGGCTCAGACAGAAGTACTAGCGATCCTATGGGAAAGCCCATTCTTCTATTCTTTGTAATAGATGTTACCAGAGTTGGAAAATGCTGGCTAGACACCCAAGTAGCCTGAACTCCTTTATTTATTAACACCACAGGTATCATACGAACAGTGCAAGCTTCCGTGTTCCATCAATGCCCCTCCACTTGGCTGATTCTGGAGATGGACATCGACCATTCAGAACCTGATCCAAAACCCACTGAAAACAATGGACAGACTCCGCTGGCTTCAATGGGCTCCAGATCAGGCCTTCAGGCCTTGGACTCTCTGAGGACACCTGCTAACAAAGTGTAATAGTGGATTTTGGGATATGGACACTCCTCCAAGAGGAAATGGGCTCAGACAACCAATTAACTTCAAATAGGTCAAACGGCCATCTGAGGCTAATAACTTCCAGTCACTCCTAACTTAGGCTGGATTTGAATCTGTGGCCTAAAGAAGGAAAGCTCAGTATCACATTCCCAAGCTCCTGAGCCAAGCAGTCTTCAGAATTTGTTTGCACCAACATGCGCTTCCATGTATATCACTGTAACGCTCACATAGGGTACGTCTTCACTACCCGCCGGATCGGCGGGTAGCAATCGATCTATCGGGATCGATTTATCGTGTCTCGTCTAGACGCGATAAATCAATCCCTGAACATGCTCCCCGTCGACTCTGGAAATCCACCTTGGTGAGAGGCAGAAGCGGAGTCGACGGAGGAGTGGCAGCGATCGACTTGCCGCCGTCCTCACGGCCAGGTAAGTCGATCTACGATACGCCGACTTCAGCTATGCTATTCACATAGCTGAAGTTGCATATCGTAGGTCGACCCCCTCTCTAGTGTAGACCAAGGCATATATACACCAGCACAGGAAAAGCTCACACTTTGACAGCTCAAATCATTTTGCATGATATCTATGGCTACTGCTATATGGTACTCTGGGAAACAGGTACAGGAGGGGTGGCGCAACCTGGTGTGGCTAAGACCATTTTATCTTCATCAAATATTAGCAATATCGCTGTGTTTTAACATTCTTGGAACCACTGCTTACATTCCTGATTGTCTTGTCTACTGTTGCTAAGCAAAGCCTTCTAGGATTACATTTTATTGTCCTAATAAAGAGATATGAATTTGGGTCTTTCCGGCTGATCTATCCCATATTCCCCAGACCACATTCCTAGTGATGTCTTCATGGTGGATATCATAGTTGCTTCCGTTTCCCCAGTGCAAGCAGAGGTGCTAAAACAATTTTTATAGCGGGGATGCTGAGAGCCATTGAACCAAACTGTAAACCCTGTATATAATGGAACCCACTTCAAGCCACGGGATGCGGCAGCACGTCCGCACCCCTAGTTCCAGCACCTGTGAGTGAAAGCCAACCTCCTTCCTTCCTTTCCCTCTTCTGCTGGAGGGTTTCTCTCATCAGTGATGCAGCCCCATGCTCTGGGTGTCCTTAAACCTCTGTTTGCCACAAGCTGGGACTGGACGATAGAGGATGGATTGCTTGATAATTGTCCTGTTCTGTTCATTTCCCGTGAAGCACCTAGCATCAGCCACTGTCAGAAGATGGGATACTGGTCTAGAACAACTATTGATCTGACCCAATATAGCCATTCTTATGTTCTTATGCACATTCAGCTGAGTGGACTGTTCTGTAATGGGGGAACTGCCAGCTTTTAAAAACAGACCACACTTTTATCTTTGTTCCTTGTCTTTTGTTCACCCCGTGATTGTGAGTGTATTGCCGTTGAAGTCTATAGGATCGGACTGTGTCTACCTGGTGTGCCAGTTGTGTCGCATCACACCCGCTCATATGTACAAGGGCTTGCCTGGAAAACACCTAACGAGGGTTATTCCGTTTTCTGCCAACTCTCCTGCTGAGTGAATTACTGGCTTTAATTTTAGCAATGGGAGCCACAGTGTGTTCCCCACAGTTCCCCATCAGTCCAAGCTCTAACGTGCACTGCAGGACGTTCCTGTTGAGTCACGCTGTATATGGCATGGTATATTTTTCACTAAAGGAAGACAAAGAAAATAAGCCCATTGCATTATATCTAAACAGTAATGTTGTCCTGTCTCGTTTCCTCCAGCAAATCAATATGCCTCTCACTTACAGGGCTGGTTAGAAGCAGTAAAGGATTGTATGGAACGAGAGGGAAGAATGGATGTACAGCCACAAAGAAGGAATCCAAGATGACTTGGTGACTGAGATGAAAGGATTTGGAGGAGAGGACGAAAGTCAGTCTAAAGGTGGGGAATCTCAGGGCTCCATTAGGGTCAATCTTTACAGAGATCGAAAAAGCAACTGGTGACAGGAACCAAACAAGGACTATAGGAGAGAGAGTGAAGAGAAGCCCAAGGAATGGCACCACCAAAGGCCAGATTCTGATGCCTTTCCTCAGGCTGATTAGTATCTGAGTGCACAAGTTGTGCTACTGACGTCCCTGAGGCCCTCCATGAAAAGGTCTGATTCAACATGAGGCAAGGCATCTGAATCTGGCCCTACATCAGGTGCCTGAGATCCACATAAGAACGGCCAGACTGGGTCAGATCAAAGATCCATCTAGCCCAGTGTCCTGTCTTCCGACAGTGGCCAATGCCAGGTGCTTCCGAGGGAATGAACAGAACAGGTAATCATCCAGTGATCCATCCCCTGTCCCCCATTCCCAGTTTCTGGAACAATTCTAAGGTGTGTGTTCACTGTGGATTCCCGCAATGTGCTCTACAACTGCAAAACTGGAGGGATGGAGCAATCAGGATCCATCCCTGCAGTGCACATACAGAAGAGCTATTTTTGTTTCCGCTTTGACAACTGGGCTTTTCATGCCGAGAACAAAAACAAAAACAACAAAGCACATAAGACGTATTTGATCTTTAAAAATTCTAATCCCTTTTAGAAATGACCTCAATGGAACACGGACTTGTTCAGTTGGCAGAGGACATTTCCTGCTTCCCCCCACTGCGATTGGGTGGACTATATAGTGGGGCATATAGTCCGATTCCCGGAATTAGAGTGTAAATTCTGCTGCCACTAACTCAGTCAGGCTGTGCCCACTAGTCCCTCCTCCTGCATCATATAAGGAATTCTAGTGAAGCATCTGCTCCCTCCAACTGCATCAGGGTGGGAGCTCTAAGGAGGCACGTTGGTCCCTATTGTTGCTGGCGGTAACAGCATTCAGAAAGTTTAAGAAAAGGCCTAGTGTACATAGAGCTTGTGGGGTTCCTTTGTGTGGCAGCCTGATAAATTGCAAGGTTGCTTTTTTCTTTTTCCCTGGGTGCCTCTGGGTTTCACTGTCTGCCAGTCAGAAACATTGTCTGCTGTGTCTGTAAGCAGATTTCCTTCATGCCTATGCAAGTCTGCTTGTGCAACCCTCCTACCCTGCCAATCCCACCATTCAGGGACTTACACCTGTCTCCATTTGTACGTGATGCTGAGGACAGGTCAGTTAGAGCGGGAAAGGTTCCTGTGTATCTGGATGGAAAATGTGGGACGGGCTGTTGCAAAAACTGAAATATCAACGTAAAGAACATCCTGCACGTTGAAGGGCCAAACACAACTGGGCTTCCCTCAGCCAAATTCAAGATATAAGTCATGGGTGGCTTCAACCAAGGATAAAGTGAAGTCTGAAAAATAACCCACCCCCATCGTTGCCTACAGCACTTCCCTCTTGAGCAGAGGAATTAACTAACTCCTCAAAGCTGGTCCAGCCCTATATATTCACAGCAGGCTCCTTCCTCACTCCAGATGGAGAGGGTTTAACCCTTGCTTTACTGAACAAAGGCCTCAGACCCTGTCATACTGCCCCACTGAATCCCAATTTCGGCTTTCACCTTTATTTCTGAAGCTGGCCCATTGTTCCCTCATGGCTTAGAACACACCAGAAGGGATTGTTGCGTTTGCTGCCAATGCATGCAAGCATTACCTCTTGCACCCATGGGCTGGCTCACTAGCGGTGAGTCTCAATGCACACCGCTAGTGCTCCATACCTGATGATCGGCAATACTGCAATAACTGAGCTCTTCAAATACTGGCCTATCTAGTAGTGGCTCTGTGACGTGGAGGATCACCCACTGGAGACTGGACTGAGTCCACGAGCCATTCTTCTACACTACTCTGTGCCTGGGCTGACTCAGTTACATCATCCTCATGGGGCAAAGGGGCTTCGGGATGAGGGGGAGAGAAAGGCCCTCCTTCGAATATCCGCTGTGCAGGGGGCCTCTCCAGCTCACACACAAAGAGCCAACTGTGAGCCCAGTCCCCAGCATAGTAGTATATAGGTGACAGGCCAGGGGTGTCATGAGGGAAGGAGAGGCTGAGCTAAGGACTCGGAGGGATCATGGCCAAAATACATTGCCCTATAGCTACCCTCTGCTTCCCAGAGGGCATGAGAAGCAGAGGATAAGTTAGAGCAGCCCTGAGGCTATTCTAATGCTAGAGGCTAGGTAGGGCCCTAGCTGCCCCAGAATTCAGGGAAGGCAAAGATGGCTTAAAACCACTTTTTCTCTCCCCTCTCCACCTAGCACAAAGGCGAAGTAACTACGAATTGGGCCCCCTGTGACCAAGAAGTTGTCAGGACCGGGAACAGCTCTTCTAGCCGCAGTGGATAAAAGCTGGGTGCGTGCACTCAGCACATCCCCTCGTTTTATGTTCCTTTTTCAGTTCACTGAAGCAAAAAATCATCAGGGACATGAGATGCAGACACATTTTGATCGTTCTGTTCCATATTTCTCTCATTGTCTGACAAGCGAGACACGGCTTCTTAAAATGGATTTTCTATTTATCAGCCCTGCTCCCCGTTTCACATTGGGTTTTGCAAATACCACACTGTAAGTGGTTAATGTATTGTCAAGCTCTGGCAGATGCTCTGATAAAAGAGTCTCCAAATTCTATAGAAGAAAAGAAGGAAGAAGAGAAGCAGTGTCTTGTACACAGTTGTCAAACTATGCCCTCAAAGTGCCTAACTTCCTCCTGAGGAGTAACTAGACTCCATTAAGAAGACATTTGAATCTCTGACTTTCAACAGGAAAGCGATGCTGCTAAGATGTGTTTTAGGCATGGAATCTTAGGCTTTGATCCAGGGCCGGCGCTACCATTAGGCGACCCTAGGTGGTCGCCTACAGCGCCAGGATTTGGGGGGCGGCGTCATTTCATGTCCCTCCACGGCCGCGGCCGAAGAAGCTGCCGCCGAGGACCCTGACAGCAGTTTGGCGGCCACCGGCAGCCTCTCCCGCCACCGCCGCCTATGGCGGCAAAAAAGCTGGCGCCGCCCCTGCTCTGATCCTGTCAGATAAGAGAAGAAGGGCTGAGCCTGATCAGTACTGAGATAGGAAACTATAGTATCCTATAGTAATTATAGCCTGCCTAGCAGAATTCCCACTGCATTTTCAACTGAATCGCTTTATACCTCATTGCTTCTCATTAGAAGTTGGTCTGTAGTGTTGCTGAGCACTGGTAAGCAGCTGATGTGTTCTACCCAGAGGTGGCTGCACTGATCTTCAGTGATGGACACAATGATTAATTTTATATATATGGAGTAAAGAATGTAAAGATGTTGTGGTTATAAAGGCTTAATCCACGGAGTTAGAGGTGGGTGCAATACTTACAAGCTGCAAAGTCACACGTGAATTAGGCAGATAATCTTACACGAATACTGGTAAAAAGTTGTATATTATATCACACTGTTAATTGAGTCTGTAGATACTACAGAAAAAAATAGAGATGTTACAGTTTTACTAAGTGTACTGAAACTCATTTTTCCTGTTTTGCTTCTACAGCTATGTTAGAATGGCAGCTACAGGAAGCGACTCAGAGCCTTGGACATAGCCATAAGAGAGAGAGAGATTGGTGTGCAAAGGGCAGGTGAAGTGGCTAAAGGTGCATGGAAATTCATCACATGGCTCTGCAAGTTATCACATAGATATCACCTCCTCATACACATATACACACGCGGTATAAATATGTATATGAGTGTGTATCAAAGTAGCTATCCATTTCTATTTCTATATACATACACATACCTATACATAGTCTCTTAAAGTGATATTAGTGCCCTGAGATGAAATCACTGGGGCCAGTCTGAACTATTTTCCTTCAGTTCCAGGTAAAGTACAGGCAGTGAAAGTGGAAGTTTTAATGTGACTTCTGCAAAGAAGCCTCAACCCTTCTTGGGGACTATCGCTCTAGGAATGAGAGAGGAGTTTCGTCTCCATGGCACATTCAGCCATGGGTCTCCCTACGAAAAAGTCTTACAAGAACAAAAGTCTGCACCTGTTAGTTACCTGCAAATCTCTCTGAAAATGACAAAAAGAGTATTTTATGCTATTGGGTTTTTCTCTTTGTCTTTATTTTTAACTAGACTTCATTTAAATCCCTTGCAGCCAGAAAAAGGTTGCAAAACACAGTTTGATACATAAAAGTGATAGAGTTATGGAGATCTATCCTGCAAATACATTAGTAACTTAAAAGGATTCACACATGTAAATATTGCAGGATTGGACCTATCATGGCCACTTCAGATTTAGTGAGACAAGAATTCTGCTTTCAAATTCACAGGGTACAACTCTATTAATCTCAATGGGAGCTGCACCCAAGTAACTGAGAAAAGAATTCAGCCCATAGCCCTGACTCCACAACAGAGAAATGGGGAAAATAAAGGTCCATGTAAAATAAATAAACCATATGTTTGCATGGATCATTTTACATATTAAAAACCTACACATGAATACAATCAATCAGCTCAATGTAAAGGCCAGACCATCCTTATCGCAATCAATCATGTGCACAATGAACTTTGCAGTGTGTACACATACTTAAAATGAGTAACTATTGCAAGAAAAATAAAGGAAGACTTTTGGATGTTTTTGAGGTGTAATCCCCCTTTTTCTCCCATAAAATGAGACTGCCAACAAGGGAGTGGAGTCAGTTATTAGAGGTGGTAGCAACTGTGGTGGGAGGTTTTGTGATGCGAACACCAGTCTAAGGACTGGATTGACACATAACAGCTCCATTCACATGGCTCAGCCATCAGCAATGAGATGATGAATATTATCAGTAAATTCCCATGCAGGATGGATCAGAACAAGTGACCTTTAACGTGAAAACCTCAAACCAATCTCTGCTCCCTTTTGCAGAGATCAGATTGCACAATCTGTCATTGCTAACAGCCATTAAATTTACAAAACAAAATACAAAGGCATTAGGCTATTAAATCATGTGTATTTTTTTTATTTGTCAGAGGGGACAAATTTTCCCCTATTGTCACTTCTCTCCCCACTAGGTGCATTTCTATTCCAAAGAGAGAGCGAGTGAGAAAAAGTGGCAGATGCATCGTTCAGCCTTGTGTTCCCATAACGTCCAGTGATACTTCACCCCATCTGTGGTTTTTCCGCTGCATTTAGAAAGTCATTGAAAAATGTTAATGGTCTGGTGGCAAAGCAGCATTTGGAAATGACGAATGAGCTGGCGGCGGATCGAGGGTGTGCAGCTAACGATTTCCTACAAGTGCTGATTAAACATCGTCCTCACTCGCCACCTAATTCTCCCCATTGCTGATTTATGGGGAAAACCACCACGGCAAGGTGCCTGCCGTTGTATTAGTCAGTAACAATTTAGCAGAGCAAGAGGCTATTTTCATGGCTTCTAATTTTCTTCTTATGAAGAAAAAAAGTGAAAAAATGTTAAATTGTCATTGTTTAAATCATAATAATAATAAAAAAAGTAATTGGGACTAAGTCAAAATAGCCTAATACAAATACCAAGAAAGGGGAGGGAACTACGCTCATCACTCAGGATCCTGTTTATGATGAGAGGATCATTACTTCATAGAAATCATTATCCTTTTCCAGGCACAGGGGAAGACGAGCACAAGTTCCTATAAGTGGAAACCGTCTGGTGCTATTTCAGTAGGTTTAAAAATAGCTCAACACCTCATTTTTCCTCATGGCGTGGCGCCTGCCACTAGCCCCTTTCCAGTAAAAGTTACAGGTTTCAAGACAGCTCTTGAAAAATGAGGACAAAGGGGTCTGCGAGATGTTGGCCTTTTTAAAAAAAAAATGAGTTTTACAAAGTCAGGCCCCTATTCTGCATAGAGAAATGTGTGGCTAGAACCCTGTTCCTTTGCAGAGCCCTGCTGAAGTAGCACTGGTCTCCATAAATAAGTGGGAGTTCAGCAGTACAATTCCTTGTGAGGGACCGGACCTTGAAGATGTGCAATTGTCCTGTTGTGGATTTCAATGGGGCCAGAAATTGGCATCTGAATACTAGTCAGTTTCCAGCACTGCGTTACTAGATTAGCAATGAAGTTGGGGCAGAAACTGTCTTTTTGCCTGTGTTTGTACAGCTCCTCATGCAATGTTGTCCTGGTCCAGGACTGAGGTTCCTAGGTGCTATGGTAATACAAATAATAATAGTTACTAACATCAACAGCACAGCAGAGGCATGTTAAATTGGGCTGTGCCTCACTTAATTTGACAATAGGAAGACTATGGCTTGTAAGTGCACAGCGATTTTTATTTTGAAACAATAATCGATGATTGGCACTCAACCGTTGCATGGCTGGGACTCTCCAAACGCATGATAGGATGGCAGACAAAATTGTGGTTTATGTAAAAGTCAGTTTAGTGCTAGCAACAGCCCTGGACAGTGAAGCTCTCAGTTTATCCACAGAGTAGGAACAGCATGAAAGGAAGCTGGGAAATTTGCTCCAACCAACTAAACTAATGTGCCTCAACTTGACCCTCTAGGAATATATCTAAGGCTGGGAAGGCAGTTTGTTCTCTGTGCCTTTTCTGTCTTTTGTTTCTGAGCTGAGACTGCTAACAAGAAGGCAGATCATTACAGCTGGTTAAAATATGGTAAGTTCTTTTTCATGAACCAGTTGGAGGGAAAACATCCCCAAAACATGAGTGAACATTCTCCAAAATTTCTGATTTTTGAATGAGCAAGTATAGAAACCAATATGTTTCTGGTTTACAGTTTTTTTGGTATTTTTTTCTCCTTTTCACTCTCCTTTTCCACTCCCCTTTTGTTGGCAAAATGGAAAAAAATAGCAAAAAGGGGGGAAATAAGGAAAAAGGGAGAGAGAGGGAAAACCAAAATGTTCAGTTTTCAGATTTAGTAAAAAGAAAATCTAAATATTTTTTAAAAAACTGTGAAAATGTTATTGTTTTAAAAAAGGACATTTTTCATAAAAATAGGTTTAAACTCTTGATAGTCTTGCTGTCCATATAACTGTCTTCTAGATACTAACTGCTTATAGAACTAGATTGAGAAAGAGTGGGAGAAAAGTCACCAAATAGCCATTGGATGGGAGCAATTTCAGTCATGTATCCAAGCTGAGGTGGATTCAAACAGCTAAAAAGATTCATATTTAATTACAAGGCTTGTGACCCATCCATTTTCACCACAAAGTTCAGTTTAAAAGACCAGTTCCTTACCCTGCAGTAACTATGGCTCTTTGAGATGTTGTAGTCAGAGTGAATCCCATTGCAGGTGTGCCTGTACCTCATGAGCGTGAGCTCAGAATCTTGTCTGAACAGCAGCGGCTATCGGGGCTGTGCATACACCCTATGCCTCTTCATGGTGCTGTGTGAGGGCATACAGGGTGGAGCAACCGCAACTTTCCCTCCGTTCCCTCGCAGTTCAAAGCCTGTGTTGGCGAAGGACTCCAAAAGCAGCAAAGGGGGACGGCTCATGGGATCAACACTGATTGCAATATCTTGAACAACTGCTCCAGTCAGGCAAATAACCATTCTTCCCTCTTCAAGCATGTGTCAGGGTAGATCCGACTGTAGGTGACTGGCAAGCGATAGACTCTAAGGATGGTGAGACTGAGAAGTATCGGGTGCATCAGTTGAATAGAAATTGGAGTACTTGGCATCTGATCTAGCAGCTAAGTCCAGGGAATAATTTTAGCTGGACTGATGAGAAATGGTTGTTCCATGTAGCTACCTTGTAGATTTCAATTACTGGCTCATTTGAGAAGCAGGCCAAGGCTTAGACTCTGGTAGAGAGTGAGCCTTGATAATCAGTGAGATAGGTACACCAGCCCACTAGTAAAACAATGAAATACACTGTGTTATCCATTTAGATAGTCTTTGTGATGAAATAGTCTGACATTTTGAGTAATCAGCTATAGGTACAAATAGATGGGGTGACAGTCTGAAATATTTAGTCCTGTCATTGTAATACCAAAGTGCACTGGATACATCAAGAGCACATAGCTGCTTCTTCCCTTGTGTAGAATGTGATTTTGGGAAGAACAGAGGTAAATTAGTAGATGGGTTTAAGTGGATCTCCAAAACCACTTTGGGGATGAACCTCGAATGAAGTGTCAATGGCATGCTGTCCTCATGGAACAATGTGATGGGGGTTCAGTCATGAGTTCTTGAAGCTCACTCACTCTTCTGGCAGAGGTGGTAGCCATCAGAAAGACCTTCTTACGGGTCAGAGAGTGGATAGAGCATTACAAGAGAGGCTCAAGGGGAGGCTCCATACGTTTAAAGAGGGTGATGTTGAGGTCCCATGCCAGAGCAGATTCTCTGACCACTGGGGATGTATGCATTAGGCCCTTAAGACAGCTGGATACCGTCCGATGAGAGAGGACTGAGAGTGACTATATCAGTGGATATTACATCAGTATTGCTGCCAGGTAGACCTGAATCGAGCTAACAGAAAGGCCAGAGTGTTTCAACTGTAGCAAATAGTCAATGATCTTTGGTACCAGACCTGCATTGGTTCTAGGCAAGTTGGGCTGCCCATATCGAGAACCATTTCCATTTGGCAGAGCAGGTTTTTCTGGCACGAGTTTTCCTACTCTGTATCAGGATTTAGACTCGGACTTTAAGGTCAGAAGGGACCATCATGATCATTTAGTCTGATCTCCTGCACATCACAGGCCACAGAACCTCATCCACCCACTCCTCTAATAGGCCTCTAACCTCTGGCTGAGTTACTGAAGTCCTCAAATTATGATTTAAAGACTTCAAATTACAGAGAATCCACCATTTATATTAGTGAAACCTGCAAGTGACCCATGCCCCATGCTGCAGAGGGAGGATTTCTTGAATTTGTAAGTAGTTCCTTTCCATAGTGTTTAACTAGCCAGAATCCAAGACATCAACTGCAGGGACTTTGGGTCTGAAGTGGTTGTGTGGAAATCTCTAGCTATAAGTGCCTTGGATAATAGAAAGTCTGGCCATTGATGCTACTGGCTACTGAGACCTCTTTCTCAAGGCATGTGACTTACTCTTGGTATGTGGGAGCGACCCACTCCTAGGTATGTGGGAGGGTGGATCCCAATAAGGCCAAGTAGACAAGTTGTAGGGACACTGGGCCAGGTTGTGGTTGGCCAGCCCATTGTCAATCATGCACCGGTCTTAGGCACAGAACATCTATAGAACTCCCTTCAGGGCCCCTTGCCGACCTAAAGGGAGAGGGCTCCCTACTCAATTCAGGACTGAGGGAATAGTCAAGAAATGATGATGACAAGTATGATGATGATGAAGACTGTCTTGGAACAGTGATGCTGTTGGATGTAGCCCAGTATTGGGGTACCGGTGCCAGTCCCAGTTTTGGTGCTGAAGTGAGAGCGGATGGTGGTTCCTTTATCAATGTGTATCTTGGTAGAGAGATGGCCTCAGTTATTGCTGAGAGTGTCGGTACCAGTATGGATCTCTCGCCATCAAAGTCAATACCAGCTCTGCCTTCTTCCACACCCTTTTTGCAGTTGGCACTTTGTCCTCAGCCTTCTGTGTCAATGTGGACTTGGATGGCTTGTCTCTGGAGGACTGCTTTGGTCCGCCTTCTGAGGTGATCCTGCGAAATTCTCAGAGCTGTGCTTATGTTTGATGTGGGTCCACCTCTCCACGCCATTTGAAGTAGAAGGCATAGGATCCAGTGGTGCGGGAACTAGTGGTGATGGGGGTGCTGCTACACCCCCTGGCTTAATATAGTAATAACAAACACCAAATACATGGTTTTCATGGTTTCCATCATCAGCACTCCGCTATAAAAATTGTTCCAGCACCCCAACAGAATCTGGCTGGCTGGCCTGTGACAGGCGCCAAGATTGTCAGTGCTGAAGTTACTGATGCCAAGGGTACCCGTGCCAAGGCGGTCAGTGAAGGAGGTCCTGGTGCTGGTGTCAGTGCTGGGGCCTTTTCAATGACATTTTCTCCCCCCGTTTGAATTTAGGGTACGGTGCCTGCTTGCTGGAGCACTTGCTGGGGATAGCCTTCTTGAGCTCAACTCAGCTATTCCCATCTCCTAAGGACTGATGCAACTTTCATAGATTGCTCGGGTAAAAGTAATTTGAGTCTCAAATGTCTGAATTTTCTGGTGCGAGGTGAGAAAGAGCAACCAAGTGAGCATTTGTCAATGATATGTCTTTTCTTGAGGGTCCAAAGTCATCTGTATGCCTATTGAACATGGGCATAAGGCCACTGCTTGATGGGCAGGGTAGAAACACCGTGGGTTTGGAATCCGCCATGAGGGTGGCAGCACAGAGCACCTCACCCTGCTATACAGTAGGTTGACTCTGTAAACACTGAGCTATTGTCTAAGAATAAGTAGCATGTCAAACACTGTCCAGGTTCCATCTCGCTGCCGTGCGCAGTAAGTGAGAACTGACGGAGGGTTGTGGTTGCTCTGCTCTTGGTGCCCATGCAAGGAGCACGAGAGGGCCTGGGGAGCATGTACAGCCATAATGGACACAGCAAGTCAGAAAAGATTCCAAGCCAGCACACCTGAGGCCTGTATGCACCCACACTGGGACCTACATGAAGAAGAACAGATGTTTTTTGAGTAGTCAGTGAATGAAAAACAAAGAACACCCTGAAATCATTTTTCTTGCATGTCTGTAACATAAAGAACACTCCATTTCAAACTTTGCACACACATAATTCTGCAGGGGGCACTAATGGTCTCTACTAGACACGGTCATAAATTAACCAGTTCTTCTGGTCTTGGTGGCCCCACCTGAGGACCTTCTTTCTTTTCAGATTGCAGGTCTGTCAGAGAAGGGCCATGTCTGCCTTCATATTTGTGCAACAACCAGTACAATGGGGCCTTGATCCTCACTGGGGGTTTTGGTACTACGGCAACATAAGTAATAAACAACAATAGCAATGGGCCAGATCGTCAATTGGTGTAAATTGGTATAACTTCATTGACGTCCATATACTACACTGATTACACCAACGGAGGATCTGTCACAATAATTCTACGTGATTCAGCTCTGATTTAGAGCTAGAATTGCAGCTTTGGTAAGAGTTGTCGGAGGAGACCAGTGACAAAACCAAAGGCAGAATTTTTCTGATTTCCCACCTGAGATATAGTAAATGTTTCTATTTTAATTTTAAACAGGGGCAGAACAAATCTGGCCTAGCCTTTCTCTCCAGTAACAGCAGCCAAAAAGCATTAGATCATTTCTCCCCAGCTTTATTTTTTCCTTCTTCTTCCCCCTTTTTTTAATCCTTCCATGTAACAGATACCAACATCAGAGTTCATCATTCTGCAGAAATATTTTCCTGTCTGCTCTTTCTTCCCCAGACAGATATTCTGATGATGCTATTTCCCAGGCCATCATTTTGGAATGAAAAGATTTTGATAAATCTCAAATTGCAAAGTTGTTCATCCCCCTCATTCGCTCTGGCTCGTGCGTTTGGAATGTACTACAGAGAAATGAAATCCAAAGAGGTGAGGGGAGACAGAGACAGTGTGTGATTTGAACAATGAAAAGGGCAGATCTGGATTTCTCTAGAGCTCAGAAATTCATGTTGACCAAAAGGTCACTATGGCATTCAAGGAAAATAAAAAAGTTTTACGAGGAAGGCAACAAAGGAAACACTTTGACCAGGGATACTAACACTATTAGGAGACATTCAGCTGAACACACATATTGAAGTAAAAGGTGCCAATATGTTTTATATTAGAAGAATCAGTGAGGTGCAATTAACTCAAGGAATGGATGTTTATATTTATAGTAATGTATCTCATTCTGCATTGACATAGCATCCATACCAACGAGGCCCTTATCCTAATTGGGACCACTATGCACAATAATAAATACATTAATAATAATAGTAATAAAAATAATAAAGTGGATGTTTGCGCAACTGCAAATAATATATGTTTATGTGGCTTAATTAGTAGCTCTCCCGCTCTGCATCAGGAGACTGTGTGTACAAGATTAATGCCAGGACTTAGCGTCACAGTACAGTACTACGGGTCCAATCCTGCTGCCTCTGAAATCAACAGCTTAGTTCATGCTGACTTAGGTGAAGGCAGGATTGTGCCATCAGGAAATAGTGCTTCACTGTTAATGTTTCCTTGGGCTACATTAGGTAGCCCCTTTTGCCCCATTGTTGTGAGCATGACATTCAAGATCTGCCATCCATACTGAGAAGGGGTGTAGACAGTCCTAGAGTCCTGGAAAAACTCTTTTAATAAATCAGGTTTTAATGTTCAGGAGGAGTGACACAAGCGACCTGACACAAGTGACCTGAGTAATTTAAAAGTGGACGGGACAAATCACCAGAGAGCAATCCTGCATCAATAGGGGCTATGGACAGGGTAGCCTAAGAGGTCTTGAGTCTTGCCCATTTATGAGTTGTGATTGTGAAAGCTGAGTGCATAAAGGTCCCCGTGCTTGCCTAGATAGCCGAGGTACCTCTTGTATCTATTTCATTACCATGTGAAGTGCCTTGAGATCTTGTGGCACAGCATATCAGGGCCCAGACAGCTGAGAAGTGACAAATGAACACTAGTTTATACTTACAACTAGTGTCTTATTAGAACACATTTCAAATATATG
The DNA here is from genome assembly GCA_037349315.1 of Chelydra serpentina. Lineage (NCBI taxonomy): Eukaryota > Metazoa > Chordata > Testudines > Chelydridae > Chelydra > Chelydra serpentina. Next base: position 26,087,889 of record JBAIAC010000033.1, read on the forward strand.
TCTGTTTTGCTTCATCACTCCAGCATGCAGCACATAGACTGTCAACACTGGTTCAAACCAGACTGCTAAATTGTAAAACTGAAAACCTGGAGTGGTAGAGAATACAAACATTAATTGAGCTGAAATCAAGACTCTGTGTAAACCATGGACTAGATTTATAATCACAGTAACTGCTTCATTACGTCTGAGCATTTAGGACACTACATACATTCTAGTAGGTTCAATAAGAAATATTGAGCTACTACTTTACTAACACCTGTGATTCCGTCTCAGTAAGCAGAAGATGCATTCAAACATTCAGTACTGCCTAGGTTTAGAGTCCTAGGGCAAACTGAAAAATGGTCTTAGAATATTTTGGATCACACAATCCTTCCTTGGACAATATTTCCATGAGGTACTGCAATAACACTGATTATTACACCACAGCTTTTCCATGACAAGTACTCAGGAATTCTACCATGCTCACAGGTAACTGTTGATCGTTTATTTACAAGAATCACCAGCAGGGTATTAATTAAAAGGTAATGATTGCCATTGGCAATTTTCTAAAGAAAGAGACAGTCTGGGGCATTGCCGGTCGGGTCTGAGGGACATTGACAGGTGTGTCAGGACTGGAACAGTGGAGGTTAGCAATGAGGTGCACGGACAGCTCTCCAGCAGAAGATCCCAACATACCTCCTTACACTCTGCCGTAGTCTAGGTAGTGCTGTTAGCCTTTCTGTTCTAGCAAAGGTCGATACTACAAATTCAAATGTTACATATACTGTATACCCATCTATGTTTATACACTATATGGATGTAACGGAAACAGATTTTTTCGTCTCCCAAACCACTGGCTGGCCTGCTTTATTGAAATCCAGAGCAGCTAGTCTTTGATCGTGGGGCTTTTGAGAAAGGAACGGCTTATAGTTTCAGATCAGCTTCGTAAGGTGCCAAGTGAGCTTACAATGATAAAGCTGAGCTCAGATGGACAGCACCCTCTGCTGCTCATTCATGGAAGGGAGAGGACAGACCCTAGTCACAGTGTGCTCGACACCTGGGTATATTCTGGCGTAAGTATGCGGGGCTTTGGCCAGACCACCCCCAGGGTTCAGACACTGCCCCAATGTGTGCTCTGAACCCACAGCTGCCCATGTGGTAACAGGCTTGGGAACTGTGTATGTGTAAGAGAGAAGGGGGTGGGGAGTCACTGAAAATCCTCATTTGTTTCAAGAAAGAGGAGGGAAACTCGTCGGATAACACATTTTTTCCTCCGGTAATTCAGGTGCAAACCCTGTGTCTTTCCCTACATGGGTACGTGGAATCCTCTTCCCCAGCAGCCATAAGCACACCCTATGCCCTCCCACTGCCGAAGGTGTAACTGTCCAGAGGAGTTAGGAATGGAGCCTTCCACCTCTAGGTCACTAGTTATAATCCAGTCCAGGCTGACGGTGACTACAAATAATTAACAGTAATGCACAGTTCACTTTGCAACACTTTGCAGATATTACCTAAGTAGTTCTCCTAGCACCCCTGTGGGGTAAGTCAGTAATTATGATTCCCATTTGATAAACAGGAGAACCAATACAAAGCGAGGCAAAGGGTCAACTTTTTCAAACATAGGCACCCAAACCCATACTTAGGCACCTGGAGACGAATGCAAAAATTGTGGTTCCCGTTCATTGGAACAGGGGACAGCTCAGCCCAATAACCCATTCTGTTTTTAAATTATTGCCATTTGGTGGCTTCAGAGCCATTCCACACACAAAAAGATAGCATCACACTGATCAGCACCCTTGTTGGCCATCTCAGTGGAGAAGCCTAGAAGTCAGTGGACAACAGAGAATCAATTCTCATCTAACCTGCAGAATTGGCCTCTCCAGATCATGGTTGGAAGGGGGAAGGTAGCATGGGGAAGCGTGGGAGGTGGGGCTGCCCTGTAATGCCCCCGTCAGGGACAAGTGTGGTACTGCAGGTGCTCCCCATCTTGGTCTGCAAGGTTTGCCTGCCTGCTTGGGGCAGGATAGCCTGTGCTGTAAGCGTGGCATCAGTCTCTAAACAATCAAGTTGAAAATTAGCAATTCAGGGTTCGGCTACCTATTGAAGAGACAAAAGAAAGAGGAAAAAAAACCTTTAAATGCAAGCACTTAATTGCACCTTAGGGCAAGGCCCTGACCTTAGGGCAAGGTCCTGACCTGGGTCTGGGGTTCTGGGTTAGCTCGGAGGAGCTCCTCCTCTGTCCCAGTCTCACACAGCTCTGCCACTGAGCAAAAGCAAGCAAGCCTTCTTACCTGGCCTGCTGGTTCTTGATTGGCCAGTATTCAGTTCTGGCCCTTCTCGGCCTCTGAAGGACTGTCTTCTTGGTTGCCTGCTCTGAGTGGACTTTCATTGGATGGGGATTGTCAAGGCACTGTTGCCTCCAGCCAGGGGCAGAAAAGACCTAATATACCCCCTCACAGGAAGGTGGTACTGCCCTGCCCTATGTCCTCTGTGCATAGAGAACGTCAGCCTCTTGTACCTTTCATCTGCCCTTTAATCCACCAGCAATATCCATTAACATTTTTAAACCTATAAAAAACATCCATATTCCAAAATCACTGGCTTGCCTATTTGGAAAGAAAATAACAAGCTAATCTGCACCTGCCAAAATGTGCTGTTTACAGGCTTCTACCTACCATACAACTAGCTCAGAGGCTGACCTTTCCCTTTGGATCAGGTACCTGATGCCCCTTGTCTTCATCTAAACTTGGTCTATAGGTTGAGATATTCCTGCCCTTTGTTTTAAAGGTTGATGCTCTTGTGCTATACCATTATTTCACTGCCCAGATTCCCTTGTTTTCTCCATTCTGTGGTGGTGAGATCCTTCTCTTCTCATGAACTAAGAAGGTCACTCAGAAGGGAGATATTTCTGCCAGCCCTAGTCGCACATCATCTACGTCCTTCTCTTAGTTCCCTGTACTATCAGTGCTCAGAAAGAAAAAAATAAGGCCTAGGATGGACTGCTAAAGACAAAGTAATTGAACCCTGAAATGAATGGAAAGAGAGACGAATATTTTTGGAATGGTATTGGTGATGGTGGTGATGACGATGAGGAGGAGGAGGATGCGGCAGAATCCAGCTGCCCAAATAAGGACTAGAACCCCATTGTGCTAGGTGCAGTACAAACACTCCCTGGAGTCTTACAATCTAAGAATAAAAAACACTAAGGCTTACTTGAACCTCTGTTGGGTGAATCTGTGCAAGGGAAGCCCAGCACTGATTAGGAGTGGTGCAGTTACACGCTGGGACCGGCAACGACTTGTGTTGTGACCTCATCATCTCTCCTAAACTAAGCAAGTTTGGACTGGAAGAGGAGCCTTCAGCAAAAAACAAGATATTGCAAGGAAGTAGTGTTGGTGATTAGTAGAAGGTGCTCTTCCCTGTGCCTCTAATCTCACTCAATACCCCAACCTAGGGCGTAAAATCAGGGTCTTGATGATCCTCTGCCCTTTTTCCAAGACGACAACTTGTTACATCTGGTAGACTGGCTAAATTCAAGGTAAAATGATTACATTTTGCCTACATACAATCCCACTGTAGTTCCAACTGGGGTTATTCTTCCTTTCCCCTGTTAATAAAACTTGATGTTGTTATTGCTGACGTAGAATGGTGGCTGGATTCCACCCCAGAATCATTGCATTTCAGCAGGGAGTGAGCAATCCCTTAGAATGCCATGAGCAAAGCCCTATGGGATTCTCTGTAATAAAAGGAGCTATATAAATCTCAGTTATTGCTATTATTACTTTCTCCTGCATTATCCATAAACTAAATGGCTAGGTAAGTTGATTTTCAGGCTGCTTTTCATTATTTGCTGAACAAAGCTACCTGAAAGTTCCTGACTATTACTTATATACAATTTAATTTGGTGTCTAATAGACCCCAGCATCTAAAGCAGGCAGTACTCTATAATCAACATAAAGAGACTTGTATTTACTAGGTAGTGACTGGGGACTCTCATGGACATTGTGGTTTGCTGAACCTCTACGATTATTTATTCTAGTTTTGTAAAGTTCCTATAACTCACTTTAATTCACAAACCTTTTCTTCCTCTGTAATTCAAACTCACATGCCTAGATCCTGTCCCCATCTCGAGCTACTTTGTATTCCAGGGGGAAATGCACTAGCAGCATCAGGCCATTGTAGCAACTATTTGATCGCCCCTCTTGGAACTCCTATATGGAGGGGGCACATTTGAGAGAAAGGGTGCATGTGCCCAGGCTATATGTATGCCCCTCTGATCTTTGGCACAAAGTTAGGCAGCTGAGTCATAGAATCATAGAATCACAGGGTTGGAAGGGACCTCGGGAGGTCATCTAGTCCAACCCCCTGCTCAAAGCAGGACCAACCCCAACTAGATCATCCCAGCCAGGGCTTTGTCAAGCCTGACCTTAAAAACCTCTAAGGAAGGAGATTCCACCACCTCCCTAGGTAACCCAGTCCAGTGCTTCACCACCCTACTAGTGAAAAAGTTTTTCCTAATATCCAACCTAAACCTCCCCCTCTGCAACTTCAGACCATTACTCCTTGTTCTGTCATCTTCTACCACTGAGAACAGTCTAGATCCATCCTCTTTGGAACCCCCTTTTAGGTAGTTGAAAGCAGCTATCAAATCCCCCCTCACTCTTCTCTTCTGCAGGCTAAACAATCCCAGTTCCCTCAGCCTCTCCTCATAAGTCATGTGCTCCAGCCCCCTAATCATTTTTGTCGCCCTCCGTTGGACTCTTTCCAGTTTATCCACATCCTTCTTGTAGTGTGGGGCCCAAAACTGGACACAGTACTCCAAATGAGGCCTCACCAGTGTCGAATAGAGGGGAATAATCACGTCCCTCGATCTGCTGGAAATGCCCCTACTTATACAGCCCAAAATGCCATTAGCCTTCTTGGCAACAAGGGCACACTGTTGACTCATATTCAGCTTTTCGTCCACTGTAACCCCTAGGTCCTTTTCTGCAGAACTGCTGCCCAGCCATTCGGTCCCTAGTCTGTAGCAGTGCATGGGATTCTTCCGTCCTAAGTGCAGGACTCTGCACTTGTCCTTGTTGAACCTCATCAGATTTCTTTTGGCCCAATCCTCTAATTTGTCTAGGTCCCTCTGTATCCTGTCCCTACCCTCCAGCGTATCAACCACTCCTCCCAGTTTAGTGTCATCTGCAAACTTGCTAAGGGTGCAGTCCACACCATCCTCCAGGTCGTTGATGAAGATATTGAACAAAACCGGCCCCAGCACCGACCCTTGGGGCACTCCACTTGATACCGGCTGCCAACTAGACATGGAGCCATTGATCACTACCCGTTGAGCACGACCATCCAGCCAGTTTTCTATCCACCTTACCGTCCATTCATCCAGCCCATACTTCTTTAACTTGCTGGCAAGAACACTGTGGGAGACTGTATCAAAAGCTTTGCTAAAGTCAAGAAATAGCACATCCACTGCTTTCCCCTCATCCACAGAGCCAGTTATCTCATCATAGAAGGCAATTAGGTTAGTCAGGCATGACTTGCCCTTGGTGAATCCATGCTGACTGTTCCTGATCACTTTCCCCTCCTTTAAGTGGTTCAGAATTGATTCCTTGAGGACCTGTTCCATGATTTTTCCAGGGACTGAGGTGAGACTGACTGGCCTGTAGTTCCCCGGATCTTCCTTCTTCAAAGATGGGCACTACATTAGCTTTTTTCCAGTCATCCGGGATCTCCCCCGATTGCCATGATTTGTCAAAGATAATGGCCAATGGCTCTGCAATCACATCGGCCAACTCCTTTAGCACCCTCGGATGCAGTGCGTCCGGCCCCATGGACTTGTGTTCGTCCAGCTTTTCTAAATAGTCCCGAACTACTTCTTTCTCCACAGAGGGCTGGTCACCTCCTCCCCATACCGTGCTGCGGAGTGCAGCCGCCTGGGAGCTGACCTTGTCTGTGAAGACAGAGGCAAAAAAAGCATTGAGTACACTAGCTTTCTCCACATCCTGTCACTAGGTTCCCTCCCTCATTCAGTAAGGGGCCCACACTTTCCTTGACCCTCTTCTTGTTGCTCACATACCTGAAGAAACCCTTCTTGTTACTCCTAACATCTCCGGCTAGCTGCAACTCCAAGTGTGATTTGGCCTTCCTAATTTCACTCCTGCATGCCTGAACAATATTTTTATACTCCTCCCTGGTCATTTGTCCAGTCTTCCACTTCTTGTAAGCTGCTTTTTTGTGTTTAAGACGAGCAAGGATTTCACTGTTAAGCCAAGCTGGTCACCTGCCATATTTACTTTTCTTTCTACACATCGGGATGGTTTGTTCCTGCAACCTCAATAAGGTTTCTTTAAAATACAGCCAGCTTTCCTCGACTCCTTTCCCCCTCATGTTATTCTCCCAGGGGACCTTGCCCATCAGTTCCCTGAGGGAGTCAAAGTCTGCTTTTCTGAAGTCCAGGCTCTGTATTCTACTGCTCTCCTTTCTTCCTTGTGTCAGGATCCTGAACTCGACCATCCCATGGTCACTGCTTCCCAGGTTCCCATCCACTATTGCTTCCTCTACTATTTCTTCCCTGTTTGTGAGCAGCAGGTCAAGAAGAGCTTTTCCCCTAGTTGGTTCCTCCAGCACTTGCACCAGGAAATTGTCCCCTACACTTTCCAAAAACTTCCTGGATTGTCTGTGGACCGCTGTATTGCTCTCCCAGCAGATATCGGGGTGATTAAAGTCACCCATGAGAACCAGGGCCTGTGATCTAGTAACTTCTGTTAGTTGCTGGAAGAAAGCCTCGTCCACCTCATCCCCCTGGTCTGGTGGTCTGTAGCAGACTCCCACCACGACATTACCCTTGTTGCTCACACTTCTCAATTTAATTCAGAGACTCTCAGGTTTTTCTGCAGTTTCATACTGGAGTTCTGAGCAGTCATACTGCTCTCTTACATACAATGCAACTCCCCCACCTTTTCTGCCCTGCCTATCCTTCCTGAACAGTTTATATCCATCCATGACAGTACTCCAATCGTGTGAGTTATCCCACCAAGTCTCTGTTATTCCAATTACGTCATAATTCCTTGACTGTGCCAGGACTTCCAGTTCTCCCTGCTTGTTCCCCAGGCTTCTTGCATTTGTGTATAGGCATTTAAGATAACTCACCGATCGTCCTGCTGTCCCAGTATGGGGCAGAAGCCCTCCCCTCTTGCACTCACCTACTTGTGCTTCCTCCCGGTATCCCACTTCCCCACTTACCTCGGGGCTTTGGTCTCCTTCCCCCGGTGAACCTAGTTTAAAGCCCTCCTCACTAGGTTGGCCAGCCTGCTTCCAAAGATGCTCTTCCCTCTCTTCGTCAGGTGGAGCCCGTCTCTGCCTAGCACTCCTTCTTCTTGGAACACCATCCCATGGTCAAAGAATCCAAACCCTTCTCTCCGACACCATCTGCGTAGCCATTCGTTGACTTCCACGATTCGACGGTCTCTACCCCGGCCTTTTCCTGCCACAGGGAGAATGGACGAGAACACCACTTGCGCCTCAAACGCCTTTATCCTTCTTCCCAGAGCCACGTAGTCTGCAGTAATATGCTCAAGGTCATTCTTGGCAGTATCATTGGTGCCCACGTGGAGAAGCAGGAAGGGGTAGCGATCTGAGGGCTTGATGAGTCTCGGCAGTCTCTCCGTCACATCACGAATCCTAGCCCCTGGCAAGCAGCACACCTCTCAGTTTTCCCGGTCAGGGCGGCAGATAGATGACTCAGTCCCCCTGAGGAGAGAGTCCCCGACCACCACCACCCTCCTCCTCCTCTTGGGAGTGGTGGTCGTGGAACCCCCGTCCCTAGGACTGTGCATCTCATGCCTTCCAATCAGTGGAGTCTCCTTCTGCTCTGTCCACTCTACTTTACACCAGGAGCCAGCCTGATCCATTCCTCCCTGTATATTTCCCATAGGACTTGCTTCTCAATCTCACCTCTTTGTTCCTTTCCTCCAAGCCTGGGCTGTGAACCCCCATAAAAACCTAAGTCAAACTTTGGAACCCCAGGTCTTTGAGTGGGTTCAAAATCAATCAAACATGTTTTTCCATTTCTAGTGGTGAGCAATACTTTAGGAGAGATGCTAAGAGAGCCACAGCTCAGTTTCCTGAGGGCTGTACTGCTTTGGTCTAATTCCAGTTGTCGAGCTTGCTGTGAGGGTGGCTGAGTTGTGTTGGTGGCCAGTGATCTACTGCAGGTCAGCTTAGACCAGTGATCGGCAACCTTTGGCATGCAGGCGGCCACGGTAAGCCCCTGGCGGGCCGGGACAGTTTGTTTACTTGCCGTGTCTGCAGGTTCGGCCGATCACGGCACTCACTGGGTGTGGTTCGCCGTCCCAGACCAATGGGGGCTGCGGGAAGCGGCGTGGGCCAAGGGATGTGCTGGCCGCCCTTCCCGCAGCCCCCATTGGCCTGGGATGGTGAACCGCAGCCAGTGGGAGCCATGATTGGCTGAACCTGTGGACACGGCAAGTAAACAAACCGGCCCGGCCCGCCAGGGGCTTACCGTGGTGGACCGCGTGCCAAAGGTTGCCGATCCCTGGAGTAGATGATCTGGTGATCCCTTCTAGCCTAAAAACTTTATGGTTCTATAACACCAGGAAAGATCATACCTCCGCTATGTTTCTAACCTGCAATGGTCAAATCTATGGCAGAAACATATGACAAGGCCACTGCATACAGACACTTGAGCCAGATCCATGGGAGTTTCCCAGTGTGGGATCAGATTACCAGGGAGTCAACACTTGGCTTCTGCCAGACCGTGGGTAGTCATCCTTTCCCAGCTGTGCCAGGCTTGGCCTACATGCTCTTTCTCTACAGTTTGACTTAAGGAAAGCACAATCAGCATTTCCTTCTAACACCGTTGTCATGGGGGCAGGGGCACTATCTGGTTCCTGGTGAACAAGGGGTTAACCTCTGCACAGTTTCTGCTCCCTATGTAGAGATGATCAGGGGAAGGGCTAGAAGAGTTACTGCTGCAGAGACAGTTTCCTTTTGGAAGATTGGGATCCCCACTCTAGGGTAATGGGACCTCGCTGAATCCTAGGCTGGAGAGTTTTCCTCTTTACCTTCTGGTCATTCACTGTACAGGTGTCTAACTCCTCATTAACTCTGACCATGAAAGAAATATGCTAGCCCATGCTCACTCTGCAATGGGCCATTCTAGAGTTCAATTACAGACTTAGGTCCGATGAAGTGGGACTGTAGCCCATGAACGCTTATGCTGAAATAAATTTGTTAGTCTCTAAGGTGACACAAGCACTCCTGTTCTTTTTGCTGACACAGACTAACACGGCTGCTACTCTGAGACTTAGGTCAGGTAGTTATCTATTTACTGACTGAATAGCTAGTGATTCAGCCCATGCAAGCTCACTAATAAATTTTCATAATTAGCTGCTACCTCTTTGAAAAAAACAACGAGGAGTCCTTGTGGCACTTTAGAGATTAACAAATTTATTTGGGCATAAGCTTTCATGGGCTAAAACCCATGAAACTTCATCTGAAGAAGTGGGTTTTACCCATGAAAGCTTATGCCCAAATAAATTTGTTAGTCTCTAAAGTGCCACAAGGACTCCTCATTGTTTTTGCTCATACAGACTAACACGGCTACCACTCTGAAACCTACCTCTTTAAAGTTTGATTTAACTTTACAGGTATACATCTCCCCAAACAGTAAACGGAAGCTGACTGTAGCAAGCTTTCGAGGTAAAAGGAGCTGTTTAAAACCCTTATCTGGACTAACCAGCTGGAAACATAAACAATATTGGAAACCTGTAAACCTTCTCCTTAATGGGGCACTAAATTGTGTGTTACTTCAACCCCTTTTGTCATGGAGGTGACCGTAAACCTTTGTATTATACAGCACTGGAAACATTCACCCTTTCGCTCTATGGGCCTTGGATCACGGCACAGTTGAGTAATTAGAAGACTACAGTCCCCTGCCTCAGCTCTGGGCCAACTGAGATCCAGTTGGTTAGAGGACTTCAGCTCCTTGTACCAGGAAGCTCCCAAGATCTGAATGGGAGCAGCTGGAGTCCTTAAGCAGCAGGAGATTCTGAGCCAAAAGAGAAAGTTTGCCACAGTGCATAATAAATGCTATGTAGGTGTTACAGTGGCAGGGGACACCACAGAGATGCAAATACATAAGCGGTCTTCAGGGGTGTAAACAGAGCCAGGTGAATGGAGAAGAGAACACACAATGCTAATGTGAACCTAAAAAGTCTGAGCAATGAGTGAAGAGGCACCAAAACTGACACAATAATTAAAGTGATATGGAAGTTGAGGAAGTCATTATCTAATCTATCTATCTATTTATTCTTCCTACATAAGCAATGGTGATATCCATGTAATAAGTCTCAGGGCCGTTGCATTTATCGTGCACCTCTGGCCCGCCTCACCTGTAGTCTGCCCACTAATCCATCTCTGCCAGGACTAGTTCCAACATTCCAAATCCAGGGACCTTCAAATTGTTCTAACTTTTGGTTAAAATCATCAACCTGCCACAAATATGTCTCCTTTTTTTATCCTATATGTAAAACGTTCCTATTGAAATGACATTAGTCAAGTCCAGAACAGGTAAGCCTTGCTCCTGAGAGACGTTTAAGGTCAAATATCTCACAACCCCTTGAGGTAGGCTACTCCTGCCCTACAGAGTCTGTGTCAAAATGGCTATGCTAGCAGAGCCCTCTAGTGTAGATGCAGAGTACGTTGACAGAAGGAAGAGTTCTGCCCATATAGGAACACCACCTCCCCAAATGACATTAGTGATGCTGACAGAAGCCCTCTTCTGTTGGCATAGCTGTTTCTACACTGGGGGTTTTGTCAGCCAAGCTATGTCATTAGGGTGTGAGGGTTTTTTTTACAACCCAGAGATAGCAATGCTGGTATTTTAAGTGTAGAGAAGGCCCTAAAAATAGGAACTTTATATCACTGGAAAAGGGAGAGTCCCAGATGTCCACTGTGACATACTGCCATTTCTAGCCCTGGAAGGGCTCAAGAATGGAAACTTTAAAGCTATGACACTCATATAGAAAAAGCTATTTTGGGGAATCTTTCAAGGGTTTATTAATTGTAATTTTCTCTATCCCACCATCCTGTACAAGTTGGACCCTTGGTAACAAAACCACCTGTCTTTGCATTTAACATGATGGTCACTCAGGTGACCCATGATGGTCACCCAGGCCTTTGCCACATATGACAAAGCAGCCATCCTAAAAGCAAAAGTCCCTGACACGTCAGCTAATTGAGCTATTAGCGTCAAGCAATATAGGGCCTATGACACTAAGAGGAGAAAGTTCTGATTCTATCACGGGTGCCATATACATATTGGCCACTTCATTACCCCCGACTCCGAGGCAATAAATCCCATCCCCTTCTCCAAAATAAGCCCAGCAGTGTAGGTACAGTCCCAGACCACAGAGACACTGCCCTGAGTCTGGTCCACATTGGGGCCAGGTGCTGCGCTGGCTTTCTGCTCTTCTGGCTCAGCCATGGTGAGTAAATGCTGCATCGAAGTGGTAGGAACATCACCCTCTGAGGTACCAACGTGCTGGATTCAGCAAATTTCAATAGCTTTCCTGAAAACTGACAGGTCTCATGTCAGGCCTAGCAATCTGGTAGGGCCAGGACTTGGAGCCAAACTCTGTGTATACCCACGGTGCGGTGAGATTTACCCCTTGTTCTGGGAAGTCAAGCCGATCAAGTGGGGTTAAATGGCACCATTTCAGCCCTATTTGCTTCTCACCCCAGCTCTATTTTGTTGTGGTTTTTTCCCCCCATCCCTAACACTGGTGTGTTTTTCCTTTTAGCCTGTTTATCCACCTAAGAGGCTGTTTTGCAAGGGAGTTTTAATCTAATTAGAAGCCAAGGTACAATAGCTTCATTTCACAGAAAGTTCAGCATCAATAGGATCAGAGTGTGAGCAAAATGCAAAGCCGGAGAAGCGCTCGATTAAGCAGAAGAGTGCTGGGCAACATGAATGCAGGCAGCTTCTCTGCCTTTGATTCTGTTTTCATAGTTTTGTTATCCTTCCTTGAAAAGTGCTATCTCCCTTTGCGCCCAGTGGAGAAGAATGGCACAGAGGAGAGAAAAAGGCCTCGTGCCTTATTTTTATTATTCTTTAATAAAAACACTAGATGATGGGAACCATAAAGCTTGAGCAAAGCTGATGCCAACAAGATGCATCAAGTGTTTGCGGCTTCCCTAGTGAAAGATGTATTCAGTGGCTCTTAACAATTTCTTCTCTCGTGCTTTTCCTAGGGGGAAAAAAAAGCCTTTTTGATGTTTCTTTCTCTTTTTATTTCTTTGCTTGAAGGAGAGGACTGAAAGAGCCAAAATGGATAGTAGGCCTAAGAGAATGAATCCTTCACGTGTGTCTGCTTTAGCTGCTGCACCAGCCCTTCATCTTTAAAGATCTGTGTAGAAACCGCCACATGCATCCTTCAAGCCCCTATCGAGCCCATATTGAACTCAACAGGAGTCTCACTTGCCTTCACTGGGAGATGGGCCAAATCCTACAGGCTGGTTTAAACACAAACTTGTATCCTTAACTGAATCCGTTTCCTAAAACCTCTTTTATGATTCAGTGCACGTTTGTGTGTGAGCACTCTTCTTTTGAACTAAAAGAGGCTAAAGTCAACTCACTAAGCTGGGTAACAAACCAACTTTAGCTAAATTGACTTTTGCCATTTTTATTCAGAACTAAGAGTGGCCATACACAGACTTGTGCTGAAATGACTAAATGAGAGAGACAAGGCGGGTGAGGTAATATCTTGTATTGGACCAACTTCCATACCTAGAGTCAGTTTAATGGATTGGTGGTGGTTGTTGAAGTTGTGGGCTTTACCTCACTCCTTTTGTCTCTCCTTTTGCAAACTTGCGTGCAGAAATTCTTATACAGGCCTATCTGGGTCTGAGGTCTGACTAGATGGATCCTTCTGGCCTTAAAAAAAAATCTATGAATCTATGAAAAAGGATCGTGTACATGCGTTCCAGTGGTCCCATTTTGAAAACTCAGAAATGTGAGTATTGTGTTCTTCCCACTTTTGTAAGGCTGTTGGTCCCAGGCTACCAGCTTATAGAAAGTATCCAACTTCACTGGTATCCCCCTTGCAATTCTTCTTCATAAAATACGCCTCGCTATAACAAGAATAACTAAGGATTAATAATTTGTTCAGCAAATTTTGCCTCCTTTCTTGTTGGTGAACAATCCATGAATAGATAGTGATTCTCTCCAATGGTTTTGTTATGCACTGTTAGGGCACAGTGTAAGTTTATGTTTCTTTCCGAGGAGTTTAATTTTCAGAATTGAGAATACGTGTGATTAAAAATTCTGCATTTGCTTTCCAGGAATATTCTGAAATCTGCGCTTCCAGTTCTCTGTTACTCTGAAATTCCCTACGTGAAAATGAATTTCAGAGGCAACTTTTCTTTTTTATGATTAAATTTTCTTCCAGCTAGAATGTTAGTGGAAAGTCAGCACAAAAGGAATAAATCACGATCATAGCAAATTTGTGAAAGTTCTAACTCATATTTGCAGGAAATGTTTTACACTGTTTGCCTAGATCTAGTCATGATAGTCACAAAAAGACTGTCATGATAGTCACAAAAAGAGTGTATCAGACATCAAGCAGGCAATTCTAATTATGGGGATTTAAGAAAAGGAAAGACAGTAGTATATTCTATAGCCTGTCTCCATTATGCCAAAAGTTAAGGAGCATATAACACATAACACAGGAAGAACTAATTAACACCACTGAATTTTGGTGCAGCTATCAGAAATAAAAACCCAGGAGTGATTCTGTTACACAAGCAAAATCATTACTCCTCAAGAACTGACAGGGAAATACTGTACTCAGATGCTATTGTTTTACATTGGTGATAATATAGGAGGCAGAAAATAGCCAGTCTGGTAGCAAGACATGGTGCTGGAACTAGAGGTGAAAAAAATCATCCTTTGACTTTTAAAGTGAGCAAATTGGATCTGGGCATTATTGACAAAGATTGAAAATGACACCAGACAAGGTAATCTTTACTGTCACTTTTCTGAACTATAACTGTATTTTAATGGTAGGGGTAAAAGTCAAACAGAATTCAATGTAATAACCAGGACTCTATAAAGATCAACAGTGTTCTGGCTTTGTCTCGGGTTTATCTGAGTGGGACAGGTAATATTTTCTACTCTCTTTTCCAACCTAATCTCCTCTTGCAAAAGCAGGCTTGCATGTGAATGCGGATTCTTGAAGACACGATTATTTAGTCTGAGCACAATGGTGGACTTACTGGTTTCTTATTACCATTGCCTTTTTTCTTTACTCTTACATGTGTGAGAAACAGAGTGTGAAAAACTGATGTATAAGTTCTGCCCATCGCCCAGGGTCCTGATGTGCAGAACCCCCTGTGTTTCCAGTCTTGGGCTGACACACACACAAAATGAACATACTTCAGTGTGAACTTGGAGCCTGACTGCTGTAACTCTAATACGGAGTCCACAAAAAAACCTCTTCCAATGCACTTCACACCTTACCTGCATTACCTCCTTGCTTTTCCAGTCCTACTCCAGTTCTGCTGATGCACCTCATTTCCAAACTACAGCTCCCCCTCCCCCGCCATGCTATTCCAGTCCTGGGCTCCCATGCAGCTCTGCCACAGTTATGTAAAATATACAGTGATGGGAACCATAAAGGTACAGCTTTGAAACTGGCTTTGAATACTAGAGGTACAGCAGTCATGTGAAATGAAACAAGTTCTTTTCCCAGAGCATCTGAAGTACCTTGCGATTTAAGAACGGTAATTCCAAAGCCCACATTACACTTGATATCCAGTTTGAACCCAAAGTAAATGGGTAAAGCATAGTCAAATTATTGTGAAGGCACAAGGAGTGATGGCAGAGAGACAAACAGAAACTCATGACAAAGTTTCTTTCTTTCTTTCTTGAATCTGTTGCCCACAGTCTCTTTCCTGCTGTTATTCTTTGCTTGGGCAACACATTGACCTTACAAATGTGTCTGCTGCTTTCCTGGGGAATGAGATCCCAGGGAAA
This sequence comes from Chelydra serpentina, assembly GCA_037349315.1. Lineage (NCBI taxonomy): Eukaryota > Metazoa > Chordata > Testudines > Chelydridae > Chelydra > Chelydra serpentina. The sequence goes on from JBAIAC010000033.1 coordinate 26,102,923, forward strand.
TTACTTGTCTTTCTTTCCAGTTATCTTTTCCTGCCTTTTAACATTCAGCTAACAGGCTGCATCTCAGAAATAATTATTATTCTCCAGATTGCAGTCAGGACTTCAGAGCATGTTTCATGCCAAAAAAAGAAGATAGAAAACATGATTAGAGACAAATATGGTGAAAAATAAAATATGAAAGGATTGAAATCTCCTTGTTCGGAACTGCAATCTTTTATCCACTATGTTACTGGGGTCTGATCCAAAGCTCACTGAAGTCAATAGAGCTTTGTATTAAATGGACTATGGACCAGGCCCCGATGAAGTTTTCTTTCTAGTCTTCACATGGGTGTAGATATGACTCAACAGGTGACTTTTCTACCTCCTCATTCAGATATTTAACAATAGGAATTTCAAGGTGGTTGGAATTCCTATTATTTCTCATTTGTATTATAGTAGCATGTACCCTGTATATACACATAATAAACAGCCAGTCCCTGCCCCCAAAGACCTTACAATTAAAGAAACAACACAAATGGTAGAAGAAAGTCTATAGTTTTATCCCCATTTTAATGGGGAACCGAGACACAGAGCTTTAGGGCTTGTGTCTTATTCAGAAAGAAAGAAAAATGATACTCCGGGGGACAATTGAGAGACCTGTACATTCCTCTCAGCCAGTCCTTGGTGCCCTTCCTAAGGTGCTCACCCCACCCTTTGGGAAACGCTTTGAGTGTTTGAGCGAGTAAGGTCAAGAACGAGGACAGGATAATGTCCAGCTTTGACTGACAATATCGCAACACTCCCAAATTTCCCTCAACTGAAACACAAACTAATATTATTGTTAATGATTGATATATAAATATCATTACTAGAGAACAGCAAATAATTCATTAGACAAAATTCTCCTGTTTTCCTGTTTGCCAATTACCAGGGAGCAGGTTTTGTACTTCTCAGATATGGATAGCTCACAAATCATTAGTTATGAACGTTCAAGATTCAAACTCTGAAATTGGGGCTGTGTTGGCTAATTACATGTCATGTGATGGTTTCTGCGGCTTGACTATTTTTCACATATAACTAAACACTGTCTCATTTCCTCTCTAGTGTAGTAGTTCTTCTGACTGGGCCATATACTCAAGGTGCTGAGGATCTGCAGCTTCCATTATAGTTAATGAGAATTACACGTGCTCAACAGGTGCTCCACACCTCTCAGGATTTGACCACCATTAAGCTGCTATATGATGAAGGGGGCTATATAAAATAGGGGTGGCAAAAACTGTTCAGCATCTGACAGGATCGGGTCTTCTATACTTAACTCCTTAGGACACCTTAGCTTTGATGAGAATTGAGACATTCAAAACCAGACTGAGCTGCTCAGCCCTGGGCTTAAAGTTTCACTCAAGGGTGCTACAAAAAGTAATGTGTCCTCTACTGTATAAAAATGTCTACAGAACTCAGCAAGTATTTCTCTTTGTCCTGCAGAATGTCACATGAACAGTTTTGGTCCAAGCTACAGGACTCAGAAGTTAAATTCATGTAAATACTGTCATGGCACACTCCGGTATTTCCCTTCCCCTCCATTTCTCCTCTTTTGTTGCCTTTTTGCTGCTTATACCTTCTGCCTATCTCCCTCTGCCATTTCCCAAACCCAAATAAGATTGGTTGTTATTTTTCATTGGGGTCTGTATTGCCATATAAAACTGCACACAGTGCTTTCTACCCTATAGGATACTTATTTTTCAGCAAGCTATAAATCAGAATGAGCGGGCAGTGACAGCGATTAGAGGAGAGACACATCCTACAACAACCAGCTACAGATTACAATCTTCAGATAATATACACTGTCGATAATAATAAGAACAAACCCACCACACACACTCACATGCAGACACATATGCACACATCCACAAAAAGCCCCTCCCACACACACACAACAATGACATTTAATAGATTAACATGGGTGTTTGAAGAGCCATTTTAACAACTACTGAACAATACTCATGAGAATGTCCTTCAAAGTCAGGCCCAACTGGTTAGCAGTACAGTGGCTTGGAAATGAGATTGCAGGGGTTTTGCAGGTCAGGACTCAGTTGGTTTACAAGAGTTGTGTGTGTGTTGTGCATGCTCCAGTCCACAGTAGCAGGGGATACTGCAGATCAGGGAGTGGGGTGAATTGGCAGGGCTGTACAAGGGCCCAGGACTGAAACAACAGCTGCTGCAAGACAGGACTGACGTATAATACAACTGTGTGGGGCTTTAGGACAGGGATAGCATGGGGTCGCTTGTCAGTGCTGGAGTGCACCCGCTGATCTGGGATTTGGGAGGTGGAGAACATTGAATAAAACCTGCCCATGCTCCCTGCTATGCTATGGGTCCCTATGTTTCACAAACACGCTCCCCCGCACAAAATGCTCATAAAAGATCAAACAGAAAGGAATTAGGACAAGCTTTCATTGAGGAGCTGTTAGTCAGAGATCGATTCATGACTGCCTGTGCACGATGCATCAGCCACAACCAGCATTGGCAGGGCTGCTACCAGGGAATATTAGTTTATAACAGTACAGATGCAAAAGACCACCTTTAGCAGAGCCGTTTAGTGAATGACAATGGGCCGGGAGAAGTGAGTTTCCCTACAGCAGGCTGAGCAGGGTTCTGCCTGAGAGCCCTTTCTCTCATTGCTCCCACTTAATTTCCCTCTCCCTCTCTCTAAATCCCTCACCAGTCTTTGTTTCCCTTCCACCACTTGTAAGGCCCCTTTGTTGTGACTGAAAGAAGGAAACAGAGGATGTGTTAACTCACTTTATTAAGAGCCATTGGAAGGAGCTGTTCTACTGCCTGCACAATGTATATGGTCTTCACTATCAAAGGTCCTGATCCAAAGTCCACTGAAATCAAAGGTCAGAGGGGTGGCCGTGTTAGTCTGGATCTGTAGAAGCGACAAAGGGTCCTGTGGCACCTTATAGACTAACAGACTACCTCTGTTAGTCTATAAGGTGCCACAGGACCCTTTGTCGCTTCTGAAATCAAAGGGAGTCTTTCCATTGACTTGCATCAGGCTCATAGGGCGTGCGGAGTCACATTCTTGTGCGGACTATGTAGTTCATTGAACTAGACTGGCACAAACTCTGGAGTGAACTTTAGAGTTCATGGAACCATGGTTCCCACCTTTCCTTACCATTCTATAGGTTCCGGTAGGATTGTTAAAAAGTATCAGAGGGGGTAGCCGTAGTCTGGATCTGTAGAAGGACCCTTTGTCGCTTGTTAAAAAGTGTTATTAAACTGTGTCTGGACAGAAAGGGTTAGACACAAAGAATGAAGGGGAGAAGAGATTGTAGCCGTAGACTCTATGTCTTCACTGCCAAAAAAGGTGTGCTTTGACAACAAGACAGCTATCTCACTGTAAAATCACAGTGGAGACAAGGGGCTGTAGTTTTTACCTCAATGTAGCTAGCAGAAGGAAATCTCCGATCAGGGGCATGGTGTTGATCTTGACAAACTACACTGAGATAAAAACTACCTGTGCCTTATTTCCACTAGGAATTTACATCAGTACAGCCAACTCAAGTTAGCCATGTTTCTGTAAAAACAATGAAGGCTTACCGGCATAGTGAGTGAGAGGATACACGGTCTGTATGCAGGAGGACAGGTAGATGTAGTGTAGCTACTTCATATCTCTTAGAGATGGTATTGTTGTCGCAGAGAGATTGCTTCTCATATATTACAGCTCCCCTGCTGATTTGTTAAAACCATCAAAGGCCACCCCGCATAGCATCTGACATGTGAGAGAAGACTCTAATTTATTTGGTTCTTGCCTATTGCAACATAGGAAAACACCCTCTCTGTGTTAGCCTTCCCATCCACAGGCAAGAGTGTAACAAGGAGAGGTGTAACCCAATAATTCGAAAGTCAGAGGTTGAGAGTCTCACTAATCAGCCTGACGATTTTGGAGTGCAGTAGGTATTTATTGAAGGTGAAAGATGTCCATTGGCACACTTGACTTCACTCAGATAACCTTGAAATTTGAATACCCAGACAGTCCTAAGTGGTGAATATGGAGCTCAAAATGTTTCTGAGTGTGGTTTGATTGCATTCATGCTGGGAAATATTGAAAAGCAAGGGCAGGAAAAGGGTACCTTTGAGAGCAGGGGGCCTTTCTCTCAAAGAATTTGCTCTTGTTTCCACAGGTACTTACCTTTGGCTTATTAGTCCATTAAGAATGTATTATAAAATCCATTCTCCTCCAAATTCATCACCAGCTCTATTGTGTTGCAGTGCGTTGGTTTGCTATAGTTCACCCCCTGCTACGTAGGATTACTTTACACTCGAAACATGGTGACATCAGTCAGCAACAGAGTCTGCGTAGCACTGCTACAGCACATTGGATGCCTGGATCCTGCACAAGTGAGATCCTCTTTAATTGTGTTCTACGCTCCCATCACCATAACATCTGGGTAAATAACAAAGATGGAGGGATTTATCTTCCACACCACAGGTGCTGCATAACAGCACTGAAGCACAAGGTAAAACATGATGGTCAAGACAGGGAGTGCATAAAAATCTAATCCCACTTTACTGCATGGCTGCCAAATTAATCCTGCCTGCTAGCCAGAGTAAGGCGCAAGAGGGGAGATGTAGTTAAGTGTCTCATTAGCATGATGAGGATCGCACTTAAACCTACATCTCCTCAGAAACACACTCTGACTTGCCTGCACCCTCACCCATTTCTTACCTTATAGAAATGAGGGAGCATGTAGGAGCCTGAGAAATAAAGCAAGGAGGACAATATGCTTTGCCTTATTTTTATCTGCATTAGCTTCCACTCCCCCTTGCAAAGGACACAACAACCTCTCACACACTGCTGCTCCCCACACCAGGACTCCCAAGATCGAGGCTTAAACTGCTCACAGTGGAAAGAGCCCCCATCCTTGAGTTAGCCCCGCCAATCCTGGCTTGGTGATGCAATGGGGAAGGAACCACTTTTGTTGTCAGGTATGCAGTGGTGGACATTGCTAGCCAATTCTACCAACCTTTTTGGCATGTCACTATTGCCAGATAAATCCAGGACTGGAGAGAAACCCACTGGAGTTGGGGAACAGAACTGCATGCCCCCAGAATAGCCCATACCAATCCTGACTTCAGTAGTTATCTCGGTTGAAACTCTCTTTCTGAACTTCGGCACGAGCCTAATTAATGAGTTAATTCCCTGTTAATCTATTCTCTTCTTTGTGTCTGTTTCATGATTAATTTAGTTCCAGTGAATTTCCTTTACTGACTGCAGAGTAGAAACACATTTCCTATCCTATTAATCTCCACTTTTGACCCACCTGCTGGGGGCTAAATGGAGGTGAATTCATCCATGCACACAGTTCCAAAGCCATTACAGCACAGAGGGCATTTCTGGAGGAGAGGAGTGGATCTTGGGGAGGTTTCCCATGGATACTTGCACTCCCAGGATTCACTTGTAGCATCACAAACTTCTCCTACAGATACTGCAAATAGCATCTCAAGCAGAAGAGATGACTGCAATACTAGGACCTTCCACTGGAGTTTAGCTCTCATATCTCCCTGTCCATTTCAAAACTGTATGTGTCATGGTAAATGCACAAAGAATAATTGAGCTCTGAATTATACACCCTAAAAGAGGCTTACAGGATGATACAGACACTGGTGTTGTACTGACCTCAGCTGGGTTAAAAATGTGTCAAGCCTTCCAAAGGGATATATCTCTACAAGCAGATTCATTTTTCAACCACTCAATTATGTATGCAGGCCATGATAATGACAGCTCTCTCTCTCTCTCCTGTACACATGGCCAGCCTCTTTCTGTCAAATAGGGTGACCAGACAGCAAGTGTGAAAAATCAGGACAGGGGGTGGAGGGTAATAGAAGCCTATATCAGAAAGAGACCCACAAATTGGGACTGTCCCTATACAATTGGGACATCTGGTCACCCTACTGCCATCCCCCAAAATCTTTCAGGTTACCAAAAAAAAAAAAAAGATAGCAGCTCCACAGCAGTGCCTGGAGAGCTGGGAGAAGGAAAGAAGGGTAACTTATCATTCACATTCAAGGTCGCTTACCCTCTGGAACGGACATTGAAACAGACTATCCAAGAGATATGGGACTTCCCTAACAAGTTCACTCTTCCAAATTCAAACAGTATTTTCTGGCCAACCAACCAAGCAAGTTCTGATTGTAGGAGTAGGGAGAATGTCCCTTTGATCCCAGGCTTTCCACCCCCTTCTAAGTCACAGATGAACTAGCCTACTTGAGAGAGGGTTTCTGAGGGTCAGAGGAGGATCTTTCTTGGCAAAGTGCACTATGGAGTCTTTCTAAAGAAGCACATGGGCAAGTACACACTATCTCCTTTCCTACCCCATGAACCTGGAATTGACACGTTGTAATTCATCATACCTTGCACTGTAGAGATGCGAGTGGTGGTTTCGCTAGATGCCCCTGAACACAAGCTGCATTAATGTTCTTGCCATAATCTCCTCTTACAGTTTCAACGGAATACAATAGTCTTCACTTGCTGTCCCAAAATCTTGTGTAATGCTGCCCTGTGCTGCTATGTTCCTCCACAGAAATGACTGCACTTCAGCAATGCATGAAATGATTCATAGCCATGTGTGTGTGAGAGTGTGTGTACATACACACACACACAGAGATGGCTATGAATCATGTGTGTATGTACATACACACACACACACACACACACAAACCCCGAGAGGTTCTGAGCACCTGCTGTGAATCCCCAACTCCATTTAAGGCTCCCCTTGAAGTCAGTGGCAAGACTGCCATTGAGTTCAATAGGACAAGTCCCATTGATTTCAGTGGGGAACTCCAGAGGCTGCTCTGGACTTAGCGAATCCTTTGCAGAGTTTGGATCTGCTATTCTGTGAAGTGCTGAGTATCTCTTGTGAGCGCTTTTATCTCCCATGGCTCTTTGAAACACTTTGGAATTCTTTGGGCTCCATGTAAATGTTCTCAGGACTTATCCTTCATTCTAGAATTAGTTTGTGGAGATGCTGCCTGCTTCTGCAAATAGAGGACCGGGTCTCAGGTGGTATAAACTCCTGTAATTCCAATTAAATCAATGGATCTAAGCCAATTTACATTAGCGGAGGATCTGGCCCATTGTTCTGAAGCCGGCAGGACAGCACAGTGTTGTTGAAAACTGGCTAGGGGTGCTTGTCAGTGACAAAGAGGTGAGATTAAAGCTCTGTCCCGACATCTGAGGCGATATCCTTTCCATGAAGCAGGCACAGGTCTTTGGGTTTCACCAGAGTGTTGGGTCTTTATCACTCCCTTAAATGCTTCCAGAATAATTTTCCTTAACCTCATTTGGGGGGTACAGAAATGACCTCGACTCACATCAGAATGACTCCATTCTCCCTCCTGCCTTCCACCACATTTAAAACAGAAAGAATCTTGGTCTTCTCTCCCCTCTCCCCCCCTCCCCCGCCCCCCATCTGGTGAAAGTTACTCTCCCTCTGCATTTAAAAATGCTGGATTAGAAACCTTGCTGGAGAAAGAGTCATCGTGTGCTTTTCAAGGCAAAAAAATCAAACAGCACTGTGAGTAGTGGTATGCAAATGAGGAAGAAGGTGGCAGTGAGGCTGACATCTTCTTAACAATGCTAAACTGTTAATAAGCACCTGGAATAAATTTTGGGAATGAGCACAAGGCTACAGCCTTATAATTCTGGATCCTGATCTTCGCTAGGCTGTTCTTGACATTTGCTAATGTTTCGATCTTCTAAAGGCTGCAATCTCTGTGTCGGTAAATTTCTACTGTGTGCACCGCTTGGGACAGTTTACATTTGGGAAAGGCTCTGTCTTGACTAGGATTCCTCCCCTAATCCAGGAATCCCAACACCCCTACCCCAGAGAAATAATAAAAAAACAACCCAGAAACAAAATCTATCAGGGCCTTTCTCTGTGACATCGAAGTTAGAATAGGGCTGCCAGTGATTAGCATCACAGGCCCTGCAGCTGATGGTACTGTGTGGCAAGGGCATTTTTAATGAGAGATCAAGGACACTGCTTGCTGTTTGTGTGGGGACTTGTTTAAACAGTGTTAACAGCAGGCTTTTTAGCACGCAAACCCAGCATCTCATGAGGGAGAGAGGAAAGGGAGGCAGTCACAACAAGGCACTGGAGATTTCTATGCAAACAGGTACCCTGCTTTCATGGCTAGTCCCTTCATACCTGCAGGGGAAAACATCCCTGAAGTTTCAATAAGCGTCTTTTTCTACTGTTTTTCCCCCACTAGCTGGCTACTCAAGGATATGTTTTATGTGTATGGAGGGGCCTGAAATGAGAAGTGGGAAAAGTGATGCTTTGAAGAGGGAAGATCCTCTGAAGGATCCTGGCTCGTTATCCCCTGCCAAATGAATTCTTGCTCATGTGCCATGGCATTCAGCTTCTGAAAGGTTTGGGGAGCTAGTGAAAGCTGTGTGATTGCAGTCTGCAGAACCCTGATGCCAGGGAGAGTCACCTCTTCATAGGTCATGACCATGGACACCGCTGAAACTGGAAAAGAGAACAAGGATGAATCGACAGAGACGCTGAAGAGAACATTCTCAGCTTCGCTGGCTCTTCAGGTGCTGGGTCAGGCATGTCTAGACTGTCCCAGTACAGCCAGTAAACAGCCTGACAGAAACACGGGTTGCAGGTCCAGCTTTCAATCCCCACTCTCCAGGGCCCTGCATCTGCTGCAATACAAGGTCTGATCGTGCACAAGGAGGTACAGAGTAAGTGTCAGGTGAAAGTAAGAGATGAACAGGAGCCCGGTTCTGTGCCTCCTCCTCACTCTTCCCAGCAGTGGCAGTGAGGTCTACACCAGGAGCACTCAGCTAAACGCCTAAGCCCATTTTTTCAGACATATCCATTTGGCACCCACACACCACCCATTTTTAACCCTATGATCTTGAGACCAAGGAAGCAGGCAGGTAGGGGTCTTGAGACTCACTCCTGTCCAGTGTGCAGGCTAACTCACTTGTGCCCAGGCACAGCTGCCACTCACACTTGTGATGGAGCATTGCCACATTTTGTTCTCTGCTGTGCACTGCACAGTAGCTGAAAGGTTCACGGCCTTACTCACCGAACCGGTTCTTTTTACTGACAATGGCAGTAGCCATCGCTCTAGCGGAGGTAGTGGCAGCATCGAGGGTAGATTGGAGAGCGTGGTCCTGGCCATCAGTTTGCCTTCATCTATCAGAGCTTGAAAATGAGCTCTGTCCTGTGGCAGAAGGCTGTCAGTAAACACCACACACTTGGCATAGTTCGGGAAATCATATTTAGCCATTAGTGCCTGGTAATTGGCCATCCTGAACTGGTGCCTGGAACGTGAGAAGACATTTCTCCCCAGCAGATCCAGGTGCTTTCCCTTGTTATAAGCAGGAGTAGACTGGGGATGTTGCTGTCTAACCATTTCAGAAGCAGCATGGACAGTAAGAAATAAAAATTCCGCTCCTTTGGCTGGCATGTAATAATACTTCTCTGCCCCATGGGGGTAGGAGTGCAGGTGGAAAGGGGGCACAAAACTGTCCTAGCTGGCTCCAGTATAGCTTCATTAAGGGGGAGAGCTATTCTGACAGGACTGGATGTGTGGAGGACGTCCAAGAGTTTGTGATGGGAGTCCTGGATCTCCTTTAGAGGAATCTGAAGCTTTCCAGCAACTCCAGCACGGAGAAAGTCCTGGGACTACCTGAAGTCATCCAAGGGGAGGGGCGGCAGGGGGGAGGGGAGGGGAAGGAGATGTAATAGTCTCTGCTTCATCCGGGGATGACAATGGCAGTCTTCCTGGTTCTGGCGGAACCGCTGTATCTTCAGCGTAATGCTTCTCCTCCTCCTCTGCCAGATTCGAGGGCAGATCTGAGTGTCCTCTTACAGAGGAGGCATGGGGTGACTCCCTGGCACATCGGATCAACTCTGCAGGGGGGTACGGGTTCCACATCTGCCAATATGGCCAGTAGGAGGGGTTGATAGGTGTTTGTGGGGGCTCCCATGGCATGGGGAACCAGTGGCTCTGAGTTAGATGCAGCGGAGGTTGGTCCCAAACCGGTGCAGGTCTTCTGAGTGGTGGAGGACCCATAGGGTAGGGAAAGAAAGGTTCAACAGGTGGCTCAGAATCTCTCAATGAGGAGAAGGCTGACTCCAGTTCCAGTGGCAGTACCATCAGTGCCACTGAAGGGGAGATGTATTCTGCATATGGAATGGGTGATGAACTCCTTCCAACGGTCAATTCCCTCAGAGGTGATATTATCCCCCTGGAAATGGAGGGCCCCAATGGAGGAAGGGATTCTGGATCTGAGAGAGTGAAAATGTCCTGTGGGGCAGCGATGGAATCAGATCTCCCCAGTGTGAGAGAGGTTCTGCTTGTTGGAGCCACCAGAGCCTACAAGGAGGATGGTTTCTGAAGTTGACAGTGATTGGACTTCGTTGGTACCAATGGATCCCACAGTTTGGAAGGAGCCGGGGATGACCATACCAACGGAACACAGTCCGATACTGATGGAGCCCAAGGCTTATGATCTTTCTTGTGCCTCTGGGATGTAGGACGTACTAAGTCCTCAGAGGCAGAACTGATGGCTTTGTTCAGAGCTGAATCTGACTTCTTTGAAGTGGATTTGGAGGAAGACTTAGTATCATGCTTATAAGACTGCTTTCTGGCTTCCCAACAAGACCCCACCGTGGGGTCGGAGGGGTTAGATTCTCCCGCACCAGAGTTGGACTTCACAGCAGGAGGTGGACTCTTTGCTGAATCAGGCTGACATACGGGGAGGGGCGAATGTGTCCCGATTGGAGCCTCACGGCTTTCTCCATGAGGTATTTGCAGATACAAAGTTCCCACCCTTCTCAGATACAGCTTGGGAATGATCGGTACATACTGCACCTTGCCATGATGTGGGCTTCCCCGAAGCAGTGCTGGTAGTCATCACTGACCGAGAAGGACCACAGGCAGGAAGCACAGAGTTTGAAGCCAGGAGTCCTGGGCATAGTCTGGTTACCCAAATGGGACATGGGGGGGATGCCCCCTGAGAGACTAATCTAAAACTAAAGGAGCTAAAAAACACTAAACTGTAAAACTGTTAACACTATTAAGACTGTTAAAACAGTTAAACTATTTACAAACGAGATCATTCTTCTTTTGTAGAATGAAGCTGAAGCTGGGGACACTGGAGGTTCCAACCTGGACCATGCAGTGGTGAGAAGGAACTGGAGAGATGGTTGGTCCACCCCACACTTTATCACCTCAGTTGGGGGCATAAGGTGAACCGGAACACATGCGTGGACCAACAGACACTACCTTCAAATTTGCCAGCTCCGCATGCATGGTGCGCATACACAACCCACAGTGGAATGCAACAGGGACCATCACTCGAAAAAGAATATCCAGAGTTTCATTATTACGATTCTTTTGAAAGTTTATAAACCCTCATGTTTCTGGGTATTAACAAATCACTGACTAACAGAGGATAAGAAGAAATGTATCCACAGGGGCAGGTAATTCTACAGCTGTCCACTATGGCAATTTCTTGCACCTTCCTGTGCAGCCTCTGGTACTGATCACTGTCAGAAATAAGGACACTATACCAGATGAACCACTGCACTGATTTGCTATGGCAATCTCCATTCTTATGATTCACTTATTCACAGCTGAGAAATAATAATCATGTGTGAGAATGAGAAATAAGATTAAATGCTAGGGAAGGCCTGACAAGATAAATCCAGATGCCAATGCTTTACACAAATTGTCGAGTGCCCCCTGCAGTTAAAAAGAGGAAGCAACACAGTGTAATTTTAAATAAGATTTACTCACACTTTGACCTGAAATGGTCTTCTATCTTTTAAATAGATGTGGATATTTTACTAAGGATGTTATAGTACTGCCTCTTTACAGAGAATCCCAAACCCATATAAGACACCACAGTGATGGGTGTAATATAAAAATCTGTCAGATAGGCTTGACAGATGAAACAGACAGATAAGACAGACAAATAGATTCAGAAGCGATGCTCGGTATTCTCCCCCTCATTCCTTATGACTCAGCATATTGGCTTGAAAGCAGAATCTGTCTTTTCCTGGCATTCAGCTGCTTCTATTGCTTATTCCTCCTGTGAAGCCCATATCCTCACACTGTGACTCACACCAAGACAGGGATTTAAGGCAGTAACACCCTGTTAACGCTTACGGGGAAGCTGTTATGGTCTAATTGGTGTACAATGTGCATTAGATAAAGCTACTGATTGTGCATTTTAAAAATGGCTTAAGCACACATTTGAAAGGCTGACCATAAAACAGTCATCTGTTGCTTTAAGACTTCAATTTAGCCTTCCAGGAATTAAGTTTTTATCAGTGTAAATTCAAGAGCTCTAACTGGAATGAGTGGAATCAGGAATGGGGGACGCAGCTGTGTAGCAGTGAATTCTCATTGCAGTAGGATGGATATCAAGGTGTGTGTATCCCCCAGTAGTCATAATGGGAAAGGGCTACCTTCTTCCTTCCTGTACTGTCCTGACAATGGGCTCACACTCTGGCTTGTTCGTTTTTTCAGCACCCATGTGCCGGACAGTTCTGCACTCTCACTAATAAGTGGGTCTATCACCAAAGGGGAGGAGGAGTCCTATGTAAAAAGGATCGGGTGGTCGGGGATGCTAAAACATAAAACAAATTATTTTCTCATCTAGGAAGTTAAGACCAGGCATCGTTTCACTCTCGACTGTCCTGCAGTCCTGATTGGCAGTCACCACTACTATTCCAGTTTCAGGTCCTTCCACAGACTTCTGCCAATGCACCTCAGTCTGCAACATCTCACTACCATCTCACTCTTAGCCTCACCCCCACACCACACACAGCTGTGCCAATGCACCTCAGTCTTGTCCTGCAGCACTGCCATTCTAGTCCAGGGGCCCGTCTGCACAGCTCTGCCAAGGCACTTGGACCTCTCTGGACTAGAGACCCGCACGCATGATGGATTGTTCACAAAGTGAAGCTCCTCATCTGGATCTAGAGCTAAGCTTTACACAGGCTCCAACTACTTGGCTCTGCAGTTGTGGTTTGAGCCCATTTCTACTGGGATGCGGACAAACAAACAAAAAAGAACACAAGACTAACATGCTCGTTTCACTTGTGCCTTTCCATCCCTACTGTGCTATCTGCACTCCAGCCCAACTCTTATACGCCTTTGTGCCAAGGTTAAATTTAAACCAATTTATCCTAATAAATCCAAAGGGCTTGTGGTATGACAATAAGTATTTCCAGTGGGTGTGTGAGCCAGCTTACACGTGTCCATCTGTGTGCATGCGTGTGCGCTCATATGCGTGTGTGTGCATGTGCCGGGCAATCAACAAGCTGCTCATATATCTTCCCTGTCTCTGGCTATATCTCCAGCACGTCTCTCCCTTAACAATCTCTAGAGTGGCAGCAAGAGTCAGGGTCTGTGTGTGAGTCAGAGTCACAATACACTGAGCATCTGGAGCCCCTGACAGAATATACAATGCAGCCGAGAAGTCAGCAGAGGTGGCTTTGGAATGCTTTAAAATGCTGTTTCAATGCCAGCTTTCAACTCCAAATATGACACTTTGTTCAACCCCCCCCTTTCCTTCCAGGCAATAACCTCCTTTAGATGCAACTCACCAGCTTAAATGATGAATCTCTCTCTCCCTCCTTTGATCACCTACTCTCTCATTTGCCCTGCTAGGCTCTCTTGGTTTCCCCACCCCCACTAATGACGCATGTAGCAGTCATCTACTGTCACCAAGGCACCAGTGGCTTGGTCATCCTCACATTTGTGTGCCAGGCACCACAACAAAAGGGGATGCCGTGAGCGGATCCCCCTGAAAGCTGGCGTACGGCTGTGCCTGTGAGTATCATAACAGTAGAGCTCTTTGGTGCACCTTTAAGCTTGTTGTCTGCATAACTTGCATAGATTGCATCCTTTTGGTCCTGGGAAAGATCAGCCCCAGGATACTGTCTTCACAGGACACTAGGAAGTACTTTCATGGACAAAGTGTAGGGCGAGAAGGAGCCAACACTCCCATGGGCCTTGACTATTGTCAGTGTAAGTGTATGCACTGCTGCTGCTGCTGTACAGGAAGAGAGTGGGAGGATCTGATGCCACTGACAGACTGAGGAGAGATTATGATCCACATGGCCTCGCACTTTGGCTTCATGCATTCTTTGGATTCTTCTCTGTTTGCTACCTAGGGCTGGCTCATCTGACATTGGGCTCATGGCCTGAGCCCTGGAGCTGGCAATCCTGTATGCTGAAATGTCTCAAATCCAGATCACAATGTTGTGTCTTGGTCCCATCTCTAGTGTTCCATGTTTACCTCTTGAGCCCACGGCGGGGGTGGGGGGGGAGTGCTCGGACTCTTGACCAAACTAATTTTCTCTTACATGATTGTCTTTCTCTGGAGACTCCATTGTGACCTATGGATAAATTAAAGGTCACCCTGTACGACAATGACAATAAGAGAACCACTTACTAGGGGGTATGGAGGATAAATTATCTGATTTCACAGAAATGTGCTTTCTTCTGAGGGGATGGGAGTGTGTTTCCTCTCAGTACTTTCCTGTCTAGACAACCCCTCCCCGCAGTGTTTCTTCTGCCCATAGGGGATCTATTCCAATACACACCAGTGTGATGAGTCTGCCAATTCCCTAACTACCACGTGCCTCTGGAGTCCATCTTGGAATCCAGGCACCTCCATTTTCAACTGCACCCCGTGCAAACACATGTGCACCAAAACCTTGTGGTCTGTCGCTGGTAGTTATCCATGATGCCCACCATGCCCAATCAGCCAGAATATGCCAACCTTATAAAACCCAGGAGGATTTCCCTCTCCATTCCACGCATCCACTGTTCACCATTATACCTTCCTCTGAGTGCGGTTGTAGCAGTTAAAAAGAAAGGGCTCAATGATAACAAGCATCGTACTGATAAAGTGGTGTTCTGCCTCCTACAACACTGCAAGAGTCTAACAGTCCATCTAATCTGCGATGTCAATTCTTGCTGCACCAGAAAACACCAATGGTCAATACAAACTGGTCTCATGCCTCCTGCTCTACCAGTAATGGTAGACAGATAGACCACCTAGTCTTTTACCCTGCTTCCTTCAACAGCAGAAAACAAAAATGGTATATTTGGTCTGAAATCCCATTGCCTGCTGCACTGCAATACACCAATGGCCCATTTAGCCCATTATGCCTCATCCTTCCCCAGTGGAAAAGACCACCCATTCTGTTCCATCTAAAGTGCTATCCTAGCCTAGGAAGGATGCTTCAGAAGACAGCATATATCCCCCATAATGCACTTCACTGGGTAATACTCCTTCACAAGAGAGACATCTTCCTGACCCCTGGTAGCAACCAGCTTTTATTTATCTGCCTAGGTACTTATATAGTCGCTATGGCTGTTATATCATCTGTCATCTGATGCCCTAAAGCATGAGGGTCCAGAGCTCTAGTCATTGTTACACTAGTTAGTGCAGACGCAGATACAAGTGGTCGATATGAAAATGTCTAATAACAGATAAGATCCTACCAATATGCCTCACAGCAGGTCCACCACAGAAAGGGTGATGTGGAGCCCATATGTCTGCTGGAAATATTTGAGTTCATTATCTGTAGCCCAGTCAAGTCTGTACACATGGGTAATTTGAACAACCTCATCAAGACACATCAGCAAGCAGTGCTTCCATGTGAGTTTGAAGTTCCCAGCTTTGATTCCTTCCATTTCCTTCCTTTGTGTTGTTAGATGTTATTTGATAAATTAATTACCTCTTGGGCAGGTGTGTAGGATCTGAACGTTCCCTGGCACGTCTGCAGCGGGTGTTTGATAACAATCACCGAGGGCACACAGCTCGCAGGTTATTTCCTAATCTAAAAATATCAATAGGATTATATGAAAATGAGCAAGGGGAGGGAGACAGGTGTAGTGTTAATGGAAAGCTGCTGTATTACAATAGTCCAGAAGTGGAAGCCTACATGAAGTCTGCTGGAATACCAAATGTATTAATTACAGGCAGTGCTGCTTGGCTGACCTTCCAAAGAATTCAATGGGCCCGGACTCTTGTAATACAAAAAAAGGTATGTTGCCGTTTACAGGGTGAGCAGGAGGGAGGGATGGCAGGAAAGAGGTGCAGCTTCTCATTTCAGATTGCATTGCCATACAATAACCCAGGGTGCAAGCTTACTTCCCTGGATGCCAGGACCGGCAGTGTGGCAGATCCAATAGGTAGGGCCAATTTCATGGTCATAGGATTTTAAAATGCATAAATGTCATGATTTCAGCTATTTAAATCTGAAATTTCACGGGGTTGTAATTGTAGGGGTCCTGACCCAAAAAGGAGTTGTGGGGGGAGGGGGGGGTCAAAAGGTTATTGTGGGGGGGAGGGGTTGCGGTACTGCTACCCTTACTGCTGCGCTGCCTTCAGAGCTGGGCAGCTGGAGAGTGGCAGCTACTGGCCAGGAGCCCAGCTCTGAAGGCAGCCCCACCGCCAGCAGCAGCGCAGAAGTAAGGAGGGCCTGGTATGGTATTGCCACCCTTGTTTGTACGCTGCTGCCTGCAGAGCTGGGCCCTCAGTCAGCAGCCACCATCTCCGACCACCCAGCTCTGAAGGCAGCAGCGCAGAAGTAAGGGTGGCATGGTAGGGTATTGCCTCCCTTACTTCTGCACTGCTGCTGGCGGGGCGCTGCCTTCAGAGCTGGGTGCCCGGCAAACTGCCGCCGCTCTGCAGCCGCTCAGATCTGAAGGCAGTGCATAAGTAAGAGAGGCAATACCGTGATCCCCCTTAAAATAACCTTGTGACCCCCCTACCACAACTCCCCTTTGGGTCAGGACCCCCAATTTGAGAAGCACCGGGCTTCCCTGTGCAGTATGTATAGAATAGGGTAAAAGCACACAAAAGACCAAATTTCATAGTCCATGAGGTATTTTTCATGGACGTGAATTTGGTAGGGCCTTACCCATAAGGCAAGAGTGTATTACTCTCCTACTGGGGAGGTAGGTCAATGGAGAGTGATACACAGCCCCAAGGGGCTGGGGGCCTTTCCAGTGCTTCCAGCCATACTTGGCCAGGGCAGTGAGGGACCAGCTCAGAGCATATATTCAGATCAACTCACATGACAAAGAACTGTGCCAGTATTTTTAAATAAGAAACTGCTCTTCACGACAAATTCTGCACCAGCTACACGGCACAGCATTTCACGCTGAATGTAATTAAAGCTACTGGCAATTGTATAGCACTCATCGACCCAACATCTGAGTAATGAAGGGAAACGTCTCTATTTACAGAGATGTTCGGGGGATGGGAGGGGTCTGAATGCATTTAGCCACAGTGGAATTTGTCCAAAAAAGCAGAGTCAAGCAGCTAGTCTCATGAACAGGGCCATAGGGTCTTTAATATCCCTCAATGGTCAAGACCTTAGATGTATGTCTCAGTCAAAAGATGGCACTTCCACCAGCACCCCCTATCATTATGCACTGGTTCAGTACAGGTCAAAGGACAGAGCTCTACCTACTAAATCACAAATAGCTTCCCACAGCGCCCTGGATTTTCCTTGGGTGGGGAGATGCAGGGGAAGGTGTTTGTGCTCCCAACATAACCTGAGTATCCTTGGCTAGGATGTGGGAGCTGAGAAAATCACAGTTGGAAGTGGACTGGGGGCAGGTGCAGTTATTAAGCTTTCTGTCTGCCATTAACAGCAGAGACAGGAGTGTTTGCCATTTGGGGTGGGGGATACAGTTGCTCCCTTGCAGAAAGGTAAGAGACAATGGAGGAACATGAGATGAATCATTGCTGACTCAGCAAAAAGGCTCAATGACTCTGCAAATGCCAGCCTTGGCATAGGAGAGCGGTCTCACAAAAATAACTTAGCATGCCTGCCATACATACGCAATACTTGCAAACATGAGCTGGATGGAGGAGGAGAACAGAAGGGAGAGGGGAAGGGAGACCAGCCATCCATCCAGAGTGTAGGGAAGGTGAAGGTGGAAAATTGAAACAGGCTTGTTTTTTTTTCCTCTCGAACTTGCTGCAAATAGTCACCATTCTCAGCCCCTTTTTTGGCCATGACAAATGTAAAGCTACTTGGAGAGCGTTGACTAAAACCTAATCGCTTCTATGGCAAATGAGGCATGAAACCTATTGTCAAAAAACATGATGTCCGAAGCATGTGTCGGCACTTCATCTTCCCAGCTGGGAGCTCCTGAAGGTCTGAGCTAACTACAGGGCACCGGGAGGGTCTGGAAAGGCACAGAGCTGCTACGTGGTTTTGTGCCACGCAAGGCAGGATTCATTGTGTTGGGGGTAATCATTGGCTACCCTAACAGGGCAACTGTTCAGTTGATTTGTGCTGCTGATGGCAGAGGTGCGAGGGAGGAGGAGGAGGATTCAGTACCATGTATTTACAAGGCACTTGCTTTGTATTAATTCTGCCATTACCTGGGACTTACCTTTATCTATTCTGCTACTGCATATGAATTACTCCACCGAATCTCCCAAAGCTCATGCTTTAGGGCATAAGCTGATCACACATACACAGAGCCAAATCTCAAGGCTATTACTCAATTTTTCCTTAGTCCCTAACCAGGTATACCACACAGGGACTTCAGTTGAAGTTTTTTCTGAGGAAGGGCTGAGTAAAGCCTGAGTAAGGAACCCTGGAGTTAGTCTGGAGCGCTCACAGGGTAAACACTACTCCATTACACAGTACAGTGTCTTCTACAGATGGCCCATGTACTACCCCAAACTATTGACTAGGCCCAGTATAGTTTCTTTCCACCTTTCTCTGAAGCACCACTCATTGGCTACCAAGGAAGCACTACATTGGATGCAAAGGACCAACGGCCTAATCTGGTGTGACAGATCCCACATTCATACGGCAACCTTCCATCAGAAAACTTGCTTACTGGACTGCTATGGCTTGTTCCAATTTACTGACCACTGATTCTGACAGAGCTGGATCAAGTGCACAAAAACAGCCTATTCCCTCCCAGTCATCACCTTCCAAGCAGCGGGGAAAGAAATAGCCGTGGGGAGAGAAAGAGACAGCTCGGAGAAGGGGAGGATTAAAAGACATGTATAGATATAAGCCCTGACAGGTGGAAATGTTTGCTGTCAGGGGCTGACATGCCAAGTCAATGCCAAGCACACCAGCCACCCAGGGCAAAGGCAAACATGCGCAGGAGACAAACTGCAGGGATTTAAAACATAAAAGAAATGGACAGAGACGTCTGTGAGGACTTGAAGATCTGACTCCACTAACTGGGACCTACAGGAGTTTCAGATGAGCCACTTTTAAGTCTGGGATCGAACTATACCCAATACTGGATTAATTTCTCGTGTCATGGTTTGCCCTGTCATCCCGAGTACAGTGGTGATGAGTGCTTTAGGAATGTGTATACAGGAGACAGACTAGATTAAGTTAGACATACAGACAGACAGATTTCATTTATGTACCTCTTTGATGTGCCACTGCTGAGGGAACAAAACCCAAACCCAGTTGTATCTAACTCCTTTGGTACCAGTAGACAGTCTCGTCTGACCGTCATTACCCCAGAGTAAATCATGAGTAGCTACACTGAAGTCAAAGGAATCACAGCAGTACCTCTGGTGAAAGTTGCTACAAGTGCAATCGGAGGCCAGCCCAGAATAAATAAGGGGCTTTGTACTGGAACATAAAATGTAACAATCTGGTAATGGGATTAGTTTGTAACTCACCAGTTGCTAACGAGTCTGTGCCGAGCGCTGTCATAATGGCTCTATGCTGCTTTCCAGCTCTTTGGAACAAATTAAGCAGACCCAGCCCCTGAATAATCCATCCTGGGTTTTATGCAAAACCCAGATCTAAAACACAACAGTCTGGGATTGCTTAGCTACTCCAGACAGACCGTCAGAAAAGCAAGGGCTATTAAATGAAGGCTGCTAATCCTTTACCTTAACCCTGAGTCTTAGTCCAATGTTTCCAGTGACACAGATGTAACCCCTGGGTCACTGAATGGCTAGTCATATCAGTTACATGTGACTGCGCATACAGGAGTGCATGGATGCATATATGCAAATGTACGACTTGATGGCAGAACCATCCCTCATGCAGTAGTCCCAAGGACTTCAATGATACTATGCTCGTGACTAAGTGCCCACCATTGTGAGTTGGGGTTGTTGCACAATGAGGTGTTTATTTCTCATTTGGGGTGTATTTATCTCCTTAAAGAGGGTGTAATAGTGTGTAGTTCTCACAGATCCTCTTTTGACACGTCACAAAACTGTGTAGACTCATTTTGAATTTTTGGCTAGTTCTAATGAAAATAAAAGGCCAGGAATAAATCCCCGGTCTTTAAAAACATGAAAATAAGAAATCAACCTGGAACAAATTTGGAACAAAAATCTTCATTCAGCTTAGGGTACAATGCCATCTTATTGGCAGCAAAAAGTTATGTGTCAAAGTATATGGGTTGTTTTCACCAAGGTTTGAATCCATCAGTTCCCAAAGATGCTTGAAAATTCTCCGGTGTCACAGGTGCAACCTGTTTCAGCAGAAATCACCTGGCAGTGCTGTTACACGTATGTTTACAAGTTCTTTTGTTAGTGTGGAGGCAGCGCACAGTCTTTGGAGACATGCGGTGGCGTTGTTCCTTTTGTGATGTAGTTTTCTTTCGGGAAAGTTGTCACAAATAGCTGGAGAGTTTTCTGCCTGCTCTGTTGTTGCTATCTCCAGTCATTTCTTGGGACAGAGTTGCTTCCTGGGAATTGGGCTCTGGTGTTGCTCCTGAGATTTTTGGAAGAGGGGTTTGGCTAGGTTCCATTTGTAACCACCCCTGCCCCAGGTGTATATAGAATAAATAAAACAAGTTTCACTCAGACAATACCCAGACTCGGCATGGCTGATTTCTCCTCCAATGGGAAACCAGTCTGGAAGGCCTCAAAATCTACTACCACTCGGCAAAAGGGGCAAAAATACTTCGGGTAGTTTCACTCCACCCTACTTATACTCAGAGTATAACAGACCGCAGAATGCAATGCACCTTTGTTATAATCAAAAGACAATTACAGCATAGGTATTAAACCTCCAAAACTTTAATCTCCTGCAAGCCGCAAAGGATGCCTCTACACTAGCAAATTTCATAGTGGCAATTTTCTATTAGTGCAGCTCCACTGTTAATAGCAACACTGGAAACACTGTTGACGCAGGACTCCCATATTCTTAGCACTATCACTGAGTAACACTGGACTACGGGGCAGTAAAAAAACCTCCACCCTGTCTTCACTACATTGCACAACCATTTTCATTTGATCATTTATAAAGAGCTTTATATGTTATCAAACTTCTTGTTTCATGTGTTCCTGCTCCACATTCCCACAACAAGCTCTTCCAATGGTATGCCACCAGATGGAATTCAAAATTCAGTGACTTACCTGATTTGCAAACACGTTTAGCAAATAATTCCACTAAGCCAGTAGCTCTGCCCACCTAAGCCCAAAGACAGTTCCTGTGAGTACTTGCAGGTGTCACGCTGCATAATACTCTCAGCCAGTGACACTACATCACTGAAAGATGGTGACATACTAACTCAGGGATCGGCAACCTTAGGTCCCGCCAGGGAAAGCCCCTGGAGGTGCCGGGACGATTTGTTTACCTGCAGTGTCTACAGGTTCGGCCGATCGCAGGTCCCACTGACCATGGTTTGCCACACTAGGCCAATGGGGGCTGCAGGTAGGGCGGCCAGCACATCCCTCGGTCCACACCACTTCCCGCAGCCCCCATTGTCCTGGAGTAGCAAATCGCGGCCAGTGGGAGCTGCGATTGGACAAACCTGCAGACACTGCAGGTAAACAAACCGGCCCGGCCCGCCCGGGGCTTTCCCTGGTGAGCCACGTTCCAAAGGTTGCCAATCCCTGTACTAACTAAAGCTGGGCAAATTTCAAAGGAACTACTGGTTCCACTTGGGTAGACACCTAACAGTTCATGTCCTTATCCCACATGGATCTAGATTTCTGTGTTATGGGAATCTTGCAAGATCAGTTGAAATTTTCAGGACTACTTGATTTAAACTCACAGACTCATAGACTTTAAGGCCAGAAGGGCCCATCATGATCATCTAGTCTGACCCCCTGCACATCGCTAAATAAGAAATAACTGTGTGTGAATACGTTTCTTGCTATTATTTTGGTACACCCAGTTCCAGTCTCATCCAAGACTGTATAGGGCTGAGGTGAATGAACATTACAATAAAACCAAGCAAATAAAATGATAACAGAATTTTACATCTTTTCATCTCAAAAAGATGCCACTTAGTTGTAGGCAAAAAGGCCAGGATCATTTCTGGCTGAACCAGTTCCACCTGACCTACTAGCTTTATTTCATTGCCCAGCTTCAGTAGGTGTTTGGATTTTTTTCCTCCCCATTTGAGACGTTATTTTAACTCAAAGGCTTATGCAACTCCAGTTCCAAAGTCAGGGTTTGATTTATGCCTGGAATCTGTCTGTCTGGCCAGGCTTGAGCGGTTCTCTCTAATGACACGCTGATTGCTTGTCGGAGGGCTGTTCGCAGCACAGTCAGTGTTTGGGATACACAGTAATTGCTTCATGTTCACATGTACAAGTGAGCATGACTAATCCAAAGGAGCATCTCTATTTTTTTTAGACTTTTTCATTCCTCCCTCCATAAACATTAAAAATGATGAACAAGGTTGTAAATACGGTCTCCAGCATGGAGAACAGGTGGTACTAATGGCTGTTAAGTATCCCTGAAGGGGAAGACTGGAAATCCACTATAAATTACTGGGGTATTTCTGTTACACAACAACTTGCCTTTTTCATTGGTGAGAGTGAAAGAATCCGTTGATGAAAGACCCATAGGGGGAGCGTCGACTCGTATCAGTCACTGGGTTTTCTTTTTCCATCACTTTTTGAAGAACATTAGCTTGATGCATGCACATGTCACTGGCAAGAGAGAACGGTGGTGTTGCATAGAAATCTCCCTATCTCCTCAGACACCTGAGTTTATGTTCTTTATACTCTGACATACATCCAAGACAAACTCTCCTCTCACTTACACTGAAGCAACCCCACTGACATCGAGTGCAATGGAATTACACCCAGGACATTCAGAGCATAATTCAGCACTTTAAAAAGAGAAGCTTCTCCAAAATAATCAGCAGGGTCAAGGTTTCACTGTGTGGGTCACAGACCCACAAGCGGACTCTCTAAGAGTGGCCAATTCTTTGAGGTGTGGAGCACCATCAATGGGAGTTGTGGGCATGTTACCACTTCTAGGATCGAGCCCAGAATTTCTAATGCTTGCTGACGAGCTCCTTTCTGAATTTGCAGTACTCGGTCCCTTCCCTGCAGCTCTCAGGGAATTACTTCCTTGTGGGAGACTCTTCAGGGAGCCTTTTATTGGTGATGGAAACAGATTCTGATGGGGAGAGTCTCCCCTCCTCGAACAGCTAGGAAGAGGATTTGTAAGACCTACCCCACCCACCCCAGACAGAGAATCCGTCGGGGTGATGCCACACCGATGAATGGAACAGATGGGCAAGTGAGTGGAAAGTCTGAGAGAACCATCTCCTTCTCTACCTGATTTACCCAGTCAGAAGGGTGCAGGTCAGGGCAGCACTGCTAACCTCATGGACTGCTGCCTCCACCATGGGTTTCTTTAGGAATCAGTTGTCTCCTCATTTATAATGAGCATGTCAGCCTGTGGTCGAGGCTGGTGCTGGAAATGTGGAGATGAGACTATTCCCTGCCAATGCTCCTCCTGAGGAGGACCCTCTAGTAATGCTCTCACTCTGACCTTTGTGCCCAACGGTCTGCAATTGCCTCCTCCGGATCCAGCAGGGCTGCTGCCTGAGCCATCAGCGTCTTGCTGCAGGGCAAGGATTTGAGCTGCAGGATGAGGAGTCCCAGGCAGAACTTGGCTCCCATTTCCTCCAGCTCTCGCGTTCCAATCTGCAGGCCCTGTCGGTGAAAAACAGAAACCTAGAGTGATGAGTCTGGAATCACCCAGTTCAGGGTAGGAGGAAGAGTTACCATCTCATATAGGCTACCGCTCTCTGGGGTATTCCTCCAGGTAGGAAAGTCTGGAGGCAGGACAATGAAAGGAACCAGACAACACCCCAAAATGTTGAACCCACATGCTCGCTCCATTGGCCAAAGATTGCAAACACCTATTTTTACTTGGCACTCCATGAGTTCCTGGCTCCACACCCAGCCCTGCACTCAGAACATTAGACCACACTTCCTCTCTGTTAAATCAAGAGTTGTCTCCTTGAGCCATGGGAAGGCAAATGAGCTGTGCCGCTGGAAGCTGGAAGCAATGGCAGAGAGAAAAAGGAAGGAGGGGGAAAAGATCTTTAACAAGTTATGAATCGTTTACAAAAATCAATAACAAAGTAATTACAAAATATCAAACACCTCTGAGGAGCTTCCCCTTCTACTAAACACTGGTGTCTCCCTGGCAGAGGCATTGCTAACGGTGGAGCTGGATTTTCAACACCCCAAAATTCAGGGGAGTCTTGCCTGTTATGAAATATGGGGATGTGGTTCCCGGTTTGGATTGCAAACCTCTGCAAAGTCTGGGGCCCTCTGGATCTGATTTGGTAAGCAGTGCAGATCAGGGTTTGGGTCAGACCCTCTAAGCTGGTACCTTGTCAAGTCTCTCTGACTTTGAATAAGGTGGAACGGCTCCTCTTGGGCAACCCTAGCTGATGGGCCAGTATCAAAGGAGTCCTGGTCAAGCTTGCATATAGAGGCCAATTCACAAAGGTCTTCCGTGGTACATCTCTGCTGCTTAGTAAGGCACATGCTGAAGTACCTTGCTGAATCGGGGCCTAAATAGGGTCTCATGGATTCAAAGACTTTAAGGCCAGAAAGGCCCATCGTGATTATCTTGTCTGACCTCCTGCACATTGCAGGCCATAAAACCTCGCCCACCCACTCCTGTAACACACCCCTAACCTCTGGCTGAGTTATTAAAGTTCTCAAATCTTGACTTCAAGATTTCAAGTTACAGAGAATCCACCATTTATTTTAGTTCAAATCAGCAAGAGACCTGTACCCAATGCTGCAGAGGAAAGTGAAACCCCACAAGGTCTCTGCCAATCTGATCTGGGGGAAAATTCCTTCTCTGCCCCAAATAAAGCAATCAGTAAGACCCTGAGCCAGCCAGGTGAGACCAGCCAGCCAGACACCTGAGAAAGAATTCCCTGTAGTCACTCAGAGCCCTCCCCGTCTACTATCCCATCAGCCACTGGAGAGAGTTGCTAATAGCAGTTCCAGATATGCCATAGTCGGCAACGTCATCATACCATCCCTCCATAAATGTATCAAGCTCAGTCTTAAAACAAGTTAGATTTCTTGTCCCCACTACTTCCCTTGGAAAGCCCATGATCCAGGCAGAATCAGAATTGACTCATATTAATCCTGAACTGAACCATTCAAAAAGAAAATAAGAAAGAAAGAAATACTTGTGGCACTTTAGAGACTAACACATTTATTTCAGCATAAGCTTTCGTGGGTTAGAATCCACTTCATCGGATGCATGGAATGGAACATACAGTAGACAGATATTTATACAGTCAGAGAAACATGTTCATCTTTTAGGATAGGTTGTAGATCTTTGATGATGCGCTGGAGAGGTTTTAGTTGGGGGCTAAAGGTGACGGCTAGAACAGAACGCCACTAGCCGTCACCTTTAACCCCCAACTAAAACCTCTCCAGCGCATCATCAAAGATCTACAACCTATCCTAAAAGATGATCCCTCACTCTCACAGATCTTGGGGGACAGACCAATCCTCGCTTACAGACAGCCCCCCCAACCTGAAGCAAATACTCACCAGCAACCACACACCATACAACAAAACACTAACCCAGGAACCTATCCTTGCAACAAAGCCCGATGCCAACTCTGTCCACATATCGATTCAAGTGATACCATCATAGGACCTAATCACATCCGCCACACCATCAGGGGCTCATTCACCTGCACATCTACCAATGTGATTTATGCCATCATGTGCCAGCAATGCCCCTCTGCCATGTACATTGGCCAAACTGGACAGTCTCTACGCAAAAGAATAAACGGACATAAATCTGACATCAGGAATCATAACATTCAAAAACCAGTAGGAGAACATTTCAACCTCCCTAACCACTCAGTGACAGACTTGAGGGTCGCAATTTTACAACAGATAAACTTTAAAAACAGGCTACAACGAGAAGCTGTTGAACTTGAATTGATATGCAAACTAGATACCATCAACTCAGGATTAAATAGAGACTTGGAATGGCTTGGCCATTACGTTAATTGATTCTATTTCCCATAAGTTAACAATCCTCATTCACACCTGTGTGTCAACTGTCCGCAATGGCCATCTTGTTTATCACTTCAAAGGTTTTTCTTCCCCTGCTGTTATGGTTCCTCTCAATTAATTAGCCTCTTAAGGTTGGTATAGGCACTTCCACCTTATCATGTTTCTCTGACTGTATAAATATCTGTCCACTGTATGTTCCATTCCATGCATCCGATGAAGTGGGTTCTAATTATGCTGAAATAAATTTGTTAGTCTCTAAGGTGCCACAAGTATTTCTTTCTGAACCATTCAAATGACTCTCCCATTCCCCACACCTTGTATTTTTCATTTTAAAAGGCATCTTTGTGCTTACAGCTCTCAGGGAGGCTGTCACGAGCTTCCCAATCCAACCAGAAGCAGGAAAGGCCAGAAGCCTCACAAGAAAGCCAGTTCCGGTGACATTTCCATTGCAGCTTTACGGGTCTAAATGGACTGTAATGCTTGAATACAGCATGCAAACTTTTAGGTGCTGATCCCAGAAGAAACCAAGCTCTGAACCATTTCTGGTTGTTCATTGTTGTTTTTTTGTTTCCCTCAAAAAATGTGAAACAAACTCAGGGGCCTGATTCTCCTGCTGCATGTAATTCTTAATGAATCCAATTGGAGTTCCATGTATGCTGTGTAAAGGCTGGACAGAATCAAACCCAGATATAAAAGAGTGCGAAAGTGTCTGTAAACTCCCCCTCAACTTTGGCATTTATTGACCTCATCCAAAACATTCTCTGATGCTATCACCCAGGGGGCAGAATCAATCACTGAACATTTGCTGTCTCTGCCAGTATCAACCCTATGGGTTTCCTTAGCACAAAACCTCTCTGTAGCCCCCCGATATGAGCTCCCAACTCCATTACCAAAGATCGTTTCCTTAGTAACGGTCAAAGCCTCCACCTGCATTCCCGGGAACAGCCACGTGAATGGTGTGAACTCCATTCCAATATGGCCTTTATTTCTGGGCTCGGATGTTTACTACATATTATTACTGAACGTCTTAGGGGTAACAGATCTGCGAAAGTTCCATTAATCCATTAGAGGAGGCAGAGCTCTGATCTCATGGGCTTTCTCCCTGTATAGAGACTGTCAGATTTGTAAAGCACTTCAGGACCCTGGGGGACTGAGCAGCCCTCTGTAAGTGCGAGCTGTGATTATTTCTGAACTATGAGTGCCTGCTAGATGGAAGTAAGGAGAGATTTCTCAAATAAACTACTGCATTTCTTGCAAACACTTTTGCCAGGTTTGTCAGGCCCACAAGGCCAGTCAGGACTATGAGAAAACCACCACTTATGGTTTGGCAGATACAGTATGTATCACCTCGGGTTAAAGCTGCCCTGGCAAATGCAGCTTTTCATGGTAAATACATTGAAATTCTTGTTCCTTCCCCAGCTTCTGAGACAAAACTACAAATTTGCAATTATTATCATCACCAATAATACAATACAATAACACAGCACTCAAAAATACACCAGGCACAAGAGACAAAGAAAAAGAAAAAACCTGCCCAATCGAAATAAAGCAGTGATGTAACATGCAAAGACAAAGCAGCGTGTGGTCTAGTGGACGGAGCACTAACTGGAAGTTTAACAAGCTGCGTTCCATTCTCCCAGTAACCTGCTATAAAACTTTGGGCAAATCTCTTAGCCCTGGTCTACACTACGAGTTTAGGTCGAATTTATTAGCGTTATTTCGATTGATCCGTGCACCCGTCCTCACGACGAAGCCCTTACCATCGACTTCTAGGGCTCTTAAAATCGATCTCGCCACTCCACCCCCAACGAGAGAATTAGCGCTTAAAGCGATATTGCCGAATCGAAGTAGGCTAGTGAGGACGCAATTCGACTGTATCGGCCTCCTAAATCTATCCCACGGTGCATCAGCTGACCGCTCTAGACAGCGGTCTGAGCTCGAATGCTCCTCCCAGGTAGACAGGAAAAGCCCCGCGAACTTTTGAATTTCATTTCCTGTTTGGCCAGCGTGGTGAGCTGCAGGTGAGTGCAGATCTCATCAGCAGAGGTGACCATGATGGAGTCCCAGAATCGAAGACGAGCTCCAGCATGGACCGAGCGTGAGGTACTCGATCTGATCGCTGTTTGGGGAGACGAAACCGTGCTAGCAGAGCTAGGGTCCAAAAGAAGAAACGCCAAGACATACGCCAAAGTCTCCAAGGGCATGCAGGACAGAGGCTACAACAGGGACGCGCAACAGTGCCGCGTGAAAATTAAGGAGCTCAGGCAAGCCTACCAAAAAACCAGAGATGCAAACAACCGCTCTGGGTCAGAGCCCCAGACATGCCGCTTCTATGATGAGCTGCATGCCATTCTAGGAGGTGCAGCCAGCACAGACCCTCCCATGTGGTTTGACTCCGTATGTGGATCATCAGAACCCACAGAGGAGCCTGATGATGATAATGATGCTGAAAATAGCACACAGACCCAGCAAGGAAGCGGAGAAGCCCTTTTCCCCGACAGCCAGGAACTCTTTCTCACCCTGGAGCAAGTACAGTTCGAACCCTCCCAAGGCGTGCTCGATGCAGGAGAAGGGACCTCTGGTGAGTGTACCTCTGTTTAATTAATACATGTTTTATAAGCAAGCGTGTTTATTGATTAATTCGTGGCCAGTACAGCCACAGCTACTCGAAAAGTCTGTTAACATGTTCGGGGATGGAGCAGAAATCCTCCGGGGACATCTCCTGAAAGATCTCCTGGATGTGCTCCCAAAGCCTGTGCATGAGGTTTCTGGGGAGGGCAGCCTTATCCTGTGCTCCGTGGTAACACACTCTACCACGCCAGGCAAGCAGCACGTAGTCTGGAATCAGTGCTTTGCAAAGCATGGCGGCGTACGGTCCCGGTTTTTGCTGGCATTCAAGCAACATCCTTTCTTTATCTGTGTGTGTTATCCTCAGAAGAGTGATATCATTCATGGGAACCTGGTTGAAATAGGGGAATTTTAGTACGGGGGCATTCAGAGGGGCTCCGTCCCTGCTGGGCTGTTTGCCTGTGGCTGAACGGAAATCTTCCCCGCTGGGACCCACGCGGTGGGGGGAGGGGGCACAGCGAACATCTTGCCTGGGTGTGTGTGTGGGGGGGGGGGCGATTAGGTTCTCCCTGCATGTTAACCCGAAAACCGCCGCCCCACCTAACTTTTCAATTGCTAAGCTATTTGTTTTAAATTGCCAGCCCACGGGATGTTTGTTATGGGAAATGAGGGGGTTGATGTTTGAAAACATTCCCGCCTGTTGTGAAGCTTAAAGAAGCCTATAGAGTGTCTTACCATGGCTGTCTGCAAGCCGAATTCTGTTGCCCGCCGGACCTGCTTGTGTGATCTCTCACAGCAAACCGGCAGACCCTCAATATAAGAGGCCCAGTGCAACCTTGGACAAAATGCACATGTGATATGTAATGTTTTGTTCAAACAAAATGTGTCTTTTACATTTGTCTCCCGTTTGCTTCCTCCCACAGCTACAAATGTTTCAACGCCACCCCTTTCATCACCATCCCAGAGGCTAGCGAAGATAAGAAGTAAAAAGAAAAGGAGTCGAGACGATATGTTCTCAGAACTCATGGAATCCTCCCACTCTGAGGCTGCCCAGCAGAATGCGTGGAGGCAGACACTGTCTGAGTCCAGGAAGGCAGAATTTGATCGCGCGGACAAGTGGCGTGCTGAGGACAATGACTGGCGGGCTGAAGAGAGACAGCGGCGGGATGAAGAGAGTAGGTGGCGTCAGCGTGCAGAGAGAAGGCAGGATGCAATTCTCAGGCTACTGGAGGATCAAACGGAAATCCTCCGGCTTATGGCTGAGGACAGGCGTAGGGTTCAGGAAAGGCAGCCTGAGCCCAGACCGCCGCTACAGCCCCTGTGTAACCAACAGCCCTCCTTCCCGAGTCCCATAACCTCATCCCCGAGACGCCCAAGAACGCGTTTGGGTGGCCTCCGTGCTCCCAGCCACTCAAGCCAAGAGAACAGTCCAAGCAAGAAAGGGCTGGCATTCAATAAGTTTTAAAGTGCTGTGTGTCCTTGTCCTTCCCTCATCCCCTCCTCCACCACCCATCCTGGTGCTTCCCTTCCTCCACCACCTATCCCGGGAGACTGTGTCAGTTACCACCATAGTCCCCCCTCTGTGTTTTACAAATTAATAAAGAATGCATGATTTTTAAACAAGAATCACTTTATTTCCTCTGCAAGCGGTGATTGAGGGGGGGAGGGCAGGGCGGTTTGGGTAAAGGGAAGTAGAGCGAATGAAGGGGCGGGGCTTTTCATTACTGGGGAAAAACAGAACTTTCACACAGCATCCTGGCCATTCATGAAACTTGTTTTCAAAGCTTCCCTGATGCGCAACGCACCCTGCTGTACTCTTGTAATAGCCCTGGTGTCTGGCTGCGCATAACCAGCGGCCAGGCGATTTGCCTCAACCTCCCACCCTGCCATAAACGTCTCCCCCTTACTCTCACAGATATTGTGGAGCGCACAGCAAGCAGTAATAACAATAGGAACATTGGTTTCGCTGAGATCTAACCTAGTTAATAAACTTCGCCATCTTGCTTTTAAACGGCCAAATGCACACTCCACCACCATTCTGCACTTGCTCAGCCTATAGTTGAAAAGGTCCTGACTACTGTCCAGGCTACCTGTGTATGGCTTCATGAGCCATGGCATTAAGGGGTAGGCTGGGTCCCCAAGGATAACTATGGGCATCTCAACATCCCCAACGGTTATTTTCTGGTCTGGGAAGAAAGTCCCTTGCTGCAGCAGCTGAAACAGACCAGAGTTCCTGAAGATGCGAGCGTCATGTACCTTTCCCGGCCATCCCACGTTGATGTTGGTGAAACGCCCCTTGTGATCCACCAGTGCTTGCAGCACTATTGAAAAGTAACCCTTTCGGTTTATGTACTCGCTGGCTTGGTGGTCCGGTGCCAAGATAGGGATATGGGTTCCGTCTATCGCCCCTCCACAGTTCGGGAAGCCCATTGCTGCAAAGCCATCCAGTATGAGCTGCACATTTCCCAGACTCACAACCCTTGGTACAAGCAGCTTGGTGATCGCCCTGGCTACTTGCATGACAACAGCCCCCACTGTAGATTTTCCCACTCCGAATTGATTCGCGACTGACCGGTAGCTGTCTGGCGTTGCAAGCTTCCACAGGGCTATCGCCAGTCGCTTCTCTACTGTGAGGGCTGCTCTCATCTTGGTGTTCTGGCGCTTCAGGGCAGGGGAAAGCAACTCACAAAGTTCCATGAAAGTGCCCTTACGCATGCGAAAGTTTCGCAGCCACTGGGATTCATCCCAGACCTGCAGCACTATGTGGTCCCACCACTCTGTGCTTGTTTCCCGGGCCCAGAATCGGCGTTCCACTGTATCAACGAGCCCCATTACCACCATGATGTCCACCTTGCGGGGGGGCCTTTTCTGAGAGAGGTCTGTCTCCATGTCCTCATCACTCTCCTCAGGCTGATACTGTCTCGTCCTCGCCTCCTGTTGCTCTAGCAGCTCCCGGTTCTCGGTCTCCATATACTCCTGGACAATGCGCGTGGTGTTCATAACGGCCATAACAGTTGCGGTGATCTGATCGTGCTCCATGCTTCCCCCGGTACACTGTTTGCAGGACAGCAGAGTGGGAGCAGAAGCGGCTGGTGGATAACAATGGTGGCAGCAATATGGCGCCCGCACGAAAAAAGGCGCGAAAGGATTTTTCGCTCCCCCCTCAGGTGCTTTCACGGAGGGAGGGGGGAGCAAGGGTTAGGCTCATTTCCTTCTAGCTGCAGATAGTACAATATGCCGTGAGCAGGGGTTAGGCGCCTTTCCTTCCAGCTGCAGATGGTACAATAAGCTCTACTGACCCCCTCAAGGATTGAACTCGCAACCCCGGGTTTAGCGGGTCAACGCTCATACCGCTGAGCTATCCCTCTGCCCGTGTTCCAGGCAGTGCTGAATCTCCCTTAAAGAAAACGTAAAAAAGCGCCCCCGGCCAGCCACACCAAAGGCCGCCGGCCAGGAGCACTGTAATGTCAAGCATATTGTACGATCTGCAGCTAGAAGGCAAGGAGCTTCTCCTATATGGTCCCGCGACCACAACCATTTATGGCATAGTGCACGATCTGCAGCTAGAAGGCAAGGAGCTTATGCTGTGCAGTCCCGCGACTACCAGCCTCAGGCGGAATGGCCCCCTCAAGGATTGAACTCGCAACCCCGGGTTTAGCGGGCCAACGCTCAGAACGCTGAGCTATCCCTCTGCCCGTATTATACCGTGACTGAATCTCCACTAGACCTAATGTGAAGGCGTACGCTGGAGATGTACGGTAATTGTGAGCTGAGCAGCCTTCTGTAGCCTTCTGTAGCAAACATGGAAAGCACGCAGACAAGGCGCGAAAAAGATTGCTTTCAAGGAGGGAGGGAGGGACGTTTGATGGCCTGATGACATGTACCCAGAACCACCAGCGACATTTTTTTCTGCCCCATCAGGCTTTGGGATCGCAACCCAGAATTCCAATGGGCGGCGGAGACTGCGGGAACTGTGGGATAGCTACCCGCAATGCAATGCTTCGAAGGTCGATGCTAATCTCGCAACTGTGGACACAGACAATCGACCTCATGGTCTTAACGCTCTTTAGTGGGGACACACACAATCGATTCCATTAATTCGGGTTTTAATATATCGACTTCTATAATTTCGACCTAGTTCTGTAGTGTAGACGTACCCTTAGACAGTAAACTCTTCAGGGTAGGGACTAAATGTGTGAGTATAATGAGCTATGGCAATACAAATCATTAATAATAGCAAGAAACCAGAGAGATAAGGCACAGGAAACAAGGGTTATGTGACAGCGCTTGGTGCCTCTGAACAAGGTTTGAAATGTAGTATTTATTTTATTCCAAAATAATTGTTGGCAGTTTTTGGTTATGTCCAAGTAAAGAGGATGGAGGTGCCTGGCTCAAGCAGAGAGAGCAGAAGCAGAAATCTGCCATTTATACGGTGACACAGGCTTCTCGCAGGTGCAGAATACACAGAGAACATCTTGAGGCTTCTCTGGGGTGTACCGCAGGGCCGTGCTTCCAAGATCAAGGCAACACACTAAATACTTATCAATCCCGGAGATGCCAAGCAGTGACTGTGCTAAAGCTCTGTCTGTGGCTTTATGATTCCCCAGGGTTTTATTCAGGATATGAAGAGGCCTCAAGAAACTATGAGCGGAGAAATAATAATAATAAAACCATAATATACCTGAGAAACATCAGGCTGTAATTGCTCATGCACTGAAGTTAGCTGCTGTACCATAGTCCCATATTGCTTTGATATCAGACAGCTCAGGAGTAACAGCTGGAAATCCCAGCTAGAGGATTACTTGTTAACACACTTTATTCACTTCAAACACAGAGAGACTTTTATTTTTTAACTCCGCGAGATCACATCATTCTTTCTCTCACTCTCCCCTCCCTCCCCTCTCCCCCACTTTCAGCAGTGGGTGGGGTTGGAAGGGGTGTGCCATGACTACAGTAGCAAGTAGAGGTGTTGACAGAACTGAGATATAAAACTAATGTCCATGATGGCTCGTGCCAGGAACTGCTGATGTAGATCTCTGCCTCCATACACATACCTGCTGTGTGAAATGCAGAAGGCAGAGGAAGAATGCAATAGCAGTGCCAATCTGTGCCTGTGTTTGGCAAGTGGCTGGCAGGAGACACTGGCCATACTGCATTGAAGTGTGCTGGCTGAGGACTCAGTGACAGAATGTGGTCTGGTTACCACAGCATCACAGGTCAGTGGACTAGGCAACCATGTCTCACTGCACTTTTGTTCAAGGTGTCCTTCAGTCTGGGTCTTCCAAGACCTTACCTTTCTGTCTAGTACACAGCATTGAGTCTCCTCAAACTTCCTAGGTTCACACGGTCCCTTGCCAGCGTGCTGCCTTCTGCAGATATCCCGTTATGGGATGACAGGGGAGCTGTCTCTTGGGCACTGTGGCGCACAGGGGAGCTGCACATGTTTTGCCAACCACAGGCACCTGTGATTCCTTGACTCTCTCTTCCAAATTCTCATATCATTGTAGAAAGCTGCACTGAGACCCCACCTGAGATTCCATTTCAAGCTTTGGGCCACTTTTCTTATATAAAAACACACGACTTCTAGAAATCTATGCAGTTGACCAGAGGTAGAGTAGGTCTTAGCTATCTCGAGAGGCTGAAAAGCTTAGTCATGTCTCTATGAGCCAGTTCACCCACTGCTGAAACTCTGAGCTGGGGTGTCAGTTATTGCTTCAAGTCAGGGTGGGCTTTCTGAGGCAGACATGTGTCCAGTAGGAATTGGACTGGGAGCCAGCAACACGTGCTGTCTCACAATGAGAGGGGAATTTGGGGCAGGAGGACAGTAATTACTTGAGCCACAATCTGGCCAGGACACAACTATGATAACAGGTATCTCCAAACCAGGACTGGTCGAGTAATTCATGGTGAATAATTCTTGTTAATATTCAGCATTGCTGTATCCACAGATAAATGTTTCTGTCATTAGACAAACTGCCCTCACAATGCTTCACAGGATTAATGATATAGCTATGGCGCTGGAGGCAAAAAGGCAGCATTAAACACTCCCACAGCTGCAAGCAACATGGCTTCGCCATGTTCACCTGACGACACAGAGGATTGCAGGACCTTGTGAGTTAAGCTAGAAATGATTTAGCATAGAAAAATTAAAGGTGCAGCAAATTAAAAGCCAAAAGACATACATACTCATAGGTAGACTGGAGATTTTAGGGAAAATGACTGCTCCCTGAGCTGAAAAAAGGGACCTTCGGTGGGCAATAATGCCATAAAAGTGTTCTCTCCTACTATTGGCCACTTCTTTAACCCTTGGGACAACAGCTTTCAGCTATAAACTCACCTGCAGTCAATATATATATATACACACACACACACAGGAGTATTCTCTGCATCTCAATGGCTTTACACATGCACAGTGGTTATGCCCTGAGGCTGGGTATAAATAAATTGACAGTCTGGTTTCCCACTAATTCCATCAGTGAGCTCTCAGTCAGAATACTAATAGAAACCATCTGATGGCTGCAGTGGATAAACCAGAGAGCTGAATGAAACATTCAATGTCTGATGTCTCCTGCCTTAATGTTAGCCTGGACTGTGCCTGAACACTGCTGTCTCTACACATACACACACACACACACACACACACACACACACACACACCAAATGAAAACACACTGGCACACAACTGTAGGAATCTAGTGCTTATAGACTAGACTGGGTGGTAGTAAAGGGAAAGCTAAGTTTTCTCATGTGCCACAGTCCCTTACATAGCTACAATAGTGTATTTAATAGCAAGGACATCATGCAAAATGGAAGAAATTACAGATAAAGCAACGAGTTTGGGTTAAAGGACTTCAAGGACAAATATGCAGATTAAGTGAGCAGGAAGGGCCAATAACGCAGGGGAAAAGTGTGCAAGAGAGGATCAAAGGATTTTCTAGAATGAAAGATGAGAGGAGGAGGGGGGGCAGACATGCAGACAGAAGAGAGGAGGATGGGAGATGTAGAAGAGAGGACTGGAGGCTGCTGGGGCCAGTGGTGATCTATACAGAGGAATGGAAGTAAGGAGAAAACTCATGGAACCCTATCTGCCTAGCCTGCTATTATAGGAGGGTGTCTAGTTCTGAATGTTTGTTATTGCTGTCTTGGACATTGGCCACAAAGTGAGGTAACATCACTGCCTGTCTCTCTAGGATTGAACCTTATGGTCTTTACTCAGGCAAAGTTCCTAGAAAGTCAATGGGAGTACTGCCTGCGTTACGGCTGAGCAAGGACATCACAATTTGGCCAGTAGCTATGGATACATAAAGAAGCAAAGACAGACATGAAGGGCATCAGGGGGGTGCTTTTGTTCTAAGTCATTTTTCTGTGATGAAACAAATGCTTCCCTAGTTAAACACATGTATTTTACAGCCAGGGTTGTTCAGGAAGTGGAGAGGGAAGGCAAACAAGGAGGGATAACCCCTTCCCCTTGGATCCACTAGGGGGAGCTGTCTTCAAAATCTGTTCAGCGGCACGCTGGGAATTCAGCAGAGGACAATATTCTAGCCAAACATTCAAGCAAGTTGAATTTTGAATTCTCCAGACTTATTGTGGGGAAAAGGCTAAACTAAGATTGCCTGGTGTCACTCCCTCCTCCAATCCTCTACACCCACTGGCTATTTGCCCCAGATTCTCATCCCCACAATCTCTCCACAGCAGCCTTGCTCCCGGAGCCCTCCATGCTCCTCTCCAACCTTCCCTCCCTCCCCAAATTTTCCTCTCCTTATTCCCCCCTTCTCTCCTCCTCCCTCGATATCCTTCGCCTTTCTTTCCTTCACCTACTCCCAGGGGGTACCCTGCCTTCACTGCCCTGATACATGAGAACAAACTAATGAACGACATAGAACCAATATTACCTTCGCCAACTGTCACTGGCCACATCGTTTGGATGGTTCACTCCCTCTTCCTCTGTCTGTTCCTTGTCCTTAAGCTGTAAACTCTTCAGGACAGGGATGCAGGTCCTGATTCACCATTGCCCTACATCTTGTGCCGTCATTTGCACCTCCTTTCAATGGGTATAAAATGCTACTATTCTGATCCAGTAGCATCTTATGCCCACTTGTCACTCCTGTAAATGACTGCACCTGGTGCGGGGCAATGGAGAACCAGGCTCTACAAGGGCCCTTCCTAATAAGGGCCAGGAAGGAGTAGGTTTCTATATGGGGAAGGTTCCCATAATGTAGATCTTTTCAGATGCTCACTAAGGAGAGAAAAGACAGCGAAGAGGAAATGGTCCCCCTGGAGGGGACAGTCTTTATAGATGGGATGGTATCACTGCCTGAAGAGCTCTCATCTTCCAGCAGAGGTAAGTACTGTTTTTAGGATGTGTGTTTTGGTCCATCAGCTGCTTTGGATGGCACCTGGACTAACCCTAATGGATTATGCCCCCTCCCTTCACACACACTGAACAGCTTTTCACCCTCTCCCACTTTGTCTCTCCCATAAGCAGCTTCTCTGTTTCCAACGTAGTGGAACAGGTTGAATGAGTGCTATGCCAGGACAGAGCCTGGAGCTGCATCAAGCTCCTATTTGATTCTGACTGCCATAGACATTTCCAGGAGAAGGAAGTTTCCTCTGTACACGTTGGCTGGTTAACTTTGTGGTACTATTTGCGCATGAAGGCCTCCTGTTACTGAGCAGTCTGTTTCTCCGCATGCTCAGAAAGAGGGGAGGTGAACAGACAGTGTTTCTACCCTTTGTAGTGAGACTTGGAGGGGAAGGCTCCAAAAATTAAAGTGAACAAATAGTTGGACATTTCCAATGCGTTCTTAACAAAAAAACCCTGCCAACTCAGGATCCCTGTGCTTCTCAGGTTCATATACATCAGCCTATCTATCTAGTTACTTTTGCAGCCCCCATCGCCGTAATCAGTGAATGCCTCACAAACACGAATGAATTTATCCTCACTGAGGCAGGGAAGTATTCTCATTTTACAGATGGGAACTGAGACACAAAAAGGGAAGTCTATGACAGAGCCTGGAACTGAATTCAGGTCTCCTAAATTCCAGTGCAGTGCCTTATCCAAAAGACCATCCTTCCTCCCCATGGGTCCCGTATAAGTACTAGGCAAACTAGTATTACTCCTGCATGTGGAGACTGGGAAACTTACAGGTATTCATATGGGCCCCATTACCATATTATCTGAGCACCTCACACAATCTTTAATGTATTTATCTTCACAGCACCCCTGTGTGGTAGGGCAGGGCGCCCCATGTGTAATAACTTTAGTGTTCACCAGAATAACCAGAACAATAGTCCATATAGTCCAATGTCCTGACTAGAGCTTCCGAGGAAGATGTAAAATTTACCTAACTCAGCAATATTACACGATGGGAGTGAAATATCTTCTTGACCCCAGATGGGGATCACCATATACCTTGAAACATAAATTCCTTGTAATTTTATTCCAGCTAATGTAAGTGCAGATGCTAATTCTATTTATAAGTCTCTAATCCTTTATTTTTTTGTTAATCTTAATAAGCTAGTTGTCTTTATAATGCCATCCACTGCTGGGTTCCACAGGTTAATTATTCCATGGAGTACCCTCTTAACCTTGTATTATATTACAAGGTAAAGCATAGCATCTGCAGGGCCTTCTACGTGCCACTCAATCTCATTGCAATAACAGTCCACAGCATCTTTCTTCACAAGGTCTCAAAGGACTTTACAGACAGTAACTGGTGATGTCTCACAACCCGCCTCTTGGGTGTTTACTATTATCCCCCACTTTATAGGTCAGGTAAATGAGACATGGAGAAGGGAAGCTGCTTGCCCAAGGTTACACAGCAAGTATGGTGCTCCTGGGAATAAAACCCAAGTGTCATGACTCCTGTTCTAAACCCTAGATCTACACCACAGGGTTGGAAAAAATCATTGTTCCACCAACCTAGGGACTGAGGAGAGATGACTTGTGCCTCTCCTATGTGTGGCCTGAAGGAGCTTGTTCACCCTCTGGCACAAGCCATGGAGGCTCATGGCTACCTTAAGCTGGGTTCATGCTACCATAGCCCCTCGGCAGTGAGGAATCAGAATAGTGCAGGTCCATCCCAGAACACACACTTCCTCCTACTTGCTCCAGCCTGGCAACAGTCTGTCCCCATCTTAGCTCAGCACATCCCTTGTCCCCAGTGCTTCTGCAGAGGTGGGACAGAACAGGTGGAATTGGCTCAGCACTGGTTGGAGGTGTTCTGTGCCAGGGAATGCTGGGGATCCCCCCTGTGCCAAGTACACCAGTGCAAATCATGCAGAGCTTAGTGATGAATCCCCCCAGGCAGGGCTCAGGGTTACTTCCACGCACTGTAAAGCCCCTTTTCATATTGCCCGTTACTCTTTCCCTTTTCAAACTACACAGTCCTAATTTTCCTAATCTCTCCTCATACTGAAGATGCTTCCAGGCCACTAAACATTTTCATTTGCCTTCTTTTGACCTTCTTTAGCTCTGTCTTTTTCCAGGCGAACTAATCCAGTCCAAACTTAGTATTCTAGGAGAGGCAGTAACATGAATGTCCATAACGGCATTATAATGTTTGCTGTGTTATTCTCTATCCCTCTCTTCATATAGTCTAGTATCTAATTCACCTTTTTTTTATTGCTGCTGCTGCATCTGAGAAGACATCTTCATCTAGCTTCCTAGGTGATGGCTACTTATTTTTCCTCAGTGGTTACAACTAATTCAAAACCCATCCACATGTCCGGGTGCTTTACATTGGCCCTTCTAATGTGCCTTTGTCTACATTTCATCAGCCATCATGTTACACAATTTCATCATGTCTTTAGGTCCTTAAAATCTTTCCCACTACTGTATAATTCAGTAGCAGCAACAGCAGCAGCAAATTTTGCTACCTCATTTTCCTCCCCATCATCTGGGTCATTAATAAGTATATTGACCAGTACCAGTCCTAACACTAATACCTGGGGTCACCTTACTTTTAACCTTTTACCATGCCAAGAATTGCTCATTTATTCCTACTTTTTATTCCTCTTTTTAACTAGGTTTGAATACATGAAAGTTCGTTTACCTCTCACCTCAGGGTTCCCAAATGTCCTTAATAGTCTTTTGCAAGGGGTTATATCAAAAGCCTTATGAAAGTCTAATTACATTTCAGTCACCACTTTTCTTTCAGCCACTGAGTTCCTTGCTTCTTTCAAGGAATTCTAACATATTAATAGAGACGCAAAATTCACCTCACAGACTATGTTGCCTTGTCCCTATGTTATTATACTCACCCAAAACGCTGTCTTCAATGGTTTTCTCAGACCCTGAAGTAAGTCTATACTTAGCACCTTGTTAATCAAGGTTATGACCCTGACTGCCACCTAGTCCTCTGACTGTTTGTAATGATAAATTGCATATTTTTGTTAGTAGCTCTTCTCCTTTGTTCATTAGTTCCCTCAGAATTCCTAGAGGAATGTCATCTGGTCCTGGTCGTTAATAGTGATGGCTTGACTGTAAAATAACATATGCAGGCAGCACACAAACCTTTGCTCCTGCCATATAATTTTGCCAGTGCATCCTGATTCACAGCACTCCCTGGTATTCCAGTCCTGTTTCCCTACCAGCTCTGCCAACATACCTGAGTCCTGACCTGTTTCTTCAGATGTATCTACATTTCAGCCCTCAACATCCCATGCCATTCCAGTCTGCCACCTGCTCTGCCAAAGCACCTCAATCCTGACATGTAAATTCCCTTTCTATTCCAATCCTGCACCTTCTCCCCAGAGCTATACCAGTATAAAATCAATTTGGACCTGTACATGCTTCCCATAGCCCCCAAAATATTCTGCTAATGTACCTCAAACCAGAGTTCCCCATCCTGCTGGCAGCTACTGGCAATCATGCCAAACTCTGTGATGATTTTGAAAAGTGCACAAGTGTTCAGAGAAGATTAGACTGAGACCTTCTCAACACAATTTCACAAATTAATTTAAAATATAATCTGAAAACAGTTCTCTAAGTGTGTGGAGCCACCTAAAGCCCTAAGTCTCAGCCACTGATTATGTCCTTCATTATTTTAAATGTTCATACATCACAAGTCTATCTCCTACCCTGATGCAATACCCAAAGAGCCACCTCGCCCTTTCCCCCTGAATTATGTATGACTGCTCAGTCTGCAGCAGAAACACTAATGTCACCTGGTCCTCTTCAACTTACACTATCAAAGCTAACTTCCCCATCTATTGCTCACAACAGACTAAGGTTCAGTATCAAGAAGCTACTATGACTTTGCAACCTATTGTACTAGTGCATCTGAAACAACAAAGGACACATTCATTTTCCAAGTGAAAGGCAGGTGGGAAAACCAAAAACATCTACACACCAGCTCAGATCAGAAAGAAAAGAGACCTATAGCGGAATGGGCTTCTCCCCATCTTTCTAGCCATCCCCTTCGAAGCTGGATGGAATCACAAGCAAGGAGTGTGTTGTCTTGTTTTCTTACAGGTGTCGGAGTTGTTATTCTGACTCCCATTCATCCCTCTTGCTGCTTGTCATGTTTAACAGAAAAACAAGAATAACAGTGGAGATCTTTTCTCCCTTTCAACGTCTTCCTCATGCCAACTACAACTGCACTTGCAATCCAGAGCATGGTTCAGAAGGGCTTTCACGCTGGATGAAAATTCACTTCTGTAGAAGGTAATTCATACCAAAAGCATCCTACAGACCCCTTGATGGCGTGCGATCCATACAGCTAAATACAGGTGACCCTTGTGAGCTACCAAACTCATTTCATATCATGTCCAGAGATAAGCTCTCTCTGTGTTGCACAGCCGGACTAAATGGCTAGACAATGTGCCAGGCCACAGTAAACCAGACCTCAGGCATCTGAACATGACTTATAAAGTTGTGCGTTACAGTCGTTATACAGGTTGCACAGGGCCAATAGTTCAGACATAGCCTTAGGCCTGGTCTACACTAGGACTTTATGTCGAATTTAGCGGCGTTAACTCGATTTTACCCTGCACCCGTCCACATTAGGAAGCTATTTATTTCAACATAAATGGCTCTGTAATTCGATTTCTGTACTCCTCCCCGATGAGGGGAGTAGCGCTAAATTCGACATGGCCATGTCGAATTCGTGTTACTGTGGACGGAATTTGACACTAATAGCTCCGGGAGCTATCACACAGTGCACCACTCAGTGGACGCTAAGGACAGCAATCCATACTCGGATGCTCTGACCTGCCACTCAGGAAAAGCCCTGGGAAAATTTGAATTCCTTTTCCTGTCTGGCCAGTTTGAATCTCATTTCCTGTTTGGACATCGTGGCCAGCTCAGCAGCATTGGCAACGATGCAGAGCTCTCCAGCAGAGGTGACCATGCAATTGCAGAATAGAAAGAGGGCCCCTGCATGGACTGATCGGGAAGTCTTGGACCTGATCGCTGTGTGGGGCGATGAGTCCGTGCTTTTAGAGCTGCGATCGAAAAGACGGAATGCGAAGATCTACGAGAAGATCTCAAAAGCCATGATGGAGAGAGGATACAGCCGGGATGCAACGCAGTGCCGCGTGAAAATCAAGGAGCTGCGACAGGCGTACCAGAAGACCAAAGAGTCCAACGGACGCTCCGGATCGCAGCCACACACATGGCGTTTTTATGAGGCACTGCATGCTATGCTTGGTGGTGCTGCCACCACTACCCCACCAGTGTCCGTGGACTCCGACGACGGGGTCTTATCTACGGCCACGTTGTCTGAAGTTTTTGCGGCTGGTGAAGAAGAGGAAGGAGAGGAGGAGGACGAGGCAGTCGACAGCGCTTTCACCGCTGATTTCCCCGACAGCCAGGATCTGTTCATCACCCTCACTGAGATCCCCTACGAACCCTCCCAAGGCAGCATCCCGGACCAGGAACCAGGCGAAGGATCAGGAGGTCAGTGTTTTAAACATTTATTTGGAATAGAATAGGCATGGAGTGTTAGCAATGTGTTTGTCTTGCTTAATTGGCCATAGGCGCTTTAGTTTTGAGTCGTTTCCAGTGCAACTACTCGAAAAGTCTGTCAATATGTATGGGGATAGAGGAGAAATCCCCATCGGAGATCTCCGCGAAGCTCTCCTGGAGGTACAGTGAAAGCTTTTGCATCAGG
Organism: Chelydra serpentina; assembly: GCA_037349315.1. Classification (NCBI taxonomy): domain Eukaryota; kingdom Metazoa; phylum Chordata; order Testudines; family Chelydridae; genus Chelydra; species Chelydra serpentina. The sequence continues at coordinate 26,145,913 of JBAIAC010000033.1, forward strand.
TTCCCAGGGAGAGTGGCCTTATTGTCTCCTCCATGGTAGGATACTTTCCCGCGCCATGCAAGCTGCAGGTACTCTGGTATCATTGCCTTGCATAGCATGGCTGCATACGGCCCCGGGGTTTGCTGGCATTGACGCAGCATGCGGTCTTTCTCCGTCTCCGTAATCCTCATCAGAGTGATATCAGTCATGGTGCCCTGGTTTGAATGAGTGTTTTTTTTTAGTATAGTGACTTCTTCATTTTCCCTTTAAAGAATGACACCCGGCAGTTTCCATCCACGCGGGGGGGGCGGGAGCTGGGAGGCTAACCATTGAAACTTAGCGGTGCGCAGGCAGGGAGAGTTCCTGGGACCGGCCACGCGGCGCGGGGGAAAGGGTAGGCGAGCCGTTCAAACAGAGTGGTTCGCGGGCACGTACAGTTCCCGGGGCCGGCCACGCGGAGGGGGAGAAAGGGTAGGCGAGCCGTTCAAACAGAGCGGTTCACGGGCACGTACAGTTCCGAGGGCCAGCCACACAGATGGGGGGAAAGGGTAGGCGAGCCATTCAAACAGAGCGGTTTGCGGGCACGTACAGTTCCCGGGGCCGGCCACGCGGAGGGGGGGAAAGGGTAGGCGAGCCGTTCAAACAGAGCGGTTCGCGGGCACGTACAGTTCCCGGGGCCGGCCACGTGGAGGGGGGGAAAGGGTAGGCGAGCCGTTCAAACAGAGTGGCTTGCGGGCATGTACAGTTCCCGGGACTGGCCACGCGAAGGGGGGGAAAGGGTAGGCGAGCCATTGTAGATGAGCGGTTTTGGCAGCAGCAGGAACTGGCCACCACCAGGAACTGTGCTTGAAACATGGGAGTAGAGAACTGCTGTGAAGTAAGCTCTCAGCAGTCCAAAGGCAATGGCTTATCATGGTCTCCAGAGAGCCGATTTCCAGTGTCCAGCACCGCTTGTGGGATCTGTACACCAGGACCCCAGGCACTCAGGATAAAGACATAATATTCGACCTTGTAGTAAGTGCACATGTGATAGGTACTGTGCATGGTCTTATTCACAGGGAAAGAGTATAGGCATTGTTTGGGGAAAAGTATCTTTCTGAGGAATTCACTCCCTTTCTCCCATCCCACAGCTGCGAGTGTCTCCCGCCCTACCCATGGATCACCCTCCCAGAGGCTTGCGCTGATCAGGCGGCGCAAAAAGAGAACCCGGTACGACATGTTCTCTGAATTGATGGTCTGTTCCCGAAAGGAGGCGGCACAGCGGAGAGAGGACGTCTCAAGGTCCGAGCGAGCAGTCAGCGAACGGGAGCAGAGGGCTGAAGCTCGCGAGGACAGGTGGCGGCAGGAAGACCAGCAGGCGACTCAAACGCTGCTGGGACTAATGAGGGAGCAAACTGACACGCTCCGGCGCCTGGTAGACATTCTCCAGGACAGGAGACAGGAGGAAAGAGCCCCTCTATATGTTATTTCCAACCACCCTACCCCGCCACAAAGTCCAATCCCCCCCTCACCCAAAATCACTAGAACGAGGAGAGGCAGGGGCCATGGAAATAATCATTCCACCCCTGCAGACTGCTCCAGTAGCAGAAGGCTCTCATTCCCAAAACTTTAGATGGGTCCTTTCCTTCCCTCCAACCGCACCCCACAACAGTTCCCTGCCCAGGTTTCATCTCAAAACTATGCTCCCCTTAATACAAATGTTTGTTATGTACAGTGCTGTTTCCCTGACTTTCTTTCACAGGACGGTTTGGTTTTGGGGGAGGGGGTAAGGGGGTTTGTAATTTGAGATGACAGGCGCCTGAACCAGGGTACAGACAGGGGGAAAGGTTCAACAGAAAGTCACACTCACATTGCATTCACTAGGCACACTTGTCATTCTGGGAGGGGGTTTTCATGTTCTCTATGGAGGGGGGGTTCTGTGACTTTCTGGTGGGGGAGGGTGGCTTCAGATCTTTTGCGGCCGGCGATAGCCTGCATGACAGATCCATGCAGCAGGGGATCTGTGGCCGCAATACACGGCCAAAAAGTCACACAGGCCCCACCACACACAGTTGCGAATAGGAGGGGTTGCAGGCTCGCTTGAAACAAGCAGTCCAGCACTGCGGACTGCTCTGGGAGCAGGAGTCTGTCATTCCCCGAGTTTGGAAGCGTCCTTTCCAACACTCCACCCGCTCCCCAACCACAGTATGAGTCCCAGGTTAAACCCTTAACCGAGAAATCATTAATAAAGACGGTTTTAATAAACAATGTTTCCTTTATTATACTTTTAAAGTATATAAAGTATATAAAGAATGAAGGGGGGGAAAGGGGGTTGGTAATTGGAGAGGATAGGCAACAGAAACTGGGTAAAGAAACGGGGGCAGGTTCAGCTTCTGTTTAAACAAGCGTAACAGTCACTGGTTACCCTGCTCACTCTGGAAGCTAGCTTTCAAAGCTTCCCGGATGCGCAGCGCGTCCCGCTGTGATCTTCTAATCGCCCGGGTGTCCGGCTGTGCGTAATCAGCAGCCAGGCGATTTGCCTCAACCTCCCACCCCACCATAAACGTCTCCCCCTTGCTCTCACAGAGATTGTGGAGCACACAGCACGCTGCAATCACAATGGGGATATTTGTTTGGCTGAGATCGGAGCGAGTAAGTAAGCTTCTCCATCTCCCCTTCAGACGGCCAAAAGCACACTCCACCACCATTCTGCACTTGCTCAGCCGGTAGTTGAAGAGCTCCTTTTCAGTGTCCAGGGCTCCTGTGTATGGCTTCATGAGCCAGGGCATTAGCGGGTAGGCTGGGTCCCCGAGGATCACTATAGGCATATCCACATCCCCAACAGTTATTTTGCGGTCCGGGAAATAAACACCCTCCTGCAGCCGTCTAAACAGACCAGAGTTTTTGAAAACACGAGCATCATGAACCTTGCCCAGCCATCCGACGTTGATGTTGGTAAAACGTCCTTTATGGTCCACTAGTGCTTGCAGCACCATAGAAAAATAGCCCTTTCAGTTAATGTACTGGCTGCCCTGGTGGTCCGGTCCCAGGATAGGGATGTGTGTCCCATCAATAGCCCCGCCGCAGTTTGGGAATCCCATAGCAGAAAAGCCATCTATGATCACCTGCACGTCTCCAAGGGTCACTACCTTTGAGAGCAGCAGGTCAACGATTGCATGGGCTACCTGCATCACAGCAACCCCCACGGTAGACTTGCCCACTCCAAATTGATTTGCAACTGACCGGTAGCTGTCAGGAGTTGCAAGCTTCCACAGGGCTATGGCCACTCGCTTCTGGATAGTCAGGGCAGCTCTCATTCAGGTGTCTTTGCGCTTCAGGGCAGGGAACAGCAACTCACAAAGTTCCAGGAAAGTGCCCTTACACATCCGAAAGTTTCGCAGCCACTGGGATTCATCCCAGACCTTCAGCACTATGCGGTTCCACCAGTCAGTGCTTGTTTCCCTTGCCCAGAATCGCCGTTCCACAGGATCAACGTGCCCCATTGCCACCATGATGTCTACGGGCCGGGGTCCCGTGCTTTGCGAGAGGTCTGTGCCCCTCTCAGAGTTCATGTCCTCCCAGAGCTTCCGTTGCCTCCTCGCCCGATTTATCTGCATCTGCCTCTGGAAAAGGTGGACGATAAGGCGCGAGGTGTTGACAACGGACAGAACAGCAGCGATAATCGCGGAGGACTCCATGCTCGCTGTCCTGTGGCGTCCAAGCTGTCAATCACCAGAAAAGGGCGCAAATTAATTGCCTGCCGGCGCTTTCACGTAGGGAGGGTGGGAGTGTGGGTCGAATGACGACATTTACCTATAACCACCCTCGACACATTTTTGGCCCCACAAGGCACTGGGGGCTACACCCAGAATTCCAGTGGGCAGCGGGAACTGTGGGATAGCTACCCACAGTGCACCGCTTGCAATGTCGACGCTTGCCCCGTTACTGTGGACTCACAAATTTGATTTAATGTCCTTGGTCTGGATTCGCACGATCGACTTTGCAATATCGGTTTCACAAGTTCGGTTTAAGAAAAATCGAACTAGTCTCATAGTGTAGACATACCCTTAGACATCTGAACTTATTTAATGGAGAGAGGGAGTCTCAACAGGGGTTAGATCCAACCCTTTGCAAACTACCCAGGGGTCTTTACATTCCACTTGTACAATCACACCAGAAAGGGCCTTATTCTCAGGTCACCACCGTATGAGCTCGTGGAGGGAGAGAGACAGAAAGTGTCTGAACTTTGAAGAATCTAAGGAACAGACAGAGGGACAGGGAAAGATTAGGTCAGAGAGTCAGGGTCGGGGGAGAGGGAGGCAGCTAGCCAGAACTGGGATAACTAATAGGAAACACAATTTAAAGCAGCCAACAATTCCCTTGTTCTACAGTAGATATTGCCACTTTGGCTTTTTCAGAGATAGAGGCCAGCAGGAGACAAACACCTGCCAGCTGATTAATTCAGTGCCTCCTGGAGCAACGGGTGAGAAAGACACATACTTTGCAACAATAAACCACAAGCCAATGTGTCTTTGAAGACCGACTGACTATTCCTAATAAACTAGGTAAAACAAATGGAAGTAGAGCCATCACTGACTCCAGATTACACACTTCCTGGATTTCATATCCAGTGCAATTACTAGCAAGGACATTTGCATGAACACAAGGCACTTCTTTCTTAGAAGTCCATTTCAACTTGCTGCTTATTCTTTCCCTAGAGCTCTAATCCTCTGTTAGTAACATCGCAATCATTTCCAGAGCAATCGAGTGTTATGTCCTGCAAAGAGGATTACTGTTTCAGGTTGGGAAGCTGAACGGACTCAGGAGGCGCAAAGGACCAGCTTTTGTGCAAATGTCTTTGGTAACAGAAAACAAGGAGAGAAATACAGAAGTACATGACATATGATCAGATCTGCTGTTTTCAACAGGCATCAGATGCTCTTTAAGTTCATAACAACTGATGTTTCCCACAGAGATTTACAGCAGAGTGTTGGGAAAACTAGCAACAGGTGGTGTGTCTCCCCCACCCCCCGCCCCGTTTTTTTCTTCTTTGACAAACTAGCAACATTTTCAAAATGAAATATCGCAGACAAATAAAAAAGCTCCTCATGCATAACTCCATCCTTTTGGCACAGGATTCAATGAGGGAGAACACCACTGAAAAGAGTTGCACGTGTTTCTGAATGTCAAACAACTGGTTTCAACCTTCGCCTGTGGCGGCTGCTCTGAAATCCATAGAACAAACAGTTAAAAAAAAAAGACCTTTGTTTTGCCTCTTCCTCCCCCCACCCACAAGAACATAATTCAGCATGACTCTCCACAGAACAATTTGCATGGGATTACCCATAATACATTGCATTATGGTAATACACTTCAACCCCTCATGCATATTAGACTGACAGTGTTAGAAATCTGTCAAAGGAAAAATAAATGATACAGCAAAATGATGATGTAAGACAAGACTATAAACATTCAGCACTTTTGTAATCTGCCAAAATGCACTCTGAAATTGGTCTGGGAAAAGAGAACAAGGGGATTTGAGCTCAGAAGAGCTTAAGGGAATGTTCCCAACTCGAGCAGAAAACAATTCCTGACTGATTTGCAGAAACAGTCACATGAAGACTGAAAACACAACAAAGCAGAACCAAAAGCCGGAGAAGAAATAAGGTAAGTTTTCCCCCTTTTCTTTGATTTCCCACTGTGCAGTGACCTAGAGGGAATCTGCCTGCTCACTTTTCCATGGATGGATCACCAGGCTTCAACACACACAAATTCACTTGCCTCCTACTCTCACACTGGTGGATTTAGACACGATCTCTGGAGCACTAGAATCCAGCCCCGTTATTCAGAAGACACCATCCAGTATCTGGTAGCGTGAAACATGGGGTTCCAAGGATCCATCAGCCTCAAAGTAGGTGAAGCAGCTCACATCACAGGTCTTTCTCTTTGCCTTAATCATAGATTGGTGCTCATCTCCCTCAGCCTAAGAGCAGGCATAGGGAGTATGAAGACAATAGCATTTTCAAGCCATTTGGCCTTGCACCTTTCCAGGTAGGAAACCACAGGAAAGTGCTACCAAGATACATCTCAGCAATGATCAAGGTTGTGGGCATCAGTAAAAGAGTCCATCTAGAGGGGCATATTTAAGGGAACAGGTGAAAATGGGATGATTCCACACACTCTCTCTCTTTCTAACACCTTTGCTTTTCAGTTTGCAAGACAAAAACAAAATGAATAAAGGGAGGAGGATTTCACCCGTTAAAAAATTGCCCTATGGGATAGGGAGTTCTGGTTTGTGTCCAGGTCCTGCAGCATTGAAAGCACCATGGGACATAAAGGATTATTTCCTCGATAGGGTAAATCTACCCTACAAACAAATGGAAAACTCCAAGCCCCAAAACCAACTCATATCACTGTTGATTTCCATGCAGCCAAGAAATCAGGTGCATCTTCTGAAATTCCTAATCAAGAGAGGAGCCTGCTCTTGATGTCAGAAGATGGGTTTCTAAGATGGCTATTGGAGGACAAGAGCTGGGCTCTTTTCTGGAAACACCTGACATAAACAAGGGCAAGGATAGCCAGCAAAGGACACTTCCCATATGCCTGGGGCCAGCTCAGGAGGAGGGATGCAGAGAAGAGTGGTGCTTTCCTCACAGCTCTTCTTCTCTGCTTCTCTCTGTGCCCAGTCACTGAACAATGAACAAAACAAGGAATCAGGGCAGATTATATTTGCTGAGGCTGAGCTTTAACGATTAGTGTACTAATTAATCAGAACAACCCCATCTGCAAGCTCTTGACCTTTATTCCTACCCTAAAAACAACACCTTCCCCCGTGCCTTTCATCCCACAACATAAAAACTTTTACAAACACCTTAGAGGACGCACACAACTAGCTCCTGGGAGGTAGGGGAGCATTACTGCAAATGAGGTCATATAAAGGAGGAGTGACCTAGGTACGGTCACACAACTGGTCAGTAGGAGACCTGGGAATAGGACCCTGGAGTCCTCTCTTTCTCAACCACCCCAATAATACTGTTGGCGGTTGTAGCATTAAGGCCATTCCTCTGGAGTGCTGGGGTGCTTTTCTTATATCATAGGAGTCGCCAGAAGTAACGGCTGAGTTTCCAGAAAAATTCAAGGGGTACCTCATAAAAAAACCTGGGCTATACTATTGTAATAACCCCAAGGCTCTCTCCAGTGATACCCAGAACTGTCTCCCCTAGAAACCTCTGTGTCTCCCCTCCCCCCAGCAACACACCATGAGACTCAGTCAGAGAAAATGACAGGCAGCTTCGCAGAGCAAGAGTGCTTCTAGCCCCAAAGCTGCCACCCTCCCTCTCCCTTTGCGCCTACCCTGAGATATAGAGTCCTCCTCCCACCCAGAACTACATTCCATCCCCACTCCCCTCTGAGCCCGGAGCCCCTCTTCTGCGTTCCCATATACTCCTGCACCACAGTTATTTCCAGCTGCTCACCTGCCTGCCAAGGGACTGCCAGCCCCAGAGGGCTTTGTGCACCACTTCCACTGTGAGTGAGAGGATCAAAGTCTTCTGGGGTGCTGCTGGCAGGCAGAATGCAAACGGTGGTGCTGGCACCGCGAGGCAGGTAGACAACTGATAGAATCTGAACAGGCTCAAGAGCCCTAGGGCTGCAGCAGGGCAGGGAGTCGGTGGAATACAAATACATTTATCAGCTCAAGGGATAACAATGGGGCAGAGAGCAGTGGCGGTGTTGGAAGGTGGTAACTTCTGTCAGGACAGTTGTTATTACAGCAACTGAGCACCTGGATCTCTTTTTTTCCCCTCCAGAAAGAGGGCGCTCAAGGCATTTTCCTGAGAAGGCCTGGAAGAGAACACGGGGCAGTGGCTTAGATTAGTGCACTAGCTTCTAGCTGCAGGGATGCTGGGTGAGAAGAATTTAACAAGTTACGGTGTGCCAGGAGCTTTAACTTAATGCATTAAGATGCAGTACTAAGGTAAACAGCTGGCAACTTTATTGAGCATATCCAGCTGGGATAGAGGTCTGCACAGAATTGAGTAATATTCCCAAATATCCCATCCCAAGCATGAACAGAATCCTGTGTGAAGTCTGGGCTGGATTCTTCAGGGCTGACTCTTCCTCAGTTGTTCCAAAGTCCGGCTGTGCAACACCAAGAGAGCTTATCTCTGGACACGATATGAAATGAGTTTGGTGGGTCTTAGCCTACTGCCAGTAGGACTTGGACCATAGGGATGCCGCTTCTAACATCATCTAGTATGTGGATGACAGTTTATCAACACTCATGCTTGGCTCCCTGGCTGCTGTCATAGGCTCCTGGAGTTTGCATGGTGGTGTCAGGCTGCTATCCCATCACGGCTGGATGATCACATGAGGATATCCACATGGGATGCAGGGCAGACAGTATGAAGACTGGTGCTTTTCCATAAAAATCAGGGCAGGTGCTGGTGACCCTAGTGACCTAATCAGGATTCACAACGTCTCCAGAGATATGAGGACAGGTCACTTGTTAACGTCTCCATTTCCCGCCTCATCCTCCACCACCATCCTTTGTCCTAACATCGGAACAGACATCCCTAAATGCTGTCATAGCCCCAGATGTGCCGTGGTGCCAGATGCTCATTAAGCCCAATGTACTTCTCTCCAGCTGTTGACAGTACTCAAAACAACAGCATAATTTTCATGGGTAGCTTCAGACACAAGGGGTCAAATTCAGGGGTTGAATCTAAGCGATCTTGAGAGAGACTAAACTGGCATAAATCACACCTTCCTCCAGCCCCACCCTTGTGTCAGGTACACTAGCTCAGATTTCCCGCTCCCTAGACCCACTTACTTACACCCATGGCCTGGTGTGGTGGTGCGCGCCTGTAATCCCAGCTGCTTGGGAGGCTGCGGTTGGTGGATCGCTGAGGAGTTCTAGGCTGCCATGCGCTATGTCAATCGGGTGTCCGGTGCCACTGACAGCTTGGCTAGCGGGTAGTTGGAGGACTGGCTAGAACAACGCGTCTGATGTGTTGTGATCAGCGCTCTCTCTGTGAGGGCTGATGGACCGATCGGTGACAGTAATTTACACTCACTTGGACTCACACCCATTTACCAACAGATAATTATCACGGTCCCCTCCTTACACGTTGCCTCTGAATTTGGCCCAAAGATATTTCCCAACTCCAGGGACCAAATCCATCCCTGATGTAATACCTCCTTGGAAGTCAATGGAGTTACTTCACGCCAGAATCCAGCTTACTAAGTGTTTTCTCCTCCCTCTCCTCAGTTACAATTGACAAAGGGTGACTCTAGTGACAGAAGCTATTTCTGGGCTTTTATGGGTAATTCCACTATTCGGAGAGTGGGGGAAGGAATGGCCCCCAGGGGAGAAAATGTTAGAGACGTCGTTCAAGAAATACCATTTCCTGCCAAGGGCTTCTGCACGTTCTGTAAATGAACCCTCTGAAAAGACAAAAGGCTCCATTAGCTGCTATTAGCAGGAGTCACGTCTGTGAAGCTCAACGGGAGAATGAGGGAGAGGTGGAAAGTTCCCAGTCTCAAAGTAACAATCACCCTCACTGTCCCTGCACCAGTGTCACACGGACATGCTCGGTCAATGTATGCCTCTCTCATTCCCCAGCAGAAAAGCTCCTGCTCCTTAGTGGCAACGACAAAGGGTCCTGTGGCACCTTGCCTTAGTGGCAACGTAACTGTGAGCCTTAAAGAGACAGAGCAAGGTGGGATTTCACAGCCACTTCCAGCTTCTCACATTAGATGCTCTCTCATTTGGAACACCTGCCATGTACACCCCCCCCCACACACACAATCACACCAAATCCACATAGACACATTTCTAAATATATAACCCCACCAACACGCACACACTCCTAGCACACACTCTTATACTCACATCTCCAAACACACACACACACACACGTCTCCATACACATTATCACACAGCCAAAATCTCCGCGCGTGCATGTGTTATACAGACGTAAGTGTTCTCATTCACAGCCATATGCACCTTGTCTTTCGGCGGTAGACAGGCCCACTTAAAGAAAGGGGGTGCGTGCATCTGTCTGTTTCACACACAGAGACGTGCGCAGACAGATTTTTCATAGTGTGCACTTACACCAACACTTCCCCTGCTTCACACGCACAAACACCTCAGTGCCTTAATGCATCCCAACAGCACATCCACGCTAACACTCACAAAACATGTGATTCTCTGAAGAATGGGAGGAGGGGTTCAGGAGGCCGCAGATTAACTGCAAATGGAGTCACAGATAGATCAGATGTCTGTGTCCCTTATAACCCATGCACGTGGTGTTCTTACATTAACACAATGATCATTAGTGTTGGTAATTGGAGTTATAACAGGAGGGTACTATCCAGGAGCCCAAAGCAAATCTCTCCTTTTGGAAGTGAATTTGTTATGCCCAATAACTAAGCAAATGCCATATTTGTCAGCCCCCAATAAATAGTGAGGAGATGGCAAAGAGTTTTTCTATTTCCTGAGCATTTGCTTCAGTATAACATGGATTTATTCAGCAAGGAGATGGGAAACAGAACAATAAAAATGACTAAATGGAAACATAAAAATTAAACCCTTTTACACAGAGCCAGGCTGCAGCAGCTCTACCCGCCAGCCCCTTCCAGATTCCTAATGAAAACAAACAATGATTTGCAAATGATTTGGAAAACGGATACCTCGTTCTTTCCCCTTTGCTTGTGTGCCTGTGAGTGTGGAGCTCAAGACAGTGAGGGATTAATAGCACCGGCTACAGCCATGCATTGCCACAAAGCTCTGCAGCACCTCCTGCTACTCCATTACAGGCACACAGCTCGGCCGATATTCCTCAATCCTGCTCCGCAGCACCCTCTGCTATTCTAGTCCTGGACCGTCCTTCCCCGCCCCCAGCTCTGCCAATGCATCTGAATGAATCCTGACCTACAGCAGCCCTTGCTCTCCAAACGATGGGCTCCACCACAAAGCTCTGTCAATGCACCTCGGTCGTCTCTTGCAGCACCCAGTTAATCCAATCCATAATTTGTCGTAGAGTTCAAAGGCCTGACAATGTACCATAGTCCTGATCTATATCATCCACTGTTATTGCAGTCCCGGACCGCTACCCACTGCTCTGCCAGTGACCCTCAATCCCAAACTGCAGCACTCCTTACTACTCCATTCCTCAGTTTCCTTTCCCCGTGCACCCAAAGTCATGCCAAAGCTCCCCAGTCCTGAACTAGTGCTAAACCAAAGAACAGAAACATTTAGCATCTGCAAACATTTGAATACAGTTCTGCTTGCACATCCATCACCCCCACACTCTAGCCTAGAACAATCCAGTCCCCAGAAGCTACAAGGGATTATGTACAGTCCACAAAGACATTCTTTCACTTTGGAGTTTCAGAACCAAATTCTCACAGGCTTCCTAAGTGAGTCTATGATATCTGTGGGCAAATCCATCTGTATGTTCAAAACAGGCAATGGTGGAGACAAATAATGTGTTTGCACAGGCAGTTATGCTACTTGCATATGGAATTATCCATTTAGGGCACACTAATGCTGGGGTTTGGCCTTCACAGAAGGTTACTTTTCCCACCAATATTGTTGCCAAATCCTATGTAGATTGGTGCCCTGTAAATACCATAGATAGATAAACTATATGTCTTACTGTCGGGCCAGTGAGGAAGAGAAAATGTGGCCCTCAAGCACCACAGAAGACTGAAAACCCTCAATATTGTTTTCTTTTCAAATCAGAGAGAAAGAGAGAGAGAGAGAATTTGTTGGGTTGCGCTAGATCTTTGAGGCTGTCATGCAGTAATATTCTATTTTAAAAGCTTCTGGAAGATGTGTGGAGAAACCAGACCACCTTAGGGAGAAGGACCTGAATTCCTGATTTTGGCTTCTTGGAAACTCTGTGTTTAACTCTCCTGGAGAACGTGTGCCATGGTGGAGCCTCCAGAGCAGCTGTGACACCCTGTGGTCAGTTCAGTTTATCGCCACTGTGTGTTCTCCAATGAATTCCCCAGGTCTGTTTAGAGGGAATGGGGGCATGTATTGGATAAAGTTCTTCCAGGACTGAAATGCCCACTTGACACCTCTTGTGAAATAAATCCCCTTTCCAAGCCCTACCCAACTCATGCTGCCCACCAGGGATCCAATATAGCAATCAACCTGACCTTAGATTTCATCTGGGCGATAGCAAAAGCCTATTTCCAGTCAGCAGAGAGGCCATGCCGGGTGCACAGCAATCAGGTTATTCTCCTTCCATGGTGACTCTTCCAAAGCCCGTTCCAGGCGGATTCAAAAATCCACTTTGGGCTCTTTCCTCCCATAGGCTCCAACAAGAGACCATTCCAAGTGGACAAGGAAATGCCTTTTAGGTTTTCCCCCTTCTAAATGCTGAGCCAAGCGACCATGGCAGAACCCACAGAAGATGGCAATCTTGTCCCACCAGTCGAGAGCACCCCGAGATGCATCAGTTAATATTCGGTGGACACAAGAGAACACCCACATGTAGTGAGTATTCAAAGGGTGGGCACCAGGCCAGCACTTGCATGTCAATAAGAGATGCTGGGTGCCTTTGCACTCATTGGTCCCAGGTACTCAGCTGGGGTCCAACCCTACTTCCACATTTTCACCTCTTCAGTCTTTGCCTTCCCTTCACAAGGGTCCTCCAGGATTCTCTACAATGTCCTGTGCTGTGACAAGCCTCTCAGGAAGATCAGGGCTGGATATGCCCTTTTGCCATCCCCTACAAAGCCCATCGATGCCCACTGAGACCCTGTGAGAAGAGGGTACCTGTGCTGGACGGAGTCTCTGGAGATGCAATTCTACAGCACTGTTATCCCCCAAGACTCCAGGAAGGCCATTACCAAAACTCAGAACCACATTCTCCATCAATACTGAGCACTTTAACTGACCCATGCCTTAGATCAAAAGTCACCCAGGCCTGAAATGACCCTCAGGCTCCCACTAGCCTGCCTGAGCCAAGTGCAAGAAGCAGATATTTCAAAAACAAATGTGCAGAACCCTAGGAGAAAGAAGAGCAGAAATCGCATTGTGCTATGTAGTAACCTGCCACCAAATCAGGAACGGACAATACTGACAAAAGGACACAGGGCATCAAACCCAAAATGGGACATAGAACCCTGTCCTTGGAGGGCCATGCCTGCCCCTGAAAGAAAAGTGATGGGTCTGCCTTTTTGTTTCACTTTGGCAACACTTGTATAGCTTGTAACGCCAATAAAGTCTTGTTGAATTGAACCGGACAGGTGAGGAGGCTGCCTTCCCCTGCCTGTCTGAGCAGAGACAGGAGAGGAGGCAAGAAGTGGCCTCAGCATGCCAAACCTCGTCACCCATCTCCTCCCCACTGCCTGCACACATGTGCACACACACACGCATGCACACAAGCACTTGACAGTGCAAGTGTCAGGAAGGAGGACTTGCAGCTGTGCCCCCTCCAGCTACTGAACACCCTATGAGCACAGCTGAGCCACAGCAGGACCACCTGATTAACCACTCAGCCTGATTGGCCTAGGAAGTCAGCAAGCCTGCTCTTAACCCAACAGCAACAACTGATCTCTGGCTGCTCAATGACTATGCCCGCAGCTGCAGTCACTCCTGTGCCGACCTTGCTCCAGTTCTGCTCCTACCGTGGTCCTGCCCGGTCCTTGTCTGCTCCAGACCTGCTTCCTTACTGAATTCCTGACTCTGACTGACCCCTGGACTTTGGTTACTGCCTTGAGGACTCCACCTCCTGACTCTTGCTCCAAACACTAGGTCTGATTCCCGCTCCAACCACTGGTCCTGACTGCCCACATCCCGGTTCGTGACATGCCGTGTGGTGCAGTGCACTCCGGCAGACTACAGTACAGTACAGTACAGTACCTTCCAGTCTAATTAGCTGCAAATGGAAAAGAGGCTGAAGGTTGAATTTCCCCCCAGCTCTGCATTTGCTAAAAGGTCACCAAGAAAGTGTGAATTTTTTCCCAGTGAACAGAGATATCCTCAGCTAATCAAATCTGAACTTTATCATTACCAGGTACGCTTCCTTTCCTGTCTCCATTTAGAAATTATCTCCCTTCCCCAGCACACATTTATGCCGACACCACACACATGCATGTGCAGACTGCATACACACACATCCATATGCCCCGTTACACACATGCACATGCAGGCACCTTATGCGTATAGATGTCTGTAGAAATATATATACAAACCACCTACCTTTAATGCTGCACATACACAACAGCCTTACACACACACACACACACACTTTTCTGCCGGCACACCTTCATGCACTCACACAACTACTCTCGCATGCACAGTTGTACGCACAGATAGGTGGACACTCAAATGCACACACAGCTCCTTATACACAGACACAGACCTGCATACCTGCTCCCATATACACATACACACTTATGGGGAGGCATATCCTTAAAAGTAATCAGACAGCCACAGCCACACCCTTACTCACCCCCGCCTTGAGGAAAATAAGGAGCCTGGGATCAATAACCACTTACAGCCCTTCAATCCAACACTGTCCACTTCATTCTTCCCTCTTTATGGTGACAGACAAGCTGACTACAGATGGGGGGCATCAGTATGCAGGGGAGGTGAGGTGGACACTGTGTTAGCATAAGAAACAGACAGATGCCACCGAGTCCAGCAGAGTCTGGTGCTGCAGTCCTGCTATCAAGTGAACAGAGACGCCTCTGCCCCAGAAGCCCTCTGTTTTATTCACAGAACACCAACGCCACTGCACCGAACAAGGAAGGGCAATTATACAGACCGTTTTCCTGAGGCAGCAGAACTGGCCATGGGATGGAGGGGACAAGCAAACAATTTCCCTACATCTGTGCACACGTAGGTTGTAGACGTGTGATCCGTTCAGTTCTGCAAAAAAGTGACCTGATTTCATATCACGAAGACTATGTGGCAAGAAACCAAATGTACTTCAGACAACTCTCCAGTCTCACCAGGGCCGGTGCGCCCACTAGGCGACCCTAGGCAGTCGCCTAGGGTGCCAGGATTTGGGGGGCGGCGGGCGGCTCCCGCCTCCGCGGCTGAGCGTGCAGCCAGGGGGGCGGCTGTCCGCGGCTGCCTCCTGCCTCCTGGCTCCGCGGCTGAGCCGGGAGCCGGCGGGGGGGGTGGCTGTCCGCGGTTGCCTCCCGGCTCTGCGGCTGAGCCAGGAGCCAGGAGCCAGGGGGGCAGCTCGCTGCAGCTGTCTTCCTCCTCCTGGCGCCGTGGCTGAGCTGGGAGGGCGCCGCGGAAGGGGGAAGGCTGCCGCGGGCAGTGGTCTGAGCTGCCGAGGGAGCTGGCTGCCGTGGGGGGGGGGCGGCGTTAGCTGGGGCGGGCACAGGGCTGGTGCAAGGACGTTTCGCCTGGGGCGCAAAACGTCCTTGCACCGGCCCTGGTTTTTAAAGTCATCAGTGTGCTTTATTGCCATTGTAACTAGTAATGAAAATGTAGTGCTCATTGTCCCTGCCAATGCACCTCAAATCTGCCTTGCACCCTCCGGGATTTCAGCTCTGGGGCCAACCCAGTGCTCTGCCAATGCATCCCAGTTCTGACCTGCAGCACCCCCTGCTATTCCTATCCCAGGCTGCCCCCTCCTCAGCTCTGATGCTGCACCTCAAATCTCAGCCCACAGTGCCTCCTGCTATTCCAGTCTTGCACCCTCCTCCATCCAATTTTGCCAGTGCAGCTCAGTCTTGACCTGCAGCATGCCTCATTCTTTCAATCTTGGGCCCTCCACACAGAGCTCTGCCAGCGAACTTCAATAATGCGCTGCCAACACATCCAGTTATTTCAAGCATGAGCCTGTCCTGGGCAGACTCGCAATCATAGAAATAAAAGTGTTTGTTTAATATATGTGTTGTTTGTCTTTCTACCTAGCTAGCTTATTTTGCCAAAGGAGCACATTTTGCATTAATCATGAGGGGACACATTTTTAAAGCTGACTTTTACTATCAGTCCCCAGCACAAACCCTCCCCTCATGTACGTAAATGGCAGAACTTCCTGTGTAGCTGTGAGTTTTGCATGTGCACATGCAGTTTCGCAGGCTGGCTGGAAATTTGGTCTACAAGCATGCATAAAGCTCATCAGCTACGTGAGAAGGGCATGGGGAAATTATGTGGTGTGTGCACAGTATGGGAGCGTACTTTGCTCATAAAAAACTCCGGCACTTTCACTCTTGGACGGCATTCCAATCACCAGACATCCTGGCTTGGTCAGAGAAATGACCTTTCTGTCAGTCTGTCACAGCAGACCTGGGTTCGCTCTCAGCTCCTGTATACTTCACTCCCCACTCCAAGCAAGAAGAAATGGCTGCTTTTAAAGGTCACTGCAAAATCAGTGTCCAGTTGTTGGCTCTGAAATCCATATGGCCGTCAGACTGCAAAGAATATCAGTTCCATCAAATTGCCCCTTTTGCAACTTCCCCATCTCAGGGGTCATTTTAACAATTCAAGCTAGGAAATCCACTCCAGGTTGTTGTTCACCTGGCCACTGGGACATTTTGCTAGGGTTCAAAGATCGCATGTGAGGTGCCATGTTGCTTGTAAGGCCCAAGAAGAAACGGCAGAGGAAGGAAACAAAGAATGGGCTCAAAGAAACAATCGATCAGAAAAAAGGAATGAGGAAGTAAACAGGCTAGGATGTTCCGGATTCTCTCTCCTAAGTTTGTCTTTATGTTGAGCTAGCGTTTCAAACCAAATGCTCTCCTCGCTCAGCTTTCATTTATCTTATAAGATGAAATCATTTTATAAACCACTGGCTTTCCCTCCAAATGAGAACAAACCTCGTCGGCTGCAGCCTGCTGAATGTCAGCCTTTAAAAAAAAAAAATCCTCTACTGAAATGTAAATTGGCTTTCTGATTAGATTGCTTTCAAAAAACCCAGCCGAAAAGGCTATTGCAAATCAGAGAAAGTTCCTTAGGCTCCCATCCCTGGCTGTTCTCGGAGTCACTGGCATCATCTTCTTCCCCCCCACAAGTAGCTTCACTTTCATTTTTTATTGTTTATTTTCGTAAACCATTGGTATAATTTACCTCTCAAGGTCAGCCATTAATCCCAGCCCCCAAAGGGAAATTTCTGCCTCAGCCGACACGTGAAGAAAGGTCAAGGGCTTGGCAGTGCTTTGAATTCCTCATATGGACGGTGCTATATAAGTGCTAATTATTATTATTATTACTCCAACAGAAAATTGTAATGGGGATTGGGCCTTGGGGGCATGCATGAGCCACAGTGTGTCGGTTCTGGCCATGGGCCCATGAAAACTGGCAGCTATAGTCACAGAGCATGTGACTAGGAGCAAACCCATGACCTCCAGGAACCCAGGGACAAGGGTCCCCGCCTCTGAGGCAGGCACAGCAGAAAGGAGAAAGTCAAGCTCAGGGAAGCCCAAGTGTGCAGGGCGTCTCTCCACAGCAGCCGGGAAGAGCTATGAAAGAGGGAGGTGCTGGGGAAATCAGGCACTTAAAAGAGGAAATGCCAGAATTAAGGTTGGCTGCGGCATCTCCTCCACTCAGCTCCCTTGTGCTCGTGTTGTGATAATCTTTCATTACACGATCACATATTATTTTTTCCACGGGCCCCCTGCGTTATTCAGTGCCCAGGATGGATGGTGCGCTGGGGATGAATCAGGGTTGTGTAGTGTCTGTAGGATCCCTGCCTCAATTGTTGCAGACGTTAGAAGGTGTGTAGCGAAAGAGGCAGGGAACTGCACGAGGAGAAAGGATGATCTCATAGCTAAGGCAGCTGAATGCTGACTTTGAGCATAAGAATCTATTGCCTCTGCCCCAGAGTTCCTATATTCTGCTAGGCAAGTCACTTAAACCAGACTTTTCACAGGTAGTCACAAAATGTGTCTTCATTTTCTGGGTCCTGACTTGAGAGTCTGGGGTCTGACTGGCAGAAGTGCTGAACATGCACAGCTTCAACTAAAATCAATGGCAGCAGTGCTTTGAAACTATATAAAGTTTAACATAATGCCAACTACTCTGAAAAACCAAGTCCTAAGTGTCTCAAATGAAGCACCCAAAATTAGTGGATATTTTGTACTTTAATCGCTCTGTGTCTCAGTTCCTCATTTGTAAAATGGGAATAATACCCCCTCATCTCATTGGAATTTTGTTAAAATTAAATTAACTGATGTTTTTGAAAAACTATAGTGATAAACACCACAGAAAAGCCCATAAGAAAATGAATAATTCTGTCTTCTGAGCAGGTGCAGTAAATAAAGAATGGGCTTACACAATGAACAATGTGGAAAAAACAAAATATTGAATAGCTGTTCATTCAGTGAGAACCATCCATTCTGTGCACTGAATGAGGCAGGGAAAAATAGAACGTGATCATGTAATTAAAGACCTCTGATAATTTAGCACAAGGGGGCTAAATTAAGGTTACATGGGCAACCTTAATTCTGGCATGTCCTAACTTTCAAGTTATTGACTTTGCAACCTTACTAATGTTCTTTTAATATATTCCTTTATGTGTAATTTTAAAAGAAACTGACAGGAAGGATGCATCTGTCAGAAGACCCAGCTCAATAAAATAAGATAGTATGGAAGAAGTTTCTTCGACAGATTTGACAGCGCCTACATGGAAAGAACAGCTGGGGATTTAACCCAAAGGAGAAACCATGCCCCATAAATGGATATGAATAAGGCACCAGCTCCCCCCACAGCTTTCTGATCAGAAGTCATGTGAAATAGGATCTCCCTCTCTCTAGCATTTCCTCCCCTTTTGCTTAAGTTAGGAGAAAGTTGGAGCCGGAGAAAGCTGTTAGACTGACATCAGTGAAAGTTAGCACAAACTCCACTGTGCCTCAGTTATGTTCTAGGTGGACCTGCTTTCATGAGGGGACAGAGAGGAGCTCAGTATCCATGCAGGAGAGAGTTGAGGAGGGACCTACATTGCCAGTGCCCTTGCCCATTTGCTCTGCAGCTAGAGCATGTTCATCTCCACCACTGTCAGTGCAGCCTATATCATCCCTGCGAACATTCAGGGGGGGAGGGTAACTATTTCTGATTTCCCTCAGGTTTTTCTTTTAAGCAAAGGAACCAATTCTACAGAAGGGAAGAAATCGTCATTTTGCTCAAATGGTGACTGTTCACGCAGCAGAATCATGATGGAGAATTTTGAGGTGTTTTTGCTGACAAGAGAAACATCCATCAGCATAAACAATGACAGTTCACCTCAGAGCTAATCCATAAACATCCTGGAGAACTCCAGGTTTACTCACACAGAGAAAATGCTGAAAATGTAGGACTCAGGTCTGGCTGTATAGGCTAGGAGCAAAAATAAAAATTTACTCCACGGTGTACGTCAACCTGTGGAATTCACTGCTGCAGGAGGCCATAAGGTCAACACTCCGAAAGGATTATAAAAGGGCAGGATTATTGCACAGCCACTAACAATGCATGTAATTTATTAGTCCACAATTGCGATAGTGATGATCAAGCCTCACATTGAAGGGCACAAAGTGGAGGGGAAGGACAGGAAGGATTATTCCCCTCCCATGTCTTAGCATAATTAATCAGTTGCATTATGGACAGTTTTGACATCTTCTGAACTATCAGGTATTTGGCCCCTGGAGGAAGCAGGATACCTGGATAGAGGGACTAGTGGTGTGATCCAGCCTGGCAAATTCTAAGATCCTTAAGAGGAAGGGAATCAATCCTCTCAGAAAATCATGTGTAGGAAATGCTTTGAAATTTAGATGCCTCTAAAATCCAGGCAGAGTGAAACACGAACGCTGTTCTTTTAGTCCCTGCTTTTGCCACCTCACCATTCTTATTTCCCATGCCTGAGGAGTTCATGATTAGACTATGAGCTTCATCAAAGGGCAATTTTCAGCTGCCAAATAGATTTGTACAATAAATCCACACGGGGCCAGATTAATGAGCAAGAGAGACGTCAGAAATCAAAAAGCTAGCTGCTGTAATTCCACAGGAAACTTGAAAGGATGATGTGAAATGATATTTGGACATTTAAAGGGACCCTATCAAAATAAAGCAGTTAATTTTTCATTACAATTTCTTTGTCCCCTCTCTGTGATTTACACCTTCTGAATAGTCTCTCCTAAGTAGAATGCAAACCCAATGACATTCAAGGTCATGCCATTCAAACTGATCTAGGAGGCTTGAAAACAATTTCACTCACATAAATAATATATATGCATGCACACACAGACACATGTTACTTGTGTTACTACTAACACATTGTATTAGTAAAACTGAAATAATATTTAAATCTCTAAATTGCTTCATTTATGCTGTTGGTTTTCCATTTGTTCAAACAGTTTGGACAGTGAAATTAGATCGAATTATAGTCCGTTTCCCATTTGGGGCCAAATTCTTCCCTCAGTTACACCCAGGCAATGTTACACCCATGAGCCAATGGTAATCAGTTTCTGTTTTTTACATGCTAGCACAATTCTGATTAGTCTAGTCTCCCAGCACTGCAGGGAAACATTTTTAAATCTAAGAGCAGAGGAGAATTTTCTTTCTTCATGTGCATGCCTAGTTTCTTCCCCTCAGTCATGTCAGTGTGACAGTGATGATTGATTTTATATGACTGCACATGCAAATGTTGGTTATGAGAAATTAATAATCCCCCTCAAGGTAGCAGCACCTAGCGGGTGAATGGATAGTATGGTGGCCATGTATGCACTGTTGTCCTATTCCCCAGCAAAACACAATCTCTATTCTCCTACTTCACAGATTTACTCTTCCACAGAGCCATGAATGCATTTCCTCCTGAATCTTCTGCTTTAAGTGACCCTTTTATCCAAGGAACCCCTTTTATTCACTTCACACACTCTTACTCTTCTGGGGATGGAAGCATCCTAATGCTTAGAGGTCTGCAGTGCTGCAGAAGGTACCTGGATTTGCTCTCTAACTCCTGGTCTCTCATACTTGCAAGGTTGGGAGATTGGGTGCTAAGTCCCTGGATGGGAAGGACTTCCCATTGGCTTGATCAATACACTGTGGCCATTCCTGTTCCATATCAGTAGAATGTATTAAACATTAGCACTTCTGACTCCCTTCAGCCTCTCTCCATGTCCACCTCTCTCCTTGTATTACCTTCTAGGGATCCAGTTCCATGCTGTGCTCTAAGACCATCCCTGATGCATTCTTCCCAGAGGCCCGCTTGTCATGTCAAAAGGCAGAATAGCCCTTGCAGTAAATGACCAGCTAGGGCAGGAAGGAGGAGCCTGAGGGAAGAGGTCCTTAGAGTGATGCAAAGACATTATTGTTTAAAATACATTACAAAAGGAGGGAAGCCCTAATATCGGTTATTCCTAAACCAGGAAGAGAGGTCACACTATGTTCCAATTACAAGCCAATTTCACTTTTAATCGTGATGCCAAAAGAATATTCTGCCTACGCTCCTCTATATTCTAAGTGATCTACCTGTAGAGCCTTTCTGTGCGGCCTTGGTCAATGCTCATGGCTATCACCTAAAAAACTCCAGCTCCATACAGCATAAGCGGTGTTTGGGCTCCCAAACCTACAAAATTACTATCCCTTTTACCATGTTACTGATGTCAAACTGTTTCGAGCATGCTAAAACCCTTATGCCCACATGGGTGGAAATGGAATGGATGCCAATGCATCCAGTTCCCCCTGCAGGTTTGCTCGGTGCCTCTTTTTGTCCGATGGAGAAAAATAAAGTGAAGTCAGTGGTGGCTGTATGAAGGGTCTGAGCTATCCTAGCTAAGAGGTACCAATTTCATTCTCGCTTTTATGCAAAATCACCTATCTGGGGTAACCCAGACTTGCAAATTGGGCGGGGGGGGGGGGACACTATAATTTGGAAGAACTGGTTGAGCCAGGGCATCATATGGATTTCCCAATTAGTCTAGGATGTGGGCTGTGTCTCTTTTCTAACACTAAAGCAACACACCCTCAGCGGAGTGGCAGTATTTACAAGTGACATTTGCTAATGTATCAGCTTGGTCCAGATGCCCTCAGACTACCAGAGAGCTACTGGGAACCTTTGAAATGCTTCATAAACTCCCCAGTCCCGTGTCCACTATGGATGCTTTGGTAATAAAGAGGAACTCCATTGGTCTGGAGTTCTTTGCGAAAGTGTGGGAAAGGGAGTTAGTGTTTGCCTTCAGTAACCAAACCTCAGGTGAAAATTATATCCTAGGTTATGTACCTACTATCCTGGGTTTAACTTCACCATGAACTTGGTTCGTGAGGGAGACTATGATGACCCAGTGTATGATTTTATGAAAATGGAGGAGCAGGCTTATGCCCAGAACAGAGCAATAGCCTTCAGACCTGTCTGAGTTAGCAGCGCCAGAAATAATAGCTTATCAACATAAAGAGCAATTATATTAATTTGAAGAAATTTGGGCCGTTTTTTCATACATTTGGATAAATAATGCTGAGATACCTCAGATAATGCCAAACCTCCATTCCTCCTGTCCTCTCCACTTTTTTCCTCCCTCTTCCTGTGTCGGCCCTCACTCGGTCCCCTCCTTCCCTTTTTTGCCAATTGTACACGTCTTTTGTTATCCCCATTTTAACATGTAATGTCTGCATAATAGTGCCAGGTTTTGTATTGTCTGCTCTTGCAGCTTTGACAAGGTGTAAGGGTGCATAATTGCCTATCTTTATTTGCAGTCCCTGGGAAACGGGCAGTGGTTGGTAACACATACAAGCTGTACATCGTTCAGCTTTTTGTATTTTTTATTGTTTGCTTCGATGTGAAAATTAGCCCCCCAAAAAATCACAACAAAATTCAATTCAAACCAAAATCTTCCAGGATTCAGGGGCAGGAAGGAGCAGGGGCAGGAAGGAGGAGGGGCAATGCCCCGCTCTCACCTCTCTGCCCACAAGACGCTCACTGTGTCCTGCAGCCTAATGCCAAACGGTAACAGCATTAACTGGACAAAGGGGAGCAGAAGGTTGCAGGGATCTGCTGGAATGAGAGCCCAGAGGTTGATTCCAAAAGAGGAGGGGCTGACAGCAGTGCTGAGAAAGCAGTTCCAATCAGTATGAGGGAGAAAACTGCTTCGTTATTCTGAATCCAGCCAAGCATGCTGGAACCCCAGCAGCACTGGAGGCTTCTCAGCTCCACAGATTCAGATCTATCATGATCCCATCCCTGTAGTCGTTGTTTATTGTGCTGTAATTTAACCATATGGTGGGGGATTCATTCCCTAGTTTGGGGCCGGTCGAGACCCAAGAACACATCAGCAGAGGAGACGAAGAAACTGATTTAAGATGTGCCGCTCCCACTGAAGGGGTCTCTGTTGGGTCAGGCCTTTTGTTTAGCAAACAAGGAGAGCAGAGGTCCTGAGGTTACACTTAGTGAGAATCACAGAATCATAGAATATTAGCGTTGAAAGGGACCTCAGAAGGTCATCTACTCCAATCCCCTGATCAAAGCAGGACCAACACCAACTAAATCATCCCAGCCAGGGTTTCTCAAACCAGGCCTTAAAAACCTCTAAGGAAGGAGATTCCACCACCTCCCTAGGTAACCCATTCCAGTGCTTCACCACCCTTCTAATGAAATAGTGTTTCCTAATATCCAACCTAGACCTCTCCCACTGCAACTTGAAACCACTGCTTCTTGTTCTGCCATCTGCCACCACCGAGAACAGCCTAGCTCCATCCTCTTTGGAACCCCCATTCAGGTAGTTGAAGGCTATCAAATACCCCCTCACTCTTCTCTTCTGCAGACTAAATAACCACAGTCCCCTCAGCCTCTCCTCATAAGGCATGTGCCCCAGCCCCCTAATAATTTTCGTTGCCCTCCACTGAACTCTCTCCAATTTGTCCACATCCCTTCTGTAGTGGGAGGGGGGATCAAAACCGAACACAATACTCCAGATGTGGCCTCACCTGTGCCAAATAGAGGGGAATAACCACTTCCCTCCATCTGCTGGCAATGCTCCTACTAATGCAGCCCAATATGCCATTGGCCTTCTGGGCAACAAGGGCGCACTGCTGACTCATATCCAGCTTCTTGTCCACTGTAATCCTCAGGTCCTTTTTTGCAGAACTTCTGCTTAGCCAGTCGGTCCCCAGCCTGTAGCGGTGCATGGGATTCTTCCTTCCTAAGTGCAAGACTCTGCACTTGTCCTTGTTGAACCTCATCAGATTTCTTTTGGCCCAATCCTCTAATTTGTTGAGAGAGCTTTGAAGTTGGCTCTCTTTGTGGTTCAGGGCCATTGTTTTCCCTTTTCGGAACATATTTCTACCCAGGAAAGCTGGGCTGAGATGCAGCATCCACTTCTCAGCCAAGCCCTGATTTGTATCCTATTTCCCAGCTTGACTGACTAAGTAGAAGAGGCACAGAAAGGTCAAGTGGCTGAGTTGAGGTCCCACAATGAGTCCTGGCTAGGATCCAGCAGGCTGCTGCCTTCCAGGCTTTTGTCTGACTCTGTACTACTCTACCTTACTGCCACTTTGAGACACTGTCGTCCCCACTCCACCCACATTTATGGTGTGGCACCTTTATTCTAAAGGAGCAGGAAACCAGAGGGCTGGGGTGTGTTGCCTGGAATGACAAGAGAACCTCTTCCCTCCCCCCGCACACACACTTCCTTGGGCTTTACATCAAGGTTAGTTTCTAGGGTTGCTTCATAGTGTCCCTGACTTTAGACTGTGTTCTGCCATTGCAGATGCATACTCTGAACTTGGATCCATTTGGTAACCTGATTTTACTTTGTATTACCCCAGAGTAGGGCAGTAATCAAGGAGAGGGTAATTCATTTGCCCCCCATCTTAGGTATTACTGGAATATAAACATTCATTGTCAATCCTCCCAACAGAGCATCTTCATTCATGCTGAATGCCGACGTTGCACACACTGCACTGCACAAAGGGGAAGACAGCTTCTGTCCAAAGGAGCTTACAGTGTACGTCAGTTTTTATAGGAGCCACCCTTTACAAGCATTTAGTCTGGAACAGAGAAGGAGGATTCTGCAAACCCAGTAATGTCTAGGCCTCAGGTGCTACCGATTGACATCCTTGATCTTCACCTTCTTTTCCCAGTGCGATGTCACAATGTGAGCAGAAAGCCCTGTTCTCTTACTTGCCGATTGCCCTCTGTGGATGAAATTCACTCTGTCCTAGCACATAGTCTGAGTAGTTGGACTAGCAGGAGCCCAGTAGAATTCAGCCCCTTGAAAACCCACTGACAGGCCGTGGGGGGGTAAATGCAGCCTCTCCTCCGCTGTTATTGCATCTTGTGTGTTGGAATGGCAGCCACAGGCCATCTGCAAAACCCACACACAGTGCTGTCCTGTGTGTCTGTTGCATCTGTTCAGGCGCTGTCATTCCAGTGAAGAGACATCATTTCAAAGGCAGCCAACAAATGCTACGGCTACTGCTGCACGACTCTCAACAAAGAAGCATCTGATATTGTATCTGTTCCCTGTCATTTGTGTTTGTTCCAAAACCTGCGGTGACCTTTGCTGCTTCCTTGGGGACCTGGGTTCACATGTTCAGTTTATGGGAAGAGAGCACTTGGCAAGCATTCATTTATGAAGCCCCATGATACTACTTTGAGGTAGATCCAGGGTAAATAGGAATTCACTTCCTTTACCAGTAAAATACAACCAATCACTCCTGCAGTAAAACACACGCATTCTTAAACCAACTGCAGCAACATTACAAAAGAATATACAGTAAGTTATGAGGAACACTCCCATATCCAACTGAAAGTGCAGAAGGAATTTTGCAGGTAAATCCAAACTGGAATTTGGCCAGGACTACATAGTTGTGTACTCCACTATTATAACAAGAGCCGTGTAGTATTTAGAACCACAAATGGTCAGCAGTTTTATATCCCATCCTCACCTCAGCACCTTCACTAACTCTAACCCCTGACCTTAGCAGGAAGCCAATTGTAGTACAGTACTGCCTCAGAGGAAAGAGCTCCATCATAGGATCACCACCACTTGAAGTCATACCCTGATCCTGATCTTGCTTTGTGGAATCTAAGAGGGTCACAGCATCACATAGCAGCAAGCCAAGGTTTCAACCTAGTCATTACGCTACTTGTCAGTATCAGAAGCCACACGTTTTGGCCATCATTTGATGACGACTGCACATCTCTGCTCAGGAAAGCCTGATCACTCCACACTCAGGACTCAGCTGCACTGCCAGAGGGGAGCGTGGAACTGGAACACCAGAGAATGATAGACGTCGGGAGTGAAGTACACTAGTCAATCTTTGTGGGTAGCCCAGGACAAGAGTATGGTGCAGGTTATATTTAAGCAGAGTAGTAGTGCGGTGTATGGGAAGCATGCCTGGGGTCTGCCCACACTGTACTTGGCTCTAACCAGAGCCATCTATCCCTCAGTTTGATGACCACTCAATCCACCCACTGGGACCGCCCCTTCACACAGTTTTTCCCATGCTATTTAACTCATAGACTTTAGACTTTAAGGTGAGAAGGGACCATTATGATCATCTAGTCTGACCTCCTGCAAAATGCAGTGACCTCCTGCAAATGGAGGCGTCCAATCAATCTTCTGGGTTCGATTTATCGCGTCTTGTCTAGACGCGATAAATCGAACCAGGAAGTGCTTCCCCATCGACGCTGGTAATCCAGCTCGCCGCGAGGAGTAAGCGCTGTCGCCGGGGGAGCCTGCGCGCCGCGTGTGGACCACAGGTAAGTTCAAACTAAGAGACTTCGACTTCAGCTACGTTATTAACGTAGCTGAAGTTGCGTATCTTAGTTCGATAGGGGGGGTTAGTGTAGACCAGCCCTGGTAGTACATGACTAGGGATAAAACCTAGTGTCTCTCCTAGATATTTAGTCATCAGTCAGGAACCTAGCATTGGGGTTCCCATTCCTTTCCATACAAGCTCTATCCAGAGACATATCTAGTCCCTGTGCACTCATTGCATGAAGACCTTGCCCTGACCATCCTCATGCACAGATCTTGGAGCACAGGAATGTCTCTGGAGCATCTTCCTAAAGCTATAGGTCCATATTCATCCTGGCTCTAACTCCACTGAAGTCAACAAATGAAATCAGGAATGAATTTCACTCAATGTCTCAGAGGAAATAAAATAAAACAAAACAGGGACAGGTTTTTAACTACTCAAATGTAGTTTAAAATAAATATCCTCAGTCTTGATTCAATTTGAAGCAACAGTTTCCTTTTGTTTACATAAATGTCTAGAACTTTTAAGCATATCATGTTTTTGGGACACTGCCACTGAGAGATTCAAATACTTTTGCCCTGTGTTTTCTGACAGTTCTAATTTTTGGTTCTATTTGTTTCCTGAGTGTGTTGGGGAGAGGGAGGGAAAAGAAGACTAAGAGGCCATCCTTCTCTTTTAAGTATCATTCTACTCCACCTCCGGTAACACTGAGTTCAAACACAATAGTACATCCCCCCACAGTTCCCCAGTGCTTGAATCTTTCAACGCGGGAACAGGAAGCAGATGGATCGAGTGACAGCTGAATTCCACCACAGCAGGTGCCAAGGGAGGACTTTCTCCAAAATGCATTTCAAGGAGGCATCCCTGGGCACTTCAACAGATGGGCCACTGCTTGGCAGTTGACAGGCAACTACCCCCGTACTAACTTCCTGGAAGAAATCAGAAATATTTGGCATCCCCAGGAAAATGACCATTTGTTCTCACAGTGGCAAACTCACAATAAGAGAGCACTGCTGTTTTCAGGTTCATTCACAGAACTGTTAAGCTTGGAGTAGGCATCTAAGGTTGACGGTGCAGGTTCAAAATCATGCGGGATGGTGCAGAGTGTTCTCAGCACAAGGCCTGGGATGGTGGAATACACTAATGCCAGAGATCACTAATGTGTATGGAGGGTGGAATGTAATGGAAGACATCTTTTTTTCTGTGAGCCTTCTCCTAAAACAGATGCAAGGGAGACCTGGAAGAAACAAACCACGCAATTCTGATCTCTCCTAAATAAGAGGTTGTTCTCTGCAGGGGGGTTGGTAGCAGGAGGGCGGGAGAATATGGAGAGTCTTAGTTCTTTGTCTTGAGATATACAGACTTTTAAATTAATGGTGCTCAGACATAACAGTGGTGAGCATCTTAGAAATACATCTAGTAAATATTACCAAATTGTGGACTGTGAAGAAACCACTTAAGCCCTATGTGGTTTGGGCCATGACTCATAGTGACATCTCTCCTTGTACACCAACATGAGAGTTGAGACCATCCACGATACTCCCACTGGCTATTCCCACATCTCCTGGGGTTGTTGGGGTCATGACAATCTCTGTGGAATCCCACAGCTTCGGGTTTTGCTTCTCCTATTGGTAAGAAAGAGCCCCATAGTTAGCAGACCTTCAAGGTCTAGCTGCTTACTACGGCTTTTCCCTGTAGAAGGTGGAATTTTTTAGTTGACATTTTGATAGTTTAAGTTTCAAAGATGTCTCTGAGTCTCGCATACTTACCATTAGGGCTGTCGATTAATTGCAGTTAACTCATAGGATTAACTCAACAAGATTAATTACAGTTTTAATCGCACTGTTAAACTGTATACCAATTGAAATTAACTATTTTTGGATGTTTCTCTAAATTTTTAAGTATATTGATTTAAATCACAACACAGAATACAAATTGTACAGCGCTCACTTTGTTGCTATTTTTATTACAAATATTTGCATTGTAAAAATTATAAACAAAAGACATAGTATTCTTCAATTCACTTCATACAAGTACCATAATATAATCTCATTATCGTGACAGTGCAATTTACAAATGTAGATTTTTGATTACATAACTGCACTCAAACAAAACAATGTAAAACTTTAGAGCTTACAAGTTCACTCAGTCCTACTTCTTATTCAGCCAATCACTAAGACAAACAAGTTTTTTTGCATTTGCAGGAGATAATGCTGCCAGCTTCTTATTTACGTCACCTGAAAGTGAGAAGAGGCATTTGCAGGGCACTTTTGTAGCCGGCACTGCAAGGTATTTACATGCCAGATATGGTAAACATTCGTATGCACCTTCAAGCTTCGGCTCCCATTCCAGAAGACATGCTTCCATGCTGATGATGCTCGTTAAAAAAATAATGTATTAATTAAATTTTGACTGAAGTCCTTAGGAGAGAATAGTATGTCTCCTGCTCTGTTTTACCCGCATCCTGCCATGTATTTCATATTATAGCAATCTCGGGTGATGACCCAGCACATATTGTTCCTTTTAAGAACACTTCCACTGCAGATCTGACAAAATGCAAAGAAGGTACCAATGTGAGATTTCTAAAGATAGCAAGAGCACTCAACTCAGGGTTTAAGAATCTGAAGTGCCTTCCAAAATCTGAAAGGGATGAGGTGTGGAGTGTGCTTTCAGAAGTCTTAAAAGAGCAACACGCCGAAGTGGAACTACAGAACCTAAACCACCAAAAAAGAAAATCAACCTTCTACTGGTAGCATCTGACTCAGATGATGAAAGTAAACATGCGTCAGTTTGCACTACTTTGGATTGTTATTGGGCAGAACCTGTCATCAGCAATGGACGCATGTCCTCTGGCATGGTGGTTGAAGCACGAAGGGACATATGAATCTTTAGTGCATCTGGCACGTAAATATCTTGCAACGCCAGCTACAACAGTGCCATGTGAACGTCTATTCTCACTTTCAGGTGGCATTGTGAGCAAGAAGTGGGCAGCATTATCTCCTGCAAGTGTAAACAAACTTGTTTGTCTGAATGACTGGCTGAACAAGAACTAGGACTGAGTGGACTTGTAGGCTCTAAAGTTTTACATTGTTTTATTTTTTAAATGCAGGGTTTTTTTAAAAATACATAATTCTACATTTCTAAGTTCAACTTTCATGATAAAGAGATTGCACTACAATACTTGTATGAGGTGAATTGAAAAATACTATTTTTTGTTTTTTACAGCACAAATATTTGTAATAAAAAATATAAAGTGAGCACTGTACACTTTGTATTCTGTATTCTAATTGAAATCAATATATTTGGAAATGCAGAAAACATCCAAAATATTTAAATAAATGGTATTCTATTACTGTTTAACAGCGCGATTAATAGTGCCACTAATCACGATTACATTTTTTAATCACTTGACAGCCCTACTTGCTACAAATACAGGCTTTGGGAGACAAAAGTAAACTGTAATATGAACTGAGGTACAGTCACAGACAGAGCTGTGTGAACATTGCCAACATTTTCCACAAAAATGTACATTTGAATTTTTAAAGATTTCAAGGTCATTCTCTTTGCACCTATTCCCACAGATGCTGAGCAAAGGTATTTAGTTGCATGAACATTGCTGAAACAACATTTTTTGGCAAATATTGCAGGATACTGGCAAAAAGAGGATTTCAAATGAATAAATCCGGTTTCTGCACCCAGAAGCCCACAGTAATGTCCATCCTATCAGGGAACAAAAACAAGACCATGTGACCTATGTGCCCTATCGAAGCAACTCAAATTTTGAATATCAAATACCTGTAACCATCAGACCAAGAATTGCTCACGGAAATTATTCAGTGAGTAATTTGAAATAATGGGTACACTTGGTGAGCTGCCCGCAGATGACACACACAGAAAAAACAAAGGCAACATTCACAGAACAAATTATTCGTTATGAATCATTTGGCTAGCTCTGGTCATGTAAAAGCAGAAACAAGGAGAATGGTCATGAAAGAAGTCCCTCTCTGAGGAAGGGGTAGAACTACTCATCATGATGCTCTTCCCATAACTTTGCCACATTCCCATGGTACTTCAACAGCATGGTACTTTCTTATAACATTTCAATGGACACAAGTCCCAGAAAAGGCTCGCCAGGCCTCTGATCGGGAAACCCTGGTGCCTGTGCCAGCCGCACAGTAGTGGCAAGGAGCAGCAGTGCTGGCTGCCCCACTGCCTATTAACGTTTGGCCCGGCCGTCCCTCCATCATGATGGTAGGGGTCATGGGCCAAACCTGTGTGAATGGCGGTCACTGAAGTTTTGGCCTCACGGGCCCCTCCCCCATCACGAAAGTGGGGCTGTAGGGCCAAGCCGGAGTGTGCAGGGGGTGGCCAGTGCTGCTCCTCCTTGCCGCTGCCACAAGGCCAGCTCCTGAAGCAGACCAGCCAGAGCTCAGGTTGCCCCCCTCACCGTGAGCTGGGCCCTAGGCACGTATCGCAGTTGCCTATGCCTTAATTCAGCCCTGCCAATGGTACACACCGTGCGTGGCTCCTGGCGTCACTGTGAGCAGTGAGGGTTGCCATTTGTAACTTCTGAAGACTCTCAGGGTTTAACCAAGGTGTGCTGAGCTTTCCGGTTGCTTTTACTTTTTACGAATTATTGTAGCCTGATTCTATATTGGCCAGCACCCTGGGTAGTTATTTACAACAGTGCAGAGCGAGGGGAAACCACTACTATTCTGACTGAGTAGCCTTTTACACCCACTTTGCACCAGAGTAAATGACTTCACCCAGTCCAGGGAAGTGGAGAATCAGGAGTGGAGTCTTTTAAACCCCTTTTTACCCTAAACCTTCCTTGCAGCTCACCCAACATACTTGGCTTCATGACTTCACCCAGTGAGCTGAGCCACTAACATTATTATAGTGAAAGACTGTGATGGAAATATTGGGTCTTTCACAGATCCGAGTTTTGACAGAGAGCTTTTGGAGGCTTGTCAACAAAGTCTCGGGCGCCTGTCTGTTAGCACTCTGCCTGATACTGCTATCCCTGTACCCAAAGACGTCCGGGAAGTGGTGGTTATTCCCTCTTCCACTCAAGTCTGATGAGAAAATCAGGACTGTTCAATTTCTCCAAGTTAGAAGCATTAGATTGGGCAACAAACACTGTTTCCCTCTCCACTCCCAAAGGCTCTCTTCAAAGAACGATCTATATCACCAGTAAAATCCATTTCAAAGGGCACTGTCAAGGTATCTGTAATCATTTTACAACTCATTTGTGTTACTCTCTGTTGTTTATAATAAGCCCTTTGTAGCACGAGGCTAAAAATCTATTTCCATCCTGATTTATTTCCTCCATCTTGTACATATGCCGGGCAAAATTCTGTACCAGCATGGTATGGTACTGAAAGCATGGTGCGGTACAGAATGGTAAGCCAAGGTGTAGCATGAGATGGAGCTGAAAAATACAGGGCAGAATACAAATTGAATAGTATGGTACAGTACAGTAGTGTACTAAATAATCTAATGCAGGACAGGTGTAGAAAAGAGCTACTAGCATGATCAGAGAATGGAGAACAGATAGAGAGAAGACTAAAGGGCTTGTAGACACTACCACTTGTTAGTATAATTTGTGTTATTCAGGGGTGTGAATAAATCACCCCCCTGAGCAACGTAAGTTACACCGACCTAAGTGCCAGTGTGGACAGCGCTATGTCGGCAGGAGAGCTTCTCCCACCAACATAGCAACCAATTCTTGGGGAGGTGGTTTTATTATGCCACCGGGAGAACTCTCCCGTTGGCAGAGAGTCTTCACCAGTTGTGCGGCAGCTGCCTTGCTGTACTATTTCTAGCATAGACTAGCCCTAAGGCTACATCTGTGTTGCACACCTCTTGTGGGGACATGTAGGATATGAGGATGTGTCTTGCAGTGACATGTAGATGCTGTGCCCTCACTATGGTGTGTAGCTACACATGTCAGTGAAAGGCTCTGGCAGGGGGGAAGCAGAGGAGAAAGGCTCAGCCATGGTCAGAGCCTGCCGGAGCCTTTCCCCGTTGCAGGAAAAGACTCCCGCTGCTGAGAGCTGCCAGCCAGCTATGGGGAGTTACCAGAGCTTTCCCCACCTCAGGGAAAGACTCCAGCAGCAGGGAGGCAGTGCGACACTAGGCTGATAAAAATAGGAGTGCAGAAGGGGAGGCACTGCTTGAGCATGTAGAGAGTCCTGTAGGGTACATACCCACAGGGTTCAGGAGTTTCTTTACTTGCCTGAGCACTGCCTCTCCCTCCACACTGCTATTTATGCCCATGCAGTGGGGGGGGGGGGCGCACAGTATAGTCTACATGCCGCTGAAAGGAGCGTGCAGTACAGACTTACCTTAAGAGCATGGCTTGCTTAGCCTAGCAAAATGAAGGGTTAGCAGGGATACAGTTGCTCTCTATAACTACACCACAGGGCTGAAAACTAGGGATGGAGAAGAGTCATTTAAGCTAAAGATCAACCCTGGCTCAAGAATGAATGAGTATAAACTGACCAGGAGTAAATTTAGGCTGGAAATTAGAAGAAAGTTTCCAAACATCAGAAAAGTGAGGTTCTAGGACTGCTTTCCAATAGAAGTGGGGCAAACAACGACCTTATTAGTTTTAACCTGGAGCTTAATAAATTGATGAACATGATTATAGAAGAGCATTGCATGCAATAGAAGAGGACTGGACACAGTGACCCAGGAGGTCCCTTCCAGTTCTATGCACAGCATAGTATGGAACTGACTAACACAGTATGGTACAGTACAGTACTAAATAGTCTCCAGTATGGTATGGCATGGAACAGAATAGGATGGTATAATAAATTGTGATACAATACTATACGTCATCGTATTGAATAGCCTGGTACGGTATGGTCATGTCAAAGTTGTATTAATATACAAGGGCAGGAATGAAAGGCATGAGAAACTTGTGTAAGTATCAAAAGAGAGCTCACTGGAGACTAAATTACCTGACTCCTCTTAGATCATGACTCATGGTCAGAATAGGTAAAACTTCTTAAAAAGGTGCCACACAGAATTCATTTTCACACAAACAAAAGAGGGTCTTGACAAACTGAATATCTGAGAGGTTGTTGCTATAAAAACTCATGTGGTGGGCTGGAAGATGGTTTGGTTTAGTCCACCAAACACTCAGCCTTTGTTGAGGCAATGAACTTATGAGCTTCTTTGATTTTCTGATTGTTTTTCTCTTTCGACCATAGGGTTTCTAAACAAGTAGGAGTAGGAGGGAGAATTCCCCACTGAAATCCATTACTCCTTTTTTAGCAACACTTTCTGATAGAGACACTGTTCCTATAAGGCTCCATCAGGCAATCTAGATTAAATGAGAAGGAGTTGGGGTTTGGCTTTTTCTTCTTCCTTAGGTTGAATAAAATCTCAGATGAGATCAATAGTTCCTTTGGTTTTATGTTGCTCTTCCTTAAGAGCGACTGGCTTATTGCATTTCCATTGATCACAGAGACAGGGCAATTCGACAGAGATAAACCATCTTTCATATTCCCAGCCTTTTGAAGTCAAATGACTTTTAAATGAGGTTGGGGTCACTCTTGATTCTTATTAGAATATCACAAGTGCCAAACACCTCTCTTATTTTTGACACAATGAACCATTTCTAAAATGGGGGGTTGTAAAGTTCAATGCAAGCCGGGCAACATTCTCTGAAAACTCTTTCTGGCTGGACTCACTACCAGGAAATACTGGGGTTTATTTTAATTGAGCCCCTCCTCCACTTTGATGTGATAGGACACACCTACCATTGACATGCAGCTTAGGGGAGCTTTTTGTTTTTAATGGCATCTAGAAAGGCTTTTTTGTTCTTGCCCAATCCTTTAACTCCCTAGTAGCTCTCTGTGTAACTACACAGACTAAGTTAGTGGTCAGAGTGGGCAAAGGGACTAGTTGCATGAACAAGGAGAGCAGAATTAGCTGCCCTATTGTTTGCAATGGGGAAGGAAGCATGGGTTATTGGTTAAATGGGGAGACTGGCAACCAACAACTTACTGATATGGCCACAGGCAAATGTTCTCAGTCATCTAAGACTCAGTTTCCCTGGTAAAATGGGGTGCTAGAAAACTTTGCTTCTTAATGCACTTTACAAACAGCAACTATGTAAGTAAACGCATAAAAAAAAAATCAAATGGCCTGTTTGTCCAGGTGAGTTTACGGACACAATTGTAAGGGGTTGCTGTCATATGGTTTAAAAAACAGATTCTAATTATAATCAAATGTGGGTGCAAAACTGCAGATACTGTTAATTGAGAGCAGAGTTCACAGGATGAAGATATTTAACTGACAGATTACACCCGCAAATCAGGTACCTCTCTAAATTGTGTCATTTTCACACACGGGAGCTGGAGGGTCCAAAATTGCAGCCTCTTGAAAAATGTGGCCCTATAAAATGATTTATTCAGTCTACACCAAAGAGCTCCAGGACTGTCATATTCTAATGAGAGAGAGTCTTTGGTGGGTGTGACTTGGGTATTACATGGAACTATGCAATGAAATCTTTGGTTTACCATGTTGAGAATATTCTCCTAGGAACCCAAATCCAAAAGAACAAAAACAAGTAGTACCCTAGTTAGAGATTCCTAAATAGAAGGGGAAATCTCCTATTGATATCAATTATTTGAAGGTAATAGCTTATGATCTTTTACGCCGCTCCAAAATAAATGTCAGTGTAAAAAATGATACATCATTTCAATTCTAACAAATCAGGCACTTAGTGTACTGAGGGAGAAATGATTGGAACTACTTTAAAGCTGCCTTAACCTGAGAAACTGCAAAAATATTTATATTCGTATGATGGAAAGAAGAAATGCCCCCGTGGGCATATTTAAGCGTCCTCTGTCTTTGGGATAAATGGTAATGATAAACAAAAAATGGAAAGATGACCTTAGAATAATAACCTCATGATCCAACTGGGACTGAGCTTTCCAGCATACAGAAATCATTTGCAATATGTTCAGAACGGAAATTTCTATCCTGCTTTATAGCTCATCGACTTCCTTATGGGTCACAAAAACGTGGATTTGATTCCCTCTCCTGCAACAGGCGCCCACATGTAAAATTACTCTGATTCCCATGCTGGCTGCCTACAGTTCTGCTCAGTGATGAGGGTGAGGACAAGGAAAAAAAACAGAGGGAAAAATAGTGATGCATTTCATATACTGCAAAGGATGGTTAAAGGTCCTGCAACACTGGGTATTTCCGTGCATCCCTTAAGACCTCCAAAACAGAGAAGAGGCATTGAGAAAACAGAAATGCACTGAAGCTACTCCCTGAATACAACATTTATACAGGGCTTTTCACATTACTGTCCTACCATGTCAAGTTGTGATCATATCGGACCTCACAAACGAAGCAATGTTGGGTTAAGGACCACATACAGCTGGTATGCATAGTAATTCAGTGGATAATGATCCTGAGTCTGATACCCCAGCACGGTGGTAGGGCACACTGCATTGCTAGAGGTGTTTGAGTGAAATCCTGGCCTCACTGAAATCAATAGTTTTAGCATCCTGGAGTTAGGATTCTGCCCATTGTCTTTTTAGATAAAATGTAGGATGAAAATTCTGCTCTCTGGTGCTTATTAAAAATCCATTAGCAAGTTTCTCAGGAGAAGGAGGTATCAGTTGTGCTGCTCTGGCCAATCTGGGTAATTATATTCTCTTTCCTTAAATTCTCTCTGCAATTATTTCTTCACTTCCTGCCCTGGACTTTTATATACTTACGTACTGTTAAAGCAGCTGCTGAGTTCCTCCTGGCTA
This sequence comes from Chelydra serpentina, assembly GCA_037349315.1. Taxonomy (NCBI): domain Eukaryota; kingdom Metazoa; phylum Chordata; order Testudines; family Chelydridae; genus Chelydra; species Chelydra serpentina. Next base: position 26,182,297 of record JBAIAC010000033.1, read on the forward strand.
CACTTCACTGGAGGGCAAAGTTATTAGTGTGTATGGTTTGCAAACTCCTCAAGATCCTTTGCTCAGAGAGTAATTTGCAATGTATTACTACAAATAATTAATTAGTAATTATCTTGAAGGACCTTTAGGACCCCTAATTGCTTTATTAACACTCTGCATATAGGGGCACTGACCCCCTACGACAGAAATGGGTTGAAACGTGGCAGCCAGTGTGCCCTAGCAACAGTCCCTATTTGTTTTGGGAGAGGAAGAATCCACCATTTGACACTGAATGGAGAGCTCAGATCAGCGGAGTATAATTACTGGGGTTAATAACCTTACTCTTGTTAAAAATGCCACAAGATTTTTAACAGCCACTAGTGATCAGAGCCAGAGGTGAAAGTCGGTACAGTATGGCGTACCGGCAAGAGCCTGTGCGCCGTACCGGACTGGCTTCCCCATGCAGCGATTTAAAGGGCCTGGGGCTCCCGGCAGCGGCTGGAGTCCCGGGCCCTTTAAATTGCCGCCAGAGCCCCCGGGTAGCAGAGGCGGCAGGGAGCCTTGGGGCTCCGTCGGCGATTTAAAGGGCCAGGGCTCCACTGCAGTAGCGGCGGCCGGGAGCCCCAGGCCCTTTAAATCACCACCAGAGACCCCAGCCGCTGCCGCTTGGCCGGGGGCTCCAGTAGCAAGGCACAGGTGGCGATTTAAAGGGCCCGGGGCTCCAGCCGCTGCTACCACAGTGGAGTCAGGGGTCGTTTAAATCGCTAACAGCTCTGGCAGCGGGGCTCCAGCGGTGATTTAAAGGGTACGGGGTGGTAGTGGCAGCCGGAGCCCTGGGCCCTTTAAATCGCTGGTAGCGCCAACGGTGATTTAAAGGGCCCAAGGCTCCCAGTCACCTCTACTGCAGACAAAGCCCCTGGCCCTTTAAATCTCGATTTAAAGGGCCTGGGGTGCTAAAGGCACCGCCTCTTCCGGTCGAGGCCCTGCCCCTGCTCAGGACTCCAGCGTACCGGTAAGTCCTTAAGTTACTTTCACCCCTGCTCAGAGTGTTTGTGTCTCATTCAAAACACATAGCACCTCCGACATAAGTACCCCTTGCACGCTGTTTGGGACTACACTCAGTATTGACTTAGAAAGAGAAGTGTCCCTACTGAATCAGTAACACTACTTCCACTGGTATAGCACTCCTTTGAGCCCCATGTTGCGATATTAGAGCAATACAGATTCAGAGAGAAGAGCGCCCCTGACTGACCCAACCCCACCACTTCCTGCCAGACCTGCAGCAAACTGCGGTTTTCTTAGCGGTAGCCCAGGGGAAATATCTTTATAAGACCAAGCCCTGGGTATTCGCATGGGCCTGACATGATCAGGATGAGTTCATTGTGTCTAGTGCTAAACAAAAATGGCTCCATGTGTGTCAAGAACAAGTCTGGTGTTCTCATTTGCATAACATTACCCAGAATGCTCTTTCATCTTACAGCTATTTGATAGTGGATGCTGATGTCTGTACTCTAGGAACAAACTCTAAGGTTGTACGTTTTGCTTTGGATGCAGAGAGTTTCTTCAGCAAGTACAAAGAGTCATTACGGACTGTGGCAGGGGAAACAGTTGGTGTTCCCTGAGCTAGGGAGGCTCAGAGTAAACTAAAACAATCAGCCCATCAGCGTCCCTTAACAAACAAAAAAAAAAAAGATAGGGCTTGACAGAGCCCACTGTCACAGGGTCTTTTACTTAGTCTACACCTGCAGGGTATAAGCACAGAGCAAGCTGTGGAGTATACATTTCCCCCTGTAGCTGTGGGTGTCATTCGCAATATAGTTGAGAATGTCTCATGATTTATACGATGGCTTTATTTCCCACTGGTTTGGTGGGAATCCCTTGCCAACAATAAGATTACAATACATAGCACAGAGACGTCAAAACGTTCTAATCTCATCATGCTAACCGTTGGAGCCACGGCACCTGATTCAGAACTACATTACACCAGTCTCCTGCCACCAATGGAGTTATGCAGGCTTACAATGGAGCTTCAGATCAGGTCGCAAAGTTTCATAAGGAGAGGCAGCATACATCTCTCTGGAACACCTGATTGCCCTTAATATCGCTTCTGTAGGACAGAGTAGATTTGGTTTAGTTAAATTACAAGGAGACCCCTCTTTGTTCGTAACACCAAGGAAACATTTATTGTGAGAGAGGAGAACCAGGCCCACTTACAGCAGTTTTACACCACTATAACTCCACAGCCTTCATGGAATAAGTCCTGATTTACACTAGGGTAAATGAGAAGAATCAGGCCCTTGTCTCCTTGACTGTTGACTGAGGTCTGATGGGAATATTATAGTACAAACTTGGAGGCAATTCTACTCTCAGGAGCAGTGGCAAAAAATTATAGCAAAACATTTCAGAGTTCATGCCACTGAAGGGCTCAGGAAAGCAAAGGCTCCTGAGCAGTAAAACTGCACCCCACCATTACACAACTGCTCATCCCTGCACTGCATGTCTAAGTCAGCTCTGTAAGAGAAGAAAGGATAGGAATGGGCTCCCAGACATAGGTACTCACCTTGTAGAGCCCATGGCTGCAGCCACAGTAGGTGTTCTCCATCGTGTAGCTCCTCAACACACCAATCTCCCGCCACACTACTACCCGTGCTGTCGATTCACGGGACTTCTCCACCAGGAAGCTACAGCTGCTCATGACAAATGCAGGTGCCACTTTATCCAGGATTTTTGGGAGGGTCTGCAAAAAAAGAATCAAACAAGAATAAGAACATGAAATAGATAGAGAGTTATGTAGTTATCAGCAACAAATGTATTTGGGCATAAGCTTTTGTGGGCTAAAACCCACTTCGTCAGATGCATAGAGTAGAAAATACAGTAGGGAGGTATAAATACACAGCACATGAAAAGATGGGAGTTGCCTTACCAAGTGGGGGGTCAGTGCTAATGAGGCCAATTCAATTAGGGTGGATGTGGCCCATTCCCAACAGTAGACAAGAAGGGGTAAGTATCAGAGGGAAAATTATTTTTTGTAGTCACCCAGCCACTCCCAGTCTTTATTCAGGGCTAATTTGATAGTGTCAAGTTTGCAAATTAATTCCAGTTCTGCAGTTCCTCGTTGAAGTCTGTTTTTGAAGTTTTTTTGTTGAAGAATGGCCACTTTTAAGTCTGTTATTGAGCGTCCAAGGAGACTGAAGTGCTCTCCTACTCGTTTATGAATGTTACAATTCTTGATGTCTGATTTGTGTCCATTTATTCTTTTGCGTAGAGACTGTCCAGTTTGGCCAATGTACATGGCAGAGTGGCATTGCTGGCACATGATGGCATATATCACATTGGTAGATGACCCCCATACTAGGTAAAGTAACTCCCATCTTTTCATGTGCTGTGTATTTATACCTCCCTATTGTATTTTCCACTCCATGCATCTGATGAAGTGGGTTTAGCCCATGAAAACTTATGTCCAAATAAATGTGTTAGCCTCTAAGGTGCCACAAGGATTCCTCATTGTTTTTGCTGATGCATACTAACATGGCTACCCCTCTGAAACCTGTAGTTATTATTTACATAGTACCAATAGATATGAGCAAAATTTAGAATTTCCATCCCCTGGGAAATTCCAAAATTTCACTGTTTGTTTTTGTCTCAAATGGGGAAAAAATGTTGAAATATTGAATGTGCATATTTTCGATTGAAATGAAACATTTTGACATTTGTGAAGCAAAAGGCTGAGTTTCTGTTTGTTGAACTGACCTGAAACACTTCATCTGGTAGCCTGATATGCCAGGCTCCCCTCTGAGCCAGGTTCCCTGACTGGCTACATCTCCCATGATGCACCATGCAGCTTGGTTAGAGGAGAGTGTTGCATCAGGAGAAATATAATCCTTCAGGGATCTCAGCCCATATGAGAAAATGGAGGCCTGAACTACAACTCCCATGAGGCAATGTGCCATAAAAACATGTAATGGGTTCATTGGACTTTAATGGGAGCTGCACTTGGCTAGAACTGGGACTTTGGACATGTGTACATTTCCTTCACCCTCTCCCCCCGCCTGAAATAAAAAGAGTGCTGGACCATCAAATTAGAAATTACAGGCGAAACTCTATGCTAATGTAAATGAGCACCATTTACACCAGGAGTGTATTTGGCCCATACAATATTAAAATAAAGGGCACATTTTCTTTGCCTGTATAACTGTCACCCCCTTAAACTGTTGAATTGAACAGATTCCTACAAAGGGGACTCTCTCCACCGATGCCATTTGCTTTTCATTTTGTTCAGTTTGGGTGGTGAAATCTTATTAGTCCATTTCACTTTCTGTTTAGAAGTCAGTTTTACTGTCTGATTCTAAACTATTATAGCTCAGTCTTATTGGGCTTGAGTTCCCAACACTGAGTAGGGGAATATTTGGCTTAACTGGAATTGGGAAAAAAAAAAAAGGCTTATTAGGTTTTCTAAAACATGTTTAGAGAAACCATAAACTTTTGGCCTAACTATTTAGATTATATCCTCGTTAACATTAATTCTGTACATACAAAAACCACCACAGACTCAGGCTCACAGATCCAAGCCGGAGCCGTAACTATGGATTTCGGTGCCCAAGGCAACAGGGGTGGCTCTATGTTTTTTGCCACCCCAAGCAGCCAGGCAGCATTTGGCGGCATTTCTGCGGGTGATCCGCCGGTCCCACGCCTTCAGCGTACCCGCCGCCAAATTGCCGCCGAAGCCGCGGGACCGGCAGACCTTCTGCAGGCACGCTGCCAAACACTGCATGATGGCTGCCCTCAAAGCGACTGGCCTGCGCCCCCCACGGCTTGCCGCCCCAGGCCTGGAATTAATTAATGGTGCCTGGAGCCGCCCCTGCGAGGCAAGAAGGACCCTTCTGCGCGCCCCTCAGGTATGTGCGCCCGAGGCGCATGCCTCACTCGCCTCTTCCTCGTTATAGCTCTGCTCGCTGCCATCGGATCCTGCTTGCTGTGTAGACACACCCCGAGTGCTGTTTGCCATGCAGCAATGTCACAAGACATCCAGAAGCAACAACGGGTCCTGTGGCACCTTATAGACTAACAGAAGTATTGGAGCATAAGCTTTCGTGGGTGAATACCCACTTCATCGGATGCAAGCAGTGGACGTCCAGTTTCTTTTTACCCCACTGTCTCTACTACTCGCCTAGCCTTGGGGTATATTCATTAAGATGATACTTCTGCTAATATTCAGTGCATCTAGATTTTAGCGATGGGTCCAGCCTCCCAGGACTGCATTCCTCTGGACTCTGGGGAAGTTCACACCCAGCTCCAAACTTCGTAGATTGCGCCCATCCCTAATCATAGAAATGCAAGACTGGAAGGGACCTCACGCAATCACCTCTTGCAGCCCCTTGCACTGAGGTGAGACCAAGGACACCTAGACTATCCCTGACAGGTGTTTATCCAACCTGTTCTGAAAACCCTCCAATGATGGAGATTCCACAAGCTCCCTTGGAAGCCTATTTCAGACTTTAATTATCCTTATAGTTCGAAAGATTTTCCTAATATCTAACCTAAATCTCTTGCTGCAGATTAAACACATGATTTCCTGCCCTACTTTCAGTAGGTATGGAGAGCAATCTAACACCATCCTCTTTATAACAGCCCTTAACATATTTGAAGACTATTATTAGGTCTCCTCTCAGTCTTTTGTCAAGACTAAATATGCGCAGGTTTTTTAACCTTCCCTCAGAGATCAGATTTATCATTTTTGTTGCTTCCCTCTGGACTCCCCAACTTGTCTGCATCTTAAAGTGTCATGCCCAGAACTGGACACAGTACTCCACCTGAGGCCTCACCAGTGCTGAATAGAGCAGGACAATTCCCTCTTGTCTTACATACAACACTCCTGTTAATACACCCCAGAATGATATTGGCCTTTTTTGCAACTGCAGCACAGTTAACTCATTCAATTTGTGATCCACTATAACCCCCAGATCTTTTTCAGCCATACTACTCCCCAGTTATTGAGCCAGTTATTTCCCATTCTGTAGCTATGCATTTGATTTTTTCTTCTTACTTTGCACCTGTCTTTACTGAATTTGACCTTGTTGATTTCAGACCATTTTCCAACATCATTTTGAATTCAAAATCCTGTCCCCCCAAATTTCTAGCAACCATTCCCAGTTTGACGTCATCTGCAAACTATATAAGCATACTCGCCACGCCATTATCCAAATCATTAATGAAAATACTAAATCATACCAGACCTAGGCCAGACCCCTGTGGGATCCCACTAGATATAGTCTGACAGCAAACCATTGACAACAATTCTGAGTACGGTCTTACAGATCGATTGTGCGTGCGTGCACATGTGCACAGTAGGTGTGCACTGTAATGTGAAGTCTCACCCTGTAGCCAACATCTTCTGTGACAACCGCTGTGTTGACAGTGCAGCCTGCCTGCCACAAGGTTTCCTTGATGCTGCAGCCATAGAGGAACACGTTCTTCTTCTGGGAGTGGCCGTGATAGTCGCAGAATACCTGGAGATCAGAAAAAGGAACAACACTGACCATAAAACAGGAAGGATTCTAGCCCTGTAAATGGCAATGTGCGACCGTAGTGGGTTGACCAATTGCTAAAGAACCACCCTTTTTTTCAGAGCTTCTCAGAGGCTCTCAGACTATGGGGCATGCCTATAATGAACACCAAACCCTGTTGATCAATTGCTGTGGTGAAGCACTGGAATGGGTTACCTAGGGAGGTGGTGGAATCTCCATCCTTAGAAGTTTTTAAGGCCCAGCTTGACAAAGCCCTGGCTGGGATGATTTAGTTGGCGTTGGTCCTGCTTTGAGCAGGGGATTGGACTAAATAACCTCCTGAGGTCTCTTCCAACCCTAATATTCTATGATTCTATGAATGTTCTATGATCAGCCTTCCTAGGATCTGCCAGTCCACCTGAGCTTGGAAGATTCAGAGAAGAAAGGGAGGTTATGTTGCTTTGCTTGAAACACAAAGAACTGTGTCCCACCGCTGTAATGATTCAAAGGCAGTTTAGGCTCTTACATGCATCTTATGATGCAATCAAAGGGCAGTTTGTCAAATTCCTTCTACTTCTAAACTTCAGCATTATCCTCTGGAGATCTAAAACCTGCACCTTACCAGGCAATTAATCTTGGTTTCTTTAAGTTCAAAGTCTATACTATGTAATTTGCAGAAAAACACAACCATACTATTACACTAGTAGTTATTGCATATTGTTATGACATTGTACATATCCCCATAAAGCAAAGCACAGTAAGTGACCTATTTCACATAGTCTAATCAATCAATCTAATCCATCTCTTTAGCATCAGTCTTCGGGTAGCTAGGCACTCAGCATATTCCCACTTTCAGTGGAATTTTAGAGTGCCTTTATAAGCACATATCAAGTCCTCTACAAATGAAAATCAGGGTTTATTGACCTACGAGGTAAATATTGACCCAGGCCTTGAAGAATAATCAATCTTGATGCTCAGTGAGATATGCATTGCTGCTATATATATATTCTCCATGTCTTTGTCAGAAATACTGGACAATCTAATAAGGAAAGGAATTTCAAAAGAAGAGCAATTGCTCTTTTTAAGCCAACACTCAAAATGGTTAGAACAGGCCTGCACAACATGCGGCTGGGGATGGGAGGTGAGTAGGTGGGCTCACTGTGCGGCCCGCGAGGGGGTGAGTAGGCAAGCGGCGGGGTGACGTAGGCCAACGGCCGGCTGGTGGGTGGGTGGGCTGGTGAAGAGGCCAGTGGCAGGCTGGGGAGTGAGAGTGAGCCAATGGCAGGGGGGCGAAGGGCAGCGGCAGGCAGGTAAGCTGGCGGCAGGGGGAGCTGGCGAGCCGATGGCGGCAGCGGGGGGGCTGAGGAGGCAAGCGGGCGGCGGAGGGTGAGTAGGCGAACCGGGCGGGATGGGGGATAACGAGCTGAGTGGGCGGGCAGTGGCAGGGCGGCAGGTGAGCCAGCGGCAGGGGGGTGCTGAGGAAGGGGGGAGGCGAGCGGGCGGCGAGGGGTGCTGAAGAGGCAGGGTTGGGGGATGATGAGCCAAGCGGGCAGGCAGTGGCGGCGAGGCTTTATACTGGGGAGCGGGTGAGGAGGCGAGCGGGGAGTCGGTGGCTGGAGGGGGGCAAATCTCCCAGATTCAAAATCTGGGACTGTGTCCGTTGGTCCTTTTTGCTGCTTGTCTCCGGGCTGGGGGTTGTCCCAATGCTGCAAAGAGGGGGTTCCCAAAGGAAGGTGCTTGCTTCTAACCCCCGAGGCCATCAGTATGTCTGCTCTTCTCTGGTCAGCCCACTTGACAAGTTTGATTGTCCTTGGTCTGGTTCCCATCCCCTCTCCAAGGGTTGCAGCTGTCTGGAGGTGCCGGTCTTCCACGCCTTTCTCATTCACACCTCATTCATTCAACAGGGCAATTGAATACAAAGTGGGGGGAAGATCTTATTCTACTTCTAGCAAAAAGACATTTTTCTTTTACCTTAATTATACTACCTTAGGGGCCCACTATAACATATTACCAAGGTTCAATACAAAGTCATATAAAAGTTATACAAAAATGCATAATGCAGAGATTTATCTACAACTGCATTGATTGACTGTTGTGTGCAGTAATATAGTGACCTCGGGCGGGGGGGTGGGGGAGAGGGGTGTGATGGTGGGGCCGAGCGGGGAGGGGGCGGGTCCTATTTTACTGCTGTGATCTGGTCACCCTATGCACGCTGTTTCTTTCTCTGTCTACAGGCTTCCACACCCCAGCGCTGGGGAAGGAGAAGGTGTTTCTGCGTGGCGGGCGGCGCTGGGGGTGGGGTGTTTCCATGGGGCCAGGGGGTTTCGGCCCTCAGCTGTTTTCTTTGGAGTAATATGGCCCTCGCCGCTTTACAAGTTGTGCAGTCCTGGGTTAGAAGAAGATAGTGCTCCAGCAAAGTTTTATTCACTTTTGACGAGCCAATTGGAAAGCAAAGAGGAGCATTCAGATACCACTAGAAGAGAAACTTTAGAATAGACAGGCAGACAGAAAAAAGCAGGAAGATGAAGGAAGAAATAAGCAGTGGGTGCAATAACAGTGGGTTCTGCCATTGACTTCAAGGGTCCAAGATTTCACCCAGTATATTTATCTGCCTGGTCATTTATTTACCTTTAACCCTTTAGAGACAATTAAGTTTTACTGAATTTACTGCAGCCATTCAGGATGCAATTTGCACACTAGGTTCTGTCAGCTATGCCAGCCAGTCCGGCTTCGACTGCCCACATCTGCTTCTCTCATGACCACCTCCGCACTTCCTCCCATGCATGAAAAAACTCCACATCAAACTTCATAAACTCACCACCTTATCCTCTTTCAGTCTCTCCTGAACAGCAAGTTCTGCCACAAAGCTCACAGATTGCTACCTCCGGCACTGATTAGTTAAGCAGCAAGCTGCAACTTCTGATTTTCAGGTAAACTATATTATTGTTACCTAACCCTCACCAACATCTTTGTTTCCTCCCATTGCTGCCTCCTGTTTAACATCTAGATTGTAAGCGCTCTGGGGCGCAGACTATCTTTGCTACATGTTTGTACAGCGCCTAGCTTAATAGCACCCCCATCCTTGATTAGGATTGCTTGGCTCTACTGGAATGAATTACTACTATTATTATTAGTTGGCTCTGTTTCATAACCATGTCTGTCTGAGGGGCAGGGGGGTGGATTTTTCTAATGCAAGTTCCCAGTGTAGACAAGCCCTAAGAAAGTTGGCATGTCCTGGACATGCCAATCTAGAAGCATATTCTCAGATCCGTAATGAAATAGCAATAGCGCTGACACCTGGTGCACACAGGTGCAATAGCAGGGAATTAAGTGAGAGGATCATTTCCCCAGTTTACAATGCAGACCATGCACGGAACACCCGAGCGCACTACTATCCAGGTGGAACTAGCTGTGTGCCTACTGCTATGTCTCCTCACTGGCTGAAAACACACCAGTGATGAGCCAGGATTTAACAATATGGCAAATAAAGACAACATGTTAATGTCTAGCCCCCAATAGAGTTTTATGCAGCTGTCCCTGCTATGTCAACCAGGCCACCAAACCCACATCACCCAGTGGTGCTTCTGATCCCATCACCCTCAGCCAGACCTCCACCACTGGTCCTTCTTCCAGCACTAGATGACGTCGTTACTATTTCTCATAAGGTGGTGTCCAGGGGACACAGTCATTACTAAACTCCATTATATAACTAAACTACAGGGAGACATGGAACTACTTACATGGTTAAGGGCTTTGCTGCATCAGGGCCAGAGTACTCTGCGCCTCACAGGATTGAGCCCTAGGGCAACATGTGGCCTACAAAGGGCAGGCAATGAGGATACAAATAAAGCATGCACAATTTTTATACACAGTATGACTGAGCTTTTCAAAGGAGACAAGTTCAGTAGGACATGGGGAACTAATTCTCATAGGCCCCTGAATGGGAGCCCTCCCCCTAGCAGTCTGGTGCAGCACTTGATATTCCATCTCTGCCTCAGTTTCTGAGAGTGAGGATTTTAATAAGTCCAATGAGGCTTGTATATTGAACAGCAGCTCTTCAGGGGTCTAGTTTACGCTACTCCAAAGGCAGCACATCACACAAAGAATCCTCCTTCTCTCTCTCTGTAGCTGGAGGGAGAAGGGGCTGAATCAGTCTTAGAGTGTCAACCCCAATTATGCCCAAGGTCCCTTACCAGTGAGGCCTTCATGAGCCAGGACACTCTTCTGGAGCCAGGGACTTCTTGTGACAAGCTGGGGAAGGGTCTCTCCTCTCGGGCCAAAGTCCCCACAGAGACCGAACCATGACAATCCTTCCTCAGGACAGCATATCATTCCCTTTTTTCCTAGGGCTTCTGCTGTTGCCTGGTGAATTATTTCCAGGGAGCAAGGTTTCTCAGAGACTCAGCATTCATAGTCCCTACCTTCTGGAAATGCTCCTACCCAGGGGCATTCTTCCTTGGTTTCCTTTGCTGGTGAACTCCCTCACCACCTTCCCCCTGAGAAGCTTTTACCCTAGGAACCATCTCTTCATAAATCTTGGGAACTATTCTCTCCTCCAGAGAGTCTCTATTCCCCAAGCTAGACACCCCAGGAGCAGCTTCCTTTTATCTTGGCCAGGTGCTTCCCTGCCTAATTAACTGCCTCTCAGTAACCCAATGAGTTAACCAATCCCAGGTGAACCTGGAATTGCCTCATTCTCCTTTGTGAAGCCTGTCAGAGGTAGACCCCTGGCCCCTTCAAAGGGCCAGCTACCCTTTGATAGCCCCTTAAAATAGCCCAGCCTTGCACACATTGGGGGTGGTGGGTTAATATGTAACTATGCATGAACCACACCCAGCTTCTCTCAACTAGGGTGACCAGATCACAACAGTAAAATATCGGGACACATTGGGGTGCCGTAGGCCCTGTCCACAGTCCACCCCCGCTCCTCCCAGGCTCCTCCCTCACTCTACCCCAGGTCCCGCCCCCTCCCTGCTCAGCCCCACCACCGCACCCCTCCTCACCCCTGGCCTGCTGCTGGCTTGCTGAGTTCCTCCTCTGTCCCCCACCCACCGCTCGCCTCCTCTCACCCCATCCCACCTGCCACTCACCTCCTCACTCCCCTGCCAGAAACCCCCATGCCCACCCTGAGAACCCCGGCTAGCTCGCCACTCGCCTCTTCACCCTTGCCCGGCCACTCGCCTCCTCACCTCCCGCTCCCACCGCCCCCGCCCACTACTGGCTCGCCGCTCACCTCCTCAATCACTCCCCACCCGCCGTTCGCCTGCCTGCCGCTTGCCTCCTCACCGCCCCCCACCACTGGCTCGCCCCTCGCCCGCCCGCCTGCTGCTGTCCTCCTCGTCCCCCCTGCCCACCGTTGCCTTGCCGCTTGCCTCTTTGCCTGCTCGCCGCCGCCCGCTCACCGTTTCACCCTCGCCCGCTTGCCGGCCGCTGGCTCACCCCTTCACCCTCCGCCACTCGCACCCCCATCAGCTGCTGGCTCGCCGCTCTCCTCTTCACCCCCAACGCTCCCTGCCCACCGCTGGCTCACCCTCGCCCACCCGCCGGCCGCTGGCCTGCTCACCCCCCTGCCTGCCGGCCCGCCACTCACTCGCCTCCTCACCCCACCCGCCGGCTGGCCACTCGCTCCTCACGCCCCGTCCCCGCCCGCCAGCTCGCCTCTTCACCCCGCCTCCCCCCGCCGGACAGCCAGCCAGCCTACTGGCTGGCCTGCTGCTGGCTCACCCCACCCCTCCACTCGCCTCTGCCCTCTGCTTGCCTACTCACCCCCCGCCACTCGCCTGCTCACCCCTCCTGCTCACATCCTTACCTGATTATCGGGACAATTGGCGTCCCGATCATACATCGGTCAGGACACGGGACAAAGGGCTAAATATCGGGACAGTCCCGATTTTATCGGGACATCTGGTCACCCTACCCTCAACCAGCCTCTAATTACCTGCCTAATTAAATGTAGTGTCCCAAGTCACAACTTACGTATGGGGTCTGTTATCCAAAGCTCGCCCATGTCCTGTCCATGCCCTGATTCTGCTGCCTACAGAACTCCACTGCTTGCACCTACGCTCGCCTGTCCCCAGAGTGTTGTGCTTGCATTCCTGACACATGGAGATCAGCTTGCTTCCCAGCAGTGCATTATTTACACCATTCTCACTAGAAGATGAAGGCAAGGGGAGGACTGTGAGCGCTACGAAATAGGATTCAGATCCTCAAAGAGCAGCGTTTCTAATTAAACAAACCCAGTTTTGCACAGACCCCGGACACGCAGCCTGCTCAGGATGCGCACATATTTTGCAGAGCTATATGTAACCCGTGCACTGTGAAGTAACTCCATCTGCGATGTTTTCAATTACCCTAAAATGGCCTCATCCAAATGGCTGCATTTACTACTTCCTTTAATAACCAAGAAACTCTTTTCCAGCTAGTGTTTCATCTAAGCTATCAGCGACATCCAGTCATAGTTTAGGTTAACCACAGGTACTATGTGGAATTTATTCCTATGAATATCAAAGAGGATTTTATAGTTTCCATCCTATTTTGAGGCAGAACTCCAAGCTCAATTGGATATCAATTACCTGCCAATTTCACATATTACTAATATACAAAAGGCACATACATTATCTGCTTAAAATATTATTTTACATATTAGAAAGCACTGAGGGATATTCAGCTAGTCAGACAACAACATTGCCTGAGCAATGCTAGGCCTATAATTTTACATCTAGAGAATCCCACAGATGAATCCTAACGGGTAGGGCTGAAATGGGCCTGCTAAGTGATCCATTCCCACCCACCTGCATCAATGCAAGACTATCATCTATTCTACACTAATTGCTGTGGGACTGTCTGCAGTATCTACCCACGGAGTCTTATCCCCTTCAGTTGCCATTAGCTTCCAACGGCAGCAGGGTCAGTACCACCGTAGCTATTTATGGGCAGTTCCATTTGATAGTTGTACAGAAGGCATTGAAAACTTGTTTTCATTTTGATTCAACTCACTTCATCGTGTGATTTCCACGGGTATTTTTTTTCCACCCATGTTCCTGTGACTTTACAACCCTTCCCTATCACCCCCTGATTCCCACCTTTTCTATCACAGGGGTCTCCTTCATGGTTCAGCCAACATAGAAGCCAGGTGCTGTACTCTGTAGCCCGATAGCAGAGCTCTAACTGGGGCATCTAATAAGAGTGGACATAGAATGAACGTGGGAGTAAGAGGCAACCAGACTCTGCTCTAGACAGGACAGCGTAATTCATGCAGCACAATCAGACTCCAAGACGTGTCACCCTGCTCTCCCCGCAAGAAATTATTCAGGTCCAAGGTAAGAATTGGCAGTATATTCACTTTTGCCAACTCTCCCACTTTTATCACAAGTCTCACCATGTTTTTATTACAACCCTGGCTGCCAGAGTCAAGTTATTCCCTGCGACTCCCCGCTTTCATTTAAAAAAAAGGAAGAGAGTGAGAGAGAAAAAAAGAAAAAAGTTTCTAGCCCTCATGGCCCCAGAGAAAATCTTGAAAATGTGACACCAGAAGGCAAATAAAAAGACAATCCCTAAATATTATCATGGTTGGAGGGGACTAGACTCATCGCGCTTGGGTTGGCAGTACTACATTTCAATCAATTTCAGACAGTGCCCAGTGGCTTCAAAGAATAATAAAGGCTCAGATTGTGGCTTTAGGACATTTGGTGGTAGGAGCCATGAAGCAGCAGGGCTAGAGGGAGAGGGAAGAATTATGCCGTACTCGTCCGTAATTCCTTCTGGGGCTCAGAAAGGAGCCAAAGCACTGCAGTATCTCTGCCTCCCGCCGACCCTTTCTCATGCATGGCCTTACCTTCATCCAGCCCTTCCACCCTGGACACTCTCCCATTCAGGTCTCTGGCAGTAGGCTCATAGGGAGAGTCCGCTGACAGCGCAGGACAGCTGGTTACAATACTGAAACCAAGTTTCCCCAACAGTTTCACAGATGGCTTTTTTCAAAAGGGGCCAATTCTTTGTTGTTCTTCAAAACTTTGCCACAGGATTATTTTTTATCCAATTTTTTGGTAAATATTTATAAAGATCGGAATTTTCAAAAGTGACTTTTTTTCCCCCTATCTCCCAAGTTTTGGTTTTGATGTTGAAACCCCCCCCCCATCTGGTGATTAAAAGACCAATGAAAACTGTCCATGTTTTTTTTAAAAAAGAAAAGAAAATTAAAACCAAAAGTGTTAAATAAAGAATTTTGTCAAAAAATGAAAAATATCGAGAAAATCAAAAAGAGACAAGGTGGTGAGGTAATAGCTTTTATTGGACCGACTTCTGTTGGGGGAAGGGACAAGCTTTTGAACACCACAGAGCATTTCTTCAGGTCTGGGGAAAGTAACGAGAGTGTCTGAGCTAAATACAAGTTGGGACAGATTGTTAGGCATAAGGGGTTCAGATATGCTGTAGGAGAGCACTTAAAATAAAGTGGGCTACTGAGGGTTTGCAGGCTGCAGAGTGTACCACAAATTGTTGTAATGAGCCATAAAATCAGTGTTTCTCTTTAGTCCATGGTTTTTAGTGTCTAGCATTATTAACTTCCCAAACTCATCTTTTGAAGGTGTGCAGGTTTCCTTAGAGGACGAGAACTGAGCAGTCAGATATAGAGTGATTGCTTTGTACACAAGCCTGTAGGAGAACACTTCAACCTCCCTGGACACACAATAGCAGACTTAAAGGTAGCCATCCTGCAGCAAAAAAACTTCAGGATCAGGCTCCAAAGAGAAACTGTAGAGCTTCAGTTCATTTGCAAATTTGACACCATCAGCTCAGGACTAAACAAAGACTATGAATGGCTAGCCAACTACAAAAGCAGTTTCTCCTCCCTTGGTGTTCACACCTCAACTGCTAGAAGAGGGCCTCACCCTCCCTCATTGAGCTAACCTCGTTATCTCTAGCTTGACTTTTCCCTGCACATTTATATCTGCCCCTGGACATTTCCACTGCTTGCATCCGAAGAAGTGGGTATTCACCCACGAAAGCTTATGCTCCAATACCTCTGTTAGTCTATAAGGTGCCACAGGACCCTTTGTCACTTCTACAGATCCAGACTAACACGGCTACCCCTCTGATGCTTTGTAAATGTGTTCATCCAATCTGTCCCAACTTGTAGTTAGCTCAGACACTCTGGTTATCTTCCCCAGACCTGAAAAAATGCTCTGTGAAGCTCGAAAGCTTGTCCCTTGCACCAATAGAAGTTGGTCCAATAAAAGATATTACCTAACCTACCTTCTCTCTCCCCTATCCTGGGACCAACATGGCTACACTGACACTGCAAACAACAAGAAAAAATCAAAACCTTTTTCACAAAAAGACCATTTTTCATTTATATATTTGAAAAATGTTGCGTAGCTCTATAGCTGAGCCCCTTCAGGGCAGCGTGAGGCCTTGCACGGGGCACATTGAGACAATGATGTTGCAATGCCAGTGTGGTGTTTACTGCTCAGACTCCAAGCGCCATATGTTGTTATTATTTTTAGGCCCCAGCTGAGACCAGAATCACATTGGGCAAACACATAATAAGAGACAGTCCCTGCCCTAAGGTGCTTACCGTCTAAAGAGCCAAGACAGGCACAGAGCAGGAGAAAGGAAGTATCATTATCTCCACCTAATGGATGGAAAACCAAGGCCCAGAAAGATTAAGTGCCAGATTGTTAAAGGTCTTTAAGTCCCTAACTCCCACTGAAAACACTAGGAGTTAGGTGCCTATATATTTTTAAAACCGGGCCCTAAATGACTTGTCACTGATTTTGTAGCAGAGATGGGAACTGAACTCGAGTGCTAGTCTGCTGCTTTAGCCATAAAACCATCCGTCCTCTGAAACAACACATGGTGAGGACTCTTGAAGGCTAATGTGAGGAATCAGGGCCCTACCCTAATGGGAGCCCATCAGACCTTGTGATAACTGTATAACTGAAGGGGCTGGTTTAGTAGTGTGAGTCCCAGGTTTTCAATACCTAGATTTTTTGGTTGAACCCCCTCTGGAGTTGACTCAATCCTAAATTAAATTAGGGGTCTTTCACATGAGACTTAAATGCCAACATCCTATCCCCTCTGCAATGGCATTAAAATCCACAGGGACTTTTCCTTAGAGATGGCATTTTCCTTGGCTTCCTTGTTACAGATTTGTCCTTCCATCTGTTTGCCAATCTCCTCCTGAGAAGGGGTTGCATTCCAATGGGACTTGTGTGTTTATAGGTTCTAAAGTGCTTTCAGATCCTTTGGGATTGAAGGTTCTAATCACTTAAAATAAGAATACTGTAGTAAATTCCAGGGCCGGCTCCAGGCACCATTTTTCCAAGCTGGTGCTTGGGGCGGCATCGAGAATGGGGCGGCAGTCCAAGTCCTGTGGCGGCAATTCGGCAGCAGGTCCGCCGCTCTTCCCGCCGCCGAATTTCCGCCGTGGGACTCGGACTGCTGCCCCATTCTCGCCCGCCGCCACGGCAATTTGGTGGCGACTGATTGGGGCGGCAAAATTGTTAGAGCCGCCCCTGGTAAATTCACGCCCAGCTTGGATGCCACAGCTGTCTGTATGCTGAATACAAGGGGCCACTTGAACTTCACAGTGACAGAATGGATACAATGCAGATCCTGTTGCTTCAAAACCACAGGGCCATGCCACTGAGCTAACGTAAAATCTCCTATTGCTGTTAGCAATAGATGGCTTTTGACACACAACTCAGTTATTCTAATTCCATACAGTAGAGGGCAGAGAAGACACACACCAGGCTGCTCTTTGTTCTAGTGAGATTCCCCTAGCTGAAGAAGGAAGAGAAAGACGTACTGTTTTCTACTGGAAAAGCAGTTGCCAATTAAACTGGCCTGATCTGAAAGGCTATTAACTTTAAAGCTCTGTCCCTTTCTCCTTCAAGATGTCATGCCCTGCTTTGAAGAAACTGCTCACACATCACCAGCATAAATGAGACCAAATCGCTTCATAGAAAAATCATTTGGCTATCAGCTAACTTGGCTCCACAGCTTACTTTCAGAGCAGAGAAAGGTATTTTTGAATGTGTGTAAACTAAAATCAATGTGTTCTTCAAAGACAGAGAAAAATCAGTTTACCAACAGTCTGTCATGTACTTCAGGCTGAGAGCAAGAGAGAAGATGGAATCAATAGCCTCTCCTAACTCAAGAATACTGTCAATTTGCAGTGCATATGGGCCCAACCTCAGGACCCAGATACCACACTGATGGGCATGGGATAAAAACACAGATTAGAGAGAACAAGAAAGGATAGATAGATAGATAGATAGATAGATAGATAGATAGATAGATAGATAGATAGATAGATAAAATATATTTGAATAAGACTGGGAATGAGAAAATAGATTAGATTAGATTAGATTAAGATAGACCATTGCAGTACCAAAAATGATTGCGAGCTAACTCAAAAGTGAGCTTCTAGGGGCTAAGTGTCCTTCAACTCTCCCAGGTGTCAATGTCTCTGGCCTATGCTGGGAACCCCACAGTTGCAGGGAATTTCACTGTCAGGACAACTGCAGACTTTTTCATCTCTACCCGCTGTTAAACTGTGAGCCTCCTCCGTTGGACTCCGCTCACGAAGCACAAGGGGAATCTTCCACCCTGTGACTCTCCCTGCCCATCAGGTTGTTTGTCCCTATCCATCGGGCTCTTGCAGCCTGAAGCTCAGTCTGGAATTTGCGTTAGATCTGTTTGGTAGTATTTGAACCATTTTGCACTTTTTCCTCAAGGTCTTGGACCCATCTTCACGTTCTCCTGGTCAGTCACCCTGGGCACAGTGAAAACTTATCCCAGCCCCGCAGAGGACCAGGAATCCTTTTGGGCTGCAGCTGTCTCATGAGTTTTTGCCACCCACAGGTTACTGGAATATTAAGCTTTAAAAAAATCAATGCAAAATCCTTACGTATGAACTAGCTTGAGTACCGGAACCACAGGAGAGGAGGAACCAGGGACTGGAGCTGGGCAACATTTTTTGGACTAATCTTTTTTTTTATTTTTTTTTTTTGGCCAAACAGCAGATTAAGGTCGACCAAAACATTTAGTGAATTCAGGTCAAAATCACCAAACTTTTTCAGTTAAAACTGAAAATAAATCTGAAAAAATAGAAATGTGTTGACATTTTCTAAGCAAAATGTTTAGACTGTTCAGTTTGAAACATCTTTTTGTTTCAAATTTTACTGCAGTTTTATTTTACTTTTTTTAAAAAAAAAAGGTTTTAAAAATGAAACATTTTGTTCGGCCCACAATACAAACATTTTGGTTCAGCCACTGAACTGAAAAATCAATCATTAGCGCATCTCTACCAGGGACTTTAGAAAACCAGGCACTTACACTAGGGCATGTGTAGCGGGGTGAATAACCCGCTCCTGCCCGGAGGGGCTGGACATAGCCCTGGGAGAGGGCTGAGGCCCAGAAGCTGGGCTGATTCAGAGCAGCCACAGCTGTGGCCAGTTAATCAGGACCCAGCTGGCCCTTATAAGAGGGCAGTGGGCCTGGAGCAAACGAACACAGACACTCTCCCTCTGTATGTAGAGGGAGAAGGGCCTGTCTGTAGGACCTAAGCAGGGTACCGGGAGTGGAGCAGGGCTGGGGAAAGGCCAAGGGAGCTGGGGAGCTCTGGCCTAGGAAAATCCAGGCTGCAGGCCTGGTAAGGCCTGACCGGGTACTGGGGGTTGCAGGGGGCGACCCACGGGTAGGCTGAGGCAGCAGGTCCAAACCCCCTTTGCCTGTGATGAGTGGCTTACACTGCAGTCTGCCCCAGGGCGCGGGGGCTAGCTGGTGACTGGCAGTAGCCTAAGACTGAGGCGAGGTGGGGGTAGTGGGTTGGGGGTTCCCCTGGGGAGGGGAGACCCAGATCTGTGGGGTACTGCCGGGAGGGGCAGCACCCTAGTTAAAGGGGTAACACCCTAGTTAAAGGGGCACCGGGTCCTGGGAGGGACTCGTGGGCCTCAGAGAAAGTGGGCAAGCCGGATCCCCGGCCTGCAGAGGGCGCTCCAGGGCTGGACGAGCTAATTCCCAGGACAACCAGCAGGAGGCGCCGCCGGGTGAGTCCGAGGAGGAACCCTACAGCATGCCATTCATTGTCATGCCAAAATGCACATGTCATTACCATGATTGCATATGCAAATGCCCAGTTAGATGATTAACCGGGGATACACATGTGCAGTGCAATTGTGGGGATTGTGTGTATCCAGTTTGCAAAGTCAGGAACTATTCTCCCCCATAAAGTCAGCACACGGGAGTTTCTCCACTCATCTACCTAGCTCTTATTAGAGATAAGGCTTGGGAAGAGCTGCTTAAGTCTCTGCTTAACAGATGAGTTTTGAGCCAACGATACCTTTCCAGAGAGCCAAAGCTACTGGCTAGTTGTTAACTATGAAACATCCTGCTCCTATTGAAGTGAATGGCAAAAATGATCATTGACTTCAGTGGGAGCAGGATGAGCCGTTTGGCCCTAATTCAGCAAAGCACTGAAGTTAATGAGACTTAAGCTTGTGCATAAAATTATGCACATGATAAAACGACGTGTTGAAACGGGGACTAAATCAGATGAGGTATGTAAAAGATGACAGTGTGGCCGACGACACTGACTGGGCTGAATATCCAGCATCAGATGAGGCAGGTGGAAGATGACGGATTGGCCCATTCCACGACTTTGTTACTCTGTGAGCTACATTTAGTATTCAGCTGTTCCTCAGCTGCCTTTCAGATGGTCTCAGCTGGAAACCCGGAGCATGCTGCCATGCTTATGGCTAATTAATGTTTATTTATATTTTTAAACAAGTCTTCCACTTGTCATGTTCACATAAATCTTTTCCTTTTTCACTAGGGGCTGTTGGAGCACGAGCCAAAATACTTGGTTTACTCATCACAAGCCTAGTCTGAATGCTGGTCTGATGGAGGTTTCTTCTCCACTCTTCGCTGTGTTTCATGCTGAGGGCTTTCAGCCAAAGGGGAGAAGAGGAGACTCGCTTCCCATGACAGAGAAGCACAGAAGTTCATTCCCTTTTGGAGCTGTGATGTGGGCTGGAGATCTCTAAGGAGGGACCAAACTGATCTCAGCCCTATTGCACCGGATCCTGCGATGAGATCTTTGCAAACTCTCTCCCCTCTCCACCAGGAATGGTCTGAAGAAAACACTAATGATGGATAATACTTTGCACCGATCTAGCACTTTTCATCTGAAGACTCAAAGAGCTCTATGAAAGGTGGGCATTGTAATCCACATTTTACAAAAGAGAACACTTTGCCCAGCGAGGCGAGGTTATTTGCCCAACATCACTCAGGGAGCCAGTGGCATGCTCAGAAATCAGATCAAGATCTCCTGACTCCCAGTCCTCTGCTTTAAATACTGCACTAAGATGCCTGCCTGCACAGCAAACATTGCAGGAAGCCTCTAAAATACTTAGGGGATCCCAAGTAGGTACAAAGAGGGATCCTGTCATCAGGCAATTTGTTACTTCAGTGCTCTGCTATCCCAGATAGCATGGATTTTGGGGACAGAACTTCCAGAAACAACATTTCAACTTCAGCTCTCCTAACCTTAAACTTTTCCCCCTAGCCAGTGTGCTCTCCAGACTGGGCAAGGGCATCAGAACATAGGATTGTTGGTTAGAAGGGCCGATAGGCAGTAAAATATCCCACTGAAGTGAAGGTCTCCAAGCTCTTCCCCACTTCCAGAGTAATGTAGCCCTGGAATGTTCCCAGATCTCCCCAGACCCCTTCTCTCTTAGACCTGAACTGTACAGCACAGGCGTCTTTGGGGAAGGCTGCAATAAATGAGCAGTTCAGGGGTATTAATACAAGAGAATATGGAAATGACTCACCAGTGGAGCCCGGCCAACACTGCACAGGTAGTAGAGGAGGCCCTTGGTGTGGTAAATGGTTGGATGGAGCTGGCAGCTGGGAGCCAGCCACTGTCTATTCAGGTCATCCCCACTCAAAGAGCACCGGTGGCTGGAATCACAGAACAAAACACACCCCAATTAAACTAACAAAACAACTCAGTGGTTTCAAAATGTCTGCTGTTTCTGGATAGTCCCTTTACTAAGGCAGGGTTGGCTTGTGAGGCTAAATCATAGCTATATATCTAGATTTCAGAGATGGGCTTGAATGAACTAAAACCCCACAAAAGCTTATTTTAGAGGATTCTGCAAAGAATTAATTATCAATTTACTTTCCCTGTAGGGCCTGCTCAGTTATATTCCAGGTAACTAATGCAGTTTTGATTTACACGCACACTCATATTAAACAGGACTAATACTCCATTTTTAAACTCTCTAAAATATTGCTAACGTCTGATGTCAAATATAGAATCTGTGGAGGTATAAAGGGTGGGTTTTCCAAAGCCAACATGGGTCATAGGAATGCCCAATCATCAGTCATTATCATTGGAACTGGAAAATCAGTCAGGCCCCATTGAAAATCTATAGGCACCTGCATAGGATGAGCAGAATATCTCATGCGTTGTTTCTCCACTCATGAGAAATGCAACCATCTCAAACACATATCAAGAACCAATAAGATCTTTATACTATACATCACTGTTATAGAAAACAATTGGCTTTAGTGGGAATTTGACTTCACTATAAGGGCTGAGTAAAACCTAAGTAAGGACTTCGGGGTTTGGACCAAAGAGACTTTTACTTTAGCTCAGTCAAACTTTCCTCTCTGGTTCTGTTTCACTGGCTAATACACTGTGCTAGATATTTAATTGCATGGAGGGGAATTTGCATATTTTAGTGCAATTATGCAGATCTGAGTGATCTCCTTTATAATGACTTTGTTTTAGTTCCAAGCATCCTCACTCTACACAAAGGCTTCACTCTAACTGGGATTGCAATTCGCAAATTGTGATGCATTGATAAAGTTTAGGCCCTCCATCAGATCTGCATTCATGATAAGATCTACCATATTCAAATTAAATCAACCGCATCTACTGCAGAAGACTTACTGTTAGCTTTGTAAACTAGAGCTGGAGTGTGTTTGAAGGTATGTATTCTAAACATGACATGGAATTTCAGCCACACAACTCCGTCTGACTTTAACAGGAGATACCATGTTCCACCATTTCTCCCACTACACTGAATGTTCCAGCCCTCTAACAACACAATATGTAGAAACACACACTACCATCATGTGTGTATGAATGAGATTTCATAATTCACAGGCAAGACTTTACACTGTTAAATTTCATCAGTTAGGTTGTGTTGCACACACCTTCAGCACCATCAGTGCTTGATAGAAAATGTTTGGAGGGAAAAGACTCCAAAGTCTATTCAGAGCCTTTGGAGAGGAGCAGAAGCAATGGAAGTCTGACAGGAGGAAAGAGGGTATAGAAATAGTAGTGTATAACAGAGAATGTTATATTTTATACACACATACACATATCTATCTATATACACACATACACACACACATAATGTAGAAAAATAAGGCTCTGATGCCATCTTGGGGTTTCTGGTGACATCACAACATCCATTCAAATTTTGCTGTTGTCACCTCAATTCCCCTTTCCCTTTAATTCACAGTTCCCTTGCTACTCATTCTGCAATTTCCAAAACATTTGCAATAGCTAACACCCTGGAAGCCAGAATTTGCTGGTGTGATAACCGCTGCTGAAAAACTTCTAGCTCAAAACTTGGCAATCTAGTGTAATGTTTATTAGTGGCCCTTCACATAAAGTTAACCCAAGCCTCACCATTCCTCGTTTTCTTGACAGTGGCAACTCTGCTAAGAGTAACAACCATATTTGCCCCCTCAGTGTTTAATGCATTGCTAGCAGGCTACCTCTGAAGAGTGATATCACCATGCAAAAGTCACCGGCTGCACTGGTTGGCACTCACTCCATTTGCCGGTGACCGTGGAAAAATAAGATCCAGATTCTTCCTTGAGTAGCATATCCTCCCATGGACCATTTAAGTCAATGTGTAAAACTGATTAAAAAATAGAATTTCCATCCCATTGGAAACAGCAATATTTTGGACATTTATTTGTATTCCAAACCAACATGAAAATCCAAATATCAATACTTTTCACAGAATAAAAATTTCCAAAAGAAATTTAATTTAGAAATATTGAAATATATGGTTTCAAAATTTTCAGTCTAAGCAAAATGTTTCAATGTTCCCAAAGGAAACCTTTAATTTCAGGTTGTGTCAACAATAATCTATGTTTGCCTGAGTTGCCATAGTCTCTTCCTCTAGCCGAGCCACCATGGTGCATGAAGGGAGTCCCATGACCACAGTGCATCATGGGAGATGAAGTTCAACCAGGGCAGCCCAGCTCATAAAGAACAAAGGGAGCATAATACAATTGAACTACTACTCCCAGGAGGCACAGACGCTGCTCAAGCAGATGCAGAGATTAATGTCAAACCACCTCTACACTAATATTTTGTTTCAATTTTTCTGTCAGAAAACATTCTGCAAAATTGACATTTTTCTTACAGAATATTTCAATTGAATGGAAATCACATTTTGTATTGAAAAAAAAAACATTTCTACGAAAAACTCCCAACCACTTCTATCAATGGGAGCGGCTCGCCAAATCCAAGGAGAGAATGTAACACAAAACCACAGAATTTAGTAGCTCTTGCCATGGAGTCTGGTCCCGTGGTGCCTCAGAGTACACAGGACCTTGCTTGTAATATATCACTTAAGCTGTTTGATTGAGTGGAGCAGACTTTGTATATTTCAGTGCAAATAATCAGCTCTGAGCTAACCCTCCTGCAGTGAATTCATTTTAGTTCAGAACATCCTTACATCCTTGCAAAGGTTTCACTCTCACCAAGATTGCAACTCACAAATTGTGTTGCACTGATACAAGTCAGGGCTTTTCTTAGAGCCGACTTTGGGATTATCTGAGCTCACCATATCTACATCCCTCCTGGTGAATGCTTATTATTAGCTCATTAAATGTAGTACAACTGCTTTAAAAAAAATCCAGAAGTCCTTGTTCAGTACAATTGTTCTCAATGGATAGTGTGTGTCTCCATTGTAGTTAGTTACAAAGTGATGGTTATGTAAAACAACATGTGGCTAACCAATAAGGGCCTGTGCATGGGGATAGGAGTGGGACAGTGGAATTCAGTCTCCTCTTTTCAATCATTACCATCTTTAAATATTAGCACTATTGCTTGTCAGTCCATATTCACTGCCTTTGGGTTGCTGCAAAGCTTTAATTAAATTATGGTACGTTGATTCTTTTTTTCCATTAAAGCCCGTTTACTTCAGTGACTGCTTCATGCCATCCCTCGTCCCTATTTTCTTTCTTTCTTCTCTCCCTCTCCTACTACCGATGACATTTGCAGATAAGGACTTTGTCCCTTATGCTAGGCAGCCAAGGGTGAAGGTAAAATATTAAGCTGATCTCAAGTACTGATAACAAATAAAAGGAGTGGGAAGCCAAGACTGGCTTTTGTGCGTTTGCCAGGATTCAATTAAATTCACTTCTCAGATCAAAGGTGTTCATTACCTTGCATCTCCACGCTACTAGATTTCCTGTAAATTCTTTGTGTCTTCTTTCCTTAGCAAGAGTCCTTGCCACCTTGGCTAGGACTAGCTGGAACTCAATGGAAACAACGAAAGCATTTGCCTCTGAAAGATTTCCAACATGAAAAAAAGTCTTGCTCTATGTGTCTGTGTACACGTTAGCTGTAATTCAGCTATTTGTTAGGGTTTCAATCAGATGTGTATCCATACATTAAATCCTTGGTAAACACACTTTTGTTGTTCACAAACCTGATGCTGTGCATTGGTTTTAGATCCATGTTCTTTTAGCTCTTCTACATTTAAACACTGGGGAATCTCTATAGCCTAGAGATAAGCCATTGGATAAGGGGCAGTGCATAGCTGCCAGAAGACGCTGTGGGAAAGAAGACAGTCTCAGAGGCACCATTTCTCCTTTGTGCCCGCTTGTGATAATTGTGTGCTCATGCCAGTGGTGAAGAAAAAAACCACTCCTCTCCCTCCCCAATGTACTATGAGGCTGTAAGAGGAGAAGGGATATCTATGTGACTCATGAGAAAGCACAGGTGAAAATTTATACAACAGAGGATATGGAGGCATTTGAAGACAAGAGATCCCCTGTCCCTACTATGGAGGTGTCTGTGAGGCATAACGCAGAGGTGTTTGCGCAATGACACATGACATGAGAAAGTTTCCAGTAGCCACAACTTCCTACGAGGACAATCACTTCGGCTCTCTCAGATATGCTTTGCCCCGACGTAGTGCTGAGTTAGCTCTTGTCTCCTTGATAAATAAGAAAAGGGCAGGTGCTATGGGAAAAGGTGGATCTGAACAAGTTCATTCTCCATCCTCACAACACACCAATCACAGGGTCTGCTGTTGGGCAGCGGTTTCAGAGTTTGTGCCGTAGGCATCCCAGAAATGTTCAAGCAGATGAGCAGCCAGAAAAATGAAACCAGTGAATAGGAAGTGACATGGCCACAGGTGCAAAACCTACTCATGCTGAGCTCAAGAGCAGCAAGTTCTGAGGAATGAGGTCCTACCTGGGGGCCTACCTGGGGGCCCTACCTTCTTGATATTACATTTAGAAATCAACATGGCCCTATCATGGCTGGACACATAGTATGCAGATGGACAATCACAGAAACCAAAGCATCATCAAGCCTTCTTCTACACACCCCATATGCAGAGGTACTTAATGTCTGCTGTACTGGCTTAAACCATCTTTCTCTTTAAGAAAGCCATCAAGCATCTTGGCTTCTAACTGCAGTGTATTCTGGCTGTATGGAGAGGACTGATGGGGAGATTCAGTTGATGATTATCTGTTCTGTTCATTCCTTCTGGGGCACCTGGCCTGGGCCACTGTCTGAAGACTGGATACTGGGCTAAATGGACCTTTGGTCTGACCCAGTATGGCTGTTCTTATGAAAGACAGAGAGATACACAGGCTCCACTCCAAAACTCACTGAAGTCTTTCCACTGACTCCAGTGGGCCTTTGGATAAAAAGGGAGAGACAGAGAAAGAAATGGAGAAGGAGAGAGGTAAAGAGAAAAGAAGAGAGGAAAAGAAAAAATACAGAGAGAGTGAGATATAAATAGAGACACTAAGGAAAGAGACACATGGGGATAAACAAAAAGTGAAAGAGATTAAATGGGTGAGAGAGGAAGAAATGGAGAGGGAGAGAGAAACAAGTCACTTTTTAGAGAGAAAATGTTGCTGCGATTTCAAGATAAAATGACTCAAAATCTCCTGTCCATTACAGATAACTGGAAAGACAGAGCCCAGTATATCGAGTGAATGATGTCAGGACCGATAATAACAACACCTGGGGCACAGTGAGCTATAAAATCTAAAGGGACGCATTGTGTTTGATATTTAGAAAGCAGCAACACCATTCACTTCACATCCTAATAACGGAAGGCAGTGATGATACAGGGTAAGAATATCTATAAAGGGAAGTAGATGCACGTAAAAAACCAGGATGCCTTTGAGCATCATGGGACAGCCTCAACCAGGCACAGCATCTTGGGCTTTATAAATAACTACTGCCAAGAAGGAAGAACAAAAAGAGAATCTGCATTATGGTGGTGTTGTTCTGAATGCTCAGAACAGAGAAAATAGGAACCCATCATTTTGCTTGACAGATTTTCGTGTTGTGTTTCCAGTGAGACAGATCCCAAGAAATCGGAGGAAAGAGGCATCTCCAGTAAGACTATTGTTCATGATCTTGAGGAATATGTTACGAGGACATGGATTTTCTCTTGCTCTAATTCCCAGTCCTCCCTTTTAAGTCTCCACACTAGGAACCAACTTCAACATTTGTGCATCCACATTGAGATGCTGTGTCGTGGTGGTGCAATGAGATGTCATGACTTATCACCAGAACATCATCACCGACGCAACATCCCCACGTAATGTCCGGGCTCTTTCATTATCCTGCAAGACTGGCTGAGGAAACCAGGACAAATCCTCACTTTTCAGGACGGCTGGCACCCAAAGGTCAGCCTGCATGATTTGACTAGAATATGACTGGTGGTCAGGTGCTATGACTCTGCACAAAGATGCAGAGCTATTCTGTTGACACCCAGGCAGCCCAAGTGGGTGGATCCTATTAACTCCAACCTAAGAATACAAAAGGGTTTCTCTGCAGCAGAAGGAACTGAGGATGGAGGAAAAACTCTAGGAACACCCATGCTCAGGAAGAAGATTACATGGAGTTTTATGTTTGCTGTTAAGTTAACAATACAGACAAACAACAGCCAGGAGCTGAGTTTGGACCAGATCCCATGTGTTTATGCTGAGTTAGAAGCAGGGTAGGAATGGCACACCCTTCCAGTCTCTAGGACTATGTCTACACCGCAAGTAAAAAACAGTGGCTGGCCCACATCAGCTGACTCAGGCTCACGGGGGTCAAGCTGTGGGGCTGTTTAATTGCAGTGTAAAAAACCTGGCTCAGGCTGCAGCCTGGGCTCAAGGACCCTGAAAAGTGGGAGGTTGCCAGAGCTTGGGCTGCAGCCCGAGCTGGAATGTCTACACTGCAACTAAACAGCCCCGCAGCCCAAGCCCCCTGAGTCTGAGTCAGCTGGCCTGGGCCATCCATGGGTGTCTAATTGCAGTGTAGACATACCCTCAGAGGGCTGTTGTATGTGCATCTGAGCACTCACATAGAGCAGGGGAAGTGATTCATTACAGAATTCACCTTGATCTTTGTGCCTTTAATACACAGAATAGCAAGGAAAAATGAATGTTTATATTGAAAGTAATTTAGTGCAGACCTATATTAACTGACGCACAGCTCGGTATGTTGGTATTTGGGTGTGTTTTGGTAGGACCAGAATGGGGTGACAACTGATGAGATGTGCTTTGAGGTTCCTGGGTCCCAGGAATGTGAGGGGGGAACCTTTCTGATCAAAGAGTTGACAGCTTGATCTGGGTGTTCCTGCTGTGCTCTGGGCCATCACTGTATACTACTGCATTATTTCTTTCCATAGGGGAAACCATCCTTCCAGCCAAGTATGCGGGCTGATTACAGCTCCTTATGGAACCCATCAGTACTGCACCTGGGCTAGAGAGGGAGGTTCACTGGAGTGAGCCGTGGGGTGACCCCACTCCAGCTAGTCCAAGGAGTAGAGAAGGTGGTGCTCTCAGTTTGCCAAGGGATATCAGTGCATTAGATTATATGAAATGAAACACAGATGAAAAGCCTCAGGGCATGAATGGAGACACTACTGAATGAATCCATTCCATTCATCATTATTGCAGCTACCAATTCACCAGTAACCATTCACTTTCCGTCCAACTCAAAGGAACGTGAATAATAAAACGTCCACACATAATCGTGGCACAAATAAGCCAATTGGCTAGTCATTTCAGCACTGCTAAAGCAGCAGGGAAATGCACTGCAGAGACAGATGGAGGTGTGTTGTGGGGTGTCACAGCGGATAATAGAAAGGCAGCTAACCATGATTCTGTAAGGATGACTCATTTCTCACTCAGGACAAACAACCAGCACAGTGTGGGCTCAGAGTACTGCCTGGAAACATAGCTGCCAAAATAGACATTGTGCTCAAAAGACATAAGGAGAAGTGGAATACGGGAGTCACCATACTGCAACAGACCAGTGGATCGCAACAAGCCCAGAGTTCTGTTTCTTAGGGTACGTCTTCACTACCCGCTGATTGGCAGGTAGTGATCGATCTATCGGGGATCAATTTATTGTGTCTCGTCTAGACGTGATAAATCAATCCCCGAAAGCGCTCCCCGTTGACTCTGGAACTCCACCGCCATGAGAGGTGGAAGCGGAGTCAACCGTCCTCACGGCCAGGTAAGTCGACCTATGATACGCCGACTTCAGCTATGCTATTCGCGTAGCTGAAGTTGCATATCATAGGTCGACCCCCTCCTCCCCCCCACGCCAGTGTAGACCTGGCCTTACAGTGGCCAATGAAAGATGTTTCAGGGAAAGGCATAACCCCTCTTTTTCACACCCTATAATGCACCTGATAGACCCATGCAGATGGAAAGAGGACCTTTTCCTCACCTGGTCTGGTGTTCAGTTGTACCATGAAGCTCCAGGATTGACAGCCCTTCTCATTGTTATCCTAGCTTGAGAAAGTACCCAGGTTATTCTGGAGGCAAGCTGGACCCTCAGAGTATGCCTCCCATCACATCTTGTTTGCATTGGCTTTAATAGGGCTGGCATGGCAGTACGTAGTGTGATGTCCAATTAGTGCCAACTGAGAGGAGGAATCAGAAAGTTGGATAACCTTTACTTATGGAATACAACAGGAACCTTAGGAAGGTGGGGCATTTTCTTGTTCCTTTCTGTTTTCAGCATTACATTTTCTTGGGGAAATCAGTGAATTCCAGTGTTGAAAAAGGTGACGGATTTCAGCACTCCTAGTTTAGGCAGCCACTGAACCAGATTCCCCCCAACAGCTAGACTAACACACCTCCAACCTGACCCTCGCCCCCTTTTCTAAGTCATTGCTTAGAATCCTTCACAGTTCTAACCAAGACACCTCAGTCCTTACCTGCAGGACCCCCTGTTATTCTAAACTGCTACTCTCCCTATAAGTGCACTAATCTATCTCAATCCTCACTTGCTGTTACCCTGTTATTCCACTCCTGGGAGCTCCACCTACAGCTCTGTAATGTCCCTTAAACTGACTAGCAGCATACCCTGCTGTCAGGCCTGCTTTTATAATGATCGACAATCATACTGACTTTCATCGTTGTTTAGGGACTAGGACTAACACTAAGGAAATAGGTGATGAAACCAAAGGCTGGAAAGTGAATGCAACTTCTCAATAGTCGTCAGTATTCTCTAGTTCTTCTGCTGGCAACCATCAGTAGTCTAAGAGGAAACCCCAGTTTATCTTAGTTACAATGGACAGCTAAGGGATTCGCACAGAGTGCAGAGTGACTGTTGCTTCTTGGCTGGTTATGAGACTGACCTCCTGTTGCCATGCTGGTTTACTGCTCGGCCTTGAGGATGAAGATTTTCTGTGCTCCCTTCTCATTGATATTACATGACACGTGAACAAATCTGTCCTTATCTTCCTGAATGGCAATTGTGCCATCTGGCTGCCAACCGTTTAATGATGCCATTGAAGGTCTCCTTCCCAGTTGGGGTGACAGCGGCAGCACGATTTTACCCTTTCGGCACACACTAATGAATTCACGAAGCATAATGCTTCCTCTTGGCCAAATGCTTTTCTAAAGCATCACTCTGCCAGCTTCCACTTGCTTCCTTACAGCTGAGCACTGCCACTAATTAGCTTAATGAGACTTCAGTGTTTCATCTTCTACATCTGACTGATTTTGTCACAATGGACAATCCTTTCTTCTTAAGATAAATGATACAGAATCTGTGCCTTCAGCTTGGTGCCTGTAACAGTGTCACTATCCTTGTTCAGTTCCCTCTATTATGAACCCTCCTTTGGACTTGATGGACACATTTCATGAAGTCAGATTTTGTAACAAACTGGTTAGGGACACAGAATGAGATCTGCTTCACCCCCAGCTAGCAAGGTCATAATCAAATGAGGCAACAGTACAGATGATCGGCTAAAAAGGCGAGTTGACAGTATTAATACAGACCGGTAATGTTACATCATAGTCCCACACAAATGTTGTCACAAGATTTGTCCATCAAACTCACATTTATTTCAGTGAATGATGGACAACAGCCTTGAGCATTAAACACTGTGGGGCTGATTCACTCATTGGGCTCAACACCTTGGGCAAAGAATTTGCAAATCATTACCAAATCCAAGTGGTAAGGTGTTACATCCACTGAGCACTCACTTTACATGGGGAATACAAGGTGTAGGGTAATGGTGAAATAAGCTCCAGACTTGCATCTCTTGTACTTTCCATGCAGCTGAACTGCTACACAAAAAAAACCCACTGATAATAACTGGACATTGCACTTCTCTATTGCCTCTCCTCTCAGGGTCGCAAAGTGCTTATTGTATCATGACTGAAAAAGCCTTACAACAAAATGTTTGATAAAAACTACTTTTTGACAGAGGTGATAGTCTTCCAAATTGGATAAAACGGAGCTAGACGATCTCCAAATGGTCAGGAGAGAGATAGTGTCACTAGCACAGATAGACCTGAGGTTCTCAGGCCCTCAACCAAGGCTTCAAATTTGTCGTCTGGAGGTTGATGGTTAGGACGCAGCTACTGAAGAAGTAGAAGGCCCTGTGACTCGAATCGCCATTGTTGTTGTGAATACATGGTCTGGTTGTAGTACTGGGGTACATCATAATTCCTCTGTTTTTTCTTGGGTTTGGGATGTATAGATTCCCATGGATCGGAGTGTCACTCGTGAATCTTTGAGCGAGTGGAGAGTGTCATCTGTCTTCTTGGCGAAAAGTTTTGGACCCTTGAATGGCAAATCCTCAAACCGTGGATTGCACCTCAGGGAAGCCGGAGAGATGGAGC
Organism: Chelydra serpentina; assembly: GCA_037349315.1. Classification (NCBI taxonomy): domain Eukaryota; kingdom Metazoa; phylum Chordata; order Testudines; family Chelydridae; genus Chelydra; species Chelydra serpentina. The sequence goes on from JBAIAC010000033.1 coordinate 26,214,207, forward strand.
CATGAGGCCCTTCTCATCACGACAGCTGTCGCCACTGATCTTGCAGTTCTGTCCTCAGGATCAAGTGCGGATTGCAGGGCTGTTTTGGAGATGAGTTGTCTCTCAGATTCAAGTGCTGTGAATTGTTCTCTCTTGTCCTCAGAAATAAATCAATCAAATCAGATACTTTTGTGTAGTTAATGTAGTCATATTTCGCCAGTAATGTCTCATAGTTGGCTATGAGGAGGTGTAGTATAGCCGAAGAATAAGCCTTACGGCCGAAAAGATCAAGTCTTTTCCACTCTTTGTTGTGAGGTGTGGTTTTGGGCTGTTGTTGCCTACCACATTCCTGAATTGCGTCTACCACTAGGGAATTGGGCGCTGGTGGAACTCTTTCCCCTTTTCCATCTCCAGCTCTTCCTCAGTAAAAAGGAGCAATGATGATGAGTCTCTTCCAGTTATACCTCTACGATAATCAAGATGGTGGCATTCCAGCTAGGACACTTTTAGCTGCACCAGCCCTGTTTTGAAGCTGCGTAGCTCTGCCCAGTTTGGGGGGGCGGGTCGGTTGTAATATTTAATTTTTGGACAGATAGATAGACAATGTTGTTATCCCCTTGCAATTCTGGTTAGGCACACAAATTCATCTTTTTATAACAATGCCCACAAGTCAAATCAGATGCCTTCTACCTTCTCAAGGCAGCAATAGGCATGCGGTGATTTGATTCTGTTGCTGTATTTTTGCTGGTCAGTTATCCAGCTTAGTACTGGAGTGAAAAAAGGGTCTCTGTTCTTCCCAATGAGGTGTATGTAGGGTTGTGATGTGATTTATAGCAGAATTAGCCATTGGCTGACATATGAGAAGACACAGTACACTACCCCTGTAAGTAAATTATAGCTCTGACAAGGCAGCATTAACTGAAATATGCTGAGTGGTAGCCTACAAAATAAAATGAAACAATGAAGTGCATCATTTGCCCGCTCTCTTCCTCTGCAAGGGAGACAGGGAGGCTGCATAAAGAAAGCAGAAGAACCAAGTTTTGGTCTAGGCTGGGAATGGGGTTTTCCATCCGCCATTATGTGAAATCAATATTATAATGATGGTTAGCTTATGGCTGATGTCTACAGAAGGGATTGGCAACCTTTGGCCCGCCAGGGAAAGCTGCTGGTGGGCTGGGATGATTTCTTTATCTGCAGCATCCGCAGGTTCAGCCGATCGCAGCTCCCACTGGCCACAGTTTGCCGTCCCAGGCCAATGGGGGCTGTGGGAAGGGCGGCCAGCACATCCCTTGGCCCGCACCGCTTCCCGCAGCCCCCATTGGCCTGGGACGGCGAACAGCAGCCAGTGGGAGCTGCGATCGGCCAAACCTGAGGATGCTGCAGGTAAACAAACTGGCCCAGCCTGCCAGCGGCTTTCCCTGACAGGCCATATGCCAAAGCTTGCCGATCCCTGGTATATAGTGTCACTGGAAATTCTCGTTCCCAGACTGGTGTGTGGCTTTACTGAAGCAAATCCTGTTTGCTAACCTCACATAGCATACATAGGCTCTTTGAGTGGCAAATACTCTCTCACTACAGAGAAATAATACTTTCCTGCAGTTTACTGGGTAAACCCAGGCTAGTAATCCTACATAGCAATCCTGGTTTGTTAATATTGCTCTGGTCCAGCAGGGGATTTCCACATCTGCAAGGTGAATTCTACTGAATAACCATGAGTTCCTGAAAAAACATGTTTTTCTTTTCTTTTTTTCCAACAAACTCTTTTTTTTGTGGAAGAAAAGCAATATCAAAGAATCAGGCCTGTGTGTAACAGAGCCTGTGAACCAGAAAACAGAAAAAACTATGGGACAATTCTGTTCTATGTGACATCAACAAATGTTACAGATGCATAATGGAAAGCAAATTTGGGATGTACGTATTTTCAACCCATCAGTTACATACTTCTTTCCATGTCAACCCCTTGCTAGTACAGGGTAACTTCTATGTAGACATCCTCCCCATATATAATACTTCACACGTCAGTAGAATGTATCCTACTAAAATATGATACTTCTCATGCTATTCAGAGAGATCTGTAAAGAGGTTGGATGACTCAGGTGATGAGATAGGGGCCCTTTCATCTCAAATTTAGTTGCTGGGTAATGACTAAAAGTCAACTTTATCTGATAGCCATTAAGTGGTCGATATCAAACAAGTTGACAGTCTCAGTCCAGTTGCTAATGAATAGGATACTAATATTACATACATAAACCCCATCATCACATGACAATCGTAGCAGAGATGTTAAGGACTGAGTGGGCCAAGGAGACTAAACTCCCCTGGCAACCCTGGGTGCAGAGCCCCATGTCTGAGAAGAGCCATGCTAGCTGTGATAGGTTCAGGTCTGTGCATGTGACGCTACCATACTGCCAGGGCTGTGCCCATCCTGTGAATAACTGGAAGACCTCGGTTTCCAGGGCTGTCAATGGGGCACCTCTCACCAGGACATTCATTTCAAACGATACTTTAATTAATGAACACAAATGTTAAACCCTCACCATAGAAGTAAAGAGACAGCAGTTCTCCATTCTGTAACTTTAAGCAAATTGAACTAATAGGCCATCCACTAGCATGGCCCAAAGCTTTCAGTGTGTTGTCAGAGCTGAGACACCAGGAGTTGGCGAGGAGCTCCTGGAAGGGCATTCAGGAGACTGATCTGCAAGTGAGCAGAACCAACCACTGGGGATAAGCCGAAAGGTTTGGGTAATGCTTGAGGATGCACTAAGCTTTCTTTCATTTGTTTGCTTTCCCCCCCCACACATGCACTGTGAGCCTCTCGACCTCGGCTGAATGCTAATTCTGATACTAAAAAATGACAACAAATTGCACTTACATAACTGCTCATCCAAGCACAGCGTCTCTGGGCACTTCACAATAGTAAAGATAAACGAAGCATTCAATACACATTTATTAAAACAAAGTATCCGCTAGAGAAACTTGATGGGTTTGTGGAGCTCTGCAAAACATTTGTAATAAATAAAATTTCATGAACAGGCAAAATCATTGCAAACCTGAAACTTGAATCCCTCAAAGGGCTCACAGCCGTAGCACAAACCTCAGCTGAGGTTTGAGAAAGCTTGTGCCAAAGTGCCGAGTGAAGCCAGGGCTGAGATTCACAGGCTAGGGAGATATTTATGGTTCCTGATAGGAACCACTTGAAACTCTGGAGCACTGAATGGCTTCTCCCGGAAACCAGGCCACACTCGGTGATTTTGGCAGTCTTGCTTTGGATTTTGGATTTGCAAAATTCAAAACAGAGTTACGGCAATGTGATTTCATGCAAATGGAAGCAAAAATAAGAAGATGGTTCACAAAGGCCTGTCTGAGCAAAACTCAGCTGGTTTTGCACCATTTTTTGCACCAATTTTCAAACCAGGTACCTGAAATTATTTAAATCAGTGGCCTGATTTTTCAAAGTACTGAGTTACCCAGCGGCTCCCACTAAAGTTCAATGAGTGCTTCAGGTGGTCAGAATCTTTGAAAATCAGACCACTCTTATCTAGCTGCTTAAAAATGGACTTTGGACCCTAACTCTATGCACCAAGGTGTGAACATTTTGTCTCTCATCTTTACACTGTCTTAAAGTGAACCAAGGAACCTGAATTGTGGAGAGAATTGTGGCAGAGTTCCAAAGGGCAGGAGCACAGCCTATGGGCCAAAGGTTCTCCAGATTTGAAAGGTATATAATTCAGGAGACATGTATCAGAGGAAAGAGGATGGGGTGTGTGTTGTGATCAATGGTGACAGATTCAAGGATATTTTGAAAAAAAAAGACTGGTGATCCGCATAGAGTCACAAGAACAAAGAGTCTGAAAATCCTGCAGATAAGAGTCACTGTCCTGCTCTGCTCACTTAAAAAGTTTAGGTGCAGGACTAGTCTTGAAGAGCTTCATGGGACTGTCTTACAGACAGAGCCAGGTAAATGCCACCTACTAGAGGGGTCTAGGACCCCTCTATCTTGCAGGAAATTTTTCATCAGAACAAAATTTCAAAGCTGTATCGAAAATAAAGTTAATGAACATTTTCACAAACTTTTCCCCTTCTTTTCTGGCCACCTCTACAAGACCTCTAGCTTACACTTCTGAAAAAGAAGCAAAATCAGAAGAACTATTTGGTAAAACTCAGCAGAAAGTTCAGGGCCTATAACAGGGCATGATCCTTTCCTGCCCTCAAGCACCACATAAGGCACTCAGACTCTACCAGTTAGGTACCCACACTGTGCAGGGGATTTAAGTTCCTCCACCAACACCTCTACCTTTTCATGCAACAACACTATTTCCAGAGCCCCTTGTATTATCAGCCTTTTTCCCAGGGCCCAAAAGGAGAAGATGTTTCCCTTCCTTAAGATCACACACACTGAGCCCTGCTCCTCCCCCTTGCATTTCTTGCCTGTGCCTTTTTATCAGTCCTCAGCTGATGGGCTAATTAATCCTATACCCAGCCTGCCAGCCTGATGAGCTAATTACTTTCCATTCCTCAATCAGACTTCTGGAGAAACTAATTAGTGCCAGAGTGATCAGAGTGCTGGCACCTGTGGAGGGTAACGAACCCCCGTGGGCCAGTCTATATTCCACCTTGGTCCCACGGCCTGCCGTGAGCACAGGTGTGTACCAGGCATGGTTCACCCCCTTTCCCCATCACCTGCCCCATCTGCAGTGTCAGGGAGACCCTGGAGCATGTCTACCTGGAGTGCGCCATGTTTCAGCCCCTTTTCTGGCTCCTCCAGAACCTTCTCCTCAGGTTCTGGCTGCACTTTTCCCCACAACTCCTGATCTATGCACACCCTGTCCATGGCCCCATGCAGTTGTGAGACCTCCTTGTCAACCTCCTCCTGGCTCCGGCCAAGGTGGCTATCTATAAAACCAGGAGGAGGATACTAGATGGGAGGTGCACTGCAATGGTGGGGCCTATTTCCGTTCCTCCCTTGGTTCATGCGTCTGGGCAGAGTTCCTCTGGGCCATGTCCACTGGCTCCCTACACACCTTCAAGGAGCAGCGGGCACTGTCCGGGGTTCTCTGCTCGGTGTCCCCCCTCTGGATCACTGATTTTCAACCTGTGAGCGTCATTCCTGTCCCTGTTTTTCTCATTGCTTATCCCCAGTAATTGCTTGAGCCCCGAGTTCAGCACCTCCTCCCCTTAGGCCTTCCCAGGACTTCAGTAAGTGCTAGCTCTCAGCACTCTGTCACAGGTCCAAATTGCCATGCTCCCTTACGTACGGGTTTCGGGGGAAGAGGAGGAGTGCACACACGGCCTCTCCACCACGACCTGAAAGCCTCACACAAGGACTAGCCACAGTTGTAGTCTCATCACTCGGAGGGCCAACTCTGCAGTGGGTGTAATTTGGCATAATTCCACTGAATTCAATGTACACCAGCTATGGATCTGGCTCAAAGTGATGAATCCCAGTGAAGCTGTGTGGCCCTGTCTGCCTTTACTCAGAGCAGCGACTAAACCCCTCAGTTGGCCCCCCTCTAGAACACTCTTTCTAGGCTGTAAACTCCTTGGGCTGAGGATGTACTTACTTGTGTCTCTTAGAGAGCCAGACACATTGTAACCCTTAACAAATACAGAAATAAATAATTGTAATGCTGCAAGCAGAGTCACGGGCCCAGGGTGTTGTGCCCCATGGCTCCGAAGAGAGGTTGTGTAAAGCTCTGCACTCGCCACAGCAAGGATGCTTTCAGAAAGTCAGGCATCCCAAGAGTAGGCAGTCTTCACGCACTCTGCTGCTGATGAAAAGAGGCAACGGTTGCTACCTAATTGTGTTACTTTCAACAGAGCTGTATCTGTAGTGTCTCCAGAAGTGTAAAAATGACAAGCAGGGGAAGATATGGAAGAGTGAAGCTCTCATGGCTCAGAGAAATACCCCTATTGTCATATGAAACAACTGCTTCCTATAAACGGCTCCGTTGCCTGTTTGGAATTATAACAATGCTTAAAAAGGGAGGTAGCTGAGTCCCTGGGGACATCTACCATATAGCGCAGAAGGTTTTCTCCTTTTGTATATCTTTAGGATTCTTTGCCCCTTCCACGTACCCCGTTCCCTAAAGACTTCAAAGACATTAAAGACTAGAGATTCATTTTGAATTCGCCAAAATGTTTCAGATGGACTCAAAGGAATTCTTCTTCTTTTTTACAGAGATTTTTGTTTTCACTCACCCATATTCTGGTATTTTTCCCCATTGCTGTGTGCATGTGAGTGTTTTAATTAACCACATTTGAACCCAAAACACTCTTTCAAAATGAAAAGTCGAAACAAACAAGTCAAAATAAAATGTTTTCAAATGGACAAAAAATAAATGTTTCAGCTTCCTCCATTTTGTTTCCAGTTGTGGGGTTTTTTTGGGGGGGAGGGTTGGTGGGGGTCTGAAGCTATGCATCGACCCAAAATCATAAATAGTTTCAGAAAACCCCAAAATGTGTTTTTCGACCAAAAAATCTATTTATCAAAAAAATTTTGCTCAGCTCTATTAAAAATCCAGCTGTACATTTTTTATTCAGATAGGTGGGCTCATTAAAGTAATCCGAATAAAATCAATATGACAACTCAAGTGAGTAATTCTCAAGAGTGTGAACAAAAGTGGCACAATAAAGACTGAAGGATTTAATCCAGCCTTTTCCAAAATATTCCAATACTTTTGAAATCCTCACAACTGAAGAATATTTCATTTCATTGCAAATTCCTGGAAATGATCTAATTGCCTGCAGAAAAAATAAATAAAGCCACATCCTCTTGAAATTAGTACGATTTTGTAATTGAACTAAGTCTTTTCTCACTCACAGTGGTCCTATTTTCAAGCAAAAGCCACCAAAATGATCAATATTCTGAACTAAAGAATTCTAAACTTTGGTTGAACCAAAATCAATAGTCACATCAAAACATGAAAAAGTTCTAATTTTCACACACTTCGATGGAGAACTGGCTGTTTTATGAATGTTTCATGAGAAGTGAGAAATCCCTGAATGGAACTGCTCTGTGAGCGTGTGCATGCACATAAAATGTCTTTAAAATGCGTTAGTAGTTTTTCAAAGCAGTAAGTTTTAAGCCAGCCTTCCTGTGTGAATTACCCTTTTCCACCTTCTTCACCAGTTCCCTGCTCACAAACTCATTGCTTTCCCTAAATGTGGGGGAGACATAAAGAGGTGAGAAAGAGGTAAGGGACTGGGTTTTTTTTGACCCAGCCAGAACAACAGATGCAAAACCTACAGTCATATCTCCACTGCTGCAATGATCAATGTCCCCCACAACCACACCTTTCAAGATCCATGGGTCCTACGCATGCCTATCATTACATGTGCTGTACCTCATTCAGTGCCCTAAATGCCCCAATAACAACCATCTGAGTGAAACCAGACAATCACTACACTCTCCAATAAACTCACACGGGTAAATGATAAAAGACAAATACACCATATCAGCTGTGGATGAACACTTTTCACAAAGTGATTACTCTACATCTAACGTATCAGCCCTCCTCCTCAAAAGAAACCTGCACAACACTTTCAAGAGACGAGCCTGGAAGCTTAATTCATAATGTTGCTAGACACTAACAATCATGGACTAAATAGACACGGGATTTATGGCTCATTACAGTGGTTCTCAACTGTGGTCCACTGCTTCTTCAGGGAAAGCCCTTGGCATGCCGGGCCGGTGCGCTTACCTGCTGCATCTGCAGGTTTGGCCGGTGGCGGCTGCTCCAGGCCAATGGGGGCTGCGGGACGCGGCGGCCAGCACATCCCTCGGCCCGCGCTGCGTCCCGCAGCCCCCATTGGACTGGAGCGGCGAACCGTGTCCAGTGCAAGCCTGACCGGCCAAACCTGCGGACACGGTAGGTAAACACACTGGCCCAGCCCACCAGGGGCTTTCCCTGAAGAAGCGGTGGACCACAGTTGAGAACCACCAGCTTATTAGAACAACCTAGAGCTATAGTCATAGGGGGAAAAGAAGGGAGGGGGGATAGGGTGTTGTTAGTGGGTTATGGCTTACTACAACAATTTATAACCCACCACCAACACCCCGCCAGCGGCCATTCTTCCACCCTTCTTTCCCCCGCTATGACCAGAGGGGTGTTAACAGGCCACATCACTTTGAATGGTCCCTCGAAATATGGGTTAACTATGCTAAACAATCTGTTCCACCATGTATTAGCTGTGACACTCTTAGGCTATGACTACACCATGCACCTTACAGCAGTACAGCTGTGTCATTACAGAAGTGCCGCTGTAAGGTACGCAAGGTAGCCGCTCTTTGTCAGCAGGAGGGAGAGCGTCTCCCGGCGACAAAGCGTTGTCCACAACAGCGCTTTTTGTCGGAATTTTTTTTGTCGGTCAGGAGGGTGTTTTTTTCACATCCCTGACCGACAAAAGTTTTATCAAGGAAAGTGAAGTGTAGACATAGCATAGCTTGAAAGCTCCTCTCTCTCACCAACAGAAGTTGGTCCAATAAAAGATATTATCTCACCCGCCTATTCAGTTTGGTGGCAGTTCTGAAAAATCAGAAAAAAAAATTGGGCTGAACCGAAATCTGAAGTTTTTTGGAATTGTTGGCGAATCAAAAAAAGTGATTTTAGATCTGTTCCAAAGTGGGGATTCAAACCTAGCTTTCCCATATCACAGGCGAGTGCCTTAACCATAAGACCATTCTATCTAAAATGAAGAGGAATGTGGCTAAGGAAGCCAATTCCAATGATCTCAGGATTTTCCAGAGTTTCAAGCCACAGATGTATCAAGGCCAAACTCCTACAATAAACAACACCAAATGCTACAGAGGAAGGTGTAACGCTCTCAGAGTAATTCACGAAGTCAACTTTGCAATGCCATAAACAGGGAGGAAAAGGATTACTTCCTGACCATCAGAGACTTTTGCCATGAAGCTCGTTTTCGTCTATTCCTTTGCATGCAGGCCCCAAGCTAGATATGGCAAAAACCACCCACTTCTCATGATGGTTGTTGTTGCCAGGGTTCCAATGGAAGGTGATATGGAGTCTGCAAGGGCTGCTTTGGTTTTATTTATTTATTTATTTCTCCAGCTCAGGGAGCAGTTTTGTTGGTGTGAAATGCTTCCTCGTTGAATTGTGGCACTACTGAATGTATTTCTTAATGGAGCAAAATCCGAGCTACAATTAGGAACCTAGGACTGGACATTTTATCATTTTTGGTATATATAGGTAATTCTAGTGCTGACTATGGCAGGCTGCAGCTAGTCCCCCATCGACGCCCAGCTGTTGTTTAGCAGAAATGCAGTAACTATAGCGGTGCATAAATATTAGTCAAACACACATTTTGTGATTGCTGAAAAGGTTTGAAATGGTTTAGTGAGGGTTTGCACTGTTATTGCTCAGCTCAGCCAGGTGAACAGGACTTGCTCAGATGAAATCAACAAACAGAATTTTTATATAATCACATGATGTGTGATTACTAACCTCCTAAACACTAGGCTTTGAGACAGCCCCTGAGTCAACTGGATACAAAACAAGAACATTTGGAAGGGATATAAAATCTCATGAGTCAGGGTTTAAACTAACCTCTCACCGTTAAGAATGAGGATGATATCTCCATGGAGAGCGGGTTATCTCACATCTGCTTACTATGGGGTTTCTTGCACCTTCCTCTGAAGCATCTGGCGCTGGTCACTGTTAGAGATTATATATATACTGTGATCACAGGGTGTGATCGCAGCTCGAGCAGACATATCTGAGCCAGCTTTAATCTAGTTAGCTCCGATCCTGGAGTAGTCAAGCTGCAGCAGTATGAACTGTACAAGCCCGCTCAGAACTCTGGGTAATTACTCAAGGGGCTAGCCTGCACAGAAGCATGTGCTGCCACCGCATCACCGTTCCAAGCCCTGCTAGGTTGATTAAAGCTAGCTCAAATATGTCTACTTGAGCTGCAAACTCACCTGGTAATGGATGTATAGAAATACCCAGAGACAGAATACTGCACTATGTGGCCCAAAGATCTGATCCAGTATAGCAATTCTTACATTCCTATGTTCCAACACAACTCCTGCTCTCCTTAAAGTTAGAGTTTCACACCAGTGGATACTTTCAAGTATATTAAGCTTCCAAATGAAAAGAGACAAATTCTGATCTCACTCACAGTGGACTAAATCTGGGGCAACACCATTAAAGGTATCAGTGCAGTTAAAATGGATTTGCTCCAGAGTAACTGAAATAAAGCTGGGCGACATTTTTCATGCTAAACCTTTTTCTGCTGCCAAATGCAGATTCATTGACCTAAACAATTTGACAATTCGGATCAATCTGCAGACTGCTTTGGTCGGAAACCAGAGACAAAACAAAAAGCAGGAATGTTGAAACAGTTCATTTCAGTATTTCCCAACCAAAACATTTTGACTTTTTATTTCAGAAATATGTTTCATTTCAAAATTTCCCTCAATTTTTTTTTTAAATATAGCATTTAAAAAAACCCTCAAACTAGAAACAACATGTTTTGTTTCAATCAAAATGTTTTGGTCAACACAAAAAAAACTTTTTCGACATTTCATTTCACCAAAAGACTTGAAACTTTTTCATTTTGGGTCAGCCTGAAGCAGAGTTTAAAAAAAAAATTCAGACCTGCACCCGAACTCAATATTCAGTTATTTGAACAGCCCTACACTGAGCAGGATGTGCCCCGTTATATGTTTCTTTGTCAGTTTTTCTAGTTATTCAGGGTATTTGAATGTTAAGAACTAGGTCAGGGATCGGCAACATTTGGCACGCAGCCTATCAGGGAAAGCTCCTGGCGGGCCGGGCCAGTTTGTTTACCTGCCTGTTTGTTTACCTGTCTGCAGGTTCGGCTGATTGCAGCTTCCACTGGCCGCGGTTCGCTGCTTCAGGCCAATGGGGGCTGCGGGAAGTAGTGGCCAGCACATCCCTCGGCCCGCGCCACTTCCCGCAGCCCCCATTGGCCTGCAGGGGCTTTCCCTGATGGGCCGCGTGCCAAAGGTTGCCGATCCCTGGACTAGCTATTTCCTGGCCCCTCTCCATCTTCCTTGGCCCCACAGTGAAACCAGTCTGGCAATTTTGGGGCAAAAATAACCACAGTATCTAGCTACCAAATACAAAATCTTTCCGCCTCATACTCTAAACTACTGGTTCTTAAACTTATTTGATTGTGCCCCTCCTTCTTTGTGTCTGTAGTGGTTTATGCCCCGCCTCTGGGCACCCTGCCAGCAGCCACCGCTCTCTGGCCGCCCAGCTCTGAAGACAGAGTGGAGAGCAGCGGCTGCTGGCCGGGTACCCAACTCTGAAAGCAGCACCACTGTCAGGAGCAGCAGAGAAGTAAGGGTAGCATGGTATGGTATTGCCACCCTTACTTCTGCACGGCTACTTGCGGCAGTGCTGCCTTCAGGGCTCAGCACCCAGACAGCAGCCACTGCTCTCCGGCCGCCCAGCTCTGAATGTGCGCAGTAAGGCTTTTTTTTCCCTACAGCTTCTCATGGCTTCTTAGAATACATTCCATGCCCCTTAGTGGGGTGCGCCCCCAGTTTGAGAACCTCTGCTCTAAACTGCACCCTGGGACACTTACTGTGTTGTCGTAGTTCCACAAGGCAAGTTAGTGCGTTTCCTGGTCTTCTTGCCACTTAAGTCATATCTTGGGTTGTTCGTTTGGTGCACTGCCATTCGCTAGGAGTTTGTGTGTGACCTGGTCTGCAGTCACATTGTAGCCGGAGTTTAATTAAGTGATTAGTGCTTTGAAACTATCACATGGCACATTTGGGACCCCTTGGGACCGTTCTGCCCATTCAGGAGTGCTGGAGGACACCACACTCCAGCCCTCCTCACCACTGCTGGCCCCTGCCAACAACAAAATGTGGATATTAGAGTGGAGTGGGTGAATTCCCCTTTGCCCGAGTAATCTTTAGCTGCCCCTTTTGGGTAACTTTAACTCTTCCCTTTGTTGCTGGAGCAGGGCAAAGGGGACTTAGCCTGGGCTACTGATCCTTGCTGATGGTGTATAAAAGACAGTGTAAGCAAGGAGGAATGACGGTCAGGCACTAACTACTAGGGTTAGAATACCCGCCTAATGCCCCACTTAGTCTAAAGAGATGCCCTTTTATTGCCTCACTCATGAGAAGGATCTCACTGTGTCCAGCTCATCTAAACAGGGTGGTCAGGATATGTGCACAAATCCACACTCTATAGCTACAGCCCACTGACCCTGATCTTTGCAGGATTCCTTCTCAACTCCTTCTGTTCTTCCTACCAGTCCTCCAAGGATAAACTGTCATGGTGCAGAGCAGGTTGCCCAACAGTTCCTCACACAGTTCAGTGACAGGTTACATCACTGCTTCAATTACAATGCCTCAGGGGATCTCGCTTTCTTGTAGGTTCTCTTTGCTAGCTTCCACTTACATTACAATTTGCCTAGTGCGTTATCTGGAACCATCTGCCCTCTCAGCTGAAATGTTATTTGGAGAAACGATTACTCCAGAGCAGGTTCCGAGGTAAATTAATTGGCATCTCTTACAAATTCTGCTAATAATTTTATATGCTTCTCACAGATACCATCTCCAGGGAAGCCAGGCCACCTGCCCATTGAAGACAGTGGGCTATTTACTGAGATCCTAGTACTGATAGTTGAGGAGACTGTCCTTGACAAAGCAAATGTGGGCCCAGCAGCAATTTGGGAGAAGCTATTTGAATACTGAAATAATAGGAGTTGATTCAACTAACGCATCTGTCCTGGAGGTCAGTAAATCGACCCAAACTGAGGAGCAACAGCAATAAAGCCCAGGACAGATAAGTGGTCATATTTTTATTTCCTTTCATATAAAGTAACTCCAGAGCCTTAAAAGAAGGAACCACTTCCCTGGGAATCCTGATTCAGCGAATTGAGTTGAAGTTGACTTGAAAACATTTTTCCCCATCATTTCCTAGAGACCTTCAAGTCAACTTTATCCTCAGAATAATATTTACGTTCACTCCTCAGGATTTCATCGAATGCAAAATTCCCGTAATGATTGACTGGACATACCTCCTTAATCATATTCAGAAAAGTGAATGGCTTGATCTTATTTTGGTTTTTCAACTTGTTTTATTTTTCCATTGTACTTGAAAGTATCTCCTCAGAGATTTTTGGAACTGCTCCTGTTGTGTTTGCTTTTTGGCTGTCCAGCTGTTCTCAGGTTCTAGCTATGTATCTATCTGCTTTGTATGTAAGTGTGTCTTTCTCTGTCTCTTTCTCTTACAGTTCCTGCAGTTCCTAGTGTTTCCCTGCAATTACAGTCTGTCAATTATACAGGTTTGCTACTTGCTTGAGGGAATGCAAAGTGTGTTTCCTCTTTTGGCAGCTGCTTAAGCCAGATGTTATACTGGCAGGTTCTGATTGGCTGAAAGATGAAGCTGAATGCTTCTTCTTAGGAAGGTAAAGTAAGAAAAACACAGCAATTTACATATTAAAGATCAGATTCTGTTCTCAGTTACACCAGTGTAAATGCAGAGTAATTCCAATGACTCTGGATTTGCAGCAGTGGAACTGAAAGCAGAATCCGTCTCTAAACGAGGGTGGCCTCTTTAACCAAATTGACCTTCAAGCTGAAAAGTGTAGAGATCTTTCACAGAGTATTACTCCGAAGGCCAGCTGGGATCCTATTTATTGATTCCCATAATACAGGAACAAGAGAATGCACAATGAAATGAAAATGCATCCAATTTAAAAAGAACACAAGGAAATATTATTTGTAATGGATAGAATCATTAACCTACAGAATTTTCAGCTTCAGGACATTCATAGTCAGAGATTTTAAGGCCAGAAAACACCGATGTTATCATTATATTATTTAGTGCACGTTTTTTTTAAAAACCTATTTGTATTAATAAGAGTAGCCAATATAATTAAGTTATCTATGACAAAAATCACAAGGATTCTCAATTCTCACATCTCAGAGCAAAAAATGATTTCAATAGATGGTTCAAAAAAATTATTTCTTCCTCACCACCAACCCCAGTCAAAATGGAATAGTATTGCCCAATGAAGTGCAGGATTGTGGGGAAAACTGGTGTCATATCAGCCTCTGAGGCTGGCATTGGCCAATGTCGGGGACAGGATACTAGTATACATGGATAGATGGATCTTTGGCTTTCTTGGGGAGGATGGTTATAATGTGATATTTATCCAGAGTTATAGTCAACTATATTTTTCCACCGTTGTTTTGACCATTAACTATATTCAGTTAAAATTTATCTTCGTTCGACAACTGCAGAAAGTCCCAGGGAAAATACACAAACCACATGACTCAAACACATCACATGACTGAACGATGCTAGTTTCATCACATAGCTCTTACCTGTCTACACATTGAAAAAGATGTTGACAAATGGGAAAGGGTTCACAAAAGAAAGAGCTGCAAGAATTAGTTGAGATCTGGAAAACATGTCTTATAGTGAGAGACTAGAGATGGTCAATGTATCCACAAGAACATTAAAAAGTGACTTTATCACGGTCTTCAAGTATCTATATGGGGATGAGATTTCTGAGAGTGAATGGCTCTTTAAATTAGCAGAAAAAGGCATTATGAGATCCAATGGTTGGAAGATGAGGCGAGACTAATTCAGATTTGGTCTACACTACCACTTATATCAGTATAACATATGTCACTCAGGGGTGGGAATAAGCCACCCTCCTGAGCAATGTAAGTTACACAGACCTAAACAACAGTGTGGACAGCACTATGCTGGTGGGAGTTTCTCCTGCTGACATAGCTGCCGCCTCTCACGGAAGTGGGTTTATGATGACGACGGGAGAGCTCTCTCTCGTTGACATAGAGCATTTTCGCCAGACGCGCTATAGTGGCGTAGCTGCACTGGTGAAGCTGCGGCACTGTAGCACTTCCAGTGTAGATTAACCCTCAGACTAAAAATGAGATGCACATTTTTAACAATGAGGGTAGTTAACCATTTGAGTAACTTATCTATGCATGTGGTGGATCCTCCATCACTTGAAGTCTTTTAAAACAAGACTGGATCTCTTTCTAAAAGACATGCGATAGTTCATACAGAAGTTATGGGCTTCATGAAGGAATTATTTGGTGAGGTCCTCTGCTGCAGAAGCTCAGTCTAGCTGATCATAATGATCCCTTCTGGCCTGAAAATGTATGAACCTATTAATCAGACTGCACATTAACATCAGCTTGACTGTGAAATTTGCAGGGAAGAGAGATATAATAATAAGCCAGTAAAACTGAAAAATACAGAAACATGATATGTTAAAGATGGAGAAAACCATTGCTCCACCAAATCTATACTACTCGTGGCTGGTTAACTTATCTACCAGCTACATACACTTGGACATAACATGAGATAAATTATTACCTATCACAGAAGCTAGAAATGAGAAAGTCCTATTAGATCACCCAGGTAAACATCAATCTTTTCCTTTCAAGTATATGCATTACCATGCCTTTGGCAGAATATTCCCAGTGTCCAATAACCCTCTGGGAAAGAAAGCTCTTCTGATATCCCACCTTAACCTTTCCTTCTTTAACCTCCAGACCTGACCACCCATAACAGCGTCCTCCTTCCTAGATCCCGAATAGAAGCAACAGGAAGCATTACAAACAGACAGACACAATGTTTTATTCATATAACACCACTTTCGGGGGGGGGGGGGGGAGAAGCCTCCTGCACATGTTATTTTTATCTAAATAAAATGCATAGAGTGGCTTTTAAATGATTTCAAGTTATTTTCCTCTCCTGCTGAGGCACCTTTTTCCTTGTTGGGATGATGGCCACAAATGCTGTGAGCAGAACCACAGAGATGTTTACAGCGAGTTGTGGAATCCAGGATCCCCTCCTTGTACCCCGCAGACAAATGGAGCATTAGTAACATGATTTTTTAAATGACTAAAATGAACCCAATCTGTCTTCCCCACTTCACTTAGCCAAATGAGTTTCAAGGAGGAGAAACAAAGAAATCTGCTCCCATTTTCAAGATTGATAATTCTTCTCTTCTAGTTCCTTTTCCCCCATCTGTTTTGCACAATATGCCGTTAATATCGTAATCACTGAATTATTAGCTAAAGAATTTACAAACCCTGCTCATTATTTCTTGGTGATGAAGGGAAACTGCCATGCAAATGAAAGCTACAGCTTGGAAGATATAAACTCAGGAACATTATTAATGGGATTTTTGCTTGTTTCAGAGCTGAACAGAGTCTAAGCTACACTAAAGATACTCTCAATGCTGGTAATGAGACCATTTAACGTTCTTTATTATTCAGTATAAAGCAGCTGGTTCCAAATAACCCACAGGAAAAAAATATAAGGTGAGAGCATAGACCAACAGGGGCCAATAGAATGTTGCTTGGCTGGTCCTATGGAATATGAATGAATGGAACACTTTACCAACCAATGGAAGACATATCCAGGCAGAATCTCAGGCCAGGGTTGGTGAAGTGACACAGTGGTTAACTGAAATAACTTTTAACCCCTGCAGACAGAGGAGGTATCTACAGGCCAAGACTGAGGTGTATTGGCAGAGCACTGTGTGGTTGGGCAAAGAATGGAATAGCAAAAGATGCTGCAGGTCGGGACTGAAATACATTGGCAGAGATAGAGTGTGGGGGACTGGGCTAGAACCAAAATGGCAGATCTTTCATCGTTTGAGACCGAGCCACACTGACAGAGCTGGAGTCAGGGCACCTGACCTGACTACACGTGTCTCTAGCCAGTGCTACCGTTCCCTAACATTCATGAGTTCCAGAATGACTACTAAGTCTTCGGAATCAAAGACATACACTGGGATTTCTAGGTCTGTCTGCAGACAATGCTGCAGAAACTTAAAAACTTGTTCCATCTGCTAAGTAGGAGCCAGGCTCTCTAAACTGCAACATTTTGTTATAACCTCCACAAATCTTATCTGGTGAAATCAACCATCTTCATACTGGCTCTTTTTTAATGGGGAGCATCATTAGGTACAGGGCCGAGTGATCTTCACAATTTCTGACATAGGACTTTGAAGCCTCCACAGTCCTTGATCCATCCTCCACTGCACAAGAACTTTGTGAGGTTCCCCCCCCCCAAAGGATTGAGTGAGAAAGAAAGAAAGAAAGAAAGAAAGAAAGAAAGAAAGAAAGAAAGAAAGAAAGAAAGAAAGAAAGAAAGAAAGAAAGAGCAGCAAGCTTCTGCAGCAAAATAAGAATGACAGAGAAAGAAAAAAGACAGCAAAGCAGAAATGAAGAGAAAGAGACAGAGAGGGAGTATGAAAGTGAAAGACACACACAGAAATTCTGAACTGAACAAAAGCGAGGATCTAAATCCCAATTTGCCTGCATGGGGAGGAAGCCTGTGTTTCTCAGCAGCAAAGACTAAACACCCAGACTAATAGGGGAACTATTTACATTTTTTATTCACATAACTGATAAGATGTAAAAGGAGAAAAAAGTCAAAAAAGTCAAAAAAGTCCCCTGGAGGGTTTCCCAGGGTTGTTTTAGCTGCTGTTAATTTAGACATAAATATCGAGAACTTTGCCTAAAGCATCTTCATTAGCTCCCTTGCTGAGACAGTAAACAGAAGAATTAGTTATTTTAGGGCCAGACACTGGAAAAGATGTTAATAAAATAAATTGACCAGTTTCCCATGCATGAGAAGCCTCAAACATGATGGCTTCAGCTGATAGTCCCTGTAGTAAATCCAGGCAGCACTGGGTAAGTGTCTGTCTGCAGTACTGGAGAAAATGCCATAATCACACTCACTTAAAAAATGGAAAAGAAGCACCCTCTTCCTGTCTCTCTGCACTGCTCGCCTGCCTCTCTTGGTCTTCAGCAAAGGGACACAAGGAGTGATAAGAGTATCCTTTATTTATAGAATACTCCTCACTCCCAAGGATCCAAAAGCATTTTATGAACCACATTCTATAATATACATATACAGATCCACACAGGGAATGAAGAGGACACTGTTCTGGAGTCCAGGACTTGTTATATTAAGTCTTTATACCAGTCCAAAAAGCAATTTGAGTTTAAGGCAATTTAAGACCGAACCACTAAGACTACAAACAAAATGCTGGGCCCCAATGGCAAGCTGAGGTTGCTAGCCTTTCAGTAGTGATATGCAACATTCAGTTCCAGCCCTGCAAGGTTATAGGATATTGGATTCACTTTGCCCACCAATGAAGTGCAGCTATTTCTGGGTTAGAACATGACGCACAGCAACATAACTCCATCGTTTAGGACAGGAAGTGAAGGATGTTGCATCCAACTGAAACTAAAGCTCTAATTCAGGGAATGAAATGGGAATTTGACCACATCATCAAGATTAATCACCCACCTCTGCAAAAAAAATACCTCTGGTCATGGCCTACCTTCTGTGTCTCAGCCAAATGACTACACCTCCAGCAGCACAGGCCTTTCTCTAGCACTAACCTGGGTACCACACCGACCCAGAGCAGACTGGTTACCATAAAAAGTGAGAGATTTTGTTGGATGTGTCTGGGGGGAGAAAAGCCATTGCTGTTTGATTTCCTTGTTTAAATGCACCAAATCATAAATAAAATAATATAAAAGAACATGCTGCTGTTCCTTTCACCTGTCTTCGCACCAACATAAAAGGATGTTAGCAATTTGCATGTTTTATGGGGAATATTTGATGCCTGTAAACTGTAATATCGTGGGAACGCTCCCTCCATACACCTGACTGGACTTTTGAGCAACCAAAGCAGAAACTGCCTTATGATGATCCATCCCAGGCTTTGCACTGAGCCCGGTTCACTCTGGCTCATGACTCTGGGAGTTTAGTGAGTGCTGGGTGGGTACGCATACAGGGCAGAGAGGATCAATACAGCTCATATTTGGACAAAAAGTTCACCTCTGTTACATCAGGTCTGATGAGATGTCTTGAGTCCAAAGACTTTGGGGCACATCTTGCCTTGTCCAGGCCCTAGCTCAGATACTGGAGTCAGAGTGCAATGCCAGAGCTTTAGTGACAAACACTCAGCTGAGTGAAAGTGTGACAGAAGCATAGTTAGTAGAAGAAGGGATGGTAAGAAGAGAAAAGGGAGACATACACTGAGGTAGTGGAGGATTGAAACTAGATTGAAGTCCATCAGAAGCTAATGTCCTGACAGGTTAGGGGATGCCGGTTCATTCTTGCGGCTTCTACTATTGGTTTTGCACCTGGAATTTCATTTCCCAGTGATTTACCCGCTCATTTTCCCTCCCAGATTGACACATTTTGGTTTTTCGTTTTACCCCCAGGTTTCCTCACCCCATGGTTCTGCTGTTCCTGGCACCTCTCCTCTCTGAACTCCAAAGGGTCTCTTTTTCCATGAGCTCGACTGAAGGCGTTTGCAAAATTGGCTGCTTTGATCAGAAATATGTGACTGGAAGGCAGATAATAGCCTGGTTCTCCACACCTGATCTCTCAATGAGGGTCATTGATGGGGGTCAATGGCTAATATAAGGATCGCGTTGTATGAGGAGTTTGTGAAGAAAAAGCTGCGCTGCCTAATAAAGTGGAACAGAGTGAAGAGGGTGGAAGGAAAGGGCTGAGTTGTCTATATGTATCTCTGTTGGTTTGTGTTTAGTGAATTTCATGCTGGTGGAAGCTGCCAGATTGACAGCCTTAGAGCCTGAAGTCTTCTGTTTAACCACAGAACAGGTGACGCTCAGACAGCTGCAATGCAAGCTTCCAGCCACACCAATGTGCCTCAGTGTTGCTCTCGAGGGCCTCACTTCTAGGATTTTAGACCCCATGGGCCCATTCCGTTCTAAACTCTGATTCAGTTACGGGCAAGGGAAGCAATTTGTGCCCGTTGTGATGGTGGTTTTGCTGACTGAGTTTTTCGCGCTGTAAAATGGACCCCGAGTCCAATTCACATGGGCCAAACAGTCACCAACTGGCCTTGACTTTCAGCACTGCTGATTAGAATCAGTAACCGGAAGGTGACATTTGCTATTCCGCGCTGGCTATTAGTACATGCACATATGCACATTTCTTAAGCAGAATCAGAGCCAGGTTGGATGAGTCCTGAGATTACTGGAGTCAGATCTCTATTCTCTATACAGGCTGATAGGGTACACAGCTGTTGAGGATCCAATAATTCATTGCAGGAAGGCAGCAAAAGGATTGGCATTGTGGCGCTGGGAAGAAGGGCAGATTAAACCAGATTCACAGGAACACATCTCCAGTTTGTGCTGCTCTGAGGCCTCCTCTTGTCTCCCCTCCAAACAACCATGGCTGTCCGAATAATTATGAGTAAAGATTAAAAAAGCTATAAGTATATATCGTTTGACTAAAAGATGACATAGGAGAGGATGGAGAGAGGAGGGGGAGGAGTGTCAGGAAAAGCGTCATGACAGAGAGATGTGTTAGACTATGGAATACTCTCCCAGCATTTTTTTTTTACTTTCATAGCTAGATTGGACAAAATGCTAGAAAATTACCTGTAGGGAGCAACCTGCATTGGGGTCCTGGGAGACTAGGCTATCTTAAAAGTACATGCCCTGCCCTGGAGAACTGATGGACTTAATAGCTATTTTTCATCACCAATGTCTATTATTCTTTTCTTGACAAAATAAGTCCCATCCTGTGTTTGCCCATTCCCTGCGTAACTCTATGTGCATCAAGGTTCCATAATAATGGGAAAAGAATGGAAACATTTAATAGCATAAAACCAAGCACTTTCCCTCTTGGACTACACAGATGTATCCAGTTCAATTAAAGACTGGGGAGGATGAAGAAAGAAGAGGATGGGGCAGGTAAGTGGGTAGAACTGTGCCTTTCATTCCAGAACTCCAAGCCAGGCAAAATTCACCTGGCCTCATTTTGAGTAAGAAACTCAATATTGAGGATAGGTTTCAGAGGGGTAGCCGTGTTAGTCTGTATCAGCAAAAACAATGAGGAGTACTTGTGGCACCTTAGAGACTAACAAATTTATTTCGGCATAAGCTTTCGTGGGCTGAACCCCACTTCATCAGATGCATGGAGTGGAAAATTGAGGAGTTCAATATTGAGGAGTTCAGCTTCACTCTAAAAGTTTGCTGATGTTCAACAAACTTTCAAATGACCCCAGAATCAACGTCAAGAGAACTTGGGGGTAGTTTGTGGTGTTGATGTAATCCAGGCATAACACTGAGGATTCAACTAGGTTTCACTTAGGGCTTTTAGGTACAAAACTTAAGGGACTGCAAATCCCATGTGAATATGAACTTTTCAGTTCTCCTACTCTACTGTGGATAGTGCTGATCTTATTTATATCCTCTGCCGGCTGTTTGTGAAGTTGCTCCCCTTCTTAGTTACTCTCTCGCCCCTGCCTTCACTGCGTTCAAAGGAAGCCAGCATGATGGATAACAGAAGTCCTTTGACATATTGTGTCATTTATCACACAACAGCCTCAATCCCACTAACAGGGCCTTCTCCATATGTCACTGTCGGCTCCTGTGCCGCCCCAATGCATCAAAAAGAAACGTTTGAATATGAAGCACTGTAATTCCTAAGTCACGGCTCGTCGTAGGTTTGCAGCCAGCAAGTTCTCTTCTATCTGCCCACTTATTTATTTAATTTTCACCTTGTCGTACACTCACATTAAATGAACTCGTCAGCGAGGCCAGGACAGGAGGAAATCAGTGAAAAGTCACAAGGGCTGGAGGAGAGAGAGAAAAATTACAGAACTAATTCCTCTGAGAATCAAATGTGGCGTCTCAGAAGGGAGCCAGAAAACGTAGCGCACAAACATCATCACTAGCCATGGGCTAATTACAGGCAGCCTCACCCCATCACACCTCTGTGCCAGTCTGACATAGGCAGGGTTCTATTATGGGCTGATGGTGGAACAGTTTGGAGACTGTGCAGATAAACTTCCTGAAGTACTGAAAGTTTATTTCAACTATCCAGACCTCTGAAGTCTGCAAAACCAGGCTGAGAATCATATGAGATACAAGGTTTTCTTAAGATTTCCAGCTTCTGGTTGGACAAGAATTACCAGGAAGCTAACTTTATTGCAGTATTTTGGCAATTCTGCTCCCAGCTGTAACTTAAAAATGCAACCAAGAGAGGACTGCTTGGGCCTAGTTCTGCTTTCAGTTACACCAGTGGTACTTCACCAAAGTCACTATGTTGTGTATCCTGCAGGTTAGCACAGATGAGAATCGAAGTGTGGCCTGTCTGGGGTATACACACAACAGCCCTAATTGGTGAGCCGGTGCAGAGCCTGACTACGACAACCTGGTGTTGGCTAGGAGTCTCTGTCCGCGATACGGCACTTACTACTAGTTGGTATTGGTCCTTCTTTGAGCAGGGGCTTAGACTAGATGACCTCCTGATGTCTCTTCCAATCCTAATCTTCTACGATTCTATGATTCTACACTTGGACTGTCTGAGGGTATATCTACCCTGCCAAACAGGGTGGATAACAACTGATTATTTTTAATTAAAAAAATGGATTTTTTTACGTTGTCAGTTTTTTTATTTGAATTAAATACAGGTTGATTTAAAAATAAACCTATTGAAAATTAAGGTTAAAATTGACAACCTATGTTAAGGCCTAAACTTATTATAATCTATGAAAATCATTTAAATTCAATAGAAAACATATTAAGCAGCACGTGTTTGCTGCCAAGTCTTAAAGGAAGTCAAACCACTGAACTGGTGGAAGTCACCAGATAAGCACCTGGAACCAGAGGATGATCAAGTGCTAAACCAGCTTGTGACAGCAATAGCCTCCTCTGCAAATGCCAACAGAATATTTTCTTCATTTCAGTTTATTCAGCTAGTTCAGTTCAATGACTATTTAATTCACAGTTAAGAAATCAATTGGGCATTGAAAAAGCCAGAAAGCTTGTTTTCCTCTTCCAACCTTGGAATAAATAATAGGTGTGAGATCTACTCGGTTTAAAATCATGAAGTACACAGTGACTAGAAACCATCAGTTCAACTCATTAGCTACAGATAACTTTTCTTTTGTGGAATAAATCACTTAGTTTTAAATGTAAAACATGTTTTGAAAAACTTTTTTTTAATGTATTTGGGATTTTTTCGGTATTTTTGTATTAAATACAAAACATTAAAATGCTGTTTTTATCCATTTTAATTGAATTTCAATTTCTATTCAAAGAGACTTTGAAGCAACTCACGAGTAAAAGATTAATCATTTAGTAAATAAGAAAGGCATCGTTCACCATCTTCTAACATAATACAAAATGTAAAAATTGAGCATCTGAATAAATGGAAGTTAAGCTACATAATTGCTTAAATAAATGTGTATAGATATAGTGTATCCTCCTGGTAGCAAAATGATGCACCAAATTTAGTGTAAAGGCTACCTTTAGTTGCAAATCAACATGTTTTAATGGTTACCAACTCATAAGAATCAATCTTTTCTTAGGAAAACAACTAAAAGATACAAATGCAAAACATGATTAAAATTGATGATTTAAAACAAGGGCTCTTGCTTGCTGATTTATATCATGGTTAAAATGAGTGATTTAAATCAGTTTGATTTAAATCAGTTTGATTTAAATCAGTCCACCTTGATGCAACAAAATGAGTGTTCTTAAATCAGGTTAACTAACTCTGGTTAAAATGGCAGCAAAGACGTGGCAGCTCAGCTTTTAACTCAGGTTAGAACAGGGATCAGCAACCTTTGGCACACGGCCCATCAGTGAAAGCCGCTGGCGGGACGGGATGGGCCTGTTTATTTACCTGCAGCGTCCACCAGTTTGGCCGATCGCGACTCCCACTGACCGCAGTTCGCCACTCCAGGCCAATGGGGGCTGTCGGAAGCGGCGTGGGCCGAGGGATGTGCTGGCCGCCTCTTCCCGCAGCCCCCATTGGCCTAGGACGGCGAACCGCGACCAGTGGGAGCTGCGATCAGCCAAACCTGCGGATGCTGCAGGTAAACAAACCGTCCCGGCACATCAACAGATTTCCCTGATGAGCCGCGTGTCAAAGGTTGTCGATCCCTGGATTAGAACCTCAACTTCACTCCCAGGCTCCCCTATGGGCTTTAACGCAAGAGGCAACCCAAGTGAAAAGCCATGTTACTGTGTCTTCACTCTTATTTCAGTCCAAGTTAGTTACCCTGAGTTAAGAACACGCCTTTTTTTTGCAATGGAGACATACCCAGAATCACAAGAGTGTCAAGATTTTGCTCATTGCATCTGCACTGCTTTGCTTGCTTGCTACACTGTGACCAAACTGGATGCCAACTGGCAGAGGGCACTGAGGCATTTAGGTGTACAAGCGATCCCCTGGATTCACCAAAAGAACGTCACGTAAGGTCTCCAATGAAAGCCTGTGTCACATTGGTCATCTTAATCTTTGTGAGATGCATGTACAGAAAACATGTGGGAGCTTTTTATATTTATATACATGCACACACTCAAAATGATGTTCTCTAGGTCAGTAGTTAAAAGCCGGGCATTCAAAGGTAGCATCTTGAGACAAACTTATATCAAAGGTCTGTTCTGGTATAGTTGTGGTAAAAAGAGACACCCAGGCATCCTTCATCTAGAAAGTAAACTCACAGACAGGCTTGGTTGAAAATACTGGGAAGAACTTTGGATGAGAAACTTCTTTAGATGGGAGAATAACTTGTTAGTTAAGTTGAAGCTCTAGAATGGGTGTTATGATTTTGTTTTATATGTAACCATATGTTCCCATCTCTCTCACTGGTTTTCATTTGAATCTCTATATCCCTTCTTGAATACATTTCCTTTTGTGGTATAACTGAACTCAAGTGCTGTGCATAATATAGAAACTGTGGTCTACGGTAAAACTGGACTATACTTCCTTTGGGAACAGAGGATCTGGAATTTCTGTGGGTATTCAGCAACCAGGGGCTGGATACAAGTGGGATACTTTGAAGTGACTTAGAGGCTGGGGTGCATCTATTGTTGACCTGCAAGGCAAAGGCAGGGTTGGTGTAGCTCAAAGGAGAGTGCTTGAGTGGCTGTGTTAAGGAGCTCACACCCAGCTAGTACAGGTCAGCCTCCCTCGTGCTGGAGGCAAGTGGTAACAAAAGCACTCTCATCCCTGACTGCTCCAAGCAGCATCACATACACCATGCATCGTAGGCACCGACTCCGTGGGTGCTCCGGGGCTGGAGCACCCATGGGGAAAAATTGGTGGGTGCAGAGCACCCACCGACAGCTCCCCGCTACCCCCCCCCCCACCACTCACCCAGCTCACTTCTCCGCCTCCTGAGGCTCCACCGGATGCGAAGCGGAAGCCACTTTTCTTAGCTCCCTCCAGCTGGTCGGCGGCGCCTCAGGGAAAGGGTATGGGGAGGAGGCGGAGGCAGAGGCAGAGGCAGGCATTCTGCCTCCTCCCCATACCTCTCCCCCGAGGCACCACCGACCAGCTGGAGGGAGCCAGGAAAAGCAGCTGCCGCTTCGCGTCCAGCAGAGCCTCCGAGAGGTGAGCTGGGCGCGGCGGGGGGAGGGCTGGCGGGGAGCTGCTGGGCCCGGTGGGTGCTCTGCTGCTTCTCCCCCCTCCTTCCCCCAGGCTTGCAAGCCGGCGGGGGGATGCAACACGCCCGGGGGAGGAGGCGGGGGCAGGGATTTGGGGAAGAGGCGCGAGCACCCACCGGCGCCGACAAAAGTCGGCACCTATGCCATGCATCCTCTTCCTCTTTCAAGTAAGAAAAAGGAAAGAGCCCTATCTCCCACAGCCCTTGCTTTTGGACCTTTCCCCTGACACTGCATTTAGAATCCCCCCCACCCTTTGCATGACTCACTCAGAGCCCCAAGCTCTGCCCAGTATGCACCCAGCGCCTGCACCCCTCTGCAGCACATTCTTTCTACTTCTGACAGCACACACTTTAGACCTTGATGGCCTTGAACAATCACAGAACAAATAAACTGCAGCATCCACCACCAACCAGGTGAGTTGCCACATTGCCCATTGCTCTGTGCCCATGAGTTATCCCTGGAAGAGCCAAGTTTATAGCCTCTGTCGATGTTTTCACAGCATTTTACATGGATTCCCAGCAGTACTACAGACCCAAACTTATATGAGCCATTTCATGGACTCATTTCTTACTTGTTAGCATTTTCCAAGTTGGACAGATTTCCATATTACTTTAAATCACTCAAGGTAGAACTGTGTTAAGTCCCAAGAACTGAAATGCATTTTGGATCACAAGAAGTGATATTTAAAGTATGATTTGCTACTTTATTATGTCATTATCATGAAAGTACATACACAGCGTTTCCATTTCATAAAAGTATAAAATAGCTGCTAAGGAATCACAGGAAAATTACAGCTGGAAAATTAGTCAATAAACCTTTATTATACTACTCCTTTACACTATTATGAAGAACATAAAAACTGCCACGCTGGGTCAGACCAATGGTCTATCTAACCCAATATCCTCTCCCCAATAGTTGCCAGTACCAGAGCTTCAAGGGAAGTGTATAGAACAGGGATCCAACTCTTCCCCTCCCAGCAATCAGAGGATTAAGGTCACACGAGCATGGGTTACATCCCTGATCATCTTGGCTAATAACCATTGATGGACCTATCCTCCATGAACTTATCTAGTTCTTTTTTTAACCCAATTATACTTTTGGCCATCACAACATCTCATGGCAATGAGTTTCACAGGTTAATTAATATGGAGGAACTTAAAATTAATTTCTTCCTAGACAAAGATTTATTGACAAAACTCCACAGCTTTGTGGCGCTGGCTCATACTAGTCCTCATAGTGGCTCATACATAGTTGGACTTTCCTGTCCATGGGGATTCAAACAGGATACCCTTAGCCAGTGGTGTATCTCCAGGGCTGGGCCTAAGGTGTCTTTTTAAAATATTCTTCATTTCTACTGCAAGCTTTAGCATACTCTGTGCCACAGTGCAGCAGTTTAGCATCAGTAAGAATGGTCTGTCAGCTATAGGTCAGGTTGGTTCTCTTTGTACCCTCTGCTGAGGATTTGCAAAGGGTGCTTTATGCAGAGACGCTGAAAAAAGATACAAGTGACATTAGCTGGCTAGTCTCCAGAGAGTCTGCAGGCCAAGTCACTAACAAGCTCTTCATTGGCTTGAGTAGCCCCTATTTATAACTCTTTCTCTGAGGCTGTCAAACTGGAGCTCTGAGACAGCAATATCATTTCCGCTTTCCTTTGTAGTTGCTCCAAGTTTGGCATTGAAATGAAGCTTGTCTGTATGTATACAGGCAAAGAGGGCAGTTTAGAATGACAACTCGGCTAGAGGCATATCATGGTCTTCATTCAGACTCCTAGGCCACTGGGTTGACATGTGACTGGCAAGGCCTGTGACCTAAATAATTATTTGTCAGAGACATTAGTTTACATTAAAGAAACAATCACGAGAGAAAAAAAGAAAATACATGCAGTGAGACAGAACAGCTCATATTTCTTGGATTGCTAGACTAGATACCTTGGGTGTGCCCGTCAAATAGAAATTTCAGAACAAATCAATCCAATTTTATAAATACATGAAGGCAACACATTATCAGAAGACTCCACAACAAATACAATCACATTTGTGTGCCTAATTTGCACAAGCAATTCCCTCCTTTGTGAGCTCAACCACAGGAAATGAATGCATAAATGGCCACCTAGATGTCTAACATGCAACTAGGGTAATTGTGCTTGCAAATGTACACACTTTTTTCGAGCACATCCCTTCAATTATGAAAATATGGATCAAAATGTATTATACTATAGCAATTCTATTTGATGCGTATATGCACCAGGGCCGGCTCCAGGCACCAGCCGACCAAGCACGTGCTTGGGGTGGCACCTGGAGGGGGGGCGGCGCTGAGGGCTTTTTTTTTTTATTACATTTTTTTTTTGTATTTAAAAAAAAAAAAAAACCACTCTTCCCGGCGCCCCAGTGGAGGGAGCAGGGGGGCAGGCATGCCACGCTCCCCACCAGCACCCCGGCCGGGGCAGCAGGTGGCGGGCATGCAGCGCTCCCTGCCGGTGCCCCAGCCTGGGCAGCAGGGCCGCGGGTGTGCTGCGCTCCCCGCGGGCACCCAGCCGGCACCCCGGCTGGCGTAGCAGGGCGGCCGGCGGCTTTTTTGCCTGGGGCGGCAAAAAAGCCAGAGCCGGCCCTGATATGCACACAGAACACTGTCTCAATTGGACCATATTTATGGCTAGCCTCAAAACAAACTCCTGATATTTTTGATCACAATAAAGCTCAAGAAGGTTTAGCGACTAAAGAATTGCACATATACCTCAGTTAGTTCATGCAACTCAGATGCATACCAGATGTGCATACAATCTGGTGCGTGCTAATATATGCACATTTTTTGTGGGCCAGAATCAGAAGTTACCTCAGAAAATATATTATCCATAACATTAATTTGGAATATGAAATCTGAGTACATTTTCAAACCTATTGCATGGATTTTTCAGAGATGGTCAAAATGATTAGAGAAACATATGGAGACATAGGGCCTTTGACTGCATTCAGGTGATTTTCCTGGGTTTCTGGTGCACATGTTTCACTAGCCACCTCACAAAATCTGCTTCCTACCTATCTTGTTTAAGCTTAAAACCAACAGTTGCACTAGCTCAGCCCAGAGAGGCAACTGGTAAGTATTCATGGGGGCTGCAAAAAAAAGTTGCCATATTCCACCTCAGAGGTGGATGCATTTCAGCACTTTGCTAATTGAAACCTGTATATATACAATAAATAACGCTTGCACTGCACTTTGTGATCCTTTGGATTGACAGGTGCCATATATAAATAGCTGTTAATAATAAGTATACAGGTTCAGATCTGACACATTCCTTCTAGTAAAGGGAATAGTATGCATACAAACAAAGCTAGTTCATTGTAAATATTAGCCATGAGACGGACTTCTGTCTTACTAAGAGACTGTGTAATGGAGGGATATACTTAGTTCAGATAATTTATGCTACTTACAGCAACATGTTCTTTTTCTTAATATTCTCCTTTTTATTTACATACAGCATTGTGAGCATGAAAGCTCACAGACGTTGCTAAAGACTCTATTTGATTTTGTAAAGAACATATGCTAGCTGGGATTACATGCTGCTCAAATCTGTAAGAAGCGAGATGGAGAAATCACGCTGTTCAAGAGTGCCCTCACCTGCATTGTAGGGAAAGAGGCAAGTATTAATGGGACTTAAAAGACTCAGGTGGAACAGCTCATCAACACTCATCTCATGATGATCTAGAATTAATGTATGTAAAACTGTATCTGGCATGATCTTCCCCAAACATGAAGCTATTTCAAAGCAAAACCTCTTTTAATAATAAGTGAGTTTTATGGGGAGAAAACAAAATCAGCCTCAAAGTTATCTGAACTCCTAGATTTCCCAGTTCTACCCATCTGCTAAGCACATCTTCAGAGCATAAACTCTTGGGGGCAGGAGGCAGTTTCTATTTTCATGCATTGTTCATGTGAAGCACAGAGCAGACTATTATCACCAGAGTAATAATAGTGATGCTGCTCTTTAAAACGTTCTTTTAAAATCATGTATGTGAATTTTATGTTCATGAAATTGAAGGAGAGATGGCAATAGACGGAGAAAGGAATAGTGCAGTATCCTGATGGAACGCAGCACCAGGTCTAGTCCTCATGCACAACTCTGCCAGTGTACATCAATTTTGACCAACACCATGTCCCATCTATTCCAGCCCCAGTCTCTATGTACAATTCTGCCAATGCGGCACCTTCTGCTTTTCCAGTCCTGCGCTCCCCAGACACATCAGCCAATGCCTCTCACCCTGACCTGCAGCACCACTGGCTACAATTGCTAATCCAATCCTGGGGTGTGGGGCACCATACACAAAGCAAAATGCATCTCCTACTATTCCAGAACTGAAGGCCTCTACACAGCTCAGCCACCATAACTCAGTCCCGAACTGCATTATCCACTTGAGCAGAGAATTAATTGCTAACTAGGACACATTGCTTAGTGTTTCTGTGTTGTAGACCAATGTCTATTAGAGACTTTGATGAGAGAGACCACCAATTTCCTTTTCACGTGTCACTGCAGCCAGGATTTGAATGCCTCTGAACTACCTCTGATAGTTCTCCGCAGAGGTAACTGATTAGTGCAGCAAAACACCTTGCTGCCTCAGCGTCTTTTTCTCCTTCACATATCTTAACTGTATTAAAATAGTTTATGATTATTCAGCTGTGGAATGTCTTGCATTCTCTTATGTACCATAACCACTACGGGGAGACAGAAAAATCCACACTGCTTTCTTTACCTTGGTCTCCTGATTTTAACAACGTCTGTTAATTATTAGAAGACAAACAAAGAATATGGGACTGTTATTTTATAACAAGGACATTTTCACTAGCCGCAGAAGGCAATATTGCCTGAAGAGTCCGTTTCTACTTCTCACATTGCTTATAAGTACTGTTCAAAGGGAACAAGAGCTCCCTGGAAGCTCTGGCACTTTCTTCTCCAGCAGGAGTTGAGCTCCTGAACTTCCTATCATGGGAGTAAAGCTAAACAAAATATCTATTGCAAATCCTGCACCTGGATCTACACAGGTGCATCTTTGCAGCCATGTGGAGCCCCATGATGTGGAGCCCCATGGCTTCAAGATTAAGCTAGCTAAGTTTATGGAGGGGATGGTTTGATGGGATAACATGATCGTGACAATTACTGACCCTTGACTATCAGTGGTAATAGGCCCAATGACCGGTGATGGGATGTTAGAAGTTACTACAGAGAAGCTTTTCCTGGGTGTCTGGCTGGTGAGTCTTGCTCACATGCTCAGGGTTCAGCTGATTGCCATTTTTGGTGTCGGGAAGGAATTTTCCTCCAGGGTAGATTGGCAGAGGCCCTGGAGGTTTTTCACCTTCCTCTGCAGCATGGGGCATGGGTCACTTGCTGGAGGATTCTCTGCTTCTTGAAGTCTTTAAACCATGATTTGAGGACTTCAATAGCTGAGACATAGGTGATAGGATTATTGCAGGGGTGGGTGGGTGAGATTCTGTGGCTTGAATTGTGCAGGAGGTCAGACTAGATGATCATAATGGTCCCTTCTGACGTTAAAGTCTATGAGTCTATGATGGCCTAATAATGGCATGCGAGGAAGGAATAAATGGAAAGATTGTAAAAGAAATAGATAAATAAATAAATAAAGTTAAAGGAAACAAAATGTTAAAGGAAGAAGAAAAATATTATGTGAAAGGTCTGACTGGATTATGACGATCTATTGTATTTATTATATTTGTTTATATGTTTTAATATATTATTTAGTATAGTAGGATGTTATTTGATAATACATTTATTATTCTTAGATGCTTCAAGTGTGTATGATAAAAGTCATCAGTCCCGTAGCGGGGTAGAACCCCGCTCCTGCCCGGAGGGGCTGGAAATAGCCCTGGGAGAGGGCTGAAGCTCAGAAGCTGGGCTGATTCAAAGCAGCCACAGCTGGGGCCAGTTTAATCAGGGCCCAGCTGGCCCTTATAAGAGGGCAGTGGGCCTGGAGCAAAGAGACTCTCTCTCTGTCTTTAGAGAGGGAAGGGCTTGGCTGCAGGGACCTGACCAGGTACCTAGATTAGAGCAGGGCTGGGGGAGGGCCTGAGGAGCTGGGGAGCTCCGGCCTGAGGAAAGCCCCAGGCTGCGGCCTAGTGTTAGGCCCACTAGGTACTGGGCTTGCAGGGGGTAACCCACGGGTAGGCCGAGGCAGCAGGTCCAACCCAACCTTGCCTGTGATGAGTGGCTTATATTGCAGTCTGCCCCAGGGTGCGGGGGCTAGCTGGTGACTGGCAGTAGCCTACGACTGAGGTGAGGTGGGGATAGTGGGTTGGGGTTCCCCTGGGGAAGGGAGACCCAGATCTGTAGGGGTACTGCCAGGGGGCAGCACCCCAGTTAAAGAGGCACCGGGTCCTGGGAGGGGCACGGGCCAGAGAGTGGGCAGCCAGATCCCCGGCCTACAGAGGGCGCTCCAGAGGCTGGATGAGCTAATTCCCAGAACATACCAGCAGGAGGCGCCGCAGGGATGAGTCCAACCCTGTCACAAGTCCAAATCCCTGCCTTGTGATCCGGGGAGACGTTTACAATCCAGACTGTATTATTTACTCCTCTTCCTCTTCCCTTGTGCTCTGCTTCCCCAGGTAATCCAGGTGGGAAAATCCTATAAAGTGTAGTAGAATACTTACCCATTTTATAAAATTTCATTGTATTCCCTAGGCAGTTCCACAGACTAGTTCCAAAAGCCTATAGAAAATGTGTTTATATTTAATTCTACAGGTTTTTAGAGCAATTTCTACAGAATGCTATTGGTTTCCTCCCTATTATTCCTATTTTATTATTTATGTTACCATAGCTGTCAGAGGTCCCGATCAGGACAAGGATCTCACTGTGCTAGATGTTGCACAAACAGAGAGAGACATGGCCCCTTTCCAAAAACCTTACAGTCTCCAGGAGTGGCTCTGACAATTTTGCCACCCCAAGCAGTCGCCTCAGCCCCACCCCCGATGCAGGCAGGTGTAGCGGGGCCCCGTCCTCGACACAGGCAGATGTTGCAGGGCTCCCGACACAGGCAGTCTGAGTACCGCAGTGACAAGGGAAGAGCGGCGGACCTGCCGCCAAATTGCTGCCACGGCGGGCGAGAATGGGGCGGCAGTCCGAGTCCCACGGCGGCAATTTGGCGGCGG
Organism: Chelydra serpentina; assembly: GCA_037349315.1. NCBI lineage: Eukaryota > Metazoa > Chordata > Testudines > Chelydridae > Chelydra > Chelydra serpentina. Next base: position 26,246,788 of record JBAIAC010000033.1, read on the forward strand.
AAAATGTGGACCTGCCGCCGAATTGCTGCCACGGGACTCGGACTGCCGTCCCATTCTCGATGCCGCCCCAAGCACCAGCTTGGAAAGCTGGTGCCTGGAGCCGGCCCTGACAGTCTAGAACTTTGCTATAAGGGTATATCTACGCTGCACCATTATAGCAGCTCCCCTGTCTTTCCTTTTCCCACTCCATTCTAATTCCCAGCTCAGCCTTGCGCCATATCTTTACAGGAATTCCTCCACTTCCCGACTACTCCCCTTCCCCCTACCAAGGCTCAGACCTGCTCTGCAGCATTACAACTGCACCTCCATGTATCTTCCTTCTTGGGGTACTGCCAGTTAAAAACTGCTGCTGTTTACTGATTTCACATCACCTCAACTATTCCCACACTGATTCGCTTTATTTCATGTTCTAATTCTTGCTGTTTGCTTGGAACACTCAGCTATTCCTTTAAATTAGACTATTTGCTAAAATAGTGGTAGCAAAATTTGCTCGTATAATTATAACAGTTGCATATGCAATCATGCTCATGGTGTATACTTTGATCTCTAGGTGATCACTTCCATGCTCATTTCTGAAGAGCAATTTTGAGCCTATGACTGTAGCATGTTGTGCAGAAAAGCCCCCCTCACCACAGACAGTATTTTAGTTTGTGAATCTTTTTTTCCCCTCGTTTTTGTTTTACCTTACATAGGGCTCTTTACTCTTCTTCATCACAGCATTTTGCCAGCCGCCAATCTCATAGATCCCCAAAGAGAAAGGAGGAGGGAAGAGAGAGACATAATATCTAAAGAACACATAAGTAAAAAAAAAACCAAACCCATAACAGAGTCAACCCTTTGCAGAATTCACTACTGCTGAAATCAAACAAAGAGCTCATCCAGCTCTGGACTGGGATAACTACAGGCCAGTAACTTTTCTCTCTCTCTCTTTCTTTTTACAGTGTACATGTAAATCCCAGTGCATATATTACAACAAATGATGTGTTTTAATACTTAAAAGGAACTGAATGGTCCTATAAAACTAGAAATGTCACAATGAACTCTAGGGATGCCCAAGTTTCAGAGTGATAGAAATATTGCTTAATTTATGACACAATGTAATATAGTAAGATGTATTATGAAAGACAATAACCTTTCATTCCCTTGCAATTTCAGCTTTCTGGGTAGCTTGGATATTGTAGTCAAGTCATGGACGTTCTTCATCACATCTATTAAAGTGAAGTTTTTGCAGTTTCATTTTGCGGACGTTCTTTCTCCTGTCCAATGAATAAATGATTCCGGCTCCAGAACTGTGGCTAGGCACTGGCATGGACTTTGACATGCGACTCGGAATGGCGATGGGTGACCAATAGCTGCCAGTCGTCTCATGAGCTACAATGTCATTGACTATTCTCCAAGAGAACCTAACAGGCTAGGATCTGAAGGATGCCAGCTATTTGCCTCAGTGTCTGAGAAGATCTGCCACTTGCAGTCAAATGAACTTCAATGCACGGGCCAGTGTCAATGACTATGATGAGCAGTGCAGTGATTCATCTAGGGGCAGATGGGTTGAGGCCCATGGATAGCCCCAGCAGTCGCGAGAGAGTGAGAAAGGAAACATGATTTTTTTTGTATATAAACAATGCTTCGATTTTCAGTGTCATTTGCCTCCAATGGATCTTTCATAGTGGCCATCTGGGTGGCCGTTTGATCACTTGAATGAAGATATAGGAGTCGGGGAAGTTTTTTCTCATCCTTAGATGGGGTGGGCTGGGTGGGCAGTATTTAAATGTCAGATCAGGGCAACAAATACGCTGAGCCGTCATGACTGATGGGACACAGTGATATGCAAATGTGGCTGCATTAGCACTGTAGACTAGAACGGGAGTAAAATTAGAACTACAGTACTAGCGAAGAAATGTTGGCCTCCAAGATCAACTGGTATGTACAGTGACTTGTGCCGCTGCATGGAAGCCTCGCAGACAAGTAACTGATTAAGCTACTCTACTGTGCAATGATTTGGACCACAACAGCAACATACAAAACATGGCTGAGATACAATGAACTGAACGTACAAACTGCCATGACAGAGCTTTATGACCTACAGAGGCCTACATTAATATCCAAAAGGGGTTATCTGGCCAGAGCAGCCAGCTGTGGTGATTTCTACTGGCCTATAATGACCTAAATTCCCCGAGCTCCAAGTCACTTGTGCCAGTTATTGTTGCTGTTTGTTACTGATACAGTGCCATCGATGTGCATAGTGCTTTACAGATACACACAGCTAGCTATGGTCTTACCTCCTGCCCCAAATAGTGAACAGCCTAACCTGGGGGGATACAAAGCAAACAGTTCAAGGCACAATCAGGAAAGGGGCAGCAGACAGTTATAGCTGATCGTTGATGGGAGGCCCGAAGAAAGAAGCAGGATAGGAATGAAGTGCTTTGAGAGAGGACAGCATGACAAAAGGTTCAAAGTTGGAAGGGGAGAAGTGGACACAAGCAGTGGTGAGGAGGGATGAATGGGCAGGGTCTGTAGTAAGGATCCATGATGCAGCCAGAGCTGAGAGGTAGGACTGGAGGTGGAGATTTAAAAGGTGAGGGAGGAGAGTTTCAACATGATGGATCTAGCTCAACAATAAGATATACCAGCCAACCCTCAGAAAAGCTTGCCCCTCTATCAACTACAGTGTCACAGACTAACATGCAGATTCTCAAGGAGAGACCCCTGTTTCCTGCCTCTTTGCCGAGCATACTGAGCGCTATGTGAATAATAAATATACACACCATGAGATTCCAATAACTGTAACAAACAAGAGATATAATCAAACCAAAAATAACATCATTCCAGAGTCTGGAGCCAGAAGGGACCAGCGTTTCCCAAACTTGGAACGCCGCTTGTTCAGGGACAGCCCCTGGCGGGTCAGGCTGGTTTGTTTACCTGTCGCGTCCGCAGGTTCGGCTGATCGTGGCTCCCACTGGCCACAGTTCGCTGTGCCCGAAGCAGGAAGCAGTGCAGGCCGAGGGACCTACTGGTCGTCACTTCCCGCAGCCCCCATTGGCCAGGCACAGCAAACTGCAGCCAGTGGAAGCCACGATCGGCCGAACCTGCAGATGCGGCAGGTAAACAAACCAGCCCAGCCTGCCAGGGGCTACCCCTGAACAAGCGGCGTCCCAAGTTTGGGAAACACTGATCTAGGCTGACCTTCTGTATAACACCAGCCATAGAACTTCCCCAAAATAATTCCTAGAGCAGATCTTTTAGAAAAACGTTCAATCCTGATATAAAATGATCAGCAATGGAGAAACCACCATGACCCTTGGTAAATTGATCCAATGGTTAATTACCCTCACTGTCAAAAATGTACACCCTACTTCCTGTCTGAATTTGTCTAGCTTCAACTTCCAGCCATTGGATTGTGTTATACCTTTCTCTGCTAGATTGAAGAGCCCATTATTAAATATTTGTTCCCCATGTAGATAGTTACAGACTGTAATCAAGTCAGCCCTTAATCACCTCTTTGTTAAGCTAAATAGACTGAGCTCTTTGAGTGTATCACTATAAGGCATGTTTTCTAATCCTCTAATCATTCTCATGGCTCTTCTCTGAACCTTCATCAATTTGTCAACATCCTTCTTGAATTGTGGGCCTGAGAACCAGACACAGGATTCCAGCAGCGGTCACACCAGTGCCAAATACAGAGGTAAAATAACCTCTTTATACTGTAATAATAGATAAATAATAACAGTAATGATATTTTTCAATTTACTCTTTAGAATGACTAAATTACAACTGCATGCACCAGTCTCCTGGCTCCCAGAACTGTCTTCCAAGAAGCATGGAATTACTGTCAGTCAGGAGTATGCGCACTGAAGTACAGCAAAAGATTCCCCTTCTGAGATCATGGAACACAGCCCAATCTTCTTTTCTCACCTCATCATACTGATTGTAACCAGAAGGTACTTCCCATTTAACAAATTAATACCATCTCTTAGGATAAACAAACTCCAAGCATTTAGTAGTCCCAAATACTGTTATTACTGAGCTTATGGGAGTCAATGTCCACACTATTTACCAAGTACACTTCACAGCTTCAGAGAGCTTTACAAACATTGTGACAGGCTTGGCTGTAAGCCAGTGCAAGTCTATTGAAACAAAGGGAGAGGCACTTGCTCGTGTCAGGTCTTAATTTGGCCCATTAACTACCTTTTATGAGGTACAGTAAGTATAGTCATCACCATTGTATAGATGGGGAAACTGAGGCAGAGAGGTTTAGTGATCTGTCCAAGAGCAGAGAAAGAGGGTCAGTTTCAAAAAAGGCATTGGAGAACAAGGAGAACACAATTGTTCCTGGCTCTCAGTCCCATGAGCTCCTGAAAAAAATCCCCCAAATCCTGGAAGTTCACAACAGTAGAAAAAGAAAAGGAAGAATGACCAAATCCCCAAAACCTCAGTGACTCAGGCATCCAGTTTAAAGGAAACAAAAGCACCAGGCAATAAAACCAGCTGCTGATGTGTGACTGGTGCAGATACAGAGGCAAGCTACTGTTTAAAGACACAGGCACACAAATACGTTAGGTGAGGGTATGACAACAGCAACAACTGGCTGCTAATTAGTCACAACCCCCTTTGATAGAGTATCACCAGAGTGGCAGAGAACATCTCACAGAAATTAAATTTTTTAAAAACCATGCTGCAATCACTCCCCTGACAGCCCCTTCCTTCATCTCCCCTCTTGGCTTTTTATTTATTGTAATTACTTTAGTAATAAGATTTGTTTCCTTGTTATTATATATATTACTGTTCACAGCAACCACAACAACAAAAATAATAGCCGGGAAGAGTTATGTTGCTTATTTATCTCCTTGGCCGTTACTGGGTTGTCAGGAAAGGGGAGAAGGGTGCTTGGGGGAGGAGGCATGAGGAAAAGCAGTAAATAGAGAGGAAAGCATATTCCTGAGAAGCAAAGATGTATGGGAGCACATTGACGGAGGAGGAAACACTGGTAATAAGCGAATAAAGCTAATAACTCAAGGGGCAAGGCGGTGCCAGCAGATAAAGAACAGAATAAATAACACTTTGCTGGAAGTGCAGGTAGAAGGCAGTATCATGGCTTTAGTATCTTCAGTCCAAAGACATTGGCTGCAAAGGGAGGATTACTTGGGGGGGGTGCTATGTGTGGACTGTGACCTCAGCACAGTGCAAAGGGATAGGTTTAAGCGGTGATGCTTCCCATGGCTTGCTGGCTATCGCTCCACACAAACAGTGATCTAACTGGGATCTACCAGTGATCTAACGGGGAATTCCTCTTAGCTGTCAATAGCAATAACAGGGTCCATTTCACGCCACAGGAGTTGGGCACTCCACAGAAGATCAGCAAGCTGCTCCCAAATCCCTACTCCACCAGGGGAGCTGGCGCTGGCTGATACAGTCACCCAAAGTGGGTGGGAACAGCATGGAAGGGGGCAGGGCCAGTCTGCCTAGGGAATAGGTTGATTCAGTGCCTCTCCTGGGCAGCCTCCACTGGAGGAGAGCCCCTGGAGCTCTAGGTGGTCTTTAAAGCTGTCCTCCCTTGCTAGAACCCCTGGGGAAAGGCAACGGGGATATCATTACTCATGCCAAATCTCCCCTCCACAGGGTGACTCTAGCCTATAGAGTTTATATCTGCTTTTCACACCTCCAACCAAGTCACTGTATCATACACATTTTCCATGCCGGACACATTCCCCCTAGCAGGGGACAGTGGTGTATATGCCCACAACCTAACACATGACTCTTAGTCCTCCAGCAAGTGAGCACATTAATTCATACTCTCAAATACTTAAGGTAGCCTCCTGCTATTCCAGCATATCTGTATCATCATCTATACAAGTTCCTCTATGGCAAGATTCTCTCTTGGATCTGATACACCTTGGCTTGCAAAGGCATTTAGCACAACTTTTGCTGGTTTGGGCAGCATAAAAACCTTGGCTATGCCAATTTAAATGCTTGGCTCCCTGGGATTTTGAGGGGGATGGAGTCATATAAGTGGCAAAGTGCAGGGGGAAAATAATCCTGCTGTACGCTCCTTCCTTCTTCCCCTACCTGGGGATCTTCTTCATGAGACAAGAGAAACCCTCTCACTGTATCAATTAATGCCATTGCTCTAAACAACCCCTTGTGATCCAGCACTACAGAAACCTAGCAGCTCCCCCAACCCATACTCCATCACACACCCACTGACACTCATGCACATGTAACATAGATGGAACGACTGCTGGGAGCCTTCAGAGTATATTTGCAGAGCACATGTCACCCATTTGCTCACACAATATTTTATGAAGGGAAATAAATTCCTCTTCAATGCCCCTGCTAGGAGAGGAGGCTGAGTGGGGGGGAATAAGGGGAGATGTGCTTCCATTATTCTTTTCTGAGCACCCTGCTATGAACTCAAGGGATAGGCTCTGAAAGGAAGGGCAGAAACCCCAGTTTAGAGACCCAAAAACTGTGCAGTAGGGAACAGTCCTGCACTGGCCCTAGGATGTGACCTAACAGGGCTTTTCCCTCTCTACTTTTCTATGATTATCTAGGATCTCAAACCCTGCCACTTTAGCTTCAGTGAAACAATCAGTGAAGAGTCAGAACTCAGCTGGGATGGAGAAAGCAGCCTGAATAAAATAGGACCCAACCAGCAATGGCACCCTCAGTTAAAGCAGACCTCTACTGAACCAATAACTATAGGCTGTGAAATGCTAGATACGGATTTTTGGTTTGGTTTGTTTGGGTTTTTTTAAAACAGAGAAAGGACGATCTGTGGCTAAAACCTAAAAGAGCAAATCAGGACTCCTGGGCCCTATTCCTACCTCTGCCACTGACTTACTCTGTGACCAAGGAAGAAATCACTTAACGTCTAGGAGATAACACTTCCTGGCTCACACAGTTGGGAGGGCTAACTCGTCTGTATATTGCTTTGTGTTCCTAAAATGGACGATGTCACCAGAAAAGCAAGTGCTCATGTGCTTCTTCGATTCAAGACCTGGAGAGAACACTGGGAAAGAGAGGGGCAGGTGGAAGAGAACAGAGACGGGTAGTATAAAAGGAGGAAAGGAAAAGAAAGAAGAGGTGCGGCAATGCTGGAGATTGGTAGGAACTGGCCACACACTGGTAATACTAACCACATCACCCAGGCGGAGCTCTGTGAGTGGCAGAGATGGGAAAGGGAAATGAAGAGATAAAACATGCACAAAGAATCCACAGGCTGTTTGGTGTGGAGTATTTTTTAAAGCAAGTGCATTTCCCTGAGAGCTCCCACCCATAGCTTGATCTATGATCCTGCAACGCTGAATCATTTTTAATTTAATGCTTCTGGGAAGTGGGGAGGAAAAAACCCATCAAGCATAGGCACAGTTCGCAAGCACTGGGTATTAGCATTTGGCAGCATTTATTATTGCTGTTTATGGTGATATAAATTAGGTTTATACTGATATAATTAATAACCCTAAATTTAGGTATAATAAATAGCAATATTTATCCAGAACTGCAGTGTCTGGAGAAGCCCAACAAGAACACAAAATGCCGACTACTTCTTTGTGAGTGTGAGTGTGTGAAGGTTGTGAGTGAGCGAGCAGGTGTGTGCGAGTGTACAAGAGTTGTGCGTGGGGGCTGTTTGCGGGAGCATCATAAGCGTGGATGCAAGATTGTATACAGTCATACAAGGATATCAACATAGTGTGCAACTGTATGTCAGGATGTGTGTCCATGGGAGGGAGCTTGTGAGTGGTTTTGCCACTGCATATAAACACGTGTGAATGTGTGTGTAAATGAAATTCTATGTACCAGTCCACTGTCTGTGTTTCTTGGTCAGAAAGGCTCCATTTGTGCTGCCATAATTAAGTCTATTCCAATTTCCCTTGAAGACCCTGATTCGGGGCATATTGCACAGCTCTGACAGGAATAAATCTAGTTGGAGGCTACAGCACAGATTTCAGCCCAAGTGACAGATGAAAGTGTTTTTTTAAGCAATTTTGAAAAGTTTCAGCCAACCCATTTTAAGTTACATAACTGTAAATCTAGCATGGTTCTTGGCTGGTTTTCTGTGGGAGTGTTTCTTGTTGCCTTTGAACAAGTCACACCACAGCAAACTATTTAAAACATGGAAGTTAGGCAGTTTTGAAGAGAGAATATACCAAGTCTCCAAGCACAATTACACAATTTTCATCCAGAGTCCTCAAATGCTTTCCAGAGGTGAGAGAGCATTTTTATCCCCATTTTACGGGGTGGAGGAAGCTAAAGCCCAGAGAGGTCACACAGCAAGTCAGTGGGAGAGCCACGAATAAAACCCAGGTCTCCAGACCCAGATTTTACAATAAAAGGGGTATGCTGCCTGCCTGCAAGGTCACTCTCTGCTAACCAGCTCAAGATGGCTGCTATTGCAGAATGAGTCTCTCACACTGTGCTCTCGCTCTCTGTCAAATAAGAGCCTTTATATTGGTTCTTTATTTCTTTGTTTCATTTTTAGCTAAAATAATTTTTTTAAAAGCCATTCAGACTGCTCCCTGCCCTTGGAAAGATATAATACCCACCTCATGACGAGAGCTAGGAGAGGCACTGATAAGGAACATCTAATACTTTACTTAACAAATATAGCAAAATTAACCAGATCTGTCATTTGATTGGCTACATGCCTGGCCGCTGTTCTCTGGGAAAGGGTATAGGACCAATGCATTCAGTCAAACACAACAACAATCGCTCTGTGAGGCTCACAATTTCTTTTGGGTTTGAACAAAGCCAAGTTCAGCTGTGATGACTGTTGATTAGCTCTGTTTTTATATGAAAAGCACCCCCCACACACACACTTCATTTACAGTCAGTTCCAGAGCTGCGATTCCTTCCATTGCTGACGGATGCGGATAGATTGTAAAAGCACTGAAAGAAATTAAGCGCTGGGGAGGTCGGGGAGGGAGGGGAGATGTTTCCCCGCTCAGCCGTGTGCTGCTGGAGTGTAATCACATTACTGCACTCATGTCTGCGTTAGAGGAATATTTGCCGTGTGTAACTTTCAGATCACATTAGCTAAAGCAAACAGCGAGGCCCTGCTTGTCTTGTTACTGCACGAGGCTTCTGGAGTGTGATCGCGCAGTGCCCTGCTGGGATGAGAGTGCTCTTCCGTTGGGCTGGGTACGGCGGGGAGCCACGGGGGTGACAGGGCTGCTAGCAGGAGCCCTTTGTAAATGCCACGCACTGGCATCCGTCTCCATGACTGGCGATGAAGTATTATGCATGCTGTGGCACCAAGGGAAGATGGGGGGAGGTGGAGCTTCAAAGCACTGCCAACAAAGAAAAATTAATCCTCTCTTAAGTAAGGAAAGATGCTGAGATAGGGGGACTAGAGCAGCATTAATCCACAGCACAAAAGGGTGGGGAGAGGAAGAGATTGATAGAAGTCTGTGCTTCCAAAGGGGAGAGATTTGCAATCACTCTGCTCATTAAAAAGCCACAGCCAGGCAGGGATGCTCAAGGTAATCATCTCAATCAAAGTGCCCTGGCTGGCTGCTCTAAGAGCCTTCCGAAGAGAAGAGGAGGGCATTATTTCCTCCTGACCCTTTGGGCGTGGGGCTGGGAGGGGAGGCAATGAGATGGGCGTGGGGGAGAAATCCTGGCCCAGGAGAGGCAGGAAGTAGGGTATCAGGCTGCCACACATGTATACATGACGCTATGACTCAGAACCCTGAGATCATGGAGAATGATGGAGGCTCAGGGCATGGGTTGGAGATCCCAGTACAGACTAGTGCTTAGATATCCCAGACATTATTGTACTATCTGCAGAGCACCCACAATGGCAGGAGAGCAGAGGAATGAAGGGAACAGTGGGGAGCCATGGCAAAAGAAACGGACAAGTTGAGGGAGATGTGGGACCCCAACAGCAGTTAGATTGGGGCAGGGATCATCTTTGTGTTCTGTGATTGTACAGCGCCAAGCACAATGAGGTCCAGGTCCATGGCCAGGGCTCCTAGACACTACCGTACTACCAATAATATTATTAATTTGGTATTTGGGTGCATTCGTGTGCTGCTAAGTCCTGCCTAACAGGCAGTGTGTTCCCATGGAGAGGGCACTGGACTGGGAATCAGGAGGCCTGGGTTCTAGTCCTACCTCTGCCGTGAATCTGGGCAAGTCACTTTGCTGCTGTGCCTTCGTTTCTCCTCTTACACTTTGCCTGCCTTGTCAGTTTGGGGCAGATACCACGTCTGACTATGTGCATGTGCAAGGCTTAACACCATCGGGCCCTGAACTCAGTCAGGGCCTCTATGCACGATTGTAATACAAATTAATAACAATCCCACTACATCGCTCTCTTGACTCGTTTATGGCTCTCAAGTGGAGGCCGACACAGAAGTATGACGCTGGCGTGAAAGCTGGAGGTTTTGAGATCATTCACCTCTCCAACTATTATTTCTGATGGAATTGTGAGAAAGGAGCAAGCCTGGATGGGGGATATCTCAGTGGAGTAGAGGGGGCGCAGAAGGGTGAAGCCATGTTCAGATGCAAGTGAGACGTCTTCCTGCCCCCTAACACTGGCATCTCCATTCTCTCACTGTGTAATAAGTTGGAAGCTACAAAAGCAGGTGGATGGTGTGATACAGCATGGCCAGAAGGCAGCAGGAGAGTGATCTAGGAGAGAGATGTAAGACCCAGGATGAGGAGAAGCCTTATTCCCTGTAGATTAATGAAAAACACCTGAAGCCAATTAGAGCACCTGAAGCCAGTCACATGATAAAATCCCCCTGCTTCAATCAGCCAGATGAGGAGTTGGAGCAGAGAGGTGAAGAGTTGGAGCAGAGAGCAGTTTGGAGGAGTTGAATCAGAGTGGTTTGGTGGTGGAGCAGAGAGCAGTTTGGAGGAATGAAGCAGAGTGGATTGGTGGTGGAACAAAGAGCAGTTCGGAGGAAAATGGAGGAGAGTTTTGAGAAGTGCTGCAGCGGGCTAAGAAGACCAAGACCCTAGGTAAAGGGACAGCTGGCTTGCGCAGAGGGAAGGCAGGAAGCCCCACAAGCTGAAGGGCAGGAGAGGGAAGTAGCCCAGGGGAAGGAATCACTAATATAAATGGTTTCCCTGCTACCCTAGGGCCCCTGGGCTGGGACCCGGAGTAGAGGGCGGGCCTGGGTCCCTCCCTCTCCACTCCCCTCTCTGGGATACTAGTGGGATAGCTGATACCCCAGTTCAGGGGCAAGAAATGGCACCCTGAAACGCCCCCCCCCCCCCAAGAAGAGAAAGCGTGGGACCCATCATAGTAGTGCCGGCAATTTGCCACAGTGGATAGAGTTAGGCACTTATCTATCGCCTTCCACCTGAAGATCTCAAAATATGTTACACACTTTAATTAATTAAGCCTCACAACATAATTATAAAGGGTGTCACCAGGAATGGGGGGGGGGGTGAAATTAAGAGATGGGGAAAATATACACTGAGTATCAGAAGCCCTTCCTGTGCATGCTATACTGTATGTTAGGTTGTGGAATAGTCAATGTAGCATTTGAAACTAGACCAAAATGTACAATGGGCACCAATCCTGCATTTCATAGAATCATAGAATATCAGGGTTGGAAGGGACCTTAGGAGGTCATCTAGTCCAACCCCCTGCTCAAAGCAGGACCAATCCCCAAATGGCCCCCTCAAGGATTGAACTCACAACCCTGGGTTTAGCAGGCCAATGCTCAAACCACTGAGCTATCCCTCCTCCCCCGGGAGGGATTTGCAGGGAGATGGACTAGATATAGGTCTTTTCCATCTCTAACTTCTATGATTATCCCCATTTTACAGCTGGGAAAACAGAGGCACAAAAAGGCAAACTGAGGGCTTGCCTAGATGAATGGTTAGTGTGCAGCAAGCTGGGTGTAGATCTACAGCACACTAGCCTGCCATGCACTAACTGGACATGTGGACCCTGCTACCGCACACTAGACGTTCTCTACTGTGCACGTGCAATTATCTACCCCCATTCCAAGGTAGAAGTGATCAAAGCACTACAGGGAACCTCTTGTGTGTGGCAGACTAGTGTGCCATAGATTTGCACCCCAACTTGCCATGCACTAACTGGTCACCTAGACAAGCCTTGACTTGCCCGGGGCCATGCAGTCAATGGAAGAGCCAGGAATAGAACCAGGATCTCCTGGCTCATCTCTCAAGCAAGGGGTGCTCCCATCACCCGAGTGGGGTTTGAGCTCCTCTGCACCAGGTAAGGTGGAGTTCCTCCTGGGTGACTTGAGCAGAGGAAGTGGCACTTTATTGAGGTGTCATGCAGAGCTCTGTCCTCCCCACTGAGGCCTCATCCTTAAAGAGTCACCTCCTGAATGCTTGAGAAACAAAGGTCAGTGGGGCGGGATAGCTCAGTGGTTTGAGCATTGGCCTGCTAAACCCAGGGTTGTGAGTTCAATCCTTGAAGGGGCCATTTAGGGATCTGGGGCAAAAATCTGTCAGGGGACAGTACTTGGTCCTGCTAGTGAAGGCAGGGGACTGGACTCGATGACCTTGAAAGGTCATTCCCGTTCTAGGAGATAAGGCATATCTCCATTAAAAAACAAACAAAATTCCCTCCAGTCCTCCATCTGCTGGAGACTTTAAGTGCAGTGAAAGGCGAGGAAAAAACACAAAAAAACCCTTCCGTTTGCCTTTGCTGCCTGGAAGGATTAGGGCATTGAATGCCTGCAGAGACCTAGAACACTCAGGAGTTATGTCTTATTCCATCAAATGGAGCTGCCAAGCTGCTGTTGCGCCGGCTTCCTTGGAGGTGATATATCATGAATGACATGATGGTTCATAGCATTGTGACAGGCTGGGGAATATCAAAGCAACCTCCGGCACCTGCCCACTGAAGCTTTTGCACCAACTCAGAAGGAATTGATTTAGGAAGTTTGATAAAGTTCTGTTCAGTTGCTCTCATTGTTTTTCATTTTTTTGCTACTGTCTCTGCACTCGTGGGTCCCATCCAGCCTGTACCAAAATCAGAAGGGTCCACATGTCACAAGGAAGGGTGTTCCCAGAAGATCCCAACGCAGTTTTACACACTCAAGAAGTCTGAAGGAGCAGCCAGACTTTTGAGTGCTTGTCTGAACCAATTTCCCAGACTTTTGAGATCAGCCTATTATAGCAAACTGTGGCCACGCAGACGCATGGACCATGGTCACCAGTGAGGATCAAAAACTTAACACCTTCAGCACCAAAAATGGAAGCCCCTACTCCTTTCCAAAAGGAGTAACTCATCTAGCTGTAATCAGCAGGTAGTTATAACTGCTGAGGCCTGTCACCAGGGGGAGACATGATCATCCTAAAAGAAGACAGTGAATATATTATAGTGCCACCACCAAATACCCATTGCAAGTGGGCAAACTCCATGTTCAGAAGCATTTGGGGTTTCCCCAAATATCACACAAGCCCATCTCACCTAGCCCAGTTCTAAAACAGGGTCTCTCTCCAACTCACTGGCTACCTTGTATTTCAGGTTTCTATGTCAGAAGCAGGATAGTGCTTTCTTCAATTCAGTCGAGAGTGAGGGAGTGAGTGACCATGTGTGTGCATGTGTTGGGGTGGAGAAGGAGGGGGAGTGCAAAGAAGACTCCAAGTGTATGCCTGCCCAGTAAAAGCCGTCTACAACTAGCCTACCTGAGCTCCCTTGAATCCAGCTAGCAAGAGTAATAGCAGCGAAGACAATGCGGGCACACAAGCCCAGCAGAGACCCAGGGTACCTACTCAGCTCACTATCCACTCTGACGTCTTCCTGGCACTGTCTTCACTTCTGTTGTTACCCAGGCTAGCTCAGGTAGGCGAGCCCACGCACAGCTTTTGCTGCGCAGACATCCCCCAAGGGAATTCGGAGCAGATCAGCACTCCCTAGGCCCAGGAGGACTCAAAATCCATCAAGAAATGTGAGTGGGGAGATGAAGGGAGCATCGCTGGGTGGAAGTATTTAAATGAAAACACAAAGGTAAAATGGATCCGTAATCCTCCTCCCCCCTCTCAGGCTATGCAAAAGATTAATTAAAACAAGTTATTCCAAAGCACTGCTGTCCTGCAGGTGGCGTCTGCACTGACTGAGTTAGTAGGGGCAAATGGATTTCTGTTTAGCCAGCTAGAGACAAGTTAGGTCACGTGGTTGTGGTACAGCTCTGTCCTGGCAGCTATGGGCTATTATTGCTACTCACAGTTCACAGTTGTGAAATCAGACACCAAACAAGTGGCTTCCATGTGGCTATATGTGAGTAACACGGGAATGCCAGGATCCATAGGATGGATGTTCTCCTGACCAACAGCTCCCAAAGATAAGGCTTGCTGGCCAGACCAAGGTAAAGTTTCCCTTATAGGTCCAGGGAAGTGTTTCTCCGACAGCCCCGGGGTAAACAAAGGTTGTCACAACTCACTTGCCATTGATGACTCCATCTGGATTGAGCACGGGGATGATTTTGAAAATGAAACATTTCCTCAGGAGCTCAGCAATGGGGTCACTGCTCACGAGGAACTCCATAGTCCCCTTCATTACCCAGCTGGCATTGCTCTCCCCAGGGTGAACACGTGCCATAAGCACCACATAGGGACGATTGCCTATAAAACAGAAAATAAAACGTAGGCAGGATGGTGTTTTGTATTTGATCTTTGTGGGTGGCATTTTTCCTTTTAATCCTTGGAGAGAACAGTATGACAATAAGCCAACAGAGGCAGCATTCCCTTGGTTTTGACATTTCCTAATTCTAAAGGCTATATTTTCAAACTGGCTTCCAAATTTGCACCTATGATTTTGCACGTGGAACCCCGCCATCCCTGAATTTGCCTGCATAGACAACTGTATGCACAGCTATAGGGTTTTCTGCGTGAAACTGCAGCTTCAGATTTCAAGGCCATTTATGAAAGTTTGACCCTGTAAGTTAATGACAAATTGCACTGATGCTTAAAGGCGACAGGACCGGATTTCATTTGCTAAAGCCCAACTTCACCTTGTGTGTTTCTCCGTGAGCAGCTGATAACATTCCAATCCCCTAAGCATCTGCACGCCCTTAGGGTTTTGGCCCAAGAGGCAAGATCTTGGAAAACTTCCTAAGCCCTCCAAACTGTCAGACCTTTTGGTATTAGCACCGCTGGGGGAATCAAACCCACTGGTGTCACAACTGTGCAAGTGACTTTGCACAAAATAAAGGAAGAATAGAAATATAAGTTTTATCTAGGCAGGAAGCAAAGAGGACAGTCTCCGAGGTCAACCATCACTACATACTTACTTAAAGTAAGAGATGCATTATTTCCATGATTTAAGTCAACATAGGGGTGCAACTAGTAACATGTATAGTTACTATTGCCTGACACTTTCAATTATAAGACACTGTTTTCAGTTGCTTATAACCTTGTCAAACTAATAGCTGGGGTTGAAATTTTCAGTGCCAGGTGTCTGCCTAACGCTGAATTATTTTGGGAAATTTCAGCTAAAACTGTTGTTTTGCCCATGTTAAAAAAAAAGAGTTACAACTATTGCATTGAGAAACTCTAACACCTTCATGCTTTAGTGAAGGGAGCTGAAACTTGACAGGAGTTGGAGGGAGTCACCGTGATATCAGGGATGTGTTTTTTGCTGTTCCTGTGAAAAAATGTCTAAACTTGGCCAAGTAATAAGCCTCTGAAAAAAAATCTCAGTATGCACATTCCATCTTCACTAAGCATGCTCCATGGAGGGATGGACAGGATCTGGGAATGGGGATGATTGGTGTTGGGATGGAGGAGAAGAGCACAGAAGGGGGGGGGGGTGTAGGCAGGAACTGGGGACAAAAGTGAAAGAAGAAGAATTATTTTGCTTAAAAATTATATTGTTGTGAGTATTCACAATGTTGAGCAGGACTGTGTGTATTTTGTTTTTGTGCAAACCAGCATTTGTTAGCCTCACACCAATGCCAAGATGATTTTGTCCAGCTCTATCAGATCATTTCTGAAATATGTAACATATTCTTTTGCTGTACCTATATTGCTCCAGGGGACCCTGATTGTCAAGGTTTTGGAGCAGTACCAAGCAGAAACTGTGGCCCCTGCAAAAGGCATCAGCTGCACTTTACTGCGTAAGCAATAATATTGTAAATAAATACTGAATTAACAAATGATAACACTTTGCCCTCCTATAGCACCTCCCGAGGATCCCAAAGTCACCCATGGATTTCTAACCACTTTACAAACATGAATGGATTAATCCTCAATTTTTCAAAAAAATTGGGTACCGTAAAGAGGGGGGTTCTTCTTGCCTGACAAAACAAGACTGTGGCAGAGATGGGAACAGAATTCAGATTTCTCCTTTCCTACTCATTTGTATCAACCCATAGACCATGCTTCTTCTTGACAACTGCATATGCAGTTCTTTAGTTATTCCTCATTGTAAGTGTCTGGGCTACAGACTCAGAGAGTTCATTTCCCTCTTTCTTTCTCCCTCTTTCCTCCCTCCCTCCCCCTCCTGCCCCCTCTCCTCCTGCCAACGAGTAAGTGGGTATAAAACAATGTAAGCTGTACCTGTGATCTGAGAACTCACACAGAGCTGCTGTATCATGAGTCCAGTAAAGCAACGTGAACTAGAACTCAGTTTCCCGATAGCCTTATATTAGTTCCACATTCTTCGCATACTATGACTTGCTGTGGGTTACGCTGATCAAAATACAGAAAATGCCTTGAGCATTTAAAAGCTGCAAGAAAGGATCACCCTGGCCTTTGCAAAGCCACTAGCAGCATCTTGCCCGTCTCAGAGGGTGAGGCTCCTATTCTGTTACAGCCTCTACGCCGTCTGTCTGTAGCGCTTTAAAGTAGCAACAATCAAAAACTTCAGCCTTTGCAAAGACATCAGCGGCATTTTCCCATTTCCAGACATTTTCTTCTCTCCCCCATCACCATGATTTAGTGCTGTTTTTCAGTCTCACTGCTGCGTTAAACTTATGGGACTGTGCAGTTGTAGCGGGGAATGGGGCTCCTGAGAACTCTGAATGGACAACAGCTGTAAATAGCACAAAGCAAAATAAAACGTGTTCTCTTTTGCAATTGATGACTACAGCTTTAACAACTCTTATCTCTTCTCTGCGTAGGAGCAAGTGCAGCATGTTAATTGAGAGGCCTCGTTCCAGCATATGTATTTCTGCCCTCAGCCAAAAAAACACACCAAAAAAACCGAGAGCAGGGTCCACATGCTATCTGCAAAAGCCCAGGAAGCTTTTGCCATAATTTTGTCCGTGATGTAAGAGGCCTGAATCCTGCTCACCTCACAGGGCAACCGGAGGGCCCTCTTGTCTCAGTGGGAACCTATGCTACAAAAGAGGCTGCAGCCTGTTCAGAACTTATTTCCAGAGACCCAGTGAGGTTATTTGAGTTTCTTCACTTGTCTGGGTGCTGCACCCTCCGAGGATACCTGCAAGATGCTGAGTGACCGCATCCCTCACTGAAGACAATGGGTTGTTGAGGGCATTCAGCACCTTGCAAGATTGGGCCCATGGGTTCTAGCAAATTCACGTGGGGTTCTTCTCCTGGCTTCACACATGGATGCTATTGAAATGTATCACCTAACAGTAGATATATGGTATGGCTGGGGTGGAACACACGACCTTTGGCTCCAAATAGAGAGGTCTCTGGTACATGACCTGAAGCCTCTTTTTAAACCACGCAGACCTTACAGCGTGAGTTCCTTACACGTGAGCAGCTCTGACGTTCCATCCACAGGAGGGTTGCAATACAGGTGCATGCCAGCCAGCGCACTGCATCTTAATGGAGACCTTGTTAACACATGCTCCCTCCCTACAAGCAGCCACTGATAAATCCCATGCTGGATTACTGTGCTTCCCTGGATCGCACCCTGCAAGGAGACTAATGACGCAGTAAATTGAACAAAGAGCTGATGACACAGCCATAAAACTCCCTTCCACTGAAATATTCCAGAAACATAGATTTAGTTCTGTGGTAAGCAGGGGCCTAGGAGTGAGCTGCTCTTGTACTTTAAGCCACTCAGCCACTTATCTGCATTAATATTGCTTCGGTAAGGGTGATGAATGTTATTGCTCATGAAAGGGCTGGACAGCGGCTCTGGCCAGTCATGTTAAGCATAGACAGGCCCGGTGTGAGTTTCTTGGACACAAATCAGCGGACGCAGCTCAGTCCTGATTTCCAACTCCCCCTGCTATTGCTCCATACAGAGTTCTGCTGAAGTACCACATTCCTGACTCAATTCACCCCTTGCTATGCCACTGCTGGGCTACACACACACAGCAAGGCCAGTGCACTTGACACCTGTCCTGCCTCTCTATCTGCTGTTCCAGGCTGGATTGTATCCTAATTGGCAGTGGTGCCCCGTTGCACGTGGCTTCATGACATGCACAGTCACTCTGGATCTCTCTCTCACACGGGTCCTTCAAGACTAAAATTTGAGACCAGATATAAAAAGCATTAGACCAGTTCTTAGACAGAACCCTTGCTGAATTCTGGGGAAGCTGCCAGAAAGCTCGGGATAGCCATTTATCTTTGCAAAGCCCACATGGCATATAACCTTCTCTGGGAATGTAAATAATAAAAAGAGAAAGCACAGGAACCTTTTCATGCTACATAAAGCCTCAGCCAACTGATCATGTCTTGTTACACTATGTTACATTTCAGCATGCCCAGAATATAACACAGTACCATTAGACGCCAAGCATCCTGAGGTGAAGGATTAAAGAGACACCAACACCTCCTGGGAGACTTTGAAAAATGTCCTTTGAAGTAAGAATTCTGCTAACATATCACACATTTCCCATCTCTCTTTCTCTTCCCTTCATTCATTATGACTCTGGGTATTTGCATGAAAACAGGGGCTGTGTGTCTTCAGTACAGCTTGCCTGCACCTGCTGCTTAATCTTATACCTGTTGTCAGGCTCCTCTGGCTCTGACATCATCAAGGCTTGATGCAAAGGCAATTCTGACATTGCTGAAGATTATAACAGCAAACAGGGGAGCCAGCAACAGAGAGAAACGCGAGGGACCAACAAAATCCCAATGTCCCTCAGAATAAAGAACAAGTGAGGGGGAGTGCAGCACATTTCCAGATGGGCCTGATCCCGGTGGAGATTCTGAGCTCCTCCAATTTCAGGGTTCTTTGGATCTGACTCTGCCCACTGTAAAGATAAGCAGTATCGACACAATATAGGACTGGGATTTTCAAGGGAGCCTATAGAGGTTACCTATCCAGCATCCCCTGAGTTCAGACTATCTGGGTTTGGATTCTCCCCATCTGCTAACAAACACACACACACTCACCTTGGACGTTCAGGGCTGGACGACCCAAGTTTTTCTTTCACGCCCGCCCCTAAGCACGATAGGGCTTTATTTTGTGCAGCACTGTTCACACACACGCATTCAGCATCCCAAAGCCTGACAGCTACACTAAGCCAGAGAGCAGACAGTATATGGTGTGAGGCAGACACAACAGGGCTCCAAGAACACTGTATGGGATGAATATATAAAAGCAGCTAACCATGAGGCCACCGATTACAGATATCACAGGAGACATGAGACATTGATACAGAGTTGTCAGTTTCTTTCAGCTGCCGCAAGACCTGCTAATCTCCTTCCCCCTCCATCTGTTGCATCCCTGCATTATTCAGGGTTTTTTTTTTTAAGTACATAATACATGTATTATTATTGTTCCAAATGGCAAAAAGGGAACATTACAAGTGTAAATTGTCTTGGCCGTGCACCGCCTGTTCTCTACTTTCATATCCTGGTGGGGGTGTTTCAGGCGCCAGGTTGCTTGGCAACCTCCTTTTGTGCATGTGTCATTTGAATTCATTCACCTTTGAATCCAAGATGTTCAGAGATGATTGGCCAGTCAGAACACAGGCACATGCTGCTCAGGCTGGGTGCAGCTTGACACGGTGCCACTGCTGGTCTTTACACTCGGGGAGCTGTCAAGTATGGTTTTAGATCTATTTTGAGGCATTTGAAAGCCGTGGGAAGAAGTTGCCATGCATTATTTCTCCATGGACATGGCACCTTGCCTACAGTGCATGGAGGATGGCTTGCCACAGCATTCCCTTTTCCTCCTCCCCACAATCTCTTTGCTGCTGTTAGCACTAACACTGATCTCACAGATTGCCCTTCCAACAGATTATGTAGTTGGCTGTTGTAGCTGGCACTGGATTAGGGTTAAAGGAACATGAGTATCTATCATTCAACGCTTACATTCGATGCACACCATACCTGAATTTATTCTAAAGATGGTAGGCAATGTGAGATGTTCTCAAGTATTTTGTACTGCAAATCACAGATTTTCATTGTGTGTGTTTTGAAAGTCAGGTCTTGGGACAGTGGCATAGCCAGGTTTAGAGCACAGGGGGAGCGGAGCTAAAAAAAGGCACGGGGAGCAAAAAGCGTCAGGAGCAAAAAAAGGCGCCGGGAGCAAAAACATTGCTCCGCTCTGGCTGCAGCATAGGAGCAAAAGGCGTCGGGAGCAAAAAAAGGCGCCGGGAACAAAGAAAAATGCTCTGCTCTGGCTGCAGCATAGGCGCAAAAAGCATTGGGAGCAAAAAAAAGGTGCCGGAAGCAAAAAAAAAAGCTCCGCTCTGGCTGGCTGCCGCGTAGGAGCAAAAGGCGTCAGAGCACAAAAAAGGCGCCGCTTCTGCTCAGTGGGGGAGCGGTCGCTCCCCCTGCTTCCCCCCCCCCCCCCCGGCTACGCTACTAACTTGGGATGAGAGCAACACAGGTTGACTTGTTGTACTGCGGCAATCTATCGCAGGCATGGCAGATAGAAGAGAGATGAAGGTGCCATTACTGTGTAGGATTGTCACCTGTGAGGTACAAAAAACAGGACATCTGGGATGATCCTGATACCATAAACTGGACAGCTGGCATTCTGTATGGAGCACCTTTACAGATTTCCCAGGACAGCTACCTCAATACAGGGAAACCTGGAAACCTCAACACAGGAAAACTGCAAAAACCTGGACAAGTGGCAACCCTAGTTCCTAGAGGGGTACTTTTGTGAATGAGTCCTGCTGTGATGGTACCAGACACTCAGGTGTAAGAGCAACTAAGAATTGCAGTTAGTGGGAGCCAGGAAGAGCAGGGGGGCATTTAAGCAAGAGCATAGCCAAAGTGTATCCCACAGATGGGACTAATCTGAACGCTGACCATGGGCAGTGGGACCACAACCCCCACTCCCACCCTCCCAAGCTCTCTCATGGGTCCCCCAGGCCTGGGTAGCTGCTGTGTTAAGTCCAGTGCCGAGGTCCAAAGAGAATTGCTAAATCCGTGGGCAGATTTCCCCAAGAAAAGGAATTTCACCTGAAATGAATCAGGCAGGAGAAAAAGGCTGAGAAAGTTTCCTTTGGCATAAAACATTCTCCCATGGCAATCTATAATGATGGGGAAAGGAAACTGATAATTTATGTGACAGTGTAATGGGTTGACATATGTAATGGGTGACATATGATACTTTATAAAAAGTGAACCTGAGTGGGACAGAACTTTAATAAGTCTCCAACTCCAAAATGGTAATATTGTTACCTATTGCACCAACATTGCGTGCTGCATACTCACTGTTCATACTCAAAGGTACCTATATTTGCCTAAATTACAGTGCAGACTTCAACCAACTAAGGGCAAAGGCTTGGCAACCCTCCAGTGATTTCTCTGGTGAATCACACATGCAAGGGACCAAACGCACCATTGGCCTATTACAGTTCACTTACATTGACTTGTGCCTGCTTATGCCAGCAGTGAATTTGCCCCAATTTGCTCTGAACTCAGGGCCATATACTCCCCTCAGCCTACAGCTACCAACCCCCTGACTGAGTCATGGCTTCTTTGCGTGTATAAAAGGTAACGTGTGGCCCAATGGGAGAGACTGCAGATGGGGTCAATGCAGATAGGGTCCCTCAGGGTATTCACAGGGAAATGCAAATTGCTGTTCATACTGTGTGCAATGCTCCAACTGGTGCCTGGTGCTTTCCTCCCTCTGAAAAACATAGTTCCTCCCCAGTGCAATCCCCAGTCTCCTGTGCTGATCCTGCCTGCTCTCTGAGCATAATAGCAAGGAGGAAGAAGAATTGCTTAGAGTGCTACACAGGGGTGAAATCGGGGTTAATGGGATGAAACTTAGCAAAGGAATATTTAGGTAGAATATCAGTGAGATCTGCTAGGCTGAGGAAGAGACTCTGCTGGGGAGTGGTAGAAGTGCATGTGCAACTACATTGCCCAAACACTAGAAGCTATTGTACAAAACACTCCTACGCTGCCCAGCAGAGAGAGGAGGTGACTTAACAGGCGTTTCCTTCATTAATTTCTATGGACCAATTCCTGAAGTCCTTACTCTGGCAAAACTCCCAGGGAGTCTGGACAAGTGAAGTATCAGAGGGGTAGCCATGTTAGTCTGGATCTGTAGAAGCGACAAAGGGTCCTGTGGCACCGTATGCTCCAATACGTCTGTTAGTCTATAAGGTGCCACAGGACCCTTTGTCGCTTGGACAAGTGAAGAATGAGGAAAAACATGAATAAGGACCTCAGGATTTGTCCCGATCATTCTATAACAGCAGGTTAAAATCAAGTTGGCTCCCGCCAGGTTAGACCTCTAACTTCTACTTTCCAGGGGTGACATGAAGAATGGAGCATGGAGTAGTGTTCCAATCAGAGCTGGGAATAAAAAGCATCAGACACAGCAGGAAGACACGATATCCAGGGAAACAACCAACCATTTGTAGGGGAGAAGAGTTCAATTTGTTATCTGAAGGGACGGCTCTGAAGCCGGGAGTGCACTCTGGTCACAGATATTGTCTCTATGGAATGGAGATCCATTTCCTGCTGAATCCCACCTACAGTAAGGACACGTTCATTCGTAAACATACACCGCGTCTTTAAACGAGGCACAGCGCCATCGCTGCCTCTGATTTGAGATCCTCCTGAGCGGATGAGTTTTAACAAACCAAAAATTATGAGGCAGCAGCGCAATCGGTCTCCCATTATCTAAGGAATAAAATATCAATTTTTATCAAGAGGCAAAGCATCACAGATTGGTTCTGATAGGAAAAATTAGATTCCTGGTCTCCACTTGATTTGATTTTTATCACTCTTTTGCTCCAGAAATGTTCTGTCGGGGAATGTTTAAAACAAATGTTCATTCATCCCACACTAACCAAACGGGAAGGGTTTCTGACTGTGTGCGAACATAAGCATGCAAGATACAGAAAGAGAGAAAGAGAGAGGGAAGAAAGGGCAGATCGTAAAAAAGAGAAGGAAAAAAAATATTTGAACAGCAGCTTCTAACATTTCTCAGCAGCAAAGCCGTCACAGCAAAGACCTTTTGTAGGTTCACCTCCTTGGTGTTGCTGTCCCAGTCTGATCCGAGTCTTTAAAACAGTATCTCCCACAGGTGAGCACAGATAAAACGTTCCTCATATTCCACCGGAGAGAGTTTGGTAAGGTAGAACCGTCTCCACCTTTCAGTCATGAAGCTTGCCTTGATGGCTCAGTAGAGAGTTCCAGATACCACTGAGCAAGGTAAGGGAGCAACCAACGGGGTCTTCTGTCCTGGGGCAGAGGGCTGGTTGCTTCATGGGAATGAAGCTGTTGTTGGCCCAGGGAAGGAGGTGAACTTGTGCCATAAAGTACCTAATCCTCTAGTGGACTATGCTGCAAGGAGCAGGGAGGGGGATAAGGAGGAGACTCTGAATAGAGGGGGAAATTCTAGCACCCTAATGGGGCAGCTACAATATCTTAAGCTTCTGCCCCAGCAAGGGAGAATCTCACCCACCCATAAATGACATTGTTCTGTACATGGTTTTGTGTTGATGAAGAATAGTGAGGTATAGACAGTGGCGTAGTTAGGTTTAGAGCACAGGGGGAGCGGAGCTAAAAAAAAGGCACCGGGAGCAAAAAGCGTCAGGAGCAAAAAAAGGCGCCAGGAGCAAAAGAAAAAACAACAACACTCCGCTCTGGCTGCAGCGTAGGAGCAAAAGGCGTCGGGAGCACAAAAAAGCGTCGCTTCTGCTCAGTGGGGGAGCGGCCGCTCCCCCTGCTCCCCCCCGGCTACGCTACTGGGTATAGAATCAGACTGCAAAGGGTGACTACATTTTTCTGTGACGCTTAGTTACATCAGTGGGTGATCTGTGCTGTTAGTGATTGTTATCCATTTGGAATTCATTTTTTTATGTAGCAATCTGAACACGTCTCTTCAAAGAACAGCTGTCTCCAAGGTCCACCTGAGCAACCAACATGCAAAGAAGTGCCTGAATGTTGCTTTCTGTGGCACCAAACTAAGGCATGTGGTGTTCCAGGTATAGTTTAGAGTGATTCTGGATTGTAGCCTCACCTACTATCAATGTGCCTCAACTTAAAGTGGCATCTTGAGGTGTGGGAGAGGAGGACGTTGGAGATCTTCATAGATGGGAAAGTCTGGGTTTGTTATCACGCATATTCTTGTCTTCTCAGCAGCTGAATACTGTGTGCCGGTATGGGCTTGTAGCATACATATAAAACTTGTCATTATGCAATTAAACACTTATGAGAAGTGTCACAGGAATGCTAACGTCAACAGCAACAGTCTCACTTTCTGTCCTCAGACATATCTTACCACCATCCATTCGAAAAGCATAATAATACAAGAATATGACCATGCAATAATTAACCCAGACTTGCCCACCTACAAAGATCTCCCAGATGTCAACTTAACTCAAGGAACCCTTTCCAGTTAGTGGCCAAAGCTCTTTAAACCTCAGGACTGCAACCAAAAGAAAAAGTGGCAGAGGCTGTGAAAATAACAAGGTCAACAATCAAGACCCAATTATGGATCCTACAGACCAACCATCTTACTTCACCGTGCCATGTAAGATATGGATCAGCATGAGCATATCAAAACCTCACATGGGCATTGTAATTACTTAGTACGTGAATGGAAAATGAAGGACAGCCGTATATGCTAATGTGGAGAAGACATCCAAACCATGGAACACCTAGTAAATGGCACTTCTCTAAAAATTTTCTCCAGAGGGACAACCTTGAGTCATTCCATGTCACTGGAAGCCACAGAGCGGGTGACAAACTTGGATATCAATTTTTATGTTGCTTTTCAAGTTGTGACATGAAAGAAGAAGAGCACATCTATGCGCTGGTGTCTTTGTTTATGGCTGGAGACCCAGGGTGCCTTCTTCGGGATGAGAGTGGCGTATGTGGGTTGTGGGCATCAGAAGGGAGGTAGCTTCTGGGACGAGCTGCAGAATTGATGAGTGCGTGCAGCTGCTATTACTATTATTAAACATTTTGTTACTGATATACCCTATCAGGATCGGGACCCCGTTGTGCTGTGGACTGTTAACACAGAGATATAGCTAGGGTGTTGAATGACTTCACGGTTTATTTCCTTGCTCTTTTGCAGTTTGCTTTGGTGGGTTGTGAAATCTAGCAGCTTTAGCTCAAAATGAATGAATTTTTGGGGGGTAGAAATAAATGCCTGCTACCTGCACACCTTGTGGTGCATAGTGCTGAAGAACTAGTACCTCCAGCTACCCAAAAAGGCAGGTTCTAAAACTTTGCTTATTCAAGGGTTTTCCTGGCTTTATAGCTTTTGACCTCTCTAGCAACATTTGGTTAATGAGCCCAGGGTTATACACACAACTGGGAACCATGCCCATCGGTTCCTTCATTCATGCTGCTGTATAAATGTGCAGACATGCACATGCAGTGAAATATCAATTTCCCTATGGCTTTGCCAGGAAGGTAACACTCTTCAGAGAGGCTGCCTAGCACATAAAATACAAAATTCTTCTTCCTCTAATGATTAAATATGCAGCAAGTGGCTCTTTGGTTCCTGGAACCAGCTAAATAGCACATCTGAGAAGAGGCCGGATGGAGTACAATGAACTCTTATGTTTCTTCCTACAGCATCTGACATTACAGTAACAGAGATAACAACCACCAGGATTCGCAACCTTCATTCTTCAGGGCATCAACTGACCTCCAGCTGGGGTCAGGAAGAATTTTTTCCAGGTGCTATAAGAGTGCACAGCAAGACATGCTGTGAGGGGTTTATGCCATCCTACACCAGCCACTATTGGAGGCAAGATACCAGACTAGATGGACCATTAGTCTGTTCTGGAAGGGCAGTTCAGCTGTTTTTACAAACCAAGTGCCAGGAAAGTTTAGGGAAGGATTGTTCTCTTTCTGAAAATTATAGCACAAGCGCTTCAACAAGACCAAGGAAACCCTGAGTGAAGCAGACAAGCTATTATGACAGTGACCACGTGACAATCCCACAGAGAAGAGGAAGGAACTAAGTTTGCTATAAAGTTCACATATTATCTACTGTTCCCGCTCTTCTTCCACCCACAGCATCTTCTTGGAAGGGAAGAGCAAATTCCAGTGTAACAGAGCGAGATTTCCAGCATTCATTGACTATAGTTTCCCAAATGATTTTCAAGTTATTTATTTTTAAAAAAATAAGTCCTGGCTTGAAGATTCTGTTTGTCAAATAATGTGATGATGCGAGTGACGGCTGCTGTTCAGCTTGAATTTCTGGCATGTTTAGTACATCCATCGGCTCAGTGGAGCTGACTACTGTGCCATGCTTTGCTGATGGGATCCCAGCACCTTCCCGCATCTTAAACCCCCATTTCACGGGCAGAGCTTTGAACATTTCCAACAAATGCTGCCAAAGGGCCTGTCACTCTGCATGGCATAAGAAGAGCTAGCTCTGGTTCCCACCTATTTGCCTTGGAGGTCCACTGGCCCTTAAGTCATTGCATTGCAAAGCCTTTGCAGCCACTTCATCTTCAGGTCTGTAAACTATCAAAATGCTTTTAAAATATATAACACGTATTTAAATACAAGACTATCCCTGTAAATCAATGTCATGACAGGCTGATGACTAGCACTGCGTGGTATGATTTATTTCCCCATATTGGCCACCAGAAAGCTTTTTATGCCAGGACCTTGTTTGCACGGGATAAGGTGACATCCATTCTTTAACTGCTTAAAGAATTAGATTGACAAGGTGGATGAGCGAATATCTTTTATCAGACCAACTTCTGATGGTGGTTGGGATAAAACGTTCAAGCTTCACAGAGCTCATCAGAGTGTCTGAGCCAAATACAAGTTGGGTCAGACTGTTAAGCATAGGGGGTTCAAACATTCTGTAGGAGACCAATTAAAATGAAGTGAGCAATTAAGGGTTAGCAGGCAGTAGGGCGTGTTACAATTTGTTGTAATGAGCCATAAAACCAGTCTCTCTGTTTAGAGTTAGAGTTATGATAAAAACCGTATACTGTTAAACAAAAAACTCCTTGTCTACCATTCTAACACCTTCAAAAATTAAAATGGAAAGAAGTTTGAAAGTTTAATGCACTTTACTTAGGCTGTTCGTTTGCTCTGTGCATTTCACTCAGTTTGGATGATGAAAGTAAGCTAATCAGTTTCTCAGTTCATAGTCCAGTTCCACTTTCAGGTTCTCATGCATTAGCTATTGGAATAACTTTTGGGGCACATTAGCAGGGTATGTTTTAGGAAGTTAGTGCTGGTGTTTCCCTGTGCCTATAGGACTTCAGTTGCCATGAATGCAGAAAATATGAGCTGTTTGGTGGTAAATAGGCTGTTTCCCCTGGCTGAGCAAGTTGTGCCTAGGCAGATGAAATTAAAAGCTAGTAAATAAGTTAGTGGGATCTGAATGGCGAGGGATATTCAAACTGGAGAGAAAACTGGTTGAGGATTGAGGAAGTGGGTCTTGTACTAGGGAAGAGACACGTCTGCCAGAGTTAGTGTTAGTTAGCAAAGCAATCTGGTCAATAATTCCATCCATCTGAATGAGAGTTTTGCTTTATTAAGCACCATCTCTACAAACGTGTGTACATGCCAGCTCATGGGGTGGACTTGGGTATGTTGCATCTTTGACGGTCCGGGATTAGCAAACACGAGGCACGGTGAAGATAGAGAAGCAGTCAGATGTCTCACGCAGCCAAAATGCTGGAGACAACATGCACCCAAAGAATGCAACTTATGAGATCCCAGAATCCCCTTGCTCACTTATTCGCCTGCTGCTCTCATTTCTTCCCTCTGTCTGAAGGCCAATTCCTGAGTCAGATTGTGCTTCACAGTCACCTCCTGGCTGTTGATTTTCTTGCCCTTTTAAAATGCTTGACAAAGGTGCCACTGAAAGAATTTGGCCTCTGGAAGCTGTGACAGACACGACATGACCTGATTTATGAAACACAGCTAAACAGCTAGGCTGCCAAAGGCCAGGATTTACACAACTGTGTTCCTAGAGTGGCCTTCAATTCCAACTCTCCTACCCTGCTGCAATACAAATTCCCTGCTGAGTTATGGAGTGACCTGCAATAGCCTGAGACG
This sequence comes from Chelydra serpentina, assembly GCA_037349315.1. Classification (NCBI taxonomy): domain Eukaryota; kingdom Metazoa; phylum Chordata; order Testudines; family Chelydridae; genus Chelydra; species Chelydra serpentina. Next base: position 26,275,105 of record JBAIAC010000033.1, read on the forward strand.
CTGATTTATCAGGACAGCCTTCATGCCAGTGTTATGAAAATAGCAGCCTGCCTCCTGCTGGCCACAGAGAAAGGAATGGCAAAGGGCCTGGTTCTCCACGGACCTGGACTTTGGTGCCTTTGCACCTGTGTACAGTGGGCACAGAAGGCTACCACATTGAGAGGGGAGCGTTTCCCCCCACTTTGCACAGATGTAAGTGACAATACAAGAGCAAAGGCAGGGAAGGACCAAGTCCTAGAAGTTTTTGACACCCTGCATATTATCCACATCATTATCTTTGCAATATTCCAAATGCTTCACTCAGGCATTTCCATTTTTGCTCTCCTATGGGAGGACACTTTTACCCTTCTTTCCACCTGTTCCTTCACATCTCCCTGGTGGCTGCAGGACCACCAAGGTACTTCTATAACTTTCTATCCTTCCTTGGATGAAGAACCTTTTCTCCCATCCATAAACCCTTTCTTTCTCTGTCACCTCCTTCCCACTTCAGTCTCTGGCCTTCTGCTGCTTTTTCTCCTCTCGCCCACACAGATTCCTGGTGCCTATTAGCATCCACCTATTTATCTAGACATTTATACCGTGCTCAACACCATGGTATCTGGGTGCCTACCAAATGGCCTAGATCAGTGGTTCTCAAACTTTTTTCCCCACAGACCACTTGAAAATTGCTGAGGGACTCGGTGGACCACTTAATGATCTTTCCAAATGTTATTTGTACCGTTAGCTAACTATTGTAAAGCACTTTGGATAAAAGCGCTATATAAAAAAAACTTAATAATAATTAACTTTTTTTGTTTTACAAATAAAAGCACACAACTCATATTTTAATATCAGTAGTCTTACCTTTCTAATGCAATGGATGTGCCCTCTCTCCCCCACCGTGGCAGCCCCCGAGCTGGGGCTGGGAAGGAGGGGGGGTCTCTCCCTCTTTCCCCTGCCATGGCAGCCCCCGAGCTGGGGCTAGGAAGGAGGGGAATATCTCCCCCACCATAGCAGCCACAGAGCTGAGGCTGGGAAGGAGAGGGGTCTCTCCCCCGCCACAGCAGCCACAGAGCTGGGAAAAGTCGCTTCTTTCTCTGGCCACCACAATCCTGCACATCCCAAATTTCCCCCACCCCCTCTTCTCACCCCACTGCCCCTTCCCTCCTACCCTCTATTTCCCCAAGGCCACCACCTCACCTTACAGGTGTGTCTTCTCCAGAGTCCAGCTACCTAATTAGTTGATCAATGCCTGCACGGCTCCACTAATTAGGTGGGTGGCCCTTCATTCTCTCGTGTGCGGCTGCCCAGGCACACACCTTAGGGGGAACTATTCGCAGACCACCTGAATGGAGCTCGCAGACCACTGGTGGTCCACGGACCACAGTTTGAGAACCTCTGGCCTAGATGTCATTTCTGGAGTCCCATCAGTGCTCTTATGATGCCGTCGGTGACTAACTCCACCTATCCACCCCATCGCTGCAACATCTGAGCACCTCACAGACATTTATGAATGTACCCTCAGAGCACCTGTAAGGTAAGGAAACGCTGAGACACAGAGAAATTGAATAGATACAGGAAGTTGGGGGTGAGCTGAGAATTGAGCACCGATCTCCTGAGTGCCAGGTCCAGTGTCTTATCCACAAGATCATCCTTTTTCCACTGCTTACAAAGTGGGGTCTGAATTTCTACCTGGCCAATGACTTAATGCCTGTCTACGCTGCCCCACAGTTCAGACTACAGGGGTGTGCACCAAAGTGCTGCACCTTCCTCCCCTGTTAGATGCCAGGGAGCCAACTAAAAGTGTCCTAGCATTACTGTAATCCTCTTCAAACAGGACTACATTAATGTGAACTAAGAACCTTTCAGTGCATACCCACAACGTCCACATGGGGGAGCTACAACGCACCACTTGGGGGTGTGAATAGCTGTGCACACCCCCATAGTCCAAACTGCGGGGCAATGTACACATAGCCTGAAGGGCTCGGCTCCATGCTTCTTTTAAAAGAATGCTGCACCTCAGTATCCTTCCGCAACTATCAAACAGCACTGCAGTATTTCCAACGTAACTTAAGTGTCTTAGACCATTGCTATAGACTAGAGCAGTATCAGTTTTGGGTTTTTTACAGGGGCAGACTTGGAAAGCTTCCTCCTTGCACTGACATACAGTCACACCCTGCTACTTGTTTGCACACTGAAACCCACACACCCAGTTTATCACACGCACCTCCACAAGGTGCCACAACCCTGAGACCTGCATCCACCCTGGCCTATTACAACTGTTTGGGGCACCAAAACGTGGAGTAGGAGAGAAGCCTCAAGATAAGAGCTAGAGGGGAAGGTGGGAGGCCAGGAGGAGAGAAGAAAGGTTGCAGGAGATCGTTTCAGACTTCTTGTAAAAGAAAACCTGGCAAGATCATATAGACAGGGGAAGGGAACTGAAGATGGAAGAGAAGCAACCTCATCATCATACCTTCTCATGCTTTCACCCCAAGACATACACACATTTGTCATGCACAACCTACCCTCCACCAAGACTCACAAACTCATACCCCTTCACACACTCACCTGTCCACACACCCACTGATCTTTAGCAAAAGGTAGGACATCTTTGCTCTGGCTAACTCATTGCCTGGTTCAAGGAGCTTGAGCAGTGCCCGGACTAAACTGGCAACCCCTCACAACAGCTCGTTAAATGAGTTCAGTGAAAACAGAAGAGAAAGACTTGTAAAAGGAATTACAAAGAGGCAGGGAAATTACATTTTTCCCCCCATAGCTAAGTAGCACGACAATTGCAACTGATAGAGCAAATTAAATTCTAAATGCACTGGTGATTTGATAGATATTTTACTAAGTGTTACTGAGAAAATGCCTTCTTTGGGAAACAGAGTTAAGATCCGGAACAAGGCCTGTTGGTTCTGGGACCTGATTCGATTATGTGGAGTTTATTCACAAAGTTAAGGAGAGGGAAAGAAAACACACAATTATTCAGAGCAACAAAGAGTCTTGTGGCACCTTATAGACTAACAGATATATTGGAGCATAAGCTTTCGTGGGAGAAGACCCACTTCGTCGGACGCATGACATGCATCTGATGAAGTGGATCTTTGCCCACAAAAGCTTATGCTCCAATATATCTGTTAGTCTATAAAGTGCCACAAGACTCTTTGTCGCTCTTGCAGATCCAGACTGACACAGCTACCCCTCTGATAATTATTCAGAGATACAGTGTCCCTTTAAAAAAATACAAAGGTAACCCTAGCAAAAGCAAATGCTCAAGAGTGTTGTGGGGGCAGCACGTAGCTAATGGCCTGAAAAGAAACACTTACATATAGTTGTTCCTTGGTGGAGAAGGGGAGGAATGGAATGGTAACCTGAAATGACAAATGTTAGTCTCTTTGCTACTACTCTTAACTCTGGAGGTCACTCTGGTCTGGGAGATGAGAAATGGGATACAGAGCCTTTCAGCCGGTGCATGAGGCCTTGAATCAAGTCCCAGCCAACAGAAATGGATTCCTGTGAGCGTCAAAGAGCTGCGTGGTGGAGCTTTTGAAGTGACTTGGGAGTCTGAATCCAGTTCCTAGTGGATACATATTCACATCGCAATATCCAGCACAGCACTTGGTCTCCAGGCTGACAATCTCAGTAGAAAGGCCAGGGCCTGAACATGGAAATTAACTCCTCTCTCACCTACAGAGATCACTGTTCCTGCATCAGAGACAAGGGGGTGAGCTCAGAGAACTTCCAAGTGTCTCATTTTGATGTAGATGAGGACAAAGCTGCCTCTTTTGCAAAGCACCATTTCAATTAATTTATCCAGTGGTTTTAGTCCTATTTTTGTTTGTAAGTTCTTATAACTGCTGTATAACTGCTACTGTTTAGTTGCTAACTAATTCTGGTTTCCGAGAGTGCATCCATTACTCACGAGAAACCTCAGTGGTTTATGAGCAAATGTCAGTCAGTGGGATGTTTGCAAAATGGTCACCTCAACTACCTGCTGCATATTATTCGCGGTATGCGATTGGTCAACTAAGTCACATGGTAACGGTCCTGCTCTCTAATTGGATAACTGAAACTTTTAAATGAAACAGATAGGGTCTGATCCTGCACAGCTCCTGCAACTCCCACTGAAACTGAGTTGCAGTTGGGAGATACACACACTGGGCTCTAGAGCCACACAAGGATTTAGGGGTCGAAATGCCACTTTAGGCACTTCAAGCCAAAATGTAGAAGTCTCTACGTGCCTATGTTTCTCTATACAGCTCAGGCTTTTCCTCTGGCCTTCTGTTACAGGTAATCGGCAGACAATGATCCTCTCCTCAGGCTGGGGAATTTGCATTAACTTCTCCCTAGGGATTCCCCAGGAAATCCTCTTAACACTTCTTGTCCCAAAAGTCCAGATTTGCCTGGCACATTTTCAATATAGCCTTTGAAACTCCCAAGTCTTACATCTGTCACATCCTCCCCCCGCTAGAGAGGTTACATGCAATCCTGGCCTACAATAATACATAAACTTAATACAGTAAGGTCACTGCAGGAAATTGCCATATCTGTCACAATACGCCCACCAATGTTCCTTCTAATTTTTGACAGGCCGTGTGCGCAAAAAAAATGTCTTCTGTGCAAATTTGACAGGCCATGTGCGCAAAAAATGTCTTCTATACAAATTGTTGTGCTTCTGTGCAAATTTTTGTGCGCGCAGCGTTTCGCCGTGTGCGCAGGGTTTAGAATCTGTGTGCGTGCGCACACGCGCACAGTTTAGAGGAAACAGTGACGCCCACTAGTTCTCATTGAGCTGGCATGCTAAAAATAGTAGTGTAGCCGTGGTAGCATGGGCTGCAGTGAGCAGTGGCATGGGCTACCTGCCCTGAACGCATAACCATAAGGTTGGGGGGGGGGGAGCGGCAGGGGTGGTATTTGGATCAACCCATGCTGCCATGGCTATTCTACTATTTTTAGCATGTTAGCCTGATGAGAACTAGTGTAAGTATATCTACTCAAGATGGGTATCACACCCCTCGTTCCAAGAGTAGACATAACCTACTAAACTTGCCCAAGGTCACACAGCGAGTCCGTGGCAGAGAAAGAAGCTGAACCCAGGTCTCATGTGTCCTTAGTCATCTTAAACACAAGACTCTGCCATTGTAATCTCTAGGAGATTTGTATGGCGCTTAGTACAATGGGGTCTTGATCCCTGACTGTGGCTCGTGGTGCTTACCATAATCTCTCCCTCATGCCAGATCCTCTTTGCAGACATAGGGAATAGCACAGTGTAGCCATTCATTCCTGTCCATGGCTTGCTCCTCCATTATGTCCATGTCTTTGTGTACGACATCAGTGGTCAGCCTCCATTTTGGACTGACCTTGGTGGTATCTGCATTATTGGCATCCGAGCATCTGCCCAGCTTCAGCAGTGTCTCCACTGTTGTAATCTTTTCTATTGCAGCAAGTCCTGAACCCTGATTTCACATCCTACTGTCCTTTAACTTCTTCATTTCTCTTAAAATCATTCCACTTTACGCCTGTCATCTTTCTACTGCCTCCAGCCTTCTGATGCTGCTTCATTTCATGCAGCTGCTTCCAGACCACAGAGCGATACTGTTAGTCCACTGATGTGATACATTTTTACTTTGGTACCAAACAATGTTTTTATCAGTTCATAATTTTGTCAGTTGGCACAGCTCCTTTTAACCTCATCCTTGATGGCACTGATAAAACTTTCTAGGTTCACATAAGATTTGACTTGTTCTGCGACTTTACCGCTGCTACATTTCAACACTTTATCTACTGTCCGTTTTCCAAGATGCAACCGCTTTGTCTTCTTGGCATTTATTGTAAGCCCGGATTGACTACACCAATTTACCAAGGCAGTGAACAGTATCATCTTTAATTCAAATGTGTCTGCCAGTTGTACAATGTCATCTGCATAAGATACGGAGCTTAACTCTAGATCATCCAATGTCACACCCTCCAACTTGTTGAAGAGCACGATGAAAAGTGACAGTGACTCCATGCCCCTGGCCTTACACCAGACTTTGACTTGACCCAGTTGCTTAATTTTCCACCAATGCTTATGGCACTTCAGGGGTCTTTGTATATTGCTTTTATAGCTCCAATTATCTTCTCTGGAACGCCATATGGTTTTGTTACTTTCCAGAATGCTTCCCTCCAAATGGAATGAAATGGCTTTATGAAGTCAATTAAAACAGCCAACATCTTTAACTCCCATTCTCATGACCACAATACAAATAATAATAACGGAAAGGAGCTTTTTGGGCAGTGGGGGGAGAAATAAAAGGGAGAAAAAGTTGACGAACATTCTGGAGGAACATCCCTCCCACAACAAACGTGGCAATTGATTACAACATAAGCTTGAGCCATCACTCCACTTTTTACCTGCTCTGTCCTTCCGTTCCCCTCCACGTGCTCAAGGATAACTTAGGCCAGGTCTACACTAGGACTTTATGTCGAATTTATCAGCGTTAACTCGATTTAATCCCTCACCCGTCCACACTAGGAAGCAGTTTATTTCGACATTAAGGGCTCCTTGAATCGATTTCGGTACTCCACCCTGACGAGGGGAGTAGCGCCAAAATCGAAATGGGCATGTCGAATGCGAGGTACTGTGGACGGAATTCGACGCTAATAGCTCCGGGAGCTATCCCACAGTGCACCACTCGGTGGACGCTCAGGGCAGTATTGTGTACTCGGATGCTCTGACCTGCCACTCAGAGAAATCCCCGCGAAAATTTGAATACTTTTTCCTCTGTGGCCATTTTGAATCACATTGCCTCTTTGGACATAGTGGCGAGCTCAGCAGCACTGGCAATGATGCAGAGCTCTACAGCGGTGGTTTCGATGCCATCACTGAATAGAAAGAGAGCTCCAACATGGAGTGATCGTGAGGTTTTGGATCTCATCGCTGTGTGGGGCGATGAATCCATCCTAGCCGAGCTCCGTTCAAAAAGACGGAATGCAAAAATTTACGAGAAGATTTCACAGGCTATGACGGAGAGAGGGTACAGCCGGGATGCTACGCAGTGCCGCGTCAAAATCAAGGAGCTACGTCAGGCGTACCAAAAGACCAAAGAGTCCAACGGACGCTCCGGCTCAGCGCCTCAGACTTGCCGTTTTTACGAGGCACTGCACGCCATGCTCGGTGGTGCGGCAACAACTACCCCACCAGTGTCCGTGGACACCGATGATGGGGTCCATTCTACGGACACATCGGAGGAGGTTTTCGCTGACGGCGAAGAAGAGGAAGGAGGGCAGGGGGACGAGGCAATCGAAAGCGGTCACCCTGGAGATTTCCCCGACAGCCAGGAACTATTCCTGACCCTGACTGCGCTGCCCTTCGAACACTCCCAAGGCAGCATTCCTGATCAGGAATCAGGAGAGGGATCATCAGGTCAGTGTTTTAGACATTTATTTTGAATACAATAGTTATGGTGTGTTAACGCTCTGTAACTGTGGCTTCATTGGCCTTATGCGCTTCACCTTGGAGTCGCTTTCCCGTGCAACTATTCGAAAAGTCTGTCAATATGTATGGGGATAGAGGTGTAATCACCAGCAGAGATCTCAGAGAAGCTGTCTTGAAGGTACAGCGATAGCTTGTCTAGCACGTTCACTGGGAGAGCTGCCTTATTGTCTCCTCCATGGTAGGATACTTTCCCGCGCCATGCGAGCAGCAGGTACTCTGGTATCATTGCCTTGCATAGCATGGCAGCATACGGCCCCGGGGTTTGCTTGCATTGACTCAGCATGCACATTTTCTCTGTCTCCGTAATCCTCATCAGAGTGATATCAGTCATGGGGTCCTGGTTCGAATGAGTAGTATAATTAGTATACTGCATGCTTCCTTTTCCCCTTACAGACAGACACCCGGCAGTTTACGTTACCGCGTGGTGGTAGGGGCTCGGGAGCAAAACCAGTAGTGCATATCGGTGCGCGGGAAGTGACAGTCCCGGGGACCGGCAACGCTAAACCGGGGATAGGATAGGCGAGCCGTTCACGCTGAGCGGTTCGCGGGCATTTTACATTGCCTAGAGCGGCCACGCGGAGGGGGGGGGAGGGTAGGCGAGCTGTTCACGCAGAGCGGTTCGCGGCCATTTTTGGGTCCCTGGAGCGGCCACGCTGAGGGGGGGGAAGGGTAGGCGAGCCGCTCACGCTGAGCGGTTCGCGGGCATTTTTGGTTCCCTGGAGCGGCCACGCTGAGGGGGGGGAAGGGTAGGCGAGCCGCTCACGCTGAGCGGTTCGCGGGCATTTTTGGTTCCCTGGAGCGGCCACGCTGAGTGGGGGGAAGGGTAGGCGAGCTGTTCACGCTGAGCGGTTCGCGCGCATTTTTGGTTCCCTGCAGCGGCCACGCTGAGGGGGGGGAAGGGTAGGCGAGCCGCTCACGCTGAGCGGTTCGCGGGCATTTTTGGTTCCCTGCAGCGGCAACGCGGACGGGGTGGGGGGGGTTTAGGACAGCCGCCGTAGATTACCGGTTTGGCCAGCAGCAGCTACTGACCGCCGCCAAGAACACTGAGGGAGACATGGGATTAGAGCAGTGCTGTGAAGCAATCTCACAGCAGTCGTAAGTAAGCAGCTTACCATGGTTTTCAGAGAGGTGATTTTCTGTGTACGGAAAGGCCTCTGGGATCCGTATACCGGGACCCTAGGCACTCACTCAGCCTTAAGGCATATTATTTGACCTTGTAGTACGTGTACATGTGATAGGCACTGTCTTTGGTCCTATTCACGGTGAAAGAGTATGGTCATTGTTCTTGAAAAAGTATCTGTCTGAGGAATTCACTCCCTTTCATTTATCCCACAGCTGTGAGTGTCTCCTACCCAACCCGTGCTTCTCCCACCCATGGCCTAGTCCAGATAAGGCGGCGCAAAAAGAGAACCAGGGACGACATGTTCTCGGAATTAGTGATGCTGTCACAGAGGGAGGCGGCACAGCGCAGAGAGGACTTCGCACGGTACGAGCGAGCAGCCAGGGAACGGGAGCAGAGGGCTGAAGCGCGCGAGGACAGGTGGCGGCAGGAGGATCAGCAGGCGACCCAAACAATGCTGGGAATAATGAGGGAGCAAACAGACACGCTCCGGCGCCTAGTGGATATTCTCCAGGACAGGAGACATGAGGAAAGAGCGCCTCTGTATGTTCTTTCAAGCCGCCCTCCCCCGCCACCAAGTCCAGTGGCTTCCTCCCCAAAAGTCACTAGGACAAGGGGAGCCAGGGTGCGTGGAAATACTCAATCCACCCCTGCAGACCGCTGCAACAGCAGAAGGCTGTCATTCCCAAAACCATAGACTTTTCCCTCCTCTCCATCCAGCATCACCACTGAGCACCTCCCTTCCCAGGTTCCATGTGAAGTTACTGTTTTGTTGAATAAATCTTGTTTTTTGGTTCACCAATGTTTCCCTGAGTGTTTTAAAAGGGACAGTTTGTATCTCTGGGTAGTGGTTAACATGGTTTTTAAGTGCAGAGAATGGGAGCACAAACGAGGGTGCAGACAGGTTAACTGCTGAAGTGACAAGCACAGTACACATTGCATGCATTAAGCACACCTTTCCTTCGTTGTGCTGGTTTGTACGTTCTAAACGTGGGGTTGGGGGTTGGGTGGTGCACTGTATGTTTGGGGAGGGTGGTCGCTGATCTTTTGCGGCTGACAGTAGCCTGCTGGATAGATCAATGCACTGTGTGATCCGTTGGCGATACTCAATACGTACAAGGCACATAGACACCACCACACACACATGGGATTAGAAGAGGTTGATGGTCCCTTTAAGCAAGCGGAACACCTCTTGGCACTGCGCTTTGGGCAGGATCAACAGCTTCCCCTTTGATGGGAAGTGTCCCCCAACCAAACCTCCCCCCAACCGCCGTATGCCTACACGGTGATAATCATTACCCAAGAAGAAGTACAGGAACACGTTCAAACAAAAAAGTCTTTCCTTTACTGTGACTTTACAGCGTTTATCCAAGGAGGGGGAAGGCGGTTGGTAATGGGAGGATGGGCAACGGGACATGTGTTAAGGGACAGGGGTAGGTCCAGTATCTGTTTACGGAAGTGTAGCAGTCAATGGTTAACCCGCTCTGTCTGGAAGCGAGCTTTCAAAGCTTCCCGGATGCGGACCGCCTCCCGCTGTGATCTTCGAATGGCTCTGGTGTCTGGCTGAGCGTAATCTGCTGCTAGTCGATTTGCCTCAACCTCCCAGCCCTGCATAAATGTCTCCCCCTTGATCTCACACAGATTGTGGAGCACACAGCACGCCGCAATCACAATGGGGATATTTTTAGGGCTGAGGTCGGAGCGAGTAAGTAAGCTTCGCCATCTTGCCTTGAGACGGCCAAAGGCACACTCCACCACCATTCTGCACTTGCTCAGGCGGTAATTAAAGAGTTCCTTTTCAGTGTCCAGGGCTCCCGTGTATGGCTTCATGAGCCATGGCATTAGCGGGTAGGCAGGGTCCCCCAGGATCACTGTTGGCATCTCCACCTCCCCAACAGTGATTTTGTGATCGGGGAAATAAACCCCCTGTTGCAGGCGTCTAAACAGACCAGAGTTCTTGAAAACACGAGCATCATGAACCTTTCCTGGCCACCCAACATTGATGTTTGTAAAACGTCCTTTGTGGTCCACTAGTGCTTGCAGAACCATAGAAAAATAGCCCTTCCGGTTAATATACTGGCCGCCCTGGTGCTCCGGTCCCAGGATAGGGATGTGTGTCCCATCTATGGCCCCACCGCAGTTTGGGAATCCCATTGCAGCGAAGCCATCTATGATCGCCTGCACGTCTCCCAGGGTCACTACTTTGTGGAGCAGCAGGTCAACGATTGCACGAGCTACCTGCATCACAGCAACCCCCACGGTAGACTTGCCCACTCCAAATTGGTTCGCTACTGACCGGTAGCTGTCAGGGGTTGCAAGCTTCCAGAGGGCTATGGCCACTCGCTTCTGGATAGTGAGGGCAGCTCGCATCCGGGTGTCCTGGCGCTTCAGGGCAGGGGACAGCAACTCACAAAGTTCCATAAAAGTGCACTTACGCATCCGAAAGTTTCGCAGCCACTGGGACTCATCCCATACCTGCATCACTATGCGGTCCCACCAGTCAGTGCTTGTTTCCCTTGCCCAGCATCGCCGTTCCACGGGATCAACATGACCCATTGCCACCATGATCTCTAGGGTCCGGGGTCCAGCACTTTGCAAGAGATCAATGCCCCTTTCAAAGTTTAAGTACTCCCGGAGATTACGTTGTCTCCTCTCCCGATTTCTCTGCAACAGAGTCTGGAAAAGGTGCGCTATAAGGCGCGAGTTGTTGGCTACGGACAGAACATCTGCGATAATCGCGGAGGGCTCCATGCTCACTGTCCAGTGGCGTCCGAGCTATCAGCCACAGGAAAAGGGCGCGAATTCATTCCCCGCCGGCGCTTTCACGTAGAGAAGGCGGAAGTGTGGGTCGAGTGACGAAATGTACGTATACCGACCCTTGACATAATTTCGTTCCCACAAGGCACTGGGGGCTGCACCCAGAATTCCAGTGGGCAGGCGGGACTGCGGGAACTGTGGGATAGCTACCCACAGTGCACCGCTTGCAATGTCGACGCTTGCCCCCCTACTGTGGACTCGGACATTCGAATAAACATCCCTGGTGTGGATTCGAACAATCGACATTGAAATATCGGGTTCACAAGTTCGGTTTCACAGAAATCGAACTAGTACCGTAGTGTAGACATACCCTTACTTCAGTGGGACAATAAGGCATTAAGACCTGACAAATGTCCAGTGGGTAAGATTTGCAGTGGAAAGGTGGTGCTATGACTAGAACACAGGAAGGAGTAATTACTGAACCAGAGACAGAAACTGCTTTCAATGGCAGAAAAGGCCTTCACTTGGTTTCAGCAACAGCCAGCATAGATTGATTCTCTCCACACTGGAAACTTGCCAGCTACAGTGTGCTCCATTTCATGAAGAAAGCTTGCCCTGACAGCTGCCCTGCTGTGACCATTCTTCCCTGACTGCCTTTCCCCCACTAGCAGGCGCTCAAGAGGGCTTGGAACCCACCAGGAACTGGAGAGGATTGGTTTCTGTGACAGCACAGCATTCAATTCCATTTTAGCCAAGGGATGAGAAACCTTTCTTCGCTTGCCTTGGAGATGGTAGACAAAGATGGAGGAGGTGGAAACAAAGACAGAGAGGCAGTCAGAAAAACTAGTTAGTACATCAGCTATTCCTCCTAGCAGCAGCAGGGTTACAGTCCCTTTTCCTGAGAGTTGGAGTTTCATTTCTCCAAAGCAACATGGGTCTAGATAATAATCAGTCCTGCCCTGAGTGCAGGGGACTGGACTAGATAACCTCTCGGGGTCCCTTCCAGTCCTGTGATTCTATGATAAACCGAACAGACAAACCAGGTCCCTTGCCCTGACTCAGGATCTCCTATAGTAGTCCGTCTGCTCCCTGCAGATCTCTCTCTCCATTCAGCTGTTTGTTGGACTTTTATCTCAGAGCCTGCAGGCCACCTGGGCATCATCTGATCCCCAGCCTCAGACCTATCACCTGGGAGGTAGCTAACTAGTCACAGCTAAGGGCTATGTCCAACTCCCTTAAAGGGACAGCCCACCCCCTGACAGTCTGGTATTCTGCCTCCAGAAGCGGCCAACACTTGGTATTTCAGAGGAAGCATAAACATCCCTAATAATGCACCTGGCCAATTGAGCAATGCTATAACATGTGGAAGGAATTCCTCCCTGACCTCTGTTTTGGCAGTTTACACCCTAGGGCATGACCTTTGATTATCCCTATATTAGCAAGCAGGTTATTATTGCTCATGAAATTATTCAGCCTCTGCAATCAAGCCGGCCCTAACGGATGCCCTCCCTTGCTAAGCCTGTCTTTGTCACAGGGAGAGTAGATTTAGCTCAATCTGAATGCCTCTATGCTTAATTTATACAGAACCACATTGACCTTTTAGAGTATGCCCCACAGCACCACGAGGGACTGGAATTTACTGCCAGACATGGGAAATGTGTTGCTCGGTGAAATAAAGGCTTTTTCAGGATGTGATTTGAGCTTGATAGCAGAAACCTAGTAGCAGCTCAATGCTCATTCACCATTTGAGAAAGGAAAAGCAGCTTGGAGGCTCTCCTGGGCTATCTTTCATAGCGCTACCAAACACATGGGTGATTGGAAGTGCAGCATGCACAGGTTATTCAGAAGCCTCTCACACCTCTCCCCGCTCCTCCCAAGAAAAGGAAGAGTTCGGGTAACCAATCAGTGCCATACAGGCCTGCAGCGTGTCCAGGGCAGTGCTTTTCATGACAGGTGTGTTGCAGAGAGCAGGCTGTAAATTTCCCCAGCAGTGTGAGTAATGCACATTGAACTCCACTGGACCTATTTCAGTTTCATTCATAATTTTTAATGATTTATAACACACTTATAAGTAGCGCCCTGGAGCCTCTGAGGCACTTATGATGAGAGCTTACATGGTGGAAAGCAAGCACAAAACAAATAATAAAAATAAAAGTAATAAGTTATATGGTGTTTTACATCTTCAAGACAATTAATTAACCTGATGGAAAAGGCTCCGAGATTTTTGGAAACCCTGGAGTCTGCATAGCGTTAAGAAGGTACCATCAATATCCTGACCTGAGAAGGCACCACCAGTACACAGTGCCAGAGAGAACCACCAATATCCAAACCCTTTCAAATAAAATGCATCATCTCCAAAAAGGAAACAGATGGGCTTTTCCAGAATATGCAAAAGGTAGAAGTCCCTGAAGACCATAAGCTTCAACAGGAAAGTGGAGGCAGACTGCAGGACAGTCGCTATAATACACAAACATCTTACCTCATGTTGGCAGCTCTGTCTGCTAACGTGTCCTGTAAGACAACATATGCACCTTTTCATGCAGCAAAGAATTCCACTAGTTCCACCTACTCCAAGGCCTATTTGTCAGGCAGCTCCAGATCCTAGCTCACTTTCCTTCCTGCATTGCTGGCTGCCTTGACTAATTGGATTCGGTGTTTTAATATGCATTTTGCCAGACTGCAGACTGGCTGCAGTCTCACTGTCGTGCAGGCTGAGTCAGCTCCCCACCCCCACAAGGCACTGGGATTCAAGAGCAGCTGATGCATTAGGGAAAACTTCAGTAAGCACTGGTTTGCAAGCAGCCCTGCTTCTCTCTCTCAGATTTCTGAACTACTCCACCAGCCTCCTCCTCTATTGCTGAGGACGTTTGCATTCAAGCAGCAGTGTAGCTTTTTAAGAGTTTGCCTGCTTCTCCTGAAAGCAACAAACCATGGTTTTGAGTATTGCAATGGGCTGCTGTGGAAATGACTGGGATGTTACACGCAGAGGAATGGGACTGGAGATGTGCATAACGAGGCACAGGGCCGGCTTCAGGCACCAGACGGCAAAGCGCATGCCTGGGGCGGCGTCCTGTAAGGGGCGGCAGTCCAGGGATTCTTGGGTGGCCGTTTTGGGGGTTTTTTTTCCCCCTTTGGCACTTCAGTGGCCTTTTTTTTTTTGCTTGGGGCGGCCGAAAAGCTGGAGCCGGCCCTGACGAGGAATTTCCTGAGACGTTTTGAACAAATGTTGCCAACTTCCAGATAGGGTCCTCTTTGTGCCCCTGCCCTCAGCTTTAAGTGTTTGATGAACTAGGTATTTGTGCAAAGAAACTTCAGGCTCTGAATTCTGTAACAACTTGGCACGATCCCCAGTTTTATGCAGAAACGGGCTCTTTTTCACTAAGGACATCTGCATGAAAACTGGATTGCGGTTTTCGCAACGGCTTGTCTCTTCCTGTCATCCAAAGCCAGGGGCCTGTGTAGTGTCCAAAGTAAGGACTAGAGTTTCCTGCTACTGGCACCAGCGTTGTTAGGAGTAACTCCAATGAACAATGGAATGATAGCGGCTCAAAATCCAGTATAAGGGAAGGCAGAATCTGGCTCAGAATGTTTATGGAAAACTAGGAAGACAAACAACTTTTCTTTTTCCAGGCAAATATCTTCAGAAATAAAGGATGAAGAGAGGAAAGAGATGAAGGGTGGAAGCAGAACACATTCACTAAAAATACATTTCTAAGGAAATTTAGCGCTGGTGAAAGGTTCCGAAAGACTATAATGATGAGGACCCCAATGTAAATACCTCGACAGCTAGACTGACAATCAGTCCTGGAAACAGAAATTCTTTGTTTCCCTACAGAACAGGTGCAACATGGACAATGGTAGTGTCCGACCGGCGTGCCCCACCCCTGACTTAGGAGGGACCACCTTTAGGGGTGAGGGAAGCATTCAGTCCTGGGTCTCTCTCCTGAACTGCCCCATAGGGTGTCAGTAGCTGTAGTGGTTTCAGTGACATGAATTCATGTCCACTAAGCACCGGATTATGAGACCATCACCACATTACACCATTGGCCACTGAACTTCCCGAAGGAATGTCTGGAAATGGGATTGTTTTCAGTGTAAACATTAGGCATATGGAATGGGGTGGGCCCTAAGGGTGCAGTGGCGTTGGCAGTACTGCATATATTTGTGGAAGATGAGGTCTAGAGCACAGATGTCATTAGCAGGATGACAAATGTGCTTAAAATTGTTACTATTTCAGAGTAGCACAGCACTGCGCCCTTGAGTTTGAGCTTCAGCAGGACTTCTACGGCCAACTCCTCCAGCCACTGGAAAGATCTTCGCTAACGCAAGCAGGTGTTCTGCCTCTCTCTATTAATGCTGTCGGATTAGAGCCCTATTTGAGGAGCACACTTTCCTTTGGGGTGGGCTAACCCAGTGAAGCTGTGATCTGATTTGATTCCTGTTTTCTTAGGAGACGTGTCATCTCCAGCTTTGAAAAAGTTATTCAAAAGAAATGCACATCAGCCTTTCATAATTAACATGCAGCCCCGGTTACCACGCAGAGAGCCGGCACAGTTATAATAACTTGGAGTCAATAATTCATAAACTATAATGCATTATTAATCAATTATCGAGGCCTGAATTACATTTAATGAGATTAAACTGATTGGAGCGCTAAGCTGTTTGAATCATATTGATTTAATCAATGTGCTTAATTAAACTGTGTACATTTTCCACACAATCATTATTTCCCAGTATCCTGTACAAGTGGTCTCTTTGCTATTCTTCACTCAGGAATTGTTCTTGAAAATTAGTTGAACATTAGTACTTAAAGGTAAAGTGTCTTGTTTTCTTTTTATTAAAAAAAAATCAAGCCAGCTAATACGCCATCTAACTAGCTTGTGTTCGCACATAAGGAAGTGCACCGATGTTGATCAGAAAGATGTGTAGATACCTCAATGAGGCTGTATTCTAAGAAGAGGTCAAGTAAGCATCTTGTATCAGTCTCCATTTATCCAGTTTGGAGAGCACACAGAAACCTTAAAGACTATAAGCATCCTTATCTACCCACCCTATAAGTCATCCTTATATCTGTAGTAGTCCTACCGGACTTGTGAAACAAGAGTGCCTTCCACACCCATCAAAAGACTTAATTAAACACAAGCAGATGCTGCTGCCTCTCCCTGCTAACCTTAATGTCTTCTCCAGTCCAAGGGAGGGGGAATGTCTACCAAACATATCCACTATTATATGATAGCTCAGTGGTTTGAGCATTGGCCTGCTAAACCCAGGGTTGTGAGTTCAATCCTTGAGGGGGCCATTTAGGGATCTGGGGCAAAAATTGGGGATTGGTCTTGAGCAGGGGGTTGGACTTGATGACCTCCTAAGGTCCCTTCCAACCCTGATATTCTATGATTAGCTTCTGATGTACTTTGCCCACTTCCCTTTGTACTTTGCCACTGCTGCTAACTAACAGGGACATTTGGATTTTAACTTTAAACAAACTACCTTTGCAACTCAACTTCTTGATGCAGCACATGCTGATGAGAAGGCAGTCACCATACACAAGGGTTGGGGGGAATACTAGTAACAAACTACATAATCAGCATTAACAGGAGCCACAAGTGCATGTCCAGGTATGAAGACATCCTTCTGAATATTGGGGTGCCAGCCCAAGCCCGGACGTCTACACAGCAATTAAACAGCCCCACATCCCAAGCCCTGCAAGCCCAAGTCAGTTGGGAGGGACTAGCCACAGGGTTTTCTTTGCTGTATAGACATACCCTCAGAGGCTTGGGGACACCCAGAGCATGGGTTTGCATCCATGACCATCTTGGCTAATAGCCATTAGTGGACCTATTCTCCAGAAAAATGTTTTGATTTTATCGAATCAAAGCGTTTCGATTGACCCAAAACAAATTTTGTTTCACAGGAAATTTTTTTGTTTTCATTCCATTCTGGAAAGGAAAAAAAAATCCCCAAATGCACAAAATCTTGCTCCTGCCCCACTCTAAAAATGAGCCAATTAAATGCACTGGAAGAAAGGCTCAGCTGCCGCCACACAACACAACCTAAGCTGCCATGAATTCATCAGCCTCCTTAAGTTTCTAGGTTTTAATTTAGTCATCTGTTACGGTGACAAGGCACTGATGTGCTTGCTCTAGTTTACAGAGGAAAGTTTCATCATTACCTGGGTGTAACTGAATGCATCTTTTAATTACAGATCTTTGGATGGCTAATCCATCCATTCATTCTGCTATTTACCATAACTTCCAGTGGTCCCTAGGGGCTAATCAGCTGGTATCTCACCCAGGCATTCCTTCATGAAGTCACTGGGTCCTACTTACAGTTACACGCCTGACAAAAAAGATTTCAGCTTTGCTTGGAAAAATAATTAATTTGAACTAGAAGCTCTCACTGGTAGATTATGGCAGTTACTGTGTGTATGTCCCTTTCCCAAGGTTTCTTCAGATACATGTTTCCTGTAAAGAGACTACTTGAAGTTCTTAGTTTCCTTCCTAGCATTACTTATCACCAACTGAACAAGAGAGAAGGAGATGGTGGGGAAAAAATTAATTCCAGCACATCTCCTGTGTATGAACGTCTCTGATCTGTATGTTATGGGCTCCGACCCCGGGCAGAATGTCCACCCTGCAATTTTTAGCATGCTACGTTGAGCCCCACTAGCATAAGTCTGCCTATGGGGCTGGGAGGCACGTTCCCAGCTGCATTGTAGAGATACCCTGGGTCTTTCTGAATCTCATTTTCCCATCTAAAAATTGGGAATAATGATATTTCCTTGCCTCACAGGTAGGGTGACCAGAGAGCAAGTGTGAAAAATCGGGACAGGGGGTGGGGGGGTAATAGGAGCCTATATAAGAAAAAGACCCAAAAATCAGGACTGTCCCTATAAAATCGGGACATCTGGCCACCCTACGAGTCACAGGGATGTTGTGATAAATGCATTAATGACTGCCAGGTGCTCCGTTACTATGGGGATGAGGGCCATACAAGTAACTAGACGGACAGAAGCACCATCCCTGTTGAAAATCCTGGACACCTGACAGCAATGCATCAGCAAGCCCATTGTCTGCTCCCACTTCAGCCTGGCACAGGGCATCTCCAACAGCTTTCATGTGGCTGATGCGCTGCGCGCCTGACAGGTTGCTTGGCAGATCGAATGTATAATGCTATGGGCTCAGAACGTGCAAACTAGTATGGAACATGGGTGCACGCTGTGCTCCCACTATTGGGGAGAGGACCATTTTCTTCATTTGGGCTGGCAACTTAGGGCCAAACCTGAGAAGAGCACAGCACCTGAAACTCCCCTTGGCTTCACTGGGAGCTGCATCAGCTCAGCACCTCTCAGGATTTGGCCCTTTGCTGTTCTTGCTGCTGCTTCTTTCACTTGAGAATCTTCCCCCCACCACCACCACCTTCCCACCCCCACGAGACCCTCTTCCTCCCTCCACCCAGTAAGGTGAAAGACTAGGGTCGGAATAGTTGGGATCAAAGACTCCAAAGGGGGGAGTCTCTCTCAACCATTATATTTCTTCCCCTCCGTGCCATTAATTTTAAAACCACTCAGAAGTGACAACATCAAACCCACGGCAGGTGCAGTGCAGTGGCTCATCGCACCCATGGGAGCTTGCAGAAACCTGCTTTTTTATATTATTCCACAAACTGCTACTGTCTTCCAAGAAAAAGCTTTTAGCATAATGTGGCAGGCTGAGTCTGCACAGAACAACTCTTTGTGAGAGGCAGAAAAGGGGGGGGAAGGGGGGAAGGAGTAGAAGAAGGAGAGGAGCGAGACAAAGAATCCTCCTGCGCTTTGAATAGGCATCCCACATACTGGCAGCATGGGGGACAAGTGGTTGTCTTTTTGTCAGAAGGCAAGCAGGGGCCTGACAGTTAGGGTAAGGGGCAAAGACGCCAGAACCCAGGGGATGCTCGGACTCCAGATAGAGAAAAGGGCAAAGCAAAAGGGACCCAAAGCACAGCACTTTGCCCCTGCCACCCACCGTCCTCTGGTTTCCTTAAAATCAAACTTGTCCAGCCTCTGCTGTCTTTCTACTCTAATATGTCAGTGTCAGTAATAATAATAATACAAGGGAAAACCAGCACGATAGCAAAAGCAGGCAAAAGGAGGTAGAGGAGTGAGGGCAAAGGTAACTGTGCTGAAATGAGCCTTGGGGGTCTCATAATCTGAGCAGGAGGGGGACGACCTGGTCTAAAAAACCCCCACAATTCCCTTTTCCTTCAACATGCTGTGAATGTGCAACTTCTGGGAACATGCACGGCTTGTACTTCTCATTAACAAGCGGCACATTAATAAATTTAACGCAGACAAATGTAACCATCCTTGGACCACATTAATCAAAAGCCTGACAAGACCGATCTAAAGAGCTGAGAGAGGAAAATAAAGCAGAGCCAACACAGAGGGTGTCATGCACTGATTTTCCATATCTCCCCGCCCCCCGCCCACATACCAGTATTCCTTGTGTTCAGAGTAACTCCTCCCCACCAAATCTATCCTTCCATACAGATGGCCTTATCCCTCCCAGCACCCTGCTATGTTTGTCCAATGCACCCCTGTGAAGCAATCTCTTTCTTCCCCACCCCCTGTGTCTCTAATAAAGAAAACAGAGAAAGCTTATAAGGTATCAAAGCAAGATCAAGCCCAACAATTACTCAGCTCTGAAAAACTGTATGTTATCTATGTTGTTGAAAAATTTCTCAAGGAAAAAAATATATAAGGAGAAAACAAATTTGAAAGGCAAACAAAACCACTATGGCTTCTTGGAGGCATGAAGAGCCCAGAGCCCTAGAAAGGAAAAGAAAAGGACAAAGGCCATCAACAGCTTCTAGTCATTCTTCCCTGGGTTGAGTCCTCCCAGGATGCAGCTCCACATCACCTCCTGAGCTGGAATGTATGTCTGCACCAAGCAATGGAAGTCATTCCCATGAAGTCTTCTCCCCTGGATCTTGCAGGATTCAGCTCTTTGTGCATCTGCTTTTGTTGGGCTGGGTTGCTAGCATGGCAAAATACTGAAAAATCTTGGATTTTTAGCATCAGCCAAACTACCTCAGAGTAGAACGGGGCGTCTCATGCAAGCCAAGTAGACTGAGGAACAACTGCCGATCAAAGCAACGCAAAGCAGCAAAAATTAAGCTCAGTGCACCTCCCCAAAGTCATTATTAAGCAAGCTGCTTAAATGAAATAAACACATACGTGATAATTCAGGCTTGTCTGGAGGCAGCCCATGGCACAAAACACAGTATGGTGTTTTTCTGCTCTTTCATTTGATAAAACATATTTCCTATCACATAACACTGTCATTGTTGTCATGCATACAGCATGCTGTAGGTGCCCATGACATACAAAAAAAATGACTCAGTCTTGCCCCCACCATCCCTGCCCCAAACAGCTTACAAATGAGTTCAGAGGATATTATTTCGATAGTTCAATTAGTCCATTACTAGAGTTGGGTGAGATTTTTTTCCGCCAAACATTTTTCAGTGGAAAATGATACTGAAATGCTTCGTGAATGTATGTCAATTTCATCAGACTGTTCATTTTGCAAAGAAAACAAAACAAAAATTCAGGAAAAAAATCAACTGTTTGGTTTGACATTTTTCCAATGTTGTTACACTGGAAGGTGTTAATGGCCGCCATTATGCATCTCCTTCAGCTGTAGACAATCACACATCTCATGAAAGCTGATGCAAGTGCTAGATCACCCTTCATTCAGGCTAAATGGAAGCCACAATTAAATACTTCTTTATGCAGCGATAACTGGACCACCCAATGCACTAGGCCACATGGGAAAGCCTGAGCAGAGGTAAGCTGTATGGTTGGAGGGGTTTCCCTGGGGCTGATTGCAAATGCAGGGACTATTGACAAGATTATAGAGATTGACAAGATATGGCCATCTGTGTGTGTGAGAGTGGCAGAAAACAAGAGAAGTTATGAGCATGGCCCTGAGAGGGAGCTGAGGGACAGAGTTCCTTGGGGCCCATGACTGGCTAGAAAGGCAGGCTTGGAAACTGTGATCAAGGAAACTGACTGCTGTGTATTTCTACTATGTTCAGGGAAACAGGACTTTGTGTTCCTTCCTTGTAAATAAATAGGATTGCACCAAATAAATACCTGACTCATACGCAGTAGTGGCTAATTGCTTGAACCAAAGCAATAATAACAGCCATGCCAGCAATCAAGTTCTCTCCCTCTTCAACAATGCCTCCAGTTTCCTGTGTATAAAGCTGTTTAATTACAAGGTTGAACTCGGCAACACTGTGGTTTTGCTTGAAAATTTCATAATTCTACAGTAAATACTCCCTAAATGAAAATTGATAGACACTAGAATTGATAGAAAATAGATTGACAGGAAAACATAACCACAGTGTAATTACACTGTAATGTCAATGTAACTAAAGTCACGCTGTTATAAATTGGAACCAAAATGGAACCAGTAACTTTCACCAGCCCTAGAAAGGGAAGAAAGCATAAAGACAAAATTTTCTTCTCCGATTCACATAGTGGTACTCAACGCTAATATTTCTGTGCTCCCTTTATGTATGGATCTAGTGTTGATGTAGATGGGATTCCCACACATATCCTACCATGCACAGCTGATAGGATTCAAATTCAGAAACCAAAACTTCCATAAAATTGTATTGCTGGATATCTCAGTGATGTAAAGATGTACATGGCTGTTACACATTGCCGCCCCAAAAGATCCCAAAGCCATTTATGAAGTTCACAAATCTTACACAGGAATTCTATTGCCCACTGCAGCCACCTCTGGGGTGCAACATAGCAGCTTAAATATTTAATAGCATGAAGCATGCAAACACTATTCCATGGGTTAGCACTGAAAGTGAGGACGAATGCTGTGTCCAACTGAATCTAAGGTGAGCATCCACAGAGACTGAATGGAATGACAAGAGTTGGAATTTGGCCGAGGGAAGCACAGTTTACACCCCTCTTTCTTATGAAAAGTGCCATAGGATCTATGAGGCCCACAAGCAGCCAATACCTTAGTTATATATCTTAGGTAGGTACTTACGGAACTGCTCCAGGTCATCACTACTTTTAGACTCTGGCATAGCAGTGATGGTGAGCAGTGGGCATGGGTTTCCTCCCAGAGTCTGGCACAGTGTCTGCTGCCTGTAGTAGACCTTCTTGGGGTTCCTGGTTTCTTCCAGGATGTCAAGGTGGGACTGAGAAAGAAACAAGGAACCAGCTTTACAAATAAGCTCATACTGTTTGAAAACTCATTATATTTCGGTCTCCAGCATTTAAACAGTGCCCTCACCTTCGAATCTAGGTGGTCATTTCCTCTGTTATTACCCACTCCTTTACCCTCTTCTTTCTTCCATCAGTCAGAACTGCCTCCCTCAAGATGTTTGCTGTGAATGCCCTAATAGGTTCATTACAATATGGATACCTGTCCCACAGGGAACGTGGCTAAAACCCATCAACTCAGTTCACACAGGACACCCAGCAGCCACCAGATGGTAACATCTTTTGGTATCTACCAACCTAGGCTAAATTTCAGCCAGTGACCTAGAAACAAAAGACTCCAAATCTTATCACCAGGCCATTGATTCTACCCCAATCATCCAGTGTCTAGTTGAACAAATGCAGTTGGATACCTATGATGATCTACTTCATAAACCAATTTACTGTATAGAGTAAATTCAATTATTATACCTATTTAATTATCTTGCACAGATATAGAGAATTTGCTATAATCAATTTCTTATATGCTATGGTAACCAATGCAACTTAGTGGAACCATTGCTACCATAGATACCACACAACAGACTGTTGCATTACAGCATCACATGCAAACATTTAACATATCCATTTTAAAAAAATGAATTACTCCTCATCAAGTACACTTGATTACTACTGGTCAAAAAGCAATGCACTAGTGAGTGCATCTATTGAAAATGAAGTTCCTCTGTATATATGCGGTAAATATGTCTGCAATTATTAAAAATATATGGTATTATTAGAAATGTTCTCAAATCACTAACTCCACATAGAAGTTTATCATCTTCCCAAATGCCCTTGGATTACTAATCACATTTACTTTATTACTCATCTGTAGGAAAAGACATATTTCACCCACAGACACATGCTCTAAAATAAAACCTACTGGTGCACAGACCTGAGTTAGAATTTATTCGTCATGCAAATTACAGTAGTATAATAATCTTCCAAAGGGAAATGTGCAAGTCCCATCACTCACGTCATTTTAAATTAGCCTGGTCAAAGTTTCTCCGCAGAATATATTGTAGGCAGCAATCCTACTTTGGCCACCAGCTGGACATAATTATCAGCTCTGTTCCACCTCTAACACTCACTGTCCAAACCCTGATGTCCCTTCACTCAGTTTTGATTCATCCAGTCCTTGCTGAGGCAAAATTCTCATCGACTTCAAGGAGCATTTTACCTGAGTAAGCAGTGAGTAAGGAATGAGTAAGTATTTCAGGATTTAGCCCTGTGAATCTAACAACAACAACATCCTTTCATCGCGCTTCTATTCATTCAGGCAAGATACTCAGGGATTCCCACAGGGTACAAACTCTCAAAGCCTTGCTCTCAAAGCCCGCATACCAACAGAAGGAATCAATACATACTGAAATCAGGACTAGGTATTGTACTTCAATAATAAAGAATTCAGTAGGCCTCACATCCCTTGGTCTCCCAGTCCCCTACTCTCCTGCCTTTGCATTAACTGCTTAAGTATATGCCACGTTCAACTTCTGGAGCTCTCTCTGCGTTCCACATTAGCTCCTGGAAGTAATTGGATCCCATGGGCCTGGTGCAGATAGGCTTGCACGCATGTTTTGGACAGCCAGGGCTTGACCTGAGGGATCTCAGGTCCTGAATCCAGCTTTTCTGAACATCTGTAGTGGGATGCGAAGTAGTCAACTACGTGCTGTGGTTTGGAATGGGAATGCTCCGAACATGGACTACATTACCAATGCTGGGCTATTCACACACAGTTACATGGCTTGTGTTACATAAGAAAGGAGGTTTTGTTTTCCTTGATGATTTGCTCCTCCATTCTTGTGCGAGTGCAAACCGGTACATTTAATAAGGTTTGAGCTTTAGAAATAGTCAGCAGGGGGCCCAAAAGAGGTCCATCCATTCATCAATTGCCCATAGAAACAGGGATTGGGTAGAAGGTATTAATGGCAAGACAATTAAAGGGGGCTGAGAAAAGGGGGCAGAGTATCTTCCCCCAGTATCTTCACTTTTGGAAAGGTTTCTCTCTCACACTTAATGGTGAAGCGGCATGCTGCCTGGGATCCTCCATTTTCCCCCTTTAGTCTTCCCTTCTTTAGAAGCCTCACCTGGGGCTCTCCCACGAGTATGGTTCAGAAGGTGAGCTGGATGCAGCTTTCCCCAGACCTCCCAACACCATTCACCAGCTGGTCAATGAAGGGCTCCCGCCCCAGAGGGCAAACCTTAACATCCATTTCAACACAGCTTTGGGTTGGTTTGTTTTTCCACGCATGCATTGGGAGCACAGCTGGGGGCATCTACCTGGGGCAGAGTGCCCAGCTGACAGAGTAAATCTGAAACAGGACCTGCACCTCAGTATTGTACGGTGCAGCTATGCCAATAGCGAGTCAGTCATTACATGATGGCCGAAAAGGATTAGCCACATAGGAGAAGCAGTCAGCCGTTTCCTCCTAGCTTGCCAATAGCCCAGAGCAGCCCGCACTCTAAAGATGGGATGCTGGACATGTCTGGGTTGGCTGGTAAATACTAAAAAAAATTCGGCCTTTAATCGCTGCCTGCTTCATGCAGTTAACGCTCATGGCTATCCTTCAACTCCTTCCTGATCTCCAGAGCGGTCAGGGACAGTTGTGGACAAGGCAATGAAAGCATTATGAAAAATAGCTAGCATCCTGTGAGCAGTGCTACAAAGGGTAATATATGTGCCATATCAAATACGACTCATAATCAAGACAGCTCCCCTCCCTTGTTCCCGTTAGTCTCCTCCTGGGACAGGCCAACATTACCATCAGTGCAGAGTAAGTGTAGGGATAATGGTAGGCCAGGTAGCAGACATCCTCCCCATGAGGGAACGTGACGGTGAAGGTGAGCGTGTAGTAGGATTTCCCTCGTGCGCCTCCCGCTGCGGCTGCACTCCGGCGGTAATGGTTTCTAGAGGAAGAGAAGGGCAGGGGGGGATAGATTGTAGTCAGCTTTTGGGTCCTCATCTTGTGTGCCTGTGCAAGAACTGAACTGTCAGAGAGGTCTCCATCCCGAACGAGCTGTGGCGGAGCTCCAACCTCAACCGTGCATGGTGCACACTCTAAGCGGGCCAAACTCAGATGCAGTTGACCCAGTTCCATGACAGACCGAATGCCGTATGCAACCCAGTGCCACTGAACAGTCTCCACCACACAGCTAAGGGCCATGTTACAGCAGGTAGGTGAGAGGGTGGGGGGAAGCAGCAGATATGGAGACACAGGCAACACGGTGATGGTTAGTGCCAGCATGCACAGCTCGATTCATGCAAGTTACTTGGAATTCAACAGTCAGAGCGGGCCAGGGGGAGCAGTGAGTTAGAGGCAGAGCAGCTGGTGGCAGTACTGGGCATAGTTTGACCTGCCAGTCCTGTGCCTGCGGGGCTGGGCTGCCTCGTGGGAAGATAACAGTTCATCTAGTGTGGGGAGGTGGAGCCAGCAGCAGACGGGTGGATGGGAAGAGGCTGTCTAAGAGTACTTGAAGATTTTGGAGAAGTAGGAATTTTAGGGATTAGGGTCCAGTCAGTGCACTGTAAGAAAGGTGGAATTGGAACAGCAAATAAAAGGATAGGGGAAAGTGAGGTGAAGGGACATGGGCAAAATACTCCATATGCCGTCAAAGGCACAACTTCAGATTGAGCAGAGAAGGGAGCTGGGATTGAGAGAAGTCAACACCTGAGGAAGCGGAGATGACCTCATGCAGACTTGCAACTCATCGGCCAGCCCAATCACCCCCACCAGATCCCTCCCTTTCAGTAACAAGAGCACC
Organism: Chelydra serpentina; assembly: GCA_037349315.1. NCBI lineage: Eukaryota > Metazoa > Chordata > Testudines > Chelydridae > Chelydra > Chelydra serpentina. Next base: position 26,301,466 of record JBAIAC010000033.1, read on the forward strand.
TGAGTCTTCAAGACTCCACAAATCTCCCTTCACATTTTCAGCACAACCTCTCTTGCAGGACATTGACTCTAATAAAGATGTGGCTTCTGGATGAGAAAGAACATTTTCCTGCAGCACAGATGAAGAGCCAATTCATGCACTTGAGAGAGAAACATCATGGCAAATTGCACCCAGAAGTATATTTCAAACAATATTTTTCCCACGTTGCACCAATTATGCTGTTGCCAAACCTTCTGATTCTGAAGCACTGTGAGGCCTTTTGACAAATGTTATCATCAATGTTGCATTAAAATGCAAAATACTGGAGGAGACCAAAAGATGCAATTTCAGCTCCTGAAATTTACAATACCAGTTTATTTTTCTGTTGTTTTTATTCAAAGAGGTGAAGAGAGGAGATAATTATTCTTCTCAAATCCTCCAGAATAATCAGCTCTTCGTCACAAGAAAGACACAGCACAAGAGCACATTTTTTTTCAAAGCATATGAATTTAGTGGTTACGAACATGTGAGGTGAATGGCACTGGCTGGAGCAAGGAATCACACAGGCAGCATTCCTGCCTTCCTGGCACAGTGGGAAGGCAATGATTTAATGCTCAGCTGACTCCCACACCCAGACGTTTCTCTCCGCTATTTGCAAACAAAAAACAGGTAATAAATAATTTTAAATATCAGCGTGAAATCCTGACTCAGTTCCAAGTCAATGGATTTGATTTCAGTGGGGCCAGGATTTCACCCCCATTTTCTTAAAAATCGAGGCAACAACGTATCACCTTCTCTTCCAGTGAATCTGGGTAATGAGGGGGGTGGGTCAGGAGCCATCTCTTGTGTGATTTACGTGGATAGGACGTATCCTCCAGATCTCTATTCTATTCATTTTTACTTTCACGGTCACAATAACCTCAGACTCAAGATGCTGTCACAAGCCCTGAGATTTTCTGAGACAGTCCTGAGACATCCCCCACCGGTGAGAGGTAAGATGGGTGTGGCAGGCGGGTGCGATCCAGTATTCTGCCATACAGCTCTGCCAATGCATTCCCAGTCTGATCCTAATGCTCCAGTCCTGAGTTTCCCTTCCACCAACTCCCATAGCTCTACCAATGCAGCTCAGTCCTGCCCAAAACATCCTTTTGTATCCTACTAGTCCATCACCGCCACACAGCTCTAACACTAGCGCAATCCTGGCATTCAGCTATTCCAGTTCTGATGAACCTCAGTGCTGATCTGCAGCACCCGCTGCTATACCAGCAAAGGGCCTCCCCTGAACAGGGATTTCTAATCTGTCCTCTTTCAAATCGCTTCTCAAAACTCATCTCTACTGCAATGCCTACAGCAAACAATCTAGTGATAATGGCAAGTCTACATGGCTAGTGACCCCGTGGGGTTTTATTCATCGTTACTGATTCATAAAAAAAGAAACCTAGGCATGCAGCTAGCTGACACATCCCTGTGTTCCTATTACTGATAGTCATGGCTTCCTGCACACCCACCTGTTATGTCCTGGCCTTATTTAGCTTGTAAATACCTTGGGGTAAGAACAGAGGTGGGCAAACTATGGCCCGCGGGCCACATCCGGCCTGCGGGACCATCCTGCCTGGCCCCTGAGCTCCCAGCCGGGGAGGCTAGCCCCCGGCCCCTCCCCTGCTGTCCTCGCTCCCCCGCAGCCTCAGTTCGCCGTGCCGCCAGCGCTCTGGCCCGCCGCTCCTACCAAGCAGCGCGGCGGTGTGGCTGTCTCCGGCGGGGCTGCGAGCTCCTGCTGCTCTGAGCAGCATGCTAAGGGGGCGGGGAACGGGGGGGTTGGATAAGGGGCAGGGGATCCCGGGGGGCAGTCAGGGGACAGGGAGCGGTTGGATGGGGTGGAGGTTCTGGGGAGGGGCAGTCAGGGGTTGGGGAATGGGGGGGTTGGATAGGCGTGGGAGTCCCGGGGGGGGCTGTCAGGGGGCGGGGGTGTGGATAGGGGTCAGGGCAGTGAGGGGACAGGGAGCAGGGGAGGTTGGATGGGGGTGGGGTCCTGGGGGAGCGATTAGGCATGGGGGGTCCCGGGAGGGGGCAGTTAGGGGACAAGGAGCAGGGGATGGTTGGATGGGTTGGAGGTTCTGAGGGGGGCAGTCGGGGGCAGGAAGTGGGAGGGGGCGGGGCCAGGCTGTTTGGGGAGGCACACCCTTCCCTACCCCGCCCTCCATACAGTTTCGCAACCCCCATGTGGCCCTCAGGCCAAAAAGTTTGCCCACCCCTGGGTTAGAACTGTCTTTCTCCGTATAATTGTACATCACCCAGCACAATCCTGGTTGGGGTCCCTGAACACTGCTAGAATACAAACAATAAATAATAATCTTACTAAATCATGCCCAAATGTGGTGTGATATTAGGATGGGTCACGTGACAAGTCCACTAAATATATTTTTCACATTTGATCGGTCTGATCCCCAGAGGTGGAAAAGATCACACATTCACCCTCCCCCACAGCAACCTCTGGTCCCTGCTACCTCATTTATCCTCTCTTCCCAAAATGGGCCCAAAGCTCTGCACTCTTTCCAGAAGCTAGCAAACTGGTTCTTAGAAAGGATATGCAAGACCCAGTGATGGCTCTATCAGCATGAAAGCTACATCTGCTGTGCCTTTGAGTCACTTTATAATAGTCAAATCATAAAGCTTGCTGCTGTCCTTCAAATATACTGTGTACCAGGCAGTTTACCTCTAACAGCAGCTCCTGCAAGTTAATTAACAATTATAATAATACTTATCACTTACTGTGTAAAGTACTTGTCATGTTCAAAGCCCTTTGCCAACATTAGTTAATAAAACCTCACAAACTCCTTATCTGCTAACATTCTTTGGGAACCTACAAGGTAGATAAATCAGTATAATTATCTTCATTTTACAATGGGGAACTGAGACAGAGAGGTGAAGAGACTTGCCCAAAGCCACAGAGTGAGTCAGTAGCAGAGCTGAGATAAGACCTCAAGAGTTCAGCGGCTCCAAGCCAGGCAGCAGCACTCAAATGACCTTTTGACTCCCTTAACCACCTGCAGCATCTGACCAATAGCATTGCTGGCGATTGGGAAACGTGATAAATGGGGTATCAACTTAGACTAAAGTAGCAGAGAAAAAATCATATATACCGTATCTTTCGGCCCACTGGAAATGGGGCCTAATATAAAGAAGAAACATTTACTCTCTCTCTCTCTATTTTGTCCCTCCCCAAAGGGCCCCTTTTGTCCTGCTACCTTTTAACCCCATTGAAATCTGACCTTGTTTTACTCCCCCCATGGACCTATTCTTAGGCTTCCAGTGTGGTAGGTGTATGTGACACACACTCTTTTAGCAAACGCAGGAAACAGAGGGTGCCTGAGGCTATATGGGTAGGGTATGGTGGAAAAAACAGTAACAAAAACCAAATATCAGGAGATGGCTGGTATTATTGGGTCTGGTAAATGAGGGCTGGACCGAACACAATGCAGTGGAGCTCCCTTTCCAAGGACCAGACCCTGTGTGGGTGTTCTCATTTTTGAGTCTCTACTCAGAATCTGTTGAAAGCAGCAGTGCCCCCAGTGACTGAAATAGACCATTCTTGTGGTCAAACGGCTAGTAGGGCCCATGCCTACTTACCGCCGCATCAGTGTCTTAACTCTGGCTAGCTAAGACCATCCTTAGAACTGAAACTGGAGATGCCATTCCATGGCATATTTAAGCATTGACTTCTCTCCTTGAAACTAACAAGACCAGGTAGCACTGACTGTGATGGTGATTTTTATAGAGTGAACACAAGGTCTCTGGAAAGAGAGGTGAAACCCCCTCTCTGACATCACAAAGGCAGTAGCGTAGCCGGGGGGGAACAGGGGGAGCGGCCGCTCCCCCTGTGAGCAGAAGCGGCGTCTTAAAAAGGAAGCGGCGCCTTTTTTTAGCACTCACCCGGCGGCGCTCTAGCCCTCACCCGGCGGCGCTCTGGGTCTTCGGCGGCATTTCAGTGGCGGGTACCACCGAAGACCCGGAGCGAGTGAGAACCCACCACCGAAGTGCTGCCAAAGACCCGGAGCGCCGCCGGGTGAGTACAGGGGGAGGTGCCTTTTTATAGCGCCGCTCCCCCTGCCCTCCAGACCTGGCTGTGCTACTGCACAAAGGCTCCCAAAACACCTATCAGATGGGAATGAATAAGTCATTAGTGACTTGGGCAGGATTCCAACTGGTGGGCAAGATTCAAACCGCTTCATAGCCTATTACCAACCCTCTGAGGCATCCAATGCCCAGAAAAGTTGCGGTTTAGACAATGAGCTGAAAACAAACTCTGAAACTGAATGCCCAAGTGCATTCTCACCAATTCAACATGCTGACATTTTCCTTAAATAATGTGCTGGAGGGGAATATTATTTTTTGTGTTAACATAAACAGGTGCCAAGACAACAAGTGAATTAGACAATCTTATAATAACTGTGACTATTTATCATGGGTGTATCCTGGCACTTCACACGAGGAAGCAATAAAACAGAGCAGCCGTGCCACGGGAGATTCCTTTTGACAGCTGAGTTGCTAATGTTCTCCATAACATAAAATCTCTCTCAAGAGATGTATGGGAAAGGTATATAATGGCAGAGCGGTGCTACGACATCCATCTTCATGAGTGAGCTCTCCCATCTCCCCTCACCAGTGAAGATGAATGTCAGGAGAGATCAGCCGGCATGTATTACACAGACAACCCATGTATGCACCTCTCCTCCCACTGTCCTTCAGCTGAGAGGCTGCTTTAGGTCTGAGCTGTGGAAGATGAGAAATGATGGGAATTTGTGGGTGAGCGGGCATGTTAACATCACTGAGTTTCCCCTTACTTATGCATTCAAGGTCTGGGGTCACAGATAACCTTCCTCCAGGCAAGGAGAGTTGGATGAGGCTTTCTCCAGAGCCCATCACCAGCATAAGCAGAGCGCTGGGGGAGGATACAGGGCTCTTCCACCAAAACACACTGAGCATGCTGTCTTCATAGTGCTCCCATCTTCAACCGGCCTGGGGAGCCACAGACTCTGATTGCTCCTAGATGTAACTATTTGCCGCCTACAGACTGGCACACTATAAGCTCCAATGACTGGGGAGTTGCTCTATCATTGGTGAAAGAACAAGAGGTGTGTGTTAACCTAGAAAGAACAACAGATTGATAGATGGCAATATTAAATATATTGACCTATAACTGAATGTACAATTGAAAGACACCGCATACTCCAAAACAAAACAATCTTATGCTAATGTCTCAACCGTATCCTGGTCCAGGATATGATTAAGAACTTAATTGCACATTCATGGCTTAAATTTACCAGTCAGCTGCTACTGAATCACATCACAATAACTGCCTTGTTCATGACATTAGGAGCCATTACTATCGGAATCAGCCTATAAGCATTGCATGTCTTGCATCTGTTGGTGCCTATTCTGCCTGCACCCATGAGCCCATGCACAGCAGTCAAAGGCTACAGGCCTAGTGCAGCATCTAGCACAAAGGGGCACCACTCTTGGTTGGTAGAAAACATGATTACTAATCAAAATGAAGGTATGTGCGGGCCAACTGTCCAACAGCAGCACATAAGCTTCTGAGGGGAAAGTCTCAGGAGGAGTAGAGGTTAGCTGGACAAAGATGAGTGTGGGGGCATTATGTGGGCAAGGTAAATGGTTATTTGAGCTGTTACTGACAAGGCACCCATTGGAGGCAAGAGAACCATGATCCTTGACCCCCAAGCCAGCTTTATTTAGGGAGTTTGGGTTTGTTTTCACAGGGAACTGGAAGGTTTTTTTTTTACTCCTGTCATGACATAAGTTTGGGGCTCTGTGTTTCTCCTGCAAGGTGATAACATCGCAGCAAATGCACCCGGCAGTGTTTGGATTGACTGTGATGTCGTGCATGCGAGTGAGAACAATGGTGTTTAACCCTCTAGGCCAAATGTACAAACACCAGCAAAAAGCAAAACAAAACCCAGTTTATTTTGCAAGGAGAAATGCATTCATTCTACCTGGAGTTCTACAAGCCCCTAAACCACACCACCATGTGTGGATGAGACTGCCCTTTACTGTGACACATGTGGTCCATTAGCAGAGAGTGAAATGGAATACAGGTTCATTTGACCAAGTGGAACTTCATTAAACCCCGTGCACTGCTCTGTTCATGTGGCTGAATTCCTTCCAGCCTAACTCCCTGCATTCCTGGTTTTCCATCAATACCAGTCCCTCCAGGGAACATGGACCCTCTTCCTCCAGTTCTACCGATCATGATACATCTTCCCTATTTTACAAACATTTTAATATAAACATTAAAAAACAATAATTGATGCCCAGACCCTCACCCCATGTCCCTTTGTCCAGAGGTTGCTATAGGTTTGCCAATTTCTGTTGAACATACTCCTGGGGGGTTTCATCACAGGACATGATCTTTAATTAAAGTTTAATCTTTAATTCCTGGAGACCCCAGGACAATCCTGGAGGGCTGGCAACTCTAGGTTGCTAGCCCATAGCAGAGTTGGAGTCTTATCTTTACCACAGACTCCGCTGGTTACATAGTCTTTAAGATCGTTTTGTCTCCTCAACGGGAGTGACCTATCTCTGTCTCCCTCTCTAGAAAACTCTCTCTCTGTGGAGTCTCCTTCCTTCCTGTGGGGTTGGCCTTTGGATGGTTCTCTGTCTCTCTGTTCTGTGACTCTCTCTCTCTCTCTCTCTGTAGGTTCTATCTAGATTTTGTGTCTGCTCGCTTGTTAAGTGTCTTCTGGACCTTCAGATCACTCCTTTCTTGCATAGTCACCTCATATGAGCTGGGTGTCAGTACAGCAATCATTACACCTTTAGGCTACTCCTTCTGGAGACTCTCTAAAGGCTGGATCCACACAGGAGCACCTGTCTTCGAGGCCGATTGGTCCTTGGCTGACCTGTTGTAAGCTAGTGCCTGCTTTCTCTGATTGTTGTTTTTTCTACCGATGAAGCAGAGTGTAAAGGCAATGCCACCGACCCAGTGAGCATAGGTCAGGGTGCAGATGGGTCTGTCACCTTCAGGTAGAACTCCAAATTCATAGGTGAAGTAAGCGAAGCCGCTCCCTGCTCAGGCCTTCACTGTGTGCCTGTGGGATCATTTTCATATGCCATCCTACTCTGGGAAAAACTAATTTCCCTCTCATGCCAACACAGCACCGGGTGATCACCAGGGCCAAGGTTAGTGGGCACAACTCATGCAGAGTTTAAAAGGGTCTGTACTTGCTCAAGACAGGACTGAGTTTCACCCATACAGTACACTAATTTCTGGAGAAAATTTGGCAGTGATGGGAAAAGCAGAGCAGGGCACTCTGCCCTCTGTGCCGACCACCCCTCTGAAACACCCAGATGAATCTATCTGAAATCACAGCTCACCCTTTGGCAAGGAGAATGGGTGACTAAAACTCTGTTAACCCTGTGTGTGCTGCATTCAATTTGGCGCACCAATGATACAAGTTGGGGATGGAAAAGAAAAACAGGTACACTGCCCAGTCCACCTCTCTGCCAATCACTAGAGTAGGGCCTTAAAAATATATGGGTACCACTCCGTAGTGCTTCTGTGTACACATGAAAAGGGCTTCATATTGTCACCATGGGGTCACCCCTCCTCCCTTTTCCACTCCCACTTTACTCCAGAAGAGAGAATTCTGCATGTGTCCTCTCTCTCCCCTGCACACCAAGGTATATGATGGGTCTCACTCACATCCAATCCCTGCTGTCGGAAGTGCAGAACGCGGCAGGCTGGCATAAATGTATTGCGCGTGAGAAACGGGGCACTGGCAGCGGATGGTTAATGGCTTGAATACGGTTAGCAGGAGGGGAAGGGAAGCCAAAAGGAATGCACCAATGAAACACTTACTTGTAGTAACAGATATCATAGCCCATCCGAATCCAGTGAGGCTTGCCTTGGAGAGCTTCCTTCACTGAATACATGACCGGTTGCATGCCTACATAAAACAAAGGCAGTTTCAGATAACAGGGCTTCCTTTGCGTGAGTGTGCATGCTCTTTGCAGCTCTTTTACCAAAAGCAGATACACTTTTCCCCCATCCCTCACTTGATTTCAAAGCAGCCAACTCTCTATAGAAAATTATGGAGAGAGGAAGCCAGCTACAGGGAAATGAGTAGAAAATGGATCAGCCCTACTGGCTTTTCCAAGGTGTGAGATTCCAACTCTGCTTATACAGGGACTGAGGTAGGGAAAGAGGAGGAAAAGAAGAACATAAGAATCAGTACACTGGACAGACCAATGGTCTAGTTAGACAAGTATCCCATCTGCTGTCCCGCTGGAATACATCAATAGTCAGTCTAGCAGTATGGAAACCCACCTCCTTCCATAATGGAAGCAACCAATGGACCTTGCATCTAGTCCAATACTTTTTGCTAATGTCAGCTAATATTGGATTCTTTATAAGAAGGTATTAAACCTCCCATAAGAACATACAGAGCTGTGCGCCCTAAAAATGTTGTAACAATAATATCCCTCATTGGACTATATGATACCATGGGGGGCAACTTCTTCCTGACCTGCACCACGTTATCACCTTGTGCAAGAGAAATTATGCAAATATTATCCATAGTTGCATGAGTCCAGCTCCTTTGCAGAAAGATTTTTATCCATTGAGGCACGTGTATACAATTCCTTTGCTCTACATGGGTCCCCCCTTCAACACTTTGAGAAACCTTCTTGTCCTCATCTTTGACAATCTCCATAGCACCTTCCCCATCTATTTTTCCCTTCCTCTCTTTCTGCTGCCTTTGTCTCCTTCATCCAGTCCAATTTACTGCTTTTCTATAGGCTGCTCATTACATCTATTCCACGATGCCTATGTGTGTTAATATCTAATCGCAGCTCCCACTGGCCGCAGTTCACTGTCCTAGGCCAATAGGGGTTGCGGGAAGCGGCGCAGGCCGAGGGATGTGCTGGCCACCCTTCCCGCAGCCCCCATTGACCTGGGATGGCAAACCGCGGCCAGTGGGAGCCGCGATCAGCCGAACCCGCAGATGCAGCAGGTAAACAAACCAGCCCAGCCTGCCTGGGCTTTCCCTGACGGGCCACATGCCAAAGGTTGCCGATCCCTGATGTATAGGATACTCCTTGGTGTCATTAATGCTGGGGGCTTACTTGCGTCACACACAAAAAAAGGGTTATAAAATCATAGCATTTTGCCTCCTCCCTTTGGATTTCTTTGGCGTAACTCAGCAACGCTTTAACAGCTGTGGAGTACATCTCTGAGCACACACAGGATTGTCCCATACCTCAACAGGAAGGTAACATGGAAAGAAACTTCAAATACAAACTCAATTACATCTAGGATTAACCTTTCAGTTTTTGCTTCATGTATCCACATGGGAGCTGGAACAATTTTTATAGTGAGGGTGCTGAGAGCCATTGGACATGCACTGTAAACCCTATATATAATGGAAATCACTTCAAGCCAGGGGGTGCAGCCGCATCCCCAGCACCCTTAGTTCCAGCACCTATGTGTATCCATGCAGTACTTCTGCATGGACTAGCTAACAGAGGAGATACCATGATGCATCATGGGAGATATACACCTATCCAGGAGACTAGCCTTTCAGAGACAATGAGGACATGAGGTACCAGAACTACAACTCCCATGAGGCACCACAACATCACAGCAGGACATAGTTTAATGTCAAAATACCTCAACACAAAACTTTACAATTCATTTAGACAAACCAAAATATTTTGTTTCCATTTTCTCAATGGAAAAGTCTTGTTTTTCACCACGCTGTTCAGTTTTCAGGTTTTTGACAAAAATTCAACATTTTCTGTGGGGAAAGAAATCCATTTTCTGACCAGCTCTGCTGCTGACTACCACTGCTCCTTGAGACACTCTTTCATGGATATGAAAATTACACCGCACCATCTACCTGACAGCCACAGTACACAGCCAACCCATGTGATAGCTCATTGTCATCCATGCCACAGGAGCAAGACTTAAAACTTCCAGCTCAGTGGGGTGAACAATAGCACTGGTAAGTGCACGGAGCAGCAAGTAGCATATTTTCTCCTATGTCATGCACGCTGCTGACGATGCAACAATGGGCCTCAATGGACAATGGGCCTCACTCCATCCAGATAGCTAGAGTTTCGATGCATTTTCAGAAGCAACGGACAAGAACTTCCCCAACAGGCAATCACACACACACTGACCACAGACCACACGACAGCTGGCCCTGGGCTAGCCTACTAACACAGGATATTATTTTCACATCTTTCTTCCAAATATAATTTTAATTGCACATTTTAAAATTTGATTCCTGTCCACTGAAAGCTCACAAAAGTCAGGGGCGAAGAAGTGCTGGCTACGATCAGAGAAGCAGTTTCCGGGGAACCTTAAGGGCCTGCGTCTACCCTACTGAAGCTACCCCACTGGGTACCCCATTAAGAGCTACTCCATAGGTTTCAAGAGGTACCATATCAGCCTCTGACATCCTCTTTGCCACTCCTCCTCAGTGCACTTCACTCTCAGGCCATTGAGAGAATTACCCAGTCATGCCGAACTGTTCGGTGATTCAGGAAAGTGGAATAGCATGACAATATACATTCATTTTCATTTCTGATCTATTTAAGTACTTGAACTCTGGTCCTTAGGGCTAAAGGGCAAAAGATTTATAATGGACTGCACCACTCAGCAAGCATTCTTGCAACTGGAACAGCAAGCCATTCTCAGGGCAGGTCTACACTTAAAACACTGCATCGGCACAGCTGGGCTGCTGTAACACGTTAATGAAGACGCTCTATGCCTGAGTCTGAGAAGGAGCCAGAATTTACCAATGTACATTGTCAAAGAGCCTTAGTATTACGTCAGCAGCCACTCATTAGCTTCCCCCGCCTCCGCTCCCAGTGCCTCCCACCCATCGGCAGCCCCGCCGATCAGCACCTCCCCCTCCTTCTCACACCTCCCGGACAGCTGTTTTGTGGCATGCAGGAGGCTCTGGGGGAAAAGGGGAGGAGCGAGGGCACGGCAGGCTCAGGGGAGGGCGTGGAAAGGGGTGGAATGAGGGCAGGGCCTGTGGCAGAGCCAGGGGTTGAGCAGTGAGCACACACACCCCCACCGGCACATTGGAATGTTGGCACTTGTACCTCCAGCCCCGGAGTCGGTGCCTATACAAGGAGCTGCATATTAACTCCTGAAGAGCCGCATGTGGCTCTGGAACCACAGGTTGGCCACCCCATCTCTATGCCAACAGGAAAACTCTCCCGTCCATGTGGTTAATCCACCTCTGCAAGAGGCGGTAGCTATGTCAGCGGGAGAAGCTCTGGTCATTATAGGTCGGTATAACTATGTCCCTCAGGGGTGTGCCTTTTTCACACCTCTGAGCAACGTAGTTCTACCGAAGTAATTCTGTAGCGTAGACCTGCTCTAAGTCCCTTTGCTACTTGTTGTGGGCACACTGCTCCGGAGGTAGTTCCCGTGTTGATTCATGCAGATGTATCCACAAGGCTAGTAGTAGTGTTTGACATTGTGCACTTATTAAACATTCTGGGCCAGATCCTCAGCTGGTGTAAATTAACATAGCTTCATGGAAAGCAATGGTGCTAATGCCAAACTATGCCAGCTGAGGATTCGACACACAGTCTGTGTGTAAAAGAAACAATTTCTCTTCTAAAATGGGCATTGAAAGCGCTGATTTGCCTGCCTGCTTTATGGCATCACATCCTTCCTCCTGAACCACAGACTGCAACTGAAGCTCAAAAACAGAGACAGAATCTTTTATTATTAATGTTGGCAGAAACCTCAGAAGGTCTGGACGTGGCTTTTAATTTCTCAATAAGCCTCCTAAACTGTGGATGCTTATTTGAAGATTAGTCAAATTTATTCAAACCTTATGAGATGTCTCCACTGCTGCACCACTCATTCAGCCCAAATAGATCTTCCTCCTTTCCCCCACAGTCCCATTTTTAAATATCCCAGTCTCCAAACTCCTGGCTCTTCAATTCCAAATTCCTCTTCCCAGCCCTAAGTGCCCTTGAGGAGACAGAGCGAGAACTCCTTTTGAGGCCTTGTAGCGACCCCTTCTGGCTGATTTCAAAGCAGCTGCTGTGCACCAAAGAGGGACCCCGCCCAGCTCTACTAATTCAGAAGGTGGACCTAGCAGTAGAGGATGAGATGACAGGAGACCTTAGCTGTTGGAAAAGCGGTAGCAGGAGTGGCGCATGGGAATGGCACCTATATTAATTATGCGGATGGGAAGGAGCGAAAGGAAGAGGAATAAGAAGGTATTATACCCTGAAAGCCCCCAGCTTCACACCCCTGCTCCATGGTTCAGAAGGCACCCCATGACTAAGTAAGCAAGCCATGATCTATGGGACTCTAACAGACACAAGAAGGTTGAAGCCCCCATGGAATCAATTGCATAGCCCTGAGCGTGGGAGGGAACCCCAGCCCACCCAAAGGCTCCTACCGTAATTAAACTGGCTGTTGACCTTCTCGCAGTTGATGATGTTAAAGCGGTAGGGAACGGCTGGCTTCATGGCGCTGACCTCGAAGTAAAACCACTGGAGGTGCTGGACACTGTTCACATCGGTGTTCATAATCAAATCATACTCAAACCTGGAGAGCAAGGCGTGAGATAGTGTCACCGTGGGCCAGGCAGAATGACAGGATGGGATGTAACGAACCCACGGCTGCAGATGCCTCATACAAACATTACAGCTGTCAGCCACTGGCGACAATGGGAGGGGGTGCCACTGAGACCACCAGTGGCAGGGGGAACCACAGGATGTCATCAAAGCCAATACTAGCCGAGCATGCGTCATGTCTTTCCCTCCGGGCCTTGGTTTCTCACTTCCTTTAACTTCACCCCACCTAATACCTCTGATTCATCAGCTCTGCTCCTCTTGCTGACTGTTCTAAAGTTCACAGTGCTTCATCTTTTCACACAGGAGATATTACAAGTGTGGCCGGATATGACACAGCCGCTGCTGAAATCTAAGCTACTCACTTGCGCACTTGGATGGCTTTGCGGAGGTTTCCGGATTCAAACTCGGAGTAGAATCTCAGACAGTCTGGAGCATCTGTGCTTGAGGGGCTGGAGCAAAACATAGAAATATGTCTACTACCAAAAACTACTTTAAGGTGCAGTAACCGCTCCAATGTCATTTATATAGCAATTTAGACTTACAAACACAAGACATTTAAGAGCAGCTATGGCCCAGCCATCCAGCTCAAAGCACCAGCCTTTATTGGGGTAATTCTAAATCCCACTTTCTCCCTCTTGATTTTCCTATCTCCAGCAACAGATGCATACACTCCTCAATCTCAATTATGTTCTTTGCTCCAATCGCCTTCCCCATTGACTTATTCCACAGGTTTATTAGCCTTTGTTTGAAGTGGCTTTGCCCAAGTTCTCCATTTACTCCTATTTTTACCTTAGGCCCCCCCTAAATTTTGGAGCCTTAAAATTTATCTTGAGCAACTTTAAAATGTTCTTTCCTTCTTCTTCAAACCTCCGCCAGGTCACCTTAAACTCTCCTGCGTCCTGTGTTCCTAAGAGGACAATCTCAGACCCATTAACCTTTTCCTCAGAATTTACTTGCTTCAGATTTGAGATCCTCTCCATTGCCCTGTGCTGCCTCTTCTCAAGGGCAATAATGATTTGCCAGAAAATGGTGCCCAGCCTGGTTCAGCGTGCCCAAAACGGGTCTCACAGCTGCCTTGCTGCACAGCATCATGTTACCACCCCTTTTAGTTTTAAGTTCCATTGCTCTGCTAAAACCACCCAGTAGCTGGTTTGCTTTTCCTACTGCTGGTGTGCACTGGGCTGGTGGTTTCTGGGACTCTTCCATGATAGTCTGCAGATCCTTTCCCTGAGCCATGTGCTGAGAGACACTGTGAAGGGGTGTTTCCCACACACTTGCCCCCAAAAGGTTAATGTGGATAGAAAAGGGGGCAAATTAACCCAACAAGTGACAGCTGAGGGCAATCAGGTGGCTAACTAATCCCCTGAGTGAGTGAGGGAGCCCAGCCCAGGGAGAACAAGCTGGGCTGGGATTTATAAACACAGGAGGGGGCTGCTGAGAAATACATTGCTGTCATTCCCCGGGAGGAGTATTTGGAGGCTGCAGAAACACATTGCTTGTAGTTGCTCCCTGGGAGGAGGGACAAATGGTGACAAAGCTCGGGGGAGGTGGCATGCCAGATGGTAAGGAAAAGGCTCAGGGAAAGGCAGCAAGGTCCAAGAGGGGGCAGACCTCGACTGCTAGCTAGAGGGCCCCTGAGCCGGATCCCAGAGTAGAGGAAGGGCCCAGGTTCCCCTGCTAGCCACTGAGGGAGTGAATGGGAAGGCTAGGATGCCTAGGATGGCTGAAGGAAGACTTTGGTACTCCAGAAAGGGAAAATGTGTATTGTAACCTGGCTGGAGAGCTGAGTCATGAAGAGGCAGCAGCAGCTCACTGAGCGAGAGAGGAGCTGCTGCAGACCCAGAGAGAGAGCAGACAGACAGCATGCAACTGCAAGAAGGGGCATGGACCTCGCAAAGCTAATCCCCAGAACGGCCATGAAGAGGCGCCATCCTGGCCATGAGTGGCACACCCTGTCACACAACCTTGTTCCTTATACTGTCTCCCAGTCTAATGTTTTGTACATTTGTCTAAGTTGAACCAAATGCACCATCTGCTGGCCTAGTCACCTAATCTATTACTGGCAGTAACAGTAGCGCCCTCAGTCACGTACACTACAAGGAATACCTACCTGCGCCCATCTAAATCAAAGACAACTCTGTCTATCACATCACCTGGCTGGATTAGACGACAAACATCCTCAAATATTTTGGCCCTGGAAAAGAAAAACATTGTGAGTCTGTCTGCAGCTACAGACAGACACATACCTCTGACTTGGAGGATCCTTGTTGAGGGAGCGAACTGAGGCTTATGATATTTTTTCCAGGAGGTTGGGGAGCAGGGGGATTCCTGTGCAGAATTATACACCTGTACTAACTGTAAACAAAAATATCCCTTAGCACTTTTGGCAGTTCACCAGTTTGGCTTTTGCATGACTCTCATGACTGGAAGACACCTTTAGAGTTAAATGACTTGTCATTCACATTCTGTAGGATTTATCCCCATTTCTTCTCATTCAGTCTCAGTGATTGAGTCACGTACACCTAGCAATGGAGAATTTGTCACAAGGGATCAGACTACTGGTCTATCTATTATAGACTCCTGGCTCCAACAGTGGCTAATGAGCCCATTAAACCCCCCAGTAACGACCAGTTGTACGATGCCATATGTGTTCTTGTGATTTCCTTCCTGACCTTTGCAGCAATCAGCGTAAACACTGAAGCATGACATGATTATCCCTGTCTTAGCTGTATAGTTACATGTGTCATTATGGTCATAAAAGCGGGGCTTTCAGAACATTAGTGCAGGGAAGAGGTGAGAGAATGATGGCCTCTGTGAATAAGATTCCTGGCATTTATCTGCTACGGAAAGAGTTCCCATCTCTATAGAGCATAAAGGTTCAAAAAAGCTCAAAAACTTGTGTCCTTGGTAAATGCCATGTTATTAGTATCATCCAGTCCTAGAGCTTAGTTCAAGAGACAGCAGAATCACCCAGCCTGTTTGGGGTCTGGCAAGCATTACTTGCGCTACTAAGAACAAATGCCCTCTAAAGGAATTGCAGAGGGACACACATGGGACAAGAGGGGGAAGGGTAGCCCTGAGAAGAATCCTCTCTCCCAACACAGTTCCCCCCACACTCCAACACACAATTTATCCTCCTCAGTTGAACAATGTAAATGAGGTGAGAGCATTAATGCTAATTGCCAGGTGCAAAATGCCTTCCATAGGAGGATCCCAACACACTTCACAAATATTTAGCTACTTTAGCAGGGGAGGCCGAGAAGTATTTATTCACCTTTACCTTCCAGATAAGGAAAGTGGAGAGGTGACATAACTTGGCCACTGGCAGAGGCAGGAATTAGGCCTCCTAACTCCCCATCTGTGCCAAGAATATCTTAGATGCCAGTATCTTCAACCTCAAGAGAAAAATCTGAATAGTATAAACCTATAGCTTAGTTTCCCTTCTTCTGATAATCCGTTGTGTGGGACTATGCAAGGACTGCAGAGACCAATTAAACTTGATACAGACGGGATATCAACACCCATCAAAAGCCAGACAGTAATACATGAGAGTCCCCAATACTACAAGAGGGAGTGCCTATTTGCCCCGCTGCAGAGAGCTACCTGTGGGATGACAATAAAGCAGAATCACCTTTGAACTCCATATTTCCGCTCCAGCAGGGACTGGTAATAAGGAGGGGGCTGGTGGCCCCAGAAATCAGGGAACGCCAAGACCCTGTAGTCCGGAATGGACTTGGTGCTTCCAGCCCTGGCCATGTAGGAGTGGGGGCTGTGGAATGGGATATCCCCTTCGTGTCTCTCCAGAAGCTTTGTCACTACATTTGAGGCCCCCACTCCTCCCACGGGGCTGGGACCGAAGCAGCTCGCACAGTGAGTGTGAAACGTTCTTGTGTCCCAGGAGGCTTCTTTTAGAAGAGGCTGCAGAGTGGGTGCATGGCTCCTGCATAGATCTTCTCTTTCAGCAAGGGCATCTGCATCTCGGACTGATTCTCCCTTTGCTCTCTTTTCAAGGGCTGGAGCCCCAGTACATTTCTCCTTCTTTGCCCAGCTCTGCACTGGAGTCTTGAAAGCCGTTTCCTCTGGCTCTGGCCCCACAGCACTTTGGTCCCTGTGTCTGCAACACGGCTGCTTCGTGAAAGCAGCATTTGGAATGACTCGGGGGTGAGTGCCTGGCAAGCTCCCAGGCATATCCTCAGAGCCCTTCTCATCTTCAGACCCTGTTTCCAGCTCCTTTAGATTTAAAGAATAAAAGAAATAAAGACAGATGGTGTCTCCTTCCAGAAGGAAATAGAAGAAAGAAAATGGAAAACATTTAATTTACAGGCCTCTCAAAAGTCTGCTCACCTCAGTGACCCAGCGAGATAGAAACCCACAACCCACCTGCTAGCATTCCTATTCCTGCAAACTCATCTTTCATCAGTTCCCAGAAGCTAAAGAAGGTCAGGCTGGATCAGCTGCTGGGTGGGTAACCTCCAAGCAAAACCTGGAGCGTTATAGGAAACTGCACGAGGCAAAGGGATGCGCTTCTCTTTGAACTGATGCTCCAGCATGATGCAATGGGGCCAGTCTGCCAGGAAAAGTTCCGCCCTTCCGAAACACAGGACTGCAATGTTAATCCAAGTTCCTGGCCACTTGCAGTCATTACAAATACCACAGCATTTTGTATGGTAGGAGATGCATGAACCCTGGTGTCTTGTTTAAATTTGAATAGTTATATTCTGCCTCCCTAAATTCCTCCGCCTCTAGTACTGAATACAATATTCTTCTTCACTTCCTGTCCCAAACTGTTAAACAGCTGGTTTGATCTATCCCAGAACTGTCTGCATTTTAAGCAGTGGCAATGTAAGCTTCCCCATCACTGTGCTGCAACCCTAACCTTGACTGACCACCTCTAGGGTAGACAAACCATTTTAATCTCCATGTTCCATTTGGTTCTTGGCATCTCTGTTGAAACTGCCAACAAGGATACAACTTAATGTCCATTAGTGGATGCAGGATTTTTTTTTCACATGGATATTTAATTATTTATCCACTGGGCCCTCGTCAGCCGAGACCCAGCCTTTTCGTTAAATGCCACCAAACAGCTCTCAGATGTTAACACCTTTCACCCACTACCAGCTGGGGCCCCATTCAATCCAATGAGCTCCAGATGCGTCTACATTTTGGATCCTCCGATACCTGGAGTCCTCCAGTGTTCCCCTTTGCAGTATGTCTGTCTGCCCACCTCCTCTCAGTCAGCACATCCCTACACACATTCACAGATGAAGGAAGTCACAATGTTATCCTACCTGGAAAGTAAGGGAAAGTTCAGGACACATGGCCCCATACTGCTCAAGCTCCTCCTCTGGCCTGTCAAGACCGAACTTTGAGCTCAGTTTGTTCACATCTGTCTCCAAATCGTCATCCTTCAAAAGTCAAAGTAGGAAAAGAAATACATTAAAGGTGCTATCGACCCGTTTGGGACTGTCCCTGAGGTGATAGTTATACAACGGTACATTACATCCTGCCTTTCATCTGGGAATCGCTAAGCACCTGACACAAGTGAAGTAAACCAGCCACCCCTGACAGCTAGATGAGAGCAATTAAATTCATTTTTATGGAAGGGCAAACAGAGGCACAAAAGGTTAAGGCACCTGCCCACAGCCCTAGAACGATCCACTGGCATGTAACTCAGAAGTCCTGGACAAGATTTTCAAAAGTGAGTAGTGGGTTTGGGTGCCTCACTATTTGAATGCCCAAGCTGAGACTCCTTATAGGGGACTGATTTTCAGAAAGTGCTGTGACCCACCCACTGAAAATCACGCCCATTTAAAGGTGTCTCAACTTGGCCACCCCAAAATTGTAGCACCCAAAGCCACTGGCCAATCTCCTGAGTATCCAGGATGTGCTGATGTAACCTGCAGCTGTGTTAAATGAAGGAGCGAGCAAACACCTTTGATTCAGAGACCCAACAATCCAACAATTTAGATTTAACAAGAAAATCCCACGATACGTAACAGGAAAAATGAGTTTTGTTGATTACCAGCAAAATGAGCATCTTCTAGTGTCCTGCCTCTTCAAACCAAGACTGCCTTGATCCCCATTGCTGCTCATCAGGGCCCCTTCTCTCTGCCTTTGAAACCCAAATCCCCATCCCTCTACTACACACATCACTGAACCCTCAAGCACCGATTTCTCATCTGTTACTTTATTTATATCTTTCTACACTGTTGAAAAATAGCTTTTAGTCCCTTGATCAATCCATCTTTTGTTCTTTTTAAAAAAAAATTCTTTTGGGTTTGCAGTTATCTATAAAGCAAGGACAAGGATCATGTCTGAAACGTTCACATCCAAAGGCACCTGTGCATTGACATGCATCCCCTCCGTATCAGATACAAGAGTCAAAGACATTCAGTGTCAAGTGTTTAGTCATCATATAAGAGAATGGGAAGGGGGGGGGGGGTGTTGGGTGGCTAAATGGCATTGATGAATGGCTGTGACATGACAGCATTATTCAAATAATTCAGCATGCAGTTAGCAAGAATTCACCACCAAACCACAGCAAAGAAGCAATTTGCTCTTGATAATAACTTCAGAAATGATTCTATTTATCAAGAAACTCCCATGAACACCAGGGTATCAACAGCTGTTCAAACCCTGAGCCATAGCGGTACTGAAAGGCTGGGCTGTTTCTACAAAGTGTTACTTGTGTTGATTTGAGGTGGTGGTTGGGACTGGTTGACACGGGAATCAGTAGTGAGTGCTGGAGGTTTGCTGGGCTCTTGAAGATTGGTTTGGAGGGACTGACAGTTTGGAGAATTATATGGGAGCTGTAGGGGTGGGTTTTAATGATTTGGGGGGATGGGAATGGGCTCCATGACAGGACTGGATGTTGGATTGGTATGGGGATTCCGGTTTTAGTAGAGCTGATCAAATAGTTAAAGAGAGGATTCACAAATATTTTCACCAATAAAAGTGCTGTGCTAAGTTCACTATGATTAGTATTAGACATTATTCACGACTATTTGGACACCCGCCAGGTAGCTGTGAAAACGTTTTTGAATCACAAAAGTATCAGGAACTTGAGCACAAATGATTCGTTGCACAAAAATTTGGACTGAAAGTTCACTATTCATCCTCCATCATCAATCTGTCAGAAGGCAGGGTAGCATGAGACCGATTATATGAGACCAATAAATAAAACTCGTATTCAAAGCAAAAAGTGTTGGCAAACAGCCAATAAACTAAAAACTGTTCACAACTAGTTGGTGAATCCTTATGAATAATGAACATAATTACAGATTTTAGGATGTGTTTGGGAATGAATTACTAAACAAAAAAGGGGCTAAGTTGGCAAAGAACATTATTTCTAATGAACAGTTTGGCCAGCTTTCAGATGAAAATAGTCACTAAAGGGCAGGTTAGCACACTGAGCCCATTTGTTCTCTTTCCTTTTTGTCAGTTGGGTGACATATTAATGTTCAGGTAGGCAGAGCAGGCAAACAGTGAAAAGAAACACTCAACTCACATCTAAATTGCATCAGATCACATGACATTTGTGCCCTTTTGAAATTGATTTCCACAAACATTTGTAGGAACAAGGTTTGGTTTGCAAAGATGTTTGAGGGGGCGAAAACGCATTCACTCTGGAATGTGTGTTTGAACAAAGATGCATTTTCACAGCGGAAACGTTTGCATGTGTAAGCAAGGTCTGAATGAACTCTCCTCTGACATCTAGTTTGGGAGCGGGAGAGACTTCATCAGCAAACTGAATATACATGAATACTCTACTCTGCGTAGGTATCTAGCAGACAGGAGTTGTGTAGCTCCAAGCAATCAGCTTTGGCTGGTATTGGGTTACAAGTCATGCCATCAGGTGGTCGAGGGACATCTACATAGAACACATCACCGGACATCGGCGATACCAGGAGGGATGAGCTGGAGTGCCGACAAGAAGTGCAGTCAGGACATTAACTGAAATACTTTCCTGATGGACTGTATTTTGTAAATGGACAACCTACCCTAAATGCTCAATTACTGAGGGACAATCTTCACTCATTGCTATATTTGATTTCCACAACCAACTCTGTATAACTTTCCATGAGTGATGCACCCAAATACTTGGATGCTAATATCTAAACTGTATTCTTAAATGTATTCACCTAAATTTGGGTTTGCTGATTATGCACTATATGTATCTTATGACTTTTCAAACAAACTTTGTATTTGTGGCTAATCTAAGCACTAGACCCAGATGTACAGACACTCTTTTCTTAACCTGTGCATTATTATTATTTTTTTAATATTGAATGCAGGGGTAGTGAAATGTTATCAATGTTGTTATCTTCATTGTATGACTAAAGGGGAGCAGAACTGTGCTGAGCTTGTCTCAATTGAGGGGTCACCCTCAGCTGAAAGGAACTCACTAAGCCAGGGGCTTGAATGCCAGACCCCTGTGAAAGTAAGAGTGGTGGGGACAGGTGTCCCAGCCAGGAGGTGTGGACTCTCCCTAAGGGTCACTGATCTAATTTAACCTGTTTATCTCTATCTTTGAACACTGGGGAGAAACAGGCTTCATTAGGAGCCTTTTGTTATGTTACAGTGCTGAAATGAGAGCTGAAATCACTTGTGGTGTGGCAGTGTTTCTGTCCAGCCTGCAAAGAGCTGAAAATCATTAAGAGGCTGATGTGCAGAGATCACAGCAGAAAGGCAGGTGGCAGTAGAAGGTGACCGACAGTCGGCCAGCGAATGAGCGGCTGGCGAAGCAATGAGCGGCTGGCAAGCAGCTGGCAGGGCGGCTAGTGAAGAGGAACCGCGGCTGGTGGGCCGGCCGGCAGAGAGGAACCGCGGCTGGTGGGCCAGCCGGCAGAGAGGAACCGCGGCTGGCGGGCCGGCCGGCAGAGAGGAACCGCGGCTGGCGGGGCGTTCAGCCAGAGCAAGTGCTCAGATGATGGCACAAGCAAGGTGCCTTCTTCCCCCGGGTGGAAGGTAAATTCACACTGATGCACCTCTGAACTCTGGGTCCTCACTGACCAAGGACAGCCACTGTGAGTGGGGCATGGTGAGGGAGCACTCTGGGGTGGGTGTCCTGCTCACAGTATTATGATTATGAATCCTGCTTGTGGCATTTTCCCTAATTAATGTTGAGTCACTTCCCTCCTTCCATTAAAAATTTCTCATCTACACTCAGCCTCTGTGTTTGTGAGTGGGGAAGTATTGCCTCTCATAGGTGCCCAGGGGTACTGTGTAATTTCCCCAGGTTACTGGGTGGGGGCTTGAGTCGGTTCTGTGCTGTATTGTTGAAAAGGAACCCTTAGATATTTAACCTGCCTGGCCCTGGTTGCTGCCAGATCCACCTAGCAGAAGGGTTACAAATGCATCCTGGATTTGTGCCTTTTGTAGCAGGTGTGGCAGGGAGAGAGAGTGAGGAGAGAAAGCAAACAATGTTCTGAATAATTAGTTAAATTATTTGTTCATGAGTAGGAACAGGTAAAAGAAAGTGGCTAAGAGTGGGTGCTCCATCTATAGCTTAAAAGAGCCAAGCTGTTTTAAAGATTGGGGTCCAGTACATAGACAAAATATAATGCTATTGTGATAAGGAAAAATGGAAAAGATGAACACTTCCTAAAATCTCCTAAGCCTCCTATCACCTTCTCCTTAAAGTGCCTCCCATGCCCTCTGCCTGGAAGAATCAAAGCTCCAGTGAGACTTATTCATGTCTCTTAATTGTAAAAGGTATAATCACTCAAATAGGGAATGGAAAAAATACAATGTGACCTACATACAGCTCATATTGGGACTGTGAAATACATGAGGTGACAGTTCGTGAGCAAACCACGGGCTGAAAGCAATTCACCCAAAAGTTTTATTCCTGTAGTAAATGCAAGCAAGGAAGAAATGTGGGGAAATCGTGATGCTGTTCAGAATCTGTTGGGGAACAGAAACAAGGGACTCAGAATGATGACCAGATTGTTCCCAGGAATAGATTGGCCAGCTCCCTCTGTGATAATGGGTAAATCATACAGGTTAGCTACACAAAGCTGAAGTCTTCTCAGCTTCTCAGGCAGCATCCTGGCCACAGCTGCCAAGCAGCTGCATCCAGCAGTGCAAGTAAGCCAGTACGGTCCGGTATGCCGTACCAGCAAGCTATTTATAGCCAGTAGGGCGTACCCACCGTACCGTCCCCAGCCCCTCCACGGAGCTGCCTCTCAGGAGAACAGGGCTGGGGGTGGGGGGAGCTGGAGCAGTATGGCAGCTGGAGGAGTTGCCGGCGTTCTGCTCCTTTCCCCGCGTGCTGTTGCCCCCACAGCGGGGAAAGGAGCAGTACCCCCAGCCCTGTCCTCCGGCAGGGCTGCCGCTGTCTGGAGCCGGAGGAGAAGCAGCTCTGTGGAAACTTAGGGAGTGGGGCTGGGAGTTCTTCTGCTCCTTTCCCCACTGGGAGGGGCATCAGTGCACGGGGAAAGGTGCAGAACGCTGGAAGCGCCTCCAGCTGCCGTACCGCCCCGCCCCCCGCCTCCCGGGAACATGGGATGGGGAGGGGAGGTGAAGAGCGTGGGGATCCCGGGATGGGGGTGGGGCGGAGTTATGTGGGGTGGGGGGGTCATGTACCCTCCCCTTAGCTGGTGTGCCCCACCCAGCTGGGAAGAAAATAATTTTACTTGCACCACTGGCTGCATCCCAAACTGCCTAGACGTCTGCCTGCACCATTTAACTGCGTGTTCAAGAGACCTCCCTTCCAGGGAAGATGCTCCTCTTGCCTTTTCTGCAGTCAAGCAGCCCTCTATGATTATATATCTGCTTTGGGGCCACAAACAAATCAACTTTCTCTCTGTGAATGGCCCATCAGCAAGGGCGCCAATTAGGCAGGGCAGGACACCCGCACCCTGAGTTTCATAAAGGAGGTGGGCTCCCAGGCGGACCTCTTAACTGCACAGAATTAGTGCAGAATGTGAGTTCTGCAAAGAGGTGCGTCTGGCAGTTTGTGCCCTTGGGGCAGGGGTTTCAGAGTTTTATTTACAAACAGAGGCAGGGTGATTAAGATAAGAAAGGGCTGGTGATAAAATTAAGGATCTGGAAGTCATTAGATCTGAGATCTCAAACTCAAATGACCATGAGGTCTACATGAGGACTAGTACATTGGCCCGAGGGCTGCATCACTGACACCCTCCCCCTCGTTGCCCCTGACCCCGCCCCCACTCCATCCCTTCCACGAGGCCACATTTGTTTACCTGCAGCGTCCGCAGGTTCGGCCGATCGCAGCTCCCACTAGTTGCGGTTCGCCGTTACAGGCCAACTGGGGCTACTGAAAGCGGTGGCCAGCACATCCCTCAGCCCATGTTGTTTCCCACAGCCCCCATTGGCCTGGAACAGCAAACCGTGGCTAATGGGAGCTGCTATCGGCCGAACCCGCGGACGCGGCAGGTAAACAAACTGTTCCGGCCCACCAGCAGATTTCCCTGATGGGCCGCGTGCCAAAAGCTGCTGATCCCTGCCCTATTCGGATGTTTCCAAAAGTTAAATGATCTATTCCAAGCTTGATGAACTGCAAAAAAGCGATAGAACGTAATCTAGATTTTTCTACAATTGTTTCAATTGTTGTATTCAAGAATTAGTAACAAAGTAAAGAATACACATTAAAATTCTAAACCTATCAGTATCCCTTAAGTGAATTGACACAAGATGTCAGAACATGTTAGTATTAGAGCTGAGTGGATCTAATATTTATTTAATTTTCTTTATTTATATAGGAATTAGAAATTATTATCTGATAGGAGCACTGTATCTAAGTTGCTATCTGAAAAACAAACAGTTTTCAGGTGCCCAAGTAGCCTCTGGAATCACGGTTAAAGCCTCCCCTTCCCCACCCCCCAAATCTGAAACGGAGCCCCTGCCCATCAGAGCTCAAAATCAGCAAAAAAAATATATACTTCCCTTCACAGAACATGGAGCATTTTAAAGGAAGTGGTGACTCATATACTTACTTCCTCTTTATGCTCCAGGTCCTCATTATCCAGGTCTTTTTCCACTTCTTCCTCATCATCATCTTCATAGTCATCTGCAAAAGTAGAAAAGAGATGGAGCAGGTGGCCTTCATCACAATATCCTTCTCCCTAACCCTCCCCAAAAAGGCAGGCCAGCCTCATGTGCAGCACACATGCCTTGTCCCTATAAACCACCACAAAGCTGAATGCAAGACTTAGAATAAAGATCAGATCCCATGTGTTCCATCAGATACAGCTGCATATGCGACCTAGGGCTTCCACTTTGGTTCTCCTGGATGAAATCACAGCATTTCGATACCTTGACAGTTACCATCACGATGTGGCACCATGTTCTGTTACAAAGCGATGTGATGACTTTATGCTTCACTGCAAAGATATTATAGAATGCTGTTAATCTATATATCTACCTGAGGGTTTTATCCTGACCCCCATTACTGGTGTATATGAGCACCTTCCGTAAAAGTCAACAACAATAATGAATTTCCTAGTGGACTTTATGGCATCTCTGGCTCTTCTTCCTTCTGGGGCTAAAAATTATCTTGGACTTGGATTTTATTGCTTGATTTGCCTGGTTTAGGTTTGCCAGAGGTGGGGTAGGCAAGTAGGGTGGCAAGTTTTATTCTTGCTATGGTATGTCCTGCATGCCTAGACTACAAGAGCAGGAGTATCCAGAGGAAAGCAGAAACGTCCCATGAAAATCAAGGAAAATCCTGAAGATCAATACCTTCTAAAGACTTGAGGCAGAAATTTGGAGGTATAGAGTAGAAGCTCCACAATCTTTGCTGAAAATGTTTGCACAGATGAACTAGTAGTCAGAGGTTTGTTGGGTTGCACCATAATGGTGCTGGGTTTGGAGTGTGAATGTTGGCAGCAGGAGGCAGCTGTGCACAAGGTCATATTTGTTTCATTCCTGGGCACGCCTCTTACATGTATGCTGCTCACCTGCCTGGGCATACATCCTGCTGGCCTACAGGTGCTCACAGATTCCATTCACACAGCACAGCCACAGCGATTTGAGAAGAAAAAATGCTGCTGGTTAGCAGCATCAATTTACTGAAAAAGTTGCAAGGAAGGACGTGTGTACACATACGTGTACACCCCCCACACACACACCCCCATCCCTTCCCAGTTGCCATGAAGCAACAGTAGTTCCAGCCTTTGCCAAGGCCATTCCTTCAGGTCACTTTAAAGCAATACAGATTTCATTTCATTTCCCCTCCCCTTCCCTACCTCACATCTCCATTCTCCACACAGCACCTGCTGGCCTTGACAGACACACCAGGAATGAGGGATTCAGAGCCACTTCTATAGCATGACAGTCTGGAGCACCATGCAAATTTTAAATGCAAAGTTTAGGACTACATTCCTCTCTCCCCTGGCCCCCACCTTCCATTCTCCCCATCAGTCCCTGCCCCTCCTTCCCGCCACACACACAGATTCTCTCTTGAGTCAGCAATTTACCTTCAGGCCCTGCACGTGGAGGTTCGGAGCTGACACTCCCAAGAAGAGAGAAGGAATAGGAGCTGTGTACTGTAGCCAAAGGCAGAGGCCCCTTGGGGTAGCACTTCCTCAGGATCTGGGCCACTGTAGTTACTATAGGATCCAGGGGCTTGCTATCCAGGCAATCCTAGGCACCAATGAAGAAGAATATTCAGTGATGTTTGCCATTCAGAAGCATCCTTCCTCTTGCACAGATCTGCCAGACATTAAAATAGCTGCTTCCCTGAAAGCCTTAAAGAGCAGCATTTGAATAATATTCAGCCAATTCTGCGTCAACCCCTTATATTTCCCTTCTCTTTCATCCTTTTCCTTCCTTATCACAGCAGGGAAGTCTACAAGGGAGCACAGCGTCTTGTTTTTTTAATAGTTTATCTGCTTCTACAGCTCATTCACCATCTGCTGGTACATTCATCTAAAGGGCACAGGGTCCCCTAGCACCACTCGAAGGCACTGGGATCAGTATCATCTCAGGAAAAAAAAGAGCACCTGCTACTGAGTTATCCATACACCTCCCTGCAGCTAGCGTGGGGCGAAATTCTTCAGCTGGAGCTTTTGGGGAGGCAGGAAATGCTGATTCAGTGACCAAAACATTTTGTGAATTTGTGTCAGTTTCACCGAACTGATCATTTAAAACAAATGCCAAAAAAAACCCTCTAAATGTTTCGATTTTTCAGTCTGAAAGAACTTTTCATTCAGAAATTCCCTTCAAATTTAAACACATTTTTTTCTAAAAAGTTCAAAATCCAGATGAAATGGTTCATTTCACCGGAAATGAATTTTTCTTCGCTTTCCGACTTTCCGAAAAGAGTGATACATTTTATTGTCAGTTCAACTTTTTTTTTTTTTAAAGACTTGCCAGCAAATTGAAAGTCAACATAAAACGTAGTCCCCTCCAGCACTGCACTGTGGCTCAATACGGATTCAGAAACAGCACTGCCTACTTAGCCACCCATGTCATCCCTGAGCCAGAGAATGATGAGTAAGGCTACGATTATGTTACAGAATCCGTGACTTCCACTGACCTCCGTGACATTTTCTGCCCTGGGGCTGGAGCTCCCAGCTAGCCCTGTCCTCACAGCTTCCAGCCCCCAACCTGGTGAGGGCACCCTGCAGCTGTCCAGCCGCTGCGGGCAGCTGGTGGCCCCGCTGCATTTCCCCAGCTGCAGCGGGGACTCCCCACAGGTGCCCAGCTGCAGCCGCGGCCAGAGGCTGGGGGACCTTGCAGCTACCAGCTGCCCCACCTTTTGTCAGGGATATTTTTAGTGACAATCAGGGACAGGTTGCGGGCTGCCGTGAATTTTTGTTCATTTCCCATGACCTGTCCCTGACTTTTACTAAAAATATCGGGGACAAAAACTTAGACTTAGTGATGAGTCATCACAAGCAACTACCTGCCGGTCTAGTCATAGGCCCTGCACCATTCAACAAGGGTTTAGTCAATCCACGGGCAAGAACCCACATCCAGGTGATCCCACCTTGGGTACATAGGCTCCTAAGGGAAACAATCTCTCCATTCTGCTCAGCATCACCACCTGGCCAGGAACACTCCCATGGCCAATAGTTTCAACAGACTGCCCTTGCTCCAGCTTACTTATGCCTGGTTCCACGCTAGCCAGCCCCTATTCCAGCCTGCATCTGCTTCTACCTCAGCCGGGCACTCAATGGTTCAGACATATCCTGTGCGGGGGCAACTTCCTAGATCTCCATTAGTTTTTACACACACACACACACACACACACACTTTCAGCCTGAAGGACTGTTCTTTTAAATTAAGGAAAACAAGACAAGCAAGAATAAAACGGGAAGTCTCCTTGGGAGGGTGCAATGGGTGAGTGCCTCTTCTGTAACAGGGACAGCAGCTCTGAGAACAAAATGGTTGCTGCCTCTGCACAAAGGTGGAGTTCTTAGAAATGTATATGTGCAATACAGAGAAAACAAAGGAATCGTCGTTTCATAGCTACAGAGCATATATACACCACAGCCTCCTCAGGGGAGAAGGGGACTGCAAAGCTAATATAGCTATCATCTGTCTAGCTAGCTGCTTATGCTGTACCATGCCTGCTAGCATAGAAGCCGAGTGTCTGTATTCTTGGTGACTTGGGACTGAGCCCTCACACACCACATTATCAGTGGAAGCCACAGAAAGCATCATAAAGGCAACATCAACCGAAAAATCATAAAGAGCAACATCAACATGATCTTTTATTACCATTCAGAATGTTTACACCCTCTCAGTAGACATTGAAAATGGAACAATCCAGAAGACAGAATAAATGGTTAGTGCCACTGGCCGAGCACCCCACAGTGGGAAATATGGAGGGAAATATTCAGCTCGTCCAGCGGGGCGATTGGTGAACAAACTGAAGTGCTTTGTAATACGCAATAAAAGGAAAGCGGCTGTATTTTATACAGGCTCTTGGTCCACTTCCACCCGTATGAATGAAGGGCATTATAAGAGTTTGCGGAATTAGGCAGGATTCCTGTGGGGAGGCTAAAAAAATAATCTAAGCTGACCTGCTTACAAGACTCAGCTACAGGAATCTTAGTATGTGTTTCTAGATCTCTGGCTGTTCGTAATAAGAGTGGGAGAAAAGACAATTCTGAAATCAGCTCTGAGGAAGGGAAGAGCAAAGGCCTAGAAGAACTGATTTCTATTCACAGCTTTGCATCTGACTCACTGTCTAATACTGGGCAAGTCACTCGGCTCCTCTGTGCCTCAATTTCCTTATCAGTAAGAGACACTTTACCTTGCGGCTATTTTTGTGAGCCTACGTTCACTGATGTTTGTAAATGCTTTGAGATCCTCACATGATGTGGTCTTTAAGTGTGCAAAGAATTGTTTGTGAAGCACAGCGCAACATCAAACAAGAGTCCTCGTGTGAGGGTAAAGTTGCTGCAGGCATGCTGCGTGGAAGGGTGATAATAGCCATGTGTGTGCTGAGAATAAGGGAACAGACTCAATGCTTAGTTCAGAAATCCAAAGTAGAGTTGACCTGAACTCAACTCATTTGTGCAGTAGTCTCTGCACTCAGTGTATTTGTGAGTTATTTGATACCAGTACAGGAAAGGTTGAGACTATAACAATATTAACTGAGAGGAGAGGCTAAGGCACAGGGACTGAGGAGACACCAGCTGAGCCTAAACAAAGAAATCAGATGTGCAAATAATAGCGAAGCGGAGAGGGTGCTGCATGCAACCGTCTCCTGCACACTCTTGTGGGGCAGAGAACATTCTCTCGTCTCACTGCAACCTGCATGCCTCCCAGGCCTGCGAGTTCCTCAGCTAGATTAGGCCAATAGGTCGTGCTTAAAGATGTGTTCGCGAACATGTTTTAAGCAGCACATTTAAACATGAGCATAGACAGAGTTTAATACTAGAGCTGGGTGGAGAAAAGTATTTCTGTTTCATAGAGACTTGTAATATTTCAACATTTGTTTCCATTCTGATTCAAAATGAAAACCCACATTTTTTTTTAATTCACCACAAAAGAGACTGGAGCCCCATTTCTGGGGCAGGGTATCTGATAGGTTGCCACAGCGCAGGGGAGCCGAGAAGCCCGTGCGTTAGGTCTCCCAAGGCTTCCAGGCTCTCAGCTTCCTGTCAGCACACCAGGTGGGCTGCTGAGGATCCAAGCTGATCAAGCTGGCAGGGAAGCAGGCAGGTTTCTGACAGAAAACTACCTGACAAGCAGGGTTCCATCTGAGTCTTTCCTGGGTTCTGTTGGAACATCGTCAAAATCAAACGGTCTCAAAACATTTCCGTTTCAACACATAAGCAAATGCAGTCAATTCCAACGAAAGAACATTTTGTCCGAATTTTTCCAACCAGATCAATTTAACATCTTTAAAAACAGGTTAGCTGGTCATAGGACGAATCACCACCGGCTAATACATTTGTAAAGGGGTCTAGACAGGGACTCTCAGTAGATTCTGTCTCCCAGAGGAGGGAGGTCTCTCACTGCAGCCAGCACACTCTCCCTGGATCTCTCTATCATGAGGATGCTGTAAAAAATCCCAGCAGTGGCAGCAGTGTGATGTGCACATACTCATCTGGGGTTTCTAGTTGTGAGTGGGGAATTGGGCAGGATCCTCACAGGGTTGTACCTTTCCTCCAGGCGGTTGGGAGAACATCATTTGATCTCTCAGGGAGACAGTGTCTGACCAAAAATGTACTTTTTAGGGGTCAGGGAATGCGATATTTTGGACTTATTAACTTTGGTGACTCCCCTGCCAACAGATCACTCATGGCACGTGGTAGAGAAAGCAAACTGGAACCCCCTGAAGCTGTCATTTCTGCTCCACTTCCGACCTTTGGAAGGATTAGCATTCTCACTCTTCACGGGATTCTTGGTGCGTCGTATCTTGTTTATTCACCCAAGGTGACCCAGTGTTTGCACTTTTCAGGGTGCTGCTCCCAGGCTGACCTATCAGGAGACATTAGCTCAGAAGGCACCGTGGACTGGTAAAGGCTTATAAAGGCAACAAGCCATGATCAGCTGTCACAGACATTGCCCTCATACAGCTGCTACCATTCACCATGTGCATTGGGGGCTTACTGTTCACAAGAACCATACGTGATCAAAACCTTGCTACATCTGTTCCCCTAGCCCCACCTGAAGCAGTGGCCAATTCCTCAGGCACCAGAGGAAGGATGTCCCATTAGGATGCACATCCCATGCACCCGTGAGATGCTGCAGTGGCTCAGCCACAGAGAGAGATTGTGAAGTATCTTGGGAGATGCAAGCTAGCAAGGGAGTAGGGTCCATAGGAAGAATAGGGGCATGAGAGATCTGGACCTACAATTCCCATGAGGCCCTGCAGAGGTGCAGACAGAAGGAGATTAACATTAAAGATTAAATGTTCCAATATTTCTGAACTGATCTTTTGTTCTCTGAAAAATCTCAATGTTTTAAATTTTTGTCCTGATTTGGGACCAAAAAAAAAATAGTCAAAGTATTGCAATTTTCTACAGGATGGAAATTCCATTTTTCAATCAGCTCCACTTAAAACATAAGAAAAATTCTACATTGCAAGGGTAGAACAAGCCAGAAGCAGCCGCTGAGCTGGCTCAGTCTAGTCCAGGGGTCTCAAACACGCGGCCCATGTTATTTCCTGCGACCGCCAAGCTCCCCTTCCCCGCCGCCCTCCCTCTTCCCCCAGTGCGCCGCATCCCCGCTCCTCTGCCTACCTCCAGGCACTTCCCGCCACCAAACAGCTGTTTGGCGGCACTTAGCGCTTTCCAGGAGGGAAGTGGGAGGAGCAGGGAGCTGTAGGCTCAGGAGACGAGGCTGAGAAGAGGCAGGACAGGGGGCGGGGATTTGGGGAAGGGATTGGAATGGGGGCGGGGAAGGGGTGGGAAGAGGCAGGGAAGGGGTGGGGCCTCATGGAAGGGGTGGAGTGGGGGTGGGGCCGGGGGCAGCAGGGGGTGTGTGTCAGTGATGCGGCCCTCAGGCCAGTGTACTAGTCCTCATGTGGCCCTCGCGGTGATTTGAGTTTGAGATCCCTGGTCTAGTCCCCAGATCGCATTTACCTGTGCAGTGGTGAAGAGGATCTCCATGCCACGGGCACTGAGGAAAGTCTCCCTGGCAGACTGGATGTTGGTGATGTGTTTGAGGCAGAGCAGGAGACCCCTGCGGACATGGATGTACCTATTAGAGGCATCACAGCGGTGCCAGTCCTGGTACAGCCTGAGCAGTTCACACAGGTAGCCTCTGTTGACTGCCCGTCGGCTGTTAGACTCTGAAACCAAAGGAGAATGGCTGTGTTACAAACTTCCCACACACACACACACACGAGCACTGACTGATGATTGTCATACATATGCACAATGCTCACACACTCGCATGCACACACTTGCACATCCATTTGGTCTTGTGCAGAACAACCACAGACATGTTTATTAACTTGATTTTAATCATTTGCATGTGTGACCTTAATTTGTTAAGCATAGACCATGTGCTTGGCATAGCACTAAGCAAAGCAAAAACTAAAGACAATTCCTGCAATGAGATGCTTGGCACAAGCGGGGGATGCTGGATTGACAGCCCTGGAGACTGAAGTATTTTATTTACATCCACTATGAGTGGAGCACAGGGCAACAGCAGTAGTTGTGGCTGCCTCCATCTGACTCACTGCACCCATTATGTTCCTCAAAATGAATATGAAAGAGGGAGGAGCCGTTGAGGGGAAAAAAAGAGATTGGTTGGGAGAGGGTCATGTGATCCTTATACAGTAGTATGGATCCCAAAGGAGACTGACATACGGTGAGCAACAAAGCCAACCACATTTCAGTCACATGACCCTGCCCCAGACAATGAGGTTGTGTTTGGCTACTGAAAGGTGTGATGTATGCTCACACACCCTTTTGTAACGAAAGTCATTGCACAACAGAGACTGTAAAATCACAGCCCTTTCCGCCATTTCGGGATCGCCAACCCAATCGTTAAAAATCACGAGTGTTGTTTTTTTTAAAACAAAACACCACATTTGGTTTCTTTTTCTTTGCCCTCTGGTTTCTGAGCCTTTCGTGTGCGCTCAGGTCACATTTTCAAGCTTTACTCCCAAACCATAAAGGTTTAAAAGTTCTTTACAAAAAATGAACACTGAGATTCTCACAATCACATGTCTCCAGACGCTTGGTCTTTAAGACAAACAGCAAACAGACAAACACCAAATATCGCAAGTCTCGTAATAAAATCAAGAGAGCAAGCAACACTGCCATTTAACATTTCTGAAGCACCTTTTCCCTGTCTTCCTTGCCCTGCCCCAGTATGTGCGACTACAGGCAAGCTCCAGGTTATTCTTTCCCCTTTAAACCAGCCCTTGAATGAATGTATTTTTTCCTGGCTGGTCCACCACGCACCTCATTCTGACATACTTCAGAAGCTGCTAGGATCATGCTCATCAACCCACAGGGCCAGGAAGCATGTGTTGGGCCCCCTGAATCCCAATGACTGTATGCAGTTTGCAATAGAAAGCTCTTGGTGTGGGTTTTCCAGGGCTAGTGGGCTCCAATCCATTGCTGTTTCATTAAACAGAGTGCCAGAACCTCACACCTGGAGCATTAAAGTCATCAGCAGGGATTTACAGGGGGAAGAGGGAGAAGGGAACGAGAGATTAAGGAGGAGAGAGAAAGGCAGTGAGACTGGGGCCAAGGGAGGTCAACAACCAAGAGAGAATGGGGAGTTACTGGGGCAGGTGTAGGGATTGCAGGTGAAGGGCAGACAGCAAACCTCAGCCTCAGTGATGGGTTTGTTGGGAGGGATGGGGGAAGGACCCTGTGGCAAGTCTTCTCTATCTGTTCTTTGAAAACACCACACGGAGATCTTGCACAAAGAGGGAGGATGGGTGGGAGCAAAGAGCTCCGCACTAAGCTCTGCCAATGTACTTCAGTCCTGACCTGCGGCATCTCCTGTCATTTCATTTCTGGGAAGCCTCCCATAAGTCTGCCAATGCAAATCAATCCTGACCTGCAACCCCATTGCTAGACCAGTCCTGGGCTACCACATTGAGGTGCTTCAGCAGATTTATCTTGATCTGCCATCTCTGTTATTCCCTTCCTAGGTCCTTCATGCAGCTCTGCCACTGAACCTCAATCCAGGCCTGCAGCAGCCTCTGCTGTCCTATTTCTTGGCCTCCACACAGCTCTGAGAACATATCTCATGTTTTCAGCTCTGGCAATTGTCATGTATGACGCCTCTGACCTTCACTCAGTATTGGTGTGCACGTGCATGCTAGAAAACTTTAATTGCTTGAGAATCCCTTATCAATCCCAACGGTTTGATTCACGATTTCCTGTTAATCCTCAACCAGATGTCATATTCACTAACCTGCAGGATGACTAACCCCTCAAATCAGTCAATCTTCCTTGAAGAATTGCTTAGGGAGTTCTGCAAAAGTATATATCCATGACAAGAGACAGAGCAGAGTCGGGGAGCTTGGGGTGGGGGCAGTCTGAATCAGACTCAGGGTGGCCTCCTGCCTTGTGCAGAGGCGAATGAAATCAGACCACAGCTAAAGCCACACCATTTAGCACTCCAACCCATTTGTCAGGACCCAGGGGGCGTATGGCAGTGGAAAGGGCTGGGAGTGGAGCTAGTTAGAAATTTCAATCACAGTAAAATTCCTGTAAAATATTTTTTGAAGATTTTTTCCTCCCATTTTTCAACCAGCTCTAGTCTGGGAGTCAGGACGCCTGGCTTCTGTTCCTGTCTCTGGCAGTGACTCGCACATATGGCCTTGTGCAAGTCACTTGATCACTCTGTTCCTCAGTTTCCAATCCTCCCAGTGTGCATTATGGATAAAAAGCACTGCACCATCTAAGGGCTGAGTATATTTATTATTTATTTCTCTGAGGTTTCCTGTAGCACTTATCAATGTAGCATCTAAACATTGACATTATGAACTAAAGTATGGAAGTCTGTTCTAGAGGAAAGGAAGGTAACCAGGACAGGACAGGAGGGAATTATTCTGCGTCCATACCCCCAACACTTTGATTACAAGAGATGAGAATTACTGGTGAGGAACCAAAATGCTGTTGTCTCATTGAGACATTCAGTTTGGTTGGTTCTCCTGGACCATCCCATCAACCTCTCCTGTTCTCCTCCCATTGGCAGGTCTCTCTCATTCCATTCTTCCATTCCTTTTTCAGTTTGATAGTCAGCAAAGCAGAGAAAGAGCAAAAAAGGAGGAATGCCAAAATCTCCAGAAGGCAGGAAGGAAAACAGAAACCTCCCCACCTGTCTCTTCTCTGTTGGTCTCTCCATCTACATGATGCACCTGTCTGTGTATGTCTGTAGTTTGGCTAAAATACAGATGGTGGGTATGAGACACAGAGATACAAGCAGCACTGTGCACATTTGTAGGCAGCAAGAAGTCAGCTCCTCCTGGAGTGGATTTGCATATCCTGCGTGGTAGAACGCCCTTTGCCTCTCAACCTTTTTGCTGTTGGTCCTCCACTGTGCTACAGGTTTCCACTAATATTCCATTGCAGTCAATGGAGAATGAGGACATACTTGGACTACACTTCTCTTCCTAGACATACTGAGTGACTTTGATGGCACAACAGGCATGCTTTGCTGGATGTACCCAGAACAGCTGGTACCTTCGTCCTGGATGGTCCACAGTGCTTAAAGATGCATCTAAAGCCAGGAGCTCACACAAAAGAAAAGTCTCCAGTTTCACGGGAGGCCTGGCTTGTTCACTGCGTGGCAGGTGGCGCACCCCAAAATAGGGTTTGAGGATAGCAGATAAATGTGACCAGTCAGCCGTCATTATGGCCTCAGTGCTGTTGCTGTTTCTGGGGATGCTCCTGAAGCCTCTCCTTTTCACCCCTGCCCCCTCTGAAGCAGCACACATGGGACCACTGGAGATCACCTGGCTTATACAATCACATAACTGGATTACAGTCAACCTGTGATATGATGAGCAAGCCACTGCTTACCAGGAAGAACAAAGAGATATTTATCTGTGTGTCTAACTATTTAAATCTCTTTGGTGCTCTCTTTGTTGAGCCGAGTCAGCCAATTCATTATGCCAAGGACATGGTTTGAAGCTAAGATGCTCTGCTAAATTAACCCTGCAGTCTCCAAGAGCTTTGCTAGGGTAAGAAGACCTGCTATGTACTAGTGATTGCTCCTGAGAAATACTGAGTATAAGGCAAGCTCTAAAGGGAAGAGCCACTGGGAGCCCATTCCTGCTCCAGAGATGCATCAGGCTTCCCTATGGGAATTGGATCAATTCTCCCCAAAGGTGGGCCGAGCCCTCCAGTGAACAACGGGATGAGCCCAGATCGAGTGGCCTCAGTGGTTTTTAGAAAGAAGCTGATGTGGGTAAGGTGATTCCAGGGGCGGCGAGTTATATGGGCCCATGGGGCCCGGGCTCCAATAATCAGGGCGCGGGGGCCTGGCTCCACCAATGTTTGGGGCCAGGTCTCTCCCCTGGCCCTGCCTGCTGCCCCCGTGCGCCTCCCCCAAGTGTCCCCCGGTCCCCACTTGCTGCCCTCACGCGCCTCCCCCGGGCCCCAGAGCATCCCTGCCTCAAGCCGGTGGCTGCCCCCTGCAGCTCCGCCCTGCATTCTGACTCCTGGCATCAACTGCCGCCGCAGGGTCCTGGTGCCCCCATCCACTAGTGCCAGGGCAGGCTGCCTTGACCCTGCCCTTCTCCCTCAGACCCTTCCCTTTTCACCACTCCTGCCTCAGGCTGGGCAAGGGGCAGCCCCATCCCTGACCCCCAGTGAGGCTACAGTGAAGGGCAGCAGCAGGGGAGGAGATGCACATCTGATGGCAGCCCCACCCCTGACACCCACCGCAGGGGAGGTGAGGGGGCTTCCTAGACCTGAGAGGGGCCCTGTAAGCACGTGCAGTGACAGTGGTGCAAGGTGAGTGTGCTGCCGGGGGAGTGGGGAGAAGAGGGAGGCCCCTCCCCCGGAGCTCACTGCTGCCAGCGGGGAAAGGGCTGGGGGGAGTCCTCCTCTCTGGCCCCAGCCCTCACCACCTCAAACTCCTCATCCCTAGCCCCGCCCCACCCCAGAGCCTACACCCCAGCCAGAGCCCTCACCCCCACCTGCACCCCAACCCTATGCTCTAGCCCTGAGCCCCTCCCACATCCCAAACCTCTCATCACCAGCCTCAGCCAGAGCCCTCATCCCTCCAGACCCCAACCCTCTGCCCCAGCCCTGAGCCCCCCCAACCCTCATCCCCAACCCGAGCCCTCATCCCCTTGCACTCTCATCCCCCCGCACCCTAACCCTCTGCCCTAGCCCTGAGCCGCTCCCACACCCCAAACCCCTCATCCCCCCGCACTCTCATCCCCCCACACCCTAACCCTCTGCCCTGGCCCTGAGCTGCTCCCACACCCCAAACCCCTCATCCCCCCCACCCTAATCCTCTGCCCCAACCCTGATCCCCCTCCTGCATCGTAAACCCCTCATCCCTGGCCCCACCCCACAGCCCCCACCCCTGTACCCCAACCCTCTGCCTGAGCCCCTCCCAAACCCCAAATTCCTCATCACCAGCTCTGGAGCCCTCACATTTTTACATTATTTTTAAATATATATATCGGCTTACAAGACAGGTGTGGTGGGTTGGGACTTGTACCTGCTCTGGGCACCACCAAAAATTATACAAACCTGCCACCCCAGGTGACTCTCCACCCATCCCAGAATTTAGGGGGCAGCCATGATTCTGCCCCACATGCTGCACAGCCAGCCTGCAGGATGACATTTAGAGACACTCCCTGTTTATTTCGTCTCTTGGGACAGCTGCGTCCGATTGCAATGTCACTGAGGTATCAACAGCATGGCGTGAAGACAGAGGGCACAAGTGCATCCCACTGGTCAGGATGTGATACATGTCTCCCTCTTGCCCAGTCCACACAGGAGATGAGTCTGTTTCAGTTATCAGCTTTAGTTCCTGCTGTAGTAACTCACGCCTTCAGCTCTGAAGGTCCCTGTTTCAGTCCCTGCTGTTGGCCAAGACGGTAGCTCACACAAAGATATAGCATGACATGAGAACCCTCCACTAACTGGCCACTGTTGCATCATCAACATGTGAAGATTAAGAAAGGGCAAACCAATGCCCCCACTAAGCTACAGAACTATCCCCAATGGGAATAACATCTTTACAATTTGAAAAGGTTTAATTTTTCTCCCTTATGTTTCATTTTCTTAGTACTTTGTGTTCCTGGATGGAAGCCAAAGTGTTGAAATTCCATGAGAAATACTGTTTGCACACAATTTCTAATCCAGTTTTTCAGACTAAAGTGGTCTGGAGAGTTCAGATAAGGATCCAGAAATTGGAAGGACTTCTCCAAACTCCAAATTTCTGAAGTCCACCCATCACTGGGGACACAAACACTGTCCTTCCATCAGGATAAGCATGCCTCATTCGCCAACGCATCACTAATAGAGACACAAACAAAATGATGTAACATCTCAACTCCATTATTTCATCCTTCGGGACAAAATACAGATGGGCACTGAGCTGTCCGTGTGGGACTTGAAACCATCCTTCCACTCTGGGACAGCAGGTACATCTGCATTGAGAAACCGCTGAGAGAAGAACAATCTTGGGGAGTAGAAATGA
Organism: Chelydra serpentina; assembly: GCA_037349315.1. Classification (NCBI taxonomy): domain Eukaryota; kingdom Metazoa; phylum Chordata; order Testudines; family Chelydridae; genus Chelydra; species Chelydra serpentina. The sequence goes on from JBAIAC010000033.1 coordinate 26,339,638, forward strand.
AAGGGACATCCATTCCCACCCTTTCCCCCGCACCCTACCCAGTTACACTGAATGACTATGCTCTGAAGAAGAGACAAGATACAGCCCAAAAACTGGAACTGGGGTTATAAACATCCTGAAGTTCAGGGGGGAAAGGGGCGGATCAGGGGTTTTGCTTCACACTGTTATAAAGGTGGGGCCATCACTTGCAAAACTGAGATCCAGATTCTAATTTTGACCCTTCCACAAAATATGGCCAGTTCTGATGCACGCCCATCCCTGACAGGCAGGCTATGAAATGTTTGCTTGATAGAACTCCCCTCGTCTCTTTCTTGGGGAGCCTACGTGTTCCCTCAAGGAACCAGTCTGGGTGGGAGGGAATCACACTGGATATTTTATCCCACTGGGCACAGAATCCTCATGCCTTCATGAAAGGAAGAGTGTGAGTGGTTAAATAAAGGAGGAGGGAGACCAGGGAAGGAGAAGTATGGCTGTGAGGAAATAGGGAAATAGGTAAGGCAAGAAGATGAGGAAAGAGGAAAGGGGGAGGGGTGGAAAGGTCATTTGCAATAACTGCTGCCTGCACCAGAGAATCCTCTTGATAAAAGAGACATACTCAGGAGGTCACCGCAGCCTGTCTCTTTAAATTGCTCATTACAATTTCACTAGGCAAGCAATGCAACAAGGTCTCTCTCTCTCTGTTTCCCTAGCCCTCTCCCTTCAATAACCGCTGAGCAAATGCCTCCGAGATTGGCTCCAGCTACTTTCCTTAAAGACACGCAAGCTGCTAACACTGGGAAGTATAGATAGTCGGGTATAACAAATATGACCAAAATTAGATTAAAATAACCTGCTGATAAACAAATTACTCACCAAAAATAAATATTGGATTAAGCCCCGATGGGACCTGGGATAGCTATAATAACAGCGCCATCATGTGGTGCTGGGGTGAAGCAGTTGACTTGTGTCATGGGGGTGAGGGACAAGAGGAACGTTCAGAATTACCCAATTTAACCCTACAGACCCCAACAGGAAGCTGCCTAAGCCTGTTTCTTTAGATTGACTATTTCGCCCATCCTCAAAAAATTGCATTGTGTTATTTTATTTTTGGCATGAATTCCGTGCTGACAAAAGTAAAAGATCCCACAGGATGGAGTCACTCACAGCACAGCTCCCCCACCCCGCTTGCCGCTCTTCCAATGCACTCAGCATGGAGCCAGGAGGTCAGAGTTCTGTCTCCACTTCTCCCACTGGCTTGCTGCATGATTATGGGCAAGATGCTTTGCCGCATTGTGCCTCAGTTTCTCCATCTGTACAAGAGGGGCGATACAAGTTCTTACAGAAGAATTACTGATGCTCCCCTGTCACTCAGCCTCCCAACTACTGTTATTTGCTAACACCCAACAATATGCTCAACCCATAGCAGACCCAAATTAAAGAAGGGCACTGCCCTACAGATCTTACAGTCCAGAAGGCAGACAGTCAGAGGAGATGCATGAAAAAAACAGAGGAAGGAGCCAATATGGGATTTGTGTTTGCTTTCTTTGTGGACACTGCAGAGGTAGTGAATCATTTGGAGGCATCAGAATGAGAAGACAGTGGGAGTCTGGCACACAGCGGTTAGGAGATCATTCTGGGCACAAGGGAGAGCTGCTCAGAAGAAAGTATGAAGGCAGGTGTGAGAAGGAAACAAAGGGGACATCAAAACTAGAGTCACAGGTAGAGAGAAAGACACGCTAAGAAACAAGATCCAAGATGTAGGCCAGGGTGGAGCAGTGCAGCGGCTGGTGGCAAAGGCAAGACATTTAAAGTCAATGCAGTGAGCAAGGGAAACCAGTGGAGAGATGCCAGTGTTGCCAACTCTCATGATTTTACCATGAGTCCTGCAGTATTTGGTATTCCCCTTTAAGCCCCAGCTCCTGGAGTCAGGTGATTATAGAAGAATCTCAGCTTTCATATTAAAAAACGGTAAATGTGTATCCCTCAGGATTGCAGAGTAATATATGAAAATGTGCCTTGAGTGCAGCCTAAAGGCTTAAAAACCAGAAGGCAAATTAAAAGTACCCACTTTTTGGTATGTTTAATATTCTGATTTTTAAGCCAAACTTATGATTTTCTAACTCATGATTTTTGAATGTTTGACATTAGCAATACTGAGATTCCAAGAGCAGAGTGAGATGGTCTGATTGTCAGACGAGGAAAATCTATTTTGTACAAGTAATCTACAATCCTAATTATAAAAGGATATAGTCGTTATTGCAGCATTAGAAGTGACACGCTTCTGAGCCTACATGAATAGTCATCCAAATGTCTATAATTCCTTTCCATTCACATTTTCAACAAGAAAAGCATCAGGCTCCCTCTGGCCATGTTCCGGGGCTGCAGGCCTTTTCTTCCCAACTGTGGATGAAGCACCATTTTCAAGAAACACACATTTGCTGCCTGAGCGGCATCCTTTATGGGAGCCCTAGGCAGGTTTGAGCAGGGATACGGTTATGAAAACAACAAGCAGAATGGCCTCACCCCCAAAATCCCTCAGGCTGAGGGTGTCCCTTTGCAAATACCTTGGAGAAACATGGTCATGTTCATGAGGCGTGTGAAGGGGACCATGTACTGCAGGAGAGGTGGTAATGATCAGTGATCTCCAGACCTGTGCGCAGGTGTTCCCCATGAGATATCCCAGCAGAAATTTCTCTGGCAAACCTGGTACTTTCACTTCTAAGTTAGCTACCAGTCAAGAGAGTTTCCCAGCTCCAGCCAGACTAGTAATTTCCTGATACTCTGTTGCCTTCTGTGGCTCCCAGACAGATCCTGCTCCCTCACCTACTTCCCCAACAGCTCCCCTGTATTAAGCTGCTGCAGGTGAGCAGTTCCCATCAGTTTCTGTTTGGACAGAGAGAGGTGAGATTTCGGCCACAGATCAAAGCTTACAGGTAGCCCTTTGCTCAGCATCTGGCCAAAGTATCAGTGAAGGCTAGAGGAAGCCTGAGGGGGCAAGGAGATTATCACCATGAAAACGTTAGGGAGAGGCACTGCCATCTGCCTGCTTCTATTAAAACTATAGGGGATTCTTTCTCCTTCTGACTTCCTGACAAAAGCAGAAGAGGGGCTCTTGGCCTAAGAGATCCTTGCAAAGATGATCTGTGTAGCCAGAGGCAGAGCATCATTCCAGCTGGAGACACTGAGTGCAACCCTGAAGGTGGACCACCAAGAATGGATGCGTTCTTGACCTCTCTGTTTTCTGGGTGATCTCATCCTCATGCCCAGCGAGATCAAGTCCCACTGCAGCAGCACAAGCAAGTTGCTTTTTAAGGCCCCGATGAGGCTCAGAATAACCGATGTGCTGATACACACCCCGATTTCATTGTTGCAGCTAGCACCTGGGTTTCCATCTCCCATTCAGCTCAAAGCCCACAGCTTTCACATCTGTGAGGTCCACCACGTTTGATTTCAGCCTGTGTCTTCACAAGCAATTCTCACACACGACAGTGCCTAATGCTTGTAGACATTTACTTTCTTCTAGTAGCCTCCAAAGACACTAAGGAGAAGAAACCCAAATCATGGTCTAGACCAGTGACCCTCTAACTGTGGACCACTGATGAACCACAGAGCTGCTGCTGGTGGTTTGGGCAGAGCTATCTGATCACATGGTGCTGGCTCAGCCTCCTTGGGTCCAGTTATATCACATTTTTTTTAAACTGCTAAAACTCCACCCCTTACTTTCCTAATGTCACTTTTCCACTAAGTGGTTGCTGTAGTTACCACATCAGCGTTGTGCGATCGCAAATAGGGTGGGAGATTGTCCTGGAACAGGAAGCCTGGTCCCATGAACACCACTGAGACAGCAGAATCTCCCTTCACAGCCCCAGATGCTGACCATAAAGCAGGAGCGCAGAAAGGCTTGTGCTGCCAACTGAGCTTTCCACTCTCCCTGCAGCTCCCCTCCTCTCTGCGAATTCCTCCTTCTCTAAATGCTAATTTTGCTTTTAAGTTGAAGGCAGCTCTGGAGTGGCCCCATCACCCCCTTATTAAGATTTAGTATCTGAACCAGAAGGTGTTTCCTTGTTGCAATAACGTGACCTTTAAATCTAGGCAGCAAGGTTAATACCGGAGCATTATTTGAGAATTCATCACTTGAGCTGGTGCGACTCAGACATGATCCCATTGCAGCATGCTCATTTAAGTACTGCTTCCAGGCCTACAATTTTTCACAAATGCATTTATTCCTAATGCTCACGAAAAGGACAGAGAAGAGAGAGAGTAAAGGGGGCGTGGAGGAGGGGGGAGAGAGAGAGGACAATACGCCACTGTGATTTATTGGAGAGGAGATTGTCTGCAATAGTAGAGCACTCTTTCTTAATCAAAGCTTTATTAAATCCTGGTAATAAAAAGCTAAGTGTTTTTGGATGAGATAAAGGCAGAAAAGGGTAACGCGTTCACTTCAGGAACATTCAGGCCAGGAGTACATACAAGAGGACCCAAGCTAAAAGCAGGGGCGGCCCCAAGCACAGCAGTCAGGCCGCCTTCAGCGGAGTTTCTGCAAGAGGTCCGCCAGTCCCATGGATTCGGCGGCGTTCCTGCGGGTGCTCCGCCGGTCCCGCACTGTCGGCATTCCCGCTGCCGAATTGCCGCCGAAGCTGCGGGACCAGCGGACCTCCTGCAGAAACACCGCCAAAGGCTGCCTGACTGCCACCCTCGCAGCTACCGGAGCCTGCTGCGCCAGTGCCTGGAGCCGGCCCTGGCTAAAAGAGCCCTAACCCCCACGAACTAGACACTGCCAGTGTTCGATACTCCCTGCTAGAGCTTGGCTACACCGAGGCAAACTCGAAGTACCAGGGCTAGCTTTAAGATCTGCAAGGCTTGAAGCACAAGTGGAGACCTGAGATGCTATCAGGGGGAGAATGAAGTAAAAGTGGTGTCATTATGGCAGTCTGCAGAATTCTTCTAAGCCCTTCCCAAAAATCAGAACAAGTGGCCACCCTGGTCATTTCACTTAAGGAGCTTGCACACTTATGTCTAGGTTATGATTTCCCACCTGCATCATCATAGAGACACAGGGGGAAACATGGCAAGACATACAATAAATACTACATATTATCCCCTCCCATTTCTCAACACAGATTGTTTTGGTCTATTGCATTTCAGAGGTGTAGGCAGGGCCAGCGCGCCCACTAGGCGATCCTAGGCGGTCTCCTAGGGCGCCAGCATTTGGGGGGCGGAGACTCCTGGTGGCGTTTGCCACCAAGAACGCAGCTTCCCTTGAGCTGCTGCTCCTGCCCCCGAGGTAAGTTGCCACGGGCGGGGGCTGGCCGCCGTGGGGGGCGCTGGTGGCGAGGAGCCGAGCACGCCACGACCTGCGGGGGTGCGCGGGGAGCAGAGCCCGCCGTGGCCCAGCAGGGAGCTGAGCCCTGCCTCGGCCCGGAGGGCGGCGTGGGGAGCCCAGCCCCCCCTTGGACCGGCGCGGAGCCCAGCCCGCCATGGGGAACCCACCGCTGGGGCGGGGGCTAGCTGCTGGGGGGGATGGAGCTGGCCGCCGTGGGGGGGCGGCGTTAGTTGGGGGGGGCGCTGGGCTGGAGCTGGCTGCCACGGGAGGGGCGGTGTTAGTTGGGGGAGGGGGGCGCAGGGCTGGTGCAAGGAAGTTTCGCCTAGGGCGCGAAACGTCTTTGCACCGGCCCTGGGTGTGGGGGAGGGGAGAGGGGTACACTAAGTTGGAGAAGAATGTATCCATTCCTAATGGGACAGGTTTATCCAGGTGCGCAGCACAGACAGGTATGTCAGTAAGAATATTAAGAGAAGGCGCTTACTTGATTTCAGCAAAGCTGCTAGGACCTCAATGGCAGCCCTGGGGGAAGAAAAACAATGGAGAAATAATGTCAGTGTCTTCAATAATCTTTTTTAACCTTGGTCTTCCCAGTCTCTGGGTCAGATCCCCAGGTGACATGCATGGGCAGGACATCGCTCACATTGATGGAGCTACACTTAGTAACAGCAGCTGAGGATCTGGCCCTCTGTGTTGGATTCAGTTATCCAACAAGACCAGCGTTAGCCCTCTAGCCTCACAATTACATTGGTCTGTACTGACCATTAAAGATAAACAAACACCCACCCATCAAAAGAAATGAGACAAGTCTTCAGTCTTTGAACTGACACAGAGTTCTGTGGCACCTTATAGACTAACAGACGTATTGGAGCATAAGCTTGCTTGCATCCGAAGAAGTGGGGATTCACCCACGAAAGCTTATGCTCCAATACGTCTGTTAGTCTATAAGGTGCCACAGAACCGATGAAGTGGGTATTAACCCACGAAAGCTTATGCTGAAATAAATTTGTTAGTCTCTAAGGTGCTACAAGTTTTTCTTTCTTATTTTCGTTTTGCTGACACAGACTAACACGGCTACTACACGTAAACAGGACTCTTTGTCGCTTCTACAGATCCAGACTAACACGGCTACTCCTCTGATACTAGTCGTTGAACTGTTTCCCTTGAGCCCTCCGTCTGCATCACAGACTCAGAACAAATCCAGACCAGACACAGGGATATATTTCTGCCACCTGGGTCATCAGATACATGTACATCATAAGACGTGTCAGCTCCAGGGTTCTGGCCACATTCCAACTCAAGACATTTCATTTTGCCAAACTAAACATTCCCCCCCCCCCCAGCATCAATTTTAAAAGAAAAACTGCCTCTCCCTTTGTCATCATCAATCACTAGTATTACAGTAGCCATAGCTGAGATCAGGGCCCCATGGTAGTCGGCACTGGAAAAACATATATTAAGAGACAACCCTTGCCCCAAAGTGTTTACAATCTAGATAGACAAGGTAGGTGGATGTGAAGTGACTTACTCAAGGTCACACAGCTCAATATGTGGCAGAGCTGGGACCAGAATCCAGGCTTCCTGCATCCCAGATGAGTGGCCTATCCACTCAACACTCAACACAACACTGCCTCTTGATTTGCTGCCTGCTAGAAATTGTGTAACTTTGCTGTAGCGGAACAGCTGCTGCGTCTCACCCAGAGACAGTATATTTCAGTGGGTGAACAATCCCACTCTGCTCAGGATTCTATAGGCAACAGAGACAAAATTGTAACAAAATATACTTGTAAAACCAAGAACTTTGACAAAGGGCCTTTTACACTCCGACAGTGGCTGAGAGCTCTTGACACTGACCTTTACGCCTCACTAGGCGCCAGCAGTGAAACGGCATGCTCAGATGTGTGTTCTTGCTCAGCTAAATAAATACAGGTGGAAGAAGGAGATGGAGTCAGACGCTCCTGATTTTTCCCTTTAACTGTTTCCCTCTCCTTAGGAAAACAATGAAATACACATACATACAGTCACTGCACAAAGGGCTAAGTGTGCCGATGTAGTCAAACCAAGCTCCCCGCAACTGTCCCAAACCCACATGGGGAGTGCGTGAAAACATTCATCAGTCCTCTCCTGTCCCCACATCTCTGCCCTGTCTCTGACCTTCCATCACTGCCGAAGCTCCCAGCTGCTAGCCTTTGACAGCTCGATAATTCAAAAGAAAGAACGGGTCATTGCACCTAAGAGTGTCACTGTTAGGAGAGCAATCACGTGCTAGATTCACGATGCAGAGATGCCACAATGGACTAAACTTCTATCAGAGTTTACCCTCCACTGGGAAACCCAAATCCCACCCACTCCTTACCCTCCCCTGTCCTGATTTCTGTGTCTTCTTCCTAGCAATGACTTTGGCTTGTCTTCACTAAAACACAACCTTACCACCATGCCCTGGCTCCCCTTCACAGGGAAATACCATCTAGTGGGTTCGCCAGCTCTTGCTGGGCTGACAGTGCTTTAGGAGAAGGGAGAAAGCGAATAGCCAGGGATGGGTTCAGAACCAGATGCACTTTAGTGCCCAGGCGAGCTATGTGAGGAGGTTGAACAATTCACTGACCCAGCAGGCTGCCAAGTCAAAGCAGGTCCCTGGGTCTGGTTTTCAACAGGAGCTGGATCCATTTGTGCCCCCTCTGACAGCCAGACTAAGGACGATCAAAGGCTTCAGTGTGTCACTCATTTCATATTGCGATGACATGGATGGTGGGTATATGCACTTCTGGTCTCAAATGGGCAGAATCCAAACTGCTTCTCTGTGTGGCATAGGCCCCATACAGCTAGCAGCAGAAGAGATTCTCCTGTATCAGCCTGTGCTTTTGGAGCAGGAGGACTAGAGTTCCAGCCCCACTGTTGCTGCGAAGTTCCGAGTGCCGACAGCATGTCGGATAACTACATCTGTAAGGCCTTTCATGCCCACAGATTCATTACAATATAATCTCTTTATCAACAAATCCCCAAATGAATCATATTAACTTCCGCGCTGAGCCAATTATCATCCTGCAGCAGGAAATAAATATTTTATTTTCACCAAATGACTATTTATCCTGTGTCCACTCAACAGCTGAGAAGACGAAAGCTTCCAGAGCCGACTCCTGCCAGCCCCTGACGTTCCAGGCCAACCTCCCTCACAAACCTACCTCTCAGAATTAATCTGTCAGACACGCAAACAGGGCAAAAAACCCCAAAGTGGCAGCATTTCGGCAACTACGGTCTCCCCAATTAAAAAGCAGGAAAGTCATCAACACTTCTGCAGGAATTAGACAACAGCCGGTGAGCTGATGGAAGGCGTTCAGTGTGACATGCAACCATTCAGTGTGTTAGACTGCCGCCTGCTGGAATGGGCTATACTGCACACACCGATTACCTGGGCATAAGCTTTCGTGGGCTATAACCTATAGCCCACGAAAGCTTATGCCCAAATAAATGTGTTAGTCTCTAAGGTGCCACAAGGACTCCTCGTTGTTTTTGCTGATACAGACTAACACGGCTACCCCTCTGAAACCTGTCACCGATTACCTAGCCTTTCCCCCAGTTTTCAATTAGGGACTAGGGAAACAACTTCCAAGCAAATCTCAGCCCAGCTCAAACCATCATCCAGAACTCAGATCCAAATATGAGTCATTAATGGGGTTTGATATTATGTGTATACATATATTGTGCCCTGGCCTCTGCATTTCCTGGGTGATTCCTGAACCAGGCTCCAACGCCCCAAATATCATGAGAAAGTCTGTGCCCACAGTGTTTCTGGCTTCATCTGGCAGACCCAAGAGGTCGGGGTAGTTCCAACAGGCATTGAATGCACTTATGCACTTTTGGGGGGCTTATCTATAATGAAGCATCGAACATTCACAAGGAACCTCCACAGACCTATGCCACTGCCATGTCAGAGACACAGAGAGCCAATCTCCCCTCTGCCACACAGGCAGCAGGGACAGGCTTTGCACACTTTTCTGGGCAGTAAATCACCATCTAAATCCAGACCTCACTGGGGCCCAGAGCCCCGTACCTCCCACTAATAGGAATCATCACATTCCACAGACAATCATCTGCTTCTGGGAGGACCTCATAGGCCAACTAGTGCAACCAGCTGAGGGCAGGGCCACAAACACGGTGTGCACCCTCCCCCCAAGAAGCCATCCCTTTCCCACCAGAAGAAACCATGGAAATACCGACTGCCATCTGACCACGCCCCTCATGGATGGTAAAAGAGAGTAGAAGGGCTTTGACTAACACAGATTGTCAGCACCTTCCTAAGCCAGGCCATACCAAAATCGATCACTCAGTGCCGGAGACTTGCAAACTGCCAAACGGTGTCTGACCTCCCTTTTCCAAGTAAAGCTAATCAAAAAGCTAGTGAGCACCCAGCACTGTTTGAAAGTCAGACCCCTTCACCACACGTCAGATTGGACACCCCAAATCTCTAGTCATTTTTTTGACAACCGAGGCCCATGTTTCTTTGCCTGTGTGTCTGCTCTATGGCAATTAATACCTCACGGCACTGGCCACAGAAGTCAAATCCGAGATCTTTCTCCAAACGTAGAAGAAAATTACTTCTGCACTGATATAGAGGACACCTTCGTATTCAATAATCCAGGAGGAGTTCCCATCTCATGATCACGAGGATAAACATTTGTATGTTATATCCCTTCCAGTAGTGCAAGTAGAATCCATTTCTTACTGGTATGGGGGAGGGGGACCAGCTAAAGGGTGGGGGGCATGTGACTTCTCCCCACCCCTGGGCCCCCACGGTCTCCCCGTCCCCTCCCCTGATCCCATGTTGCACTGGGGAGGGCTCTGTCCTCCTGCTGCTGCACTGGAGACTTCGGAACCGCAGCGGGCAAAGGAGCAGAACATGGGGCTGCTGGGCAGCCCCACACCAACAGCTCTACTGCCCCCAGCCCTGCCCCCTGCTCTTCCACACAGCTGTGTCTCCTCTGTCCGTACAGCAGCCCAACCAGAGGACAGGGCTGTGGGGGGCAGTGCTGGGGGCAATACAGCCACCAGAGGAGCTTGCTCCTTTCCCCGCTGTGGTTCCCAGCCGTATACCAGCTATAAACATCTTGCTGGCACAGCGTACCGGACCGCCATACTTGCACTGCTGATCCCTTCCCCTCCCTATGTCTCTCCTGCCTGTTTAGAATGCTAGCTCCCTCATCAGGGCAGGGAATGTCTCTTACTACTTGTCTGTACAGTGCCTATCATGCTCCTTTTAGCTAAGATTCTTGTAGGGCTGCCATCTCAGTAGCATCCAGTTCCTAACAATATTTTATGCATTTATCCTCCCAATACCTTCATGAGGCAGGGTAGTTCTACTTTCCCTGTTTTATACATAGGCAACTGAGGTGCAGAGAGACTAAGTGACTTACCCAAGATCACAGAGAAAGTCTGTGGCAGAGCAGGGATTTGAACCGGGGTCTCCTGAGTCCCAAGCTGGCACCCTAAGCAGGCCCAAACTCAGCAGTGTGCGACTGCAATTACACTTAAGTAGAATGAAACTTGCCAATTTCCATTCTGAAAATACCACACTCTATCAAAAGGATTTTAGAAAACGAAATAGATAGTCTGTTGTGTGTCGTATAGCGTGTACTTTACAGGTACTCCATATAGGGCCCCACGTTTTAAATGTAGGTGCAACCCAAGCAAAGTGAAGAAAAGACATTTGGAAAATAAAGATATTGGGCCAGATCCTCAGCTAGTGTTATTCGGCTCAGATAAATTGAAGTCAATGGAGCTCCATTGATTTATGCTAGTGGAGGATCAAGTCCAGTATTGCCCATGAGACTGTAAATCAGTAAAAGAGCCAGAGTGTCTTTGAGCTGATGGCTGGCGAAGCCTCCCCAGAATATAATCAATATCTGGGGCTATGAACAAATTCAAACACCCAAAACATTCTAAGGGGAAAGAAATAAACACAACCTAACGTCGTATAGGGGAGGGAGGGAAGGACATTCAGTGAGGGAGAGGGCAAGCTGACTGATGCACTGACAGGACTTCAGCAAGCAAGACAACCGGTGTTGGTACCACGTGGTCACCTAGTAACACCATATGATAAACCAACAGCCCCAGAAGAAATAATGAGAGGAAAAACCCAGGGCAAGGGAAATGAAGGGATAATGAAAAATAAACCGTGCATGAGCGAGAGAATAAAAACAGGAGGACAGGAACAGGAGGGAAAGGCTGGAAAGCTCAAGAAAGAGGAAGCCGTGAGCATATGCTACAGCAGAGAACTTGATAGCGTGCCCAGTGCAAAACTTTACATTTGTCTCAGGAAAGAACAGATTTTTTTTTTAAAAAGCCTTACAGACCTGTCCAGATGTTGTCGACTGATTCCCTGCTCTTTGCAGCAATAAATCACTAAGATCATACACTGGAATTTAAAAAACAACCCTCCCAAAGGGGGCTCATTTATACCTTTCAGTAAAAAACGTATAAATAAAGTTGCCCTATCTTAAAAGGCATAATAATAAATGCTGCACTGTAATCAGAAAACACGAAAAAAAAATCCCCTCAGTGGCTTTAGAGACAGCCACTCTGAAGAATAAAGAGCTTTGAAGTGCTTCCAAATCAGCAGGTTTGATAACAGGGCATGAGCACAACTAAAACAGACAGACAAATGCTTCTTGCAAAGTCAGTGTGTAGGAACTATAAACAACAACCCAGAAAAATTCCACTGTTCTCTGCACCAAATAAAAATTGGATTATCCAGCACAACTGGACACCCCAGAAGATGAATAATAGGACATTTTCTTTCTAGATCACCCATGCAGATCCAGGCCACCACGCTGCCTGCGTCCATCACTAACTGACCGTGTGACTTTGGGCAAGCTGTTGATTAATTCTGTGCCTCAGTCCCTCTATCTTTAAAATAGAGATAATTCATCTGCGCTTCATACCAGTGTCGTAAATACAGGGGAAAATGGAACAAACCCCTTTTAGTGCCTCTTGAGCACAATCTTGACTATCTACACCTCACTCTTGGTGCAACCACATGGTCCACTATCTCTTAAATTGACTTTCTGGGCTGCAGCTCCTTTGCTCACCAACTGTGTTAATGCCACAGGACCAGCTCAGGACAGCATGTCCCTCGGCCCGCGCCACGTCCCGCAGCCCCCATTGGCCTGGAGCAGCGAACCGCAGCCAGTGGGAGCTGCGATCGGCCTAACCTGCGGATACGGCAGGTAAACACACCGGCCCGGCGCGCCGGGGGCTTTCCCTGAAGAAGCGGTGGACCACAGTTGAGAACCAGTGACTTAGCCCAATGAGGGTCCTGATCCCAATTGGGCCCTTTGGGTGCTACCACAAACAATTATCTGGCTTGAAGAACTTTTCCCAGAGCAGCGAAGGCAATAAACTACGCTCAAGCCATACATATTGTCAGGCTGTATTTTATCTTCAACCCTAGGGACTCATGCTTCACTCTCAGGGTTTATATAGTCAGCAGAGCATCCTGCTAAAAATACAGTTTCACAATTGACAGCTAAGGGTCATTTAGATACATGGCGCTTAGCTCCAAGGGTCACTTAGACACCATGGCGACAGGTGCTTTGTACAAGCGGTAGATCTCATCGGAGATAAATGCCTTGAATAATCATTTCCTTGGTGGCCCAACAATACGGAGCATAACGCACAGGCACGTGCATAGAGATGTGGTTTAAAGGTTTAAAAACAGCGATTTACGAATCCTGGAAATGTGGCTGGGCAAGGCCACCAGCTGCTGTTGGCATTTTCATGCCAATGCTAGTCCAAGACTGACACACAAACACCCATCATCATGATTTCTTTAATTCCAGCCTGCTTCCAGTTTGCAGTAAGCCCCTCAACATCAACAGGTGGCACTCCAGCTGTTCTGCACAGATGTGGGTTTGGTGGAATGCTGAAGGATAGCAAAGATGCCCTGGACATTAATTTCTCTTCCCGCTCTACCCGCAAGTTCTTTGCTAATGTTTGCTTCAGTTCCAGCTACCAGGATTTTTTTTTTTTTTAAAGGGAGCCCTATATTTCATCCCCAAAAAATTCACATCTTTTCTGTGACTCTAGCCATTCTGCTGGATGTAATTAGCGAGCAAGAGATCCCGCATACAAATAAGTGATACAGATATTAAGCCTATTTAAAGAATAATATTTCTTTGCCACTTGATGGGTTTTAACAATCAGAGAGAAAAGGATGAAGACAGAAGATAGATGGAGGCCAAGCCACTGCTAACAGCACAGAGCACCCATTACTGCTGAAAAACACTGGGCCCCTGCTCTTTAAATGCCTTCAGCGCAATACAGCCTGATTCTTCTCTCTCTTGCACCATGGTAAATTAAAATCACTAAGTGTTTTCTAAAAGATATTCCCTGGCTCAAGCAGCAGTTATGGGCGTGATGCAGATGTCACTAAGCCCAGGGCTACACTAGGGGAGGGGGGTCGATTTACGATACGCAGCTTCAGCTACGTGAATAACGTAGCTGAAGTCGGCGTATCGTAATCGACTTACCTGACCATGAGGACGGCGGCGAGTCCATCGCTGCCGCTCCCCCGTCGACTCCGCTTCCGCCGCTCGATGAGGTGGATTTCCGGAGCCGACGGGGAGCGCGATCGGGGATCGATTAATCGCGTCTTAACGAGACGCGAAAAATCGATCCCCGATAGATCGATTGCTACCCGCCGATCCAGCGGGTAGTGAAGACAAGCCCTAAGAGAGGATCTCTGTCCTGTGCGATGCAGGAGGTCGGACTAGATAATCATAACTGTTCCTTCTGGTCATAAACCTATGAACTACACCAGTGTGAAACCAATGCCAGAGAAAAATGAGACCCAGAAAGCAGGGATTAAACTGATGTTTATTCTCTCTCATCCCCCAGGCCTCCCAATATAAATCCTGCCTCTCACCCACCCCTCACTGGGGTATTTTATGGTGCCGCAATGAGTTTGGTTTTTTGCAGAAAAGAAGAATCACTGGGCTTTACAAAGGGCTGCTGCAAAGAGTCCCAGCTCAAGCATCTCTCTCTGTCTCTTTCATATCCACATAATCCAACTACACCTATATGTGTGGTACAAAGCATGAGGGAATCAGGTGGTCTCTGAGCCATCCAACCCCTTAGCCCCCAGGTTACATCCCTCATCAGAGGAGGGGCTGATTTTACTCATTGCCAAGGACATGCATTATAATTCATGTTCAAACAAAGCAGTAGTGGATCTTTTTCAGGGCACCGCAGAGGTACCACCACCTCCAAAGGCTGAAATCAGATCCCAGAAAGATATTTTCCATTCTTATCAACTCCCTCTCAGGGGTCAGGAGTCACCAGTGTGGCTGAGGCAGGCAGTGAAAGCTTGTCACTCACATCAAGATGAAAGGGCTGGAAGGATCACCATCAAGTAGAATTCTTAACAGATTAATTACGCACAGTGGCTTCAGTATGACCATAGGAGAACCCAATTTCCCCACCCAAAGGGCATGCATGGAGAGGCTGAGAGAGAGGCATTGATGTTATCCCTGATAGATCTATCAAGGAGGGGGATAGGAATGCTCTTCTTAGGTTGGTGTGTTAACATATTATCATAGAGCCATATGCAAACAAAGCCAGTGAAGCACGTTGACATAATGTGGGCCCAAATCATCCAATATGTAATTAAAATGTGCCTTTCAATCCCATTTAAGTCGCCAGTGGAAATGAGGCTTGTGGTCTCTTAGCCAAGTCCTTAGCTGATATTTACTCACATCGCATCAGTTTACTAGGACCGGCAGCGTATGCTCAAGAGGACCCCCCAGCTCTCCCCGGAATAGTAGACACATCAAAAATGTTGTGCTGCACATCAAGACGAAGGTGAATCAGCAAAGTGGTGGGGAGGAAGAGATCCAGCCCCACTTGTGCCTGCATTATGCTTACTTCTAGCCAGTTCTCTGACTCACACTTTTATGAGGACTAAACCCACTCAAAGCAATACAAGAAAAGTGGACCATTCATTTGCCAAGTAAAACCGATATATTGTGTCACTGACTCAGCTGAAGAGCGTGGCTTAGAGACCTATGCCAAATCCCTGTGACCACAGGTTCAAATCTTGGCAGAGACGGACTCAGCTTTCTGAGGAGGATAAATTGATTTCCAAGCACTTTGCAACATGGGAGCCTTTCAGACTTACCCTTAAAAGACAAAGTGCTCTCTGAGGATACCTAGAGCCTGGCACTTAAAACCAGCCACACAAACTGTACTCACAAAGTTCTGCCCACAACTAATCGCAAATGCACAGTTTTGGGGGTGCAGTTAATTGTGGGCAAAATTATAGCAACTAGATATCCAGTTATCTCTAGCTGTGCCAGCAAGCCAGGTAACAGGGCTTCTAAATGTCATTGTTTGTGCCATGTTCTTGTAGGCATGTAGGTCGCAGGATATTAGAGACACAAGGTGGGTGAGGCAACATCTTTTATTGGACCAACTGCTGTTGGTGAGAGAGAGAAGCTTTTGAGCTTACGCAGAGCTCTGCTTCAGGTCTGGGAAATGTACTCAGAGTGTCACAGCTAAATACGAGGTGGAACAGATTGTTTAGCATAAGTAGTTAATACATATTTCCACGGACCATTCGAAGTGAAGTGGCCCATTAACACCGCTCCAGTAATAGGGTGGAAAGGGAGGGAGGGAGGGAGGGGGAAGGGGAGTTAATGGGTTACAGATTGTTGTAATAAGCCATAAATCCAGTGTCTCTGTTCAGTCCATGATTTTTAGTGTCTAGCAAAGTTATGAATTTAAGCTCCCAGGCATTAATGCCCCAATAACAACTAAATGGGTGAAACCAGACAATGACTACGCTCTCGAATGAACTCACACAGGAAAATGATAAAAGACAAAAACACCACATCACCTGTGGGTGAACACTTTTCACAAAATGATCGCTCTAGATCTGACCTATCAGTCCTCATCCGCAAACAAAACCTGAACAGTGCTTTCAAAAGGTGAGTCTGGGAGCCTAAATTCATAACTTTTCTAGACACTAAAAGTCATGGACTGAGTAGAAACACTGGATTTAAGGCTTAATAAAACAATCTATAAGCCACAAACAACCCCGTCCAACTGCCTCCCCCCCATGACAGGAGGGGTGTTAATGGGTTACCTTACCTTGGATGATCCCTTGAAATGTGTGTTAACTACTTATGCTAAACAATCTGTTCCACTCTGAATACATTTCCCAGACCCGAAGAAGAGCTCTATGTAAGCTTGAAAGCTTGTCTCTCTCCCCAACAGAAGTTAGTCCAATAAAATATATTACCTCACCCACCTTATTTATGCCCACAGTTATTTGTGAGTACAAAATGGGAGGCGGGTTTCAACGTAATCAAGGTCTATAGCCAAAGCTCTCCTTCTCTTCCTAGTACAGCATAACTCATTGGCTAGCACCTTCCATCCCAGAGATGGCAGCATTTCCAAGGCACAGTATGTTGATAAAGTACTTCGGGATGCTCTAAAGATGTAAAATATTATTCACTAAAAAGTATCCTTTACTGGATGTAACAAGGCTGCAGTGATGGATGGGAGATATGGCTTTGATTTCAGTCATACCTGCAATGTATGTTTAAAAAGAAATTTAAAAAAAACTATTTTAAAACAAATCTTTCAAAATTAATAGATGTGGAAAGAATTAGATATGTGAAGATGCAACACTGAGATGGGGGCAGGGGGAATATGGCACAGGGCCCTTACCCCTGGAAATGGAGTTAACTTGTGTAAGCATTTCTTTCAAGACACTCTGGCTGTCTCAAAAGAAAGAAAAAGATGAGTGATTGATACTGGAACTGGAAGGGAAAAAAGTTTATTCTTTTTAATCTAATGGAATCATGAAAAAAAATGTTGCCATTTTACTAGTCTCAGATACATCAGTTTAATAGTTTTATATAGCACTTCACTTTCCCCTCTGGTTCTGTTCAGATGAAGCCCATCTATAAAGTCCAGTCAAAGGAAAGTGTTCAAGATAATGATTTAAAGAGGAAAACTAGCTTGCAGGCCTTTCTAGAACACACCACTGCAGCTGGTGGTCACATGCAAACATAGCTAATAGAGGGTATGTCTCAGGAATGAAGGGTTTTTTGTCACTCTGAAATATTCGTAACTCTGAACCAAACACTATGGTTCTTCTTTCAGAAGTTTACAGCTGCACATTGATTTAATACAGCTTCAAAACTTTACTATACAGAAGAAAAATGCTGTTTTCCCTTTATTTTTAGTAATAGTTTATCTTTAACACAGTATTGTACTGTACCATATTTGCTTTTGAGGGGGGTGGGTCTCTGCTGCTGCCTGATTGTGTATTTCCAGTTCCAAATGAGCTGTGTAGTTGACTGCTCAGTTCGTAATTCTGGTGTTCATAACTCTGAGGTGCTACTGTACTGCAATTAAAAACCCTCAGCTGGCCGGTGCCAGGTGACTTGGGCTAATGGGCTGTTTAATTGCAGTGTAGTACACCTTCAAGCTGCAGCCTGAGCTCTGGGACCCTTCCACTGCTCAGGATCCTAGAGCCCAAACATCTACACCACAAAAACAGCCCCACAACCCAAGCCCAAGTCAGCTGGCACCGGACAGCCATAGGTTTTTAAGTGCAGTATAGACATACTCAGGATCACTTGCCCTGTACTGCATGGAGAAATGCATGTGTGAAAACAAGCAGTAATGCCACGCGATGCAATCCTCCAGTTTACACACCTCGAC
Organism: Chelydra serpentina; assembly: GCA_037349315.1. Lineage (NCBI taxonomy): Eukaryota > Metazoa > Chordata > Testudines > Chelydridae > Chelydra > Chelydra serpentina. Next base: position 26,357,663 of record JBAIAC010000033.1, read on the forward strand.
CCTGAATTTCTCTGTGGGCACTGGGGTCCAACTGTGCAGGTCCAATTGGGGCATTAGGGCTGAAAGCCTCCAAATCACTGTTTAACTGCAAGTGGGCCAAATGCATTGGCTGCAGCTGGTAACAATGCAGGAAGCATCATTATCACCAGTACACACCCATTTGCATTAGGGAGTAAATGGAGAGATTAGTAACAGTACGGTGCTTTTCATCTGTATATATCAAAACCCTGCACAAAAGGAGGTAAGTATTTTTTACTTTTTTTTTACTTATATTTTACAGATGGGGATTATGCAATTTATACATGTTATCTACACGGATATAGAATGTGGGTTGATATTAGAGCTGGTTGGAAAGTTTTCATCTAAATGACATTTCAACAAAAATGGGGAGGAAAATTTGTGAAAATTGGCAGTCCCAACCCCCCACCCTTGACTTTGTCACTGCTTTAAGGTGTAGCCTTAGGCAGATCAAGAATTTCCATTGTATTTCCCTATGCGTATTTGCCTGCCCCACCAGAGTAAGGGCTTGTCTATACTGGAACTTTACAGCACTGCAACTTTCTCACTCAGGGGTGTGAAAAAACACACCCCTGAGCGCTGCAAGTTTCAGCGCTGTAACATGCCAGTATAGACAGAGCACCAGTGCTCCCAGCGCTGGGAGCTACACCCCTCGTGAAGGTGTTTTTTCCCCCAGCACTCTGCCACGACTACACAAGCCACGTTAAAGCGCTGCCGCAGCTAACGTTGCCAGTGAAGATGTGCCCTAATGCTATAAACTTAATTAATTAGTGTTGGTAAATCACAGATTGAGATCAATGGATGAAGGTGGTAGAAAAATGCTAAGTATTTCTATTTTACAGATGCATTTTGGGCACCTTGGGCCAGATTTTCAAAGTTATTTAGGTGCCAAAAAATGCAGATGGGTGCCTAGTGGGATTTTCAAAAACTCCTATGCCATTTAGGTGCCTCAATCCTATTGAATTCAATGAGAGTTAGGCACTTAACTTATTTAGGCACTTTTGAAAAACTCAGGAGGCACTGATCTGCATCCTTAGGCACCTAAATACTCAAAAAACACCTGGCCCCGATCTGGAAAATTCAATGTTCCAGTCACCTGCAATGCCAATACCCATTTTATGTGTATGCTTTCCAAACTTTGTACCAGAGTGGGAGGGAATTGTATTTCTGCACAACACACGCATATATGAGATATGCCAGGAACATACTGCACTAAGTAGGTTGGCTGAGTGTTTGTCACAGTTAGGATAAACTTTTGGGGTAAACAGATGCTGTTACCGCACAGCAAGGAGAGGTCACACCATGTCTATGAATTTCAATAAGGGTATAGCAGAAAAGCAGTCCTGACATTCCACAGTCTCTGTCCTGCTGGCAGGGGCGGCTCCAGGCACCAGCACAGCAAGCGCGTGCCTGGGGCGGCAAGCTGCTGTGGGCAGCGCTCCTCCCCGCCCGGCTGGGGGAGCAGGGCCATGGGCATGCTGCCCTCCCCGCGGTGCTCCTCCGGCCGGGGGAGAGCGGGGGGCATGCCGCCGTCCTCCCCACGGCGCTCCTCCGGCCGGCCGGGGGAGAGCGGGGCATGCCGCCGCCCTCCCCGCGGCGCTCCTCCGGCCGGCCGGGGGAGAGCGGGGCATGCCGCCGCCCTCCCCGCGGCGCTCCTCCGGCTGGCCGGGGGAGAGCGGAGACATGCCGCCGCCTTCCCCGCGGCGCTCCTCCAGCCGGGGGAGAGCGGGGCATGCCGCTGCCCTCCCCGCGGCGCTCCTCCGGCCAGCCGGGGGAGAGCGGAGACATGCTGCCGCCCTCCCCGCGGCGCTCCTCCGGCCGGCCGGGGGAGAGCGGAGACATGCCGCCGCCCTCCCTGCGGCGCTCCTCCGGCCGGCCGGGGGAGAGCGGGGCATGCTGCCGCCCATCTCGCGGAGCTCCTCCGGCCGGCCGGGGGAGAGCGGGGCATGCCGCTGCCCTCCCCGCGGCGCTCCTCCGGCCGGGCGAGAGCGGAGACATGCCGCCGCCCTCCCCGCAGCGCTCCTCCGGCCGGGCGAGAGCGGAGACATGCCGCCGCCCTCACCACAGCGCTCCTCCAGCCGGGGGAGAGTGGAGACATGCCGCCACCCTCCCCGCGGCGCTCCTCCGGCCGGCCAGGGGAGAGCGGGGCATGCCGCCGCCCTCCCCGCAGCACTCTCCGGCCAGCCGGGGGAGAGCGGGGCATGCTGCCGCCCTCCCCGCCGGCACCCAGAGCTGGGCTGCGGGCATGCTGCGTTCCCCGTCCCGGCTCCAGCGGGGCCACGGGCATGCCGCACTCCCCGCCAAACCAGGCAGCGGGGCCGCGGGCATACTGCCCTCCCTGCCAGCACCCCGGACGGGGCAGCTGGGCGGCGGGCATGCCACGCTCCCGGCTGGGGGAGAGGGGCGGCCGGTGGCTTTTTTGCCTGGGGCGGCAAAAAAGCCAGAGCCGGCCCTGCCTGCTGGAGAGGTGGAAAAGACAGAGAGCGATCTCTCCCTAAGCCCCGCATAATACACGTATATGAAAAGGGTCTATGGTATGGAAGCTGAGCAGCTCCACAGCCCTGCAGCAATTGTCTGCACATCAAACCTGCAAGCTGGGTTGGAAAAAGTAGGGAGCCCTCTGGGGGCATGCAATGAAGTTCAAGCCACTGCTGTTGCAAATGAGGATTTATCATCTGAGAATCTGCCTGTGCTGGGAAGGCAAATCGCCATCACAAGTAGTCAATAATGGTAGGAACACCCTCCAAACACATATACAAGCACAGAGAACTTCAGCTGGAAACTTCAGAAAGTCATTACCCTGCTACAAGACAGCCATAGTAGAACTACACAAAGCCAGTGTCCAAGATAACTTGGTCATTATCAGCATGAGAGAGGGAGGAGAAGTACCTGGAAGGGTTGGCATATACCCAGCTAAGGCAAGGTCAACAAGGCACATGAGGCTAGATTTTTAAAGGTATTTAGACATCTAAATATACAGATAGGTGCCTAGTGGGATTTTCAAAAGACTGAGGGGCCTCACTACCTTTAAACATCTGGTCTATAGTGGCTCAGCAAGAGGGGGAATCCCTTTTGGCTCACATGGTAAAATGATGCCTATGTTTTATAGGAGGGTCTCAGACATCATCATGCTAGGATGCGCTAACAACTATTTTGGCCACCAGGCAGGGAATCACTTTTAGCTGCAGGGCAGAAAAGTGGGGAGACAGCCACATCACAGGCATTGTAGGAAACACATCTCCAATATAAAGCAGAGTCTATTTTTATTGGCGATTGAATCTACCTGCTCATTTCTCCATGCACCTTGCTGAAAGTTGGCTCTTCAAAGTGTCAGTGCAGAGGATGAACATAGATTCATAGATTCTAGGGCTGGAAAGGACCTCGAGAGGTCATCGAGTCCAGCCCCCTGCCCTCATGGCAGGACCAATTACTGTCTAGATCATCCCTGATATACATTTATCTAACCTACTCTTAAATATCTCCAGAGATGGAGATTCCACAACCTCCCTGGGCAGTTTATTCCAGTGTTTAACCACCCTGACAGTTAGGAACTTTTTCCTAATGTCCAACCTAAACCTCCCTTGCTGCAGTTTACGCCCATTGCTTATTGTTCTATCCTTAAAGGCTAAGATGAACAAGTTTTCTCCCTCCTCCTTATGACACCCTTTTAGATACCTGAAGACTACTATCATGTCCCCTCTCAGTCTTCTCTTTTCCAAACTAAACAAACCCAATTCCTTCAGCCTTCCTTCATAGGTCATGTTCTCTGGACCCTTAATCATTCTTGTTGCTCTTCTCTGGACCCTCTCCAATTTCTCCACATCTTTCTTGAAATGCGGTGCCCAGAACTGGACACAATACTCCAGTTGAGGCCTAACCAGCGCAGAGTAGAGCGGAAGAATGACTTCTCGTGTCTTGCTCACCACACACCTGTTAATGCAGCCCAGAATCATGTTTGCTTTTTTGCAACAGCATCACACTGTTGACTCATATTTAGCTTGTGGTCCACTATAACCCCTAGATCCCTTTCTGCCGTACTCCTTCCTAGACAGTCTCCTCCCATTCTGTATGTGTGAAACGGATTGTTCCTACCTAAGTGGAGCACTTTGCATTTGTCCTTATTAAACTTCATCCACCTCGGACCATTTCTCCAGTTTGTCCAGATCATTTTGAATTATGACTCTATCCTCCAAATCAGTTGCAATCCCTCCCAGTTTGGTATCATCTGCAAACTTAATAAGCATACTTTCTATGCCAATATCCAAGTCATTGATGAAGATATTGAACAGAGCCGGTCCCAAAACAGACCCTTGCGGAATCCCACTCGTTATACCTTTCCAGCAGGATTGGGAAGCATTAATAACTACTCTCTGAGTACGGTTATCCAGCCAGTTGTGCACCCACCTTATAGTAGCCCCATCTAAGTTGTATTTCCCTAGTCTATTGATAAGAATATCATGCGAGACCGTATCAAATGCCTTACTAAAGTCTAGGTATACCACATCCACCGCTTCTCCCTTATCCACAAGACTCGTTATCCTATCAAAGAAAGCTATCAGATTGGTTTGACATGATTTGTTCTTTACAAATCCATGCTGGTTATTCCCTATCACCTTACCACCTTCCAAGTGTTTGCAGATGATTTCCTTCATTACTTGCTCCATTATTTTCCCTGGCACAGAAGTTAAACTAACTGGTCTGTAGTTTCCTGGGTTGTTTTTATTTCCCTTTTTATAGATGGGCACTATATTTGCCCTTTTCCAGTCTTCTGGAATCTCTCCTGTCTCCCATGATTTACCAAAGATAATAGCTAGAGGCTAAGATACCTCCGCTATTAGCTCCTTGAGTATTCTAGGATGCATTTCATCAGGTCCTGGTGACTTGCAGGCATCTAACTTATCTAAGTGATTTTCTTTAACATGAAAGAAATATTATCACTCTAGATCGGGGGAGGGGGTTCATACTTCTTCAGAGCATGAGCTAAATCTTAACAGATAGTTAGCCCCCTGGACACCTCGCCTTTCATCCTGAGCCCTCTTCTTCCATTAGAAACATATAACATCCCTTTGGCATCAACAGCAATTGCTTACATGGGAAAAGGGATGTTAGGAAAGTGTTTTAAGCTCTTTTTAATGCAATTTAGCAGGTGTAAAAAATTAGACGCCACCTCCCTGTTCTCTGCAGACCACTGTTAAGTGATGCACAGACCACAGTTTGGGATCTATTGGACTTGAAGTCTAGGAAAGAAGTTCTAAATAGTAAGTGCAGGGGCGGTGGAACAGATGCCCTAAGAAATATACCATCACTTCAGAGAATGAAGAATGGGTCCGTTAAGACACCAGTGGGGATGATGCAGGCAGGAGTCCTGCACAAACAAATTTGGCATTTCTCTAGCACCACAATGGGACAGTTAGTCCCGCAGTCAGAGAGGAGTGCTCCCTATTTACTCACCAGAGCCACTTCCTGAATTAATCAAAAAGAGTCAAACACTTCTCAGTTATGCCAGTACAACCTTCTGGGAATCAGCTGTCTGGTCAGATCTCAACAGCTATGTATCATAGAATCTCAGGGTTGGAAGGGACCTTAGGAGGTCATCTAGTCCAACCCCCTGCTCAAAGCAGGACCAATCCCCAATTTTTGCCCCAGATCCCTAAATGGCCCCCTCAAGGATTGAACTCACAACCCTAGGTTTAGGAAGCCAACGCTCAAACCACTGAGCTATCCCTCCCCCAGGGAAAGATGTAGCACCAGGCCTAATCAGTACTGTACTTAGATGGGGGATTTAAAAGGAAAATTATTAATTCAGACCTCAGCAAATATCAAGCCACGCTCTCATGTTGGTTACACCTCACAGTTGCCATTTGAGATGAGTGAGGTTATGGTGGCATAACTGAGGGGACATTTTGACCAGTATTTGCAGAAACCTAAGTTATAACTTATGAATTGTATATTATTATTTTTCTTGGAGAGCTCCCAACCAACCCAGCCAAACTCTGGCTAGTATGCAAGAACAAACTAGATAACAGCCCAGGGCGGCAGTGTCTAGCTGTAGATAAAAAAAATAAACTGATAGTGCTAAAAGGAGCTCAGTCAAAATCTAAGCATTATCAGGGTGGTTCAACCATGTGCCCTTGTTTTTCTGCACAGAACGATTTGGAAAGCAGCGAACGCTGGCCTGACTGCCGACTTGCAAGCATTGGTTTTAAACAAACCGCCCCCCCACACAAAATCAACAGACCACCACTCCCAACAAGATAGTGGGAGTTGAACCCAGCTGGCACTGTCCTGTTATTGGAGTGTATGTCAGATGGCTTGCGCAAAGTCCAAACCACATTTTTCCATTTAACAGGAGGGGAAAGTTCAGTGCATAAGCCAAAATCATCTGATGATTTTATCGGTCTTCCTAAATGGTCCAGAGATTGCTGCAGCCTGTTGTAAAGCCCAATCTCTGAGCCATGACAGCTTCAAGGTTTACACTTCAGGAATAGAGGGAGGTTTCATTGCCAAAACTGCTGCCTCTGCCATATTTGGAGTCAGTGAAGAACTGGTGTTCCTCACCAGCCACTTCCTCAGTTTTCAGGTTCTCCTCCATGTGTTCCAGCCCGCTTCTCTGAACACAGCCTAGGTCACACAGCCACAGGGTTATTTACAAGTTTTGTTCTCATAGCTGCCACCCGGAGTGATGCCCTGAAGAGAATGCTGCTAAGAAGAGTACTGACAGCATTATCAAGCAATGGACCTGTACGGTGTCTGCAGCAGCACTCATCAGAAAACCCTCTTCCCAGGACCGGTGCAAGGATATTTTGCGCCCTAGGCAAAAATTCCACCTTGCGCCCCCCCTGCCCATCGGTTCATTGAGGAGCAAATCCCAACGAGCCTTTATAGACCCCAGGGGCCAGCCGTGCCCAGGGGCTGCTCCCGAGACCAGGTTCCCCCCTCCCTGCCCCCATCCACTCCCTCCCACTTCCCACCCCCTGACTTCCCCCCTCAGAACCCCCAACCCCCCCCGCTCCTTGCCCCTGACTGCCCCCTCCTGGGACCCCTGCCCCTAACTGCCCCCCCAGAACCCCACCCCCTGCCTAAGCCTCCCTGTTCCTTGTCCCCTGACTGCCCCCTCCTGAGATCCCCCCCCACCCTAGCTGCCCCCCTAGGACCCTACCCCCTACCTGTCCCATAACTGCCCCAACCCTTATCCACACCCCCGCCCACAGACCGACCCCCCGGGACTCCCACGCCCCATCCAACCGTTCCCCGACCCCTGACAGGACCCCCAGAACTGCTGACCCATCCAACCCGCCCCCGCTCCCTGACTGCTCCAATATCTCTCCACACCCCCGCCCCCCGACAGGCCCCCCACAGACCTCCCAACCCTTCCAACCCTCCTTGCTCCCTGACTGCCCCCCGGGACTCCCCTTACCACGCCCATGCTGCTGGCTCCACGTGGAGGCAAAACACGGCGCGCACAGCCCCTCCCCCGCAGAGTGCTGAGGCAGTGGTGGCTCACATGCCCGGGAGCCCCAGAACCCGAGCGCAGTGACGGAGGAAGCCGGGGGGGGGGGGCGCATGGGGGCTGTCTCCCGCATGCATCTCCTGCAGCCTGTAGGAGCCCTCCGGGGGGGGGGCGCGCCGGGAGGAGGGGCGGGGGACACGACTGCTCCCCGCTAGCCGACGCTTTTTGGCGCTCCCAACCACTTGGCGCCCTAGGCGACCTCCTAGTTCGCCTAGTGGTTGCACCGGCCCTGCCTCTTCCTCACCTACCTGACCACATTTCATGTAGGCTTGGGCTGAACATTACTGGGTTTAAGCTGCTTTTTTATTCAACACTTCCTCCCCATCCCCCCAGTCATCAGACTAACTGTGCAAACAATGTTGGGAGCCTGGCCTCAGGTCAACCACTGAGTGCTGGGGACTCTTCTCCAGTCATGGCTTCCAGAAATGAGCCAGTCATGCTTCGTAGTCCACTGTATACATGAAACCAAAGAGCATATCTGTACCAGGGAAATGCTCTCATAAGTACCCACCGTTGCTAACACTTGTTCAGCTCCACCAGCGCCAACAGCATAAGGATTCCTAGTGTAAATGGGCTGCTGCTGCGGACTTTGACACAGTGTCACATTACACCTGTTTGTGTACTAAACAATGCAGTGTTTGAAACGGGTAGTGGCAGCTGAAGTCCTAGTCACACTTGCTCTGTCAGGCAGAGCTCAACGGACACAGCAGCACTGGGCAGTTCTTTAGGAACATTTCCTAGCGTAAAAAGGATTTGCCTTAATTGAATAACTGTGGGATCTTATTGCTATAACCATGGTATTCCCTCTGGCCCTCCTCGCCCTATTACTTGTTGAGAGCCTTATCTGCTCTTTGTGGCAGGGATTATGCCTTCCTTTGCTCTGTGAAGCACCTGGTACCATACCAATAAAAATCCAAAATACATACAATCAATATCCCTCCCCTGGGAGCAGATTACTGGACCAACATGGATGTGCTGATGCCCGAGTGTGTGGTCTGAGTTTTATCTGCTCTCTCTCCCGCCCCACTTATCAGGAAATTCAGGTCATCATACAACTCAGCACTCTCCAAGGGGGATTCTTCCTTGGTCTCGTTGACACATGAGAATGGAGCCAAGCAAACAGGCAGGGAGAGCGCTTGCTTATCTCCTCAGTGGCGAGAATTCAGATAGGGTTCACATAGAAACTTCCTCCATCCCGTCACCACCCCGTAGGGATGGAGGTGGGGTTTACTCAGTTAGGTCAGAAACAAAACAAAGGGCTGACGCAGCCTACGGTTTCCTTTGGTGTAAGTGCCGCCGCAGCTATAGATACCCAACAGTCTGGCTTCCCAAACAACTCCTGCTAATCAATATTTCTGCTTTGCTGTTGACTCCCTTCTCATACACATACAAGGTAGCGTGAGCACATCTCCCCACCCTCACTCACTCACTCCTTCCACAATCCAGTTAAAAAAATGCCCTTCCTGCAAATAAAGCAGCAGCTGTTCATAGATTCCTGACTGCCTGCCTCATGGATCATCTCTCTCTCTACCTGCTCAGATGCTCCCCAGCCCCCAGTATCTGAGAGCCTCAAATGTTAATGGATTTTTCCTCACTGCACTCCTGTGGGGTAGGGAGCATCATTACCCCATGTGTAAAAGGAGGAACTGACACACAGAGACTAAGGGTCCAATTTTCAAAAGGGCTCAACACATCGGATGCTGGGGGCTCTTTTGAAAATCATGCCATTATTTTGGTACCAAAATAGGCTCTAAGATATTTTGGAAGCCAGGCCCCATTTGTGTGTGCTGAGCCCCTGGCTCCGTGTGATTTGTCCAAGATCACACCGCAAGTTTGTGGTACAAATCAGGAACTGAGCCTATGCCTTCCACATCCCAAACCAGAGCTGTAAACGTAAAACAACCCTCTCTCATCTGACACCAGACTCTTGACTTCCACTTCTTACAATGGGAGAGCCATCTCCTCCGCAGCTCCACCTCCATCCATAATCCATCTATTTTCAGAAATTATCCAGATGCTCTTTTCTCCTTTCACTATGAAGTACCCCCTGATCCCTCTCCCTTCTGATAATTTGTATATCACCCTATTGCTTACGTATTATCTAACTCTGGGAAGCACTCTGGTATTCAGCTTGCATGAAAGATCCTATATGAAATAGAGTTGTATATCTCATTAGACTGGGAAAATAATATCTGTGGTTGGATGGGAGATATGCCTCAAAAGACATCATGCAAGGTCAACTGTGAATTACAATAGCTATAGCCATTGGGTGTGAAAGTCAAGACACAGATAATAGCAAGACCTTGCCCTGATGCCATCTTTTCAAACATAACCCAATAGGCCAGCGAAGGGGATGATATAATGGGAAAGCAAAGAAAGCCTTTCACTAGGAAGCATCAGTTCTTTCTAACCCCAACCATTCCATTTCTGGAATAGAAATTAAATGGCCATTGATCTCTGTGAGCTAAATCAACAATGAGCTTATCTCCGCAGGAATAGTACTATTAATGAAGTGAGTTAATCAATACTTGTTCTTTCCCATCATTTTTTATAGAAATTAAGTTAAATGTGGAAGTGGATTTCTATCTGTTTGTCAAATATTGTCTACAATGGTTTTTGAGAGCTGTTTAACTGTGGTAATTGCATAACACTTGCAGCTACCAATAGATGGCACCAGGCTTTCTGTACGAATTTATTTGCTCCTGCCATCTGGAACAATTTTCCTGTGCAGTATTTCTCTCAGCCTCATTGACTCTCCATCTATTTTCAAATCTCATCAGAAAGAATCTCTTTTCTCCCTTGACTCTGCCTCTTAATTTTTCAATTTCTCTCTCCTTCTGTTATTAACAGTACACTGCCAATAACAGATAATTCTTCAGTGTAACTATATTTGCAAAGCATTTCTATTTCTGAGCTACCACGGATATGAAATAAGATTATATTACTTATTATTAAGGCAGGTTATTCAGGGAAGCAATATAGACCATACAAGGAGAACCTAGGATGAGGACTGCGTAAATGAAGACTCCTCTGGCTCAGACCTCATTTGTCCTATTACAATGACTCATTACATTACATTCAAATGCTGCATTTTATTTACTTATCCCAAAGATGTACTCATCTCTGTTCCATGTCATCTAAGATATTAACCAAAATGAATAGCCACTTGGTATAAAGGAGAATCTTGAATGGACCATTTTTCCCTCTCCTGTTGACATCCTCCATCCCTCTCCATCCAAACAATATCTACCAGTTTATTTAGTAGGATGTTTTAGACTAAATCCCATGTTGATCAAACCTGGAAAGAAAGCATGTAATTCTGCCAGTGACATAGTCCAGGAGACATATTTCAGCCCCTCCTCTGAGTTTTCAACAGGAATTAAGTAGCCAAATAGCCACTTCTAAATAAGTGGGAATTAACCAGTGATTAATTCTGACCACATTCTAGCAGAATTATGTGTTATCCTCCAATTAAATACCCAAACAGCTCAACATGATTAACAAGAAATCACAGACCAACAAGAGGAATTAAGGATGATTCGCCTCCGATCTCCTATCAAAAACTATTGCCAGATAAAACACATGCATAAATCTGTCTGCTGGCTATTCCTCACAACACACTAGTCATGGCAGCCGCTGCATCAGGTTGTCGAGGAACTACTCAGCATGTCAGTGTGCTGAGTTCATTTCTCATGCTCAAAATATTGGCTGGCTATGGCCAGAGAGAGGTGGGGCAGACGTGTGCTTCCCACGTCTGTTCTTCTCACTTCTGTGCTTCTCACTTCCGTTCAACCAGAGCACTGAAATTTCAGAACAACTGGGAAATGGAGAGTTAAAGGATGGGGAGTTCAAACTGCTTTCACTAGGTCAAGCAGGGCCGGCTCCAGGCACCAGCCTACCAAGCACGTGCTTGGAGCACCACATGGAGGGGGGTGGCACTCAGGGGGTTTTGGTTTGTTTGTTTTATTTAAAAAACAAACAAACCCACACTCTCCGCTGGTGCCCTGGCTGGGGCAGGGGGACCACGAACATGCCGCGCTCCCCGCCGGCGCCCTGGCCGGGGGAGCGGGGCTGCGGGCATGCCGCGGTCCCCGCTGGTGCCCTGGCCGGGGGAGTGGGGCCGTGGACGTGCCGCGCTCCCCGCCGTCGCCCCGGCCGGGGGAGCGGGGCCGCAGACATGCCGCGCTCCCTGCCGTCACCCCGGCCGGGGGAGCGGGGCCGCGGGCATGCCACGCTCCCCGCCAGAGTCCTAGCCAGGGCAGCGGGACCGTGAGCATGCCGCACTCCCCACCAGTGCCCCGGCCGGGGGAGCGGGGCCACGGTCCCTGCTGGCACCCTGGGCGTTTCAGCGGGGCTGAGGGTGGGGGAAGTGTGTGTTGGGGGAAGTGTTTTTTTTGTTGTGGGGCGGCGCTTGGGGTTTTTTGTTTTTGTTTTGCTTGGGGCGACAAAAAAGTTAGAGCCGCCCCTGAGGTCAAGTCCCCAGGCCAGAAGGGGGCACTTGTGTGGCAGCTAGCCCTGTTACGGTGGCCAAAGCTTCTCCTCCAGTGGTTGGGTGTCTTTCATGTATCTTTCAACTAGTTGTAACAAAAGCTTTGCCCCAAGAGCCCGGGAATAATTCCAATACTTCAGTCAACCCTCTCTGCTCTACCTGAATGACCCCACATCTCTTCTCTTTATATCCAAAGTGGACATTGATCCTTTCCTTATTAAAGTAGGCACCCGATCACTTTTAAACCAGGTCATCCTTCAGGAGAACTCAACATCTCAGTTTTATCTTGCCTTAAGAAGTGTGCTTTGAGAAGGGATGTGGGAGGGTGCTTGGAGTGGGAGAGGGGAAAACCAAAGTCACTGTGATGTGTGCAAGCAAAATATCTCTTATAGAAAAGTAATGTTCTGTGTCTATTTCAAGACTGTTGTGAAGCCGCCATCAGTGTTTACACTTCCATGTCTCAGCACTTCAAGTGTTTCGATCCCACGGGATCATTCTTGGATGGTCAGCCACCATGTGGGATCACTGAACACAAACCCAATAGAGTGAATTGCAGGCATTTGGTTTGTGGTTTTAATTTCTGTTCAGCTTGATATTTCATAGATTCCAAGACCAGCAAGGACCTTTGTGATGATCTAGTCTAACCTCCTGTATAACACAGGCCATAGAACTTCCCCAGAATAAGTCCTAGAGGATAACTTTTAGAAAAACATTCAATCTTCATTTAACTGTTGTCAGTGATCAGGAAACCACCATAACCCTTCGTAAGTTGTTCCAATGATTAATTACCCTCACTGTTAAAAATGTACATCTTATTTACAGCCTGAATAAGATTTTTTTTAATTGTTTTTTTTAATTTGTCGTCTGATTTTTGAGCTTTCCTGGTGGGGGAGGGCTCACATTTTCAAGCCTTCCTCAGCAATCACTAGGACTCGATTTTTTTAAAATGAAAGTAAGACCAAAACAAAAAACCACAAACAGAAGCTGAGATTCTCAGAAACATGTTTACAGGAGCTAAAAATCACAAGAGTTGGCAAAGTAGCAATGAGCAAATACTACTGAAAGAATTTTTATAAGTCAAATTTTCAACTGAATTAGCTTTGGCAGGGCTGGCCACTATGCAAGTGCCCCGGCCTGGCCCAAAATACCGCTGCTGTGCTGTTTTGCCCTTCAACAAACTCCACCCTGTCTCTTTCAGTCTCACCTCTTCCTAAGAGTCTGGGCTGCTTAGGTACATTTGGCATCATCTTTTACCATTTGCTAGGACACTAGTCCTTCCATCATGGAAGAAGCCCACATAAGTTTTACAGAAAATGAGAACCACTCTTCAGGGTTTAAAAAAATCCTATAAAAATTAACAGAGAATTCTCTCTACCATAGAACACTACAAGATGGATAAGAAAGTCTATTGGAAGGGCTTCAGTTTCACGTAAATTCAATGGAGCCTTACCAAAGTTCTATAGAACCCTGTGGATGTTTATTTAATTCGATAAGACTTTTTTCATAAAGTTTTGCCATTTCTTTCAAATATGGCTACTGTTGGGCAGACCCTCACAATCATGGCATATCAATGTGGGTACCTTACACACCTGAGACCAACAAAGTCCATCAGTTACAGTCTAAGGGGGAATTAAAGCCACTTGGTATATACCCCACTCAAGGTTAGTTGGGGCACTGAAGAGTCTGTGTCTAAATAACCCACGGCTTTGCCACTGTGAAAAATAAATAGCACTATGTATCTTGTTTCCACATCTTTGCTAGCTTAATAAATAGCTCCGATCCTGGGGCTCTACAGGCCGAACTCTTAAAATGACCTTGGTGCTTCTACTGCTGGGGCCAGTAGAATCAGAGTACATCCATGAGAGAGGACATAGTAACTGGAGTAGGTGTATTTTCCATTATGCATTCCTGGCAGCCGATCAAGAAGTAAAGGTAACATCAGCCCCCGGGGGATGCCAGCTGTTCCTGCCTCCCAACAGCAGGGCAAATCCTGGTGGCATGTAGCTATAAAACTGAATGAAAATGTCAAGGGCAGGGAAAAGGGGAGAATCAGAGGCTTGTTTGGCATGAGACAGTGAGCAAAACCTCCCCAAATAGCCCAGGCAACCCCCTTTGTCTCTCTTCACGTTCCAAACAGGAGCTGGAAAGAAACCCAAAAACAAAGCTATGCTCTCTTGCTCAGCTAGCTCTACCACAGCAAGCTACTCTCCCTCGGCCTCTCTAGAGATTTCTAGTTACAGCTGAATAGAAAACAGAAGAACATTTTCACTCTCTTTCCCCACATGCCCCCCTCCCCCCAATTTCTGATGAAATTTAAAGATGCCTGAGATTTTCAGACCATCATTGTCCCAGGAATCCATTAGAGCTGAGGGAAGAGGGAATCTCCAACCCTCCTTGCACTTTGGAGTTCCAATTTTAGACTCTAAATCCACACCAATAGTCTCTGAGAGCACTGCCCACTGCCCAGTAAACCAAGTCAATGCCTTTAAATGGGCTGGAAACAGACACATCCTCTCTTCCCTGTCTCTCCACAAGGACCGTGGGCTGGAGCACGGGGATTGCCCCTTCCAGGACCCAGAGGCCACATTCACCTGTCATCATAGGATGACTACAACTCCCACAAGGCACCATGGCAGCTCAGGCAGACACAGATTAATGTGGAACTGACTCAGAATGAAACATTTTGATTAGGCTCAATCCAAACCATACCCAAACCATACAAAATTCACCAGCCACACTCCAGCATACTGAACTGACACGAGTCCAAGTCCTATTACACTCACGTTCTGAGCTAGCAAATGCAGAGTTAGACAATCATGCTACTATAACTAACACTATAACTAATCACAGGCAGCAATTCCATAGGAAGAACGGGGAGCAGGAAGGGAGGTGAATTTGCCTCCTCAGTTAAGTATAGGCATTGACACATCAGTCACTTTCAATTGCTACAGTATCTGAGCCCAGGCGCTCTGGAGTGAACATATTCTGGGTCCTGCAGCTTCATGTTAACCAGTTCCCCAGTGAACCTGAGTCTTGAAGATAATGCAAGGCCTGAGAGGAATCTTGGAGGGGTCTCGGACAGTCTAGGAATGTAGGAGACAGTATTTTCAGAGCGGGTGATATCAGAACCACTCCACGGGGAATGTCCTGCACTCCTCCCAGGCTCAAAGGGAGGATCCATGGAGATTACAGAAGCTGCAAAGCAGCTCCAGGTATTTAGCACACTATTGGACGGCCAGAAATGCAGCCACAGCAGAAGTTACTTGAGTCCCACTAATAAGGCAGCTGCAGGAAGCTGTACATCTGCCGGGCCTGCTTGGTCTTAAGAACCAAGCAGCTAGCCAGGCACGCAGTTCAGCCAGACTCCAAAAAGCCTGACAGATGTAGGACAAGGAGCAATGTGTGCAGTTGTTACACTGTATGTAAAGATTGACAGCGGCGTGAGTCAAGGTGTAAGCTGATCACCGAAGGGTGGCGGGAAGCGATTCAAATCCCTTCCCCCAGCAAAGTGTATAATTGGCCAAGTGCGTTATTAGGAGATCCGAGCTGGTGGTTAGGTCACCTTCTCCTAGAATATCAGGTATTGGCCCTTGACAGGGACAGTACGCTGGGCCTGACTGACCAATGGTCTCATTCAGCATGGTAAACCTATCACCCAGTTGGTTCTGCAAGTATCAGAGTTCCAAGTCCACACACGTCCATCTGCTCTACCTCCCTTCAAGACCTTTCGGCCTATTACTAGTGCCCAGCCTGTACCCACCCTACCTGCCAACTACAGGGTCACTAACAGCACCCAGACAAGGGCCACCCCCTCCCTCTAGTGTCACAGACTCTCCTCTCTATCATCCATGACCTTTGCTGAGACGAGAGAGAGTGAGCATAGGCTCTGACTCCGTGGGTGCTCCGAGGCTGGAGCGCCCACAGGAAAAAAACTGTGGGTGCTCAGCACCCACCGGCAGCCCTGCCGATCAGCTCCCTCCCAGTGCCACCCGCCTCCTGCTTTCAACAGCGTGCAGGAGGTCCTGCGGGAAGGGGGCGGAGCAAGGGCAGGGCACGCATGGGGGAAGGGGAGGGGGGGGCCCTTGGGGAAAGGGTTGGAATGGGGCCTGAAGTGGACCAGAGGTTGAGCCCCCCCAGGGGAAATGAACAAGCCGGCGCCTGTGAGAGTGAGTGTACACTGTGTGTTCAACAAGCAAGTATTTGAACATGTGGCTGTCGGTGAGAGTCGTGTACTATGGGAGCAAGCATGTGAGCTGAGAGAGCTGGGCACACTGGGCACTGCACAGAGTTGTATACTGAATACTGCATGAGCGAGCTCATGACTGTGTGCCTGGCTGTGTGAGCTGTGAGTGTAGGGCACTGCACAGACGTGCATAGTAGTAGCCTGCGTTCTCTCTCTGCTGTTTGTAGCAGGCTGGGCTGGTGCAAAGCCATTGGTGTTTGTTATCCTCACCCATGTACTCCTTCCCCATTACAGGCATGCGGGCCTCATAAATCTTACCCTGAGAACTGGCTGGGGACAGGGCCGGAGCAGACAGCTGCATGGCTAATTTTAGTGGCAAGCTGGAGAAGCAGAGCGGGTTTAGTCTCTATAGAAAAAAGTCACTTTGAAACATTTGCCATGTGCTTAAAAATAGACCCAGACATTAGGATTTTATTGGAGGTGGCAGGGGTCCCAGCCCATTAAAAGCCCCACATTGGGCCAATCACAACTCTCCATCTGAGAAGGGCTGGGCAAAGCTCTGCTTTAAGACAATCACTGCATTTCTCAGGTCAAGTGGAGCAGAAGCCTGCTGCAGAGTGACACAAAGGGCTTGTGTACCATCAGTTGCTGAGAGGGGCTGTCTCCACCTTGCTCCTAACTCCTCACCACACTGGGGAGCAAGGGACTGACGCTGGGACCTGAACTCCATTCCTCAGCATGGCAGTGCATTGCACCGGAAATCCCCAGGGGGGCCAGTGACAATAGTGTCATTGTACAATTCGCTGAATGTTTTTGTACCTCTAAAAAGGTTCATTTCGCATTTGCAGTGACGTTGTGTGTCCGTTCCGATTTCATTTTCTTTACAAGGGGCACCAGATTCTTGGTTCCAGACACACCCCTAGAACTTTAGAAACATTTGGCTCCAGGTCTGGCTCTGACCAGTGCAGCTCGTTCTAGCTCTGGTCTAAAGCTGTTCATCCAGCCGTATATTTGGCATACTAACTACACTCGGACAGACCCCAATGGACTCCCTTTCTAGCTGCTGCCTACCTGACTGTCCTGGAGTGTTTCTTGGTATAAGGGGTGATGACTTTGAAAAGCAGCTCCATGGCTCCATTAATGCCCAGCTTGGTTCCTGCAGAGACTGTGACAACAAAAGAGACAGGGAGTTAGATCCAAGCAGTAAGCTTGGGTTGCTGGAATTACAGGTAGAGCAGTGAAGAGAGGAGGAGCTGCTGGGATTATTAGCAGATTCTCTGGGCTTCCAAATGGGTCGCTTTGACCATTTTACAGATGTAGGAACTGAGGCACACAGAATGACTCCCAGGCAGATTCAAGACTAGAACCCCATTCTCCTAACTCTTAGCCCTGTGCTCATTCAAGTAGCTCACAGTTGCCCCATCATTCGTAGATGTTGCACTCTCTAGACAAAGGTTATGGTTAAATGAGGCCAACCAATCCACTCAGAGTTTCTAGGGGCAATTCCATGCACACAGAATATCTCCTAGGGGCTTGGAGTGGGATAGGAGAGAAGGATTTCTTTCCTTTCTGCACTAACCCGTTATTTCTACTCTTGGGATAGGTACTTCAGAGTGCAGATGGAGCCCCACCTCAGCCACTCCTCTCTTTAATTCTTCCCTTGGCAATGCTGTTAACTTTTGCAGTCAGACACAGTGGCCTATCCGGGAAAGGGCTGCACAGAAATTGGCTGCTTGGCTTTAAAGCTAAGCATCAACAGTCCATCATCAAACCTCCAACCTCACACGGAGAGGGGAGATCAGGGGAGGTTCAGGGGCTCGAGCGAGTGAAGCTAATAATGGGGACTGTCTAGGTGAACAGGGAGGGCATACAGCCCAAAACACTTAAGTGCTTTGAAAAAGGACAGTTTATTGTCCTAATGGGGGAAAGAATGAGAAATCAACATCCCCATCAGCAGCCAGCAGGAGTCTTGGATGCCTGCCCAAGGCTGGGTTTTTTGGCTGCTTTGTAACTACCTATCCCCCACTGGCCAGAAAGCTGTCAAAGGGCCCATCAGCTTATGTGGGTCTCAGCCAAGTCATCCTGCTGATGGAGAGTCTTGGAAGGCTCACTGGCTACTTTCATGATAGCAAACTATTCATTGGGACAGGGCAGCGTACACAGCTCCTTAAACTCCGCTCCCCACAGACTGGGGGGGCATGCTGCACACAGGGCTGGCAGCCCACACTGGGAAAGGAGCAACCCAGGACAATAAGCAGCTACAGTGAGATCTTAACAAAGCCAGGCTGGCTGCTTAGACTCCTACCCCCAAGGAGCCTAAGGGAAGGGAAATTCTCCAGTTATTCACCACATCTCTAAAAGCCTCGGCCTATCGCAGAACAACGCCTATGTCCTGGCTGTGTGCATATGTGGCACTGAACTAACAGGGCCAGTGCTGCATGGGGTGGAGGAGATAGGACGTTCTGAGGCACTGGGGTGGGGTTCACCAGGGGAGGTTATGCAGATCCTAAGGATTAGGCCTATATGGCACAGCACAGAGATGAATTCCCCCTCAGGCCCTTGGTGGGACGTAGGAACTCAGTGACAGGAGAGATTTTGAAAGATTTTGACTATGAATTTGGGGGGCAGCGGGGATCGGGAACAATTTTTTTGCATTTTTGCACCAGCTTCTTATGGAGATGCTTAGGTACTATTGCAGTGGGAGCTTAGGGACACTTACATTCTCTAGTACTAGTTCATGAGTTTGAAGGGCTCAAGGTCCTGACACTAATGGACAGGGTTAAAGGCCACAGTGCAATGGGCTGAAGCCTCTGAATTGGGATGCAAGTGCACTTAATGAGAGCAGAGGGAGTGTGAAAAGAGGCTCAGTGTGGGAGGCAGCTCTGGGTGAACGTGCAGCTCTGTCACCCAAATTAAGACACATTTCAACTGCTGTCTCTATTACACTCACCCTTTCGAATGCCGCTTATCTCAGGCAGAGGGACTGAATGCTGGGAGCTGGCTGCCTGCCTGAGATGGCCCCTAGTGTGAGGCCAGCTCCTGTGTAAATACAAGACCTAGAGGGCTGCCAACCAGTAATGTTAAATCTTAGGAGGAAAGATTTGGAAAGCTGGATGTATCCAACTTGGCCAGACGATGATGTGAGTATACAGCGGGGGAGAGGGGAATATGACAACCATCTAGAATGATCTGCAGGGGGAAAGTAGCCAGGAGGGAGAGGAAGTGGTTAGCTGATGCAAAGGGATGCAACAGGATGAAAGTGAGCAAAGGAAAATTTGTACTGCCTCTCAGAAAACATTTCCCCATGGGGAAATATCTGAGTGCACAGTGGTCTTTTGAGGGAAGAGCTAGGAATCCCAATGCCTGAGTCACTGAACACTGGAGAATACAAGAGGGAGGATGGTCCGTTGGGTACGGCTCTAGTCAGGGACTCAGAAGGTCGGGGTTCAGTCTGTCACAGACTTCCTGTGTGACCTTGGATAACTCATTTGTCTCTGTGTGCCTCAGTTACCACTCTGCACAATGGGGATAATAGCACTTCCCTAGCTCACAGCGGTGTTGCGAGCATAAATGCATTAATGATTGTGAGGAGGACAGTATTGGGATCCATGTGAGTACCTGAGACATCTAGAATAGACTGAAGGGAATGATCCTGCATCATCTGGACTAAATGCTTTTTTTACATGGCAATTTTCTATCTTCTATAGTCTTTGGATGAGTAGGTTCACTGAATATTACAGAGAAAGATCCCTCTGAGAGTGACCCTTCTATAAGGGTGTACCTAGAGCTATGCTAGCTGTTGCATATGATCCTATCTGTTATCAAACGTGGATGCCAATAGGCTTACTTATAGATGCACGTCTCTGTAGCAGAGGGACCATTAGCTTGCATTGTAGCAACTGCAGAAGGAGCTCCGACTCTCACCGCGCATGAGAAATGGAAAGGAGCACTTACCACTAGAGGCGTAAACCCGCAGGACCCAGAGGCAGTGGATGAGATTCAGGTGGTGAGTCAGATTTTTCCTTGCCAAGCTCAGTGTCACATCAATTGCCTCCAGTTTCTGCACTTTCAGCCCAAACATCCTATCTGTGAAAGCAAACAGGAACAAAATGATGGTAAATAGAGAGTGACTTTCACAGTGACACACAAATGCTGCATCTTGTGGTGCAATCGTGCCACATCCTTATAGGAAGATCTCAAAGCATTTACAAGCGGCATTGATGACTAAGGCCTCACAATACCGCTGTGAGGGAAATCAGTATTCTCCCCCCCACCCACTTTTACAAATAGGTAAGATGTGGCACAGAGGAGGCTGGTGCCTTGCCCTGTGTCATATTTTCCATATGCAAAGAACAACCATGTAATTTCAGTTTCAATGACCTATTTTAAATTAAGGGAAACAAGATAGAACTAAAGTAAAGTCTCCACAAGAAAGAGCTACATGGGTGCGTTTTCTCTATAACATGCTGCGTCAAAACTCTGTCTCACAAAATGGTAGCTGTTTTTGCAGATGGCCAACTGCCAGAAATGTGGAGGTGCAGTACATAGAAAACAAAATCATAAAAATGATATCGCTTCCCAGATAACTCTTTCACTGAACTTCAGGTGTGAAGAACAAAGCTCAGGCATCCTAGCCGTGCTGCAGACACCGAACAACAATCTCTCTGATGATAGAGACACAGCAGCAAGTGAAACATGCTTTTGAATGTGTTATTGGGATACAGAAACCAAGTCACAAAAGAAAGAGCCTTTGTAAGTTACCACGTTGTGTATGAGAATCACTTACTGCCCAGCTGGGCTTTATCAGTGACACAAAATCCTGCTCAGGAGCTCAGAATGAACTCCATTATAGAATCTCTCTGGCCTGGATCTCCATCAGCTGTGCTTATATTCTTAGCACAAACTTTTAGCCAATAGAGGGTGAAACCATTATGAGGTCTTACAACACTCTGTCCCACCCGCGAATCTCCAAGCCAGCATTCAGTGCAAAGTGTCCTGACTTGTTAAAACACTTGCAGATTCCAGTACTGACCTTTACTGTGACCTTTGGAGCTTTCTGCTCCTCCCTCCCCATCCTTTAAGTAATAATGGCACAGCAATACCTCTCTGGCCTACTTTAGCCAGCAGGCGGAGCAGAGGTAAAAGAATGCTGTAGTCTATCTGGGCTGTCTGTGCAGCATTCATCAGCGCCTCCAACAAAGCTTCACTCCCTCCTTTGCTGATCATGTAGTGAATTCGTCGGTCTGTTCCTAAGGGCAGAAAATTAAAGAGGAGGGGATAGTCAATACCTTTCCTGTGGCAGAGCTTTAAACATAGCAATAAGTGAACATTGTATGATTCAGAGGATGCTCAGCAGACCTAAAGAAGCCTGCTACATGACCCTTCTCTGGTGTTTTCTTGTTCAGACCATTATCAATAGAAGGGCATTTGCAAAATGTACATCTGGACTTGGATATCAAACACCCCCTGGGTTTGGAGCTGTGGTTCAGGCCCATCTCTGCTCTATATCAAAACCATGTGTGGTGCTGCTTCTTGCGCCAGCTGCTATTATCTATATAAGCCACCACCTGCTGAAGCTTTCAGTGTACATTGAAATGGGCTAGAGAAGAATCAGCAGAGACACTGACAGATTTCAAGGAGTGCAATGCTCCGTGATCTTTCCCTAGATATTGAAAGTTAAATAAGTGAAGGAAAAGAGTTCCAACAGTGCCTCAGATAGGGGAATGAATCCTAGGAAAGCTTTGGAGTCAGCCTCCAAACAAATAAGGTCTCCAGAGAAACCAAATGCTAACCCTCTAGGTCCTACTGTGTCAACAGCTCATAATCCACAGGCATCTTTGGCCAGCTGTGAAGTTTTCTACTGGAAACCCAGGCTGGGAGTATTGTAGAAGCAGTACATGCAGTCCCCGGGGGGCTCATATCATCCATAGTGAATCCATCTAGCTGACTGAAGAATGATATAGACTCCAGCAGAGTCACAGCTGTGGTTATGATGTCTCTGATGGAGTTGGGGGGAGGGGGAGAGTGTAAAGTAGGAGCATATGAGGCTTGCAATAAGGATGTAAAAACCACACACACACACACACACACACACACACAGCCCTGCATTTTGGCAACTAGAGTTAGCTGGAAAAATTTCAACTCAAGGAAATGTTGATGAAAAATGGAGGGAAATGCTCGGCTAGCAACTTATTTTCCCTTCACGTGGCCCAGATACCCTGAAGAATCATTTTCACTGTGAACATGCAGATAGAGGAGACTGAAAATAATGTAGTCTTTTGGGGGGGAGGGAGTGGGAGTTGGATTACTACACCCATGGAGAAGATTTCATACCACTGAAGTGAAGCTGTTCATGCCCCTGACAGTTCCAAGTACTTTTTTTTTTCTGAGGGGAAATCCACTACAGAATCAAATTGATGCAACCTAGGAGGCTGTCTTCTGCTCATATCTCATGGTTCTCTCTTTCCAATGGACCTGGTGACTAAACATTTCCAGTGTTCAACTCCCTGGGAAGGTTGAAACATCTTGAGAAGCAGTTAAATTAATGGCCACTTTTGAAAGTCACAGGAATATTTTTCCCCTCTTTCACCATGTGATAAAATTAAAAATTATACAGTTGTGGGGGGGTTGAGCAACGGAACCCCCCTCCTCATCTTCTATATAAATGGGAGGAAAAGCTGGAGGGCTATTCACACAAACTAGGTAGAATTGATCTAGCACACACCTGACAGAGATATGTGGATGTATGCTCTGTGCCCTATTTTAGTCCCACCCATCTTCACTCTACAAAAGAGGAAGGATGGTCCAGTGACAAGGGTGTTAGCTGGGACTCAGGAGACCCAGATTCAATTCCCAGCTCCACCCCAAATTTCCTGTATGACAAGGCAAGTCACGTAGTCTGTGTCTCAGTTCCCCATCTGTAAAATGGGGATAATAGCACTGCCATGTCGCATGGGGTGTTGGGATTGTAAAGACATTTCACGTGTCAAATGTCAGATTCTAAAACCAAGAGGACCCTATAAGTACCTAAAATAGAGACATTAAGGCATCAGTACTTACCGATAGAGAGTAGGTCTGTGAGAATGCTGAGAACATTGAGGATCACATCCTTGTCATGGGAGCTCTGCAAGAGGAACACAAATGCCCATTTTGATGGATGTACTCAAAATAGTGAGGCAAGGAGTGTACTTTCCAAGACATTCAATGCTATGCAGGGCTGGATTAGAGATCAGATGTCTCTGGAGACCAGGGGCATTGCTGTCTCACTTGGATAATGGGTCCTCCTAGACCCATATGGGCAATGGGTGTGGGCAGCCCCAGGCTAATGATGGATTTTAATGGCCACCTGGTGTCATATTAATCATACAACATAAAAAGTGGTGTTTAAGACATGGGGGTTTAGCAATGGGAAAGAAGAAACCATCGAGAAATCTCTTCATTTGAGCCAGCCTGACCAACACGATTTTGCATATTTCCTTACTGCTTTAAATTTTGTTCTGTCTGTACACTCTTCCACTGCATTGCCTGGGCTGACATCATCCCCAACACACAACTTAATTTAGCACAAACATTGAACCAGAGTCTGCAGCGGATTAACCACAGCTTTGACAAAGGGAAAAAAATGCAGGAAGAGGTGAAATATGGAACAACTTCAATTGCTGTCTAACACCTTGTATCCAAGTGTTTTGGGATAAGCCAGCCCCAGAGAGTCCATCATTTGCTGATGATGGAGTTGAGGTTGTATGTTGTTTTTCTAAACTTCATTTCTTCTTTTCAGCTTGCTCTGGCAAGCTCTTCCTTTTTCAATCCGCACCTAAAATTCTGAAAGTTGCAAAGGAGACATTGTACAACACACACAACACACACAATAGGTGTTTTGAGTATTCTGCAGCAAGGGCACCTCTTACAATCACTCGGTGTCCCGATCTCATCTCTTTTAAATGTTGCTTTGTGCCCTATAATGGAATTCCAAAGCCTGACAACCACAGCAACAGAGCAGACAGGAATTTCCACAACATGAGAGGTTCTCTAGGCATATTTTTAATGAAGACTAAGTTAACATTATCTGGTGTATATCATGCAGATTCCAAATGTACAGTGGATCCAAATCAAATCTTGTGCTTAAGGGAATGGGATAAATTCAGCTGTACTTGGGGAGAGGGAAACCAGTGTTTAGGCTAACTCCTGCCATGAGTTGGTGGTATAGAGTAGACACCCACCTGAATCCTCCTTATGCCAATAAGATTTCACTACTGGAGAGTGAATGAGGAAGGATTTAGTGGTTACAGTCTGTATTGCCATGTGGGGTATGTAGTTTTAGTATTGGACCTATTATTTTTCATGGGAATTTCTAACATAATATAGACCTTACATATATGTAGCACCTATCACCCAGGAGGAACCTCAAGTTCTTTGTGCAAGCCACGGTAGATGGAAAGGAGTCACTTTGTCTCCCACCGAAATCATAATGATAATATCTTAAAAATATACAATACCTTTCTTCCCGATGGCTTTACAGGGTTTTAGAAACATACCCTACTGATACACAGTCTAGCTACAGGGGATCTCTTCAACAGCCACTAGAGAGCCAGCCACCTCTGGCAAGCTTAATATTTTACAGCTGCACCACACAATAGTTGAAGACAGGGAGAGGAGAATCCCCTCTCTAATTGAAACTGCAGTGGGAATGCTAGGACTCCCAAGAGCAACCCCTTGGGTCTGCGCATTATGGTACAGTCTTTAATTACATGATCACGTGCTACTTTTTCCACAGGACCCCTGCCTTACTCAGTGCACAGGATGGTGTTCAGGGAATGTTTCAGGGTTGTGTCGTTAATGAGGCAGTTGTTTGTAAGACCCCCTTCCTCATTTGTTGTAGAAGTTGCAGGTTGTGTAGTGAATGAGTCAGGGAAGTGAAAAAAGAGAATGGATGATCTCATGGCTAAAACAATGGAATGCCGCCTTGAAGAACCGGATTCTATCCCTGCCTCTTCCATTCAGTTCTTATGTAATGTGGGGCAAGTCACTTAAACTTTTCACAGGTGGCTACTAATTGTGTGTGCTTCATATTTGGGAACACGAGCAAGCTTACTTCTGGCATTTCCTAACATTTGAGTGTTTGACTTTGCAACCTTAATAATGTTGTTTTAACATCGGTTTTTGCATGTAATATCCTACGTTTTTAAAAAAGCAAACTAAAAATACAGAAAATCCACCACGTGGAATGACACTGCCTTCCATAGAGTTGATCAGTAGGATTGGAACATGTAGATCCACCCGATAGTCCAGGGATCGGCAACCTTTGGCCGCTGGCGGGCCAGGACTGTTTGTTTACCTGCCGCGTCCGCAGGTTCGGCCAATCGCAGCTCCCACTGGCCGCGGTTCACTGTTTCGGGCCAATAGGGGCTGCAGGAAGCGGTGCGGGCCAAGGGATGTGCTGGCCGCTGCTTCCCGCAGCCCCCATTGGCCTGGAACGGCGACCAGCGGCCAGTGGGAGCTGCAATCGGCCAAACCTGCAGACACTGCAGGTAAACAAACCGGCCCGGCGCTCCAGCCAAAGGTTGCCGACCCCTGCGATAGACCTTGCTACTTGATCTAAGAGTAACTGATAGCACTAGTAGGTCATTATCCTCTGTGTGGGCCAGCCACTAAAGGAAGATGAGGCACACATTTTGATAGTGGGTTTCTCAGCTATTTGCCGACAACAGTGGAATGCTGAAGTTCTATTCCAGGGTCTGAGGGGAAGATAGTAGTCGCAGACCATTCTTCCTCTGTCCTTGCACCCACAAGACTGTCCCTTTCCGCCCGTTCCCTGCAGCACCTAGATTGAATCCCAGTGTCTTCCTTCTGTCCTTCCTCTGCCCTTCCTCCCAGTTCCCCTCCCTCTCCTCTGAGTTCCTTGTCCTCATCTCCTCATCCTACTTTCCCCCAACAGGCAAGTTCCATAATCCTCTGCATTCCAGACAGGCTGTTCCTCCTTCTCCTCATTGCTGCCTGGGCAGCAACAAGGGCAGCATTGAGAGCATAAGCAAAACATTCTCCCTATTCATGATCACAGCAGGCCCCAGCAGCCAGGAGGAGTAATTACAGGGAAAGTACTATTCAGTCCGTGCAGTCATAGTCATTTGGTCTATGGGGATGGCGCATGTACAGTCTGTAGCAGCTGTGAAGGGATTGAGCATGCTCAGAAAAGCCTGAATCTCCATGGAATTTAGCTGCCAAGTTCCTTTACAGAGCATGAGCCAACTGAGATTTTCAGAGCCTCAAAACTTGGACCAATTTGGGCAGCTTTTCACACCGATAGCAAAAGACACGTACACATCCCTGACACAAAGACCACTTCCCTTCCCAGTTTCCAGTCCCTTCTCCGCAGCAGGGAGGCACGCGAGCCCCTCAGCAAAACAGCTGTACGCATTTTTTAACACACACTACACAACATATAGTCCCCTAATCATGTCCTTGGAAATAACTGAACCACGTTTCTAAAATTTTCCAAAACAATTTCAGCCTGAGTCAGACACCCAGCACAGAAAATTTCCACACAAACAATTAAAGTTTGGCAAAGTTATAAGCAACTGAAAAAAGAGACTCGTTATAGATCGTGTTAGGCAACCCTGATAAAAGGCAACAGTACGCACACTGTCAATAATGTGGGTATTTAAAGAAAATGAACAACCCAAGGTACAACAGATTTTCTTGAAATCCACCCTGGGTTTATTTTGAGGTTGGGTCCAAATTCACAGAGCCATGAGCCACTCAGAAAAAGGTCTGCAGAATCCCAGCACAATTCTGCAAATTGTTCTTTCTAGGCAACATACGCTTAGATCATATGCTTCTCTTGCTAATTTCTTTTTTTCACTAGGGCTCAATCCTGTGAGACACTATATCCCTTCAACTCTTACTCACACCCTTGCAAGATTGGCCCTTTTTGTCCTGACTTTTAGGGGTGCTGAACACTCACAAACTCATGGGCTCCAGCTAGCGATGCCAATTTCTCAGCACCTTTGAAAAAAAAATCTGACTGACCTCTCTGGTTTTGTCTTGCTGTCTCTCAGTATCCCTTTATCCTTAGGTGAATGGATTTCACAGTTAGGTTTCAGCAGTGAAGTCTTCATTGATTTATGCTCCTATTACACTGGGTTGTTTATTTTAGCTGATTGGATTGCGGGTTTCCTAAGCCATTAAAACAAATAGTGATGACACAAGGTATCTTCTGAGTTGCTGTGTGCTTTATCGAGGGACTCAAATTAACAAGGAACGCAAGGGGCACAAGGGAGCAAACTTAAAAAATGTTAAAATTAGAGCCAGCAGAAACTGCCACACATTCGCTGAACATTTATCCTGAATATTTAAAACACATTTACTCTGACTATGTCTGTGCTCCTTGTATTTGCTTGCCATCAATGCTCTACTGATGGAGTTTGCTGGCAGGTGTGTTTGTGTAACCAATGGATGACAAACTGGTCCCAGCAAAGTCACCTATTGACCTGAGCTGTTAGCCAAAATTTCAGGGTCTTAAAGGTTGTTCCGATTAGGAGGAGAAATTGCTGAGAATCAGGTGTTTCTTTGTGAATAAACAAAATTGCACCAAAGAATGTCATGTATCCTGGAACGCAGGAGGAATCAAACAGCAGAACACAGTGGACTTGCTCACAGGTCCAAGACTCCTTCAGCTTGCACCCCAACCCAAAGCCACCCACCTCCAAGCTTCTCTCAGGGTCATACAGTGCACTTCCAAGCTACATCTCCTTGACTATGTCTCTCTCTCTCTACTCCTTCAGTCACATACACACAGACCAGAACAGTTCCACCAATCCAAGCCCTACACCCTGCATTTGAAACCATTTGGGCAACATGATTCAGCATCTAGTCAAGCTTTTTCATGTGCCTGTGTTTTGGGCACTACTGCTAACCTTTCACCCACTTTACAATGACTTCTTTACATTTATCCTGAAAGTAAGGTGGCAGTCACACCAGGACATAACAACAATGGTTGACCAAATCCAAAACCAGGATTACAACCAGTGAGTACTGGAGAATATTTGTGAAAAGTAAATTTTGAATTCATAATACTGAGCAGTCATGTAATAAAAAAAAAGTAAAAAAGTTATGTTTATGTAATAAGAAAACAAACTGTCATGTGATTTCTGTATCCAATGGAGACTGCAAAAATTATGTATGTTTAGGCTGAGATTTTCAAAGCTGTCAAAGGCTTTTAATTCCCATTAAAATAAATTAAGTTTAATTAATTAGTACTTGCCACAAGCTGTTTGTGAATGAAGTACCAACAAAGAATTCATCCAAAGAAAAATACTTAGCAAATAATTTTAAATAACAAATACAGTTGAGAAAAACTCAATCTGTGCCAAGACCATAAAAGATACATAGAATAAATTATTCAGTGCTAATTACTTGCCCAGTTCTGGCTAAAATAAAGATTTTTTAAAGCAATATTTGATGGCACAGGAAGGATTCAGATACAGAAAGAGGATAGAAGGACAATTCCTCTTGTTACATTTTTGCCATTCTTCCTGCGGCATTTTTAGATGTTCGCTATAACATACGCACAAAATAACCCTCCCCATGGAGGATTTTACTGACAGAATTTTGGGTTTAAGCCAAATTGTCACCCACTGACAACAGTATCTAGCTGTGCTTCATGGCATGCAGTTGCAAGAGGACTAAACTTAAAAAATACAAAAAATTTATAATCCAAACTACCCAGCCACACTCTGTTTGCTCAGAGTTCCTCATCTTGGTCTCTGTTCAGCACAGCCCCATCTGTCCCTCTGAACTGTGAGTGGAACACAGCTAAACTCAGCTGTGCTTAATCAGCTCCCAGTTGGTAGTGCCTCCCTGAGCTTCATCTGACATCAGTTTGGGAATCAACCTCTGAAACCCTCTGGCTTTGGTTAGGTTGGCAGAGGTACGCCACTTGGCCAGGATTCAGCAGGACATCAAAAATACCCCATCATACAGCCATTGATATAGGAACAATGATAAATGATCAGCTAGTGACATCAGCTGCATAGGACAAATCCAAGTATTTGTTACAAATATTGTTCTAATGCAGATGGACTGCTTCAATTTTTTGCTCATCCGGTAATAACTTAGAAGAATCTTAGAATCATAGGACTGGAAGGGACTTCGAGAAGTCATCTAATCCATTTCTCCCGTTTGTCCACATCATTTTGAATTTTAATCCTATCCCTCAAAGAACTTGCAACCCCTCCATGCTTGGTATCATCTGCAAACTGTATAAGTGTACTCTCTATCCCATTATCTAAATCACTGATGAAGACATTGAACAGAATCGGACCCAGAACTGATCCCTGTGGGATCCCACTTAATATGCCCTTCCTGCATGACTGTGAACCACTGATAACTACTCTCTGGGAACAGTTTTCCAACCAGTTATGCATCCACTTTATAGCAGCTCCAGCTAGATTGTATTTCCCTAGTTTGTCTATGAGAAGGTCATGCAAGACAATATCAAAAGTCTTACTAAACTCAAGATATACCACATCTACCACTTCCCCCTATCCACACGGCTTCTTACCCGAATAAAGAAAGCTATTCAGTTGGTTTGACACCATTTGTTCTTGACAAATCCACGCTGTTACTTATCACCTTAGTATCTTCTAGGTGTTCACAAACTGATTGCTTAATTATTTGCTCCATTATCTTTCCAGGTTCTGGGAAGTTAAGATGACTGGTCTATAATTCCCCAGGTTGTCCTTATTTCCCTTTCTATATTGGCACTATATTTGCTCTTTTCCAGTCCTTTGGAACCTCTTCTGACTTCCATGATTTTTCAGAGATAATCACTAATGGCTCAGATAGCTCCTT
Source organism: Chelydra serpentina (assembly GCA_037349315.1). Classification (NCBI taxonomy): domain Eukaryota; kingdom Metazoa; phylum Chordata; order Testudines; family Chelydridae; genus Chelydra; species Chelydra serpentina. The sequence goes on from JBAIAC010000033.1 coordinate 26,387,711, forward strand.
GATTATTCTAGGATGTATTTCATCAGGCCCTGATGACTTGAAGACATCTACCTTGTCTAAGTAATTTTAACTTGTTCTTTCCCTATTTTAGCCTCTGATCCTACCTCATTTTCACTGGCATTCACTATGTTAGATGTCCAATCGCTACTAACCTTTCATGTCCCCATGTTCTGTTCCACGGATTGTGCAAGAGCAAGGTGTATGTTACTCAGGGGAAACTGTAAGGTTATGGTCTAGCTTTTGGGGAGGGAATACTGGCCACAGCAGCAGGTTATCTCCTATTCTTTCAGAAAAGTGCCATGGGATTTTTAGCATCCCATTTGAGCAGCCCCCAGAGATGGGGTGGTAATCCACCCCACCTGATGGACAGGCGCAAACCGGGCATCCCCCATTGTAGTGCTGAAATAGATTTTGCATGAACACATCCCTCGTGCATCTCTAGAACCCTCACCACATTTGTCCAGAGGCAAGTGTTTCACCAATTGAGGCACACGAACACCTGAGAACGTTTGTTGTGAGCATGTAAGCATCATAGCTGGAGGAGATGCCCAGAAAGAAATCAACCAGCATTAATTTATTCAGTGCTATATTTACCAATATTTTATTTGGAAAAAGAAACACAAGCTGTTACGTCACCCACAGTACAAACAAATGAGCAATTAAAGAAATCACTCTCACAGGATTGAGAGTGCCTGGATTAAATTAATCATTGAATGTAATCCCCAAATTGTTTGACTACTTTTAAAAAAATCAGAGCTGCATATCTTTAAGGGAAAGTCTTTGTTGTGTTGTGTTAAACTACCAGTCCCCATGAAAAACTCTGGTAGAGACTCTGGAGTTGGACATTTTCCATCAGACTTTCAGAAATGGTCTCTGATTTGTTTGATTGAGTTTTTTTGGGTGGCAGTGGAGGAAATGATTTCCGCCCCCTCGCCCCCGCCCAGATAATCGCATTCTTGTTTTTCCACCCACAATGAATCTTCAGATAACTCTCAGTAGTCAGAAGTCTAACTGAGTCTAATGAGACTTGTATCTGAAAATCAGGTAGTTAGAAGTGTTACTACCAACTACACAGACAGCGTATTGTGGACAAAAAAAATGCAGGTGCAAATTTGTGCGCACAAAAATAAAGGATGAGAGAGAGGCCATCTGAAAAAAATCAGAGTCACTGTATAAGAGTTATCCTAGGTATTCATTTAGCTGGTGATTGAAAGCATGCCATGACAGCCTTGCTCTATGGATAAGGCACGGAACTGGGACATTTATCTATCTTGTGTATTTAGAATAGAAAGTCTTCAAGGCAGTTGCTGCCTTTTACCCTGAGGGTATGTCTACACTTGGAGCGAGGGATGTGAACCCCAGCTATTGGCAGTAGCTCTCCTGGAACTAGTGTGTGAAAAATACTAGCGTAGCGGCAGTAGCATGGGCAGCAGTGGCATGGGCTAGCCGTGCCAAGTACAAACCCGCCTGAATCCCACTGGTGTATACTTAGTCTAGCTAGCCCGTACTGCCAGTCCCTGTACTACCCTGGCTATACTATTTTTAATGTGCTAGCATGAGGGGAGCTAGCACAAGTATGTCTAATGCCAACTGGGAATCACACCTCCAATGCTTAGTGTCGATATAGCTTGTGGTTGTCCATCACCTACCACAATGAGGCCCCAATCTCTGTAGAGGCCTCTAGGCATTACCGGGATACAAATAATTGTAGTTATCCTAGCATAGGAGTGGACAACTGAGGTTTTGGGGGGTATTCTTCACACACACACACACACACACACACACACACACACAAAGTCTAAGGACTGCAATTCATAAATAAAGGAGTTTGCAACAGAAGCTTGTTTATCTCACTTAATTAAAATGGACACATTTAAGCATGGTACAAAACTACACATTAAAGTGATACTCAACAGCTATTATTTTATTATTTTTAACTCACATTTAAAAAGTTGCCAGTTAACCAGAGACACCACCACCACTACCACCCTCCCACCCCCCCTGCAAAAAATGTCCTGTCTCCATCCTGTGCTAGGGAAGTCACTGGGAGGTACTGGGAAAAGGCTGTGTGAGAGTGTTCAGATGCAGCATCTGTGTACAACTGTCCACAAGTGGCACTGGGAGTTTGCCAACTGAATGTCTTCATCCTATAGCCAATTATGCTGTGTTTTGTAGTATCTGTGAAACCAAGTGCAATGTCTCTTTCCCAATCCCCTTCCAAAGCCTGAACTTAGTTGTCTTAAGTGGAGCTAAACTCCAAGTTTATTAAAAAAAGAACCAGCACACACAACAACAACAACAGAGATGGTAAAATACCCGGAGAGTTTCCTGTCTGTGTTCTTTCATCCCAGACAGCTAGCTAGCCATGATTTTGCATTGATAGGACATGTCAATGGTGACATCTCAATATTATGCCATATTTAGAACTGGTCGGAAATGTCAACTGTTTATCATTGGAAATTTCAAATTATTTTTAATGAAATTTCCTCCAAAAATGTTTGAGTTTTTTGATGAAAACCAAATCCAAAATCCCAGCAATTGACAGGTTTTCAGTTTGTCACTGAAGAATCAGAAAAACTAAAAGAAAACAAAAAGTCAAAAAGCCATTTTTGTTTAAAAAATGTCTCAAAGACAATTATATCCCTGCACGAGATCAGTTGTCCATGATCTTAAATACACGGGAGCTTGGATTTACAACTTCTGAACTCATGACAAAATGTCACTGAGAAAAAAATGATGCTCCAGTTCTCTGAAATGTTGCCAGGTATCCTTGAGAGCAGGATGTATGGTGGGATAATGTGATACCAGCCTTAACGACATCATCACCGCAACCAGGCTCTGCTATATTACTGCAATTCCCAGCCTTCGAATAGTGCAGAGAAGACCAACAGTGCTCCCACTCTTTTCCCCCCGGGAGGCCCTTCATACAAACACTTGACTTCTTTGGCCCTTTTCTAGGTTTGAGGACCTTGAAAGCATCTCCAGCAAGGTTTGTGGTCATGGAGTCTCAAGCAAGAAGAGGGAAACTGGGTGGGAAACTTACATGATGAATTTTGAAGAGGGGGCTGCAGATTTGCAGTTTTCTCAACCCGAGACCGAGGAATGAACTACCACAGGAACAAAGGGCCATCCCAAAGCTCACCACCTTGCACTCGAAGTTCCAGGGGCGGCCTTGCCCTCTCCCACATAAGCATATAGCAACGTATGTGTGTACTTGTGTGTGCGTAGATAATGTCACGCTGGTGCAGTGTTCCCTCTAATGTTTTACATCCATGTGCGGAATTAATGTTATGTGCACCAATATGGAGGTGATGTGTGGCGGGGGAGGGGCCAAGGGGTTCAGAGCGTGGGACGGGGCTCGGGACTGGGGCAGAGGGTTGGGGGTTCTGGCTGGGGGGGCAGGCTCTGGGGTGGGGCCAGGGGTGAGGGGTTTGGGGTGTAGGCTGCCCCAGGGCTGTGGCAGGGAGAGAGGACTCCCCCCTCATCCCTCTCTTGCTGCAGCAGCACAGGGCCAGGGGAGAGGCACCTCTTCCTGGCCACGGCAGCGCTGGGGCTGGGCCCAGGGAAGAGGCACCTCTCCTGTCCAGGCCCCTGTGGCTGTGTGCCTGCGTGGCCCTTGATAGCCCGGCCACGCAGCTTGGAGAGAACTTAGGTGGCTCATGAGTTTGAGTACCAACCTCAGGGTAGACACCCCAAACTGGTGGTATGTTCTATAATTAAAGTTCACCAAGCCAGTAACAAAATGTGTACTCCTGGATCTCTATAACAGTCTCACCATGGAATAACAGACAGTCCCCATAGACTCTCCACCCACTTACACCAAAAACCACAAAATATTCAGGTTGCTTCCACTCCCAAGAGACCAATCACTTACCCCAGATCAACTGGGGGAGGTACCCTAGAAGATCTTACATCAAAGACAACACCTGTAGCCAATCCTGTAATAAACTAAAGGGTTATTAACTAAGAAAAAGTAGTAAGAGTTATTTACAGGTTAAAGCAAGCAAATGTACACACACAAATGAGTTACCATTTAGGATTCCTAAAGAAGATGTGGTAATCTGTCAATTCAAGATGTCTTTCAGGGCAGACCCAGGGATAATCACCTCAGTTTAGAGTCTCTGGCCCTGCAAGAGTTCAAATAGCAAAGAGATGACAAATTTTCCTGTGTCTTTCGTGTTATTTCCTTTGTTTAGCCTCCTAGTCCATGGGAAGGGTTTCCCTGCACATGGCATTTCCAAGGTGTAAGAGGGCCATTCACCAATACTTTGTATTGCGATGGCCCATCTGATATTAGTCGTTCTTCTGTACAGGCGGGAGGAAACCCTCTTCCCATCTGAGTTCACAAGTTTAAAGCAAACATTTTCAAACTGATAAAGCAAAACTTGCATATTTCCTTATAGGATGGAATACAAGCACTACAAATAAGATTAATGCCTGGAGCAATTTATAAACATTCTATAGAGGCGAATACCTATTCTGAGCATCACTAACACATAACTGGACTAGTTTGGGCTCCATCTATGAGCTTGTCAGTTTATAGCTAATGCCTGCAGCCTTGGCAAGAGTAGGCATCTGGCCTGCCAGCATCACAGATAATTACAAAACAAAGCATTCTGCTGCACATGCTTTCCCCCCAGGGTGAGGATGAGAGAACAAACATGTAACACATTGCTTGAGCACTTTCCAGTAGTGCATTAGATACTAAGGAGATAAGCATGGGATAAGCACGTATACAGAATAGAATCAGATATGCCCGGCCATTACGCCTTTCCTCCTGGTTCTTGCGCTCCTTAGAAGAAGGGCCAGACAGATTGGAGGAGAAGCAGGCCAGAAAATGGAAAGGGAAAGTGGAAGAGAAAGGACCTTGTGATAGGGTGTCCAACCATACAGGACTGGAAGGGGTTCAGGTTACCAGGTAGGCCTATTAACTGCCAAAGCTGCACCTGGAGGAGAAGCCAGGGAAGGGTGGGACCTAATTGCTGATGGCACCCAGCTGAGGAGGAAGAGGGAGGGCCTATAAAGCCAGGAAGCTGGCAGTAGACAGGGGCAGCAGTCACTTCCTGGGAAGAGGGAGGAGGGTTTGGAGCTGTTATACCCATAGAAAGGGAGGGAACCAGAAATTCTAGGAAGCAGTCAGGGAAGAAGCAGTGAGGGCTGAGACAATAAAGCCCAGAATTGCTGGTTGAGGGTCCTGGACTGGAACCCAGAGTAGTGGGCAGGCCTGGGTTCCCCTCTTGGCCACTTGCAGTGCTGAAGAAGACTGTCTGAGACCATGCAGGAGGACTTTGGGTAAACCCCCCAGAAGGGAAACCACATAGTGACCCGCCAAAGGGCTGAGTCACCAAGAGCAGACTTTGGTTCCTGAGCAAGAGGGGATGCAGGGAGAGATGATGGAAGAGATATGATTGGGGTGGGGGGGATGGTACATGCACAGCTACTCCCCAAGACAGCCAGGAGAAGGCACCACCAGCAGTGAGCGAATCCGGTGACTGTCCTATTTAAAGATGCTAAGGGAAGGCCCTGGCTGCTTGAATACACCCTACTAAGTGACATCTTTAAACCTCCAAGAAAGGTGGCCACAGCTGTGGAGAATCACACAGTCCTCAAATTGCTCATTGTGTATCTAAGGGGGCCTCCCTCGAACAGGACAGGTGTCTGACAAGTTCTTGCTCTAGTTCCCAAATCTTGGAACTAATACTCTCTCACTTCCGAATGCCTCTCTTAGGCACCACTTAAACCAGCCTTCTGGTTAGGTATGCCTCTCCAGTCCCACTAGAGCTAACTACCAAGCCAGTGCTATTCATCATCCCAAAAGAGGCAGCTGTAGAATTTATACCAGGTATATAGCATATGGTGGTGAAAAGGGCTTATCTCCGTGTCCAAATGATACACGGTGTGTTTGGTTCACAGCATCCAGGAACCTGAAGCTCTGATTTCCTCAATTGTTTGCCACTGAATGTGATAACTTGCAAGAGTCTCCCAAAAACACACCAGATCACCACTGAATATGGTGACTAGACTCCATCCCAGATCAATGGGGGGGGGGGGGGCTGTCCAGATAATTGGACAGACGCCATTACATCTAAGTGACTTTCTCTGTGGCATCTGCTACTGCTTTACTTCTGCTCATTGAAAGAAATGAATGCAGCATACTGCAAGATAGAGCTGATCCAAACCCAGCGGCAAAGTCCAAACCCAGTTCTGAATATCCTCAAAATCTGGGGGTGTTCAGATGTAGCATTTTAGTCTGGACTCATCTCTAACCAAAATTACTTTTACAAAAGCGAACAATATGGGACTGGTGGAAATCACTTGTGTCTAGGAATATGCTATGTGCCCAAGGAACCTTACAGTATAAAATACAATTGATTGCACTAGTATATCACCTTTCACCTGAAAGTCATAAAGCCATTCACACACACTAGCCTCACAATCAACTCCCCACATCATGAAGTAGGTCACTTTGAGACATTACCCCCATTTTACAGATGGGGAAAGGAAGGTGAAGCAAAAGCCCCACAATGAATTAGTGGCAGGGCCAGGAAAAGGGCCCAGATATCAGTTGCAATAAGATGTAGTGAAATTAGGAATTACTAATTTGTTAGGAATTACTAATTTATTCAAAAACATGCATCTGATTCACTAGCAGGATTATGGATCACTGCATTTTCCTATTGCTCTCTAAGTACTAATACAACACAAAGTGTTTCTTGTGTTTGAACAAGGACTTCCTCACTTTGGACCCGTCTTCTCCTCCCACCTCGCTAGGAAGTCATGGAGAAGAATGTCATATCCTAAAAGAATCCTTGTAACAGTGCCCTGTGAAGTGAGCAAAGGAGCATCGTTCATTTATTAGTGTGATTCATTATGGGCCAGATTCTGCCATCCTCAATCATGTTGAGTGGAATCTTATCCTCCAAGAGACTCAGTGGCTTCAGTGGAACTCCTCAGAGAGTAAAAGCACTACTCAGCATGAGTAAGGATAGTAGAATCTGGCCCTTGTTTATGGAGAAAGACATTTATCCCTACATACAAGTACTATTCATCACTGCATCCATCAACATAGGAAGTCAGTGTTGCACAGACCTTGACCTGGCTCTCTGCATAGGAGTGAATTTCACCTACACTGCTCAAATGGGTGTCAGGTATTTTACATAACTACATTGCAAGGGTGTATACTAGGGTAATTCTGCAGGCTGTCAGGGAAGAGAGGCATTTATTCAAATCTAGATATCTGCAGCATTTAGGACCTGTGATAGCTTGCAATTTCCTGGATCCCTTTCCCCCCTCCTTTTTATAAACAGATATGTCCTTTTGTAAAAGTTCCTCCTGACACAAGGTTCCTTTGTGTCCCTTCCTCCTTCTATTACTAATGCATCTCTAATAGAGCAATTATTGTATTACACAGAACTAGTGATAAAACACATTAGTATATAACCTTAAAATGCTTCTATCAAATTGGAAATGTTTTTTAAAAAATCAAGAAACTTTGAGATAAATCAAAACACCTGATATTTTGCAAAGGCTTTTAAACTTTTCCTTAATGTTTTTAATGTTTCCTCAGTAATTAGTACCACAGATAATTTCCTCTCAGGGTTAATCTCTTATTTCACAATGAGTTGCTTGTGACATTTAGGGACTATGGCCGGACTGAATGTGATCATCATTCACGTCTTCCTTTTTTTAATCTATTTTCTACATTTATGCACAATTAGCTTTGTTTAGTGCATTATTCTGTCATCATTCTTTCATAATAAGGTTTTTATATGGCTTTAGAGATTCTTGCATAATGATTCCTCTATGTATGTTAACTCCTACTGTTTATTTGTATTTATTTGATTTATACTTGTGCTGTTACAGTATTTTTAATTATAACATAACTACAGGATTTGAAAAAACAACTATTTGATTCAAACATTAAGCCTTCACATGACACAGCTGGGAACTAACTTTAATAATGACATAGGAAAAACAGCAATATGGCTGTTGATTTTTATGGTGATGATGAAAAAGCAGCAGGACAAATGCTATAATCTGCGTTCAGAAGACTTTATAGAGGTCACTCCAGAGAATACGCAGTCTTCCAAAAAAGTGGATTTGTGATTTAAAGAAGTCTTTGCCAGATATAGTATTTGTCAGAGTCCAAGTGGTCTCCAGGATCCATGGAAGATTTCCAGGTGTACTTGTTAATAAGAGGCCTGGTGTGGTGGCACGCGCCTGTAATCCCAGCTGCTTGGGAGGCTGCGGTTGGCAGATCGCTCAGGAGTTGTAGGCTGCTGTGCGCTATGTCAATCGGGTGTCTGGTGCTACTGACAGCCTGGCCAGTGGGTAGTTGGAGGACTGGCTAGAACAACACGTCTGATGTGTTGTAATCGGCGCTCTCTCTGTGAGGGCTGATTGACCTATCAGTGACAGTGACTTGTTAATAAAACCATAGACTCAGAGATAACAGCAGTCTCTAGGATGGATGGGGCATTTTTAGTCCTCTGGAGATGCTTGCACTTGCTGTGTGGCATGTGCTAGTGGAAATAAACTAGCCATAATGAACACTGCAAGGCCTACTTCTCTATGCTCCTGCTCAGATGAGGCAAGGTAAAAGCACAACTATGCCTTTTCTCAGTCAATATTATAATGTGTTAGATGGAGCAGCAGAAAACAATGTCAGTATGGTAATACTCCTTTGCTACACAGGAATCTGCTTATCCTTTGCATGCTAGAGCAGTGGTGCGGAGTAAGGAACATCCTAATAAAATTCAACACCCATTCTTTTCAATTGCTGCCGTGCCCCTCTCTCTGCGCTTATCTAACCCAGTGTCATTGATACTTTGTGGGACAACAATGGGAATGCTTTGATTCAGTCAACACTAGCTGTTAAACTGTTTAACACTTCCCCAGGCAGAAGTAGTGGAGACAAATTGCTGCCAACTGTCAGCAACATGTCATTTTCCTAGTGTAGACAGACCCTGAGAATGACTAGTCTAATTTTCCTGTCCAACCTGAGTGGGGCGGGGGGAACAAACCAACAAAAACAAACACCATCAATAAATAAAAGGCATTATCAACTCATGGCCTGAAAACTAAGTCTCATTGACTTTAAGGTCAGAAGGGACCATCATGATTGTAACGATGCTGGTTCTGGCGGGACCCAACTGAGAGTGCCAGTTCAGGACAAATTGCTTCAAGCAGGGCAACTACAGCCCAAGGCTGGGGTTTTTCCACCTCTAAGGCAAACCAAACCAGCCAGACAGAGGAGACTTTGGTTTTACCCCACTGGCTAACCACAAGTCACACAAGCAATCCCCTTAGACACTCCAGTTTCCCAGTCTCACCACCAGTGCCACTCACTATGGGGACAAATGGTCATGAAAACTTTGGAATCATAGCATATCAGGGTTGGAAGGGACCTTAGAAGATCATCTAGTCCAACCCCCTGCTCAAAGCAGGACCAATCCCCAATTTTTGCCTCAGATCCCCAAATGGCCCCCTCAAGGATTGAACTCACAACCCTGGGTTTAGCAAGCCAATGCTCAAACCACTGAGCTATCCCTCCCCCCATGCTCTAGTAAAAGAAATAGGTCCTCCCGATCCCAATGGACCAAGCCCCCAGATCCAGGTCAATATACAAATCAGATCTTACCCACAAATCACGCTGTTGCCAATCCTTTAGAAACTAAAATCTAAAGGTTTATTCATAAAAGGAAAAAGGTATAGGTGAGAGCTAGAATTGGTTAAAAGGAATCAATTACATACAGTAATGGCAAAGTTCATGGTCCAGGCTTACAGTAAAGATGAAATACTGCAGGTTCAAATCAAATCTCTGGATTACATCCCCAACTGGGATGGGTCCTTCAGTCCTTTGTTCAAAGCTTCCATGTGTAGCAAGCTTCCTCCAGAGGTAAGAAGCAGGAAATGAAGACCAAATGGAGATGAGGCAGCTGCCTTTTATAGTTTCTTCCAGGTGTAAAGGCACCTCTTTGTCCTTACTGTGGAAAATCACAGCAAAAATGGAGTCTGGAGTCACATGGGCAAGTCCCTGCATAATTTGCTGAGTCACAGGCGTGTCTGCCTTCTCTCAATGGATCCATTGTATCGCTGATGGCTCTTAACGGGCCATCAAGCCGGCCTAGCAGAGCTGATAGCTTGTCTTGGGTCCCAGAAGCCCAGCCCCAGTTTGAAATACAGACAGTATAAACCCAATATTTATAACTTCAACTACAAAACTGATACATACATATAAATGACATAATCATAACCAGCCAAGCATAACCCGGTCTTAGACACCACATTTGACCCCCTTTAGATAAGATTTGGTGCCACTACAGGACCTTGGTTGTAACAATGATCTATATGGTCCCAGTTATTGTCAATAACGTCACAATGATCGTCTAGTCTGACCTCCTGTACATTACAGGCCACAGAACCTCACCTACTCCTGAACTAGGCCCCTAACCTTTCCAAATCATAATGAAGAATAAATTCTATTTTGAAGTTGTTAATGATTTGACGTGTTAGGACAAGTAATACAGGAAGGGACAATCTCTACCTATGTTGTTTCATCTAGATTTTGGCAATGGCACTGTAAAATCAAAACCCGTCTCCCTTAAAAGGAAGCCAAGTTGTTGAAGGTCTGATTTGGACACTGAGCTTTGAGACCGCACTATAACAATGCCTTTAAAAAAACTCTGTGACTCATGCACGAGATATACAGCAACCGAAAGCGGACTCCTCCATGTAAAAGGAAGAAGGATTTTTTTTTTCCAGCCATGGATATGCTAGGTTGGCTGCTCACTATAAGCACATTTGACCTCAGCCCGAGCATGTCTGGTCAGCTGGCATTTTATTAGCCCCGTGTAAGTGAATGAGATCATCACCGAGCTTACACTGTGGGCAAATGAGACAGGAGTTAAACTTAGAAACGCCAGCTTGCTGTCCTAGTTGACATGCCTCCAGGATGAGATCGCTGGGTAGTGTAGCTCCGGGGGAACAGCAAAGTAAGAAATGGAAGACAGAAGCTAGGCTAAGAATCCACCCTCCCTGGCCTGCTGGCCTCACCCTCTGCAGCAGCACTGCTTCTGCATTTAAGGTCTTCTGTGCCCACAGGAAATTGAGGGACAGCGTTGGCCCAATATGTACAGACCTAAACACGCAATGAGCACGACATCAATTTACATGCCACTCTCCACTCACACTCTCATTCTGCTCAGAGCAGACCAAGGGAGAGCTCTGATTGAATTCAGAGTTCTCTGGGCTGAGGATTTACACATGCTCCTATAACATGTGTGGGTACATGATGAGGGCACAGAAGCTGAACTGTGCATCCGTCAGCTTTTGAGGAATCATTGCAAAAAGAGATCTCGGGGGTGTGCTGGTCTTACCCCCAATCTCTGGCAGCTATTGATAGTTTCTTCCTAGCCACAGTGTGACAGGCCACAATGGTCCACAATGCAATGCAGTTTCAGCTGTGAGAAGGAAAATGTGATCCTTGTGAAGAGAGGGGACTATTTGCAGATCCCAGAAGCCATCTATTATTCAGTCAATCAGGTCTAACAGCAGGGTAGGGACCACCAACGTCTCTCTGCCCTAGCTCTGAGCAAACGCGGTCTTGATCTGGTCTCTGAGAGGCAGGTCCATATTCTAGTGAAAAATTGGTAGGGGCTTTTGGCTAATGTTAGAAACTGGTCCCTGCCTGGACAGAACTTACCATTTATATGGAGAGACCACCACAAGGGCAAAGTATTATTCTCTCCCATTTTATCCGAGTCTGTTCCCACCTAGAATTATAAATGGGCCTGTCCAGTGGGGGTAGCAGTGTACTGAAGACTTTATCATGACAAGACCAGAGACAATCTTGCCAGTTTCAGCTAGGGAGACGGCCATTCCTTTTGCTCAGCCAAGCACTGACAGCCTCCTTTTCAGATACGCACTCTCCAGAGCTTACATTTAAAGTTGTTCCCCACAGTGGGTGCTTTCAGAACAACCTGCTAGGCAAAATTTTTCTTTTTAAAGCATGCATCATGTTAATGCATCTCTTCCACCGGCTGTCCTCAGAAAGCCTTTCCGTTATGGAGGAGACAAGCATTCCAAACCCATTGAAGGGGAGATTGTCCAAGACGAACATAGATCAGGGCACATGTATTCCTTATTTTCCATCTGAAGCACTGATGCTCACTCTTGGAACTTGGCTTGAGGCAAGGACACCCTCAAAACACATGAAAACTTCCCCAAAGGGGAATTCTACCCAAGAGTTAAATCTTGGGAGGTTAGCTCTCCTCTCCCCAACCCCCTCCAGAAACTATCCCCATTTGGATATATGATGCTGGCTTCTGCCTGGAGGAGCAGGGTCAGTTTGTTCCTGTGACTTCAACAGCTCAGCATTTTAATCACAGGAAAAGGTCAGGTGGACCATTGCCCCTTCTCCCCTCCATCTGCAGTGTGTGGGGGGAGGGGGGAGGGAGGGGGGAGGGGGGGGAATTGAGTATGCTAAACAAGCTGCTTAATGAAAATCTCTCTCTCATGCTTCCCAGATTAATCGTGAAGGAGAGGAAGGGATATAGCTTTCTCTTCCTTATACTACTACTGCTGCTTTACCCTTCTAGAGTGAACTCTATGCAAAGATCTCGAAGCATTTTAGAGACATTGAGCCAATCTCACACATGCTCGGAGTGGGGCTGATAAAAGTTACTTATCAATATGATTTAAGGTGACATCCAGATCATTTTTATGAACTAAACCTTCCAATCTCCCAGCAAGGTAGACGAGTGCCATCCCCATTCGTTCACCAGAGGGGGAAGCGGAGGCACACAGGTTAAACAAGTTATAGCAGGACGAATAGAGAGACAAGGCAGGTGAGGTAGTATATTTTATTGGACCAACTTCTGTCTCTGGCAGACCTGAGAACAAAGCCCAGGTCATCTGCCTCTCAGTCCCGGGCTTTAGCCCTGAAAACAGCCTGGCCCTCATTGTTCCAAGGATGAGAAAAGAACAGCAAGCCTGGGTCCAGCAAAAAAAGGTGGGGTGAGATTTACCTCCACTTACCCCAGAGATCAAATTTGCATTGGGCTCAGTTGAGAACCAGCATCAGTTCTGAAAACTGCATTGACAATTAATGGATATGAAAGACCTCTCCCAGTAACTGATTGCAATAAAACACAGCACTATAGCAGCCTCCACAGGGTTGGTGTTTCAGAAAAAAAACCACACACACATTTTGCTGTCCAAGAGTCCCTCTGTTGGAAGGGGGGAACATACCAAGAGCAATTATTTCCCTGCATGACCCTCCCATGTCAGGATTGCCCAATTTGTAAATGATATTCATCATAAAAGTTTTGCTACCATCATTAATTCCACTTCAACCTACAGCACCTCTTGAAAAACCAAGCTGCATTCTTCCTAGAGAATAGTCTGCGATGAGAAAACACGGCCCTCTAAGCAGATGCTATTCTATGAATCAATAGCAGGTCTGAAAATGAACAAGCCCACTCTTTGTTGTGCAGTTTGGCAGTGCCCTTGAGCAGGAGATTCTCCATTATGTCATTCATTCTCTGTCCTCTTTGGAAGACATGAAGGAGGAGTTAAATGCACCTTATTATAAAACCCAAGAACAAATCCTTGGCTTCCAAGGACACCTTAATTGCCTTTAAAGATGGTGACTCTCCACTGAAAGTAGTCCAGAGTAGAGGAATGTGGAGCTGCAGAGAACTAGGGTGACTAGTTTTTCCTTATTTTAAGGGGCATCCTTCATTGCACTAGACCTTTATCACCAAAGCTATAGTTGGACGAACAAGGACACACACCACCCCTCCACGCACACCCCACTCACGTAGAGATGGGAAATAAGCCCATTCTGCAAAATTAAAACCTGGATCCAGACTTCCCCAAAGTTCTGGGCTGTCCGATATTCTGGTTCAGCCCCTTGTAAAGATGGGTTCAGCCTCAAAGATCAGAAAAAAAAAATATGGAGCCAAATTTCCCAAAATATTGTTTGGGTCCATGGTCTTGATTCAAGCGCATCTCCAGTAACTATACTCTCCCACAGAATAAGAGCACAGTTTTGCACCTAATTTACACACACACAGTTACCGGGGCTGCAGGCACGATTAAACCATGTGTGCACAATTGCATTGATTGTGTGAGCAAATTAGTGTGTAATTGCCGGAGCAGTTGTGTCCCCCATACCTCCCCCTCGCCATCCACATTCACACACTCTGGGATAGACTTGGTTTTCATGGCAAGAAGGAGATATCAGTCAATCTTGTCTGCTTGAAATTCACATCCCGCCCTCATCCCTCTCCACTGGAGGGAGTGATGTGTCTGTCATGCAAGATGGCTTTGGTCCATGGCTGGGAGCTTTGCTCCACAGCCCATCCGGCTCTTTGTGTAAACAGGTGCACATAGACTGCCCATGAGACACACACTTATTAGGAGAAGAGGGATAGGCAGCAGGGAATGTTTTTGTCTCCTGCCCTGGTGAGAAGAATGCAGTCAGGGGGATAGAGTGTGCACACTGCCCAGGTCCTAAGGCAGCTCTTAGGCAAGTGAATACAGCGCAGGATTTTAGGCTGGGATTTTCAAAAGGAGCCTAAAGACTGTGAGGTCCCTAAACCCCACACGCCAACACCTACTCCCAGAGAAAGGGATGTCTCTCCTCTAGGTTACATCAGTGAAACTCTGCTCAGGTCAGCAGGTTCCCCCCAGAGTTAGCCATGACCTGCTAACCGTTTTAAAATACGGCTGCCTTTGTTTGCACTAGGTACTAAGTGGTGTTTAACAATTAAAACTTGTCTGTTAACATTTTCTAACACTGCCCATATCCCCAGTGTAGACAAAGCCAATGGCACTGGACCAGTGTAAAGGACAGAGGAGTCTGGCTAAAGAGTCATAAAAAATGCCAACAAAATATTGCCAAACATACCAAATAAGATCACATAATATATAAATGGAGGCAAGATAGGTCTACACAGTCACGTATTGTTTTGTATGGTGTTTTATCTATCCTAAGATGCTTCAGAGAGTTAAATAAGTCTGTGGGGAAGAGAAAATACGAGCAGAGGGAAGGGATAAATTAGATGTTTTCAGATGACATATGACAATGGAGCTGATGTGATGGATAAATACATATATTTATACAGGGCACCTACATATAAATATACAGTACTGTTCTATGCTTCCAGGCAGATTTCATGTGCATTTTTTATACTATATACCAGTTGAAAAGTCAAGCACTGAAAAGTTCGGCAATGCTAGAATTAAGGTTGTCCATGCAACTTTAATTCGGCCCCCTTGTGTATCTCATTATGGTACATTCTTTTCCACAGCACTCCTGCCTCATTCCATGCACAGGATGGATGGTGCTCAGTAAATGAGTAAGTTCTTCAATATTTCATGTTATCCTCATTGTTCACTGCGTGCCCCATGCAGTATTCATTGTACAATATCCAAACCTGGCACTCAATACAGGGATTATTAATTTACTCCTGGGCTTCTCAACGGCACTCTCACTGTACTATCTTAGATCTTTACAAACAATAATGAACTGATCTCACAACAACCGTGTGAGTTAAGGTGCTATCATTATCCCCATTTTACACGTGGGAAACTAAGACACAGAAACTAGAGCCAAAAGTGTCAGATAATTTGGGGTGACCAATTCAAGAAGCGTAGGGCCTAATTTTTCAGAGAACTTAGCATGTGAAGAGCACAGCTCCCACTGACCTCAGCTGCAGTTGTGAACTCTCAGGAGGTCTGCAAATCAAACTGCAGGCAGCTCAGGTTACACAACCAGAAAATGTGGAATGCACCATTAGTCAGATATAATTGACTTGCCCTGCATCCCATAGGAACTCTGTGGCAGAGGAAAGGACAGACTAATTCTACAGGGCAGCATTCAGCTACCTTAACCACAAGACCATCCTCTTTCTTCTTGCAATCCACTGCCCCCTTGACAACACACCTTCCATCTTCTGCAACAAATGAGACAGGGATCTGACAGACAATAGCCTTTTAACCATACAGTCCTAATTCATTCCCAAAGCACAGTCCATCCTGTGCACTGAATGAGGAAGGGGTACTGTGGAAAAAAATTTATTTGATCACATAATTGAAGACTGTATCATAACGCTTATGCACAAGGGGGGCTGAATTAAGGTTGCACGGGCAACCTTAATTCTAGCACTCCCTAACTTTTGAGCGCTTGACTTTTCAAATTTAACATTCTTTTAAGGTACTTGGGTTTTTAAAATGTAAATTTCTTAAATAAGTGTTTTAAAAATGCAGAAATTGAACAAACAAAAATTCAATCATGTGGAACAATATTGACCCTATGTCACCCCACACAACACCTACATGTCATCAGTAGGGTTGGGAATCTTTAAATCCACCACACAGTCTTTAACCACTCAAGCTAATGGAGTTGCTGGTAGCAGTAGAAGATTATCTCCTCCTACATGGCCCTGCCACTATAAAGGGGATGCTTCCCCTCCCCAGGCTCCTGTTCATCCCTTTGCCCCTGACTCCTGCCCCAGCCCCCCAGATTCTGCAACCCTGTCTCCTGCTCCCCCAACCCAGCTGCTACTCATCTCCACTCTCCCTCTTATCCTGCCCCTTCCACACTCCCCTTATCTTCTGCCTCCTCTGCTCCTGCCCATCACCAACATCAAATTGGTGTTTGATGCCCCTTCGACACCTATCCTCCCTCCTTCCCTCCGAGCTCCTGTCCAGTCCCTCACCCTGGAAGGTTTCCCGCCTCCCCCACACACCATTCCTCACCACTCGGCATTAGAGTCTCTCCCACGCCCTGGATTTCCTGCCAGTATTGAGTATTGACAGCACAGGAGAGAATCTCCCTGTTCTTCAGGTCTGGTAGCTGGTGCCACAGCGGCCGGCAGCAGCAGGGAGAAGCAATTGCAGGGAAAGTCCCTTCTCAGCCCTGAGAGGGCACAGACTCAGTTGCTCAGCCCAGTTTTCGTTTCTGCTGCCGTGACCCAACTCCGGGTAGACTTCACACCACTAAGTTCCTGCACCCTAGGCTCTGGGGTCAGAGGGAATTCTCCACCAATCCAATATCAGACATTTCCAGAGGATCTGGGAAGTATCTGGCATTAACATAGGAGTACAAGTGAAGCCAGCTGGGTGTATGGAGTGACGTTCTGGCCCTACTGAAGTCAATCAGAATTAATAGACCAAACCTTTCTCCTGTAGAGTCTAGTGTTCCATACTGGGTAGCAGGAGCTGCAGGTCTGAGTACCTGTTCTCGGGGCCTTGTTCTACAGACTGGCAGGAACGTGGGGCTGCTGCCAGCACTCTCTACCCCAGCAGGAGATGGAGAGTCTCTGTTAGCAGCCCCTGTAATTGAATAAGGAGTTGTATTGAATTACAGGCTCCATAAAGTCCTACCCAGTCCTCCTTTGATAGCGGAGGAGATGGCAACTGAGACCAGGACTTGTGCCCTTGAAGGCTCATATGGGTGAATAAAATGGGGAATGTCCTCAGACCTGTTTGGGAGAAATAATTTCTCTTCCCTCCCCCCCTCCCACCCTCAATTAAAACATGAAGTGAACGTGTGTGATCAGAGAAGCATAGAAATTAGCGAGTGAAAACACTTCACCCATCCTTTCCCAGTTCCTGTGATTCTATTCTCAGGTGCTCCATCTGGTCTAATGTTAAATGCTCTCATGCTGGGGGATTGCTTTGAAGGAATGGAAAGGCTGGTCCCCACTTTAGGTGCAACAAGCTGGGAAATATTCAGGGCCCAAGCTTGCAAATCTGCACAGTAAATGGCATCTGCTTTTGAGCTGAGCTTTTCCTTTCCTCTGAGGATGCTCAAATGCATCCTGCCTGCAAGGCCTGGCTCTCTTCCCAAACACATAGATCAGTGGTGGGCAACCCGCAGCCCACGGGCCACATGCGGCCCAGCAGGGTAATTTAATTGCAGGCTGCGAGACATTTTGCTGACTTTGACCGTCCACAGGCACGGCCCTTTGCAGCTCCCAGTGGACACCACTGACATAGATCCAAACCATGAGCTCCTGCAATTTCCACTGAATATAGCGGGAGTTGCAGTTGCTCAGGTCTTCTCAGGACTTAGCCCATATTTTGTATGACTCCCAGCAACCCCCATGCTTTTCCAACTGGATAAGCGCGAGGAGGATGCAACAGAGACAAAAGTATTCTGCAAAATACACTGATATTCCTTGTCACTAAAGCAGCAAAGATCTTCCCACTTGACTTAAGGAAAACTATAGAATTGGCTTGTCACCCTGCCAGCAAAGCCTGGCCCAAAGGAGGAGGGAGGTTCAAGTGTGCAATTAGTGGATCCTGTCTCTGTTTCCTGCTGGGCATCAGTATCATTTAGACAGGAATCCATCCACCTTGACAGGTGTCTCACTGATATGTAAAATTTGCACTCCTTTCCCTTTTAAGTGTGGGAGTCGTGAACCTTGCAATCCAGCACAGCGGGAGAGTGTTCAAGCCCAGAGATCTACCAACAGCCCCAGCAAGTGCCAGCTGAGCAGAAACTGTGCACAGGGGCTGCGGCCTTGGGAGGCATGTGAGCACAGTTCCCATCTGGTCTGAGAGTGGGCAGGCAATCTGGGACACCTCATAGGGCATCCTGCACTGTAACCTAAGCCGAGTCTCACTGCTGGGCCTAACAAGGAGGGAAGAGACTGGAAAGGAGGCATCAATTCCTTTCTTGGATAACTAGATTATAGGAAAGGGAGAGGAGAAGGGGCATAACATGGGACTGTCATAGCCTTGAAGATGGAAGCAGAACCAGTCAGTTCTCCATAGCAACTCCGCAGTCCCGAGACCTCCATAAACCCCATGAGGTTAGGGTTAGGGTCCAACTTAAAGTTCGCAAGCAACATCCAAACATATAGTTCTTCAACCCCCTCAGGCTTGACTGAAATGCTCTGCTTCCTGGCCCCTAAAGACATTCTCTGGAACCGCTTCTTCCCCTGCTGCTTCCCTTCACCTAGGACCCCAGCAGTTTATCTCTGAGGAATTTCCCTGCTCCTTGTAGGCCTTAAATCAAGGTTCCCCCACAAGAGCCTACTCTGTTCCTGCAAGTGCCTCAGCCTGACTTCCTCAGGGTCTTGCTAAACACCACCGCCCCCTTCTTCTCTCCAGTTCTATTCAAGTAGTGCTCTCCCTGCTTCACCACTCCAGCGGGAGTCAGTCTTTCAAACTAAG
Organism: Chelydra serpentina; assembly: GCA_037349315.1. NCBI lineage: Eukaryota > Metazoa > Chordata > Testudines > Chelydridae > Chelydra > Chelydra serpentina. Next base: position 26,406,902 of record JBAIAC010000033.1, read on the forward strand.
CCCCATTATACCCCACTGGGGTGACTATTAACCCTTCTGTTGCCAGCTCTTCAGTGAGGCTGAAGGGTTGCTGCCAAGTCATGGGTAAGGCTGAGCCCAGCTTGCCGCAAAGGGCAATGGAGTCTGAGGCAGTGGCAGATGAAGAGAGGGTTGCCTCAGGCTGGGGGTAAGGATGTCTGTGGCCAGTACCAGATGCAGAAAGAGCTCCCTTCACTGGGGGGAGAGAGCGGTAGGGCTCCCTCATTCAAGCTGAAGCAAATAGAGCCTGTGTCGGTGTGGAAAGGCGAGAGGGTTCCCTCCATCTGGGATTAATAAAGTCAGGAGCTGGAAAGAGAAAAGATTCCCTGGGTCTGCAATTAATGAAGTCTGCCCTAGTGCTAGACAGTGGAAAGTGCCCAAATTCTTGGAATAATCATGTTTCTGAAAAAGGCAGTTTTATGGTATAAAACAGTGTTTCCCAAACTTGGGATGCCGCGTGTTCAGGGAAAGCCCCTGGCGCGCCCGGCCAGTTTGTTTACCTGCCACGTCCGCAGGTTCGGCTGATCGCAGCTCCCACTGGCTGCGGTTCGCTGTGCCTGGCCAATGGGGGCTGCGGGAAGCGGAGGCCAGTACATCCCTCAGCCTGCGCCGCTTCCCGCAGCCCCCATTGGCCAAGCACAGTGAACCGCAGCCAGTGGGAGTCGCGATCGGCCGAACCTGCCGACGCGGCAGATAAACAAACTGGCCTGGCGCGCCAGGGGCTTTCCCTTAACACGCGGCGTCCCAATTTTGGGAAACACTGGTATAAAACAACCAGAACAATAGACAGTGATTAAAACCTCCTGCGGAACCACTTGCTCTATGTAACGAGCGATGTTTTTAGTGCCCACTAAAAGAACAGGAACAGATTTTGTCAATTCAGCAGGATACAAAAACAAAGAGACTAGTGTGTGGGAGCTATTGTAGAAAATAACTAAGTGTAGAGAGAGACCATCAAGAAATGCAAACATCAACACAAGACATCATTTCTCAGCTGAGTGCTGCCAATATTTATAGCTATTTTAAGTTCCAGCAATGGTCTTTTTATCACTGGATTCTTGGAGCTGTGCTAGGTGATGGCATCATTGAGTTACACTGGGGATCATTCCTGGGAGAAAATCAGAACGCGCGGATATTGCAATGCTTGTCATCAACTTATTAGGGTTGTCTTACAGCACGAAATCACAGAATCACGGAAACGTAGGGCTGTAAGGGACCTTGAGAGGTCATCTAGTCTTGCTGTTCCTCCTTGCACTGAGGCAGGGACAAATGTAGCTAGACCATCCCTGAGAGGTGTTTGTCTAACCCAGATATCCTTTGGAATGCGGCCTCTCAGGGAAAGCCCCTGGCGGGCCGGGCTGGTTTGTTTACCTGCAGCATTCACAGGTTCAGCCAATTGCAGCACCCACTAGCCGTGGTTCGCCGTCCCAGGCCAATGGGGGCTGCGGGAAGTGACGCGGGCAGAGGGATGTGCTGGCTGCCCTTCCTGCAGCCCCCATTGGCCTGGGACGGCGAACCTCAGCCACTGGAAGCTGCCATCGGCCAAACTTGCAGATGCTGCAGGTAAACAAACTGGCCCAGCCTGCCAGCGGATTTCCCTGATGGGCCGCATGCCAAAGGTTGCCAATCCCTGGTCTAACCTGTTCTTAAAAACCTCTAATGATGAGGACTCCACAACTTCAATTGGAAGCCTATTCCATTGCTAATATAGCTTTATAGTTAGAAAGTCTTGTCCTATCTTCAGTGGACATGGAGAACAGTTGATCATCATCCTCTTTATAACAGCCCTTAACATATTTGAACACTGTTATCAGTTTCCCCCTCTGTCTTCTTTTCTCAACACTAAACATGCCCAGGCTTTTTAACCTTTCCTCTCAGGTCGGGTTTTCTATACCTTTTTATCCTTTTTGTTACTCTCCTGTGGACTCTCCAGTTTGTCCATATCTTTCTTAAGGTGTGTCATCCAGAACTGGACCCAGTACTGCAGCTCAGGCCTCACCAGTGCCAAGCAGAGTGGGACAATTACCTCACGTGTGTTACATACAATACTGTTAATAAACCCCAGAATGATAGAAACCCTTTTAGCAAATGTATCACATTGTTGACTCATATTCCCTTTATGATCCACTATCAGTACCAGATCCTTTTCAGCAGTATTACTGCCTAGCCAGTTATTCCCCATTTTGTAACTGTGACTTTAATTTTTCCTTCCTAAATGAAGCACTTTGCACTTGTCTTTATTGACTTTCATCTTGGTCATTTCAGACCAATTCTCCAGTTTATCAAGATCACTTTGAATTCTAATCCTGTCCTCCAAAGTGCTCGCAACCCCTCCCAGCTTGGGGTCATCTACAAGTTTTATAAACATACTCTCCACTCCATTACCCAAGTCATTAATGAAAATATTGACTAGTACCAGACCAAGACAGACCCCTGTGGGACCCCATTAGATACACTCTCCCAGTTTGACAGGAAACCCTGGATGACTACTCTTTGAGTACAGTCTTTCAACCAATTGTGCACCCACCTTATAGTAATTTCATCTAGACCACATATCGCTTTCTTTGTATATGAGAATGGCATGTAGGACTGTATCAAAAGCCTTGCTAAAAATCAAGATACATCATGTTTGCAGCTTCCCCCATCCACTAGGCCAGTAAACCTGTCAAAGAAAGAAATTAGTTTTGTTCTTGACAAAATCCATGTTGGCTATTACTTATATAACCCTATTATCCTCTAAATACTTACAGATTGATTCCTTAATAATTTGTTCCAATATCTGCCCAGGTACTGAAGTTAGGCTGATTGGTTTATAATTTTCCAGGTCCTCTTTTTCCCACTTTTAAAGAGAGATACAAGGTTTACCCTTCTGTATTCCTCTCGGTCCTCATCTGTCCTCCATGAGGTCTGAAGGATAATTGCTAATGGTTCCAGTATTGTTTCAGTGGGTTCCTAAGGTGAATTTTATCCAGCCTGGCAACATTAAAAACACATAACTTATCTAAATATTCTTTTAACTGTTTCTTCTCTATTATGGCTTGTGCTCCTTCATCCTTGTTGTTAATATTAATTGTTTTAAATATCTGGTCACGGTTTACCTTTTTAATGAAGACTGAAGCAAAATAAGTATTAAACACCTCAGCCTTCTTAGTGTTGTCTGTTATTAGCTCCTCCTCCCTGATAAGTAAAGGACTTACACTTTCCTTCATCTTTCTCTTGCTCCTAATGTATTTATAGAATCTCTTCTTATTGTCTTTTCTGTTCCTTGGTAGGTAACTCATTTAGTGTCTTGGCCTTTCTTATGTGTCCTTACATGCTTGTCCTGATCTTTGGTACTCATCCTTAGCAATTTGTCCATGTTAACAATTTTTGTAAGATTCCTTTTTGGTTTTATGTCATTAAAGAGCTGCTGATGGAGCCATATTGTCCTCTTGTTATTATTCCTACCTTTCCTTCACATTGGGATAGTTTGCTGTTGCACTTTTAATATTGTCTCTTTGAGAAACTGCCAGCTCTCCTGAACTCCTTTTTTCTTTAGATTTTCTTCCCATGGGGCCTTACCTAATAGTTCTCTGAGTTTGTTAAAGCGTGTATGTTGAAGTCCATTGTCCTTATTCTGCTGCTCTTATTTAGAATCATGAAGTCTATCATTTAATGATTGTTTCACCCCAGTTGCCTTCCACCTTCACAGTTGCAACCAGTTCCTCGTTATGAGTCAGAATCAAGTCTAAAATGGCTGCCCCAGCCATTATTTCCTCCACCCACCCCAATGCCAAAATGATGAGTGACTGTAACAAGACCGTACTTTGTTTCTGTAAGTGAATTTAGTACTCTTGGAGCTAAGAACCAATAGTACTGTTTGAGTTTGGGTCACGTACACCCTTCAATCCTGAGAAGATATTCAGCCCTGGTCTATATTGCGGGGGGGAGGGTCAACCTAAGATACGCAACTTCACCTATGTGAATAGCGTAGCTGAAGTCTACGCATCTTAGGTTGACTTACCTGGCCATCCTCATCCCCCATCGACTCCACTTCCGCCTCTCGTGGAGGTGGAGTTCCAGAGTTGACGGGGAGCGCACTCAGGGATCGATTTATCACGTCTAGACGAGACGCAATAAATCGATCCCCGATAGATCGATCACTAGCCGCCGATCCGGTGGGTAGTGAAGACCTGCCTAAGAATGTTAGGACAGTGTTCTTTAGAGAGAATACCAATAAGAAGGGACATAAGAGCAGTACACAAAAGAGTGAATGCTATATGGAATGTAAATTGGGTGCTTCTATTTATTTCATAATAAAAGAATGATGGGACATCTAATGGAATTAAAAGGCAGAAAAATGAGACAATATTTTTAAATACAATACATGATTAACCTGTGGAACTCTTTGTCACAAGATACCAAGATGAGACATCAATGTGTTTAATCAAAATATTAATAGTTATATCAGCGTGGATAACAAATGTCAACCCCCACGCTGCAGTGTAAATGCCAACCATTATATGGTGGGGTTACATACCCTCCTCTAAACATGTGTCTCTGCTCACTGTCAGAGAAATGATGATGGAATAGATAAACCATTGGTCTGATCCTGTAAAGAAATTCCCATGTTTTTAATACAGCTATTCTAATTCTGGGATTTGTCTTGGTGCGGGTTTCTGACACACACAATTAACAATGGCAGTCTACTTCTCGGGATGCTATTGCCTTCAAAGGTGTTGGGATGTGAGTGAAACAGACTGTTTACCTGCATCTCACGCATGCTTATGTCTCCTGTTAGGCTGTGACTTGCTTCTACTCAGCTACATGCATTGAGAGTCAGGGAATCGCAAAAAGATTTGGGTGCCTTGGAATTTTAAAAACTCTGAAAAACAATTTTTTGGCAGAATTTTGTCTAAATGAAGCACAAACTCCCACCTGCCCCTACTGCCAAAATGATGGATGTTTTAGGGTCAATCACTGCACCTATACTGTGTTTGTGAAAAACACAGGCTCCCCTGGCCAGAACATGCAACAGCAATGGCCATGGAGCACTCTGTCCACCTGGGCGGGAGGTTTTATCACGCAAATGGCATAACATCACACAAATATGATAGCACGGTGCTGTGAGGTCAAAGATGTGTGTGCCTTTTCCTCTGCATTAACCTCTTTTGGGAGCTGAACCTTAAATGCTAGGAAAAGACGCTCCACGGTCTGCCATTGTCTGGGGCTCCCTCCAGTTGCAGGGAGCTGTTTGTGTAGGACACACCCAGCTACTGATGATCCTGGGTGAAGATCTCACACAAACTGCCTCCCTCTGCTCTTTTGGGCTCTCTTCTATTAGGTACAGGCAGATGACACCAAAGCCTGTCTGAAGAGCCTCTGTTGACCTGGCCTTAGGAATTTGCACAGCCACTTCTCTAAGTGCTGAAGAGCATAGTGTGGACTTGCTCATCTCAGACCGATCTGCTGTTGCCTTCCCAGCCTGACTCCCAAGCTGACAGCACTGACAGGTCCCATTCATTGCAAACCAGGCTCTTTCCCACATCTTTCTATCCCTGCTGCACGCTGGCAGATCCAGGGTCCGAGACGCTGCACTCAAACTGGGCTCAGTAATTACTCACCAGCATTAATCTCTGAATAGTGAAACTTCATTTTGTAAAAGCTTTTTGGAAGGGGGGAGGAGATGCACCGCAGGACTCCTGTTCTCTGATGCCTTTGAGACAAGCCAGCAGGGAGCTCATCAGCAACCTCAGCCCTGCAAGTCATTGCTTGTCAATTACAAAGGACACCACCCAAGTGTCTGTCCCCTTAGCTCAAGCTCCTCTTACCTGGAGGCTGGAGAGAAGGAGTTGCAAGCCACTGGCTTCTTGTTCTGCCATGCTGATCCCCACTCACACTCTCTGCCTCTCAGCGGCAGACACAATACAGCTGGAACACACAGAGCTGCCAAATTGCCTTGCTGTGGCCCCCGTCCTGTTGAAGAAAGGAAGACGCTAAACACAGATCCCAGATACATGCATGCTGCTACCATTAATAATCACATGCAACTCTAGACCTCAGCGGGAGAGATAAATGTACCCCCCACCCCTCTCCCACCCGCCTCCAGACACACACTGTGACGGGGAGATTAATTCCTATATAAAGAATCCCAGGGATTAAGCAAAGTGCTCAGAAAAGGTCTGGGTGTTTGGTGTGTGGCAGGGGGAGTCGGGAGGGTGGCAATGACAACAAGAGAAAGGAGGAGAGCCACGAACCTCACAGAAGCCCGGGGAGAAGCGAGGGAGAGCTACAGCCCTGGCTTCCTGACAGACGTTCCCAGCTGACCGGCTGATCAGTTCCAGAAGGCCCTAAGTGGACACTTGTCTGTCTCTGTCCTAATGAAATCGGAGACACACATACACAGAGATACACTCAGCATTAGCTAGTGCTGACAATTAACTGAAATGTAAGGATGGCAAAAGGGACAGGGAGAATGGAATCAGAGGACCCTCTCCAATGTTCTAGGCTTGCTCGCCTGACCACTTACCCAGTACATCTAACAGCTGAGGGCATAGAATGTGGTAAACCTCAAGAATTAAATGGAACAAGTGAACCCTGAGCATCTAGAGCAAACGGATGGAATCACTATGAGGACTGGTTGGTTCTTTAAGTGATCAAAATCTTCTTCATATATTACACACACAACAACAACGTTGAGAAAACATTAAGGTTGCAAAGTCAGGCACTCAAACGTTAGGAAATGCCAGAATTAAGGCTGCCTTTGCAACTTTAATTTGGCCCCCTTCTGATGGTAGTCTTTAATTACATAAGCACATTCCTCCCTTCCCCGCCTCCACCCCGCCCACAGGATCCCTCCCTCATTTAGTGCACATAATGGACCTCATCAGGTCTAGCGAGTTTCTATTGAGCATGTGCAAATTGTGATTTTTCAACATCTTATAAAATTTGGCCAAATTTGGGCACCTTTTCATGTGGATGGCTTTGGCAGATCCCTGATGCAAAGGCCACTATCCTGCTGAATTTCAAATCCTTTCTCCAAAGCATGGGGGGCACTAGAACTTCTTAAAGAAAAGGACACCGGGCATTTTTAGCATGGGCAAAACCACATATTTTTCCCTAACCTCATTCTCGGAAACAGCTCAACACTTTTGGCTAAAAGTTTCCAGAATACTGCAATTCAGAATGAAGCAGACAGTCTGAATAGAAAATTTCAACCCAAAAAGTTAACTCTGTCAACGTTACAAGCTACTGAAAACAGTGTCAGACAATTTTAATAATATGCGGTGCTACCAGTGCCACCGTGTGTGTGTGTGTGTGTGTGTGTTCAGTATAAACTCTGATCAATATAAAGGATGGAAAGATCCTTGTCACCCTACGGTTGCCACAACGCAAACCAGACTTTTCTTAATATAAAAAAAGAAACTTTGGTTAACATTTCCCCTCTCCCTCATTGGGTTGTATATGGATCCTGACTGTCCAGGCTCCAACCATAAGTGCAAAGGATAAAAAAAGCTGTCACAAGATTGCCAGACAGATCTGGGGTTTCCTTTGGGTACATTTAGAGAAGTGTCTAGACTTCAGGGTGCTGCTTGCTAACTGAACCTCACACATTTCAAGATGTACCCATGGCTAATGTATTGCTTTGTGTGTACTCTTTTGATCCCCGGTATTTATACAAGTTCCTGGCGTTCCACCTAGCTAAATTTGATCTGCAGGAGAGTCTGCTCTTTAATTAATTTAGAATTATTCAAAGGGAGAGGAGTGTGCGTATTATCTCGATGACTGACAGCAATAACAGATATTATTGTTACTATGTATTAAGAAAGCACAAGAGGCACTTTGTCAATTTGTGAAAATGCATCCTGGGCTATTTTGCAACCCAGAAAAGTTACTCCCTGTGACATTTTCCTTATATGCCAAAGTTTTGCATCAAAACATGCAAGCATTCTTGTTCTCTTATGTTTAACTGCAAAAAATAATCTTTGTCAGCACAAAATGCAAAATTTTGCTTCCTTAAATGTCTGGAGGTTCTGACTCAAAAACTGGGCCAATTCCTGGGGCGCGGGGGAAGGAGGGGATTACTGCAAACTTTCTCAGATTTCACTCCAAAATGGGAATATTTTTTGCAAATGTGCAATGTAATCAAAACTTCAAATGCTGAAGTTTGCACATTTCAGTTCAAATACTTGATGTGCCTCCTGGTATTTATTTAGCCAGACTTGCTTCATTTAAACCACTGAAACATTAATCCACTATTTATATTTTCACTGCATTGACTCACAGTCCTCTTTATTTATGTAACTTTTGTAACATTGGGTCTGATTCACTTTCTGGTGTGCAAACTCTGCCGAAGTGCCATCTCAGGGTGTAAATTGTGAATTGTAGCTTAATTGGAATTATATCAATGAATTTAATCCCATACTAGTTAGCGAGAAAGAATCCAGGGTCTTCTGCACCCAAACCCCAGTCCTCTGCCACTGATACTAAAGGGAAATATCTATTAGTTACTATCATATTAGGGTTCTTATCCTTCACCTAGAGGTCCTTCCCCATGGTTCAATGCCTGATCAGTTCTGATGTGCTATCCAGCAGAGGGCAGAAATGATACATACATTGTGAGCCAGTACAATACATGGGGAAGAACAGTAAAATGGGGGAGAGATCCTTGGAGAACTGCAAACCCTTCCCCCAATGTAAATGTTTAGGAAACATTTCCTTATGCTGTTAATGACCTGTATATTAGAAGTGGGTTGGAAATTTTTAGTCAAAACAGCTTTCCATCAGAAAATGCCATCTCAACAAATGAACAATTTTTGTGAAATTATCTCCATTTTGGTGAAATTTCTCGTGAAAACAAATTTTCCCTGAAACGAAACATATTTCATTTTTAAATGTGCATTTTAAAATGTATTTGATTTTATGGGCATTTGTATATTATTTTTATTTCATGACATGTCAGTAGTAGTAGGAGTGCATAATATGACATGGCAGATGATGACATAATAAAATGGTCAATTTTATTTTTATATTATTTTATTTTATTAAAAAATTAAGGATGGCTGCTTCTTAGTACAGACTTCTACAAAAAACATTTTTCAAAAACTGAGGACATTCACTGACAAAAAACTTAGTTACTGAAGAGTTAAGGCTGCCTGGTGGTATCTCAAATCCTCCAAAACATCAAGTTCAGCAAAACTCAAACCTCTGAAAACCAGAAAATACAGAGTTAAGAACACACCAATGCAAATTTAACTGCCCTCTTCAGAGACAGCCTAATATGCCAATGACACACATAGTCTGGAAGTCTGCCTTTGCAAATAGCACAGAACATGCAGGGAATAGAGCATGTGACCACTGAATGACAATCTGGGGCCGTCTCTTTTGCTAAGGCAAAACTTGTGTTTAGGTGAGCTGCACTGAACAGGAGCTACCTACACCAACCCTACATACACACACTTAGCCTGTTGCACAAAAACAATACTGCATTTGCTAAATTTTACCGTCCCCACCCCCCATTTTGCAACCCCTTAATACTCACCCACAAGAACCCATCTAATACTATGCATTCACTTACCCATCATTAAGCCCACATGCTATCCTCACAGCCCTCCTCGCTGCTGACAATTCCCAGGGCAAAAAGACCCCTCTACACTGCTAATGACACAACCTACAGAACTCAGCACCAAAGAAAAACATACTGGATCTCTCAAAGTACACAAGCATCTCTTTCCTTTATGTGGGCAGTGGGGAACAGGGCTGGAGACATGGATTCAATCCTACCAAGGGTTACTGTGTGATGAATTGGCTAAGCTGTGAGAGCCCCAAGGCTTGGAATAGGTGTGGGTCCTGCAGGTTAGCTGGAAGGTGCATTGATAGAGCCACGTGGGTGCTCCTGGCAGGAAAAGCAGGGATCCTGTGTAGCAAGACTGAAACACATTGGCTGTGTGAAGATCTAAGACTGGAATGGTAGGGGTGCTGCCACTGGTAGTGGACAGGTGAAATGGCAGAGTTCTACCTGTGTGGCAACTCTGCTCTACCAGCCTGCACTGTAGTCTACTCCTTTCATTTCTATTGATCCCTCCCTTCCCCCAGCACAAAGATTTACACACGTCATCCTAAAGAAATGGACTTAGACATTGCAGATCTTAAAGGAATCAGTCTCCGAGAATTAACACATCTGTCAATGGACTCCCAGGGCCAGACTTCGGAGCTTTGTCTCACATCAGCAGGGCTCAATAAAATCTAATAACACAACTTCGTGGAAGAAATGAGGGAGAAGCAGCGTCCTCAGATGGGCTGGAAAGAAATTCAAAAACATTTTTATGAGCACTGCTAGCACTTTGTGTCTTAGAATGATTAATCCATCAATGGAAAATGACTTAAGGGCTAATTAAAGGCAGCTTAAATAAGCTGTTTTGCATTGTCTCTCGTTCTGTTCCTAGTGATAATGGTACCTGTCAGCTGAGCTGTGGGAAACTGCTGCATGAATTTTCAAAAGAAAATGAGAAGTGATGTATAAGAGCAAATCAATGGCCCAGGTAGTCTGGGGGGTCCCATCTCCTATTGCACCACATAGACCAATGGCCCATTTAACCTGGGTACCATCTCCTACTATACCACATAAACCAGGGATCGGCAACCTTTGGCATGTGGCCCGCCAGGGTAAGCCCCCCGGTGGCCAGCACATCCCTCGGCTCACGCTGCTTCCCACAGCCCCCATTGGCCTGGGACGGCAAATCGCGGCCAGTGGGAGCCGCGATCCGCCGAACCTGTGGATGCGGCAGATAAACAAACTGGCCTGGCCCGCCAGGGGACTTACCCTGGCGGGCTGCGTGCCAAAGGTTGCCGATCCCTGACCTAGACAGAGATAAAAGCTGGAGGAGATGTAAACTAGTGGGCAGCTTTCTACACATGTGGTGTGCTTCCAAATCAAGGTGTTTGGGGACCAGCTTGCTAAGATTTGTATTGGCATTGCTGATGGGTGCTTTGCCCTGAGCCATTTTGGGTTTCAGTGTTCATTTGACTAAATGAAAATCAAACTCACCACTAGTGAGTGCTAAAATTACTGTACTTGGAGGATGTATGGAGTGGCTTTGAAGCAAAGGGCTAGAAGACGGGACAACTGGATTCTCTCTTTGGATTGCCTTTGGGTCTCTGTGTGACTATGGATAAGTCATTTACTTCTCTGTGCTTCAGTTTCTCCACCTGTCAAATGAGGATAATGAAGCCTCCTTCACAGGGGCTTTCTGAAGCTTTAACTAATAAAAACATAAGGACAGCCATACTGGGTCAGACCAAAGTCCATTTAGCCCATTATCCTGTCTTCCGACGGTGGCCAATGCCAGGTGCCCCAGAGGGAATGAACAGAACAGGTAATCATCAAGCATGTAAAGCGCTTTGAGACGCTCATGCAAAGGTACTATCCAGAAACCAGGTGTTATCGGTAGTAGTATTGCAGTACAATGATACAAACTTAAAATCTGTCTTTGGATTAGAACCTATGGAAAGTTTTGTTATGAAGAAAAAAACTAGATTGAGAAAAAATTCCCACGCTGCCTACAAAGGAACTTGGCTTCTGCTGATTTTTTTATTAAAGGTGGGGAAATAATGCAAGAATTTGATGTATGTTGTGTGATGTTCAATATAAATTTACTTCTGTTATAGTCACGTCCCCTTTGTGTTTGCTTTCACAAACTTTTGTTCAGCACAGTCTTACTAGCCTGAAACGTTGCGGAAAAAGAATGTTAAGATAATTTACACAAATGCTTCTAAGGGTTTGGCTACACTGCAATTAGATACCTGTGGCTGTCCCATGCCAGCTGACTCAGGCGCGCGGGGCTTGGGGTGTGGGGCTGTTTAATTGCAGTGTAGACTTCCGGGCTCAGGCTGAGGCCTGAGCTTTGGGACCCTCCCACCCTGTAGGGTCCTAGAGCCCAGGCTCCAGTCCAATCCTGGACATCTGCACTACAGTTAAACAGTCCCAGAACCCAAGCCCCGTGAGCCCAAGTCAGCTGGCATGGGCTAGCATGGTTTTTTAATTCCAGTGAAGACATGCCCCTAATAGGAGGGAATTAGCACCAGAAGAGCTAAACTAAGCCAGTCAGAGAACAGACGCTAATGTCATGTGACTTATGCAACCAATGACAACTAATCTTCACATTTCAAATATAAAGTTTAAAACAGCCATCTACAGAATAAATGAAATTTGTGAAAAAAATTCATCAACGTCAAAATAATGAAAACATCTGAGAAAACCATCATCACCCTGAGGGCACTTTGGGACGAAGCTCCTAATGCTTACACCAGTTTTCCTCTAGTGCGTCACCTTTGATGTCAGTGAAGTTACTCCTGATTTACCCCAGCATAAGTAAGGCCTGGTCTACACTAGGGCTGGGGGTCAATGTAAAGTATGCAACTTCAGCTATGTGAATAACGTAGCTGAAGTCAATGTACCTTAATTGACTTACAGTGCCGTGAGGACGCCGCAGGGTCGACTGCCGCCGCTCCCTTGTCGACTCCGCTTCCACTCTCGCCGGGGTGGATTACCGGAGTCGACGGCAGAGCGATCGGGGATCGATTTATCGCGTCTACACTAGATGCGAAAAATCGATCCCCAAAAGATTGGTTGCTACCCGCCGATTCTGCGGGTAGTGTAGACCTGCCCTAAGAGAGGAATCAGGAGACACAAAGAATCAAAGAGAAGTACACTGAGTTTAATACATTATTCCCTCCAAAGTTCTGCCTGAGCTGGGATAAATGATTTGGAAAAGCTCCATATTTAAAACACCTGATTATCTGTCCAAGTTTCATGTATATTAAATAGAAGCACCCACTTCCCATGTCAGAGTTATGTGTATCCAAGATAACAATGGGGATATTATTTCTGTTTCCTCCAAACTTTTTCATGACATACACTTTGTTTTCATTGTCTTCCTAACAAGTGTTGTGCGTAACACGTAAAGTAAAATGAAGAGAAAATCCGTTCACCCAGCTTGGGCCCTATTCCGTCGCCTCGATCTCCTGCTGGAAACTGTTCCCACACTGCAGTAGTGAAAGGATTCAAATGAACAAGAAATCGCTCCCAGGGACAAGTCGTGATGTTGACTCTCATTTTCAGATGTTGATGGAATTGGGTTCTCCTGCCACCACAAGGGAAAATTAACATCTTTGGGCTTTGAAACAGACACACTCTGGGTTTCTGGTGTTACTACTATTTAATAATGAGCCGTTACTGTATCAAGTATCAGTCCGGGCTGGAGAAATCTGGCTTAGCCTAGAGTTGTTTCCCATCAGAGGTCACTGTAACATCTGCCTTGCAGCGTTTTGTTGCTGTATTATTATGCTCTGTGGAACAGTCACTGGGGGGATATATTATCTGGTTCATCTTTCTGAGGTCTTGAGACTGACTGGCAAAGCTCTGTGAGAGCGCAGGACTAGCACAGCAGGTCAGGACTGCGGTGCATTGGCAAGGCTGTTTAGGGACACAGGACTGGGAGATCAGGGGTATTTTTGTACAGAACCTCTGTCTCATATGCCTGGCTCTGATCAGTTTTCCCCAGTGATGCGATGAGTCCCTTGTTTTCCTGATCATCAAATTCACACTTTTTAAAATCAAATGTTAAGAGATTTGAAAAAATAGACCTAATTTTGCTTCCCATCGAGAGACTTACTAACCCAGAGATCCCCGGACGGCAAGAGGGATGATAATAACTGATTCTGCCTGTGGTACCTGCCTAGATTCTCAAAACTTTCACGCAGTCCCTCCAGTCTCTGAATCCCTTTTAGAATAGATATTTGGCAATATGTTGGAAAATTATAGTTTGAGCTGCTTATGAGATCACTCAGAAACTTTGCTTTCCCACTGAAAGAGGCATGTAGGCTTACCCCTACCAGAAACTGGGGAGAAAAGCACTGGTTAGATTTCACTCCATGGTGTGTATTTAAAATAAACATTTTTGTCAAGAATAATGTATGCTTCCTCTACCCTGACAGTTTGTCAAATGATTCTGCAATATATTTTGTTATGATCATGTTCCGCTCTGGTTTATGATATGCCTGCCTTATACAAACACACATCGTGGACTGAAATAGATATATTTAACTGCTTGACTGCTGTCAGATGTTCCCAGAATGCCTCAGATACATACAGGGAGATAGTACATACAGGCATATGAGACAGAGGTTCTGTACAAAAATACCCCTGACCTCCCAGTCCTGCGTCCCTACACAGCCTTGCCAATGCACCGCAGTCCTGACCTGCTGTGCCAGTCCTGCATGTGCATGAAAGTTAGACGCACCAACCGTGTTACTGCTTGGTCCAGGTACATTCAAGTAGGAGTTCCTTGCTGTGCCAATGAATGCTCCAGATGCATTCAGGTGGGGTGCACCTACAGCAGTGGTGAGCAACCTGCGGCCCATTAAGGTAATCTGATTGCGGGCCGCAAGACATTTTGCTGAGGTTGACCATATGCAGCACGCCCCCTCCCCTCCCCTCTCCCCACCCGGCAGCTCCCAGTGGCTGCGATTCACCATTCCGGGCCAACGGGAGCTGCGGGAAGCGGCAGGCCGCAGGGATGTGCTAGCTGACACTTCCCACGGGTCCCATTGGCCAAGAACGGCGAACCACAGCCACTAAGAGCTGCAGGGGGCCGTGCCTGCAGATAGTCAACCTCAGCAAAATGTCTCGCAGCCCACAATCAGATTACCCTGCTGGGCCGCGGGTTGCCCACCGCTGACCTACAGTGTGGCTGAATGCTGTTCATCCCAGTAGAACTCATCTGCTGCACTGCTGAATACTCTAGGTGCATCCAGGTGGGAGGCACTGCCTGTGCTGCTGAATTCTCTGGATGTCTGTGGGTAGAAGCCACATGCGGTGCAGATGAACATTGCACTTATAGCCTAATGTTCCATGATTTCAATGGAATGTCAATGGGCAACAGTAAGTGCAATGGTGGAGCTGCAATGACATAGTTAAATTAGCAATGGCGGATCATCTCTTGTGTCCTTTCTACAGACAAAACAAAGGGATACCTTGTTCCTCCTTTTATGGCTCTCTGAATGTTCCTAACATGAATGTCACCCATCCCCTTTTCTTTCAGTAAATCATAGCAATATTTTTCACGTGCTTAGACAATGGGAATTCTTCTGCCCTTAATCTCCAGTCCCTTGCACCTTGTGTCATCAACTGCATCTGTGCAAAGTGCAAATTCCTACCATTCCAATTTAGTTGTGTTTTGCCCAGGTGTAAATGTCAACGTAAAATGCAAGTCAGTGAGGAATCAGGTTAATTGAGTGTTTTAGGAAATGGACCACATTCTGTCCAGACAAATGCCATGCATGTAACTCTGACTTGCCCATTAACAGGAAGAGATTGCATTGCATCTGCTTTTCTGTACTATCAGGGGTTTTTTACCACACGGACAGATGCACATACATTATGCATAGAAGGCAACATAAAAACTAGGTCTGGAAGGTGAGAAATGTGGGAAAAGGAGAGCGAGAACTCAAGCTGAACAGGCAAGACATTAAGGTGCATTATGGGGGTTCACAGCTTTCTCTGACGGATATGGTATTGACCACCATCAGAGACCAAATAGTGGCTAGATCATGGAATGCCAGCCTGTTCTGATATGGCATCTTTTAGGTCATACAAAGTTCCCAATGAAATTTTTCTCCAGGCACATTCAGGTTAGCAGCCTGTCCTCCTTCCTATTGTTCTTCTGTGATTGCACCAGGAAAGAAAATGAATGAATTATGCTTGTTTTGTTCCTGTTTACTACATAGGGTAAAACTGTATCTTTAGGATGTTCTTGAATTACAAGGGTACAAACACACGCATGCTCTCTCTGTCTCTCTATTAATGAGCGAGGATATGGGTTAGTGCAGAGGAGACCATCTTAGATTTATCATTGAGGCTGGAGATGTTAGTCCTTTTCATGTATTCATGTTTGGTATGAGGCAGAGTAGCTCATCAGAGAAAGTGGCTGAAGGGACTCTTTGAGGAAATTAGAGATAAGGAACTCTAGGGAAATAGGGAACCGCTTTAGGTCACTAGATACCTAATCTTGGCCATCACTGGTAACAAAGCCTGCTCACTGTTCTCAAGCACTTTACCCAATCTGGTTTACCACTCCACCAATGCAAGGCTATTGGAGTTTAACAGTTGTGTCTCTTTTTTTTATAGCATTGCCTTGGCTAGCTGGCTGCATGTCCCACAAGTCAATCCTGAGTGCCCTTGCCTACCTTCTTGGTGAATCACAAGCCAAGGAAGTGTCTGCTCCCTGCCCTGATGTACTGGGATGTTTCCAATGAAATCCAAGAGGATTAGAGGATCGTCCTCCTTCGCCATGTGGTGGGAGGCAGGAAGTGGGGAGGATGATGATGCTTTTGATGCACTCTCCATGAACTCTCACTCTGCCCCATATCTCTGTTGCCTTTCCAAGAACAACAAAGCATTCCTTTGAAGCAGATAAATCTTCTCATGTCTTCTGCTGGGTCCCACTAGCCTGGGTTTCTATAAAGACATCCTGAAGCCTACAATGTATTCTTCAGGTCTGGTGGAAGCTCAGGATGCAAGCTCAGAACTGGCTACGGCTGAACCTGAACATCAGTTTATGACCTATTAAATTCAGCAGTTCTAGAGATGATGAGGAAGGGGAGGGCGTCTCTGAGGACAGTGTAGGAAATACAGTGAATGGCCAGGTATTAATCATAACGAACCCTTAAAATTCCACCCATCCTGAATGGAGGAAGTGTTCTTTTGCAAACAGGAACTCGGTCTCATCCAGTGGAATTCACATTGCAGGGAATGAGCTCTTCTCCAGGACAAGGGGGACATTTTAAAGTTGAAGGATTGTACTTGCCCACATTCTGGCTTGACTGAGTGGAAACACACAATGTTCCCAGAGCTTTGGCTTTGGAAACAATACAAGAGGATCTCTTAGAATGATGTGTCCTGACTTTCATCTGTTCTTCATTTCTCGGAATTACATTCCCCATCTTGGTCCAGCTATTGTGCAGAAAAGTAGCTTCTTGAAAACACTCTGGATGCTGTCCAAAAGACCTAGCCTGTTCTTCTGTTTATGCTAACACAGCAACTAGAGTCACACTAAGTAATAGGACTTACCCCTCCTACCTCCACCTCCAAGAATCCACTTCTCTTGCCTTCATTAATTTGATCCCTGGACCTCTTTTCTGAGTGGATTGAGGCATCGCTCAGAGTCTGTGGAAGAAAACTGACCTGACACAATTTAATAGGAATTCTTGTGTCAAAGTGCAGCCCTTTGAAAAATTCTGTATGTAAGAAAACTGCTCTTAGAAAAATAGTGATTCACTTCCATTTTCATAGAAAAAATCCATCAAAGAATACGAATAATGCTTAGCATTTGTATAGCACTTGACATTTGCGAAACACTCTGTAAACCTTAATCAATTGATCCACACAACTTGCTCTCCATGGGTTAGGTAAATATTATTATTCCCAGCTTACACTTGGGGAGACTGAGGCAGAGATATTAAGTGACTTGCTGAAGAACACATAGAAAGGCAATGAAAGAGCCAAGAATAGAATTCAGGGGGTTTCATTTTCAGAACTCTATTTCATGCTGGTCCACAAACTCAGTGAAATCTCAGGAGAGCTCTCAGTGGTAGTTGCAGTTGGAAGACACAGGAAATCAGTTCCTTCATTTCACTTCTGGATTTTCCCCACTAGAATTAAAGAGACTGTTGCTTTTTAGAGAGCCTGTGTTAATTTATGATGAATATTCACATCCCTTTGTCCTTTAGGGACAGATTTGTAGCCAGCCATCATTTCTGAACACACACTTTTGTACCTGTACCCAACTGAATATGAAGTTGCGAGGTCAGGTTAGCTAGACCCAGTGCTTTGGACATGACCCCCTGGAAGTATTTGATTGAGATTTACCATAAAATGAAATGCCTAAATAGAGAATGGCCCAAGAAGAGGAATATCTATCGTCCCCTAGGCCAGCTGAGGTCAGGAATATCTCTTAAGGCATGCTGTCTACTTCCATTAGGGAAGAGCATGGGGATGGCCATCTCATATCTGAATTCATCTGGCAAGAAACTTGGGAAGTGTGTGCGGAGGGTCTGTCAGAAACTCCTGGCCCCTTGCAATGCTAAACTCAGACTGTGTAATGCTGCCTCCTCGGGGCGATTGAGATGGAAGCCCTGTTTGTATTGAGTGATCAAGGAAATGGAGAGGGCTGTGTTTCTGACTATCCTGAATTCTATCCCCAGGGCTGCATGGATTAGAGCTGATGACTTCATGTAGGTACCTGTTGCTTAGATACAGCCTCCCCGAGTTCCGGGTGCAAGTCAAGGAACGTGAACGACCAATGGCTCTGCAACGAAGGAGTAGGGATAGGAATACACCAGCAGGGAGAAAAGTCTGAAATGAGGCTCTCCTCTCTTTCCCCCCCTCCCATTGCCAGTGGCTGTTTCTCTGTTCTACTCATTGCCCACTCAGCTATTCACTTCTGCTGGGGGTGGTTGGAGAAGGGGGTGGCATGGTCCAATACCTACTCCCCCTCCTACCTCCATTAGAAAAAATGCATGTGCTGGCTCTTTATAAAGAAAGCCTTCATTTCATTAAAATTTAATTATTGGTTTAATTAAAATGGGAGCGCAGCGGTCTGAGATGTGTACATTTTTTTTTATGGCTGAAGGAGATTGTAAAGTCCTCATTCATTTCACATTGTAGTTTCTGAGACAAATTGGGCTGCCTTTTTTATAGACCAATTCTCGGGGCTGCTTTGAAATGGATCCCAGAGCCATTCATACAGATTAATTCAAGCAGTGAATCAGATCCTGCTCGTTGGCTGCCTTTCAGGACATAGAGCGGATGCACTGGGTGCCCTGTGGAAAGGGTCTGAGCGCTGGCAGGACTCTCTGAATGAATAATTAATCCTTATCCAGGCTTTCTTGGGGTTTTTTTTGTTTAAGTTTTGCTTTATTCTATTTACATTGCAAAGTGAAGTTAGTCCTGGTGACAGGCATCAAGCTGACAGCCCCGGAGACTGAGGATTGCTCTGCTGTGCTCAGGGAAAGGTAGAGACTGGGAAAACTTCCCCCCCACGCTGTCCTTCCAATAGGCCTATGTCCTGCCCTGGCGGCACCTCCTCTAGGGTTGTGGAAGCAGTCCAGTCTCCAAGGTCTGTTCCATGACTGGCTTCCCTGTTGAGGCTGCCAGCATGAAGGGAAATTAGTGTCACAGGTGGAAGTGGTTTTGATGATGGAAACACTCCCACCTGTAAGAACCAGGCTGAGACAACAGACCCCCCAGCTCATTTCACATGGGAACCATAGCTATTAAATGGGAATGGTATATAGGCCTTGACCCAGACTGGATTTGACCTGGGTGTGAGCTGTGAAGGAAGTTCTGTACTCTATTGCAATCCCCGAACCAGTCAGTCATGGATCTTTCTGCATCATCCACTTTCCTCTTTGTGCCAGTGAAACAATAAAAAGAGAGAATGCCAATGTCCAGCACTTTGGAGATGCTGGTTCCATTCAGCAATGTGGTCCACACTATCCATTAGATGATCAACACCTCTGGGATCCCCACCTTGGCTCATGAGAGTCTCTTCTCCTTGGGAGAAGTAAGTGCACTCTGTAGCCCTTTCGTGATGTTGACACCTAGATACTACAATGATCGGTACCTCAGATAGCTAGACAGACAGCTCATGCCAGGTATTCATACCCTATGAGCTGTAGAACATAAAGCAAAGCTGACACAGGAAGCAGGAGGGGTTTTGAGGACTGAAAGAGGCGCAAATATTTTTTAATCTAGTAATTCCAGGTGAATTTATGCTGTCTCCTTTATTTGCAATCAGGTCCTAGACAACCACCTACATCTCTATGGGGTTCTGTGATCTTCAGATTACAGCTCTTACACCACAGTCCAGAGAAAGTGAAGTGAAACAGATGAGAGAGTGACCCTCCAGACCTTGATGTGAACCCCTACACTGACCTTCTGTCATCCTTCCAGTTCCAGCCACTGACACCAGAATGTAGGTGGAGGCAGAGTGCAGGGCTGGAGAAAGGGCATGCTATGTTCAAAGTCAGTTACACCTCTGCTGTTCCACTTGGAATCTTTAATTTTCAGGCATGCTGTATACACCACTTTTTACAGCACAGGTGTGTGTGTGTGTGTGTGTGTGTGTGTGTGTGTGTGTGTGTGTGTGTGTGTGTGTGTGTGAAGGAGAACCTGCATGTTGACCTTTTAGTGAGTGACTTGGCCATCGCCTTTTAATGTGGAATTTTAGATTGGCAGTGACCTGATATTCAGAGCTCCCACTGACTTCAGCCCTTTGTAAAATCAGATGCTCTGTGCTTATGCTACAGCATATCCTTCTTGTAAAGAAAATAAAGACTCCTGCATTCTGTTCCTCTCTCTTCCACTCAGTCACTCTGTGGCCTTGGATGAGCAATATCAGCTCCCTGTGCCTTTGTTTTCCATCAGAAATGTCGACGTACATCACGAGAGAGTTATGAAGCTTGGCCACTTTGCGATTCTCGGATGAAAGGGGCCCTGTAAGGGCAAACATAATTATATATTACTGAGGAATGTGGCTATACTAAAAAGTATCCATTACCCATTGTCTAGCTGCAGTATTTGTGTTTATGTCAGCAGTTACAAATCATTGATTGGCTCTAATCAGAGAACAAGGGGAAGACTCTGATCTGAGCAAGAAAACCAAATATACCCATCGCAGCCTGAGTGAGCAAGACTGTAAAGCTGCTGCAAACATCCCCGACAGCTCATTCGTGGAGGAAGATCTGGGCTGCAGAAAACTTCTTTGCCTCTCCTTTCCTCGTGTCCAGCAGACTAGCGACTAGCACTCTGGGAGGTGACCTAAGAGCAGAAAAGCGTGCAGTGATACTCCTGTTGCAAGACTAATCTCTGCCTTGCCTCCTTTGTCTCCGGAGAGCTGTCAGACCTCCGAGCTGCAGGTAGCCACCCACTGTGGTGAGCTGCTGTGCCAAGCCTCCCCAACTACTTTTCAAAGTCAGATAAAGCCTCTGTATATTGTTGTGTGTGAGGGCAGCACAGCTCCGTGGATTTCTCCGAACACATGGACCAGAGCCTTTGAAGTGAGGCCTGTCTTGTTTCATTTGATCTGGGAGCACAGCAGCTAGGGAACAATGGGCATTGTGGAGAAGTTATAAACTAGATGGGATCGATCGATCTATCTTAATTTTAAGATGCCCCTCAATTTGGTATCTATCTGACCACCTGACTATTGCACTTTTTCCTCTTTCTCCAAAACAGACCCACCTTTAGATTATCAAGCAATATTTTTTAATATGTTTAGCAGGAGGGAATGAAGGTGCAAGTTATATCATTGAGGGGTAAGGGTACCGTGGGGAATTGAACTGTCTCTCCCAGAATGATCTCTATGTTTCTATCCAGTGCCTTTCATACTCAAGCATGCCAATGCACTTTACAGTTGTTTGTATAGGAGTGGCTCAGCCACTGCTGAAATGCAGCTGCCTCTGGAGTGGAACACAGAAGTACTTAACTGTGCAGAGAAACACTACACAACACGTTTTAGGGCAGGAGGTGAAGGAGAACTGGAGAAGTAAATTGAAATCACAGAGGGAAATTTAAGTAGACAGAATGTAATTATCCACATTCAGATTTGGTGTCCTGCTTATCTCATGAGGACTGACAATATCATAGCCAGTGAACATAAGAACGGCCGTACTGGGTCAGACCAAAAGTCCATCTAGCCCAGTATCCTGTCTTCCAACAATGGCCAGTGCCAGGTGCCCCAGAGGGAATGAACAGAACAGGTAATCATCTAGTGATCTGTTCCTTGTTGCCCATTCCCAGCTGCTGGCAAACAGAGGCTAGGGACACCACCCCTGCCCATCCTGGCTAATAGCCAGTGATGGACCTATCTTCTATGAATGTATCTAGTTCTTTTTTGAACCCTGTTATAGTCTTGGCCTTAACAACATCCTCTGGCAAGGAGTTCCACAGGTTGACTGTGTGCTGTGTGAAAAAATACTTCCTCTTGTTTGTTTTAAACCTGCTGCCTATTAATTTCATTCAGTGACCCCAAGTTCTTGTGGTATATGAAAGGGGAAGTAAAACTTTGCTATCCACTTTCTCCACACCATTCATGATTTTATAGACTTCTATCTATAAAATCATGAAAGGTGTGAGAAAATGAATAGGCAAGAACTATTTACCCCTTCACATAACAAAAGAACTAGGGGTACTGGATGAAAGTAGTATTGCTTGTTGAGTTTATGCATGCAAGTGAAAGGTAGGTCTCTGAGACCAATCAAGGAGGAAGCCGGGGACAAGGGAAGCTATAGGGTGGATTTGGGCTGAGCTATCTAGAACACTGCCTGTGACTGGTTATGAAGACTTAAAAGTGTAAGTTTTTTTAAAAAATGAATAGAGCAGTTTGATAACATCCCCTCTCTGGAAATCAGAGTTTGTGGGAGAGCCAGGAGTGATGGAGCAGGGCGAGCAGGGAGTGATAAGCAGGACTTATTTAGTTTGCAGAAGAGAAGAGTGAAGGGGGATTTGATAGCAGCCTTCAACTACCTGAAGAGGGGTTCCAAAGAGGATGGAGCTAGGCTGTTCTCATGGTGGCAGATGACAGAATAAGGAGTAATGGTCTCAAGTTGCAGTGGGGGGAAGTCTAGGTTGGATATTAGGAAAAAACTATTTCACTAGGAGGGTGTGAAGCACTGGAATGGGTTACCTAGGGAGGTGGTGGAATCTCCATCTTTGGAGGTATTAAAGGCCCGGCTTGACAAAACCCTGGCTGGGATGATTTAGTTGGGGTTGGTCCTTCTTTGAGCAGGGGATTGGACTAGATGACTTCCTGAGGTCTCTTCCAACCCTAATCTTCTATGATTTTATGATTCTATGTGAAAGGCAGAGGGGATGGTCAGGTCAGAATTAGAGGTAATACGATGTGGTATTATTTCTGATGATAGGTAGTAATATTATGATACAGTTTTTCCATGGTATCCCCATTTTACATGTCTACACCTCCTTAAACGGGGACCGCCTGTCCCTTCTAGTTACTTTCCAGCATGCACCTCCCTTCCCTAGAACCAAAGCCTGTGATCAGATTAAAGTCAATTTCATGTTCTCTTCACTTTGGTCTTTGTCACACTTACTGCCGGTCCCTGACGTTCGGATGACTCATTTCCACATAAAGAGCTGACATTTTCTTCTCAAATTCACGGAAGGGTCACCAGTTGCCACATTAAAGGGAAAAACTACAATGAAGTGATTTTCTAATCATTGCATCAGATTACAAAGGAATGTAAATCACTGAGCAGTGTTTCTGTTGAAAGAGAGCCCGAAGCTATGTCATGTAGTTCTAAAAGGTGGTTTGAAATTTCACATTATGCACACACACACACACACAATTGCAAAGACAACCACGCTCTGTGTGTGTTGTGTGTGTGTGCGTGTCTGTGTAAGCATATCACAGACACGCACACACACACACAATTGCAAAGACAACCACCCTCTGTGTGTGTTGTGTGTGTGTCTGTGTAAGCATATCACAGACACGCACACACACACACACAAATGCATGCACACACACACACACACACACAATTGCAAAGACAACCACCCTCTGTGTGTGTTGTGTGTGTGTGCGTGTCTGTGTAAGCATATCACAGACACGCACACACACACACACAAATGCATGCACACACACACATACAGAGTGTGGTTGTCTTTGCAAATGCCTTGGCAAATATTTACTGTTACTGAACAGGGGTCACTATGCAAAGTATTAGGCGGAAGGTAGTCCTGTGGTTATGTGCAAGCTGGGGACCTAGGTTCAGTCCCCTGCATTTCCACAGACTTCCCATGCAGCCGGGAGCAAGCCACTTGTCTTGGGGTATGTCTACACTGCAAAGAAAAACCCCAGCCCTGAGTCTCAGAACCTGGATCAATTGATTCAGGCTTATGGGGTTCCGGTTGCAGGGCTAAAACTAGCCGGGCTCTTAAAACCCAGCGAGGGGGGAAAGTCTCAGAACCCGGGCTCCAGCCGGAGCAAGAATGTCTACACTGCTATTTTTAGCCCCATAGCCCAAGCCCCATGAGCCTGACTCAATTGACCCAGGCTCTGAGAATTGCCACCTACCCTTGGTCTTCCTGTGTCTCAGTTCTCCTTCTGTAAAATGGGGATACTAGCACTTCTCTAGCTCACAGGGGTGTGTGTGAGGAGAAATTCATTAAAGAATCTGAGGTGGGTAATGTGGGCCATAGAAGTACCATAGCTAGATATCGGCAATACCCCCATAATGTTATTTACCTGAAAAGGCAAACTAGTTAATGGCACCCACTGGTGTGTGTGTGTGTGTGTGTGTGTGTGTGTGTGTGTGTGTGAATCTGTGATTTGCTTACAAACACACATTTCTGCACACACCCGCCTCTAAAGGTGTATATAGACAATGACATATTGTTTTTAATACGTATTTGTTCTGCCAGATTATGACCAGCCTAACACGGTTGCGCAGACTACGCCTTCCCCCCACCATCTGTGTGACTGCATTAGCGCTCCCTGGACCATGTCTGATGCATGAGGGGAGAGCAGGTGATGCTCCCTCCTGCATAGGTGGTTGGAGAATGAGCACAGCCGTGGCTCTGCTTCCCCCCGCACCCACCCCCCGCCCCCTCATGGAGCTTGTTTGGATATTTTAGGGTTAAGTATAACAACAGGCTGCTAATGTGCTAACACGACATTAGGGGACAAAGGCATATGTAGGCAGTATTTCTTTGTCTAATACATAAGTTGCAGATTTTTTACCTTATCTGCTGCTTGGAAGGATTGATAAGGATGCACCTGTAGAAGAAATGCCCTTTGTGTACAAGAAGGTAAACGGAATGTTATCTTCCCCTCCCTCCCTTTCCCAGCTACATAAACAAGCCCTGAGTATTGTTCACCGCCCCTTTCTCCCTCCCCTGAGAACTGCTGATGAGGAAGATTTATGGCAACAAATTGTTGCAAAAAAAGTATCTTCAAGGTAACCGTGATATGAGTACTGCTATGAGTAATAGATAGGGGTGGATTTACTAAGGATACATCTACACTACCCGCCGGATTGGCAGGTAGTGATCTATCTATCAGGGATTGATTTATCGTGTCTAGTGTAGATGTGATAAATCGATCCCCTCCTGTACTCAACCGCAGTGAGAGGCGGAAGTGGAGTCGACGGGGGAGCGGCGGCAGTTGACCCCACGCCGTGAGGATGCGAGGTAAGTCAACCCAAGATACGTCGACTTCAGCTACGCTATTCTCATAGCTGAAGTTGCGTATCTTAGGTCGATCCCTTCCCCTAGTGTAGACCAGGGCTAACAGTGGGTGTTTCTATTACTTAATAAGGGCTTTTGGGGTGTTGTAACAGATGTAAGTGTGTACATACTAACCTCAACAAAAAGAGTGTGCTGTAACTAATTCAGTGCTTACTGGACAATTGGGTCCAGGGGAACAAGTATCGCAATGAAGAATTCCATCTACTCAGTCTTCTTTGAACTGAGCTAAGCCAGCACAAGACGGGGCAGTAATCCGAAGTTTGCTGGGGAGAAGTTGCATCTGTTCTGGAGCAAAGGGAAAGCATGGAAGGAGAGCAGGGGCACTGTCTGCAGCTTTCTTCTCCTGAAGATCAAGCACATGGCTGATGTCTCGATTTTGTGTTTGTGATTCTTGGAGCTCGTCTCTGGAAAGTACATTTAAAATCCTGCTTCTGATGCAGGACTATAAAAATAAGAGGTTAGGTGTGAGGCCCACTGAAGTCATTGGGAGTCTTTCCATTGACTCCAATGGGCACTAGATCAGACCTCTTGTGCTTCCAAAGCTACTCCAAAGTCAAAAAAGCCAATGCAGATGTGAACAGCTCCCCTCTGGCAGGCAAGCCAAATCCAAGTAAGGAAAAAACTGGAGCCCATAATCATTTTATGATTCTAATTTAACTTTTACGAACATGTTTCGAGCTCCCCTAGTCAGACTCTGGTATTGATCTTTCCAGTACTGTTAACTCATAACAAGACCATATTTGAAGACATAAACTTTAAGAGGGACAATAAAAAGGAGACAGATGATGTTGGCTGTGCTCCTCTCAGCATGAGGGGTGGGATGCATAAATCCTGCTTGGTTCAGGTGAAGTTATGCAAGGGGAGATTAACTTGTGGCTGTGTCAGTTTCTGAGGCACCAAGCACCCATTATATCATTCTTCATTTCTAAATAGAAAGTGGAGCGATGCTGGGGGGCAAATCCAGGGCCGTGTAGGTGGCCAGTACGGACCAGTACTCAGACTGGAAAAAACGGGATGTAAAGCTGCTAATCTCCCACTCCCACCTCCCTTTACTGTGGAGATGGGCCCGAGTTGCAACATTCTTCCCCAGAAGTGGGTTCAGATCCAAATTCTCTCAAAGCTCCATAAGTCTCAGATCTGAGGTGCTCATTCGGGTCATTACAGAGGCTGACCTAAGCAGAGAGACTTGGATCTTGTGCACGGTATCCTTCTGAGTAGAGAACACTGACCCTGAGTTAGTGCCCAGGGAAGGATGTTTTCTGGCTATGCTGTACTGACAATGTGCCTGGCCGTACAGCTTGGTCTATATTTCCGATTGATGAATAACTTGGCAAGTCTGAAAAGGCAACATTTGAGGGCTTTTTTCTCTCCACAGGAAAAATACAAAGAGGGCTGCTTTCAGCCTCCAGCTGTTTGAGGAAGAATGGAAGATGAAAATATGCAGCAGACTGTATTTATTAAATTGACCCTAATCCATTGAACTGAGGTTGGGGTCGGGGTGGTGGAACAGCAGCTGCTCTTGAGTTGGGTGACGTGTGTCGTGCTTTTGTTTTGAAGGAGTCCCATTGTGATTCACTTGGAGTTTGATGTTAGAAATCTCAAAGCAAAACTTATTCAGGCGCTCCGAGTTTTACCTGGAGTTCGAGTAAAAACTAGACACAGACCCAGGTAAACTATAAAGTTCAGGCTTGGATCTGGGTCTGAACTTCCCCCAATGCTAACTGCAGCTGGATTTGCTGTGGTTGTTCAGACCATGCAAAACCATGTGTGGTTGTGAATTTCACATGCATCAATTTCATATTATTTCAGGGCAAATCCATAAGGCAGCCAAAATTCATTTGAAAGTTTCATGAACTGCGGCAAGTCCTTTTGCTGAACAGAGTCTGTTGGTCTCACGTTAGAATTTTTAACAGTACCCAAAAGTGGGTGACTTCTGAGTGGCTTTGGGTTTTGTTTAAAACATTAAGAGCAGCGCCGTTCTCTTGCTATGCAGTGAGAAGCTGCTGTCTTTGATCCTTTTGATGCTAAGGGGGTTATATGTGTAAATTGCCCTGAGCTTTGGGAGGATGGATTACACCCCTGGGCCCTGCATCCATACGTCTGAGTGACTCACTGGCTCTGTCTATCCATCACTACCATGATCTCCCCTGCCGCTTGAAATTAAAACATAAAAGTGTGTTTTCAAAAATATAAAAAAGACATTCCGAGGACAAGTTGTGGGGAGCTCAGAGAAGATCAACAAATGATTAGGGAGCTGGAAGGAGTGTGATTTATGAGGAAAGATTACAATTGCTAAAAATACCCAGCATGACTAATCAATGCTAATGGGGGGAACATAATAATAGTCTTCAAATATCAGAAGGGGTGTTGTAAATACCAGTGATGGAGAGAAATTATTTAGAGTGGTCCCAGGATAACTAGGAGGAATAGGATTAAATTAATAAAAAGCAAATATGGGCCATGTATCAGGAAACTCCTCCTGAAAGTTAAATACATTAAGCTGTGACTGATCCAAAGCCCATAGAAGTCAATGGAAAGATTCCCAGTGAGTTCTGTGGCCTTTAGATCAGGTCTCTTAGGATATGTCTAAACAGCAATTAAACACTCGCAGCTGGCCCAGGTCAGCAGACTCGGGCTTGCAAGGCTCAGGCCGTGGGGCTGTAAAATTGCTGTGTAGACATTTGTATTCAGGCTGGAGCCTGAGGTCTGGGACCCTGTGAGGGAAGAGGATCCCTTAGCGTGGGGTCCAGCCCACGCCCAAATGTCTACACCGCAATTTTTATCCCTGCACCCCAATCCCCCAAGCCCAAGTCAGCTGATCCAGGTCAGACACGGCCGTGCCATCGGTCTTTTATCCAGTATAGATGTATCCTATGGCAAGCAGTTGTTTGGGGCATTTAAAATTACAGACAGGAGAAGCAACTATCAAATACATTTCCTGAACTGGAAGGGTCGGGAGAGGTGGATGAGCTAGATGACCTCTTTTCTATTTCTAATGTCTGTGATGCTATGATATATAAAGTCTGGGGGCCAGATTTAGACCTGCTGTAAGTAATATGGCTCCATTGCCTTAAGTGGAGTCATACAACGTACGCCAGGTCTGGATTTACCCTTGCTAATTCTGCTACCAAAATATAAGGCCAAATTTTTAGCTAGCCTGTAGCCACCCTCCAAGTTTGCATGCCCATTTTTGCACATGTAACTGATTGCATCCACAAAAGGAAGTTCGTATCCAATTTTGACACGCAAACAGTCATGCAACCTGTCCTTCTGTGTGTCTGTCAGGTTTTTCTATGTAGCTGGACACTTTTTCAGGTGCAATCTAGCGTACAATGATGTGTAACATCAAAGGCTAGCTGGAAATTTGGCACATGATGTTACTAGGTCAACTTCAGAGGTCTAGCTGCATGCAACTCTCTTCATCCAGGTTGCTACAACATAGATTAATAGAGTTTAAGGCCAGAAGAGACCATTATGATCATCCAGCCTGACCACCTGTACAATACAGACTATAGAACTTCACCCAGAAATTCCAGCATCAAGCCCATAACTTCTGTTTGAGCTATGGCATATATTTTAGAAAGATATGTAGTCTTGGATTAAAGACGTCAAGTGATGCAGAATTTACCCCATCCCTGGGTAAGCTATTTCAATTGTTAATTCTCCTCATTGTTAAAAATGTGCATGTTATTTCCAGTCTGAATGTGTCTAGCTTCAGCAACCACCCACTGGCTCTTGTTATGCTTTTTTTCAACTAGATTAAGAAGTTGTCTGCTATCAGAAATCTCTTCAACATGGGCCTTGGAGGATGTTAAGGGTCCTTCCAGATGCCACCTAAAAGAGCTGGCCAGCATCAGTACTTACCACTGCTTTTTATTGGCTGGCATCAGAATTGCTTAGTTGTGTGTCACAAGCTGTGTACTGCAAATAGCCAATGGGGATTCTCCTTGAGCTCAGGTGGTATGGGACTACAGTTTGGGACCAGAAGGTTCTGAGGCTCTCCGTGGCATGCAGTGTGCAGTACAGTGATAACTGGGTAGTCCTATCATAGCAGATAATCTCACTTGCAAAGGATCGTCTAAGAAGGGGACTGAAATTATCCAGGGTAATTCTGATCAGAAAAAAACTAATGTCAAACATGCCACAGTGCCTATTGGATTCACTCCTCCAATAGCCATAGATAGATCAATGAATCTTTCCAGGAATAGTGAGTGCTTTATGGATTTATGTCAGAAGCTGGGACTGAACGACAGGGGATGGGTCACTCAAGAATTGCCTTGTTCTGTTTATTCTCTCTGAAGCATCTGGCACCGGCCACTGTCGGAAAACAGGATACTTGGCTAGATGGACCGTTGGTCTGACCCATTATGGCCATTCTTATGTTCTTATTTACTTCCACAGTGTTAGCTGATCATCATTTGGAAAGAGATTTTTCTGCCTATGTATATCTTCTTTGCACACACAGTTACATGCCTGTCTTTTCTGGAAACCTGGCCCCGGATTTTACTCTCATTTCCACCAGTGTATATCCAGAGTAATTCCACGTAAATCAGCAGAGTTCTAGTGCCAGTGAGAATAGCATGTGTCCCAAAGTCCTCAGTGCAAATTCCTGAAGCCAGGAAGGATTAAAACAAAAAGGATGTGAAGGGACCAAAATCATGTGGCTCGGCACTATAAAGCTACTTGTGCGTGCACAGCGTAGCGGGTGGAGTCACAAGGCACAGCAGCACAGAAAGCGGGGCCTTAAACCCACTAATGTTTTTAAGGTCCTTCAGATAGGATAATCCATTACATGTTGCCTTTGCTGCCGCCGCTGCTGCTGCTTGCAGCCTTTGACACTTCGATACTCTAAATAGCTGCTACCTAGAAGCGCTTGAGTTCCACACATGGGCCCTTCGTACTCTGTTTATCGAGGAGTCTTCTCAGTGCTCAGAGTCCGGAAATCATGAGGATTCTGTAGCATTTTATTTACACTGCAACTGTATTAATTTTATTTCCTAGGACAGCTGTTTTAGACCATTTCACTCTCCACTGGAAGCATGAGAAGGACTGAAATGAAGATTGTAAATCGCTGTGCAAGTTGCCCAGCCAAGTCTAATTTAACGGGTAGCATGTTTTATTAATGTTGCAACATTTATTGTGTATTTTAAGTCACCATTGATTTGTATTAAAGAAGGCACTTTTATTACAAGTGCATGGTGCCAACAAAATAAAATATTGCTTTCCCCCCCTCACCCCAGTGTGAATTCTAGTAAATTTTCTGTAGGTGGTTGAGAAAGTGGGAGGCAGATCCTGTAGCTGGAGCCGGGCTTAGTGCCTGAAATTGCTGTCTGAGCTTCCTCCGTTGCAGTTCAATCCTAAGGGATTGACAGAGGTTGTTTCATTGTATGGAGCAGCGTGCATTGGATGGGGGCTAGGAAAACCAAACTTTCTCTTGCAGCCTATTAAATCTCTGACTGATTAGCTCAAGCTCTTATTTGATTATTCAGAGGAAGGGGAAGAAAACCCAGCACTGAGAAGTGAAAGCCTTGTGATTTGTGTGCATGTAGCTCAAAGGGATGTGTGAGGCCAGAGACTGGAAGTAAAGTAGACTCCTGCAAGTGTTCTGCACTCAGTGACTGGATACTTGGTTAGAGCCAAGTTTTATCACGGCAGCCTGTAACCACCCCATCTGTTCCCTTGCCCCTGGGTCTAGGCTGATCACACAGAAGGTGCTAGCATGTGTATTGAAAGTAAGGCTATTAATAAGGAAAAGCAGAGTGATTGGTTGGAACAAGGGAGATGAAGACTGGAAGAAGCCCTGCTATCAGTGGGAACCTGCTCTCTGAGAGATAGGGTATTGTGCAGATTCCTTGGTATCAGAGAAGGCTGCTGCTGTAACCCCATGTGCCCTCCCACCACTCAATAACATTGATGCCTCCTGAACTCCCCACCATAGCAATGAGATGTGAAATTACATTGTCTCTATCATTCTTATGGGAGAATGGCCTTGCACAGGCTCCTGTGAGCAAACCCCCTCCTTTAAATGACTGTTCTTCCCTCCCAAAAAGGCTTCCCAGGGAAGTTAGTATTTTCGGAGCTGAGCCTTCCCGGTGCAGATAGGCAGAGTGCGTTCTGAGAGTGAGCCATTTATCCCCACACCGACAAACTCTCCACGGAAGCTGGGCACATTTTCCCCACTTGGGTTTCAGGCTCTGAGCATTTTTAGTCTTTCATTCGACTTTGCAATTATCCTCCTGCAATCAGCCCCTTAGACACTGTAATCAGGCCTGGCAATCAAACTCCTACCTCTGGCCAAGATAATTAATGGGGAGGCACCACAGACTCAAGAGACAGCATTGTCATTTTGAAAAAAAAAGAAAAAAAGCACATCTCTTCCCTCACCTTCCGAGGTAGCTCATGAGGCCAGGGAAATGATCTGATGGCTGTCTCAGGCCTTCAGAGCTGGTCTGAATTTGAGGTGCTAACTGGCTCAGACTTAGTCCAAACCTGGATTCAAGGGGCATGTGGGTAGCAAGGGATGTGAAGTGCCAGGTCTCAGCACGTCTGACCTTCGGAGCCTGTTATGTGCTTTCTCTATGTGTGTCTGGAGCTTCTGTGGGACAGATCAGGGAATTCTGCTCACGCCTGAAATTTACCCCTACTCAGGCAAGCGGCATGGAGCAGCCCGGCTTGGTCTACATGGAGCGGTTCAGATGAAAGAGGCCCCACGTCTGCTACCCTAAGGGCTGAAGTGAAAGAGCAGCTCTGGATCCAAAGAAATGAGGTTTGCATCATGCTCTCAGTTACTGTACAGTACTCGGGGTGAAAAGAAGACAAGGGAGGTTTCCACACTACCCGTCTGCTGCACAGAGTGACATTTCTTTTCCAGAGAGCCACTCTGGGATGTAGAATAAAGAAAAGACTGAAAGGTGCCCTTTTCGCAAGGTAGGGATTACACAGGGAAAGGTGACATTAAAAAAACTGTCGTAGCATCACAGACCCCTGTGCTGAATTCAGCAGCTTGACTGCAGAGATTTACATTCAGATTCAAAAGTTTTATGGGCATGACAAGCTACATGAATGTTGGCAAATATGTACAAGACAGTAGCACAGAGTATCCATCAGAAGAATCGGTGCATAGCTTTGCAGGGGGGCCTGGAGTTTGCTCCCCTGTGTCTGTTTAGCATTGTAGCCCATTTCTGATTTGGTGGCAGGTTATTTCAGAGCTTGGTGCTATTTCCTGACATTCCTTTGCTTTCTTCTAGAGTTATGCAGAGATTTTCTTCCTCCCTTAGGATGGCAGTTCTTTGAGCACCTGAGAAATAATCTTGCCCATGCTCCTTGCTGTATCCAATGATGGCGTACTAACTCTCCATTTCTGTCCCAACGGCTGCACGGTCATTCTTCTCAGGCTGTCCACTACTCTTGTGTGTAACCCACTTTGTAAGTCTAGCTCCAGAGCTAGTGCAGCTGTGTGTGTAAAGCCAGTGAGAAAAGGAAAAGGTGTGAATACAACATAGTGGGTGTGAATACAAGGCCAGAAATCTTAAAACTTTCTCTGTTTATATGAGTTAATCAGGTGCTCCTTGTCAGCAAAACAGTCCTTGGTAGATTGATGAGACCCCTCCACCCCCGAGTGAGCTGAGGAAAAGATACACTGGAGTTCAGTATTACAACATATTCCGTGCGGCTTTGGTGCTATTTTTAGAAGTCTAATTTTGTTGCCACTCAAGAAGGGGGCAGAAAAAGGGACAGTTGAGACCAGACTTGTACGTATTAAGTGAATGATTGATTAATTGAAAGATATTTCTGCTAGCGGTTACTTGAACACCATGTGCGCTTGTTTCCAGAGACATGTGTCTATTGGATATCACTTGTCAGAAAGACTCTGCTCTAAGCGGCTCATGCGCATTCATCTCATCACTCCAGGGCTCCAGCAGCTGCTACCAGCGCTGCAAGAATGATGCCAAAGAACCCAGGGAATGCAGAGGTACTGCCCAATTCTTCCTTTCTGTCTGGAGGCCTGGGTTCATATGAAAAGCTTACAAGCAGTTTGAGTTTCCCAGACTATTATTATTCTGTATTATTTGTATTGCTGTAGTGCCTAGGAATCCCAGACATGGCCCAGAACCCCATTGTGATAGGCACTGTAAAAACACAGAACAAAACCAGTTCTTGTCCCAAAGAGCTCACAGTCCAAGTAGTTTCCATTTTAACCATGCTAGTCTCACCAGGCTTGTCTCCATTTTATCCATGTAGCAAGACGGATGCAATTCAGCACCACTGGCAGGTTTTCTGCTTGAGGTCCCCCAGCTGGACTAGGCGGGACGCGGCTGAAAGGTACATGGTAAACTTTCTTCTGAGTTCCGTCCAGGCCATGCATTGATTAGTAAGGTTCCTCTATGTGAAATCATCTCAATACATGGAGCCAACTTTGAAAAGAAAAGATTTCTTCCTTGTGTTTCAAATAGATCACTAGTTCTGCTTATTGACCCATTAATGATCAGTCTATGTCTTTTAACAGTCAAGATACAGTAGAATGCTGTGGGTGATATTTCCAGTGTGACATTCTGGTGAGACGGAAATAGCTAAGCTGTCCAGCCCCAGAGAGAGGCAGGCAGTGTAACAAGGTTATAATGTAAAGCACTGAGCAATTAGCTGGGAGATTTACCTCCCTGTCTTAAAAGCATTTTTATTACTTAATCAATCACCAGCAATTTATAAACAAGGCTGGGGTTTTACAGGGAGCCATAAATCTGTCTTATTTGCTTCCCAGATAGAGCAGGAAAAACAGACCCAAAGTTCCAGAAGAGATTTGGTCAATTAAAAGGAAAAAGGGTAACTCAAAAGAAGAGAAATAATTTCTCAAAGGGAGGAAGCAGCTTTGGGAGAGGGGATGGAGCGGCCAGCTGTCTGTTTGTCTATATCATCAGTTACTCCCAGAGGCATAGAGTGGAATTGTTAAATTTAACTTTAAATTATCAACTCTTTGTGCGTGTCCCAGTGGGGCTGGACTGAAGCATCTGGGTGCTAGTACAATATCAATGTTAAATAAAACATAATAACAACAAAACCATCCGCAGAGTAAGTATCCCACATTCCAGACTGCAGCACTGTTGATACACTGCCAAAACAGGTGAAGCTGGGGATATAGCAGGGGTCGGCAACCTTTCAGAAGTGGTGTGCCGAGTCTTCATTTATTCACTCTAATTCAAGGTTTCACGTGCCAGTGATACATTTTAACGTTTTTAGAAGGTCTCTTTCTATAAATCTATAATATATAACTAAATTATTGTTGTATATGAAGTAAATACGGTTTTTAAAACGTTTAAGAAGCTCCATTTAAAATTAAATTAAAATGCAGAGCCCCCCCCCCCCCCCCAGACCAGTGGCCAGGACCCGGGCAGTGTGAGTGCCAGTTCGTGTGCCGCCTTTGGCACGCGTGCCATAGGTTGCCTACCCCTGGATATAGGTAGGATATCAGCTGCATCCAACGGGGTCTTTGGAAGTTGCAGCAATGGCTAGCAGAGAGTGCACCACCTGGACAGACACCCTAGCAAGGGGTACAAGAATGTACACCATTGCGCACACGCCTCCACTCTGCCCAGGGAGTTGCATATTGCTTGCATAAACCCCATCATACCTAAGGACAGCCCTTTGCATCCACACACAACAGCCATCCCAGGCATTTGATAAGCATTGGTTGCCCTGGTTTGAGGTTTTTAGCTTAGCACAGGCTGAATCAGTGCTTGCTGTCTATGACAGTTTCGACCTAGTCTGGTCAGGAAGGCACAGGTTTGGCAGCTGGCCTAGTTCAGCTGGTCCTCGCCATCTGACCGTGTAGTCCCTTATCTTTGAAAACCACTCCAACCCCTTTACTTCTAGCAAAACTGCTGGCCACTCTGGGGCTGGTGCCTCAGTCCCTACGCACTGATACACTCATGGGTTTAAGTTGTGCTGTGTGGAGAAGTGCCAAAACAATTCTGTCTCGGTAGGCTGCATGGGAAAGCTGGGGTATTACTCACATCATGCAATAGACAGCTCTACAAGGCTTATCTCACTTTGTGTAGTTGCACTTACTGATCTAACAGGTCTTTTTCCCTCTTGTAACATCGATGAGCCTGTGACTCCTGGGTTTGATTCTTTGCTGCCCTGCACCTTGCATTGTCATTTACACAGGGCCGGCTCCAGGCACCAGACGGCCAAGTGCGTGTCAGGGGCAGCACCCTGCAGGGGGCGTCAGTCCGGGAATTCTGGGGCGGCGTTTTTTTTTTATTTTTTGCTTCGGCACTTCAGCGGCGGCCATTTTTTTTTTTGCTTCAGCTGGAGTTTTGGTGGGTTTTTTTGCTTCCGCACTTCAGTGGCGGCCACTTTTTTTTTAATTTTTTTTTTTTTTGCTTGGGGCGGCCAAAAAGCTGGAGCCGGCCCTGCATTTACACCAGGCAAAGTAGGTGTAAAATGCTACTGGCTCAGATTGGTGTTATTTGTACACCCACTTTGCACAACGACTACACAAAAGGCAGGTCAGTTAACACAATTACACGTGGCTCATTTACACATCGTCCTGCTGTTTTCAATCATCTCCCTGCTGTTCTGAGGCCTGCCAGGATGATAGATGGATTTTGCACACACATCTGCTCATGTGCACACACAAACACAAGTGAATGCACATTCACATGCACTCCACACTCAAGCCATCTCACAGTCCCAGTCAAGTTAATTTATTCCAGCTAAAGACTGTGATGCAAAATGCTCTTTGGGTCTTCCGCTTGTTTTGCTTCCAATACAATAGAATCAGCGCGGTGGTGGGTCATGGCTGGAGGAATTCAGTTCAGAAAACCTGCTCATGGGGAACTGTTTCCATTTGTTATTTGCAATAACAGTGGCAGCGCTCACAAATGGTGAAAAGGGCAATGAGATTAAAGAGCTCTACCTGGGATGTCCATAGAAGGGTCTGCTCCGTGCAGCTGTCATGGAAAATATAACTTCATTTGCATGAGTCATTTTCCCCTATGAGGGAGCCTGCATATGCCATGGCAGCGATGTTCTTTCACTGGGACTCCCTTCCAATTAATCACAAGACTGTCAAACAACTGTTGATCAGCATCCAAGCATCAAACTTTGCATGCACATATAAATGTGCTAGAAAACAGCCTGCCGTGATGGGGGAGTGTCAGCCTGGGGTCTTGCTGACTTCAGGTCCAGAAAAGATTTGGCCTATGACTATGCCCCATTGTAATGTCCTGGAATGATCCTTTCTGTGTGCCTCATCTGGGCTTTGAAACAACCAAAGTAGACGAGGCCCCTTAAGAATCCATCCTGAGGCCCAGCGGTGCTAGACCCTGTGCAAACACACAGGGAGGCACCGTTCCTGCCCCCAAACTGGTTTAGCGCTTTCAAAGGTTTCTCAAAAGTTAAAAAGAAGTGATCAAAACGTTGGGGAAAAGGCAGAAAGAAGGGGAACCGTTGGGGGAAAGTAGGAATAAATTTTGAAAAAGTGCCAAATGGTTTAAAAAATTGGGGGCAAAAAACAAAGCGAAATGGAGAGAAAGCAAATTAAAATAAAATGAAACGAAAAGGGGTAGTGAGGGGATAATTTCAGTCCCAGAAGTGGAGGGGGAGGCATTCTTCAATCCATTCATCAACCTTGTGTATGTGTGTGTTGGGGAGGGGGAGGGGTGACTCATGCTATCCCTGTTTTCCCAGTTCAAGCACTGGAACATAGATGATGCTCCCAACCCTGATGCAATCACCTCCCTGCTGTACTCTGATAAGAGCCCTCTCACACCTTCCAGCTTTAGAAGCAGAGCACAGACCCTCGCCATTACAGCTGGCAACAACATCTCTCCAACTTGAGTGGACACAGGAGAGCGATGTGGCTACCAACCTTAAACCAAGTGCCTCATAGGAAGGATGGCCCTGTGGGTGAGGCACTGGACTAGGCCTCAAGAGACTGGGGTTCATTGCCTAGCTCTGCCATAGACTTCCTTTGGTTTAGTCACCTACTTACCCTGTCTCTGTTCCTATCTGTATAATGGGGATAACAGCACTTCCCTACACACCAAGATGTTATGAGGGTAAATCCATGAACGATTGTGAGGTGCTCAAATAGGACAGTGATGGGGCCATATGAGAAGCTGGACAGAACCTGTTTCTGCAGTGGTCATGGAAGGTCACTCCTAAACCCGGGTCTTCTGTCACCAATGAGCACTGTCATTTTGGGGGTAACTCTTTCAAGTTATAGATATATATGAAGGGATGCTGCCAAGCCTTCAGGATTGATATGTGAACGAAATATGTACTGCACAGTTACTACACACAAGGTTCTCACGTTTTCAAGACCTAATAGAAACAAATGTGTAATTGCATAGTTCACTGATTTAACAACTCTCAGCGTTTTTGATTAACAGCCCCTTTATATTTTCAATTCAATTCATAGACTTTTACAGCAAATAATGAAAGTCAGAAATTCATTGGTTTGTGTCTGGGAACTTGTCTAGCTGTTGGGTCTTGCTGAAATGCTCAGGGTCCAATTGCCCCCTATATTAGTGGTTGGAAAGGAATTTTCCCTTGGGTCAAATTGGCAGAGACCCTCGGGGGAGGGAGGGGGATGTTCTTCCTCTGCAGCTTGGAGCACAGGTGAGTTGCAGGTTTAAACTAGAGAAAATGGTGGATTCTGTGTAACTTGAAATCTTTTAATCATGATTTAAGGACTTCAGTAACTCAGCCAGAGGTTAGGGGCCTATTACAGCAGTGGGTGAGCAAGGTTCTGTGGCCTGCAATGTTCAGGAGGTCAGACTAGATGGTCATGATGGTTCCTTCTGGCCTTAAAGTCTATGAGAAGAGAAAGTCCGTGCCCCATTAAAACATAGAGTCTATGAAGTGCACCGCACATCCCATTAAAGTCAGCAGGCATTCGGTGCTTCTTGGGATAATGCCTTAAATCAGAAATAGGCAGAGCAGAACTCTCATATGGAACTCTCCAGATGAAAACTTGCTGTGAGGTTTTTTTTTCTTGTAGCAGGTTGTTCAGCTATTTTGAGGTACCCCGCCATTTCTGTAGGGTGAGGTGTTGAAATTTAACAGAGTGGATGAGAAGACATAGCTGGTGAG
Source organism: Chelydra serpentina (assembly GCA_037349315.1). Lineage (NCBI taxonomy): Eukaryota > Metazoa > Chordata > Testudines > Chelydridae > Chelydra > Chelydra serpentina. Next base: position 26,445,321 of record JBAIAC010000033.1, read on the forward strand.
TATCAACATGCATGTTCTGTTGCATCCCTCATGGATGAAGACAAAGCAGTGTGTCAGGAGGATGCTGTGTCCTGAATGCCTCAGAAATCAGAATGATACCACATATTACACTAAAGAGCCAGAGCCATCTACTCAGCATGGAAATGTGTGCAATTACTCCATACAGTTTCCTTACGACCCTACTAAATCTCCCCGGTTGTTTAGCTCCAGAACAAGTCCCATGACCACCAGCCCTGAGAATCAATGAGCAATGCTCATAATAGTTTGCATTCAAATCACTACAGATAACCATCACAAAATGTGGATAGTTATCAGAAGCTTATATGAGCTGTTTGAACCTCTTAAATCTGCAAAACCAGGCTGACATTTGCATAAAAGCAAACTTTCTCATGAGATTTCCATGACCTCTGCTTCAAGTCTCAGTTAAAATATACTGTAAGGAGAACAGCCTATCTCATGGTAGTTTGGCATTCCTTGTTGTTGTAGTTGTTTGTTCCAATTCTGGGTGAAAACTGGAAGTGAAAAGCACTTCTCCAAATATATCAGAATGTGCAAAAAAAGTTTGTTTGGAATTTTGTGAAGATTCAGGGATCTCTTTAATTCATGCAACCTGGTTCCCACATCTCTAGCCATCAGTACCACTTGCTACATGGTTGGGTCAGCACAAAGGAGCTGATTATCAAGGTGACTGATCACCTGCAGCTCTCATTGATTAACTGGAATTTTAGGTGCTCAGATCCTCTGAAAGTCAGGACCCAAATCCCTTCTGGACAATCATATGTAGGTTCTGCTGGAGAAACTCAGTTTCAAAGGGGAGTTTCTTTGACAGCTTTGACAGCGTCTCTGTGGGTAAGTGGAGATGATCATGCAGCAACAAGACAAAACTATAACGGAATATTGTTTTATTTCTGTGGAGTGTTGTACTTAAGGAATTCTACAATGTTTTATAAAGCCAGTCTCTCAATACCCAGGGTCTGATTCCCCTCTCACTCACACCAGTGTAAATCAAGATTGAGTCCAGTAAAGGTAAGCCCATATTTAGGTGCTTTGCTGAATCAGGGTCTAAAACTGTGTTAGGATCAGCATAAGACCCTATTGGTGCAATGGTTGTATACGCACACACTACAGCAATTATGTGCTCAGGAATAGCTCACATGTGGCAAGAGACATTAGAACCTACTTTACTGAGAGAAGGAGCATCACTGAAGAAGGATGCTGTCCCTTACCATGATGCCTACAAAAACAGACTGTAGGATCTTTGGGGCAGAGACCATCTTTTTGTTCTTTGTTTGTACAGCACCTAGCACTATGGGGTCCTGGTTTATGCCTGGGTTTCCTGGATGCTACTGCAGTACAAATAAAGAAGATATCAAATGCTCTAGGGGCTAGAACTGCCACTGAACAGCTGTCTGATCAAGGACAAGGAAAATGAACTTCAGGTTAACTCTGTATCCTCTAATGCTGCATGACATCTATTGGTCTCCCATTAGTATCACCTATTCCATACCGACACAGACTCATGCACGGCTCCTCTTTCGCCAAGAGCTTTCAACTAGTGACTCCTTCAAAGCACAGAAGGTCCATGTTCTGTGCTGCTGCTGAGTAGCTCTGCTGATCGGTGTGCATCTCCAGATTGCAGGCCTTTCATTTTACTTCTGCAGGGGCTCAAAAAGAAGCTTTTCATTTATTTCATATCCCCTAGCTCTGTGGCTTCTTCACAACCTTCATAAATCAGACTGCATGGCAGGGGTTATTTATTTACAACGTTTTTATATTGTAAACGGATCATTTGTATTTGTATCTATATTTCCTTCCCTTTCCAGTCCTGTGGTCTCAAAATTCCCCTCTCAGGCCATGTGTGCCCATTAAGTCTCTTTGGCATGATGAAATATAAATAATTTCACTTCCACTCTCTCTCCCGTCATTTGTACAAGGTGAAGGCAATCGATACATGTGACTAATGTTGCTAACTACAAATGCAGCAATGCAGCTGTTGTACTAAACCAGGCCTGCACAACTCATAAAGCGGCGAGGGCCATATTACTCCAAAGAAAACAGCTGAGGGCCGAAACCCCCTGGCCCCGTGGAAACAACCCCCCCTGCCCCCAGCGCTGCCTGCCCCGCGGAAACAACCCCTTCTTCTCCAGCGCTGGGGTGTGGAAGCCTGTACAGGGGGAAAGAAACAGCGTGCATAGGGTGACCAGATCACAGCAGTAAAATAGGACCCTCTCCCTCCCCGCTCGGCCCCACCATCACACCCCTCTTCACCCCCCCAGGGGTCACTATATTACTGCACACAACAGTCAATCAATGCAGTTGTAGATAAATCTCTGTTGAATGAATGAGATGTGAATGAGGAAGGCGTGGAAGGCAGGCACCTCCAGACAGCTGAAACCCTTGCCTACTCACACACCCCCCACCCCGCGTGGGCCGCATGTTGTGCAGGCCTGTACTAAACTAACCCATTTCTAAGCAGTTTTTACTATAATGTAATTATTACAAGGATACCTTTCCATGGACAAAAATATTCAACACAAGGGGCTTGATTCACCACTGTGGCCAGAATTTTCAAAAGAGCATTTGGGCACCAGAATAAGTGACTGGTTTTTCAAAAGAGCTCAACATCTTGGGTTTTACAAATTCCACCAAATCCCACTAAAAGTCCAATAAAACTCTGAACCCAGAATATCTGGGTTGGGACTTTAAGTTCTGAACGTGTAAGAATATGAAACATAAAAAATATTTTGTGTGACTTTTATTCCATAATTCTTTTTTTATGTTAGAAACACGCAAGGGCCATGGTGTGGTGACATCACACAATCTTGTGGGTTTTGGTGAGGCTATAGATGGAAATCAGCTCAAATGCCAATCATTTCACGTTGCAAATACACCCATTGCTCCATCGGCTCAGTGTTTCTGTGGGCGAGGTTCAATGGGATAAGCAAGCAAATGAATGCCACCTCACTCCTTTCTGAATTCTCCCCATGCTTAGGCTGCATTAGGTGACCCTGTCTCTCTGCAGTTCACGTGGTGCTAAGCTGAAGATGGTGGAAAACAGGAAAAACCAAATCGCAAAAAAATGTAAAGTCATTTTCATTCTGCAGGTTTTGAAAAAGAACATTTTTTTATTTGAATTTTTTCCAAAAAAAAAAAAAGGCCAACAAAAATTTTCAACTTTGACTTTTTTCATCTTTCTTGGGGTGGGGTTCAGTTTTCCATGCACCTCAACCCACTTTTTCTTCCTTTCCCCTTTTTGCCACAGAAAAAAGGTGAGAAAAGGCGGGGAAAGGATGAGAGGGAGGAAAACAATAAACCTAAAAACCAAACAGAAGCTAATTTCTGTTTTCCAATTTCATCAGAAAAGTAACATTTCAGCAGCAAATTTTGTTTCCAAAGATTTCAGATTTTTAAAAAATGGACCAACTCTATGGTAAACAATTATTAATAAATAATATGGACTCTCTGGTGACTGATCTTGCAGTTCTTCCCTTACTTTGAATACGTCTGAGACCTGTGAAACTGTAAAATAGTCTCCCAAGCTTGTTCATTTAAAACTAGACTGCACAAACCACCAGAACACACACACCTCTTCATGTACTGTAGTGTTACTCCATGGAATCCACCCTGCGGCATGCAGTGCTTGGTGGAGGTAACTTGCACTGGCAGGAGTATGGACTGAATGACCTAACAGATGTTTGCCATCTCGACGGCTATGGTTCCATGACCCACAAAAAGAGTTTACATTTGTGATGCTGCTGTGTAAGTCTGGACTCAGTCCTCTTCTGCACCCTGTCTCCCCTGGGCACAGCAAAGGCGAGGGAGCACAAAGGGGATGGAAGTTATTCCCCAAACCTGAGGCCAGTTAGAGCCAGCAGCTGCTGTAAACTACACCTCAGTCGCAAAGATCCCCAAAGGACCATCTCCTAGCCAGGGACTGCAAGGGTACAGCTGCTCTGGCCAGGCCTCCACCCATTCCCAACACACTCCCTATGCTAGGGCCTGGGCAGAAGATGGCATAGAGTCTCTGCCAGGGGGTATGCCAGCTGGCTGTTAAAGCCAACTATATGACCCCTTTGTGCCAAAGGATACAATTATACATAGCCCGGCTCTACATCCAAGGATAGAAAGCCAGGCAAAGACACCAAATGTTGGGTGATTAAATCCAGAAATATTCCATCACTTGCTGCCTCTTTTAATACTTAGTACCTAGAAGGACATTTTGTTCCACATACCTGCTATAGCAGGGAGAAATGACATAGGCAGAGGCAGATTTCCAAAGATGGACATTCACAGTTGCACACACATACTTCTGCACACTGCTAATAAATTTTGTCATATGTCTGTTGTACTTGTGGAAATCTGCACATACATCTGGCTAGTTAGGCGTCCAGATGCCCAAAGGCTAGCACAAATATCTAGTGTGCATGCCCACACTGAATATTATCACCCAGAGGATGGGTGTATGCATCTTTGAGAATCTTTGGTATCTAATGTCATGTTACCTTCCACTCCATTATTGTCAACCACAAACTGCTAGGGGGCTTGCTCAGGTGAGCAGCATTTCAAAGGCCTTTGTTGACTGATTTAAAAATGGCTCCACTTTGGCTATATTAAATAGCTGGGAACTTTATCAGTAGGAACATGCTACACCCAACATGATGGACCTTGTCTCTTCCCTATTCCCTTCACCCATCTAGATCTATTTACTCCCTTGTCTTGTTCATCCCCCCACAGTTTCAGTGCAAGGGCCCTACTTCTTCTTTGTATCTCCTGCCACCGGTAATGAACTGTCTCTTGTATCTCTCTGCCTCATCAACTCTCCATTTCTTTTCAATTCTCATTTTAAAATGTATATTTCCTGTTCTCCCTTGACTCTACCTCTTAATTTGACTCATCCTCTGCGATCAATCTTCTAACTGCTTAAATTTATTCACCATACAATGTCTTTACGACCACTGTTTTCTGTAATTTATGCCATATATTGTCTGGCATTAATTTAATACTAGAAAATGTTTTGTGATCCAGCTTACATAAAAGGTGCTTTACAATAAAAGTTTTATTGTACGCTATGGACAAAATCTGCATAGTCTTTATCACAGCATCTTGCCGCATCTTGAATGTCAATTCCAGTTTATCAACATCCCTCTTGGAATTCATGGAGACATTTGATTGGAATTGGTTTCATAACTAACCTGATAAAGCAATTTGTTCTTGCGAGAGAAAGAAAGAAAGAAAGAAAAAGAAAGAAGTGTTAATCTCTTCCACTGCTCTGGCTTCTTCAGCCATCATGGTGGTTCCCTTAACATTGCCATGTAAGATGGGCCAGAGAGGCCCCACACTGGCAATGAGGGGGTTAAGGTATGCCTGTGGCTCCACCTGCTACACCTGCAGCCAATGTCAAACATGGAGAACTAGCCTCTGACAGAGCTCAGCTTCTCTTGATGGGAGAGAAGCCTGGTTATGGCCCTGAGAGGGAGCTTGCTAGCCAGCTGGATCAACCCCCTTAGAAGGGGAGACCAGACCGCAGGGGAAAACCAGTGGATGCCTGGCTGTTTGGGAGACAAGTCCTGAACAGAAGGGTGGGGCTTCACTGAAGGTTCGAGGGACAGCCCTGTTTTTGACTTGCGTTTGTTTTGTTCCCGATTACCTCTGAAATTTAGTGGCCCAGAAAGGGTAGAACTGCAGGATGCTTTGGCCGGAAGGACTCTAGACCTCACAGAGGCAGTGACACACCAGCAGAGACCCACAGCTGAGTGAGTTGTGCCCTGAATGACAACACAGAGGAGCTGCCATGGTTATTTTATTTTCTTGTCTGGGTCTGATTTGTACTTAAATTCGTATCTTCTGGGTACAGAGCAGGGGCTCTACAGAATGATATATGTAGAACTATCATTTTTCACTACTTGTTTGTATCTCTGCTCTAAAATTGTCCAAAACTGAGGAACTGGATGGAGCTGAGGATTGAGAATGAGATAAAAGAGTCTGTTACTTCTGGGTCACCGTGTGGCCCGAGTCAATACAGATAGAATAGCTCTATTATCTGGTGGCTGTCATGACTCATACAGGTTGTTTTGGTACTTCTCTTGTCTCTGTTTGGTGACCAGGTGTATGTATCTCTAATTCCACCAACACAATCAAAGCCAGCAAAGAAGCCAAGGATTAAATGGACCATGGAGCCTGAACTCCCCTTGATCCCTGGAGTTTGTCTCTCCAAAGGAATGTTGAGAAACACTAGTTGGGGGCTGTGTGTGAAAGAAGCTTCTTCTGCTGGCGTTGGTGCAGACCTCTTTGTTGCAATAAGGAGTTGGTTTTAGAGAATGACCCAAGCCACGAAGTTCGGATCCAGATCTGGATTCCAAGTTCCCCACAGTCTGGGCGTAGGATCCTTAGTAAGATAATCCTAAAGCCAACACCAGCAGAGCTGACCTAAGCTATTTAGATGATACGCTGATGAGCATGGGATGGAGGCGTTTGTGAATGGACAGCTTTGTACCTGGCAAGCTGCAGATTTTAACTACAATGGTTATTCTGCACTGTATTTGGGCACCAGCATAATCTGTTGCATTGATTGAGGTTAAGCAGTCAAACATTCTGGAGGTAGTGGGCATGTTTCTCCAGGACTCTCGGGGCCCCAACTAAAGGAGCCTCACATTCTCCTTTACGTTTTAAGATCCAGATGTGAACTGCAAATATGACTCTGAATGCTAACCATAGACTAATACAATTTATCACATGCTGACAGGTTTCAGTCCCATGAATGAGCCTCCCGGCAGGTCCTTTGACATCTCCCCACTCTAGCTCATGTGAACTGAGTGGCAAAGGTCTTTGTGAATAGCAGGGTGAAGTCAATAGCTTTTCTCACTGTATGGGCTAATACATCTCTCCATTCCCTTTAGGATTAACCAAGTTCAGATGAGCCGAACAGTCCCTCTTCCTTTCAGATACATGTAACTTCTATTGGCATATCCTGCTGGGAGAGACTCAGACCCCCATGCCAGGGGGTTAAGTCTTGTATCTTTCTCTTGTCTTTACGGTAGTAATAAGTCCGGTGCCCCACACTAACATAAATCCTACCCTGTGGAACAACCAGCAATATTTCAGTAATAGCCCATTTATTAGCCTTATGCCCAAAGCATGGCAAGCCACAGTGGTTCTGTTTATTCTCAACAATGCACAATTCCTTAGCAATATCACCCACCACAAAGTTTGTTCTCTCAGTTGTCTCCCTCCCAGTGCTTTACTCTTTAGATTCATGGCTCCATGAATAGCTGGAGTCTGCACATGAATATGTGATTTCAGGTATTTTGTAAATCTTTTTCACTCCAGGGATTGGGATTGCTACCTAGCCAGGATGGGAAAATATATACCCATGAACAGACAATTTAGCAAAATAACTGTAAGCGTCAGTTATGCCTGAACAAAGAACTGCAAATGACCCTGTAGTGTGCTTTATACTCTCTTCTTGCCTCAGATTGCACTGCAGGTTATTTACAATTCAGAATTCACATAGTCCTGCATCCGTAAATGTCTTTCTTTCTCACTTTCTTCCTGATTAAGTGGCAGAGCCTAATCTCAGCCCAGTCCCCATAGCCACAGCAAACACAAATCTTCCCAGAGATAACCGAAATAGCTCTTTTATTTATTTTTATTCTTTTGCAAATGCAGTTATTTACATATTAAAGTGGTTATTAGGGGAGAAAAGTCACTGATGCAAATTTGACATTCAGATGTCAGCTCCTCCATAAATAAGGTCAACTATGATGAGGACACGTTAGTCTCCAATTATAGGTCTCTTAATGCTTAAATAATGCTGATGTGCGGCATCTGCCATCAGTACACAGGCTCATAAAAAGATCCTCACCAGAGTCACCTGGGTTGAAATTTGCTCATCTTGCTGTCTCATGGCTTTTTGGCTAGTACGTGATTCATATGCTGACCTGAAAGCCTTCCAGATCTGCAGGGACAGATGGCTGGGTTCTACAGGACAGCCTCCTTGATCAGAGTATACCCAGTGTCCCCTTCCCCCTCTGTGAACACCCCTCCCACTGCTAAGAAACAAGTGGCCTAATTTTCTGAACTAAGACCAACCTGGCTTGGGTTACAGAATGGTCGCTGCCACACCTATCACTCAATCCTAATGGAAAAAGCATCTTGTTTGTTTCCAAACAAGATACCAGTCACTAATGTGGGGAGGCATTCTCCTTGGCCATCGTTGCAAGCTGGAGTGATAGATGATCTTGTATCCGAGAGGCTTAGCATGGCAAAGGGGACTGAAATAGTCACTACTGGAGCCCTGCCGTGGTCCCAGTGTTTGACCTCGTGCTATATTTTCTCTGTCAAATAGCTCCTTGCATAGCTGTACGTTTCCTATTACATAACACTGGAGTCCAGAGCTAATTGATGACTCCTTTTTAACATCTCTCAGGTATCGGACGGATAAACTGCTTCTATCATTATATGGTACCACTAATGCAAGGTGTAGGGTGACAGGGGCTTAGGAGAAGAGCCCATGGCCTACTGCCAAATGCCTCTGGGACTTTTTATGTGTGCCTCTTGCTTGCTTGGTAATACTTCCCCCCCCTCCCCCCACTAAATCTTTGCTTGCAGTGAGTTGGCATGTCTTGCTTTCTTATGGTATAGCCCAATGTCATCTTCCCTTTCAGTGGCAGCTCCCCCAGTCTGGACCCAGTAGCTGTAACTACAAACCGAAAGTAAAAGAAGGCTATTAGGATTTGTAGGCAGGGCAGCCACTGGCTAGGACATGGAATAGAGATTTGGGAGACCTGTGGTCTATTGCCACTGACCTGCGAGGTGACCCATTTAAACTCTTTGTGTCATACAAATGGAGATGTTCACAGCCATCTTTACAAAGTGCTTTGAGATCTATAGCTGAAAAGTGCTATACAAAAGCAAAGTGTTAATATTAGGCTGAATGCAATAGCCAGGTTCTGAGATCAGGACACCCAAGTGAAAACCAGCCCTTAGAAAGTAGATATGGAGAGAGACAGGCTACGCTTACGGTCATCATAGGGAAGGACGGTCTGCTTTATTGTAATATGGTACTGCCCACAAGAATCGTCTCAGGCTCAACCTCTTTAGTCTCCCTTTGATTCTCTCTTCATGGTTGTCACAAATTCCCGGGCTGTGCCGGTTCGTGGAGAGGTACGGGAGACTGGTCCCTACTGAGATGGGATTTTTTCCCCCAGGTGGCTGCAAGATGTTGCACTAAGTTCAGAGCAAACGCTATGGTGTGAGCTCTGCAGAACTGCACACATGGGCCATCACTGCAAGCTGTTCTCCAACTCTAACCTCCTGGTAATAGCAGCGAGAGAACAAAGGTAGGAAGAGCAAACAAAGGACAAAATAAAGGCAAGAGCTGTATGAAAAACAGACCGGTGGGATGAGAGATTCACCGCTGAATCGGGGTATTTGCACTAAGCACTTCTAAAGCTTTATTTATGAAAAGAAAAAAAACCGACAGCGTTAGATCAATCTTTGGACCAGCTTTAAAGCAGCAGCACAGCCATGAAAGCTAGCAATCCACAGTTTCAATGACAGACCTTCTGCCCTTTTACTGTCCTTGCCAATGAGAAGTTTGCTGAGAGAGAGGAATCAGAGGAGAGAGATGAGAGAGATCTGGGTATGGGAGAAGCAGTTGGGGCAGAGGGAAGCAAAACGATTTCTTCCTTTAAGAGGCACCCATGAGGTATAAAACTTGCAGCTACTATCATCTTCCTTATCCGTAAGTGCCTCATATCACAGCAAGTGTCTCCTTCAACACACCAGCCTAAAAGGCAACAGAAGATCTCAAAATGCAACTGGGTACAACAAAAGGGGCCCCCATAGGGTGTCTTCAGTGGCACCTAAACTCAATGGAAACTCAGTCAAATGAGATCCTGAGATTAATTTACCTCTGTATTACGGAAACAGCTATCAGCCCCGCCTCAGCTCAGACTTCTAGTCTGCCACAAGTACTCCTCGTTCTTTTTGCGGATACAGACTAACACGGCTACCACCCTGAAACCAGTCCCAAAAGTGGTGCTCACTCTCTGGCTTTGAGGAAAAGGTACGTAGATTGGGTTCTTCCAAGGCTGAATGCTTCAGTCTGAATAGGCAAGCACCATCCTTTCTTCAAAAGTGTCACCTCTTCAACATGCAGGAAAGAAGCAAGAGGTGACTAGGAAGGTAGCTGAAATGCATTCTTCCTCTCTTTCTCACTGCTCACCTGCTTGCTTCTGTACAATGCAGATGACACAGTCTCAATTTGCTCACAATCTAGGCTAGGCAGACAACTAGGTTAAGATGAGCAATATAGCAGATGATAGTGCAGACTTGCCATGAGGTGGATTTTTTTAACCCTCCTAATGTCCTGGTATCTATCTGACACCAACGCCCACAAAAATGTAAGTACAAATTTTCATGCCAAAACATTAACATTAACGTTAACTTCTTCAAACATTAAGTATTCTCAAAGTAGGATGAGGTCAGTCCACATGGGTTTTATCATCTATCCTCTTGTGGGTTTTGTGTAGCAAAAGAAGTCACTAAAACGGTAGTGGTTCAGTCAGACCTTTCGAGCTTAGTCAATGAAAGTACTACACGTCCAAGTTCTTTGTCAGTCTCTTGGACCCTGAACTCATTAAAAAAATAAAATCAAACATGATAGGCAAACCACTGCCTCTTCTTTCGTTACATAGTTGCAAACTATGAAGAGGCCAGCTGTTAGCATTGGTTTTGTCGGCGTCCCTGTTGCTGTTTTAGTATAGTGAAAAAAAGTCACTCAGACCAAATTGGGGTCAGTCAGACCCTCAATTATTCAGGCAGTCCAGCAGCAGATTGTTTTTAGTGTGAAGGAGCAGTTGTGATACCATTATTTGAATCTTTCAGTATTATTTTTATCACCGGCGTTTCAGTGGTTTTTGGTTTTCAAAAAAATGCACCCAAAGGGTCCTGGGGATCTGTGACCCCACAATAACACTGTCCTCATGTATCATCACAATCAGCAAATCGAGTTTCTTTGAAGATAACACTGTCAGATTGATTTTCTGGGAAGCCTGCACTTACGAGGAAGAGTTTCTGAGGAAACCACAATTGTCAGATACATTTGCTGATAGATGCCGTTGCTGAGGCAAAGACTCCCTGCTGCTGGGGAAAAGAATGGCTGGGGCAAAGACTCGCTGTTGCATTACACATGCACATTACCAGGGCTGGCGCGCCCACTAGGCGACCCTAGGCGGTCGCCTAGGGCGCCAAGATTTGGAGGGCGGTGGGCAGCTGCCTCCCAGCTCCCCACTCAGTGGCTGAGCAGGGAGCCGAGGGGCAGCCACAGCGAGCCGCCCCCTGCCCTTCTGCTCAGTGCCTGAGTGGAGAGCCGGGGGGGGGGGGGGGGGGGCAGCTGCCACAAGCCGCCCCACTCCCCCCCCCCCCCCCCACTCAACTCCAGGAACATTTTTGCAGCCTTGCCTCAGGGCCCTAGGGAAACAGTGTCTAGTGTGCTGGGTGCTGACCCATAGACTAAGGAACCGGAAAGATGTTATATCTGTTCTAGAAAACAAGACAGAAGAACACACACAAAATGTGCAAAGTGTGCAGCGCATATGTCACCTATTTGCTCCATTTGTCCAAAGTAGTAGGCCATTTATTGACACTTTGCTGTGTTTGAGCCCTTTGTCTGGTTGCTGTTGCTATCTATTGTCATAGTCTAAACATGGGGTCAGTTAGACCCCAGACACTTGTATTGTATAGTGTGTAGCTTTTAAAAAAATATGTTTGCTCCTGGGGTCAGTTATACCCCAACACAAGTACTGTGTAGTATGCTTCTGAATCTAGGAAAGTTTATTATGTGCATAGTTTTATAGTTCACTGGTTATAATAACATCAGTTTTAAATGCATCCCATGTGTTTTTTTCCAATTTTGACACACCAGAGGTTTCCAAGTCCCTGATACAGAAATATCTGGATGATTTTTGGTCCAATGCAAAGGTGAAGTGAGCTATTGCTGATAGGCTTTATGGCATGGAAGGAAGGGCATTGTAAGGTTTTGAGAGTGGTTCAAGGCTCTCCACTGAATGCAAAGTCTAGTAGTTCATGGTCTCTGTCTTGATGTTCAGAGCTGTTCATGGGAGTGGCCCTCGCTGCCTGAGAGTTACTCCCTCCATGATCATGGATCAAAATTGCAGTTGTCAAGTCAAAAAGTGACCAAATCTTGGGCTAGTGATGGATAGGGAAGGGTAGATTTCAGAGATGCAGTAATGATTTAGAGATCTCTTTTAGAGATGCTGGGCACATAAATCTGGGGACCTGAGACATCTTCCCTGTAACCCACTTCTGGGCTTTCAAACAGCTTCTGCCAAAACACACCCATCCTGCCTTGCAGCAGCTGCTGCTATTGCAGTCCTTCCTCACTTCCCTCCCCCAGCTGTACCAACTCACATTAATCCTGCTTTGCAGCACCACTGCGATTCCAACTGGGGACTCCCTGCAGCTCTGCCCGTGCATGTTAAACATTTGTCCCATGGAATCTTCTGCTCTTCCAGTCCTGGGCCATTCTTAAAAAGAGAGTGCCAGTCATGCAAAACAATGTGTTGGCTTTAGGATGTGGACAACTAGAGAATCCAAGGCATGTTCTCTAGTCACACCAGGAACCAGCTAAAGATATTAGTTAGTTTCATCCATTCATAATCTGCCTGTAAACATTTGTATCTCACAGGACCTTACACATCTGTCTATACCTCGGACCTTGTTTACAGGGGAAGATTTTGACCTCCATGACTAGGCCACGAAGTGTCTCCGCTCCCAATATTACCAGAGATGCCATATGTCCTGTTCCTTTCAATAAAGATGATGCTGTTGGACCCCTCCAGGTGAGGTTACTTCCAGTGATCTTGAGGTCTGGAGAAGTCTCTCATACCAAAGTGGTTCACAGCTATGTGAGTCTCAGACTCCTTCCTGGTGGACAGCTGTCCTCTTCACAAACATCAGAGCAATTCATGAAACCTTTGGTGGTGGTTTCAGCAGGAAGGCCAAGCACTGTGATGTATTTATATGACCATCGTGCCTAACAGCGCTAGTCATGGACCAGGACCCCATTGGGCTAGTGGCTGAACAAACACAGAACAAAGGAACTGACAATTTAAGCATAAGACAAGAGACAACAGGTGGCTATAGATCAACGGGGAGCCCAAGGAAACAATGAAACAACATTGATCCGCATGATATGCAGTGCTCTCAGAACACCAGCTGCCTAACTGTTGTCAAGCTTTTTGTAGCTTGACAGCAAAGGAGAGTTTTGAGGAGGGATGTGAAGGTAGCTTTGTGGATGTTGACGGGAAGCACCTGCCAAGCATGAGGGGCAGCATGGGAGAAAGCATGAAGGTGGTTTTTTGGAATATTAGGTATTGAATGACTCATGAAAACGTATCCTTTGCTCCTAGAGGTGGTCCCCTCAAGTCACAGTTAAGGCCCTCTAGTGGGATGGGGTGGAGCAAGCTTGCACTGTTTCTATCTATGGCAGGGATTGGCAACCATTGGCAAGCCGCTGGCGGGCTGGGCCGGTTTGTTTACGTGCAGCATCCTCAGGTTCAGTGGATCACAGCTCCCACTGGCCACGGTTCACCGTTCCAGGCCAATGGGGGCTGCGGGAAGTAGTGGCCAGCACATCCCTCAGCCCGCGCCGCTCCCCACAGCCCCCATTGGCCTGGAACAGCGAACCGCAGCCAGTGGGAGCTGTGATCGGCCAAACCTGCGGACGCTGCAGGTAAACAAACTGTCCCGGCCCGCCAGCGGCTTTCCCCGACAGGCCGCGTGCAAAGGTTGCCAATCCCTGATCTATGATGCATTTTCCCTGTAGACCAGCGGTCCCCAAATGTTTGAGGGTCGTGGCCCCTTTACCCCTGTCCGTGCCCCCCTACTCCTCCTGGAGCCAGGGCCAGGAGCAGGGCCACAGCTCTGGGAGGCGAGGGGTCACAGACAGGGGTAAGGGCCACAGCTGGGTGTGGGTCTGGGGCCGGGAGCCTGGGGTGGAGGTGCGAGTGAAGCAACAGCCGGGCCTGCAGCCAGGTGCGGCTCTGCTCCCGGCTTCACTCCCAGCCTTGGTCCTGGGTCAGGAGCAGAGCTGCGCCAAGGCTGGGGCCGGGACCAGGAGTGGGACTGGGAGCTGGGGATGCAGCTGGGGGCGGGATCAGAGCAGAGCTGGTGGTGGGGAGGGGCTGGGTGGCGCCCGTGGGAGCTAGCCTGATTCTACTGCTGTGTGTGAGTCTGGGCCCTGCTGTGCCCCCACCCCACAGACGTTCCTCCACACTGCCTAGGCCATAGACAGACAAAGAGATAGACAGACAGAGAACTTCAGTCTCCAAGACCTCTCTCCAGCATGACTAAAATCACTTACAGTTATTTTTAAATATAACCCCGTGTACAAAAAAAAAAAAACTTCAACGGCATACAAAACAATAAATCAACATGACTCATTCTCAGGCAGTGAAGGGAGATGCTGGAGGTTGCATATGAATTGACAATCTCTTGTTTTATTCCAGCAACTTTCATTTTACCAAGAATTCACAAGTACAAAAGGAGCCATTAACAACTTTTCGATCACAAGTTCTGTATTAAATGTATCCCAGACCATAGGGGAAAGTCAGTCATACAATACGAAATGTGCTAATTCTCCACACCCCACCTGTATATAATAAGGCTTGCCTATTGCTCTGATAACTGACTTATTTTAGTATGCAAGGTGCTGAGCGCTGTGTGTGCCTTAAAATTGCCTGAGTGCAATTATTGTATTGATTTGATGTGGCATTAGCTCTGTGTTTAAGGTAGTTTATGTTTTTTAATTTGCAATTAAATAAAATGATGTCTATTCCCTAAGACGGCTGACAGTTGTTTATACTTTGCAGTGGTTGATGAAGCAAACTTTTATTTGGCTTCATAAAACACACTTGTTCGGCAGCTCTGAACTATAGTAGCTAGATCTCTCAGCGACGTTTCTAACCCAGCAACAGATAAAACTAAACTCCAATCTATTTTAAAATGGACCAAGGAACAGCGGCAGCGTTGCAATGGGACTATAATGAAGTAAGTGAGCGAGCAATATTGTACTATTGATAAAAGTAATGGTCAAACTATCTTACATTTCTATAGCACCTTTCATGCTGAAGAATTAAAAAGTGCTTTAGAGATTGTGTGTATACATACACACACACACACACATATATATACAGAAGTCATTTCACTTAACCACTCCCACCAACACCAGTTATATGCACCCACCTCTGGGAGGGAATGTAGTAGCTGTTTAACAGCACACAGGGCACAACAGGCTTGCTACAGCACCATGACTCAGATTACTCCATTGTCTGAGTCTAATCGAATAACCCTTTTAAAAAAGCTTGCTACTGTGAGGGGCTGTGCTGTGCAGCATAGAAGCAGGCGTCGGTTCATGCTCCTAGGCTTCCCGAATAAATCAGAGGTGTAAGACGGGAGAGGAGAATGGAACGATAAGATCAGAACCCACACAGCTTTTCTCCTTTGAGAATGTACATTGTTGCTTTTGCATTTTGGTGTGAATGAAGCGATAGCGAGAGGTGGCCTGGAGACAGAGCTCTAGATGTTGAAATCCTCTCCCTGCTAGAACAAGTATCCAACAGGAAGAGGAAGAACAGTCTCTCACACACAGCAGTAGAACCACGTCATCACTGTGCCTCACACCTTATCTCAAGGGGCCACCTCCTAACGCAGAAAGTTCCAGCCCCGCTCCTCTGCTGGGACTTCCAACAAGGAGGGAGGTTTAATGCCAGCCGTGGTGCCACAAAACCTAGGGTCTGGACCAATTCACATTGAAGCCAATGGGAGACTTTCCACCAGCTTCCGTGGGCTTTGGATTAGGTCCCCCATTGTATACAAAGAAAGTGGATGTTTGCCCATACACCAATGCTACACAGATAGACTTGGTGGGTTTCCGCCCTTATTCAGCTGGTGTTCTGGATTGGAGGGTTAAAGTTATTAGGGCCTTATTTAGTACAGTAAATGCTCCAAGTACAGATAAAGTGAGGCCTTGCTGATCAGTTTCCACTGGGCATGACCCCAAGGCTAGAAGATCCAAGATTGATGTCTTTCAGTTACTGTCTCAGTTCCAGAGATTCCTTCTCTCATGAGTGTGGAATGCAAGAATACAGAATACTAGAAGGGTTGGGTGTCTCAAAATGATGTATAATGTGTCTCTCTAGCCCGGGATTGACCTCCAGAAATTCCATAGATTCTGTGCTATCCATTCATCATCCTAAATTGAATTCTTATGCCTATTGTCCCAATTGAAACATGTTTATTACTGGATGACATACCACAGTGTGCATACCAATGGGCAGCATTTCTGTGTCACCTTGGGCTCGCTCTGATGGGAGTTAGGTAGAAAACATTTTATGGTCAGATTTTTTAGTGAGTTTGTTTTGATTGTGCTGGTGCCCATTTTGCAATTGCTTTCCACAATACGTTAGCAAACAAATATACCAGCAGGAATGTTCCTAAAGTGAATATTGTAGAATATTCTCCAGAAGTGGATTTTGAATTTGTTGTGATGAGTATTCACTCCAGAAACCTGGTTTTATTAGGATGGATCATCCAGTGAAGAACTGATATATACCATGTGAGCACTAAGTCTAATCCAAACAACCCAAATAGTAAATTATGAATATCAAAACAATATTCACTGCAAACATTCACATTCACCAGAGGCTGAAATATATTTGCACTGAACATTTACGGAATAAACACCATCAGTGAGCTGATTTATGAAATTGAGTCAGTTTGTAGATCATTCATGATCAAGAGAAAGAACTGAATTATACATATTTTTTCTATTGTGAGTTATTCACTCAGCACTAGCTGTGCTGTGTTTTTCATATATACATAGATTTTAACATCAGAAGGGACCATTAGATTATCTAGTCAGACTTTCTGTATAATACAGGTGAGGCTGGAGAATTTCACCTATGAATACTAAATAAAAGCCCAGTCATTCTGCCACCTAGAGGTGCATGAAGAAACATGTCATTAACGTTATTAAGGCTGCAGCCTTTTGCAATCACTGCATCATGCAACATCACCATGAAATGTCTTCATATTATCACCAAAAAAATTCGTCATGTTGTGATGTCGTCCCTTCTTGATGCCATGATGCAGTGTTATCACATCACAATGCAATGTCATGCACAACCCCAGAACCAATTCTGGAGGCAGCTGAATCGACATGCAAACCCTGCTTGCAAGACACAGGATCATATTTCTGATAACTAATGCCACCTATGGAAGAATGAGGAACGCATATCAACTGGAGACAGTGATAGAGACAGAGTTAATGACATCCAGGAGCCAAGAGAGAGACAAAGGTCTTAATACCGATGGTCAAGTCTTCCATGTTTAAAGCATTCTGAAGACTAACTGCCCAATCCTGAATTCCTTGTTTTCCCCAAGCTCTCACTGATTTCATAAGGAATTTGGAGTGCACATAGAAATCAGCTTTGGGATTTAATGCTGGGATATGCAATAATACATAGCAAGAGATTTAGAAAGCTAAACTTCTCTTGGCTCATAGACTTCATATAGAGCCCTTCTTCCACAACTAAATTGACTCCACTCGTAGTAAGAACCACTTCTACTCATTATTCATTGCAATATTATAACTGTATCACAGATTTTAGCGATACCCATTTTCCAAATCTTTCATACAGCACACGGTTTTAAAGACATTTACATTTAAAGTGTCAAGTGGTTTAAACCCACAATTTAGTTTGGAATATATATTAAAAAAGCAGTTTCACAAAACCTAACTTGAAGAGAAATTACGTACAACATCCATAAATATTGCAGTAAGGGCTGGTGTTCTTTCCCCATGCTCCCACTCAGTAGTCAGGAGGGTTCCCTTCTTTGAATATTTTTGAATTAATTTGGTACTAGACTGTCAGTCCTGGAAGTTGACCTCTTTCTCTGCTTATTCACAGAACATGTGTAGTGTCAGTGCAGCCTTCCCATACATCCTGCTTGCTGCCAATGTGCTTCTAACCTGTAAGGACCCCTTGGAGGACTGAGAGGTCAGTTGGGCTCATGCATGCCTTACCCTCTCTGCTGAGATTGCCAACAAGGGGGCAATTAATACCAGCTATGATTAGGCTTTTTATGATGTGGGCATGTGCCCACTAGAAACTGAACAGAAAATCCCTAATTCGTTCACCAAGGAGCCATCAGAATGTAACAACTTTTGCTCACTATCAACCTGATCTGGATTTTGAACTGATGACCTACAGATGAAAATTTCTCAACATATTTACTTTAAATCATTATTTCCCATGTCCAGTCCCTTGAGCCTTCCAACACATGGACTGGTGAATGGCCTCCTTTCATTTCCACTTTCATGATATTTTGAGCCATGAAAGTCCAGAGAAGACATCTTGGCACTGAGGCTAAAGGGAGGACAAATGAGGCCCAACCCTAAATATGTCCCCTCATTCTGCATCACCACATGAGCTGGATCATACACTGAGGTCATTCCCTTTCCACTGTCTCACATGATGGTAACCAAGGTGACTCTCCCAAGGAAATCATGGCCAATACCCCATGAAAACCGCCCATTATCACATCTCTAAGGCAGACATCAGCGCTCTCTCCTTGGGAACATCCATTCCTTATGCTCATCACAGAGGGCCAGTTCATTGCGATATAGCATTTAGAAGGAACACATGAAACAGTCTCTGGGGTATATAGAATGGGAGCAACTTCCAGGCTAATGGAGACCCAACTTTTATCAGTGTTTTGTTTGCACTCATCAAGGAGGGCTTATAGGTGGATTGTCACTGTCATAAACAGCCACCTCCAAATGTGAGCCAAGCCCAGATCCCACTGCTTTAGGAATAGGGCATGATGAAGGCACCTCAGACACAAATCCCTCCTCCTCCATGAGAGCATTAGTCAGGTCCTTCTATGGTCTGGCAGATTTAGCCCCTTCCAGTGAGGGCTGATATAAATATAAATATATTGGTGCTGATGCCCCAGGGATGCCAGCTAATATTCTGTTACCTTCCTGCTCTTTGCACATTATTCAGTTTCAGGACTTAGAGTAGCTCATCATCCACTGACATTGAGAGGTTGCTTGGTGCAAAGCCAAGCTGATGCTATTCGGATGGTTTTCTTCTCAAAACGGAGGACTTTGGTTCAGCATCCAGGCTGTGTCTACTATACCCCAGTCTTCCTGGCCATTCGTCCACAAAATGCCAGGTTTCTCGTCCTATTAAATGGGGGGACATACTTTAGTAGAGCGATAAATTAGATTCAAAGAGAAAGGGAAGGGAAGCTAATGAAAGAGCAGCCGTGTGAGGGGTGGGGGAAGAGTAACAAGGAACCTGCTCTGCTCCATGGGACAGAGCTCACAGTTTCAGCACATCACTCTCTCCCGGGTCCTGCTGCGTTGTGCTCCGTCGCATGCGAAAGGAGGGTTCTTATTTGCTGTGCTTGTTCCTCCTTCAGCAGCCGTTGCCTTTGCAGAATTAGCCGTTAACCCTTTTGTGAACCCAGGAAGATGAGGAAAACCAAACCAAAACCATTTATCTCTCAGGTCCAGCTTGAAGCACATCCCTGGAAAGGACAGGGATAAAGGCTCAAATCCATTCCCGCTGCAGTCACTGGGTGTTTTCCCTTTGACTGTAGTGAGCGCAGGTGTGGACTCTGAGGCTATGTCTACACTGCAGTGAGAAGTATGGGTTGGCAGTATGGGTTGGCATACCCGTGTTATCTTTAATCTAACTAGCATGATTAAAAATAGCCGTGAAGAAAGGGCAAGCATAGGTTTCAGTGAAGGCTAATAATATGAGTACGTACCCAGGGTCCCAGATGGGCTTGTACAGCCCACCCTGACACTCTTGCTGCTGCATCTTCACCGCTATTTTTAAATGTGCTAGCTAGATTAAAGCTAGCACGGGTAGGTCTACCCAAGCTGCAATCAGGCCTTCAATTGCAGTGTAGACATACCCCAAAAGAGAAGACCTGGCAGTTATAGAACAAAGGAACTATGCAGTGAATACGGACCTACGGATCCTCTTCTCTTCTATTCCAAGAACAAAGAGAGCATTTGATGAAAATGAAATATAGATAATTTAGGAACAAAGAAGAATTATTTTCTAACCGTGTGGTCAGCCTGTGGAATTAGCAGCCACGGCAGATTAACAAATCAAATAGTTTGTACAGATTCAAAAAGGATTAGATAGCTTGGTGCGCATGAATAATACTTTCAGTGACACGACGCACAGCAAAAGGATACATGGGGAAATCAAGCCTCGTGCTTTAAGCCCAGAGCATCCGCTGTTCTAGCCTGCAATGGTCAGTAAGGAATGTCTCCAAATCCTGATGTAGCAGAATGGCATTAACTGAGGCCTCCTAGAGGAATGATGTGCATATACAAGGCACTATTGAATCTCATCTACCGTGACTGCTTTTCTCTTCTCCCCCAAGCAACGCCAGCATATGATCTCCCAGAAATCTCCTGCTCTAGGCCTCACATCTCAGCAAAGCCGGTCAAAAAGTAGAATTTTAATCTACCAATCAGTTTCAGTAATTTCACATGTGTTTGAATCCCAATTCAGAATGAAAAGTTGAAATATCAAATCTTTTAATGAACTGAAAAGTTCTGAAAATTTCAATTTGGAAATGTCAAAATGAAACATTTCAGCGTTTTGTGTTTCCTTTTGATTTTTTTCAACAAAAATATTTCAGTTATCCGTTTCACTTTGGGGATTTTCAGGGGGCTTTTTTCCTTTATTACCTTCACCTCTTTCTTTCCACCGGACAAAGGGGAGAAAGTTAGAACAGTGTTATAAAGATGGGACGTTTTCTCCTTTTCTGACTGGAAAAAGTTGGAAAACAGTGAAAAGTTGCTCCAGTTTTCCACTCTAAAATTTGCTTTCTTGAACCTATGTATCCCACTTCCACAACTTTCAGGGTTTCCTACAACGGGAATGTGAATCTAACAATCCCTTGAAGTCAGTGGTGCCCACAGTCATATGCACAGTGTGTACCATTGGAAGGGGCAGGGCTGCCTGGCTCCAGGCCAACAAAAGGAGAGGTTTGCCATGGACCAGGGCCCAAAGCTCCCAGCCTGGGGCTGTCTGGCACTAACTGACATATGGCTTGAGAATGCCACCCACTCAAGCCCTCTGAGGAACAAGGCAAGCCAGTCTGCTTTGTTATTATTGAAATGCTCAGGCCCAGGCCTGGCTTTCAACCGCACAGAAGAGTGGATGCCAAGACTTCCTTCAGGGTCTGACAGTCTGCTTCCCTCTCCCTTACCCAAGGAAGAGGGCTTGGCCTCTTGAGGACCGTGGAAGGATTTCCTTTTTGTTTGGACGGCTTTATAATATAATTAAATTGTAGATTTCAATGGAAGTTAGGAGCCTAAATACCTTTGAGGAGCTGGGCCTCAGCTCCTCAATCTTTTCCTTTCATAGAATGTAAAAACACTTCCATGAATATGAATTAGTGATATAATGAGTAAGACTGATTAAGAACATGTAATATGGGGAACAAGTACTTAATAATGGGCTCTTCAATCTAGCAGAGAAAAGTATAACAGGAGCCAATGGCTGGAAGTTGAAGCTAGCCAGATTCAGGCTGGAAATAAGGCGTACATTTTAAACAGGGAGAGTAATGAACCACTGGAACAATTTACCGACGATTGTGGCGGATTCTCCATCACTGCAATTTTTAAATCATGACTGGATGTTTTTCGAAAAGATCTGCTCTAGGAATTAGTTTGGGGAAGTTCCAGGGCCTGTGTTATACAGGAGGTCAGAAGACTAGATCAGGGATCGTCAGCCTTTGGCATGCAGCCCACCAGGTGAACCAGGGCAGTTTGTTTACCTGCAGTGCCTGCAGGTTTGGCCAATCGCAGCTCCCACTGGCCACGGTTCGCCGTCCCCAGCCAATGGGAGATGCGGGAAGGGCGGCCAGCACATCCCTCAGCCTGCGCCGCTTCCCGCAGCCCCCATTGGCCGGGGACGGCGAACCGCAGCCAATGGGAGCCACAATCGGCCAAACCTGAGGACGCTGCAGGTAAACAAACCAGCCCGGCCCACCAGGGGCTTTCCCTGACGGGCCACGTGCCAAAGGTTGCCGATCCCTGAGCTAGATGATCACAGTGGTTCCTTCTGGCCTTGGAATCTGTGAAGAGGCTGAGAGAGAGAGGAGTAAATGAAGTTTAAGAAAAGAATATTCCTTTTTTAAAGCTCTTGTGTGTCAGCAAGGGGTAGCTTTGATATTTTTGGTAGGTCCAACCAATTGTGTGTGTGTGTGTGTGAGTGTGTGAGTGTGTGAGTGAGAGAGAGAGAGAGAGAGATCTTTCTCTTACACAGAGAGATTTAAATGTAATAGACAAACATTCCATGGTTCATCTCCCACCTGATTGTAACAGTTTGAAAGCAGGCTATATTTTGACCCTATTGTTTTTTTCCTTTTGAGGCAGAAACCTCCAAATAGTGCTCTTGGTTCTAAGGGTCCCTGGGTTTGTCACTAAGGCTCCAGTTTTGGCTCAAAATGATGGCGTTTGTCTCATGAAGTTTAAGCCAATTTGAGCCAAAATTTCTGCTGCTGTCTATAGCTGATTCAATAAAATGGGAAGGAGTATGTGCGATACCTAGTGAGAGCACTAGAGGGAGCTTAGAGACATTCAGGAGGACAAAGGAGGCAAAAACAAGGAGGAGTCCGGTGGCATCTTAAAGACTAACAGATTTATTTGGGCATAAGCTTTCGTGGGTAAAAAACCCACTTCTTCAGATGCATGGAGGCAAGAGACACTAGAGTGGAGATACTACATTTGTGGGTTTGCTTGAATAAAGTTTCCAGTTTAAACCTCCTGACTTGACTCACTTATTTACTTCAGAAAGAACTCAGTGGTTTTGGCCACATGTGAACTTGAACTGGAAAATAGGTCCCTTATCGATATATATCTCACCAGGAACCAAAACAATGGGGAAGGACTCACATCCACAATTCAAAGGGGCTCAGATTTGTGGATCCAGTTTGTCTCATCTCTGATTAAAATGCAGCATATGTATGTCTTCACACACAAGAAGAGAAATGCCTGGTCTGACCTCCATCCCATCTTATGACTGGAAGAAACATGATATACTGGAAGCAAAACTTCCAGACACAATGCTGCTGGAAGTTTATCCTTCCGGGTGTAGAAAAAAGCCACAAAATTTGATATCAGTTAGTATTTAGATTTATAAAAAGTCTCTTGTTGTCATGTGAGTGAACTTCAGGTATTAAGACCCTGTGTAGAGGTGCAGATATGTCCTGCTTACTCATCCTGGCAGCTAGATCAGGTTGGTCTCATTAGCTTCAACTTAGAACTCTAAAAGCCTGAGACGTCTATCTAAGATGAGAGAGAGAGCTAGAGCAAGGGACAGGACGTCCTACAGGGAGAAACCAGCATTGCACCGCCTGTGGGAGAGACAGACTTTCACGTTATCTGAGCTATAAAAGTCTGCAACCTAAGTGAAATGAGCTGGTGAGTATCAGTCCAAGTATTGCATCTCAGAAACTACGACAATCATTTTCGCCCATGCTGTCAGTCCCAGCAAGGAAGCCAAAGGGCTGAATGAGTCATAGAGACAGGTCCCTCTGCACTCCTAGGTAACATCCCTCCATGTCAGGCATGACACACACTGATGATCCTGCACTGGGGAGGGAGGCAATTTGCTCTGTCACTGCCCACCCTGTACTCAGTGTAGCTTAACATCAGGCATCAATTTCCAGTGCTGTCAATGGGGCAGCTTTCATCTCCCCTTCGTTTTCTTCTACTCTCAGCTGGCCTCTCTTTCTTTGTGGCCCCACCCCGTTCCTAGTGTGAGACCATTGGTGCTTCCCCCTCCTTCAGAGATCAAACAGCCTAGCACCTTTCCCCAGCATTAATTTCACTCCGTTTTTTCCTTTAAGGTTGCAGTATCCCAGATTGCATTGTAAACAGTAGCTAAATATGTTTTAAATAGCATGAAAGTGGGTCAATTTTGTAGAGCTCTGAGCCCCTTCTGCATGTCGTGAGCACTTGCGGCAATGCACTGTGTCTGTAACAAATTTCCACTGTCATCTTTCTCCATTCCCTGGGGGATTAGGCGGAGGGGTATTTTTCCTCCTGGGGTGTTATGCCAGCACTGAACCTGAATTTCAAACCTAAGCTTGACTGGGCTTTAATGCACTTCCTACATGGCATGGCCACTGATTGTCTATTTCCCGGGAGCAGCCATGCTACACGGGGGTGGAAAGTGCTTTAATCCTAGATGATGCAATTACCCATTTAGACTGGAAGGCTTGGCTGTAGAACTCATTACAAACCTCATCTAGCATTGCTGCCCCTGACAGTGAGAGACCAACGAGCGCCTATCCATCTTCTTGGCTCCAGCTAATAAAGACTGGAGAATGCTACCCAGATACCAGCCAGACTATTGACTCACTCGCTACAGGGCTCAAGCAGGGGCTGCCACTAGCAGGCTGCCAAGCAAGTGTATCCGTTGTGGAGCAGAAGTCAATAGAAAGGGCTAAATCCATCTACGGGTGAAACTCCATCCACGTGGGAGCTTTGCAGCAATCTGTCAAGGGACACCAGAAATAAATAAACCTTAAACAGAGGGTATTTCATAGATCATGGAAGGAGGGCAGGAACTTGCATTGCCCTCTCCCTTCAGGAGTCCTCAATTCAAATCAGGCCCCTCGGATGTTATTTTGGCATATCACAAATCCACACCATGATTAAGCACAGTTCGGTTTGTAGCAATTTCTGCACAGAAGAGACAGAGGACTCGAGGAGCAGAGGGTGGTGAAAAGCGGGAGGGAGGTGCACTGAGAGCACGAAGCTGGAATAAAAGGGCGTTCTGCAGGTGAGGATTGAGAGGCATTGGCACAGCTGTGTGTAGGGACCTGGAGTGGAATAGCAGGTAACACTGCAGGTCAGGTTTGAAATCTATTGGCAGAGCTGTGGGGGTGGTTCAGCACTGGAATAGCAGGTGGTGTGTAGTGGGTTTGCCCATCAGCAGAGTTGCGTGGTGCTGAATGCTATCGATAT
The DNA here is from genome assembly GCA_037349315.1 of Chelydra serpentina. Classification (NCBI taxonomy): domain Eukaryota; kingdom Metazoa; phylum Chordata; order Testudines; family Chelydridae; genus Chelydra; species Chelydra serpentina. The sequence goes on from JBAIAC010000033.1 coordinate 26,470,417, forward strand.
CTTCCTTCCATGAGCAAAAAGTCACCAAATACACCCCAAAACTAATATTTGTAGTTAATATATATATGAGAGAGAGAGAAGCTGTTTGGATATTTTACTCTTAAAAGAAGAATGCAAGCAGCCACTCTGAATATTTCTGATTATTTCAGGGTTCTGGAGTCATGGAGGAACGGAGATTTATTCCATGGTGTTTGCCCAATGCTTCCTCAGCAGAAACAAGCTTCACAGGGCACTGAACACTCACACTAAATCTGCCAAGGCCTATTTTCCGCCAGCTGCCTGGTAATTGCACTAGGGGCTGAGTTTAATATCCTTAAAATCCCGTCTCTTCACACTGAAAAACCCACGGCACAAAAGATGCGGCGGGTTATTTAGTCTCAGATTACCGACTTGGAATGAGAAACTCCCAGCGCCAGCTTCCCCTGACCTCTGGTGCTGTGCAAATCCCGCTTCCGATCCCAGGGACAGAGTCCGCTTTCCCATTACTCGGAATAACAGGCCAGACTCTGTCCCTCATCCTTCTTCTTTACTCACGGCTTCGCGCTCCAGATGTGGAGCGCCCTTCTGTGTCAGCTATGCTGTGTTTGGCTCTGGAGCTTTCTTCGCCTCTGCGTCGGCCTGGATTGGGTTTCCCCAGCACATTGCTGTTTGTATCACTCCCGTGTCAGGGTGCTCAGTAGGGGCCCCCACACCCTTGAATGCTGGGAATGTTTGGACTGTGATCTGAACTTCACAGCTGGTCCCATCTCCATAAGGAGCCAAACCAAAGCCCCGCCTTTCAGTACCCCCACGCACTGGAAAAGCTTGCGCCCCATTCTGAACTTTTCAGCTTGGGCCTGTGTCTGTTTGTAACAAAAATGGGGGTTTTACTCCTCACACAAAGACACACACAAAACCACGAGCCAGAAAAGGACTGTGGGGATTGTGAGACGAGCTGGCTTAACTAACCGGTGGCGGGGTTTGTATTGTGGACAATTTGTCCTGTAAGAACTAGACTGAGTCCCACCAACCCTTTCCTATGAACACAAGAGATGAAACCACAACCTCAGAGCTAAATGCAACTCTTTGTCTCGGCTTTCCCAGAACAGGTTCTGCGCATCCACCCACCAGGGGCTTACTGAGATCAAGGGGAGTCTTTCTGTTGACTTCGGTGTGCTTTGTATTGGGCCTATAGATACAGACCAGCCTCTCTCACTCATAAACTCACACAAAACCCTTACAAAAATCCTCATACACCTAAATTAAGCTATTTACTCTGGCAGTTTGTGGGCTGGGGAGGAAAAAGGGAGAGAGAGAGATGTGCTGTGTGTATTTCTGTTTTTCCATACTTGGAGTCACTCAGTTACTCTGGTGATGGTGACTAGGTTAGACCCCAGCTAGGGAGACAGATTCCACATAGGTCATTCGATGGCTGTCAGATAGTAGGAATGATTTTCAACCTGGGCAGCCTTTGAACCAGTGATTTGAAGAGTCCAAATCCCAACCTCCTGAACTTTCCATTGCCCCCAAAATTGGCCCATTTTGATCACAGGCCATTTTGATTCTGGGTCACTAGCACCATTCATATGATCTGGGTGGATTCTTACCAGCTAAGACTTGTTTAGCCAGAGAGTCATGTGGTGGCGTTTTCCCTGCTCCCCAAGGCTTATTCACAGTGATGGGCAATGCAGTGGATCAAAGGCAGATGAATGTAAAATCTTTGAGATCCAAGCCTTGTGGTCCAAGAGGAACAACGGTCAAGACAGAGCAGCGAGCAGCACACGAAAGGAAACTCAAGAAGGCAGGAGATGAAGGAAGGCTACACTGCATGTGGATGAGCTGGGAAGGAGACTCCATCCTTGGGAGGATGGACTGGTGTAGAAGGAGGAGTTAGGGGTGGGGGATGGACAGCGAGGCAACTTTGGGGATTCAGCCCCCTCCCCTTTTTATTTTTCCAGTTCTACCCTCCACCCCTAACTCCTCCTTCAGAAATAACTTTTCACTCGTTATACTTAAAGCTCCACCCTTCTAGACCAAGGCGGGACCCAGAAGCAGGAGGCCTGAAGCACTGGGCTATTCCCATGAGAGCTGATGAGGCGGGGGGGAGACTAGGTGAGTGTGGAAACTATACAGATAAGTAGCCAGATTTTCAGGTCTTTATCCTCCTGGCTGCCCTCCTCTCTATTTGTTGATGCTGATCTGCCTCTATCTCACCCACCATAAGGTGCAGATGGGGGTCAATGCAGACCCCAGACAAATCTTTTTTAAGAGAGACCTATGGGGAAATCTTCAAAGTTGAGGCAATCATGATACAAGCTTTTCTGATGAATAAGTCAGCAGACAGATTCAGCTCTATTAATTCACTGCAATTCAACAGCTTGTTATGCTTTGCAGGGCGGGCCCCCTGGGTTTTCCCCACGCCAAAGCACATCACCCTGCACAGAACTACATTACTCACCAGCTGCTGCTCTGCATACACTAAGGTCTCTTTTCCATTAAGCAAAGATCAAGAGGACAAACGTGTATTAATGCTGGAGAGAGCTGCCCGGAACATTGTTGGCTGTCATATTGCCATGCCGGATGCTGGGCCAGGCTATTGCCTTGCTATGCTAAGAGTGGATCAGAGCTGCAATCCTGCAGAGACCTCTGCATGAGGGCTTAGCTTTAGAGACACTCCAAGCTGCCTGAACACGCTTCCATTCACAACCCTAAAGGTGTGGTTCTGCCCCACTGAAATCAAAAGGAGCTTTGCCACTAAATTGAAGAGGAGCAGTCCCACCACGTTTTTCAGCTTCCTTCCCATCTATCTCAAATAATGGACCAAATTCAACCTTGGACACCACTTTGTTGAAGCCAATGGACTTACACTTCCTTACACAGGGGTTGAAGTTAGCTCAGTAGCTATTGGGATACTCCACTTTTCTGCCTATCCCCCATGCACAAATTGATGGTGTTCCTGCCCCGATGCCGTTTGCCCAGCTGGGAAAATGGCTATCAAATCACAATACAGCCCCACCTGAAATTCTAATGCCACGAGCAAATGTGGTACCCATGGTAACAAATCCCCAGATGAGGGGAAATCCTCATTCTCAATTGCTGGACTGGCATTACTGGATGGTAAAAGAGGACAAAGGCAGTCTTCTTTAGTCACTATGCACACGTGGCTACAGCTGTTTCACCAGTCCCTGTACACATTTAAGACAGATGTTTCGCCAGAAGGTCACTATTCTGTACTCCTGACTTAGCCAGATGGTTTGCTCCCTGAACAACTCCATTCGTTTCCTACCATTGAGGTTGGCCAATGTATTTCTGACAGTGAGGTTTCCGTGAGATGTTTGTGTTCAGAGAGATGGGTGGCTTATAATACAACATAGAGCCTTGGCATGACTTACTGCTAGTGATGGGCCCCGGGAGACTCCTTTCCCAAACATGAAAATTCATCTATTTCCCAACATGCAGGCATCTGCTTCTAGCCCATGGCTCAAGTAAACAATTTGCTACCCATACCACTCTCTGCTATTTGTGGGCAAAAGGACTCAGGTGGGGCTGTGTTTCTGTATCCCTTGCAGGTGCCCCAAACCTAAAGCTCAATGGGGTACTTTGAAAGCTGATGCTTGGGGTAAAAAGACCAGTTATAAGAACTTATTATGCAAAACATTGGATGGGCTAATAGGGGAATAGCAGCTCTTTAGCCCACAGAGAGTTATTCACAGATCGCTATGGGAAAGAGTCCAGAAAACTCCAGCCACTGTGGGTGCAAGAGCCTTCTCCGCTGCAGCTCCTACCATCCAGAATTGTCTCCTTGTGTCTCCCCATTACATTGACTTTGTCCTCTTTTCAGATCTCAGCTGAGGGTACATCCTTCCTTCCTGGCCTTTGCCTCTTAATTTCTCTCTCCCTCTCTGGTTATTTGTTACTCAGCCCTATAAAGCATGTAGAGATGCTGAGGTACAATTTGTATGGAGGAGGGTATACGAAACAGGAGTTCTAATAGGCTGTATTTTATCAGACAGCCTTGTGGGATTTACTGTGGGGGAGGGTTTTGGTGAATAGGATGGAGGCGCAGCAACCATATAAATCCACCTTAGACAAAAAAATTAGCACCTACAACTCCCCACCAGAACAGTAGGTCAGTTTTCCCAAGGAAGAGAAGCTGGATGGTCTAGTAGATAGGGCACTAACTGAGGACTTGGAAGAGCTGGCGTCAAGCCCTGGTGCTGCCACAGACTCCATGTGTGACCTTAGGTAAGTTACTTAACCTCAGTTCCCCTCTGTTCAACGGGGATTATAGCACTGCCCTACCTCACAGGGGAACAATTCATTAAGGAGTGTAAGGCACTCAGTTACTAGGGTAAGTGGAGCCAGATAAGTTCTGGATCTGCTTATACACCATTGAGAGATACAACCCTAGACTCTCATTAGATCTAGATAATAAACTGTTCAGTGCACAGGAAGCACTGCTGGAAACCTGCCCCTTCATGAGTCAGCTAAATATAGCCCAGCAAAAATACTCCTCTTTTCTGTACAGTGGATCTTCCTAGCATAGTTTGTGTGTGCATCACAACACCTAACAGAAGCTTGAACATGGCACCATCAGCACAAAAACACAAGTCTGTGCCGTATGAGATAAGGGAGAAATTCCAGTAGCCAGCAGCATTAGTAGGCTGTTATCCTCCATAGGGACTAGCAGCTAGAGGGGACAATGACACACCTTTGACAAGGGTGTTATGTGTGTTGCTATGCAGAATTCCTGGAGCAGCTCTGTGCATAGAGAAAATCCGGTATACGAAAAAAAGATCTGCAATGTGAGGACAAAGAAATAGGAGAATTTGGGCCTTCAAGTGGAAGAAAATGGATGGAAAGCTGCCTTGCTCCTCATACTGGTGATCAAACACAAGCTTTTTCAAATTACTTTCTTGGTTTGGTTTGGTTTGTTTTTTGTTCTAAAGTCTAGCATGTTTCTAAATGATGGTGAATTCAGCTTCTCTCCAGACATCAGACCTTACGACAGATGGGAACAAAAGAGCCTAGACTGTATAGTGCAGTTCCTTTTTATGACTTCTTTTTTATTAGGTTTTGAAATATATGCAGTACAACAAAAGCATTTAGTTAAAGTAAAACAGTAGTTAGTGTTAAAATAGGCCATAAAACATGCTATAAGGCTCACATTTCGTTTAAGATTTAATAAACATACAGGCAATGCAAAGCTTTGGAGGGTTTTCTATTAATATGAAATATTATTTATTCTTTGTCAAGGGAGTATTCTTCACTGAGTGTTTCAGAACCAATCACTACCCATCAAAAACAAGAAATATCCCCCAAGTTTTTGTTTTCAAAAGACACAGTTAAGTAGTTTAATATGATACATTTTTTTAAAATAATAAAAACGGTTGCACAAAACCTACAGTAACTTGAATAGAAATGCTATGAAATATACTTTAACACCCCCCCCCACACACACACACACACAATTCCCCCATTCCCTGAGGCATTTAAATATTCACCTGCAGTGATGGGCACCCAAATACAAAAGTTTTGTGATGGGGCATGCAGGGCCGGTGCAACCACTAGGCGAACTAGGCGGCCGCGGTGGAGTGGAGGGGAGCTGGAGCAGTGGGGGGCGCGGGGAGGGCCGCCCGCAGCAAGTAATGGGGGAGGGGCGCAGGGGAACCACTCCCTGCCCCAGCTCACCTCCGCTCCGCCCCTGCCCCTGAGCATAGGGTGCCAAACAGCTGATTGTCATGGCAAGCTTGGGAGGCAGGAGAAGTGGAGTGGCGCCGGTGTGCTCAGGGAAGGAGGCGGAGCGGAGGTGAGCTGGGGCGGGGACCTGCCGCAGCGAGGGCTCCCCGGGCGAAGGTGGGGCCGGGGAGCTGCCACAGGGCTCCCCGGGCGGAGGGGGAGGCGCAAAGTGGAAGTTTCGCCTAGGGCACGAAATATCCTTGCACCGGCCCTGGGGGCATGAAGAGCAGAAAATAAATTTGACTAGAAACGGAAACTGGCACAGACTAGTCTATTTCACGGTACAAGCTAAGTGAAATGCATAGCGTAAAGGAACATGGTGATAAATACATCAGAGTTTTTAAATGATTTCGGTCCTATTACTTTAAGGAAGGATTTTGTTTATTATTTTATTCTTGATGCCGTCCCTTTAACATTCAAATTGTAAGGTCTAATTCTCAGAGTGCCTTCTTAATCTTAGTGCGCGTGTAAAATGTGCTCTTGCACCCATGTGCACACAGAGACCCCGTATCTGAGTGCACAGATCAGCATTTGGGAACTAACTTCCTGATCTACAAACCCCCACATTCAGTTTACCCAGATGAAGCAGGTACTTTAGGTGTGCATACACCTGTCTGCATATATAAATGCTGGGTCTGCACATGCACAAATAGACCTTGTTGGACTATGCCCAACAAATCTAATCCATGCACTATTATAGCTGGGGAGACAGGAATAAAATAGCAGGAGCTTCCTCTTTTTTTAAGCCACATGCAGACTGCACAGCACGTACACTTTAACATCAGGACCAACATTCTTCTTATGCAAACTTATTGTCACGACCAACTTCTCACTGAGCATTAACGAGGTTTGAAAGCTACCATTAAGCATGTCATTTTGACCTCAGATTGAAACCTATGTACTTTTAGTAATAAGTGAATGTATGTAAATGCAGCATTTGCTGCCATTAACTATATTATTGGGTTATGGAAAAAATGTATATGATGGAAAGGCAGCAGTTCTGTTTTTTCTAACCTTGGTGAGCAGTTTACAGGCATCCGTATATCTCTTGAAAGATCAAAAAAAAAAGTGGCCTGCAGTTTCAGAGAGAATGGCACGGCTGATTCTTCACCTTTGACTTCAGCTTAAAGGCTCCACCTACATCTCTGATCACCTTCTCCTTCCCATGACTTTGTGCCTCCTCCTACCCCCGCTCTTGCTGCCACCTATGCCTGGAACAGCCTCTTGCTTCTAAAAGGCACAAAGCGAGAGAAGGAGACAAAGGGATCCATTTAGAAGAGCAGACTTGGTGGATCTTAGACAGGAGCCAGGGACACAGGGGGAACAAGCAGTGATATAGGCAGGGATTTGAATGTGAGAGCAAGGAGCTTGACCTGCATGTGGAAATAGAGCAAAGAAGACAGCGGAGGGATCTGAGGAGATGGCGCATGTGGTCAGAGAGGTGGGAGAGGAAGGTGATGCCGTGAAAGCGTCCTTTCTTCACATGTCTCAGTGCTTCCATTCCCAGGGACAGATCCTCAGTTGCTGTAAATTGGAGTCGTACCTCTGAAGTCAATAGAGCGATCCTGATCTTTTTTTTATGACTGAGCCCCTGATTTTCACCTCATTTCATCTGAGAGACCACCTCACTTCCCATGGTACATTGCCACAGTTGGGGTCAGGGGAGGCACTTAGGTTAGATCCCCCTCGATATGACAGCGAGGGGGTGGCTGGCAGGGGTTACTTCAAAAGAACTCTATGGCTGTAGAGTTCCCTACTGCCCCTGGTTCTTGATTTATTGACTTCCAGGGCAGGCTGCAGAGCCCATGCTTTGACCTGGCCTTTGAAGAGCAGTAGGGGGATTTGAAGATGGATGGGGGTGTCACCATTTAATGTAGAGCCACTGTCGGAGAGGTGGGGGTGAGCTGATTAAACTGTATTTGGTGTGTACTTGTAAATAATCAGCAGGGCACTCAGAGCTTGTGCATGGGCGATTTGTACTGTTCACGCACCAAAAGGAAAGAAAGACATAACATAAATACATCTCAAGGGTGGAGTATATTGGATCTGCAATGGACACTGTCTGAAGAATTTCAAACCCAGGTAGCAGGGGATACTCTTGCTTAGAGTTAACAGTATGCTGAAATGCTGCTATCCAACAGAATCAGGACAAAAACACAAGTCTGTGCCATATGAGATAAAGGAGAAACTCCAGTAGCCAGCGGGATTAGTAGGCTGTTATCCTCCATTGGGCTATTTCTGCTCCCTCCTCCCCACGCCTCCCTTCCTGTGAGAAGAGTGGGGGCTCCTGAGGGGAGGGCGAGAGAGCTCTGTCTGCTTCTTACAGCAGTTCTGATTGGCTGCTTAATTCCGGGAGGTCAGGGTGCAGGTGGGGACAGCAGCCAATCAGAGATCTCCCCTCCCCACCAGGCAGGGCTTAAATGTACACCATCCAGCAACCCAGCCTGAGTTGTATAAATTTTTGTTTGTCAGGACTGCTTCCACTTTCGACCAGATGTGCCGTAGGCCTTGGTCCCCTCCCCTAACACCTTGCAGAGCTGGGCTGAATCCCTACACAAGGATTCATCCTGAACAACATACTTGTGTTCCAACGTCAAACGTGCTTTGTCATTTCTTTGACAGGCCAGTTTTCCCCGACATCATTGGCCTTAAATTGGACATAAGTGCAGGAGGACAGAGAGATAGAGTTTAAGCCCAGAAAGGACATTAGATCACCTAGTCTGACCTCCAAGTCACTGCATTTCGCCCAGTTATGGAGCCCAACAGCTTGACTTTGACTTAAGCATACCTTCCAGAAAGGCATCCAGGCTTGACTGGAAGACATCAAGATGGAGAACCCACCACTTCCCTGGGTAGTACTGCTATAGTTGTGTCTAATTTCTAATTAGAATTTGTCTGGCTTCGGCTTCCAGCCCTTGGTTCTTCTCTCCCACGCCTTTCTCTGCTAAATTAAATAGCCTTTTAGTACCCGTCATTTTCTACCGATGCAGGTGCTTACGCACTGTAATCAAGTCACCTCTCAGTCTCCACACAGGCTGGCACTGTAAGGCATTTTCTCCAGCCCTCGAATCATTTTTGTGGGGCTTTACTGCCCCCTCTCCAATTTTTCAACACCCCTTTTTAAATGTGGACATCAGACCTGAGTGCTCTATTCTCGTTTCAGTCTTGCCAATGACGTATAGAGCTAAAATCACCTCCCACCTCCTACTCGCCATTCTCTGTTTATACATGCATGTACCACATTAGCCATTTTGGCCACAGCATCGCACTGGGAGCTCATGGTCAGGTGCTTGTCCACTATGACTCATAGACTTTAATGCCAGAAGGGACCGTCATGGACCCCTGAATCTTTTTCAGAGTCACTGCTCTCCAGGATATAGTCCCCCATTCTGTTTCGTGACATATAGTTTTGCCTGTAGCAGTACTAAAAAGGGGTGATACAGACCCAGAAAAGAGAGGGGTGACAGAAAATAGAGAGTGGTGGAGAGACACATCACAGCTCACTGGGGGTGAGTCATAGTACAGATGAGGGACAATTGTTTGGATGTTACAGCAGTTGAGCTTTGAAGCAAGCTGCATCGTTCCTGGCTCATTCAGGACTCTGTCACCGGGGGGAACTTGGCATGTTCCCAGGCATCGGACGGGACTGACAATCTTCCCTCTCCCATGAGCTACAATCTCTGTAACTCCAAGTGAGACCCAGGCCAGCCGTTCTGGAGTTGTCAAGCCCAAATGTTGAAATCCAAACAAAGAGAAACATATTCTTCTCCCTGCCCAGGATCCCAGAGGGTTTAGAAAATGCAAACACCCTAAATGCACACATGCTTAAACCAACATTCTGAATCACTTTTCTACTGCCTGTATATTGTTAATTAGAATGCTGACATATTCCTGACTACAGGCCAAAGGAACGCATAAGAGGATATATGAATTCTCAGTGCATGGATATTTATACCTGCCTACATGCAGTCTCCAAAGGGTTAACTACTCTACAAGTCCTTCTCAAACCGCTGAACAAAATTCATTTGTCAAAAAGAAAACAGACGAAGAAAGTATTTTGGATTTCCTCTGATACCCGTTTAAGTCTTGGTTATTTTTCTCTGACACATGCAGCCCGCTGGTGCCAATTATGTAGGTTATATTTCTGCCAGCTTTGCTGTGATATTGTCTTTAATAATTCATATGAACATGCTTAATATGCTTCTGTGATGCTGTGTGTGTATGTGTGTGTTGTCTCTTTCCCATTTTAGAGGCCATCTAGGCATGGAAATCCTTTATAAGATGCTTCAGCTGGGAGATGAAGTTGTCATTGCAAGTTTAATGAAGAAGGGGAAATGTAACCTGGAGAGGGAGCCCTCAGGAATATGATTTGCTTAAATACCCATGTCGAAAAAGGTGTCATTTCTTGGCAGGGGGAGCAGAAATTTCAGTCAAGCATATTTGGGTCCATTGAACCAAACTCCTGCTTTGTGAGTTCCAGCAGAGCAGATGAGAACAGTATGTACAGAGGGAAGAACGTGTATAAATGACTGACATATGTCTCGGGAAAGGATTTTGAAGGGTGTGTGTGGCAGGTCAGTCTGATAGCCAGCTGGCCTAGTGGTCAGGAAGTGGCTTCACCGTTCTTTTCAGTCTGTCCATCCTGGAGGGGGCTGTGCTAGGTCAGATGTAGCAGACCTCCATCTCTCCTGTGTGCCCCTCTTCCCCGCTTTGGGATTTTGTCACAACGGAGAGGAGTGGGAGCAAGGGAGGGTGTCCCAGGCCCTCCCACTCTGTCAGGTCTCAACCCAGGACTCTAAAGTGGTGTTGCGGGGTCTGGACCACTCATTGGTCTGCCCCAAGTTACACGCTCCACCAGTTGCTTCCTACCTGGCTGTGGCACCTGCCTTAGAAGTACCTGTTTCGTCTGTCGGGGGACAACACCCCATTCCTTGGGGACTCTCCTGGGTTCTTGGCTCCAAAAGGTGAGAAATACGAATCATTGCTCCCAGAGTGGCTTTACCAAGGCTGCAGTCAATCTGCCCACAGCTCCAGGTGTCAGCCTCACTTCCTGGTGTAGCCTGTGACCCCTTACCCACGCTCACTGGTCTGCCAATCCCCTTTTAAACGATCCCTCCACCTGGAGCATGCCCAGCAGTACTGCTCCCTGACCCAGGACTGCTCCATGCCCCTGGTTTGGCGTGGGGTTTGTAAACCCCATCACAGTATGATGCACATTTCAAACTGAGTCCAAGGAGGCAACACAGTGAAAATGGGAATGATCACTCCTCAGGGGCAGTCACCTCTGGGGTAGAACGCAGCAGCCTCTAAACAGCACACCGCACTACACCGTAACAGTTCAAGGGAGAAAGTAAAGAATGCTGTATCTAGTAGAAATTGAAGAGGGGGAAGTAGATCAGTAGAAATGAATTGCCTCAACTGGAATATGACCAGAACAGCAGAGTTAACACCCCTGCTTTTACATAAAGAGCACTGGGATCTTTAATAACCCCAAGTCATAAGGACCCTGCTTTTACATCTTATCCTACAGACAGCACCTCTGAAAGCACAGCACCCCCAACAAAATGCCAGGTCACAGGTTTAGCACTGACTTCCAGAGAGGAATGCCCCACACCACGTCATCAGCAACACCTCTGGGAGCATACTGGCTTTTTCTTGGGTCTCTCCTACTGAGGCCCCATTGAGCTGTTGAGCTCTATGACAGTAACAGCCCAAGATGGTGGCAGCAGACCCAGCAACATTCACACCATCCCCTCAATGTGCCATGAGTATTCTAGGAAATCAAAACGAAAGGTGCATTTAGGAACCCAAAGTATCAAGTTGCCAAACAAGGGACTCAACCCTTTAACACCCCTTCCTTGCTCAAGTAATTCTCACTTATCCATTTGAATTAAGCCTCTTATCTTGGTGCCCTCACAAACTGATAGAACTGGGACTTAAAATTCACCATCTCTGTCTTTTCCCTCTCTCTCTTCATCCATCCTAGGGGTTATTTTTAGACTTTTTCTCTGAGCCCACTGGTAAGGAGCCAGTAATTCATAGCCAGCCAGGCTACCACAAAACCATCCAGTGGTCATTTCAAAAGAGGTAAAGAAAAGACACTATCCAAAAAAGCTTCCTTGAGAAGAGAGATCTGGGAGTAAGAACAGGGACTGATGGGCATGTGCCATCATCAGATAAAAATTAAATGCCAAATATTATACTGCTGGTGATAAAAACCCCGAAATGCTCCTACTTCACCTCCAGTGTATTTGATTCTTCTCTGATGCACAACATTACTCTCACAAAGGATCCCATTCATGGCAGGAGAAGGGTGAGAAAGGGATTCTTTTGTCTTCAGAAAGAAGCTGTCTCTGCTTTTGAACTACTTCGCTCAACACCGATAAAAAAGACCTTTCATTCGCCTTTAAGTGTATCCATTTTAAGATAGAGTCAGTCAGCTTTTCAAACTTAACACAACTCGATCAAAACTGAGTTGGCCTTGGAAACTGCACACAACCAGGAATTGAGCTAAGATCTGGAAGAGGGAAAAAAATGTGAGAAAAGTTCTCCAGCTCTTTAAATATCCCTCGTAGGAAGAGTTCAGGCTTCACCCAAACCCTTTTTCAGACTCAGTGAGGAGGGAAAGACAATGCAGTATGGCTAATCATTCAGGGCTTGTCTATTTGGGGACATGCAAAGAAAGTTAATCCAAATTAACTAATAATGTGATATGAAGTGGGTTAGTTAAATCACATTAAACCCCTGTGTGAACAATCTCATCAGAATTAAAGTAGCCTTAATTCAGTTTATTTTATTCGCTTCCAAAGTGAATCAAATTCAACTGAATGAAGGCCACTTTAATTCTGAATAATAGCATTCACATAGGGATTCAACGAGGTTTAACTAATCCACTTTAAAAGTTCATTTGGATTAATTTTCCCGAATGTCCCTGTTTAGACAAGCTATCAGACTAGTGCTATCTGGGAGAGACTACACCAGAGGTGGGCAAACGACGGACTGCAGGCCACATCTGGCCCGCGGGACCGTCCTGCCCAGCCCCTGAGCTCTTGGCCCGGGATCATAGAATCATAGAATATCAGGGTTGGAAGGGACCTTAGGAGGTCATCTAGTCCAACCCCCTGCTCAAAGCAGGACCAATCCCCAATTTTTGCCCCAGATCCCCAAATGGCCCCCTCAAGGATTGAACTCACAACCCTGGGTTTAGCAGGCCAATGCTCAAACTACTGAGCTATCCCTCCCCCCCTAGCCCCCAGCCCCTCCCCTGCTATTCCCCCTCTCCCACAGCCTCAGCTCACTGCGCCTCAGCTCAGCTCTGGGCGGCGAGCTCTTGCCGGGCGGCGCGGCTTCCTGTCCTGGTGCTCTCGGCGGCACGGCTGTAGCGCCGCCAGCCACCGGTGCTCCAGGCAGTGCGGTAAGGGGGCAGGGAGCAGGGGGGGTTGAATAAACAGCAGGGGAGTTCAGGGTGGTGGTCAGGGGACAGGGGTGTGGATAGGGGTCGGGGAGGTCAGAGGGCAGGGAACAGGGGGGTTGAATGGGGGAAGGGGGACAGTCAGGAAGGAGCGGGGGTGTTGGATGGGGCAGCAGGGGGAAGGCAGGGGGTCAGGGGCCAGGGAGAAGGGGTGGTTGGATGGGGCAGGGGTCCTGGGGGGCAGTCAGGAATGAGAGGAGGGGTTGGATGGGGTGGCAGGGGGCAGTCAGGGGACAGGGAGAGGTGGATGGGGAAGGGGTCCCTGGGGGGCAGGAGTTCGGGGGGCTGTCAGGGGCCGAGAAGCAGGGGAGGTCATATAAGGGGCGGGGGCCGGGCCACGCCTGGCTGTCTGGGGAGGCACAGCCTTCCCTAACAGGCCCTCCATACAATTTCAGAAACCTGATGTGGTCTTCAGGCCAAAAAGTTTGCCCGCCCCTAGGCTACACAAACCCTCATTCATATGAGTACCTCTGATACAAGGAGTCTTATTGATTTAAATGGGACAACTTGCATGAGTAAGGACTAATGGTGAAAGGTATTGGATAGCAAATGGGGTCAAAGACTTCTGTTTGCACCAGATCAGGACAGTGAGAGTATAAGTTGTCCTGAAAGGACCCCATATAAAGAAATCAGTTCCAGGATGAGAGCAGAATTTGGCCTCTGTGTCCAGTTGGTCTGTGGCCTATTAGTTGAGAAATGTCAATGGTGCAAATTCAAATGACGTATTTTTGGGGCATGGACACTGTCCAGTAGAAACTGGACTGGAGCCCCAAACCCTTTCACATAGGCTACCAAACAGCAATTCAAAGGATCCTGGATACTTCCAACTTGATCACAGATAAAGGAGGCCTGATTCTTCTCTGACTCCAGTTTTATACCAGTTTAGCTCTAGTGGTTTCTATGGAGTTTCTCCTGATTTACATTAACATGAGAGGAGAATAAGGACCGTGAAGTCTTTGCATGGCTACTACATCCCATATTCCAACACTGACCGCCTGAGACATCCACTCCCCACAGTGATGCGCCACAAACCAAATTCATCCTGATCTCTTTTCTCTTTTGAAGTGAGTATTTTACAGCAAAGCGAGGAGAAGTACTACAGGCACGAATAGCAACTCAGTTGCACATACGCATGTAACTTTGAGATCTCATGTCGCAATATCAGATCATGAGTATAATAGCGCAGGATATCTCATCTCACAGCCATTTCTTGATGGTCCTCTGGAGAGACTGTAGCAAACGTAGGTCCCATATGTTCACTTGGAGGGTTTGGAGATATTGCTGCTGCAGGTGGCTGCTCCTTTCGGCCCTTAGTGACTCTTCTGAGCCCAGTAGCTTCTGATGTGTTCCTTAAAATATCAAAAGAATAAAGCCAGTTTCCTGTGCATTAGAGGCAAATCTTTCTTTAAGAAAGGCAAATATTTGTATTTTTAGTGATAGAGAAACCTCTTCGGGGTTCAAGCCCTGGTTTCATTTCGGATTCCACTGGAGTTTACACTTGACGGGGTCAGAGATACTAATGTAATTAAAGTCAGTGAGCTCGCTTATGTTTTTCTGAGCTGTGTGGTCTGTTCGTTTACTAGAGCAGCGGTTCCCAAATTATGGTCTGTGGAGGAAACTAGAAGGCATGGCTCCCCCTCCAGTGCTACAGCCAATAGATCATTCTACCTCCAAGACATCCTTTCCTTTGGCAATATGATAGCTGCATTTCAGCCAAAGGAGCCTTCCCAAGCTGCAATGACCACTACAGCTTAAATCTCTTGAACTCATATGACGGACACAATTGCAAGAAGGAGACAAATTCATAGGCAGTGTAAGCAGGGGCAGCTTCTAGTAATTTCCCATGTGCGTTAGGTTGAATTTAGCCCACGGATTTTAATGTGCTGGCTATAGCATGCTTTCATGTGGGAAGAACTGTCACCAAAGAAAACCATTTTCAGGTACAGAGATTGGGGAGGGGGTAGAAGATCTATCAGATTTTGGGGGGGTTGTAGTCTCTCCTGTCCCAGGTTGGTCACTTAGAAAGATTTAATTTGGGGAGATGCCTGAGGGATGAAGTTTGAACTCTAAGTCAAAAACAGCCTTTGGAGCTTCTTGGTGTCTGTTAGTCAAATGAACCTAAATGCCAGCTAATCAGTTTGGGCACATCTGTGATTGCACTCAACCATAGTAAACAGCCAGAGACCAACATGACTGATGCATTAGCAGCTACTGCCATCTAGTGGTAGATGAAAACAGATATCTACATAAATGTAACTAAAACTATTCAACAGAAAGGAAAGCAATATAACAATGGGCCATTTCCTCAGCCCTGTTAAGCCGGCTTTGTGCTGCTCTGATGGTGCAAAGCGGGCTTAAATGGACTACTGAGAATTCCTTTAGTGCAGAGAAATCCTCCAGTGGTGGAAAACTGGGTAGGCCGACTCATTCCAGGCCCCTTCAGAGCATCTCGAACCCAGCAGAGGGGGCGTGGCTGAGGAAAAGGGGGTATATACCCTTGCACTTTACTGATCCCCAGATTTCCGAACTGCCCTTTGGGGGGCATAGATGCTGTACAACATAGAGCATCCTGAAGTTGCCCTATTCTCTCAGTCTTTGGGGCCCAGCAGCACAAAGATCAGGGAGCAAGAAGGATGGCAGTAAGTCACCTTTGCAGCATCCCAGCCTGGGCTACATGGGTTGTCAAACAGTCAGTTCCGGGGATCTGACCAATTGTATCTCACTCTACACTATTGGTGGATTGGCTGAGAGAACCGAACATGTGAGTTTAATTTGTTCACTTTGGATTCTAATGTCAGTACCAATGAGACGAAGATGATGACTGGTAACCATTGCACCCTTGAGGCCTCAATCAGTATCAGGCCCTCATTGTGTCAGGTGCTGTTCACACACATTTAAAGTCAGAGTCTCTGCCCCTCAGCACTTACAATCAACGGTCCCCATCCTGCAAAACCTTACGCATTGTGCACTGTTAGGAGTCCCGTTGAAGTCCATGAGACTTCTCGCAGTGCATAACATTAAGCATATGAGTAAGTCTTTGCAGGATTGGGGCCAAAGAAGACTAACATGCCAGGTTTTTTTCTTTTGCTTTCTGTAACATGACAGAATTTCCCCTATCTTTCAGTGTTTTCATTGAGTGCAGCTGAATTAAGTAATTTAGTGGCATTTTATGTTTCACATATTGACTTGTTTGCAAATTTTCACTGATTCCTACCAGTTATTATGAATGCTTTACATATATACCATGCCCAAGGAGCTTTGCAAACATTAATTAATTCTCATGATACCCCTGTGAGCTAGTAAGTCTGAGTAAACACCAATGGGTAAACTGAGACTCACAGAGATTAAGTGATATAGCCAAAGTCATGCAATGAGTCAGTAGCAAAGTGGATACCCACCAGTCTTGACTCTTAGTCCCTTTCCATAATCACTCGATACATTCCCTTCTATTCTCCTTAATACACCAGACCAAATTTTGCCATCAATGATATTCATGCAACTTCATTAAAGCCAATGGGATTACATGGATGTAAATGAAGACAGTTTTTGGCCAGCTAAATCTCAACAGCATTTGTATGTCTCTTTTTATAAACTCTTTATTTGCAATTACCCTTCAGTTCCAAGCCAAATGCACATCTGATAAAAGCCACTCTGGGTAACATCCATAAATGTGACAAAAATGTTCAACATTAAAAGGTTTTTAAAATGCGTGTTCAAAAAGATCTGCACCAGGATGCTATCTCCATGGGGCTCGGATTTTCTCTCCGCTTTGGTCTTGAAGAGCTGAAATATTGCTTCCTGTTTCAAAAGACTCTTCAGAGCTTAGTAAGTTGATTCACTCTCTAGATCTGAATGTTACAGCTGCCATCTTGCTGTATCCAACTTCCCAACCACACAATCGTCTTGAGCATCTCCCCGGTCATCTTTCTCTAGGCTCTTTGTCTCCTCTCCCATTTTCATCCACTTATGGACAAATTCAACCTTACCTTAAGCCAGGCAAAAATCCATCATCTTCAATAGAGTGGAGCCTGCTTACATCAGGGCTGAATTTGACCTGTGATCTACTACATAATATTGACCGACAGGTCCTTCCCACCTTCCCTACACATTAGGTGAAATCCTGGCCCCATTGAAGTCAATGGCAAAACTCCCATTGACTTCAAAGGGGCAGGATCCAACTCATTGAATTTGACATGTCCTTAGGTCACAGATGTAGATTGCCAGGGTTGCTGTGATCCATTTACATATCTATAACTGTCAGTCTTGTCCAATATCTGTCTTGGCTTCTGTCCTGCTGTGCAGAGGGACAATGGGGACAGATTAAATTCCTGCACCACTTTTAATTCAAGTCATTCCAATTTCTTCTTCTTTAGAAAGGCCTCATTCCCACAAATGCAGCATCTTCGGGAGGCATGTGATTTTCTCTGGGGAAAACTTGCTGCCCTCACAGCTCTCCCTATGCAGAACCAGATGGGCTTTCTATAGGTGCATTGGTGATTTCTGTAGGCTCAGGGGTTCATTTCAATGATTCCTCTATTCTTACAATCTGGATGGCAGTTTGGGAACTTTCAGGGGACAAAGTCACTAGGTAAAGGTGAGATCACATAAAAAAGGAGTCTTTTAAATTCTCTGTGTCCTTCCACAATAAGGAAAGTTAGCCTGCGAATGTACAAAATATAATGGAGGAATAGAATGCTTCCTAATGCCTGACTGGAATAAAAAGGATGACACACAGTTATCTTGGTGTTGTATTCTGATCAGTCAGACAGCAGAGATATCATGCTTTACTTAGCCCTTCTGCACTCAGCATGTGGCAAATATGAAGAGGTACATGGGGGAGAAAAAGAGAGAATGCTGCTCTACTGGTCAAAAGACCCCTCTAAACCCCTTTGTATAACCTAGCAGAGGCAGCCTGTATGGAAACCTAAATGAGCCTGAGGAATATTCATATGCTGGTAATGTACCATGACTACTGCCTCCCAGCTCCAGATAAGTTGAATTAATAAACTGCCTTTCGTTGGTGACACCTCAGCATGAATTTTGCATTAGGCTCAATTCAGTAAAGTTCACAACTGACACAGTTCCCTTTATGACGATCCTTTTCAATTGTTTTTTGTGCTGGGATGTCATAAAGATGTTTGAGTTGCTTCTGGCTGGGAGCTGTCTTTTATCTTGAGAAAGAGCTTTTGTAACCCACTCATGCCTACAGCACTCTTGAATTGAGTCTGAAGGCAAAGCTCCTAGTCCGTTTACACTATTAACAAGGCAGGCATTTTTTCATGTCAATGAAAATCTCGTCGCTAGGCTTGTCACAGTGGAAAATTTCAGTGGTGGCAGGTGGGGGGAGGTTAATGTAGGGAGCAGATGTGCTGTGATAACATCAGTGGACACCTTGTGGAGTTATTAATACAATGATTGTGGATCACCTTTGCCAATTAGAACTCAGGAGGCACTTGCCGAGCTTATCAGACCACGAATCTTCTCTTCCTTAATTGATAGGTAGGTGACATGGCTGAGCAGTGTCCAGATTGCACAGGGAGAGATAAAAGCATCTCCAGATAGACAGCCTGACTATAAGATGTGTTTATCTCCCGATAATCACTATGTTACTATATCAGTCAGTCAAATCTCTCCCTCTGTTGGTCTCTAATCAGGACAAGGCTCCTCTGAATGATAGATTTGGATTAGGTTTAGGTGACGATTTGGGCTTTGAGTTTTGTGCTGAGCCCTGAGCACCTCTGGGGTTTGGAATTTCACTACACTCAACCTGTTATGGCAAGACTTTGGCCAACATGGTGGAAATCTTAGGAGGTCAGCTGTTCTTCTGAGATTTTCTCGATTTGAGATACTGGTCTTCCCAAGCCATCAGATAAATGCAGCCTATTCCTGATCCCATTGAAATCGGACATATACTGCACCAGCTATAAAATACGAATAATACTATCCCTTTCTCCCACCCTTTTTCTGTTATATTGCTTAGATGGTGAACGCTTCAGAGAAGGACTGTCTCTATGGATATGTCCATGGCCTAGCATGATGGGGCTCTGATCTCAGTTAGGGACACACCCACATGTTGAGATTTTCAGAGCAGGCTACGGGATTTAGACACATATTGTCTGTTAAAAGTAACAGTCCAAACCCCCTCATCATGTAAACTAGGTTCGACAGGGACAGGTGTGCAAAGCCCACAGGTAAGTGGAGAACATGGGGACCTGGGAGATGGGTCGGAAATAGGAGGGAGTGTGGGCTCTAATGACAAAGAGATAGGAGGGTCAGGGCAAAACTGGGAGGCAAGATCAAATCAATATCTTAGATGCCTGTATACAAATGCGAGAAGTATGGGTAATAAGCAGGAAGAACTGGAAGTGCTAATAAATAAATTCAACTATGACATTGTTGGCATCACTGAAACTTGGTGGGATAATACACATGATTGGACTGTTGGTATGGATGGGTACAGCTTGCTCAGGAAGGACAGACAGGGGAAAAAGGGAGGAGGTGTTGCCTTATATATTAAAAATGTACACACTTGGACTGAGGTGGAGATGGACATGGGGACGGAAGTGTTGAGAGTCTCTGGGTTAGGCTAAAAGGGGTAAAAAACAAGGATGATGTCATGCTAGGAGTCTACTACAGGCCACCTAACCAGGTGGAAGAGGTGGATGAGGCTTTTTTTAAAGAACTAACAAAATCATCCAAAGCCCAAGATTTGGTGGTGATGGGGGACTTCAACTATCCAGATATATGTTGGGAAAATAACACAGCGGGGCACAGACTATCCAATAAGTTCTTGGACTGCATTGGAGACAACTTTTTATTTCAGAAGGTTGAGAAAGCTACTAAGGGGGAAGCTGTTCTAGATTTGATTTTAACAAATAGGGAGGAACTTGTTGAGAACTTGAAAGTAGAAGGCAGCTTGGGTGAAAGTGATCAAGAAATCATAGAGTTCACAATTCTAAGGAAGGGTAGAAGGGAGTACAGCAAAATAGAGACAATGGATTTCAGGAAAGTGGATTTTGGTAAGCTCAGAGAGCTGATAGGTAAGGTCCCATGGGAATCAAGACTGAGGGGAAAAACAACTGAGGAGAGCTGGCAGTATTTCAAAGGGACACTATTAAGGGCCCAAAAGCAAACTATTCTGCTGGGTAGGAAAGATAGAAAATGTGGCAAAAGACCACCTTGGCTTAACCACGAGATCTTGCAAGATCTAAAAAATAAAAAGGAGTCATATAAAAAATGGAAACTAGGACAAATTACAAAGGATGAATATAGGCAAACAACACGGGAATGCAGGGGCAAGATTAGAAAGGCAAAGGCACAAAATGAGCTCAAACTAGCTACAGGAATAAAGGGAAACAAGAAAACTTTTTATCAATACATTAGAAGCAAGAGGAAGACCAAGGACAGGGTACTCAGTGAGGAGTGAGAAACAGTAAGAGGAAACTTGGAAATGGCAGAGATGCTTAATGACTTCTTTGTTTCGGTATTCACCGAGAAGTCTGAAGGAATGCCTAACATAGTGAATACTAATGGGAAGGGGGAAGGTTTAGAAGATAAAATAAAAAAAGAACAAATTAAAAATCACTTAGATAAGTTAGATGCCTGCAAGTCACCAGGACCTGATGAAATCCATCCTAGAATACTCAAGGAGCTAATAGAGGAGGTATCTGAGCCTCTAGCTATTATCTTTGGTAAATCATGGGAGACAGGAGAGATTCCAGAAGACTGGAAAAGGGCAAATATCGTGCCCATCTATAAAAGGGAAATAAAAACAACCCAGGAAACTACAGACCAGTTAGTTTAACTTCTGTGCCAGGGAAAATAATGGAGCAAGTAATGAAGGAAATCATCTGCAAACACTTGGAAGGTGGTAAGGTGATAGGGAATAGCCAGCATGGATTTGTAAAGAACAAATCATGTCAAACTAATCTGATAGCTTTCTTTGATAGGATAACGAGTCTTGTGGATAAGGGAGAAGCGGTGGATGTGGTATACCTAGACTTTAGTAAGGCATTTGATACGGTCTCACATGATATTCTTATCAATAAACTAGGGAAATACAACTTAGATGGGGCTACTATAAGGTGGGTGCACAACTGGCTGGATAACCGTACTCAGAGAGTAATTATTAATGGTTCCCAATCCTGCTGGAAAGGGGTTCCACAAGGGTCTGTTTTGGGACCGGCTCTGTTCAATATCTTCATCAACGACTTGGATATTGGCATAGAAAGTACACTTATTAAGTTTGCAGATGATACCAAACTGGGAGGGATTGCAACTGCTTTGGAGGATAGAGTCATAATTCAAAATGATCTGGACAAATTGGAGAAATGGTCAGAGGTAAACAGGATGAAGTTTAATAAGGACAAATGCAAAGTGCTCCACTTAGGTAGGAACAATCTGTTTCACACATACAGAATGGGAGGAGACTGTCTAGGAAGGAGTACGGCAGAAAGGGATCTAGGGGTTATAGTGGACCACAAGCTAAATATGAGTCAACAGTGTGATGCTGTTGCAAAAAAAGCAAACTTGATTCTGGGCTGCATTAACAGGTGTGTTGTGAGCAAGACACGAGAAGTCATTCTTCCGCTCTACTCTGCGCTGGTTAGGCCTCAACTGGAGTATTGTGTCCAGTTCTGGGCACCGCATTTCAAGAAAGATGTGGAGAAATTGGAGAGGGTCCAGAGAAGAGCAACAAGAATGATTAAGGGTCTAGAGAACATGACCTATGAAGGAAGGCTGAAAGAATTGAGTTTGTTTAGTTTGGAAAAGAGAAGACTGAGAGGGGACATGATAGCAGTCTTCGGGTATCTAAAAGGGTGTCATAAGGAGGAGGGAGAAAACTTGTTCATCTTAGCCTCTAAGGATAGAACAAGAAGCAATGGGCTTAAACTGCAGCAAGGGAGGTTTAGGAAAAAGTTCCTAACTGTCAGGGTGGTTAAACACTGGAATAAACTGCCCAGGGAGGTTGTGGAATCTCCATCTCTGGAGATATTTAAGAGTAGGTTAGAGAAATGTCTATCAGGGATGGTCTAGACAGAATTTGGTCCTGCCATGAGGGCAGGGGGCTGGACTCGATAACCTCTTGAGGTCCCTTCCAGCCCTAGAATCTATGAATCTGCTTTGAAAATCTCAATATATGAGTACATAATGGTATGGTAGGCAGATTTCATCAGCATGAATTTTGGATGACTTAGAATCATAGAATATCAGTGTTGGAAGGGACCTTAGGAGGTCATTTAGTCCAACCCCCTGCTCAAAGCAGGACCAATCCCCAATTTTTGCCCCAGATCCCTAAATGGCCCCCTCCAGGATTGAACTCACAACCCTGGGTTTAGCAGGCCAATGCTCAAACCACTGAGCTATCCCTTCATCATTGCTTGATTACATCGTTGCTCGAGTGACAAAGATACTAGTGGGTTATGCAGCTCATCCCAAATGAGCCATCAAAGCCTGTATCTCAACCCAGCCCATCATGGAATCTGTAGATGCCAGACCTGTTCCAGAAAAGCTACTTTAGAGAGAGTTTTTTAAAAAAATTGTACTGGGATTATTTTTATCCCGATGCCTTAAAAACCAGGTGCCTTAGCAGGGGCAGCTCAAGCAATTTTGCAGCGGCAGGGGCGGCGGCCCCTCCCCCAACGCAGGCAGACGTAGCGGGGCCCCGCCCCTGACGCCTGCCGGGGGCGGGGCCCCGCTACATCTGCTTGCATTGGGGGCGGGGCCCCGCCTCCGACGCAGGCAGTCCCAGTCCGCGGCGGCAAGGTAAGAGCAGCGGACCTGCAGCCCCATTGCTGCCGCGGCAGGCGAGAATGGAGCAGCAGTCTGAGTCAAGTGGTGGCAATTCGGCGGCGGGAAGAGCGGACCTGCCGCCAAATTGCTGCCACAGGACTCAGATCGCCGCCCCATTCTCGCCTGCCGCCCCAAGCACCAGCTTGGAAAGCTGGTGCCTGGAGCCGGCCCTGTGCCTTAGTTACCATGAGTTCCACTCTGCTGGACTCAGAAAGAGGGGAAACATAGAGAACATTTTGAAAACATCTAAAAATGACCTAAAATAGCTTTTCTATACATAATAATGTAGGTAGAGTGGGCGGCGAGTGGGGACAGGGGAGCTCCAGTGTTTAGCCCAGCAGGGATGGGAGACAGCAGACTTTGAAGTCATGACCTGTTTATGTACAGTCTGGTACTGGTGCGGGACTGGATCTCACCCCTCCTGGGGCTCGGGCAAGGCTACCTGGAGGAGGTGGGGTGCAGTCCCCATTTGGAGGGGAGAAGGAGGAAACGTCTTTCTGGCAGGTTAATGGATAAAAGAACTGGGGGCTGTGCAAACTGCTCGGATGGGTGGAATGTTACAATAAATCTGGAGGAGGTAGATTAGTGGGCAGAGTGCAGGTGAGATTTGTCAAAGGTAGATGATCAATGGAATGTTATGAGGTATCTCTGCAGTTTATCACATGGCTCCGCAAGATCTCGTGTGAGTATCACCTCCGCATATATGGAGTGGATGTGTATAATTTTAATATTACAGCATCCTCTTGGTGGCAAACGCTTTAGTTAAGGTTGGAAAGGAAAATGCCTATAGGTATCTACCTATGGGCCTGATCCGGCAAGCCCTTACTCGTGAGAGTAGTCCCTTAGCCTGTACTGCTAGGAGGGCCTCCCTCTCCCCCAGCACCCCTTACTTTAGGACTGAGCATGCTGCCTCCACAGTAGCTTCTAATTAATTTAACCCCAAGTGCCGTCCTGGCAAAATTTCCTACTGGCAATTAAAAAGAAATAAAAGTCAGCGTTGAGACAGCAATAGGGCTCCTCCAATCTCTGATGAGCTTGGAACATGGGAGTTATGTGCATGCATTGCAAGGAGAATAGACGCCTCTGCTTTTAATTAAGCATAAAGTACACTGTAGCTAAAAAAAAAGAAACAGAGGCCTGAGGAATCTGAGATATTTACTGCCTGATCGACAATGCAGCAAATACATCTGAGAATGGGTGAGGGAGGTTATGTGTATAATTCAGCATCCCTCGAATGTCCCTAATGATCTCCTAATATTTCCCAGTTTATAGCAATTATGAGATCAGAATCTAGGCTTCTGTCTCTGTCTTTGTTTAAGAGCCTGTTCTCCATTGGGACTGGTTCAATCCTGATCTCCAGTCCAACCTTGTCTCTAGGAGAATCAGGCTCAGAATATCTGATAATCACACCAGATACCAAAATAACCATGGCGCCCTCCTCCTTCTCCTCTTCGCTCCACACAGCACCTGATTTCCATGCAGAACATCAATGGGATTTGCATCCCTTTGCCTCCTGGAAACACACTAGTTAGGCTACTCTGAATACTCGGCAGTCGGAATATCGCTTGTCATGTAATCGTGGTGCTTGTCACTGTGTGAGAAGCTGCAATTTCTGGAGTTCGAAGTTTCTTATTTCCTAGCACACAGCGTGATCATGTCTGGATGATTCACTCACTCTCTCTCTTTGACAGCTGTATATCAACGGATCCGGTTGCAGGGAGCAGACACTCACTGACTCATGAAAGAAGGGGGAAAATAAAAATAAAGCCTCTGCCTTCATCAATAAACTCGTTGCCATAGGAACAGTTAGATACTGGCTCCCCCAAATGTAGATCAGCAGTGACACCTAGAGGCCACAGACAGTATATCCTGTGTTCCTAAGGGAATGCTCCCTCTCAACCTGATTTTTTTCTGGCAATAAATGTTGCAGAGCCCAGACTGTAAAAAGCTTATATTTTCCTTGTGCAGCACACAGCCTAATTCTGCCCTCAACAGTGAATGTGAGGCTCCTACCAACTTCAAAGGAGTCACATGCATGCATCAAAGGACAGAATTTGACCCAGACCGTATACATAAACTGCATGGCAAACATTATATGATAACGCTGATTTTGGTTTTGTTCACACCTCTGCGAATCAGAAATAATGTCACGGGCGTCAGTTGAGTTCCAGCCTAAACTTGGTGTAGGTGAGGTTAGGATCATGCCCAATATTTCAGTATGTGATTCAATCATCGCCCACCTTAATGACTGCAACCTCTTCTTTCTGGTCTTTTGGAAATTCCCCTCACTCCCCTTTAGTCCATCTGAAAAAAAGGCAAGGTGCTTGAGGTAATGTCTTTTATTGGACTGACTTCTGTTGGTGAGAGAGAGAGAGAGAGAAGCACAGAGCTCTTTCAAAACTGTCTTTCTGACTCACTGATTTGTCTACATCACTGCCCTCCCCCGAAAGTATTGATCCCTCCAATGGCCCCATTTCAAGTCTGGTTCAGTGCTAGGGTTTGAGGTGGACCCATGGTTACAGTCCAGGTTCTAAGGCGATGATGCCAAAATCTGTTGAGCTGTTCTCACAAGATTACAGCCTGTAAAATAGGGATAATAACCCTGACTAACCTTGCTGGTGCATCATAAGGCTAACTGATTAATATTTGTAAAGCACTTAGGGATCCACAGATGTAGGGTTCTAGAGATGTGCAAAGTGCTAACACTGTTTAGTATTAAAAATATAGTACTAATTTGTCTGACTGAGTTCCACAATTTGTATGAATCGCAAATGTCCCACGATTTTTGTTCCGACCAATGATATGAAACAGGCTCCATCACCAATGTATCGAACACATGATACTATTGCTGGTCGAAACTTTTTGTGTTTTGAAATTTTGAAAAATAAAACCAGGAATTGTCCCAACAATGTTATCACAAATATTCTCCCCTTTTTTTCTGCAAATCAAAATGTATTCCATTTTGAAATGTTGAATTTTCAGACGTTAAGAAAGGAGTCAAATTTCCAACTAAAACTGAAATTTCTCCTCTTTTTTTTTTACCAGCTGCATATGACATGTATTCGAATGAAAACAACAAAACCCCAGGAAGCTAATTTTAAGTAAGATTAAAAAATGAAGAGATGGCAGCATCCTAGTTGTCACAAGTCACTGGATCAAAAAGCCATCCTTGTGGCATTCCATGAACTCAATGGAGTGGCCTTCATTTTCACCTGTGCTGAATTTAGCCTACTGGGGCTGGTTTTCAGAAGTGCTGATCACTTACAACTCAATTTAAGTCAGCTGTAGCTTTGGAAACCCATACACATGGAATATAATGTCAGTAGTATATACCACCAGGGAGAATGCATCTCAGCAATAAGGATAGAGCTGCAGGAAATGTCTGCTTCTACCATCACAAAACTCTGGACAGCAAAACTGGAGACATTTGGGAAAACAAACTCCCCAAACTCTGCTAAGGTAACTGTGGGACCATTTCCCCCAAACTCCTCCTATTTCCTACCCACAAATACTGACTGTGATCAGAACATCTCTTAGCTCTGAGATGAGGCAGCCCTGTCAGTATCAGCATTGCTAATGGCTGCCTTACTTCTAACACCTCCTTTTGTGTTTAATAACATCATAAAGGACCCAGTGTGCCTGCAAAGAGCTAATGTGTAAACATGTAAATCAAGAATACTGAGGGCTCATTATCTTCCTGCCCTTGGCTGCTGTGCTGTGTGGACAGTGAGATAGGGAGGGGGATGTGCCTCCTAATTAATCATAAGCCATGGAGATAAATAACAGCTTTGAGAAAAAAGTGTAATGTGATAACTGTTCAGTGTACTGAGCATGGAAATCCCCAAAGAAAAGTGTTAAGAATAGGAATGAGGATGATAGATAGATAGATAGATAGATAGGGGGGGATAGCTCAGTGGTTTGAGCATTGGCCTGCTAAACCCAGGGTTGTGAGTTCAATCCTTGAGGGGGCCATTTGGGGATCTGGGGCAAAAATTGGGGATTGGTCCTGCTTTGAGCAGGGGGTTGGACTAGATGACCTCCTAAGGTCCCTTCCAACCCTGAGATTCTATGATAGATAGATACTGCACAGAATGGATATACACACTCCTCTGATTGATTATGATTGAAACAATTAATAATGAACATCCTGGGCCCAATTCATCATAGCCCTAAGGCCCCTCAGTGCAAAGGGGATGTAGGCCTGCCATAACCCCCCCCTTGGGGAATATGCAGGGGGTATTCTGGGATGGGCTGGGGGCAGAGTGTGGGCCAGGTGAAAGAAGGGGGGAAGTTGAGGGGCAAGAGGAAGTGTGGCCTGGTCAGATTTGTGCACAGCTATTCTACACCCTTGCAAAGTCTCATAGGGGGGCAGTGAAGCAGGGGTGTGATTTAGGGCCCTAGCAGGCACTAGGGGCCACCCCAGGCCCTCAAGCCCCTGAATATGGGAGGCACAAGTGACCTTCCCTCTGTCCCTGCGCTGTGCCTGCTCCAGAGTGGGGATAAATCTGCCCTCAGTGTTTGTCTGGGGCCATAGGACAAACAATACAACCCAAACAGTGAGAACAGGATTTCAATGTAAATAGTGCCCTGGCTCTTAGGCCGAGATTCGCAGTCATTTAGGCACCTCCATTGATTTCAATAGGAAGTAAGTGCCTAAATACCTTTGAGGATCTGGGCCTTTGTTCCTTTCCCTGTCCACTATACAACATTCCCTCTCCTCTGGCACCCGGAGATCCTAGCACTGTGTGTCCTGTCTCTCTCTCTTTCTCAAAAGGGCCCAATAGACACAAATACGCTCGCACTGATTACAGAGTAAGTAAGAATAAACCACTGAGAATAAACCCCCTTAAAAAGGAAACCCCTATCATGTAGTGGGCCTTGGAGTTACCTTTCTCGGGTAAGCTTTGAAAGGCTGGAGGGAGGATTCCACCCTGAACCCACATTCTTTTCTATTGATTTAACAGGGGGTGGGGCAAAGCATCCTAACGCAAACTCCCTTAGGAGTCAATGAGACCCCTTGCAGGACAAAGGGCTATGGGGTGGGTCCCTAGTTCAGTGCCCATCACCATACCATAGGAGTGCTGTAGACAGGTTTAAGACTAAATAGGTGTTAAGAACTGTACACACACACACACACCCCGCAGTGGGAGCTCAAGGGATCTCAGAGCAAACGTACAGAGATCATTAAGCCCTCATGGCATGACGCTCTGAGGTCACATCTGAGAATGGATTGCCTGTCTGGGGAAATGCCCTTTTCAGTGATGTATAAGGGTGACCAACTGTCCAATCCTGGGGGCCTTAAAGGTATTCAAGTCAGACATAGAATCATAGAATATCAGGGTTGGAAGGGACCTTAGGAGGTCATGTAGTCCAACCCCCTGCTCAAAGCAGGACCAATCCCCAATTTTTGCCCCGATCCCTAAATGGTCCCCTCAAGAATTGAACTCACAACCCTGGGTTTAGCAGGCCAGTGCTCAAACCACTGAGCTATCCCTCCCCCAATGCAGTAAGGCCATTTACAGCATGATGATGCAAAAGGGGAATGGTAAGTGACAGCGCTGCAAAGTGGGAAGAAGGTGCCTTGCCAACCCTGTCTTAAGTCAGACACACCATGATAACTGGCTCTGAGCAGCCCTGCGTGTGCTAGGTTTGCAGATATCACCAGGCTGCACTAAGTTCAGTAACCGTGACCGTCGCTCAAAAACGTATCCCCAACAGTTAATGTGTAGTGAGGAGCGGGAGTTCTGCTGTATTTTTCCTTTATGTCTCATCAGGGAGCTGGGCCAGGAAGAAGAGGGTCAAAAAACGGTTATAACCTAGGGCAAAATGTTTAAGCGGGGAACTGTGCTACTCGTAGACGGAAGGAAGTGAAGGCAGCAGCTCTACCATGCGCCCCCGAGGGAAGGCCTTGCTGGGACTTGCTCCAAAGGCCATGCATTTCACAACCACCTTAGTTGACGCCTTCAAAAAGAAAATATAAGAAAGACAAAGAGCTGCATTGTCTTTCTCCTCCTTGTACAGTAAAGGGAAATCTCTTTGGTTCATATCCCCCTGGAAACCGACTTTCCAGTCTCTTTCTTAGGTCTTGTAAGAACAAGATGTGAGAAGCCAGGAACTGGAAGTGATACCAACCACTGTTTTGCCTCCACCCTTTAGTGCTCTTAGACATTTGATTTTCTCTTGTGTTTGGGATGTGTTGGGACAAACGCAGCTTAGTGTAGGGGTTTCAATGGGAGTCAAGAGCTGAGTTTTAGGCTCCATTGAGCTGATTTTATTATGTCAATGGAAGGGCTCTCTCCCGTAAGCAGCTACAGAGCCACTTTTACAGCTGTATAGGTGCAGCTATGCTCCTGTAGACTTATAAGTGTAGACGTGGCCTCAGTCTAGGCTCTGTCTGGGACTTCCTATGTGACCTCAGGGATTCTATTCTAGTCTAGTCTAGTCCACGCCCATCACCATAGTACCCGAGGGCCAGATTCTCAAAAGTATTTAGGTGTGTAACTCGCAGACACCTAAATACCTTTGAGGATCTGGGCTCCAGTGCCTTCCCTCTCCGAACATGAGCCCTGCATCTGTAAAAAGGAAATAATAACTAGAGCTGGCCAAAACTTTTCCAGCAAAACCATTTTCCTGATGGAAATCAGTTATTGTCAAAAATCCTCATTCAGAGGGAGGCGGGGGACACTGAAAAACCCACATCCAAAATATTTTGATTTTCAGTGACAGGGAATAAAAACAAAATGTTTAAAATTGCCCGCCAAAAACTGGAAAAAATTCAATTTTCAACAAAACCCCACCCAAAACATTCCAAAAAAGATTTCAATGAAACCCAAAACAAATTCAGTGGTGTCAAAATTTTCCATGGACAGGGGGAATCATTTCCTGACCAGCTGTAATAATCTCTGCTTCTCAGGAATCCTTGTGAGGGTAAATTTATCAATTCTCTCATAGAAAGGCACTTTGAAAGTGCTTTGAAATCCTCCTATGAGCTGCAACAACCACAGATATTAGCCAAAGGAGCAAACTCCAGGGGCTCAGTTCCTTAGCAGAAATAACAATCTCTATAACAGGGATCAGCAACCTTTTCCCAGTCAGGGAAAGCCGCTGGCGGACCGGGACGGTTTGTTTACCTGCAGCATCCACAGGTTCGGCCGAGCGCAGCTCCCACTGTCTGCGGTTTGCCATCCCAGACCAATGGGGGCTGAGGGAAGAGGTGGCCCACTTCCATTGGCCTGGAACGGCAAACCATGGCCAGTGGGAGCTGCGATCGCCCGAACCTGCGGACGCTGCAGGTAAACAAACCGTCCCGGCCCACCAGCAACTTTCCCTGACAGGCCATGTGCCAAAGGTGGCCAATCCCTGCTCTATAACTTCAGTTTTATGAAGTCATTATTACTATTATTGATCATCACTGATTTGGACATGGGCAAGAAATATACATTGATGCAGCCAGTCAGGATGGATGCATGGCTGGCAGGCCAGTTTATATTTGCAATAAACACTTTCCAAGTCAGTTTAATCAACAATGGTGTTGAGAGTTTATCCACATCTTGCATAGTGTTCAGCAGGGATAGGGTTAAAGCCCAAGCTCTCAGCAGAAGCATTCAAGGACGTGTCCGTCTTCACTGATAGGCCACCAGGCCTGAAGAGAATGGGGCTAAGTTTAGCTGGACCTGACTGTCTCATTAGGGAGGGGGAAATGGCCTATACCACAGAGGAGATGGAATATGTTACTTCCTCTGGAAGTTAGAACCAATCCAGGCACTAGAGTTTCCCTGACATGTGTGTGTTCACATTTCTGTGAGCTTCCTTTCCCTCTGTGCTTTGTACATAAGAACATAAGAAAGGCCGTACTGGGTCAGACCAAAGGTCCATCCAGCCCAGTATCCTGTCTACCAACAGTAGCCAATGACAGGTGCCCCAGAGGGAGTGAACCTAACAGGAAAGGATCAAGTGATCTCTTTCCTGCCATCCATCTCCATCCTCTAACAAACAGAGGCTAGGGACACCATTCCTTTTCCATCCTACCTAATAGCCATTAATGGACTTAACCTCCATGAATTTATCTAGTTCCCTTTTAAGCCCTGTTACAGTTCCAGCCTTCACAAACTCCTCAGGCAAGGAGTTCCACAGGTTGACTGTGTGCTGTGTGAAGAAGAACTTCCTTTTATTTGTTTTAAACCTGCTGCCCATTAATTTCATTTGATGGCCCCTAGTTCTTATATTATGAGAAGGAGTAAATAACTTTTCCTTATTCACTTTTTCCACACCACTCATGATTTTATATACCTCTGTCATATCGCCCCTTAGTCTCCTCTTTTCCGAGCTGAAAAGTCCTAGCATCTTTAATCTCTCCTCATATGGGACCCGTTCCCACCCCCTAATCATTTTAGTTGCCCTTCTCTGAACCTTTTCTAACGCCAGTATATCTTTTTTGAGATGAGGAGACCACATCTGTATGCAGTATTCAAGATTTGGGCATACCATGGATTTATATAAGGGCAATAAGATATTCTCCATCTTATTCTCTATCCCTTTTTTAATGATTCCTAACATCCTGTTTGCTTTTTTGACTGTCGCTGCACACTGTGTGGATGTCTTTGGAGAACTATCCACAAGGACTCTTTCCTGATTAGTTGTAGCTAAATTAGCCCCCATTATATTGTATGTATAGTTGGGGTTATTTTTTCCAATGTGCATTACTTTACATTTATCCACATTAAATTTCATTTACCATTTTTTTGCCCAATCACTTAGTTTTGTGAGATCTTTTTGAAGTTCTTCACAGTCTGCTTTGGTCTTAACTATCTTGAGCAGTTTAGTATCATCTGCAAACTTTGCCACCTCACTGTTTACCCCTTTCTCCAGATCATTTATGAATAAGTTGAATAGGATTGGTCCTAGGACTGACCCTTGGGGAACACCATTAGTTACCCCTCTCCGTTCTGAAAATTTACCATTTATTCCTACCCTTTGTTCCCTGTCTTTTAACCAGTTCTCAATCCATGAAAGGATCTTCCCTCTTATCCCATGACAACTTAATTTACGTAAGAGCCTTTGGTGAGGGACCTTGTCAAAGGCTTTCTGGAAATCTAAGTACACTATGTCCACTGGATCCCCCTTGCCCACATGTTTGTATGGTCTCTGATTGTGTGAGGCCATGTCCTTGTAGTGGTTGAAAGACTCTGGAAACAGAAATAAAGCTGGATGGACAAAAAAAGGAGGGGGGGATAAATGTGGCAATTTTTTTCTTTTCTTCTGTTTAAAATTAGAAATTTTGTCAAAAGTCAAGCCATTTCCACCACTCCAGACAGAAAGCATTATCTTCTTAGCACTCAGAGCCCTGGGTGCACCAGCTCTCTCCAATGACCTGCATTGGGTGGGCCAAGCCACCCTATAAGACCCTAGTTACCTGTATTTCACATAAGCCCACTAGAAGGCTGCTATGAGAGCTTGACTGACCTGTGTTCTTTAACTAAATGTTGCAGCAATAAAGCAGACTCATGTCTTCAATCTAAACAGGTAACAGGTCTGTTTTTTCCACACACAAATCTAATGTATGTTTCACTTTTTATACAGTTTGTTCCTTTACTTCTGACGTCTTTCTCAGCTGGGACAACAAAAATAGACTAGTCAGTTTCGTGTTGAGTTCCTGATTGGTTTCTTGCTCAGATTCTCAGGCACTAGAATGAGGTTGCAATATTTGGCTGTTGGATAGTTGAGTTTTCAACTATATCCTTTGAGGTTATTGGCCCAATTGTATTGGCCCTGAGGTTTATACTTTTTCACACAGCCTAAATTTGTGGCCAAGTTTCACCTGACAGCATCCCCTGAAACCAAGTCTGTTTGGCTTGAAATCATGAGTGAATCAAGTTTGCCACTAGAGGGCCCCACGGCCATGGTGAATGGAGAGAAGGAGCAGGAGTAGGGCAGCACTGAGGCAGGTATCCTTGGGGTTAGGATGGCAGTATGTCATAGATTGAGACTGTTCCCCTTTGCTCTACCTTCTCCCTCTGCACAGTTCATGGGAGCTTCCAAAGAGTCATTGCTCTCTCCTTTCAGGCACCCGGCTGGCTTCCTCTCCCCTCTTCTCCTGTTAGCAGAGGGAAGGGAAAATGCCTATGTCAGAGGGGGGACAAAAAACACTTTTTGGGATCCAAACAGCAGGTGCACATGGTCTAGGAGTCAGGGTGGAACTCTGGCCAGAATAAGCCTGGCTCTTTAAACGCCTCCCTGCTTTGAGTCCCCATCTTCTAGGGTGAGCAGATGAGCTAGAACCAGGCCTCGTAGGTGACCTTGAGACCTGAGCACCTTTGCCGTTGTCCAAACCTAGGGCTGAAGGCTGCCTGCCGCGAGCCAGACGGAATGGAGTGCGCAGCTGAGTTACACCGGGTCTGCGCTCACAAACAACCTGTCCTCACTGTTGGAGCACCAGGGTGGCCTGGAGCTCGCGGCATGCTGACGTCTCACCTTCAGTCAGGCGGCCATAATTGCCTAACACACCAGTGCATTGATAACACATGACAGTGGGACAGCAGCCCAGGCAGGATCCCATTCCCAGCCGCTCGGGAGGTTTTAGCAATAGCTCCATGGTGCAAAGTCTTGGCCTAACAACCCTGGAGAGCCTAGCCTCTGTCTCCAGCCACGGAGCAGTGATGGCCCGGGCCGCAGCAATGCAAGCTTTCCATCCACACTGCCCATGTACCATAACCACAACTCAGAGAGGCTACCCATAGGGCAAGGGAGGAGCTGGCTCATTCAGTCCTTTGCCTCTTGACTGAACCGAGCAAGGGTGCCAATGGTGCTAATTAGGGTGGCTGTTTTTATAGCACCACTGGAACTGGACTGACTTATGGACCGACCACCTGTTAAGAGGCCACAAAATGCTCAGCAGATGGTAACAATTTAGGGTCTTGGCTAGGTCTTAGCTGTTGCCATAGATATGAAAAGCTGCATGTCCCATTACCCCTCTTCTACGTCATCTAGTCCCACTCCCAGCCGGTGTGCCCTGTGTCACCCCCACTGGCAGTGATGCAGATAGAGCACTAAGACCCAGGTTAGCTGCAGTGCTGGGCCCCTTGTCACCTTTGCATGTCCAATAATGCATTAAATGGCGGCAGGCAATATGGCCCCTCTGTGCGCAGAAAGCCAAACCACAGAAAGTTACTGTGGGGGAACGAGACAGTTACGGCATTCAAAGCTCTGTTCACCAGGAACTGCAGGTACCAGTCCACAGAGTCCTCTAGCAAAGAGTGGCACCCGCTAAGCTTCATCTAATCCCTTGGAGATGAGCAATGCCTCCGCTGTGCAGCTGCAGACCACATTTCCTGGCTTCTGTTCCCCCTGCCCACTCATGCCGAATATGGAGACCTGCTCTCTGTGCCTGGTGCCCCTGCCATGGAAATACAGTGGATGGGGAAAAGGGAAGATCTGATGACACCAAGCAGACTGCATGCTCAGGGATTCCACTGACATGATCCCCAATGGAGAAGAGTCTCCTTCCAGGCAGGGTGGCACCAAATCAGCTGCCAATGGGCCACAAGAGAGTCAGAGAATGTATATGAACAAAGTTCTTTCCAGAGGGACATCGTATAAGTAATGAGATTTGGTGGCGTATTGAATCTGGTTTTCTAAAGCACCTAGCAGATGCTGCTATGACTGGCGGTGGCAAATCCAGCTAGGAGCACAGGAGAGTGTTAAATCTGGAGACGAGTCTGAATCCGAACCCCAAATGTGAACCTTCTGAGCTTTGTCACTATTCAGATGTGGAGCTGAACTTCGGAGCTTGGGCCCAGCTCTCCGTCAAACGTTGGGCACGGTTCATAGATGATTCTGTCATTGTCGAGCTGGCTCCTCCACAGGTGGCACTGAAATGCGTAGGACGGACACCATGCTCTGTTTTATCACCTGCGTCTCCAAGGTACGTTATCAAAGCAAAGCCTTCCTAAGAGAGGGAATAAGAGCCTTCTTTACTCTACTTCATTCTGTGCTCTTCTTGAGGAACCATTTGCGTGGCTAAACGCTGTCTGACCAG
This sequence comes from Chelydra serpentina, assembly GCA_037349315.1. Taxonomy (NCBI): domain Eukaryota; kingdom Metazoa; phylum Chordata; order Testudines; family Chelydridae; genus Chelydra; species Chelydra serpentina. Next base: position 26,505,432 of record JBAIAC010000033.1, read on the forward strand.
GATGAGCCAGGGAACCTACTCCAAAATCCTCTTTCTTTTTGCCCCCTTGCTCCATAATGTCGTCTTCACTATTGCTAGCGGTTCTTTTCCAGAAATGGAACACATTACTCTGTCTTCTGTTCAACCACCCTATCTCCACGGCTTCCTATAAAGATCTCAACCATCCTTCCAGTCTCACCACACATCACAGAGACAGGTGGATGATGGTCTGCTTTTGTTTTAACACGAGAATCCTTTCCTTTGAATGGAGCAACTCAGTCGCCGACCCCTTGAAAACAAAATAAAGGAAGCCTCAGCGAGCTGAATTTGTGTTGTAGGGTGATTGGAAGGATTTCAAAGCGAGGACATTAAATAAATAATAATAAAAATAATAAATGGAGATATGTCAATCTCCTAGAACTGGAGGGACCTTGAAAGGTCATCAAGTCCAGTCCCCTGCCTTCACTAGCAGGACCAAGTACTGTCCCCTGACAGATTTTTGTCCCAGATCCCTAAGTGGCCCCCTCAAGGACTGAACTCACAACCCTGGGTTTAGCAGGCCAATGCTCAAACCACCGAGCTATCCCTCCCCCCAACATTCTGGATATTGTGCTCTCACATGATCCACTTAATTTGGACTGATCCCAACTAGGATCTTTGATGACTTTCTACATCCTTCCTGGTGTTTGTCAGGATCATGTACACATGGCCATTGTCCCTGGGACTGGGGAACCGTTCCTTCTGAATGCCTAATTAAGCTCCCATTAGCATTTCTTATAGAGAGCAGATGCAGCCTTTCCATCCCAGCAAACAATGCCATCTGTTGTTCCCATGCTGTAATTTCCATCTGAAAGTCTGCTCTGGGTTCTATATTTAATAGCGGACGTTTGCAACTGCCAGAAAAAGTACTGTTTAAATTTGGCAGGAGGGGGGATTCTCTTCCCCTTTGAAGGAAACATGAGGATGTTTTGTTTCTTCTTTTTGTCAAACACCAATTTAATGTGAGTGAAGGATGCAAGACTGACAGCTCAGGAATCCGCACTCCTCTCCACGGCATAGGCGCAGCATGAGTCATGACAATGCAAGCGTCCACCACAATTCCCTTTGGCAATGAGCCTCCTCTCTGACCTAAGGGCTGTGTCTACACAACCATTTTTCTGCAAAACTTTCCTACTGTTGCTAATAGCGGTGCAACTCGTTAGCAATGCTGGGAATGCTAATGCAGAGATCGCTCCCACAGCCACTGCTGTTTGTATTTTATTTTTTTTCAGTTTTCTTTTTTATTTATGTACATCTGTTTTGTCAGATTTACTCCCGAGCCATAAGTTTTTGCTTCTTCAGCTTCTTTTGAGAGATCTTGCTGTGCTGTTACCTTCTCTGAGGACTGGAGCTCCCCTGGTGTTAGCAACAATAGAAAATATTCACCAAATACTCAAGTGCAGACATGGCTCCAGAGAACTGCTTATTTTCCATGGCCTCTTCAGTCCTTGACTTACGTGCTGTGACTGCCAACAAGGAGGCTTTTTCGTGGTAGGAGCTGGAGTGAGACCCACTAATGAATTTCACGCAGCCCACTAAAAGAGCCATCAGCTGGTCATAACATTTGTTCACTACTGACCTGAAATGGATTGATATCACTGACCTAGAGGAAAAAGGCACTGAATCCCTTTACTTAGTCCCTTCAGCAGTTGAGTTTCCCAGGATGGAAATACTGAGTGAAAAACAGAAGCAGAAAACCAAAAACATACAAGGAAGCCAACAAAAGTTCTAGGTCAGTTTTAAGCTCTCCTGTTACTTCTGAAAATATTGGCAATGTAACCTACTTCCTTGGTATAGAGATCTACTTAGATGGGTGACAAGAACTGGTGAAAATGGGAGATGGGCTAGAAGAGAACTCTATATCTGAAAAACACCAAACTTTGGGAAAGTTTGGCCCCAGTTACCAACTTCCAGTCTAGATCCTATTTCCATAACAGGCAGGACCAAACCCCTTGAACTTTGGGGAAATTTTGAGCTGGCACCAAAGTCTGTGACTTGGGTCTAGCTCAAGTAAACATTGAACAGAACAAATGCAGAGATGACTAATGCTGGTCAAGAAAGAGGGGAAAACACTTCACAAGGATTTATTTTTAAAATTTTGCTTCTTGTCTTTTGAATAGCTGCTCAAAAAACGGTGGTGGGGGGAGGAAATGTAGCCAACTTTTTCCTATTTTCTTTAAAGTGTCAAAATGTTAATCACATTTTTTAAATGTCAGTTTGTTTTTTTGAATCCTGCCCATACAATAGGCAAATCAAAGGAAGGCCGTGGCTGGTGTGATGTGTTGTAATAGTGCAGGAGAATTCTCCCCACCTGACAGGATTCTCCACTCTAGAAAGATCCGGTCCAAGGTGCTGGTTTTAAAATATGGAATGGTTGAAGCCATCTCCAGAAGGCTTAGGGAGGAGCTGCTCTTGTTTTCCTCCTCAGCTGGAGTCTGTAGGGCGAGAGATGGATCGTTTTTCAACTTGGTTCCTCCCACTGCTGCCCTCCTCATTCTCCTCCTCCTCTCCCTTGCTGTCAGGTGCCCCCAGGTGCAGCTTTCTCTGCCTCTTTGGATGTCAGATTCGCTCCAGCAGTTGTCTTATTGTCAGGCTATCTGCCTGTCTGTGTGTTTGTGTTGTGCCCATCACCATGCTGTCCAGGACTGCTGCCTGCCATGCTCATGCTCCCCACACTGCTACTACCACACATGAGGCAGGTTCCTCCCCATCACAAGAAGGAGCCTGTCTGTCTTCAGGGCTGCTACTCCTTTAGCTTATGATGATGCTGTGTGTGACTGGGAGGCAGTTCCTTTAAAACATAGGTCTTAGCCTGTATCATAGCCCCATCCTCTCCGGGCCCTGCATTGATTATTGTATAGCACTCAAATATGTTATGGGTGATTTCCAGCAGACACAGAGCCCTCCGTGCTATTCTGCAGTGGGCTATAGTCTCCCTGTCTGAAGGGATGGAACAAATGAGGATGACACACAGCAGGGTAGGATGAGGAGAGACGCATGCTCTATTGGGAATTGTACTCCAAGTGTCTGCTTCTACTCATAGTTACACTGGTGCCAATCAGGAGGGACTCCATTGAAATCAATTGAGTTACACCAATGTAAAACTGGCATCAGAGAGATCACCATTAGGCACCATGTGTTGGATGAGGGACAGAAGCACCTTCCAAGGCATGAATTTGCAAAAAGCTGTTCTAAGCAAAACTGAAGAAATGGGGGAATCCCTTGTACGAGGGGATGAAACCCATCCCCCTCATAGACCTTCTGTGAGTGACAGCTGATACGCATTACTCCTTCCCCTTCTCTGGATCAGTTACAAAAGGATGGGTGTCAGTCTGGGTTCACACACACTTTGCGGAGATAAGGACTTTGCCAGCCTGAGCGGGTGGCAGTTGGAAACTGCTCTGAGAATCAACAATCGCTACATTACACTCCTCGATGGTTCTTTTATAGTCTGGAGCAGCTGGACGAGACTCAACCGCAAAGGGAAAAATCAATTGAGTTTTGTCTTTAAATGCTGCCGTTGTTCAACAGATGTTTTCTGGGTGCCACAGCAGCCACCTTGCTCGAGATTCCGCTTGTCGTCTGCAGCCGCTCATTAAACTAATTAATAGGGTATTTCACCCATTGGAGCACATAGGCCTTTGAAGCAGCAGCTTTGCTGGAAGCTGGGAAATGGCAGCGTTCTAAGGGTTAATTTTCACTTGTCTGGTACATCATGGTCAAATCCAGGAGCAAGGATTTAAAATAGTTTCATGTGCCACCATAGCAGTTATTTAGCGCATATAGTCCCTGCTAACTGTAGCTACATGATGTTAGCCCATTTCTACCCTGGACTGTATTTTATCATGTAGCTTTTTATTGGGGGTGTTGCTTCAATAAATCCCCGTATCAGTCATCTCCTCCTCTCTTCACACTCTGCAGAATGGGCGCTGCAGGCAGTGCCTCCTTGTGAGTCACCAGCACAAAACAGAGACAAGCAGAGGCATAAGTAACTATGGTAGGAAACTCACAGAGAACTTTTCTGGGTTAGAGCAAAGGGCTTCCAGGCAGCCCTTCGATACTCTAGACTTGGTTTTAGAGAAGCCCCTGCACACTTTGGAAACAGGATATTTTCACTGGGTCACTAGCCCAGCTGGATGTGCTAAATAAAGTTGCTAGTCCTTCACTGTAATGTTGACCCTGATTGTAAGCTACCTATTGAGCACTACTGAAAGCAGAAGGGTATAAGCCTAGGGAAGTGAAGGAGGTGTTGGGAGAAGCGAGGGGAAGTCCTCCCCCTGTGCCCTAGGCACATCTTTTCAGCAGAGATGCACTTTGTTTAGAATTAGAGTACATTACATTATTTTTCGAGAGAAAAAATTCCAGGTTGTGGAACAAATTTCAAATGCTAGTTTTTCAAAAGACTCTAGCCCAAATATGGCATGCTACCACTACTTCTACTAATGATCAATTAATGCCCTTTTACAGTGTAAGTGCTTTTCATCCAGAGATCTCAAAGCACCTTACAAATGAGGTAACTATTATTATCCCCATAGAAAAACTGAGGCACAGAATGATGAAGCGACTTGCCGAAGGTCACTCAACTGGCCAGTGGCAGAGACAGGAATAGGACCCAATGTCCCATTCCGGCATGCTATGCATATTTTTGAAGCAGATGTGGCCCTTTAAAGTTTTGTTTAACATTAAATGCCCCATATGTTGAAGCAGCTGAGAAACCTCAGTGCAAATGTGGTCGATTCAAGAAATCGGCACTGACTTTGGCTGAGGCTTTTATCACCCTGACCTTGTGTTTGTGACTACTGTGCTGGACTGGAGGTGGCTGTGCTGGACACCAGGAGAGCACAGTATGCTGTTTCTCCTTCTCTATGTGGAGGCCAGTGAGGGGCGTATTAGGTTCAATAATTTTACCTGCACAGAACTGGAGAGGTTTGGTGACGCTCGCTCCCCCGCAGAGTAGCAGGACCCTGCCGGTCGGGATTGAGGTGGCTGAACAGCACAGTATGGGAAGCCCAGTACCAGAGTAGCATGGGCTGCACACTAGGACTGAAGTGCATTGGCTCAGTGGTGTGGGAGGTGCAGGGCCTGTTGCATGGTGGGGATTGAAGGGCATTATAACCAGAGTGGATAAAAATCAATGATTTTTTTTTAATTAAAGAAATCAGATTTTTTTTATTTAAATTGGATTTTTTTTGATAAAATGCTTTTTGAGGAAAAAACCTATCTAAAGACAGCTTTAATAACAATACATTATAGCTCAAAGATATCTCATCATGGAACAGGGATTATCAATTCTAATTCTATAGTATGAGATAATATATTCATGTGATGTTTAAGAAAAGTTTTGTAAATGAGTTCCAATAGTTCATGGATTAGGGACCCCATTTTATGGGGTTCCAGGGGCTTCTGTATAGATTATTTAGGTTAATCATTCTATCTACCCAGTGGGACTCAGTGCTCAAACTAGAACAGGGATTGGCAACCTTTGGCCTGCAGCCCACCAGGGAAAGCCCCTGGCTGGCCGGGCCGGTTTGTTTACCTGCCGCGTCCGCAGGTTCGGCGGATCGCGGCTCCCACTGGCTGCGGTTCGCCGTCCCAGGCCAATGGGGGCTGCGGGAAGTGGTGGCCAGCACGTCGCTCGCCCTGCGCCGATCCCTGGGTTATAACAACCAACAAGAATGCACTTTTCTGTAGAAAAAACATGATTAAATCGAGTCTTCCTGACCAGTGATTTAAACCAAATCCACCCTGATGGCACCAGAGCGATGTGGGGCTTCCCAAGGGCAAGAGCAGGGGATGCTGCAGCGCAGGACAGAAATGCTTCGCCAAGCGCTGCAAGGGGAGCCCAGCAGGAGGAAGGGGAAGGTGCGGAGGGCAGGATGGAGGCGCAGAGCGGTGGTGGAGGAGCCGGCTGGAATTAGGGTTACGGTGAGGTGCAGGCTAGGATTGAAATCCAGCCCTTCTTCGCTATGTGCTAAAGCTCCCTCGGGTGCCCCGTCCTGTGGAATCCCAGCCTTTACAAACCGAGGTTTGAGCATTGGCCTGCTAAACCCAGGGTTGTGAGTTCAATCCTTGAGGGGGCCATTTGGGGATATGGGGCAAAAATTGGGGATTGGTCCTGCTTTGAGCAGGGGGTTGGACTAGATGACCTCCTAAGGTCCCTTCCAACCCTGAGATTCTATGATTCAGCCCGATTCAAAGGCTCCTGTGCCTTTAAGAATCACGGGGGGGGGAGGGGGAGCGGATTCCAGCTGCTTCGGCCCGGCCCTACAGACTCCGTCCTTGACTCCACCCAGCGGCCGCTTCCTCTAATCCGATTGGTTGACACCGCTATCGCCCCCGCCCCCTCCCTTCCCCGAGCCTGACCTGTGGCTGTCACCCTCTATCAGTCACAATGCCGCCGCTCTGATTGGTCGCCCCGGCCCCGCGGGGTGGTGTCTCCTCCTCCAGCTTGGAACCTCGTTAGTGTCAAAGCCCCCGGTGTTACATTGTAGCCAGCGAGTGAGAGTTACCTGGGGGGTGCAGCATGGGCGCCCGCCCGGCGCGGGAGCTCCAGTGACCTGGGGCAGATCGCTGACCGGTGAGTATCTGTGTAGCTTCATCCCCAGCCCCGCTCCTGTGTGGGGAGAGGTGGGTGGATGCAGACTCCTGGCTGGGTTAGAGTTAGTTCCCCGCGCCTGGGACAGCGCAGGAGAGGGGGCAACAAACTCCGGTCGGTGCGGTTGCAAACATGTCATTTGCAAAGTGCTTGGAAGAGGGGGCAGTGGGGAATCTGCGAGGCAGATCTCAGCTCGGGAGGAGGGGAGAGGAAGGGGGAGTCCTTTATCTCCTGCTTGTAGTACAGCTTTGATCGCAAAGGGACACTGGAGATGAGGGCAGGATTTTTTTTTTTCTCCTACTCAGTTCCCGTCCGTAAATCATTTCAAGAGGCTTTGAGACAGAAGTCCCCGCAGTTAATGATGAGAGCCAGAGAGAGATTAGTTGATGTCTTTTCCCTCTTTCAGGAGTGTTTGGATAATCTTGGAAGAACACTTCCTGGGGTGTTTTTCGTTGTTGTTTTTATTGAGCCTGGATGGAGATTAATTTTACAGATTGGGGTTTAAGGCTGGGGGGAGGTTTAGGAAGAAAATCCTTTTTTCTCTCCAACTTACCCTGTAGTACAGTATTTGCTACAACAGCTACTTCTACTACTATTTACTACACATATTTGTGTCTGAGCACCTGAATGTTCAGGGTTTGTCTGCCAAGTCCAAATCTTCAATGCTTAGCTTCACAATCCAGGTCATCCTCTCTTACTAGGTCTACATTCACGTTTATTAAAATGTGCAGCTGGGGACGTGGAAAGACCCAACAATACGGTGTCAGACTATTCGGTGACAGTGTGAACCCAGCGTGCTGTCTGTGGATAATTAGATGTATTGCTCTCATGTAATCCTGGAGCGCTGTACAGGTTGTATAGACAACGTTAGCAGTGAAATATTTAACCAATGCTTGAGGCATTTGGCTTTTTAAAACAAAAACCACTTACACCTAGCTTACGAATACAGCAACATTTATTCGTTTTTTGTTTGACTCTAAATAGCAGCAGCAGCACAAGTCTGAAAGTTTGCAATTGTGTGTAAATGGCTGATTCAACCTGGCTGACTGTTATAGCTCTCTCTTCTGTTAGGACAGCATCTGCCGTGTCACCCTGGCCTTCCCTGGCTCTCTCTTGTATTTCAAAAGTTACAGCTACTTTTTCATAAGCCCGTTAATGCTGTTTGATTGCAGTCTTCTTTACACCAAAGAAAACAAACTCTGAGCTCAGTACAATCACTCCTTTCAGGAGGAGACATCTGTCCATTATGGACACCTCTCCATATGGTGATAGCCTGCCTGTTCAACCTCTCTCCTCCTCCCATGACTGCCTGAGTGATTTCTCCTCTTGTGACCATATGCCTGGAGTCACCTCCCGGATCCTGTATACCTTGCAACCCCATTCGCTGTTCTTCAGATCCCTCCTCCAAATACACTTCTCTCACTCCAGCACAGACACATGGTCCCAGAAAAAACAAGTGACCTCACTTTTACTGTGTAAACCTCCCTTCTCTTCCTCACCCCAGCCCCTTACCAAGCATCACAAGACCCTTCGTTCGTCTGTAAAGCACCAGGTACAGTGCTGTATAAATAGTAACACATAGCCACCACAAGTGCTAGTGATTGCCATCCTACTGGTGGTCCCTTCAGTGTAGGCATAAAGCATGCTGCAGGGGAGGAGGCATGTGGAAGAAACTTCTGCTGCCTCTTTTATCTGCTCCTCTCTGATTTTCCCCCTTCCTACTCCTGTTAGCCCATCCCTGGTCTCCTCTCCCCAGAATCTGGCTGCTGTTAGTGTAGGAACTTTTTTTTTCAGCTCTGAAAGAGCCTCTCATTATCTTTTCCCCTCCTCTGTTTGCTGGTTCAAATCAAATCTTATCCGAAAACAAATTATGTCTCCTTCGCCTCTTTAATTTCTCTTGCCATTTGCTACCATTTATCTCTGTAGTAGGATTGGAGTTGATAAGGTGTGTTGGGATAAGGTTTGTATGGAGGTTTGCTGGGTACAATAAAGGTGCATGGGGTAACGACGGCTTGCAGAGTTCCTCTTTAAAGTAGTCTCATTGTCTCATTATTGATATGATTGTAGTGCTGAGGTGAGGAGTCCCCATCATGAACCAGGACTCCATTGCACTGGGAGCCGTACAAACACAGAACAAAAAGACGGGTCCTTGCCCCCAAAGAAACAAGATTCTCGTGTCCAAACCCAGCACCAAATTCACTCCAAAAGGCTAACATCCAAACTGTGGCATAAATGTACACGACTTGAAGCAGCGCCACCGAGGAACTATCTCTTTCTACCCTTCTATTGGTTCGATATAGGATAGAGAAGACAAGAGTTATTAGACCTAATAGCTAAACCCCCTCTCACCCTCACTGTGTGCAAAATTGTTCCCTGTGGTAGAATCTCTCGTGCTGTGTTCAGCCTGGTTTTAAATGACTCAAGTGATGGGGTTTGCACCACGTTCCTAAGAAACCTTCACTGCATGTGTAGAAAAGGAGAGAGGAGCCCAATTTAATATCATACCAGCGAAGGAGCAGGATAGTTAAGTGTATGAGGGAGATGGCTCAGGGGCAGATTTACTCTGTGTGCTGTGTGTGTGTGCTATATGGTTTCGTGGTGCTGGAGGGAGGACCGTGACCTTGCCATGTAGAGTCAAGGCCAAGAAAGAGTATGACTTCTTGTTGTTGAGTGATGATTGTATTACTACCCCTGCAGGGGAAATTGCCTCCTGTACAAACTCATTGGGACTCAAAGTAATCTTCCCTGATGACCAGTCATGGTTTTAGGAAACGTTTATTGGGTGATGGGATGGAACAGGAGAGGCATTATGTGGTGGCAACTTGTCTGTGAGGGGTGGAACAGCACAGGCAGAACCTGGTCAGATGTGGAGGGAGATGGGAACAGGACCCCAAGGGTCCAGGTCAGGCAGGTCCTGGCCACATGTATGCGTAAGTGGACCAGGAGGGGCAGACCTGGCCTGGTGGGTCTGTGGTGTTGGAATTGCTTCTTGGGCAGGTGGGTTGCTGAAAGGGTCAGGTTAGAAATACAAATGTCAGAGCTTATTACCAAGAGCCGGATTTATTCCCTTTCTTTACAGATTGTAATTGAATTGAGGCCAGTGTAGTCAACATTGCTTAAACTGTGGCTGCTAGAATGCCTGCTAGGATGCATTTAGCAGTAACAAGCTGCATCAGCCCCCCTGGCGGGACCTTTAACCACCATCACATCAATGTGTCTTTGCTCATCAACTTTTACATCCCCATGGTGGCTGTTAGCACCAGTCTAGTGAGCAAGGGCTGCTGCATCATCCCTTCCACTGGAGCCTGGGTCCATTGCTTCCCTTGTCCAAGGATACTGTGACTGAGCCATCCTAGCTTGCCCTCTTGCAAAGGCTTAGACTCAAGAGAGACCACCAGTTTTATCTGATAGCCTATAACAGTATTTCCCAAACTTGGAACGCCGCTTGTTCAGGGAAAGCCCCTGGCGGGCCGGGCCGGTTTGTTTACCTGCCGCATCCGCAGGTTTGGCCGATCTCAGCTCCCACTGGCTGCGGTTCGCTGCTCCAGGCCAATGTGGGCTGCGGGACATGGCGGCCAGTACATCCCGCGCCGCTTTCCGCAGCCCCCATTGGCCGGGCACAGCGAACCGGGGCCAGTGGGAGCTGCGATCGGCCGAACCTGTGGATGCGGCAGGTAAACACACCGGCCCGGCCCGCCAGTGGATTTCCCTGAACAAGCAGCATCCCAAGTTTGGGAAACACTGGCCTATAAGCCCGAGGCCAGGCAAGCTTCATACCGCAGCCCATTCAAAATCCCTTTGATTTATCATTGATTGGTGCAGGGGTGAGTGTAAAACACCATGTAAGGTAACATGAGCAGCTGCGATACTGCTAACCCAGTAACTCGTGGGTTGAGTCATGTGGTTTGATGCCACATGTAGCCTTGAAGAGTGAGAGATCAGAGCCCTGCATCTCTCAGAGTAACACTCCCACCTCCTTTAATCCTTGCTAAGAATGTTTTTTAATTTCTGAATCTTCCCTTCTGGCTGGGGAGGAGGTTCCCTTCTTGCTCTCCTTGGAGTCTTTAATCTCCTTCAGGGGTTGGCATTTTTGCTGGCCAGCGCTGAATTCCCTTCAGTCCCCATCAACACCAGCGGGTAATCATCTACGGCAGGGATCGGCAACCTTTGGCACGCAGCCCGTCAGGGAAATCCACTGGCGGGCCGGGCTGGTTTGTTTACCTGCAGTGTCCGCAGGTTTGGCCGATCACAGCTCTCACTGGCCGCGGTTCGCTGTCCCCAGCCAATGGGGGCTACGGGAAGTGGCGTGGGCCGAGGGATATGCTGGTCGCCAAGATCTTCTGGCAGAGCAATACAGAGCATCAGGTTATCTGACTGGGAGCTGAATTTAAATTCTGGATTGAAAGCTGTGAGGAGACCTAGGCCTTGTTGATAAGAAAGTACATGGTAGACACTCTGATTGACCCCATCAACCAAGCCCCCTACTTTGCCAGCAAGTTTGTTCGTGCTTGTAGTCAGGGATGGCATGTGAGCAGAGGGCGGGAATCTCTGCCTGCCCGCTAAAGTTGCAGCATCTTCAACAGTCACTCTGCCATCACCCCAATGGCCCGCCTCTCACCCAGTGCACATCCACTGGGAGCTGCGTGGTTAGGTAGCATGTGCGGGCATTTGAAGTAGACACCTCTCCTTCTACGTGTAGTAGCAGCTAGGCTCTCTTTCGGGGAGATGGACACCATGATCAAATGGGTCATTTCCATTCCAGGCCCCTGTGAGCTTGATTTGAGAGGTGGGCAGGGGGGATGGAGACATGCTCTAGCTTCATCTTCAACTCTGCATCATTTCACAAACAGATTGTGATGGGTCTAGCTGAATGGAATTCATTCACTCATTGAGCCGGAGGGCAGGTTGGTGGGGGCGGAGAGAAAGCCCACAGCAGCTCCTGAAATGAATTCCAGGCTTTGAAAAGATCGGCTGGGCTGAGACATTAAAAAGCTTTTGTCCACAGCCTTAAGTGTTGCTCAAAACGTGATTTCTCCTGGTTGGATAATGGCAAAAGGATGGGGGGAGGGGTATTCCCAGCACTACAAAGCCAGAGGGTTTAATAATTAGGATAGACTAACCCACCTTCATTGCCTCGGGAGGTGGCTTCATAAGAAGGTTTACAGAGCATTCTCTGTGGAGGGTGGGGAGCGGGCTGGTCTACACACAGTTTAACCGAAGGTGTGTTCTTAAACCAAGTTTGTCTACAGACACACTTATTTTGGTCTGAGGGGGGCGGGGGGCTTATTTTGGTTTAGCATAATCCATTTTTATTGGCAGCACCAGAATCCCCTTTTCCTCCTCCCCTGTCAGATGCAGTAAGAATCTTGCTTTCCGCTCAGTACCGTGTGAAACATAGCTCATCGTTTTTGGTACCCAGGCATTTAACTTGGAACTGGAGTCACTGCAGGACATGAGGGAAGTTTGGTACAACATGATGGCGCATGTTCCTGGACAGCCTGGAATATGAGATAGTGATGACCAGAGCACATTTCTGAGTTCAGATCCATGTGGATAAGCACGAAGAAGTTCGGATGCTTGCCCAGACCTTCTCCAGACGATCCCTGCGGATTTGGGCTTGGAAAACCACGTGGTTGCTGTTTGAGTCGAATCGGCGCAAGTGGAACACCATTTTGCATTGTATTTCTGCCTCCCATCCAGGAAGTGCAGGGCTGCCGTGGAAACATGAAATAAGGAGAGAAAAAAATTGTCAGTGGGGATCTTTCAGATGGCAAAGATTTGGGTTGAGTCAGAGCTTCAGTTTTTTTGGTCCGGTCGGCCCTCCCTGCTTCCGGTGCCTATTTCCGAATGTGATGTGTTTATAAAAGAAAGGTACTGTAGCATGCCAGCGAGCCGGATTCTGCTGTTACACAGGTGTGAATCCTAAGGGCTTGTCCGCACTACCGGCTAAACCGGCGCCACTGCAATCGATGCAGCAGCGTCGACTTAGTGTAGACACTGCTGTAAGTCGATCTAAGCTACATCAACTTATGTTACATAACTGACATAACTTAACTAGCGTAACTTAGATCGACTTATCTCGTTAGTGTAGACCAGGCCTGAGTAACTCCACTGCCTGCAAGGGAGTGACGTTGCCTGAATCACAGGGTGCACAATGACAGTTGCGTCTTCGCTGCATTAGTCGTCGTCTTAGGACAGAGGAGAGGGAGGGAACCAAATTTACAGATACGAGCAGACCCCTGACTTCAGTGGAGTTACTCTAGATTTACCCAGCTGTAGCTGAGACCAGAGTGTGACCCCTCGAGTGCAGCATCCAGTGACGCAGTGGTTGTGAACTGACACCTTAATAGAAAGTCCATGGCTGGAAGCAGGTGTAGTGTCTCTTTAACCTGGTAAAACACTTCTTTCCATTCTATCTGGCAACGGGCCAGGTTTCACTGTCAACATTTTCTGTATTGCACTATGTGTGGGTTGCTATTTTTACTCCTCTCATCTCAAGTACTATTTACAGGAAGATGTAATTAGTAACAAGCGTGTCTGTTTGGGGCCAGCCTATGGGGACAGGAGTGCATTGCTGCAGCCAGACCATAGGGAGCTGTGAAAGTTTGGTATCGAAGGCAGATCCCCTAGTATGTGCAGGTACAGGCCAGTGTCTCCTGAACAGCACTAGTGGGGTTGCAGGTTTGGCGTCCGCAAGGAGGAGTATATATTCCAGAGATGTTGAGCTGTTTATATGCGGTGACGTGAAAGTGGCATATATGCACCAAATCTTTAAAACGCCACTTAGAGCTTCTGCTGACATCTCCAAAAGGGAGGATTTATTCCCCTATCTTGTCTATTCGCCATCTCCCTTCTGTCTTTCTCAGCAAGATTTGTTTTCCCCATTGTGTCTGCCATTTTTGATTCCTATCCAAATGTTTGATCCAGGTCTCTTTGAGTAATGGACTATGTGAATAATTGAAGCTCACATTTAAAGGGCGCAGATCATCCTAACCCATTTTACAGACTCTGTGTGTGCGTGTGTATACACAGAAGGAATCAGTTTCCCTAATGTGGAAATACAGCCATGTCTGGTGTGCAATGGGCAGTGCAACTGTTCAGGACAGGAAGTGAAGAACACGCTACCCAAATGAAACTGCTGGTGAATGTTAATGTCCTTGTCAGGGTTCCCTCCCCACTCTAAACTCTAGGGTAAACACGTGGGGACCCGCATTCAGAGCCCCTAAGCTTATTTTTACCAGCTTAGGTTAAAACCCCCAAGGTACAAAATTCCCTGCACCCTGAGAAATGCTTCTTTCGCTGCCACCATCAAATGTCTAACAGGAATCCAGGAAAGGAATCACTTGAACTTCCCTCCCCCCCAAACTACCCCCTCAAGCCGTACACCCCCTTTCCTGGGAAGCTTGAGAACAATCTCCCAACCAATTGGTTACACAGTGATCTAAAAACCCACCCCCTGGGTTTTAACACCATAGAAAACAGTCAGCTTCTTAAAAGAAGGATTTTATTAAAAATAAAGATGGTAAAATCATCTCCGTAAAATCAGGATGGTAACTATTTTACAGGGCACTTAATTTCCAAACTCAGAGAGATTTCCCCCTCTGGACAAAACCTTAAAGTTACAGAAAACCATGAATAACCCCCCCGTCCCCCGCCCCTTCTAACACAGGGAATACACCAAGCAAAATTAAACAGAAATCTATTCGCTATGCTATCTAAACTTACTTCAGAAAAGGGAGGTTTGATTTACTGTAGGTTCCTTCTGTCTTCCAAGATCACTCTGACTGACAAAGACACACACACAAAGCCTTCCCCCCTCCCCAGATTTGAAAGTATCTTGTCCCCTTATTGGTCAGATGCCAGCCAGGTCAGGTGTCAGTCTGGCTACCTGTATTTCTTAACCCTTTACTGGTAAGAGGATTTTATAGCACTGCATCAGACCCTCTCCCCCTTCCCTTCATTTATGACAGTCCTAGACTCAGAGAATAACAGCCTAGGAACCTAACACTGGGGATGGGAGAGCGGAAAAGAAGGGTGCAATTTAGATAGCATTTTAAAAGAGAAGCTGATCTTTGGCCGAGGTCAGGAAGAAATTTCCCATAAGGGTTGTATTGCAAAATTTGGGTGATTATCGGGTGTTTTATGCCTTCCTCTGAAGTATCCAGTGCTGGCCCTTCAGGCAGGCCTGTTCTGATGTGGAAAGAAAGGTTCATGGGCATATCCTGGTCCAATACAAAGCAGTGGTTGACTTCCGTGGGAGCAGGTTTTGGTACTACGTGGGTGAGCTTTGTGTCACTATAGCCTGGATGCTGAAACTCTGCTCTCCGGCTTGCTCTAGATGCCCGTGCTACGCCAGGATAGTCCAGTGGTTATGGAAGGTCCACATCTCCTTGCTGTTCTACTGACTCCCTTGATTACACTACAGATGTACAGGTGTAGCCGAGAAGAGCACTGTACCCAGTAATAGATCTGAAACTGTGGTGCCTGAGGCCAGATGCTTCTGGCGTTTTCTTTAGGGCTATTTACTGCCCTGGCCCATGTGGCTATATTCATTTACCACTGATCTGCACGTTTGTATTTACGCACTGGTGGCTGAATTTCCCTATCCCTCCTTAAGGCTTCCCCCAGGCTTGTGAGATGTGGGATGATTTGTGGTTATTGGTGCAGAGATGAGACTAAAACACCATGTAGGATACTGCTGGGGCCTGACCCAGTAACTCATGGGTTTCCCAGAAGATTTCCCAGCGGTACCAGTGCTATTATACTACTGGTGCCCCAGTGCCCTGCCTTTACAGATCAGCGGTTTCCTTCCAGTCTGCGCTGCTGCTTACATTGCCGCCTGGCCCAGAAATATGTGTGCCCGTGACCCTGTCCTTGTTTCTCTGAAGGTTTTTAAGTCGGAGCACCTGCCACAGCCCCTGTGAAAAGAGACAAAGAAGGTGACAAGAACAGCAGAGGCAGCAAAAACAAAATAGAATAAATTAAAAGGGAAATTGAGCTCTTCTAAGCCAGTGCTTTTGATCCCAAAGCTGCCTGGGTAGCATTTAAATGCTAGTGAAAGTCCCTCCCGAAGCCAGGAGGAGGAGAACACTGGTTTTTCAGCTTCCAATGTTGCATGGGCATTTTCTCCCAGAAGTTGTGAACCGAGTGAATATCAGACCTCAGTGACTCTTAATGCCGTAGCTAGTTTTTAGTAGCGATGGTTGAATAGAAAGCAACCCTTAAAAATAGGGTGACCAGACAGCAAATGTGAAAAATCGGGACGGGGGTGGGGGGTAATAGGAGCCTATATAAGAGAGAGACCCAAAAATCGGGACTGTCCCTATAAAATTGGGACATCTGGTCACCCTACTTAAACAAATCCCCCAAGCCCTATATTGGGACTATAAGCGCAGGGTTTGCTTCACTGTGGTTCCCAGGGTCAGGGTTGCCCATGCATGTTCAGCTAACTACCAGGCAGGGTTTGGCAAAACATTTCGGAATGACGATGTTTCACACTTTTTAGCAATTGTTGGACCAGAAATTCATAGCAGAGAACTTGTTACTTGCTGTTTTGTTTTACAGGAGAATACCGAATAAACAAACTTGGTTGCCCAATCAAGGAGCTGAAACTATATCGTGTGATTTATTAGACCAGCCCCGCACACAAACTGTGAAATCAAACTGTTTGTGAACAGCTCTCGGGCTGTAAAGCTATTTGTCCAAACCGCTTGGTGAATTCTTACGGATACTGGAAATGTTCAGAGGTTCATGGACAACCTGGTGGCTTTAAAAAAAAGAAGCTAAATTTACTACAAGCATTGGTCCTGCTTCTGAGCAGGCCCTTCAGAATGTAGAGCTCACATAGGGATAGAGAGCAAAGGTAGCTCTAAGGTACCTTTGTGCCTCCTGGTTTCTTGGCCCCACCAAGAGCCTTCCAGCCCAACTTGGAGCACAATCAGGAGACGCTCTAAATTATAGCAGCTTCCCTCAGATGCCTACAGGCTACATGGCCAGCCCAGAATACCTGGACTCAGCGAGCTTCAGTCATGCCTTCCATCCCCAAGTCATCTCTAGTATCAGTGGTTGCAAGGTGGGATGTAGGGACGCTCCATTATCCTGGCACCACCAGGGAAGCCCCTTTACACAACAGTTGTTTCCTGGGGAGCTGTTCCGCTTTCTTGATGCCACCATAGCAGCTTTAAGTAGCCACAGCGGGTGAGAGAATCAGAGCTCTAGGTCTCGCCTTTCTCTCTGGTTCTCTGCTCTGGCTTTTGTCCTCGCCAGGGGCTATTGAGAGACTTTTATTTGTGCTCTGGAATCAGAGGCGCCTACCCTCCCCGTGACTCAGTGAACTGTCATCTTTGTCTTGGGTTGCTGCCATGGGTACTTTCCTCCCCGAATGGGTGTGTGAAAGGCTGTCTGAAGCCCCCTCCCCGTGCTGCTGTGTCCTAAGAACTCTGTCTCTCCTAGATCTACTGGGCTGAGACTGACTACAGCCAGGGAAATATTCTAGCCAGCAGACAGCCTTGGCTATCTGACAAAAAGGCTGATGCTTTTGTATTTTATGTAGATGTTTTTAATGTATAAATGAGCTACCCCTTCTATTCTGAGTGGTGCCTTTTCCTCCAAGCTCAGGAAAATCTAACCTTGTCCCGTTCCCTTCCTGGGCTCTTCTGTTTGTTTCTATGGCTATTCTGTGTGAATTGCTTAACATTTGGTTTGATTATCTGCGGAAAATTAACACATCCACTCACTGCTCAGGTCTGGTCTTCAAAGGAAGCAATCGGTTGGGAGGGTGTTTTCTGAGGTTGGAGGAATGGGAGCTGGAATCAATAGCTTTTAGCAGCCTCATAAATGTTTCATTTGTATTCCTCAGTTTGGTATGGGGTGCTGGAACAATGTGTATTGTGGGGGTGCTGAGAGCCTTTGAACCAAACTGTAAACCCCGTATATAATGAAATCTGCTTCAAGCACTGCTAGTTTCAGCATCTCTGAGTTTGGTGCTGTAAAATTGTGTCACCAGAATCCACGCATCCTGATGATGCTAGAAACATTTCCCCTCGCCGATCAGCTCAACCACTTAATAATGCAATTTCCTGCCCTGTTCTGGAGCCCTGCATTGAAAATTGCCTCTGCTCCCAAGTCAAATGGGTATTGTGGTCTCAGCCTGGGACCTTGGGGATATTTGCTAGGAATCTGAGAATGTCAAAGAGTTGAATAAAAATATAATCACTAGCGGCATGATTTAGGTCGAAGATCACACAGCTGCAGCGACTCTGTGTTACTTATGCTGTACTGTTTGGGGACTGGGAAGTCTAGGGAGACTTCCCCAGAGCCTATAACTTGGCCCAATTCTGTCTGCCCTGTAGAATGCTGTAAGGAAGATGGGGAGAGGCAGAAAACACACAACTCAGAATGATTCCTATTGATTAGGATTTATTTATGTTTTGTTTGAGGCATTGGAAAGTGTATGGGCAGCTTGTGTCTGGCTTACCTGCAGCCAGGCTCTGTGAAGCATGGGAGTGTTGAACTGTTTCAGGTTTCTGGGAGGTCACTGTCTCAGCGCTGTGTCCTGTGGGGCTGCTAACCCGTCATTGACCTCGGAGAGGTCACTGCCTCTCGCCCAAGGTCAGTTATTCAGAATTCCTTGCTTGACTCCTGCCCTGTAAATCAGGGGATGTGCCAGGCACTCTCCCTCTCATGAAGCCAGCAAAGCATGAGTACACGACCCACTCGTCATCCAGAGCTTGTTGACTCTTCCGATATGAGCTGCAGATGTGACCGTCTCCCCTGGGTTGGATGTCTCAGAGCCTAGCAGCTGACTCGGAACCGTGAGCTCCATTGGCAGTGTTGAGACCGTACCCTGATCTCGCTGACTTGGGAGGGCAGGGACCTGTTGGCTTCATGATGAACAGAGGATTTTATTAATTCAGTGTTTTTCCAACTCTTGCGATACATGATGCTTTTTCTTAATGTCCCAACTGCTGGAATCGAGAGGTGTCCGGAGAATCTCACTCTTTCCTCCTCCCCCCCCCCCCCCCCCCGCCCCGTGAAAGCTAAGCTTCTAACCCTTGTGATTACAGAGAAAAGCTTGCAAATGTGAGCTGAGTGCATTTTCAAGGCTCAGACAGCTAGAAGGCAAATAAAAAGCTCCCAAAATCATTATTTTAAAACAACATTTTTTTATGTTTCATGATTTTTAAAGAATCTCGTGATTTTGCGGCCTGACCTACGGTGTTTTTGAATGCTCTGGATTGGTGATACCTTGTCCCTAACTTAAAAAGCAGAACGATAATTACAGAGAGAGGTTTTTAGGGCGGAAGAGGTGGAAAGGGGAAGAGCAGCTCTGGTATGGGAATGGGGGGTGGGGAGAGGTCATAGTTGGACACTACTTTAAAGTAAACACGCTTGCTTCTGAATTAGTTCTGCCTTCCCAAGATCCTGACACTTGCCCAGTTTGTTTCTGTCTTCACTCCCAGCAAAATCTATTTGAAGAAGAGCAATCTATTTGCACTGTGTGCGTCCTTACAGCCCTTACCTACTGTCTGGAAACCACTGTCAGCCTGGGGCTATGCATTTAAAGAGCAAATATCCCTGTACTTTCAAGCAGTTTGAACCCAGATCTGCATCTGACCTTTGCAACTTGGCCCCATTTCTATCTATCCTGTTTGGACTATCTGCCTGCTCCCTAAATCCAGACTCTGTCTGTGTGAGTTATTTTTTTGCAAAATGAAATGAAACAATGCTTGACTTTTGGTCAGACAGTGTCACCTCTTTATGTTACAAGCCCTTAATAACAGACCCTGTGGGGATGCGGTAGCAACAGGATGTTTGTAATGGGATGACATCAGGATGGCAGTTGTGGGGTTTTGTTTTGGGGCTTTGACCTATGAGCTGGTTGCTCAAGGAGGCAAAGGGAGGTGTGGTTTGTCAGATTGAAGCTGCATCTGTGTGGCTGCAGTCTTGTCTGTCTGTCTAAATCTCTTTTCCAAACTGTATTCTTTAGCTCTTCTTATATTCTTTGCAACTGACAGACTGGCTTTTAACGACTGGCAATTTCTCTCTTAAACGTGTTATTTTCCAGCAACGCTGATGGATGTGCCTTCTGCATTTACTTTGTAAATTAGGGACAACGTTTTCCAGTCTTAGCCTCTGTTTTTTGTATGTTTACAAAATACAAATCAATCAGTCAGCCTATCAATTACCTGATTTACACTTACAGAATAGGATCACTTGCCTAGTTGTGCCTGCGCATGGGATGCAGGTGGAAAAATGCAGACTGACTGAAAATGCAGCCTTGGCTATTTTAGGCCAAGCAACATATCAAATTCCATCATCCAAACTCAATTTCTCTCCCCCAAAGGCCATTGTGAGTATGTCTGCACTGCAAAAAACCCAGCAGCAGCGAGTCTCAGAGCCTGGGTCAACTGACTTGGGTTTGCACTCTGGGGCTAAAAAGAGCAGTGTGGACATTCTCACAGGCTGGAGTCCAGGCTCTGAGACCCATCCCTCTCACCGGGTCTCAGAACCCAGGTTCCAACCCAAGCAGGAACCATCTACACTGAGCTTTCTCATATTCCCTGAAGCCTGCCAAAGTAGATAAGTCATGGGGAAGGGTCTGCTGGGATTCACCAGCCAGAAACTAGAATTAGAAGGTTTTTGCAAAGTCTGTTGAAATCTTTGGTTCCCTCTGATAGCGTGATACCCCAGAAATGAATACAGTTGCAATCGCCTTTCCTAAACCTGTAATAACTCCCCACCAGACGCCAACTTGACATGAACTGAGCCAAGAACAGGCCAGAGCCCTTTGCCCTACATAGCCTGTTCTCTTTAACAAGGAAAATAAATATTGCGTGGTTTGTGTGTTTGCCCTCCAGGGGCTGTTGAGAAAATTTGCCATTTAGTTTGGGACTTTGGTTGCTGCATTTCACTTACACCTTGTTGAAGCCAAAGTGCAGAATTCTCTTTCTGCCATGATTACCCAACATTAAATTTCAGAAGAATAAGCGAGACGTTACAGGGTGCTCTGTGGCTGGACTATCTGGGGGGTGCTGCAGGTCAGGACTCAGGAGCACTGGCAGAATTGGGAAGAACCCAGTGCTGGGACACCAGAATAGGTTTGAGGTGTGTTGGCAGATCAGTGGGGAGAGGGAATTTAGCGCAGCAGATGCCCACACTCTACTGCTGGTTCTAGCTAGTGCCGTCAATTTCTCTCATCTATAAGCACCACTAATTCATTTATTTTAGAGAAGAGAACTGGATACATTCATGGAGATGAAGTCCATTAATGGCTATTAACCAGAATGGGTAAGGAATGGTGTCATTAGCCTCTGTTTGTCAGAGGAGGGTGATGGATTAGCTGTTGGGTCCACTCACTCCGGGACACCTGGCATTGGCCACTTTTGGTGGACAGGATACTGGGCTGGATGGACCTTTGGTCTGACCCAGTACGGCCATTCTTATGTTCTTATTTTCTGTTCACTCCTCAGCAGACCGCGCCTGTCATCATGTCGGTCAGTGTCCACGAGAACCGTAAATCCCGAACGAGCACCGGCTCTATGAACATCTTGCTTTTCCACAAAACCTCCCACCCAGACTGCGTCCTGTCCAATCTCAACACCTTCCGGAAGCGCTGCGTGTTCACCGACGTCATCCTCTGGGCTGGGAACAGGTCCTTCCCGTGCCATCGGGCTGTGCTGGCCGCCTCCAGCAGCTATTTTGAGGCCATGTTCAGCAATGGTCTGCGGGAGAGCCTGGACGATGAGGTGAATTTCCATGACAGCCTTCACCCGGAGGTGCTGGAGCTGCTGCTGGACTTCGCGTACTCCTCCCAGATCATCATCAATGAGGAGAACGCAGAGTCCCTGCTGGAGGCTGGGGACATGCTGCAGTTCCACGACGTCCGAGACGCAGCGGCCGAGTTCCTCGAGAAGAACCTTTACCCTTCCAACTGCCTGGGCATGATGCTGCTCTCGGACGTTCATCAGTGCCGGAGACTCTACGAGCTGTCCTGGAGGATGTGCCTGGTCAACTTTGAAACCGTGCACAAGAGCGAGGACTTCAGCAACCTCTCCAAGGACACCCTGCTGGACCTGATCTCCAGTGACGAGCTGGAGATAGAGGACGAGGAGAAGGTCTTCAGGGCTATCATTCAGTGGGTGAAGTATGACTTGGACAAGCGGAAAGTGCATCTCCCAGAGCTG
This sequence comes from Chelydra serpentina, assembly GCA_037349315.1. Classification (NCBI taxonomy): domain Eukaryota; kingdom Metazoa; phylum Chordata; order Testudines; family Chelydridae; genus Chelydra; species Chelydra serpentina. The sequence goes on from JBAIAC010000033.1 coordinate 26,527,230, forward strand.
CTGAGGAACGTGCGTCTGGCCTTGTTGCCTTCCAAGTGCCTCAAGGAAGCCATGGCGTGCGAGGACCTGATCATGGCAGATGAGAGGAACAAACTCATCATGGATGAGGCCATGCACTGCAAGAAGAAAATCCTCCAGAATGACGGGGTGGTCACCAGCCCCTGTGCCAGGCCCCGCAAAGCTGGGCACACTTTACTGATCCTGGGCGGGCAGACCTTCATGTGTGATAAGATCTACCAGGTGGATCAAAAGGCAAAAGAGATCATCCCCAAAGCAGACCTGCCAAGCCCAAGGAAAGAGTTTAGTGCCTGTGCCATCGGCTGCAAAGTCTATGTCACTGGCGGGCGGGGCTCGGAGAATGGGGTCTCCAAAGACGTCTGGGTGTATGACACCGTTCATGAGGAATGGTCCAAAGCTGCTCCCATGCTTATAGCTCGGTTTGGGCATGGCTCAGCTGAACTGGAGAACTGCCTCTACGTGGTCGGCGGGCACACCGCGGTGGCTGGCGTCTTTCCAGCGTCTCCCTCTGTTTCCTTGAAGCAGGTAGAGAAATATGACCCTGTCTCCAACAAATGGACCATGGTGGCCCCTCTAAGGGATGGAGTCAGCAACGCTGCGGTGGTCAGTGCTAGGCTGAAGCTTTTTGTCTTTGGCGGGACCAGCATCCACCGGGACATGGTGTCCAAAGTCCAGTGCTACGATCCTGTCGTGAACCGGTGGGCAATCAAAGCAGAGTGCCCCCAACCGTGGCGCTACACGGCCGCCGCTGTTCTAGGCAGCCAGATTTTCATCATGGGCGGGGACACCGAATTCACCGCCGCGTCCGCCTACCGCTTCGACTGTGAAACGGACCAGTGGACGCGGATCGGGGACATGACGGCCAAGCGCATGTCATGCCACGCCTTGGCCTCGGGGAATAAGCTTTACGTGGTGGGGGGTTACTTTGGGACGCAGAGGTGTAAAACGCTGGATTGTTATGACCCTACCTCGGACACGTGGAACTGTGTAACGACAGTGCCGTACTCACTCATCCCCACGGCTTTCGTCAGCACATGGAAGCACTTGCCAGCGTGAGAGGCATTGGCTTGGGCCCAGAATTCAGGAGCTTAACCGGGTAAGATTATATATGTTTATTTCACCTCCACCACCTACAATCTGCGTCCACACCCCATGTCAAGACAGCTGGATCTAGACTTGATCCTGGGAACACCACCCTTTCCCTGCATTTACATTTGAAACAAAGAGGTGTAAACAGATAGAAGGCTGAGCAGGCTCCGGCCATTGTATGTTGATACCTCTCTGCTCTCATACCATAACTATTTCAAGCTTAGAGGCTTAGAGTGCAACCCATCCACTTGTGTCCCAGGGCGAGCCAGAGAATATGTTCCAATCGTGACTCTAATAATACTTGTATTCAACACCTTCTGGTAGGGTAGACACTGTGGTGATGAGCACTTGAGAAAGGCATAGATAGTCTGTCCCCTGTGCTGGCATCCGAGTAAGTAATTCATGCTGATATGTATGTATTAAAATGACTTATCCCTTGGCATGCTGGGAGGGAGGCCATGGAGGGAGGGGTAAAACAAATGATGTTGTGCGTATCGTTCAGTGGATGCGGCAGGAGAAGCACAGAAGCCAGGGCACATTTCCAGGGATCAGATGTAGATTTGTCACCAGAGTGGTCCCCTGTCAAATTGAAAACCTCCAGACTCCTGTGTGAGACGTGAGTGGGAGGGAAGGGGATGTAATAACCCAACGAAAAATGCATTTGCTGCGCTGCTGTGTGTGCATACAGGGATGGGTTGTGAAAGACGTTGATATCCGACCCTAGGTACATGCATTCTGAGGCTATTTTCCCCAGTTGGTCAGAGTAACAGGGAAAGCACTGCTTGAAATGAGGAGCAGTGGAAACTTGGACAGGAAGCCTGGCTCCCACCCACTCCTCTACAGTGGGCCATTTGGCTGCTATGCCGATTGCAAGATTTTGGTCAATGGTTTAACCTTAAAATCGCCAACCCGTGTATAGCAGCATCTGCTCAATCTGTGCCAGGATGCAGTTCCCCGGTGAAAGGTGGCACGTCCTAAACTCCCTCCCGATGCTTGTTGTGAACCAAGTATTGATCTGGGCAGCACTCCCTGGGGAATAATGCTGCCTTTGCTGCAAATCTAGCACCACTCCTGGAGCTGACTGCACCGATTCCTCTACCACTGGGATGTCTCCATGTGAGTTTGGAAGCCTGTTAAGAGCCAAATGAGAGACCCTGGAAGCATCTCCTGGGGTGGATGGGGGATTGGCAAATTTCCTCTATAGGGTTTTCATCCCAAGAAGGTGGATGAGGGACTCCAGAGAGGAGCCTCATCTGCACTGAACTCCTCCTTTTATTTTAAAGTTCATTTTACACCCGGAGGAAAGAATGGTGCCCAAACCCTGTTACGCCCTCTTGTTTCCCTTGACACTTGGTGTCACAGACATGGCAGGGGGAAAATGCAACAGGGTGGTATTACAGCGGCCTTCCAGCATTTCCCCTTCAACTTCTTCTACCTGGACTGCTGGCATCAAAGAAGGAGCTGCTGGCACCTTCGTGTATGGTTTGCCCAACTTGCCCGCTGCCTGCTTTTCATAGACACTTGGTGCATGATGGAAAAAGCATCCATAACACTGGGCTGCTGTAGGGTTCTGAGCCGTGTCTGGCTTTGGCCCGGCTGCACCGTTTTGTAGGGCACAGCAAGGATGTGAGGGGTTAACGTGGGATTGTACTGTGCATTCCCTGCGCTGAATGATAATGGCTTTTCCAAATACCCTCCCCTCCCCTCCTCATGGGTTGCCTAGCATCTGTCGTGGTGGCTCAGTAATCTAATTAACTGCCACTCGGCTATTAAATATCGCAGCAAAGAGTATGAGGACTCCATCATTCTCAGCTCGGGGCAATGGGGCCTCCTCTCGAGAGCCATCCTAGAGCTGAAAATTAATTTTCTCAGTGAGCTGGCGAACAGTAACCCTCCATGCCAGCCACCCAAGTGGGAATGGGGCTAGGAATTGTGATGCTTCATCTACTGAATTCAATTTTGCTCAAGTGTCTGGCTCTCTTCAAGGGATAGGGAGTTTATGCCCTGCATGTGCCAAACCCACTAACAAGGGCAGTTTTCTTTGTGATTATTTTTTCAATTCAATTTAAAACTTTCTAGACAGAAGAGTTTTTAGGTTTACACATTCCCCAGTTGTCTGCAATCTCAAACTAGTGCATGAAAACCCGGACGTGAAATTGACTAGCACAGCTACATTATACAAGATGAGTGATTTGCAAAGAGCCACTGTAAAGCCCATGTAGAGAACTAAAGGTTTTTGGCTTTGTTACCGCTGGTGGGTTATTAGTAACCCAAAGAAATAAGACATTTAAAAGCACAGGCACGCTAACCAGGTGGTGTCGTGTCCCTGATATAGTTTAGCTTTTTCATCCCATTATTTTTTAAACTAATTTGTTGTTGTGTCCACAGTCCTGGGTTTCTGACAGCTCCTTAAATCAAAGCACACCGAGAGTTGAGAGTGAAGCCCACCCTGGAAGAGGTTTAATAGAATCATAGAATATCAGGGTTGGAAGGGACCTTAGGAGGTCATCTAGTCCAACCCCCTGCTGAAAGCAGGACCAATCCCCAATTTTTGCCCCAGATCCCCAAATGGCCCCCTCAAGGATTGAACTCACAACCCTGGGTTTAACAGGCCAATGCGCAAACCACTGAGCTATTCCTTCACTCCACTCCACTGTACATCAGGTGCACACTTTGCCCTGACCTATACGGGGCCCTGGGTAAAAGCTGGGACGGGTCCTCTGGGAGTTGGTCTCTAATTTGGTCGATCCAAAATGCTGGTTAGGAATCTGGAGAGGACGTCTCCAGGACATTACGTGTATTGGTCCATAGCCCCCCTGAGAGCGTTGGGCGGGTTCATGGGAGTCAGTTGCGGGGTGTGTGTGTGTGTGTGTGTGCTGTAAGGCTGGGGGTGATGCGGGGCTGGCTATGCTGGCTCATTGGGAAGTGCAAGGAAGAGCCAGCTGCATTCCACTCCCTTTGCTCTGCAGGGGCAGGACAGGCCAGAGAATCTGACCCATTCTCTCTGGAAAGCTCAGTTCAGAGGCACTTTCTGTTTTTCCAGCGTGGGAAGAACCAGCCACCCGTAGACTTTGAATCCTTTGGAACTTGCGGAGTGTTTTGGCCCAGCCACCTCTCTGCTTTACCCCATAGCAGGGTTTTGATTGCTAGTGCCCTTTATGCAGTCCCATGGACCAGAGTTCTCAGTAAGAAGCAACTACCCCTGGTCCTTCTCCCTCCACCCTGGTAGGTACCAAACCAAAGGCTAAGCCATGTTTGTCCTTTAGTGGCCAAATGAAACTTTTGCCATCTTTGGCTGCTAACTCTGTTTGTCTAGAAGGTTGCCCTGTGACTCTGGTGGGAGCCCTACGGATTTCCCCACAATCCATCCTTACAGTCACCCCCCTTCTGAGCAAGGAAAGCATAGCAAGGAGTCCACCACTGCCACCTCTTATTCGTCTAGGGGTGGTTTTGATTGACCTTATAGGGACACAGCGTGCTTCCTCCACTGTCAAACACAGCTGACCCAGGGGCGTGAGACCAAGCCCAGAAATCAAACCTGCCAGTTTGTAAAGCACAAGCTCCAGGCTTTTTAACCACGTGTTAAGAGCTGGAAGGTGCCGACACACGACTGGGAGCTTTTCAAATGCACAAATGGAAGTGAGGCACCTAACTCACAAGGGTTCTCAGTGGGACGTGGGTACCTAATGGCCCTTTATACCTTTGAAAAGCTCCCTGAAAAAGCCTGGCCCAAAAGCTCCGACCCTGCTTTAATTTAAAACATAACAAGCATAACAACAATGACTTGTTTCCTGCAGAAGGCTTGGCCTCCAATGGGGCCATGGTTAAGCCCCAGGGGGTTTGCATCAGCCTACCTTTCAACGAGGATCTCCGTGCCCCCTCCAAGAACACATTTAATCTAGTGCTGATCGCAAGCAGTAATTCCAGGGATCAACCATGATTAGCATCTTAAAAAGCAAAAGCCTAATCTCTCCCACCGCCCACCCACCCCCAGCTGATTTTTGTGCCTCTAATGGTCAGTGACCCATGAAATAATAGACTTTTGTCAGTGCTGCGTGGGGAGGAGCTATATAGGCATGGGAATCCACCCTCTTCCCATTTGGTGCCTCAGATGAGATTTAATCAAGTACTTCTTTTAAGACACAACTCTCACCTTTCCTCTCCCCCTTCCCCACTTAATATATTTATGGAAACTTTCTGTATTAAACACACAGAATAAGACCACATAAAATTGGCTTAGCCAACTTTTGGCATTTCTACAGGAATCAGACCACGACTAGCAGAATCAATGCAAAGAGGCAAATGCAAACTCCCCAAACCTCCACTAATAAGGGCAGTATAAATGCAAATCAGGAGCTGGGTTAACCGCTTAATAGAAATGCAGGTCAAGCTGAGCAGTCAACATTAAACAAAAGCAACACCAAATAAGGAGAACTTTGCTCCTCTATCAGCGGGTAACACGGAAAGGAGAGAATGTATGGGAACAGGAGTGTCTCTCTCTCTCTCCAATCGATCTGTCCTTTGTGCGGGGCCCTCAGGGTGGTATCTAAATACCAATTCAAAAGCTGTGCTATAGTTTAATGGATCTCAGTCATAATAAGATTCATATCTGTAACAATTCCTTCCCTAGGTTATTTAATTACATCTTAGATTACAAGCATTTATAAAATATAATTTACTGTTCATCCCTTCAGCTCTCTCCCTGCTGGGGGCGGTGAAACAGCGTAGTCAGTTTCATCTTACAGTGAGGCCAATTGTAGTTCCTTGTGCATGGACATTGCTGGGTTTGCACACTGGCTGTTTTAGACTGACCTATTTGAACTCTTTGGGCCTCTAGAAACCACAGTTCAAAAACCTGCAAAATCTTAATAAAAGTTGCCCAGGGCTTGGCTACATATGGCCAATTTAAAAAATAGACCATCCCTAAAATACTAGGGATGTAGCTAACTCCCTCTCTGGGCAAGACTAATGTCGTTTTAGAGCAGCTCAACATCTTGTAATTACTAAAGTAACCAAGTCACAGATAATTTTTGCCAGTGTCTCATGGGGAAATTAATTTGCCTCCATTGGCTTGCAAAGGCAGGATAAGCAGTGGCTGCAAGCCGCTTTACAAGCAGATGTTTGTCTCTGAAGCCTGTTTATCTGGCCGAATCAGAAGGGAGTGGTTGGCCTGCAGTGCCAGGTATATGAAAATCAAGCTTTTCCTAAGCCTGGGTTTGGGTAGACAGACACCTGGTTCGTTCAGTCTATGCAGAACCTGAGATCTGGCCCCAGGCTGTATGTATGAGCCCCTGGGAAACTTGTGTGGTTGGTTTTTTAAGAGCTGGTTGGTAGGAAAATGGGAATTATTTACCCCCTCTCCAAAAAATTTCCACTTTTCTTCCATTTTTTGCTCCAGTGTAATTTTGCTGGGAGTTTCCAGACCAGTCCTCACCGTCTGTACCTGTTGTGAGCCGAGAATGCAGACAGAGCCCAGGGTACAATCTAAATTCATGAGTAGCTGGGACACCTCTGCTGTCTAACCTGGGATTCCCTTTGCAGTGCTTTGCTGCTGTAGCCTCCAGCCTGGATGGCTCACAAACAGCCTCCAGCACACAAGTCACTCCCAGCAATGTGTGCATGTGTGTTGCAGCCAGCCAGCTATACCTGTTTCAGTGTAGTAGCCGTGTTAGTCTGTGTCAGCAAAAAGAAAATACGAAAAATACTTGTGGCACCTTAGAGACTAACAAATTTACTAACAAGACTAACAAGCTATACCTATCGCATTTACCAGCCTTGCTTATACTGCAGCCTTAGATTTCCCCTAGAAATTATGTTCCGCATTGCCCAGCCCTCTCCTGGCCAGTACAAGTTTACATAAAGTCTCTTAGCTGTTTAATAGAAATAACATGCACCCAACTGGCCACCCCAAATGGAGATTCCCAAACGCTTCAATTTAAACACACTGGATTAGATAAAACAATAAAAGAAGTTTATGAACTACAAAGAGAGAGATTTTAGGGGCGTACAAGTAATGAGGCATGTAAGTTAGAAATGGTTACAAGAAAATAAAGTTAAAACACAACTGGTACCTAACTTAACAAACTATATCAGCTTCTCACCATATGATTTCAGCAGTCTTACTGGCCAAACTTCTTAGGTCAGGACCCCTTCTCTCAGAGTTCAACAAATGCTTCGTTGTTCACTTCTGGTGCCATGAATGGATGGGCAGGAAGAGAAAGAGGGGTCATCTTGGGATGTTTGTCCCTCCTTTTTATAGTATCTAGAGGATTGGGCCAAAAGAAATCGGATGAGGTTCAACAAGGACAAGTGCAGAGTCCTGCACTTAGGACAGAAGAATCCCATGCACTGCTACAGACTAGGGACCCAATGGCTGGGCAGCAGTTCTGCAGAAAAGGACCTAGGGGTTACAGTGGACGAAAAGCTGAATATGAGTCAACAGTGTGCCCTTGTTGCCAAGAAGGCTAACGGCATTTTGGGCTGTATAAGTAGGGGCATTTCCAGCAGATCGAGGGACGTGATTATTCCCCTCTATTCGGCACTGGTGAGGCCTCATTTGAAGTACTGTGTCCAGTTTTGGGCCCCACACTACAAAAAGGATGTGGATAAATTGGAAAGAGTCCAACGGAGGGCAACCAAAATGATTAGGGGGCTGGAGCACATGACTTATGAGGAGAGGCTGAGGGAACTGGGATTGTTTAGCCTGCAGAAGAGAAGAGTGAGGGGGGATTTGATAGCTGCTTTCAACTACCTAAAAGGGGGTTCCAAAGAGGATGGATCTAGACTGTTCTCAGTGGTAGAAGATGACAGAACAAGGAGTAATGGTCTCAAGTTGCAGAGGGGGAGGTTTGGGTTGGATATTAGGAAAAACTTTTTCACTAGTAGGGTGGTGAAGCACTGGAATGGGTTACCTAGGGAGGTGGTGGAATCTCCTTCCTTAGAGGTTTTTAAGGTCAGGCTTGACAAAGCCCTGGCTGGGATGATCTAGTTGGGGTTGGTCCTGCTTTGAGCAGGGGGTTGGACTAGATGACCTCCTGAGGTCCCTTCCAACCCTGAGATTCTATGATTCTATGATTCTATCTGTCCCCCTCTTGAAAAACATTTCCAGCTGAGATTCAGGAGACATAGAGTCTCTGTGGAAGGATGGTCCCTGCTGCTTTTTCCTCACCTGGTTGAGCGTCCTTTGTTTCCCTTCCTGCTTGATGACTCTATTTATTGCTTAAATACAAATTTTGCAGAGCACACATTGCTTTGATTGAGACAGACCTGTCTGCCAACCTCAGTGTGGAACAACTGTTAACACCACTGTACAGTGGAATCCTACAACTTCACATACAACACACATTTTATCAGGACTAGCAAGTTATGAGTTTTCACATGATCCCACACAAGGCATACGTAGTACAGAGATTTTTACACTAGTGTGTGGGGTGTGGACATGGGTACATTCCATCATGTCCCCCACCCCATTTCCATCAATGGAGGGGCTGTCATTACATCAGTGGCCCCATAATGGGGTGTAGTAAAGCAGGAATTACAAGGGCTGACAATACAAAGCCTTTTGAGATTCTCCAGACAAGAGAGCGAGTGGAGCCCATCGTCTCCCTTGGGGATTCATTCGCCCCAGACGTGATCCCCCATGAGTGGAAGGGACATGTTGATGGCTGCTTGACCGGGGCCATGGTAGATGAGTGACCTGGGTATTAATGAGCTTTCTCTTTCTTATTTCCTCCCTAGATGCCACTGTCGACTTCATCTCCCTTTCTCTCTGCTGGAGTCTGCACAGTGACCGAATGCTACCAGCCTCGCTCTTTACTGCCCCCACCCAAAGCCTGCAAAGGGTCTTTTGCCGCCCTTCCCTGGCACAGGGCACAGGAAAAGGCCTGACCTGAGAATAAAGCCGTGCCATTCGGGCTGGGAGGGGGGTGCTGAAGGATGCAGCCACTCGAACGGCCGTGCAATCAAGCAACTGAAGGAGAACGGAGCCGAGAAGAGTGCTGGTGTGGAGGCCTATTGTGTCAGGGCCGTTTTCCATCAGGGCTCTCATTTGTGGGAGCAGGGAGAGAAAGGGATTGGTTTTAATATGGTAAGAAAGATGAAGTATCCACCGACACTGCATTAAGCCTATTGAGACGCAGGAGATGGATGGTGCTGCCACTACCTAAGGAAGCACAGGCTTGAATTAAACAGAGTGCCATGGGAGCGCCGGGCCTGATTCCTCTGGAGTTTGTGCTAGGACCCCACCAGGGTTTTTCGGTGGTCCCAGGCATGCACAGCACAGTAAGCCGACCAGGTGCTTTTTGAACTGGGGGCGTGCGGGAGGCTTCTACACTTTTTAAAAGCAGTTAATTTTGCAGAGTGCTTTATTTTGGTGATCCCGGGGCTTTAGGGCACTTCAAAACGATCCAAAAGGGGAGTGTGAGATGGGTGGCTGTGGCCAGTGGGGAGGGAGTGGAGAAGCCGACTGGGCTCTGCACAGATTGGCACGGTAGCAGAGAGCCAGCCCCGTGCATAGATACTCCTGCGTGCCCTAAGTACTTGCCCCTGTTGCTGGGCAGCGTCCGCTGGCTCCCTCGACAGCTTTGAGGAGCAGTGGGCGCTGTCCGGGGTTCTCTGCTCGGTCTCCCCATCCGGTCTCCTTGTTTTGAACCTTTGACCCTCACTTGCTCCCTGTTTTTTCATTAGTTGTCCCCCGGATTTACTTGGCCCCTGGGTCTAGTGGTCCCTCCCGCTGGGCTGGGGGAGGGGCTTTTAGCAGTGGGCGGGCTTGTGCCCGCCCACTTCCTGGGGATCCCAATAGGAGCTGGTTGCTGGAACTTAAATTGGTAGCCCTTTGATGTTGCTATAAAAATCCCATGAAGCCGACACCCCAGACAGCCAGGTAACCTGCAGGAAGGAGGCAGGGACCTGTTGTGCACATCAGAACATTTTCCTTCCGCATTCTACTGCAGTCTGTCTGAGGCCTGGCAGCTCCCTTCCCGCAGCAGCTGGGGAAAGGCGTTGCTCACCTGTCAGTGTGTCAGGATCTGGGTTCATTATGTTGCAAAGGGCTGATATAACGCTGGATAACACTGGCTGCATGTTCAGAGCAGGTCTCTGAGCTGCTCCTCGGCATTATTACGTCCCCTAAATATTGGGTGTGTCGGCGGAAAAGGGGGGTTTATCAGCAAATGAACAGGAACGCAGAATTTACCGTACCAGGTCTGATCTTCAGTCCATTGAGAAGGGTGTCCTGCCTCAACGGTGCCTAAGCCATGCTGCTTCAAAGGTAAAGTATCACAATTGGCAAGGTGCATTATGGGAGGGGAGTACTGGTAAAGAATCCAGTCCCTACCCCTGTGCTGGCACACCCTGATGCCTGATGTGCCCTGATCCCAGCCCACAGAGCTGCCACTGTTGTTGGGCATAAATTACCTGTAAGCAGCTCTTAAGTTTCAGTGGCTGATCGCTGCAGGCCAGGGGTGTCACAAGTCGCCCGTGCGCTCTGCCTGCTTTTTGTTTTACATGAAGTACCCATGAATTCTCAGTGACCTTGTTCTCATCATGGATAACCGGTTTACAGCATGGAATACGGCTTCTGCTGCGCCTTGCCAGACCACTGCCGTCCGCAGGCATGGCTGCCCCAGCATGCCTTTGTGTACTCTGAGTTTTCAATGGATTAGTTTAAGCTGCAGCCTAGCCAGCCAAATAGTGCAATGCACCGAAAACCCTTGACGTGGCCTCAAACACAGAAGCCTTTTCAGGAGGGAAGAGCTCCCTTCCCTTTAAAGATGAGCACACTCTTTTTACACAGCCGCCTCGCTGAATGGACTGAACAGTTGATTTATTTAAACGTCGTAGTTTCTCCCCCGATGTCTGAGAACTTTAATAAAACTGTCTGGGAAGCCTTTGGGGGCGGGACTGTGGGAGATTCTTTCCCAAACAAACGGGCTTTCTGGCTAAAAACAGGGTTCTTAGTCTAGTTGGCACCGAACGGTGCCTCAGCCCTGCACAGTTCAACTAGCCTCACAACCGTAGTGAGCGGTAAATATTGCTACATTACAGTTGGGGAAATGGAGGCACCATGTTAGGTATTGAGTCCAAGGTCAAGGCAATGAATCAGTGGCAGGAATGGAAATAAAGTCCCGTGAGCTGGGGCTGTTCTGACTTCTCAAGAGACTAAAATGAGCACACGCACCCACCCAGAGGAACCTCACAGCTATCCGGCCACTGTTCGTCGCTGCAGGGCAGAGATCAGTCAGAACAATAAGGGACAAGAATGAGAACCGCAGAGCCCGACTCTGGCCTTAGAGGATTAACATGTCAAATGGGCTTTGCACGTGACAGCCCGGGTGTGAGGGGAATCTGTGGTGTTAATGAGGATGAGAGGAATGTCGAATGACCACTGTAGCTGTTCAATGTCATAGGGAAAGATTACACTGGAATAGCTTTCCTGCTTTTCTCTGTAGGTTCTTAGCCGGCCCTCATCGCTGGAATATGTCAGTCTCCTTTCGCTCCTAACACACCCCAGGGTCAGGAGTGCCGTGAGCCGGTCACTCTAGTTGAGGAATTTTGTGAGTTGTTCCCCATTCCTGGAGCATCCAACAATGCAGCACTGTGCCCACAGGTGCTATGAGCCCATTGCCAGATAGGGAAGAAGGGTGGTTAAAGCTCTTAACTGAGACTGACGAGACATGAGTTCAATTCCTGGCTCAGCGGCAGAGTCTGTGTGTGACGCTGGGGAAGCCCGGGGGTGTTAAGTGCCTAAATACCTTTGATGAGCTGGGCCTGAGTGTCTACATGCCTCAGTTTCCCGTTGGTAGAATGGGAATAGTAGCACTGCCCTATCTCACAGGGGGTTGTGAGGATAAACACTCTGAGATGCTAAGCTCCTAGCAGGAGGGAGTCCATAGAACTAGCTAAGAAAAGATCCCCTTGGAAACCCAGCTCACTGTATCCAGCATTAGGGCTACAAAATTCCCATTCAGCTATCGAGTAGAAAGCCCCATTCATTTTTGTGAACGTGAATGTTACCCTTGGCTCTGGCACTTTAAAAACAAGGGTGGGGGGGATTCGAGAGTTGATAGTTTTGATCAAAGCAAAACAAAAGAAGTTCCCCTTTGTCTTTATTCTTGCTCTGGCATGAAAGGCAATTCAAAAGTGATCGCCAGTGGCTGTGACAGCTGCAACCTGTTGCTATGGGATTAAGTGTGATGCTAGACACAAAAGATTCTTAGTTAAAAGCAGCAAAAGAAGCCCAGTAAATAAAATAGGGGTGGTGGTTAACCCTTTAGAAAACAGTTACTAATGCTACAGTGACACTGAAATTGGGGAGGGGATGGAGCATGAAAGTGCTTTTTGCAAAACGCCTTTCACCTTTAGCTCGCCAAATGACGGAGGCGACACTTGTCAGACTCCAAAAATGATCTTCTCCTCCCCCTTCCCCCTGACTGGCATTCCCAGGGCATTTCCATGCCAACCGTCATTTTTGTATCCAAGTATAAAGGACCAACATCCTAGGCCGCAGTGACAGCAACTAAAGCCAGAAGATTCTCATGCCATTGATTAGGCAGAACTACTCTCGCCTTTTGTCAGGAGTGCGAGGAATTGGCACCAACATCACACAAGTGTCAGCAGAATCTTTGAGTGGGGCCTCAAATCCCTTTTACCCCTAGTCCAAACTGGCTTTTTGGGGGAGGGGATGGAGGGGTTGTATGAGACCACACCAAAGCTGAGTCAGGCGGCAAAGCGATTGGCAGGCAGGCTCCTGGAGTCGTGAATTGCATCAAGGGCTCTGCTTAATTTCCTTCTCTCCTGACAATCTCTCCTTTCTTTCTACTTGGCCACCTCTTCATTTAACATCATCTGCTGTTGTGCAAACCCTAGCCCAGCAAAGGGTGATCTACTTAATCATTCCTTGCTGCCTTCCTAATTAAAATCACAAGCTCGGAGACCAGCAAATCCATTTGGAGTTTGTCAGCTGAATAACAAACCCGATTAGATGGCAGAAAGCTTGGCTTTCGTTCACTCGCCACACGGACGCCTCACGTCCTTCCCCTGGCGCATGCAACAGCGCCAGCTGTTTGATTTCCCCCCACATCATGACTAAGGAGCGTATCTTGAGATTTCCCCGGGAACTTGTTGACGGGGAAGGAGATGTTCCTTGGAGAGGTGCAGTCACACTTGTATTGGCTTCCCGCCATGACAACTCCTCTGGCAGGTCTGACTTCCTCTTTGGATCATTAAGCTCAGCGATCAAATTGCTGTAGCTTAAAATTCTGGCTGGCTGGGTAAGTCCTGCATCAGGCTGAGCCCTTCACACCTGGGGCTGGAGGAACAGCTCTGTAAGGGTGACTGCACTGGGCCAGACCTGCACTTCTCCCCACTTCAGCTTTTGACCTAGTCACATTCTAAGAAGAATCAGACCTGGGGTCACTGCAAGGGTGAGAGATGCCAAACAAACTGCCTGCTCATTTGGAGGCATCTCCGAATGAATGCCACAGTATGGTACTAGGGCCCAGTGTGCTGCTGGGCATGGTGGACTTCAGTTGAGCTGCAACAGTGGGTCCTGATCACTTGTGTTCGTTAAAAATCCTGCAGCGATTTAGCCAGGCCATAGGCGCTAACACAGCTTGCAGCGATGCCAATTATGAGGTCACTACGTTCGAGCACCTAACGACTCTCCAGCTGTTGTAGCTGGAAAAACCATCTGTTTTTTTTCCCTCTCCTAAAATTATTGCGCATTATTACGGCCAACGGCCACCCCAGACGGGGCTACAGCGCTGGTGAGTGAGTGAGCCCTGGCTGTGCAGGCTGGACTCCATTGGGATGGACGGCGCTCTAGTAAATGGACGTTTTCGGCTATTATTCTTTCTCTCTCTCTCTCACTCACTCACACACCCCGCCCCCCCCCCCCCCCCCAGCAAGCCCTGAGAGTCCTTTATATGGACAGATGCCGTACACAGACAATGATGCCTGTCTGTCATAGAGCCACGGAGGCTGAAAGGAGGTATGTGGGTGGGGTTTTGAGGGTGTCTTCATGGGTGGCTGAGATGCCACATGGCCCATTAGTTTCCCCCCTGGAGATCATCCCCATGTCCGATGGGAACAATGCAATTTGGGGTTGCAGCAGCCTTAGGAGCAGAGAGGGGGAGTGTCCCTTCCGCAAAGACGCTGAGCTGGACCTAGCCCAAAAATGTGACCCACAAACACGTTTGCAAAAATGAGGGGGCAAACTCCGGGTGGGAGGGGGAATCCTTCTTTGGGGTCTAAATAGCAATGAAAACCCAGACCAGCAGTGTTCGGCCATGCTGGAGGGGCAGCCCCTACGCAGGAGGGGGCACCTCTGCTGAGTCCCCAACACAAAGACCCTTCACTCGGCCAAACAGCAGCTTTGCCAGGCTGTGAAGGGACACCCCTCTCCCATCCCCGCATCATTTCTCTCTGAGCATGTGGCAGTTAAGCTGGGGGACTGGGGGAAAGGGGCAGTAGGGGAAATGTTAGCAGGGTATCGTCTCATCTGTGTTCCTGGGACAGACCCACAAAGTGGAAACGCACTTCTCTGTCATCAAGAGACAGCACACAAAGGGCACGCATGCTATTTTCGAAGGGCCCACATACAAACCACACAGTGTGCTCCCTCTGCTGGCTTGGCAGCTCTCAGACACTGATCCTAGTGCCATGCTGGCTGATTCCTTAGCGATGAGGGATGCTGCGGGCAGGCAGAGTTGTGGGAACGAGATCTTTACTGAGAGGCCAGTGTAGGGCTAGGGCAGCATGGCCAAGCTTGGGCATCTCACACCAAACTAGGTCATTTCTGCAACCCGGCCCTCTTGCTCTGGTTCCACTCAGACGACACTGACGTCTGTCTCATAACGACAAAGGTAAAGGACAAAAATGACCAGGAAAATCCCTCTAGCGTCTGAAAAGCTGGAGCCTGACTTGCTAGGAAACGCTTGGCCAGCACCCCCGCAGCCTTCAGTCGCTAGCCACTCGATTTCCACGTGGCTGGGACCCCAGGGCAGATCGAGCTTACGTTAACCCTGTGTGATCAGCACCCGGCTGAGTGCTGGGTGGAGAACTGACATTCTGCCAGGTGGCGGCAGTTAAGCATTATAGCAAACCCTAGAAATATGAAAAGGAAATTAGACTAACTTCGACACTGTGCTGCCCAGGCACCCAGTGCCCACCCCTCTTGTGCACCCCTGTCCTCCAGTCACTACATGGGTGCCAGGCTGTCAGCAGAGTGCAAGAATCCTCCTGCACCATGCCGTGTGGAAGCTCTCTAGGGTGACCAGATGCCCCGATTTTATAGGGACAGTCCCGATTTTGGGGTCTTTTTCTTATATCGGCTCCTATTACTCCCCATCCCCTGTCCCAATTTTTCACACTTGCTGTCTGGTCACCCTAAAGCCCTCCGATTGATCCCTGCTCAGGTTTGCTTGCTTCCTGGGCCGATGCAAAGAGCCATTGCAAGGCCCTTTAACTCTTAGCGTGCTGGTTTGCGGCTCACGCCAGTGCAGCATTGGGTTCATCACACCACCCTGCTGCCTGGGGTCCGGGTTCCCCAAAGCTGGCCAGGTGCAGTTTGGCAGCCTGCACTTCAGAGCGTCAACGTGGCTCTTGGAGTGTCCCTGCTTGGCTCTTCTGGGCAGATGCAGGGAGTGAGCTCACTGCACAAAACTGGCAAATGCCAATCACTTTGTCAGGGGTCCTTGTCCAGGAGACTTAACCACGTCAACAGGCTGACGCTTCCCTACCAGGGTTTCTCAGTACAGCTGCTAGACAGCTGCGTTTCCCTAGGCAGGGAGAGGGGCCCCTCTGTACAGGCCCAAATGACACAACTCTCTGCCCCCCAAATCCTTGCTTTGGCTTCAGCCCTTCTCAGCATTCGCTGTTGCTCTCCCCCTTTCCTGAGTGGTGGTGCAGCTGTCAGGGCAGTACCGGTCCGCACACTGGGCTAAGGCTCTCCCTGGCCGCCCCCGAGGCCCCGCTCCCGCCTCCCAGCACGCACGCTGCAGTCAGGGACTCGCATCGAATGGAACTCAACAGCCTGGCTGCAAAAATGTGACCAGCACCAGCCAACTCCTGGATAAAGGGGTGGGGGGGAGGGGAGGGGACATCTGGAGCCGTTGAACCCTCTAGCAAGAGACGCCAGGCTACAGCTGGAGGTCAGGGACTAGCAGGCGCCTCAGTCTGAGGAGAGAGAAAAGAAAAGACAGAAAAATTAGAAATCCTCTCCAGGGAGCCTCCCTGCCATCAGGGTAGCGGGAAACAATCCCTGGATTTGTCCTCTTTAGGGAGTGTCTGTCTGAGGCGCCGGGATGACACCTCAGCTGCCAGTGAAGATGGGTTCCCATGTGCTGAACAAGCCATTACCCTGTGAAAGGAGGCAGGAGCCCCCCATTGCAGAAAGGACAAGGACCGTGGCTGTGCAAGCAGCGTGGGGCGGGACAGCAACTAAGCCTATAGCAGCACCCAGGGGCAAAGCAGCAGTTGGGAACGTAGGAGAGGGAAGGCAGGTGCAGGAAATGAAGGGCAGGAAATTGTAGATTTTTTTAAAAGTGGCATCTGGGTACTATGGTGATGGGGGGCCTAAAAAGCACGTAGGACCAACAGGGATGTTAGGCCTGAGCCATTGCAGGCTGGGGGAGGCGTGACCCCAATTATCCCCCCTGATTCCTGGGGCTGCCCCTTGGTATAGCCCCATCTTACGTCACGCTCGGTTCCACACAGCCCTAGTGTTTCCTCGCGCTTACCACGGTGATGGAGCCCACTCGCACAGCAGCGGGAAGCTGAGGTTGGAGAAAATGTGATTAGTGCAAAAGTAAATGGATCCCGCGGCAGCATTTTAGGATGGCCTGCCTATAGGATCCACCCCCGTACAGTGCAGTATGTCGCTCTTTTAGGGGGCCTTGCCAATTACTGTAAATCCCTCCTTCGAGGCCTCTTACCCTATAGGTGAAGGGGGTGAATCCAAAACAAATCAGTTCCAAATGACTTTAGCAAATGGCTCCCCATTAGGCCCATGCTGGGATCCCACGGTGTTTTTCCTGCACCCTCCTTTCCCTCCAGAGCGGCAGGGAAAGCAGGTGAGCCACAAGCCCCACCACAGTTCGTGCGTGAAACACCTCGCCCCTGTACAGGAGGAAAATGGACTTCTTGGACTCTAGAAGCAGCTGTTCCAGCCCGCAGCGCAGCCATTTCGTGTGTTACCTCCCGCGAGACCATGTACTGGAAACGAATGGGTTCATTTTGGTTAGCCATCCCCTCGCCCATATGCCCACCACGTCGTACAGTCCTGGACGCGGAGGGTGCCACCTTTCCTGGGTGTTTTCTGCTCTGGAGGGGTAACCCCTCACGTCACACTAAGCCCCCCGGGGAAAACAAACACCGACTCCCTTCCTGCAGGGGCAGCTGTGGTTTGGTTTGGACGCTAAAGGCTGCAACGCTGCAGAGCGGGAGCAGTCAGAGCTCCCTTTTGCAGAGCTGAGGGGGGAGGGATAGCTTGGTGGTTTGAGCATTGGCCTGCTAAACCCAGGGTTGCGAGTTCAATCCTTGAGGGGGCCACTTGGGGATATGGGGCAAAAATTGGGGATTGGTCCTGCTTTGAGCAGGGGGTTAGACTAGATGACCTCCTAAGGTCCCTTCCAACCCCATGATTCTATGATTCTAGGCTCCCCGCTTGCGCTACCTCCCTGAGGCTTCCCCTACCAGCCCACGCTGTGTTCATGGGGAATTCTGTCTACTACCATATGGAAATGTAATCAACCGTCTCCCACACCGCCCCTCTGCTGATGCTTCTTGTTTTGCAGCAGCAGCAGCCTCAGTAAATCAGCTCCATCAGGCCTCTGTATACTGTTGTTTTCCCCCCCGTGTCAGCAACTGCTCATGTTCCCTGAGGCAGAGGATTGCATTGTTTTTGGACCACAATGCAAGGACGGGAAAAATCCCCAGCCCTGCTGCAGCTGCTGTTGTGAAAGAGGATCCCACCAGCCCAGCTGAGTGAACAGAGGCTTCTAGTATCAGCCCACTCCAGGCTAGCTGCTGTGCTGGTGCTTTTGGAGGAAGATGTCCAGATTTGTAGATTTGCAGCTGTGAAGATTTTCCCCAGGGGGACAAGATGAGCTTGTTCCCTTTGGCCAGTTCATAGACTCTAGGGCCAGAGGGACCATTGTGATCATCTAGTCCAGGGCTGGGCAAACTTTTTGGCCCAAAGGCCATATCTGGGAATAGAAATGGTATGGCGGGCCATGGATGCTCACAAAATTGGGGTTGGGGTGCAGGAGGGGGTATGGGCTCTGGGGTGGGGCCAGAAAGGAGTTCAGGGTGTTCAAGAGTAGGGTACCTCAAGCGGCTCCCGGAAGCAACGGCCATGCCCCCCACTCCGGCTCCTATGCAGAGCCACGGCCAGGTGGTTCTGCGGCGCGCTGCCCCGTCCGCAGACGCCGCCCCTGCAACTCCCATTGGCCGCAGTTCCCGGCCGATGGGAGCTGCAGGGGCGGCGTGCAGAGTGGAGCCCCCCGGCCATCCCTATGCGTAGGAGTCAGAGCGGGGTCATGCTGCAGCTTCCGGGAGCCGTGTGGAGCGGTCCCCGACCCTGCTCCCCGGCTGGAGCACCGGAGTGAGGCAAGCCCCGGAGACCCCAATCCCCAGCCGGAGTTTGAGGGCCAGTTTAAAATGGCTGGTGGGCCAGTAGTTTGCCCACCCCAATCTAGTCTCTAACATCTCATAGAACTTCTCCAAAATAATTCCCAGAGCAGATCTATTAGAAAAAGATCCAATCTTGATTTAAAATTTGTCAGTGATTGACACAATTGTTCCACTGGTTATTTGTGATCACTGTTGAAAATTTACACCTTATTTCCAGTCTGAATTTGCCTAGCTTCAAGTTCCAGCCATTGGCTCACGTTATACCTTATCTGTTAGATTGATGAGCCGATTATTAAATATTTATTCCCCGCAGATACTTGTAAATTGTCATCCCTTAGCCTTCTCTTTGTTAAGCTAAATAGATTGAGCTTCTTGAATCTCTCTCTATAAGGCACGTTTTCTAATCTTTTAATTACTCCTGTCCATGGCTCTTCTCTGAACCTTCTCCAATTTATCAGCATTCCTCTCGAACCTTTTGTGGGCCCGGCCCCAAACATATTTTTGGGCCCCCATGGGGGCAATGGAGCATGGTGAGGGGAGGTCAGTCCAGAGGCTTGGTGTTCTGCAGCCTCTTCACAAAGGTTGTCAGCATTGGTTTGCTGGTCAGTTTGGCAAACCAAGCTCCTCCACTTTTACTATATAAATCCATGGAACGCCCACATCTTGAATACTGTGTGCAGTTCTTGTCGCCCCATCTCAAAAATATATATTGGAGTTGGAAAAGGTACAGAGAAGGGCAACTAAAATGATTAGGGTTATGGAACAGCTTCTGTATGAGAAGGGATAAATAAGATTGGGACTTTTCAGCTTGGAAAAGAGACGACTAAGAGGGGATATGATTAAGGTCTATAAAATGTTGACTGATGTGGAGAAACTGAATAAAGTGTTATTTACTCCTGCTCATAACACAAGAACTAGAGGTCACCCAATAACATTAATAGGCAGCAGGTTTAAAACAAACAAAAGGAAGTATTTTTTCACACAACGCACAGTTAGCCTATGGAACTTTTTGTCAGGGGATGTTGTGAAGGCCAAAAATTTAATAGGGTCCCAATAAGAACTAGATAAATTAATGGAGGATTGATCTATCAATGGCTGTTAGCCAGGATGGGCAGGGATGCGACACCATGCTCTGAGTTTCCCTAGCCTCTGTTCACCAGAAGCTGGGAGCATAAGACAAGGGATGGATCACTCGATAATTGCTCTGTTCTGTTCATTCCCTTTGAAGCACCTGGCATTGGCCACTGTCGGAAGACAGGATACTGGGCTAGGTGGACCATTGGTCTGACCAATATGGCTGTTCTTATGTAAAAAATAATTATAATAAAAATGTTTAGTACAGGAACTCCCCAAGATGGAAACAATGTGAGCTAACGACCTTGGCAAATAATACATTTTAAAAATCTTGGCCTACTAGGAAATGTATATTTATATCAGTTTCCCAGTCACCAATCTAGCATTCTGGAGCAGTCACTTATACATAGTCCAACAAACAAATGTTCCCGTGCCCCTCCCTTCTCCCTGCACCACACCACACTCATAGTAGTTATCCTTGGTCAATGGAGACCCAGAGTTCACAGATGCTTTCGCATGAGTTGGCCTTCCACCCGGGGTTGGGGGGAGAAGGCACCTTGCTCATTCCTCCAGCTGCTCGCTGCTTGCCATTCACCCTGGCCGCTGTTGTATGTCTTGCCACCATTCACTCCACTGCTCCATCACCAATGGCCCTGCACCGTCACTTTCTCCTGCCCCCTGCCACTGTGACCTCTGGGAGTTGGTCTCGAGATTCCACCAGCTCTCAGTGGGGGAACCTCTATGCTAGGGCAGGCTGGGCAAGCCTCTTCTGAAGACTGGTCCTGAAGACTCCCTTTCCCCCAGCTCATCACTAGCTGTCAGGGGAGAGCTCATTCAAATCTTGCTTACAAATCATAATTTGACATGATTGGGTTGGCCAGCATGGCCAAAACGAATGCGTTAACATTGTCAGAAACAACAGCTGTGTGAGGAAGCTAGTCTTTGTCCATACTTTTCAAACCTATGCTTTTTTCAGGTACAAGTATTTAACATATACTGCATATGCTTTTGAAGTGTGTATTAATGTTTCAATTTCAATTCGAATTTCCAACCAATGACTAAATTGGCAGCACTGCATGTAACTAGTGGCCCACTGGGGTAGGGGGTGTTGGGGAAATCAAATTTGGTGTAAGCACTTCACCACAATGGGATCCGTTCAGAAAAGGCTAGTGCCCTGATGCGACACGGCCTTTGGGGAAAATACTGTACATCCACTATGAGAGATAGCGAGAGAAGGAGCAAACAAGTCGTTCCTGCTGTGCACTATTGGATCAGGTGGCACAGGAAGACGTTTGGATTCGATGTGGCTCTCAGAAGCCACTAACAAGCATCCCGGCTGAGGTTAGAGAGAGAGGCACTTAGCGAGCAGTGAGTATATTGATCAAAGTCTACATAGCTCCCATGTGAAGACAGGAAAAATAACACATTGAATAAAAGCAATTAATCTGCACCCACAATCATAAAGTGAAAGGGCAGGCAGTGCAGGCTCTGTTGTCCTTACACTTGGGGAGAAGGGATGTTGAAGTTCAGTTTGTGGAGCAAACAAAGTAATAATGTTCTTGGATCGCTAAAAACTATGTGACCATGGAGGCAATGCCAACTATGGCTCCACTCTACAGTAATATGTTGCCCTCTAATGGCCAGTGGGCTACAGAAGTTATAAGCCATAGCACAGCTTACCCCAGCTAACAGCGTGTATCCGAGTGTAACAGTAGAAGTCTGTGTTTCTGGAGTTGAAGGTGCTGAGGTAATGGTAATGGTATTTACCCTCCTTGTAAAGAGCTATGGACAAAAAGCTGTATCAAACAGAGTCAAATATCATTATACCCATCTTCCAGATGGGGAAGTTGAGGCATGCAGAGGGAAATGCAACTTACTCTCAGTCACACAGCTGGTGATTGGCTGAGCTAGGAACAAGAATCCAACTCTCCTGCCTCCCTGTCCACCACATCTCGATACTGTTCCTCACGACCAGCATGGCCGCAGAATCGTTACGAAGACACGTACAGCTTTATGGCCCTGCTTGTGGCTAGGTCATCAACACCCATCACCAATACCCACTGATTTCAGTGGGTGTTGATGGTACTTTCCAAATTGAGCCCATAAGTAAGGGAACCAGCCAAAAGCAACTCGGTAAGGAATGAAGCATGAGTGTGCCAATGTGTAAGGACCTCATCTTGTGGTGCGTAGAACACCCTTTATTCACAAGGAAATCAATGAGAGTCAAGAGTGCTGCCTTACCACGAGATGCTGAATGTTTTGCAGTCTCTTTCCAGGGAGGAAAGATGGTTTTGTAGTGTGAAGGTACTCAGCTGAAACTCAGGATGTGTTCAGTTCCTCCACTGACCTACTCTATCACCTTGGTACACTAGCTTCCTGTTTCTCGGCTCCCCATCTGTAACGTGATCAATCAACCCTTCCTTTCTCCCATTTGTTAGTTAGGTAGTCTGTAATCTTACTGTGTGTGTACAGGGTCTGGTACAGTCTTGGCTGAGGCCTGGAGGCGTTACCATCATAAATAACAGCTGTAGCACAAAAAAGCTCTAGCTATAATTACTACATCTGTACTTAGCCTATGTATTCTTCAGGGATACAATCAGACCTATTTTCAGTGCTGATGATCCCTGGAGGGTAGGTAGACACGGGAACACAGCAATTGCCAGACTGGATCAGGCCAGGGGTCCACCTCGTCTCATATCCTGTCTCTGATACTGGCCAGCACCAGATGCTACAGAGGAAGGTGCAAGAAACCTTGAAGTGGGCAGATGTGGGATAATCTGCCTCCCACATTATGTCTCATCCCAATCAAGACAATTCATTTTTCTCCAGAAAATTTAAACTTTACAGAGGGGAAAATAAATGTTCATATATTTTAAACATCCTCAAACATACATGTAGGGATTCTTAAGTTAAAGATGGGAATATCTATTACTAGTAAGGTCAGTTCTATTTCCTTCCCATTCATTCTCCTTCATCGCAATAAATCCCGTCAATAAAAGGAAAACTACAGGGATGGCAGTAAATCGGACACAGTGCTCAGACTTAAAATCAAATTTATTTAGAGGAAAAAAATGACTTTACAAGAGGTTGCTGCTGCTAACTAGAAAGCAAGATAAATAAAAGCTTGTTACAAAACCTGATGGTTTCTGGCAAATTACAGAAAAACTGAAGAATTTTACAGTCAATAACCTGCTCACTTTTTACATAATTACAAATAAACATACAGCAATTAATGTTTTACCCTCTTTTTTTAATTTTATTTTTGCAAGGTTCAACTTTTTTATTTGTATTTATTTTACAGATTGAACATGAAAAAATGCAAAGCATTAAAAAAAACCCCAAGAACTGGATGCGGAGGTATAGAGTGTTATTATAACGCACATCCTCAACATCCTGTGGATTGCTCTAGTGCATTCCATATTAGTACAAAATAAACACGAGGCTAAACTTTAACCATAGGCAAACTGAACTGGACATAGATGTTCTGAGTCAGTGTTTATTATCAATAAAGAATAGAGTTAAAAATACCTAAGAGTGTGAACGTGATCAATATTTATAGACTCGTAAAAATACATACAAAGCTTACTGCTGTATGCAAAGCAGCGAACTACATCCTTTTTTCCCTCCAGGCAACAGAAGCAGAATATTTTAGGGCACAGCTTCAATGTCAGTGACGTGCATGTGCAGGAAAAAGGCAATGAGACCCTAAAAGGTATATTGATAGTGCTCTTCCGATTACTCAAGAGCATGAGAGGTCCAAGACGAACCAGTTCAGCTTGTCTATCTTTAAAACTTAGCGAGATCATTGGATAGAGAACTAATCCTGGATCGCTGCCCCTTCTGACAATTGAAATAAGAATTACGAGTACTTGGGGATGATTGATTTCATAGGTTAACTTAAATTATTTTAAGTTTACAAACCTGGCCAGCAGGCAGAATAGTTTCCAGAGTTCTGGATAACAAGGAATGTTATGCTAAATTTAAAGGGGCAATCAAATCCTTTGTTGCCACCTCTGACCAGTCTTCCCTTGCCCAGCTATCCTGGACAACTCCCATGAGATTTGGCACCCACTACGCTCTCCCTAACCTGATGTCTTCAAGGCTCTCTGGCATAGTGGACTGGATCAGTGAAAGCCTCAGGGTGTTTTAGGAACCCGAAGGTGTGACGATTACCAGACTCTACAAATACCCATGAAAGAAAATATAAATCAGGCCAATCTAAATTTATACCCGTGGTCAGACTTCAAGAGCTATCTGCAGTGAAAAGCTCCGGCCATCTCAACTGAAAGCAAGGGCTCCCATTCCAGAGACATAGCCTATGAGGTCCATGGATGTACTGTACAGTAAAGAGCTTAGTACACGGAAATAGCCTCACTGCACTTCACTCATTGGCTACACCCCTTACCTCAGGTTTCTTACTTTCTATCTCCTCTTTCTCTAGTAAGACCTAAATGGAAGTGTTGCTCTTTTCACAGAGTTCCCCACCCTTGCTAGGGAGGGGATGTTGATGCCAATGTCATGTCTCTGCTTTACCCAGAGGGAAGCCAATCCTTCCTGCCCCTGCCTCTGCCCTCTGGCAGCATTGCTGCTCTTGATTTTCCTCCAGCATCACATGCAAGATGAGTCTTCCAGGCTGGGGAGTTGGGCTAGGTTTCCAAAGGGATTAACCGAAAGGCTGAGTAATAGATGAAACCCACAAGGAAAGAGAGGGCTCTCAGCTCACTACATTTTGAAGAGGACAGTGGGAAAATTCATACATTCTGAACTTTGGGCTAAAAAAACCCCAACAACACGGAAAGCTTCTTTCCCACCACGGCTCCCAAATCTCTTTAAAGCCTAAATTACGCAGACGTCACTTAAATATTTTGTAATGTCTAACTTCCTTCCCAGATTGTATTAGGGATGGGAAGGGGAAGGAATTTGTCTGATTGTCTCAATATAACCAAAAAGCAGCAAAGGAAGTGACAAGGCAGATTCCATTTAAAGCACTTTATGGCATCGAACAAGATAGAAAATCATATATTGAGATGATCACTTCATTTAAAAGATGCTGACATCAAATCCCAGGCACTCCCTTTGATTCTAGAGACCGTTTACTTCAGCTGCAGTCTGATCACAGATTGCTGGTGTGGCCAGAAGTGCCCTATTACTGACCACCTGGTACATTTCATGCTGAAATTGCATCCTTCACTATGCTATTCACTGAAGCTCCTTCTAATGCGCAGTAATAGTTACCATGCCAAGCCTTGCCACAAGTCTAAGGGAGATCTGACATGCCCATCAAGGACAAACTAGTAAAGGGAACTCAAACTGCAGCTCCTTGCAAATTATTCTTCTTCCCCCAACAGTACGGAATTCATGCAGCCACTTCTGAACCTGGCTGTTCTGTGCAGCAGAAGCACAACACATAGCAGGTGATTTTTGAGAGGACCCATGCCTTAGAAGCCCAGTGGGATGTTAGGTTCGCTCTAAGAAATAAAGTGCACTCAACGAACACGAGTTAGATGCCAAGCATGGAAGTGGAACAAACATAATTCATTCATTAAGGCCAGGAAAAGAAACAAAATAAAACATTGGTGCTGCTAAAACTGACCCACTTAACACTACACCTGGGACCATGCACTACCTGGATAATCTGCAGGGATCAGAGTGGGAATCCATCTCCATGAATCAGTTCCAACCTTTTAAGGAAAACTTGAGCAAAATGGATAAAAAATAAAAACCTTCAGTTCCCTAAAAATGAAAGAAAACGGAGGAAAGTGGAGGGCGGGACTACAGGCTTTAATCTAATATAATCAAATCCCGCAGCAATTTGTATCCTCCAATGACAAAGGGTTTCTGTTCACCACAATACAAACACAAATGGGCAGCCAGCTGCTTGGTGAAAACCAGGCTGAGTTGATACAGTGCATTGAATGCCATTCTATTTACAACAGGACTAGAGAGACAAGCAAGTCAGGCACGGTTTCGTTCCCACTGCCCCTGGGTGAGGTGCCTCTATTCAAACAGGTGCTGTTTCGTAAGTTCAAGAAGCGCTGGCTCTGGGGAGAGGAGATGTATCCCTGCGGCAGAAGAAAGCACTCACACAGGCAAACGCTCCTACCAATTAAATGGGACCCTTCGAAAATACCGGCCAGCCAAGTTCTGTGTACAAATTGGTAACCATGCCATACGCCAGACTGGGTTCCAACATTTCCTTTTAGCACATCCACTTTCACAAGCAGGCGAATATTAGGGCAGAGGTTCTTTACATTAGCTGTGGCTGTTGTTTTTTCCTATTTCTAAAAATCACACTCCAGCCTTCGGGCATGAACCAATGCATGCTGAAGCCAATGGAAAGACACCCATTGATTTCCGATGGCAGCGAACCGGGCCCGTGCACCAAGAGCAATATTGGCTTTTTACCTTGCCTCCAAGAGGCATGGGAGTATATAACACAAACCTGCTTAAACAAGAAAACAGAGGGCCAGCAAGGTTCCAGACAAAAACCACTGCCTCTCTTCCCAAATTTTTGTCTGGCCTGGAGATACTTTGCCTTGAAGGCAGCTCTCCAGCTGGAATCGCTTGTACCTAACCGCTCTTCAGGCAGGACACGGGCTGCTATGCAGCACTGAACACACCCGGGTTTTGTACTGTGCAATGACAAAATAAAACCATTGGGTTGATCAAGCTCATCTTTAAAAACAAAACAAAAGAAAACTAAAAAAATAAAACAAAATAAACTTTTTTCTAAACCAGACCTCTTTCAAATAAACAGAAAGATAAATATTTTTGCAAGACCAGCTTGCAATTAAGAACAAGCACCAAATAATATTTAAAAAAAAAACCTCAAAAGATAACCTCAGAAAATATCTTACTTCTTTTTTTGTTTGTTTTGTTTTTTGAGCACGAATTGTTTAGAGAGCTTCAAAAGCAAGCAGGCTATTCAGGAGTTCCCCTCTAATCGAGACAGACCAATCTAAGCACCCATGTTGCTGTTGCTCATTAATAAAAATGCTAGCACTGAATTCCGAAGTCTATTGGATGTAACTAACTTGTGAGGAGATATAAAGCAAATAAGAATCAAAACATAGTGCAAAATTTTTTTTTTTAAAGGAGAATCTGTGGGAAAAGAAATGACCACAACAGCTTCAAACTGCTCAAGGGATCGAAGCGGATAGAGTCTCATGACATTTACAAATCTGCTTAGGCAAATCTCCTGAGGTGTGCAGAAAGAACAATGAATTTAGAAACAATTCAGCTTTGTGCATGTATTTCCCTTGGTCTTCAAGCATTACCACCCTACTTAGCATTTGTATAACACCTTGCATCATGAATGCAGTGGGGCCACATCTACTAATTCTCACAGGGAATGATTATGATCCCAATTTTGCAGATGGAGAAACTGAGGCAAAGAGCGGCTAGGAGACTCGCACACAGTGAATCAATGATGATACTGGGAGTAAGGACTCTGGAGCTCCTGACCAGCAATACAACTTTCAGCCCATTAGGACACATTGTCTCCCTAGTAAGTGTATGTAAGCACACAGTACTGTACATGCATAAATACTGGGCTTTGTGTTCCTTCCTATTCTGCTCACACAATTATTCCCCACCTCAGGTTACAACCTCTGCCATCTCGTTTGAGTGCTCTGGAAATTGCTATGACGTTGCTTTGGGTTAGAAATGAGCTATAGGAGCTGATGGGAAGAAAATCACAGGCAGTAGGTGAAAAAAGTGATTCCCAAATGGAAGGTTCTCACGGGTTTTTATGATGGGACAGTGAATTTGTAAGAAAACAGTGTTGATCCCAAATGACATCTTGCTGGAGAAATGTAATCTGACAAAGAAAGCCTTGCTCGGGAAGAGGAGGGAATAGACTGTAACTCATACAGACACATTAAAACGCAGTTGTCACTTGAACACGGTCTGTTCTGGCTTCCTGGGATTACTTCACAAGTACAGCTTCCTTTTTCCTTTCTGGATCATGTTTTTAACACATCCAAAGACATTCTGTTTGGTGCTGGATATGGATTAAATTTTAATTCCTCTGCCCCAAAGAAATCCTTTGGGAGTAACTTTTGATTGTATTTTTTTTTTTACACTGTTGCTGCTCTAGTGTTTGGTACCTTTCTGAAATGAAGCATGTAACATACAATGCGCTTGGAAGGGGCATGAGGGCCAATAAAGATACACTCTGAGCATTAAGGCTAAGATATTTAATATCTACATGCTCCCTGAAAGTCATCAGGTATCCTTGGGCCGAGCTAAGCTAACCCATCTTGTCTGTACAGACTGTAAGTATATCCCAGTGGATACATAGACACATACATATATCTATATAGTATATCTATATGCCAGTGTGTACGCACCATTTTCAGAGTCCTGGCCTTTTGCTAAATGCTTGGTTTTGGTTGTATTCCCCAGAAAAGGAGAATTTGGAGGCACTGACCCCTTGGGCCATAGTCTTTCATCCTTTAGAAGTAAGAAGAGACTGAGAACATCTATTCCTACTTTCAACCAAGATTTGCACCCCAAGTGGGTGCTGTTTGCAGCGTGGTCAGCCTCTGCAGCCAGAATTCATAAAAAACCCCTGCAGGACAGAGCCCTTTTCCCACCATCTGCAGCCTTTACAAATGTTTTATTTAACACACAGAGAGCTGGTCGGGTGCAGGAGCCAGGAGTGTGCTGCAAAATGTGGGAGGGGAGGTTTCCACTGTACAAAGGCTGAGAATGATTGATGTGCAGAGGGAGAGCGGCTCATGCTTTGGCCCCATCAGATGCCTGTACAGCGTCTAACACAGGACAGCGGAGAGGGAGGCTCCTCCCTGCAGAATTAGAAGCAGACATTCAGCAGAAGATCTCCTCGCCCTCTGGTGGTGCTTCTGATGAATGAGCATCTGGGAAAGGAAAGCCAGCCATGAATCACCACCAGAAGGAACAGGCAGGGAAAGGGTGTGTGTTAAAACAAACACGGCCTACCACCCCCACTGTCCCATTGTCAAGCACATGACAACCCTTTGGGGTGGTTGACATTTAAAATACACCTTTTAGTTGCTCGACCCACCAGTCCCATGACCGTGTAACTGGCGTGTAGCAAAATTCCTGAGAGTAATCCACCAGCAGCCTTTCATCCCTGAGGTTCTGGGTTCCAATCTGCCCTGGTTTGTATGATGGGTTTGAGGCTCACAGGCTAGTCTCCGGTCCATGTGAGGAAACGACTGTATCACTTTACACTGGCAGGTCAGGAGTGATGTGCATCAGCTCAGAGGGGGAGGAGAGGCAACCGGACTAGCAAGGGGTGCTACAGGACAGGAATGAAGTGCACTGACAGAAAAGGGAGGAAGGGACTTGAACAGCAGGGGGTATTGCAAGAGATTTCATGGATATAGGCCCAGGTTTCTAAAGGTTTCCTAAGACCTAGCCCTGGCTTCAGGCAGTGTTTATCAGCATAATCATGGAGATTGCCCAAAAGAAGTAGAAAAATATAAGGCGAGCCCAAGCTATGAAGCCACCTGGGTTAGGTTGGAAGAAAGGAGGGAGAAGGGAGCACTGAGCGCCCCCTTGACATCTGCTGACAGGATGCAACCCATCAGGCTGGGTGTCAGCGTAACTCCCATGGCCCCAGAAAAGGTGCTCCCATATTGAAGCCCTGGAGAGCAGCAACAATGCCATAGAGAAGAGAGCAGGGGGAAAAAAATAATAATCAGAGAATGTCGTCATGTCTGTTCTCTGCACGCATGGGACAACGCCTCTCCCTCCCAAACACGCAAAATCACCTTCTGCTGGAAAATCCGCTCCCAACCTCCGTTTTCTCCACCCCTTTGGCTCCAAAGGCTCCCTGCGATTAAACAGCCACAGACAGCTGCAAGCTCGCTAACCTCTAACGATCTCCTCGGGCCCCATCGGACACTCACCAGCAGGTTGGGAGCGGTGTCCTTTGCCCTTTTTCTTCTTGTCCTTCTTCTCCTTTGGCTTGGATAAACTGAAGAGGCGGGTGGGCTGCTGCACCTCAGCTGCCTTGTTAGTCTGGTTCGTTGCGCTAAGCAAGTGGAAAGTGCCTTTCTCTTTGTGTGTCCTTGAGAGACTGTTCCTTTTGGGCGACACAGACAATCCTGCATCCAAGTGCCCCTGTTTGGGAAGGGAAGAACTGTGCTGCTTGGAGTCCTCAGCAGCGGGCTGGGCGGGGATCCTCCCCGTTTTATCATGGGGGTTTGAAACCTGCAAAGAGGAGAACAGAAGTGTGTTACTGGCAGAAGCAGGCAAAGATCATAATCACGGGGAGGGTAAGATTACCATGCCTGCTGCCAGAGACAGCCTGTTGCCCTGCATGCCACCTGTAAACACGCCCCCCCCCCCCCCCAAAAAAAGTTATCTTCTCCTAACAAAAGCCAAACACCCAGAGGCAGCGCTCTCTGTCCAAGGGGGAAGACACAAAGATTTTAAAGATGAACCCTTCCACTCCTTTCCAGATACAGATGGTGGCACAACCACCTATGGGCGAGTCCTCTTTAAAAATCTAGGAAACGCAGGCTCCTTCCCACTCCCAGATGCAGATGGTGGTAGAAGCCATGGGAGCTTTCTAGGGAAGACAATGTTGTAGGATGTACTGATGCATGACGACAAGTGGAATCTTCCTACGTATAAAAGACAAGGCAAAATATTGTACTGCTTTTCTAATGTGTCCTCCAGCAACATAACTGAATCCAAGGTATTTAAAGGGGGCGGATTAAGACATGAATTCCTATCCCTACACGCTCCATCAAACATCCCTATTAATAGCTTTGACATGTTCTGGATGACGCCTGCCTTCAAGAAGTTGCTTCCTTTTATGACCCTGGCATCTTATTGGTCTTCAGCAGTATTTTCTCTCAGGTGTTCCTATAGCACCCCCGGCCAGATTATCTGAGCTTCCTGCAAGTAAGTTAGATCTAAATGATAATGCATACAACCTCTTTGCAGAACATGGCATGTTTATCGGTTCTCAAACAGATCACAATTCATAGGGCCTTGTTCATTATTCAAAATTGCCTGAAGAAATGTCAGCCCCATGGCTGCTCAGGAAACTGGGGGTAGCAAGTACTCCTCTGATTATCTGCTATTCAGAATTTACTGTTGGAGATAAATGATTGGTCTATTAAGTCACATGGTGCTGTTTCCATTCCCTGAATGCATGACACCACTTCTGCTTCAGTCCAAAACAAATTACACTGTGTTATGGAATTAATTCTGTGTCTTAATTAAAGATCTGCTCCAGGCCTGAAATCAGATTTCTGCACACGTCTGTATGAACGAGGCCATCCTTCCCTCGTCCAGACCCCTTCTAATGATTTAGTTCCCTTCTTTGCTGCAGCAGTAACTCCAGCTCACTAAGAAGTGTCCACGGTCCCTGCATGGAGCTGTAACTCTGTACAGCTCTATTCCAAGCCCCTCTGCTCTGTTCCCACCCTTGCTTGCTGTGTCGTGTCTATATGCCAGACCGTGAGCTCTCGAGAGCAGGGACACGTCCAGCTAGCTGTTTGTTAGGCGCCTTGTTTTCCCCAGGAATTGAAATTAGAGGGAGTGTTCGAAGTTACGGGGGGTTGGAAAATGACTACAATGGCAACATTGCATAACTAGTTGACCACAGGGGGTTATAGGGAAACCACACTTTTGGGTGCTAGTTCACATATAAATACTAAGGGTAGGTCTATACTTACGCGTCCCGTCGGAGGCGCGCGATCGATGTTCTGGGTTCGATTTATCGCGTCTTGTCAAGACGCGATAAATCGAACCAGGAAGTGCTCCGTCGTCGACGCTGGTAATCCAGCTCGACGAACGGAGTAGGCGGAGTCGACGGGGGAGCCTGCGCGCCGCGTGTGGATCCCGGGTAAGTGCTTTTTCATTCGAACTAAGGTACTTCGACTTCAGCTACGTTATTCACGTAGCTGAAGTTGCGTATCTTAGTTCGAATTGGGGGGGGTAGTGTAGACCTAGCCTAAGGCCTAGCAAGGTAGTGGCAAGGCTTATACTGGGGGAGCTGTTCAGGACCAAGCTTGTCACCACCAAGCTGCTTCTGTGACTGCTGAGGGGTGTGGTCAGCCCAACTGCGTGTCCCAGACTAATGGACTGGCTGCACATGGAACAAATCTGGGCTTGCCTGTATGTTCCTCACAGGTGAACAAAAACGGTGTGAAAAGGCCAAAGTGAAATGCACCAGTGATTTCCCCCTCAGCATCCCTGTATGAGCTCTTCCCTGCCATTTGCTATCAGACCAATGAGGAACGTCTCAAAACAAGCTGGCCAAACACAGATACATTCACAGATGAGCCCCACTAGAAAGAGAAAAGAGACACTACGATTTCACATACCCAGCAGGACCTGCTAGGAATCTTGATTCCACAACGCTCTGAGGAACGTCTTTTGCCAGATGTCTCACCCTGCAGCCTTCTGAGACATAACAGGCAAAACATAGCCCCAAACATCAGGTGCAAAAGGAGATGCCACTGTTAGAAATCAGGCCCCACATAGCAGCGTCAAAGCTTCTAGATTTCTGGATCTTGCATCTAGTCTGACCTCCTGCAACACATGGGCCACAGAACCTCCCCCGGTAATTCAAGTACTAAGCCCATCAATTGGGACTGAACTAGATCATCTCTTTTAGGAAGACATCTGGTCACCCCAGCCATGTGCCCTGCCTGAGAACTCAACTGGGAGCAGAGTGGTTACCTGTCTGAGGTCAGGCTCCATCTGCACTGGGGGTAATCGCTCCACATCTCTCTTGAGTTGATCCTTCTCCCTCTCCAGTTGTTTCTGTGCTGCGCGCAGCCGCTCCAGATCCAGCTGGTAGGCTTCTTTCCTCAGCTTCAGCTCTTCCCTCTCCCTTTCCAGATCCTTGTGCCCCTTATGTGCCTGTTCCTCTCGCTGGGCCAGCCGCACCTCCCGCTCTGTCAGCTCCTTCTCCCGTGCCTCCCACTCCTTCTCTCTCCTCCGCTTCTCCTCCTGGTGCTGGGCCTGCTGCTTCTGCAGGTTGGCCAGCTCCTGGCGCTGCTTCTCCAGGCTCCGCTGTTTCTCCTGCTCGATCAAGGAGTTTGGCCGGGAGGAGCTCCGTGTCAGCGCTCTCTCACTGAGAACCAGCTTCTGATCCTCAATATACGTATCCTGCTGCAAGACTACAGCCTGAGGGGAGAGGCGAGGACAAAGTCAGTGTAGTGCCTCCCATCACTGCATGCAGTAACTAACATCATGAGGCACCTCGCAATTGTAGTACTGGGTGGGGGAGGGGGTGTTCAGTAATCTGAGTCCAGAACCTAGTAATGTTGGTTTATTTGCCCTGATGAATTAGAGGGGCCCAGTAGGACTGGTTTATTTGAGGTACTTATTTGTAAGACACAGAGTAGGCCTGACCTGCCAAGCCCCTTCTGGCCTGGGCAGCAAGAGAGCGGGAGAGAGTACAGAGTCACTAGGACACTGGATTGGACCCTTTATGGATGGGCAATGCAAAGGGAAAGGGGGGGGGGGGGAAATGCTGACCTCACCACAGTCAACACTTGCTGAGGGGGGCTGCTGTGTGGGAAAGAAGCATGTCAAAGCAGGGTATTGGGTTTACGACTGACCTACCTGCAAAGTGCTGAGCAGCTTGTGGAGGTAGGTAATGCTTTGGAGAACATGCTGCAAGGAAACAAAAGCACAAGAGTGTTGCTGTTACACCCCGCCTTACTGTCTGACCCCAGGCACGGCCCATTTTCTTTTCCATTATAACTCTAGCGATGAGCAGGGCTCTGTGTTTGTCATGGAAGTCGCGGACGTCCGTTACTTCCTGTGACCTCCATGACTTCTGCAGCGGCCAGTGTGGCTGACCCCAGGGCTGCCCGAGCAGCTGGCCCCGTGCCCAGCTGCTCAGGAGGCTCTGGGGACAGCCACACCAGCCGCTCGGGTGGCCCCGCAGCCAGCTGCTGCTGGAGCGACCCTGGGGCCAGCCGCATGGGCTGCTGGTCCCGGGGACCGCCTGAGGAGCAGCCGATGTGGCTGTCCCCGGGGAACTGCCTGAGTAGCTGGGCCCGGGGCATCTGGAGCAGCCGCTGGGCCCCCGGGGCCCCTCCCCCCTGGCAGTGGGCCCCACAGGATTCCCCCCCCCCCTTCCCAAAAATGTAATCGGGGATATTTATGGTATAAATCACGGACAGGTCATGGGTGGTGATTTTTTGTTACTTGCCCGTGACCTGTCCATGACTTTTACAACAAATGCCCCTGATTAAATCGTAGCCTGAGCAATGAGGCTTACAAAGCCTTGCCATTTTATTTAAAGCCACACAGACATCCTTCTACTTCCCCCTGACTCTTCCCACGCTCTCTTCCCTGTACCTACTTATCCCAAACACACGTACTGGCCACAGGTCTCTATTTATCCATCCATTTCTCTCGGGCAGCTCAGAGACATCTACGATAATCTCACCCTGGCCTTCCTCAGCAATCAGTGCAGTGACCAGCCATTGAAAGAACCTGACCGTGGCACACACTCTCACAACAAGGTGCGTGAATCATGCACAGAGCCGTGGGATCGTTGATACCTCACAGGAATGTTCAGGTTGGTTTTTTAAACTATTTCCTGCTGTATCAACAGGTTGAAGAGCTAATGACGCTAGGGGAATGATACAGG
The DNA here is from genome assembly GCA_037349315.1 of Chelydra serpentina. Taxonomy (NCBI): domain Eukaryota; kingdom Metazoa; phylum Chordata; order Testudines; family Chelydridae; genus Chelydra; species Chelydra serpentina. The sequence continues at coordinate 26,561,659 of JBAIAC010000033.1, forward strand.
GAGGGAAAGGAACTGGCATGAGCTGACCATATTTTCAAATTTGCAGGGAAACAACTGTTAGGGTAAAAATCATAAAAAGGCCCAGAATGTGTGTTCACAAATGCAAACCCCTGCATTTATCATGCAGGGAGCCTGCAAAATAATGGGCACACAAATGCTGCATGAGTATTATTGGAGGCCCTTTGAAAATACAGTCCTTAAAGGCAAGCGCTCCAATAACACATACTGGTATAGTGCCAACAGAACGCCTGATGCTTTGGGTGACTTCCCGTATCTCAAAACACTGGCTAAGTGCTTCTTTGAATCCTGATGAACATATTGTAATTACTCGTTTAATACAAAAATTCAATTGACAAAAACTGCAGTATTTCCAATACTTGTGTAATAAATGTTATTAAGGGAACCTTTGCTCACTGTGATACTTAGCTGCTATTAAAGTTAATTGGGAGTTACCGATGTGTATCAAAGGGAGAATAGAAACCTAATTGCCCCAACTCACTACACCTGCATCATACAATTACACTCATTCTATCCACAGATGCATGGTAAATACAGTCATGTGCTTTCTAATTGTAATTAAACCTTGATGTCTATAATCAACGTGTATCCTACGGCTGGCAATTAGATGCCAGTCAGCAAATCCTTAGTCTGAGCATCCAAGCCTAAACGCACACACAACACAGTGGGTTTAGCTCTCAGTTTCCTGTACTTAAGAGTCTTGTTACACTTCAGCCTCACCTATTGAAACAAATACACTTGGTACCTAAACTGAAGGGGAAAACACCCCACACAAGTAAGACAGGGAGATTGTTCTTACCTCGTTGTTTCTTTTCAACACGAACATCAAATTAGCATTTCCCCCCTGTAAAAAGATCACATCGATTTAATAAAAAGGCAAATGAGAAATAACTGTCTTTCTAAGTAGGTTTAATCATAGAGACACACACCCGTTTTCCTTTTTGGAAGGGCAGAACTCATGTAGTTTGTAGTAAGTGAAAAATTATAAAATCAAATGTTAATTAATGATCATTTTGTAGTGATTCGATAAATTCATCCGCAACGAGAATGGGTGTGAGGTTATGTTTGGCCTTGGTATTTCAACAATGATGCATAATTAGACATGTTTTACTTGATTTGCAGACAGATGGCAGATAACCAGTGCCACAGAAGAGTCTATTACCCCGTAAAATTGTTTTAAAGGAGGAATTTTAGTTAGAGCAAAATTGGTTTTGAACACACGGACCAATTTTTTTCCAGTGGGGTGAGTTTTAACTTGTTCCAATATGCCCAGAAATATTTGTTTTTTCAGATTTAAAAAAAAGTTACAATGCAAGTGTTAAAAGTGTCAAAGGCCTATGGATGACATTTGACACAAACACAATAGTACCTTCTTCAAAATGCTGTCTGATTCTGTTCTCCGAAGATCCTGAGCATCATCACCTTCATCTTTCTCTCCACCTGAAAGGAACACACCAGGTTGGCACAGGTCATTTGGTTTTTCAAACCCCAGATAAAATCCCCAATCATTAGCAACTGTAAAATGGGAAAAAGGGACTTTAAAAGTGGAGGCATGCAGCTGAGCCATGCTCTTCACATATGTATGTTTGCTTCCTATTTGTACCAATAAATACCAGCCATTGCTGACAGAGAGTGGAGAAGAACATAGGTTAGGGATCAGCTTTGGTTTCAAACAGTATGCTGAAAATTTAGCAAGCTGACTTCTGGCTCATCTGTTAGAAATCTCTCAATTCCATAAACTGTCTCCATTTCACTGCTCTGGTCTCCAAGACCAGTTGTTTTAGAACATGTAGTGTGAGTGACAACTATCAAGTCAGATCTTACTACATCAAGCTATGTTTCAATGCTACCCGTGCAAACTGGATTTGGAGGACTTAGACACTAGTCGTGCAGTATCCATGTGCAAACAGGTACGTTATTTGATGCTAGCAGCTCACCCATAGCTTCGCACATTAGAACCCTGGAATTTTGATCAGGACACTCGATTTATCCACTGGGATCTTTAATTTCCAGCTAGACAGCTCACAAGAGTGCTTCCAATTGAGACATACTACGTGAAAAGACCCACCTGTGCCCGTGGTACCCCTCTAGTAGTTTTCTTCCATTGATTTCAAGGTGCTTTACCAACATGGTGTAAGCATCCAATCTTGCTTTGAACAGCCTACTGCACACCACATGCAGTCCAACCGAATCCCCTTCCTGGAGTCTGGCTTTACTGGTAACTCAAACGAACCCTTAACCAACCCTTAACCTCAGCCTATGCTATCTATCCAAGCATCCTTTCATTCCTTTGGAGGATCCTAGAACCTGCCACTCTCCTCCATGTAGACGGGTAAACGATCATTTACTACTATTTTACAGATAGGGAAATGAGGTTAGGAGGCTTGCCCAAGGTCACACGGGAGTGAGTGGCAGAGTTGGGAACAGAACCCAGGTTTCCTGACACCCAGCCATGCGCCTTATCCAGTAGGCCCTACAGTCACCTCCCAAAGCCTCTTCAAGATCTCTCAGTATCTAATTCATGTGAACATATCTCTGCAGAAGCCCAGGAAAGGTAAAGAGTGGGCTAAGCAGTGAACCATCTCACCAGCCCAGCCGGAGGCTGTCCAAATTATTGCTGCACTAAAAAGCAAAGAAGTGCAACCTAAACAAAATCCCTACGGTTCCCTGAGCCAATGCATTTTTCATTGACAGGACAAGACCTGCTGGGAACTTTGTGGCCTTCCAATGCCTAAGAAACTCTTATATACGGCACACAGCAGATTGTTTGGAGCTTAAGCTTACCCTGTAGTGCAGAAACAGCAAGGCTGGAAAGGGGGTCGGGGAGCCTGGTGCTGAGACAGCGAAGCTAGCATAGCACAGCTTAGCACAGATGGGGTGGGAGCGTAGGAGAGAGCACACAGGGCTGAGTTCTGGGGGTATGGAAATCTCTGGAGCCTGCTGTAGATAAACAGTGAGTTGGGACGCAGTGAATTGTGCAGCCAAACTAAGTACTCATTCATTTGGCTGTGGGAGACTAAATTCACTGCGGGGTTGACATGATCGATTGCGTTTGGTTCACATGTGTGTAGTGCGCACAGGGAGGGAGGAGGGAAGGTGGTGTCAGACCCCAGCTAGGACCTCAGTTCGCTCTCAGGCTGTGGGTGGGAGCCCACTGAAGAGGAGGGAAGAGGGCTACAGATATAGAAGCACTGAAGTGGAAGTGAAGGAAACACATACATAAGTAAGGCAAAAGTGTACAAGTACTTTGTGTGTAAAGAAGGAAGGATGGTTTGATGGGAAAGCACAGGACTAGAAGTCAGGAGAGCTGGCATCTATTCCCTGCTCAGTCACAGGCTTTCAGTAACCTGGGATAAGTCATTCCACCATTATATGCTGCACCTTCTCCATCTGTCAAATGGGTACAGTGATATTTACCAATCTCACAGGGGGGGTTGGGAAGCTAAATTCATTTAGATATATAAGCACTTTGAGTTCCTTGGCAGGTAGCTGCCAACCAGGTATGAGGTATTATTAATACATACATACATGCATGCACCATGCAGAAATACTTACACTTGGATGCATTCATCTGATGACTGTCAAATCCCCCAAAAGTTTCTGCTCTTCTAGGAAGGGAGATGGGGCCAACTCCCCCTTCTTGCTCAGAGTCTGGCAGCAGGTCAGCAGCCCCAAGGGCACTTCCTAGACTCCTACTGATCAGGCTTTGCAAATATTCAACTGAAAGGATAAAAAGTCACAGGAAAAAAAGGTCCATTAAAAAACATCCTCGGTCTTTACTGACTAGCGTGTTGTTGTTTTCTGGCTTAGAGGTGTCAGGTCAGTAAATATACAGTACACACTTGTTTGTACAAACATTTAATGGGTTATAGGAGGACCAGGATACAATAAGAGAGGCAGGTGCTCCACCTGCAAAAATGTAATGGTACGTCAAACACACTGAGTCTTACACCTGCTTTCCATCGCCCTCTCCCTCCTGGGCAAATGTTCTTGGTGTATTCTTGCATAAAGGCAGGATTGCTGACTTCAGCCTGCTGTGTAATTTACCAAGGGAAAGTGGGCTACATCTACTTATGGATTTTCCAAAAGACTCAAGTACCTCTTGTAGATACCAGGCCCATAGACTCTTGTTGTGGTATGGAAATCCGTTTAGCCTAGCTGTCAAATTCCATTATGTAGCAGGAGGGGAGTGTAACCAAAGACAGCATGGCCCATGTTTCAAACAAAGGACCAGATCTGGGGGTGTAACTGAGTTGCACAGAACAGAGACCAGTGGGCAATGGGATGAAAGTTCATTTTTGCACTGCCCTGACACAGCTCAAACTCTATGCAGGACTGGCTCCCCGTGTGCTGGGTTAGCAGCCTGAAGACTCCCAGGTACCTTCACTGTCTTCTTCTCACCGATCATTATCATCCCCTTCCTTTCCTGAATTTGTGAGACTCGACTGTCTCATATGCTTTACTCTCTGAGGAGGAGACTGTGTCTTTGCTTATGTTCAATATTATTATTACTGTTTATTCATTGTCAGAGAAGGGTCATTCTCCTGAAGGTGGCATTTGAGCACTCATGGATTCCACACCACACTGTTGTTTTGGGCACTGTAATTAATGGGACCGTTTAGTTTGTTTACCCTCGTTTATTGCACTTTTCATAATGGTCTCCCCTTTGTGTGCCTCCTCTGTATTGGACCTGAACAGCACTCTGGAGACCGCGCCATCCTCTTGCATGCTACAATCAGTCATATCCCGGAAAATCTTCTCCTTTTCCTCCAGCAGCACTAGGATCTGCTGATCTTTCTGCTGAAGCTGTTCTGTGGGTGAACAAGGGAACACTAATTTAAAACAGAAAACAATGCTACTTTAAGGAAACTGAATAATCCCTGTGACACGGGCCCCATCATGTGGTAAATCAAAGAACAGCAGGAATTGTGTGCAGCGTACAATCTACATTTAGGCCTTTCAGTGTTGTCGCAGCCATGTTGGTCCCAGGATTCTAGAGTGTATACAGAGTCTATAAGCAGGCTTGGCAGACTTTGATTTTTATTTTTGTTTTATAATTTTGATGGATAATCTCAACATTTCTTTTTGAGCATTTTTTTTTCAATTTTCATCTATTTAAATGTATAAAATTGCAGGAAATTAGGGGTTTTCCCATTTTTACGGCTTTAAATTTTCACTGTTGCAGGAAATTTCGGGGGTGGGGGGTGGGGGGGTGGAGGGGCCAGTGTCAGACAATAGGGAGTGTCAGAGAATTATTTAAAAACAGATGATGAGATTCAAAAAGTTGAAGCTTTATAACCATTAAAACACAAATTGTCAACATCACATGTCAAAAATATACAAAGTAAATATATTCAAATCAAACTCTAAGTTCTTAAGCGGCACTTTTCTTACTTCACCTATCTGCAGATTTAGATTTCATTGATGGGGAAAAATTTTTGGTGTGTGTACAGTGAAACTGACCTTTACCGATAAACAGTTAATCCTTCCAAGTCAAGCTATATGCTCTCACAAGGAGCAGTCCCCCATGGAGTCAACCTCTGTTTCTCCAGATGAGGCTGGGGGACATTGAAAGTAACACAGCTCGATGAGGTGTCACACACACAGATGCATTTGAAACACGTTAGGGGTCAGAACCTCATTTCAGACCATCCAGGTTTAGACAAAGCGTGACTATAGTTATTCTAAGCAGCAAACACCAGAGTCAATCAACAGTAAAAAATAACAAATTCTAAACTGTTTGGGCTAATGCCCACAGTGAAGCATTTCAGAATCCCCAGAGAGCTGCGGTTTTAGCAATATTGCATCCCCAGTACGCAGGCTGCTCAATGCTCCTCAGTTTATAAATTCATACACACAATGGTGCAATTCCTGGGTTATTGTATTCACTTGGCCTTTGACCTTTTTTACATCTCAGACCTGAGGGGAGGCTACAGCATAGGCAGGCACTAGGCACAGTCCTCCTCTTTGTGGTACCAAGGCACTATGCTTTGCACTCATTTCTTTGGCCTCCCTTCTACTCGGAGGCAGGAGTAACTTGGCAGCCACGCGGCCGTACTCGCATTAATCCAGGAATGGGCACCCTTGTGCTCTCTGCCCTGCTTGCTGGCTCTTTTACTTTGCCTTTAAATACACACCCCTCCACCGGGGCTACGACGACAGCCAGCAAAGAGGATTTCTGCAGCTACGTTGGTCATTTGGTGTCTCAGAAATAAAGTCAGCACAGCAGAGCTCTGTCCCAGAAGGCTCCTGCTTCAAAACTACACATCTCATCCCGGGGACAGTATTCATCAGTTAGCAGGAAACAGCTATCCTGCGACAATGCTCCCACCTGAATGGCATCTTAGCTTTTACAGTGCAGTAAAGTAACTGTGCTAGCGATACTTGCCAAGCCACATATTATCTGCTCGACCCATGACGCAGCAGAGGAAACAATACTGAATAGGTGTATTTCTTCACTCTTTACTCCTCCTTCCACAACCAAAACACCCTGCATGTTGGGTCAATCCCTCTAGTGAGGAGGGCTCTCTGAAGAACCAGTGAATGTAGCTCCAAGCCCTGGCAGGTGGGAATTACAACAGCAGCTCTCTCAGCTGCCTGTTCATCTAGGGGCTGAGAGATGGGGACCTGAGCCCTAATCCTCTCCCAAATATCTTGCCACTCCTAGACCATGCTGGCCTAGGCCACAAAATTCATTTTCTTCACAGCTGAAAGCCACTGGCACCTGAAAAGAACTAGAACTATTGACTAATAGAGGCAAAAGAGAAGTAGAGTACCTGATATATCAACTATCTGCCAGTGCCTCACATATACTGCACCAGAGTTATAAGACAGCCTTTTCTGAAGGCACCAGTGAAGGCCGTCACCCCATGGGAAGTCATTTCCCTGTACTGAAGAACACGTTGTTGTTTCACTTCAGGTGCAGTTCTGTTTCAGTGCCAATGAGGAGGGGAGAACTCATTTTGTCAAATTTCAAGCCCAACTGAAAATTGGGGGTTCTAGATTTGGACCGGAATTTGAAACTTTGGAGGTTCAGAGCTTTCCTTGGTACTGGCTCCTGGCAGCTTTACAACCCACAACAGACTGACTTTCAAACAAGGATTTTAATGGTTTGCAAAGTGCAGGCTTCTATCTTCCCGTTAAAATCAGGTATGAAAAAGTTTCACGAAACTCGGTATTAGGTTTGCAAAACTTCACCCAACAATTCTCTGAGCCTCGGCAGCCTTACCTTTTAATTCTCTGGCTTTGGTGTCCAACACTCTCTTTTCCAGTTCTGATTCACTAGGGATTCCTTCATCTTCATCTTTGTCCCTGCATGAGAGAGACACCTCAATTACTACCACAACAAAGCATGTGAGAAACATCTAAACCACACGAATAGCGCGTTAACTTACATGGTGTTAATTGTGTCCTGAATTATTTGTATCCAGCTATTGCGTTCCTCTTTGGAGCTGGCATGGACTTCCACCATCTCTGGATCTTTCACTACGGTGGTGATCAGGAATAAACCTTTTTCCTCATGGGCCACTTCTCGAACAATCAGTTTCTTCAGAGAGATTACAGTGGATCTTTGGTCCTTCAAAGGAGAGGAGATTGGTGAGAAGACAGACAAAAAGCACCAGAGCCTTAGGCTAGCAATAAGTGCTCAAAAGCTCCTAATACTTGCAGTCACACCTCTTTCCTACTTGTGAGCACCTTTAGCAACTACAGGCCAAAAAAAGCGCTAGCCTCGCCCGACATGTATATTCTGAGAGTAATTTATTTCACTGTGCCCAGAATGCTGGTGTCACCTTCCTCTGTCAATTCAGGAAGAACTGCCATCAGCTGTCCCTGGATACAATTCAAAATTGCCTTTGTGGTTTTCCAGACTCTCCAAGAACTCACTCAACCTACAGTAGCGCTCTGATCTCACATCCTGCTGTCTACGCTCTCTATCCCCACACCACTACTCTCGGGATGGCTTGCTGGTGTCATTGCCTTTGCTCTCCCTTCCTCGGAACCCTTGCACCACATCCTCTCATCACAGCTCACCAAAATCCTTCCTGTTCTCTGTGGCTTAAAGCCGACTCCCGCCACGAAAGTTTTTGTGAGACGGTTGCATCAAGGATTCCACGGAAGATTATGTTCAATGTGCTGTTATGTTAGGGTCACTGTAATATCTCTGTGTAATTTCTGTTAGCACTGAAACCTTCTCTTCCCACTGTGGCATGCATAGTCCAATGGGCTCATCTCTGGTCTTTACAGAATTACAGAGTTGGTGGGTTTTGGTTTTTTTTGGCGGGGGAGGCGGGGGGTGCTTTAGCAGAGGTTTGCCAGCATGACCTTTGTGTGCACCAGTCAGCTGAAGAGCTAAGAAATGCTCTCACTGGCAGCAGGGGGGTTGGAAACGTGGCTCAGTTAATGGGAAGAACAAGAGGAACAGAGAAAGCCTCCTCTTTGAAGCATGCATGAAAGATGCATCCCTGCCAGACCTGTGGCTATTCACTGGTTTGGGGGCACTGGCATTCCCACCCCCCCATCAGGTCAGCATGTCTCATCGCCTGTCTCTTTCACCTAGGACTTTCTCCGAAAGCTCCTGTTTTTGTTTACATGAACTGGTCCATGACAAATATATTCCTATAGCATACTGCTTTGTGAGCTTCTCAAACTTTATTGCAGTAGTAGGCTTTTGTTCATGTGCTTTTTGCTTTTTAGATTGATTTATTAGGTCTGTTCTTTCTGCTGGGATTCATTTGTACACAGTTCACGTTCTTCTCTCCTAAGCGAGCAGGATTTCCACAGGCTGATGAAGAATAAATGTATCTAATGACAGGCTTATTTTCAGAGCCAATTACCAAATGTTCAAAATCACTGCAGAAATCACCGAGTTGGGGTGAGTGGGGAAATTAGGACATGTTTTCAATAGAAAATAATGGAGTCTGCTAAGGAAACAAAATTGTTACATGCAAAGTGATCTGTCCAATAAAAACTAAGGAATGTAGCAGGCAGTGACATGCTTTCATTGCTAAATTCATACCAAGGATCGTCTATGTAAAAGAAAGGAAGAGAAAACACCAAAGCCTTACCAATGAGGCAAAGACATACTTCTGGTCCTTTTCCTGAAGGAATATTAGCATGTCTGAGAAGAGGACAGCCTGGACCTCTACAACAGAGAAAATACACCAAGGTTTAACCATCAAATATACACCGCACCCTCGCTAGAACGTGGGGTTTGGGAGCCAGGTATGGTACTGCGTTAATGGGGGGGGGGGGGGGAGATTTACCATGGATCCCAATGTAAATAAATTCCGAATTCGTGCCATGTTGACACGCGTTCTAGCAGGGGTCTCCTGTATAGCTCTATGTCAATCACTGGTTCTAGTGCCTAACAATACCTTTTATTTAGCAATGCCATGATTCTAGAGCTCCTGGTGAGCAGAAGAGTGGTAATTCGGGCTACCCTAAGAAAGTGGGTTAGTCTGCTGTCTGGTGTTTTGTGCTTCCTAGTTAGTAGGAACTGTAAGCATTGCAGAGACAATATGCTCAGCTCCTGGAAAGCGAATGGCCTCTATCTCTATAGCGACTCCTCTGGGCAATGTAAAATCACCACTGAAAGGAGTCAGAGGGAATCGTATCTACTCTGTCTTTGCTGGGATACTCTTTTCTGAACCACAACCCTCCGAGAGTCATGGAAGATTGGGGAAGTGGAAGCAAGGGATGCTCACTGAACATACACCCTATTCATTCACATAATCAATATTTTTATCCTCAAGCAAAATATCTGTTTGGTTTTATTGCTCTCCTCTCATGAGTGGCGCGAATGATCTTGTAACAATGCTTGTCAGCAGCAATTTCTTCCCCAGGCACTTTAACTTCGGCAGCTAATGTTGACCCTGCCCACAGATGTATATGGCTCTCTGAATTCACGAGGAGCCAAACGGGTGTGCCTCAGAGGGGAGAATCTGACTCAAGCAGGAGAAAAGAAAGAAATGCAAAGAGAGGATGAATAGAAGATTCTGAATCAGAGCAAGGACATTTCCCCAAAATACACATGCTACCTTCCAAGTCGCCTCATGATATATCACAAGATTACATAGTAAGTATTGAGTGCGATGCCCCACCCAAGTCCCACCACACAAAGAGACCGCGTGACATACAGATGAGGTAAACTCAAAAGCTAACTCATCTCCTGCGTAATTTCTTCCAGGCATTTTGGAGGAACAAGATCCCTTTCAGATCAAATATGAACCAAACTTTTGCCAAAGCCTCAAACCAAACCAAACCCAAACTCTTTGGAGGTTTGTAAAAGTTCAGGTAAGATTTGTTTTACTTTGGTTTGTTTTTGTTTCCACCGGCACATTCTGCTTTTGTTGCAGAGGAGGAAAGACCAAAATACTTCAAGGGAAGCTATTCCTGTGTTTCTCCTGGCTCCAGTTCCAAATCCCAGAAGTTAGGATAAGCAGGTTCTAAACTTTTGGATGCTTTCCCATCTGGAACTTCTGACTCATCTCTATGGGCTAACTATAGGCTCTGGTAGTGGAAGCCATTATTTCTATAGGAAATGCATAATATAACCTATATTAACTGAGAGATCTCATGAAAGTGTAACCCACGTGCCAAATAGGGAGATATCTCTTTCAGAGATCTATTGAGGGTGGGTAGGAATGAGTTGTGTCTGGGTCACTGCTGCTAGGCAGATGCACAATTAGCTCTCCACACTCAGAAGTTTCTGGAATTGGGTGTGGTAGTTTTGGGTATGCTCAATAGGTTCCCTGTTGCTGGACTCAGACTTCATGAGGGAAAGTAGCTAGGGCAGCTGCTTTTCAAAAGGCCATGTGCACTCTGTGGGTTGGGGGAAGCTGAGCTGAGCAGAAAGCAGGCTGTTTTCCCTAACTCTGAAGCATTTTGCAGCTGGTTGGTGCTACTGTCCACCCAGCAGGGAAGCCCTGGCGGTGTTAATTCTAGAGGGAGGAAAATGGGAGGGAAAACTCATTTCTTTTATTTTAACTTTATACTTTGAATGCTGTTTAATTTTAGCCAAACTGTTTTAGTTTAAATGGTCTCAACCAGTATGATTCACTAACTTTTATTTAAATGTGATAATGAGGAAAGAGTCATTTATATTTTGCTATTCTCAGTTTTGTTTTCTTGTAGCAGTTTTTTTTAAAATCTATAAACTTAACTGAGTGGTTGGTTAAGTGGTTAGCTGACTAGCTGAGTGATTTCAGTAGAGGGGCAGGAAGAGTCTGCCTGGATTCCAAGTGAAGATTTATACAGGCAAATGGAGGCAAGATGTTGGTTTTGACTCAGCGGACTGAATAGATTTGGTAATCAAAGACTAATTGAGACTCAGGTGAACTCAACCTAAGCTTTTGGGAACTCTGAGTTTCTTCTCACTGTGTTTCTGTGGGGACTGACCTGTTTAAATGTAATTTTTTTCTTTATGTTTATGTATAACTGTAAAGGTAATGCATGTGGATTATAAAGTATCCATGTAATGTTGTAGAAATTAAGTTGTAATTATTATTATTAATTAGGTTTTTTATCATTTTGTAAAGTTGGTACTCAATTCTTCAGTTTATTCCTTTTGTTCTTCTGGACTTGACTGTGGGGAGATTGACCTTGTGCAATCCTTGTTGAAAATCCTCAGTGACTAAATTCTGGGTCTCCAGGTGCTTTTCTATGGGTGTTGAGTTTTTTTAGGCACTGGAGAAGGGCAATGAAGTAAACTCTAGAGTCTTCCCAAAGATTACAATAGTGAGAGAAATAATTTGCCTTACCACAGTCCATAGTCACAAACATTCCTAGGAACTAGGGCTGTCAATTAATCACAGTTAACTCACGCGATTAACTCAAAAAATGTAATCACAATAAAAAAAAATTAATTGTGATTAATCGCACTTATAACAATAGAATACCAATTTAAATGTATTAAATATTTTTGGATGTTTTCTACATTTTCAATATTGATTTCAATTACAACACAGAATACAAGTGCACAGTGCTCACTTTATATTATTATTTTTATTACAAATATATGCACTGTAAAAATGAAACAAAAAAAATATTTTTCAATTCACTTCATACAAGTACTGAAGTGCAATCTCTTTATAGTGAAAGTGTAACTTAGAAATGCAGGGTTTTTTTGGTTACATCACTGCACTCAAAAACAAAACAGTGTAAAACTTTAGAGTCTACAAGTCCACTCAGTCCTTCTTCTTATTCTGCCAATCGCTAAGACAAACAAGTTTGTTTACATTTACAGGAGATAATGCTGTCTGCTTCTTGTTTACGTCACCTGAAAGTGAGAACAGGCGTTCGCATGGCACTTTTGTAGCTGACGTTGCAAGGTATTTACATGCCAGATACGCTAAACATTCGTAGGCCTCTTCATGCTTTGGCCACCATTCCAGAGGACATGGTTCCATGCTGATGACATTCGTTAAAAAAATAATGCATCAATTAAATTTGTTATTGTACTCCTTGGGGGGAGAATTTCTCCTGCTCTGTTTTACCCGAATTCTGCATATATTTCATGTTACAGCGGTCTCGGATGATGACCCAGCACATGTTCGTTTTAAGAACACTTTCATAGCAGATTTGACAAAACGCAAAGAAGGTACTGATGTGAGATTTCTAAAAATAACTACAGCACTAGACCGAACATTTAAGAATCTGAAGTGCCATCCAAAATCTGAGAGGGACAAGGCGTAGAGCATGCTTTTAGAAGTCTTAAAAGAGCAACACTTTGATGCAGAAACTACAGAACCCAAACCACCAAAAAAGAAAATCAACCTTCTTCTGGTGGCATCTGACTCAGATGATGAAAACGAACATGCGTCAGACTGCACTGCTTTGGATCGTTATCAAGCAGAACCCATCATCAGCATGGAAGCATGTCCTTTGAAATGGTGGTTGAAGCATGAGGAGACATATGAATCTTTAGCACATCTGGCACGTAAATATCTTGCAACGCCGGCTATGACAGTGCCATGTGAACCCCTGTTCTCACTTTCAGGTGACACTCTAAACAAGCAGGAGGCATTATCTCCAGCAAACTGTAACCAACCTTGTTTGTCTGTTTGTTTTGTAATCAAAAATAAATATAAAGTGAGCACGGTACACTAGGTATTTTGTGTTGTAACTGAAATTAATATATTTGAAAATGTAATAAACATCCAAAAATATTTAAAATACATGGTATTCTATTGTTGTTTAACAACAAGATTAATCGCGATTCATTTTTAAAAATCACTTAACAGCCCTACTAGGAACCTAGAAACCATTTGTAAACTTTCCCTCAGAACAGATCATATCATATATCATATTTGGAATCTAAATTACCCTCCGATGGCACAGAATATGGAGAGATGCACAGGTAAAAACCTTTCTACTTCCACCTCTGCAATCAAGACATTCTTTGGAGACATAACATGGTAACTTTCCAAGTATCATATCTGTTCCACACGCACCAAAGAGAGATGGCCAAACTCCACTGATGCTCCACGTACCAAGATTATATGCCTGATATTGGTGGAGAGCGAAAACAAGCCCAACCTTTCTGAAGGGGGTGGAGTACAGCACTGGCTGCTCTTGGCAAGCTTCTGCTTGTGGGTGAGAGGATGACTAACATGATTCCTATCTCAAAATTCTCTTGAGAGATTTCAGGCCCCAGTTCAGCAAAGTATTTAAGCCCAATGCTTTGATGACTTGGGGGCTAAATGCCTTAAAATTTTTTTACTTACATTAGTTAATGAAAATCAGTTCAAGAGATCCAGCACCAGGGGTGGCCAAACCACGGCTTGTGAGCCGCATGCGGCTCTTTTACGGGGCTTCTGATCTGCAGGGAGTCAGGGCTTGGAGTCAGCCCCTAGCCACACCACCGGGCAGAAACCCTGAGCCCCAGCAGGTAGGCCTGGCTCTTGAACTTCTGAAGATTATCATACGCGGCTCGGGGGGGGGGGGGGGGGGAGGGAAGGAAGGTGTCAGTAATTTGGCCACCCCTCGTCTATAATGTGCATGTAATAGAGAATACAGCAGTTGCAGGGACTTGAGGGAAACAGAAAGCTTTGGAGTAGCAGCCTCCGAAATTTCAGAGTAAAATAGCGTGGACAACCAACGTGGGGACTTACTTCAGTGTAACAGATAATGCAGTGCTGGGTCTGCTGAGCAGCTCCGGGGAACTTTCGAGTAATAGAAATGTAGTGCTGCTCCTGGGCAGCCAAACTGGGAACTGCAATGGCTGCGTTTCCCATTCAGTGTGTGTATTGCCTAGAGCCAATGGATGTGTATAAAACCGCAGAGTACAAACATGAATTACTGCCTTGCACCCAGGGCACTGTGCTGATCCACATGGCCAAGAGATTCACATGGCTAATCGCAGTCCTTAATTAATTAGCTTCAGTGCCCTCCCACTGTAAGCCCTCAGTGAACAACTGCGCATCACCGTTCACGCCAGCAATGGCACTACTGCGCCCTGCTGCTCTCATTCTTAATTTACTCTTGGTGGCCAATTTTCTACTAGTCTGGATCCCAGGTCTCCCAAGGAGGTGCCCACTGGAAGAGTGGGGTTGGTTCTCTTATGAGCTCCTCCATGACTGCTGATGAGCCAGGGGAACCCGGATGACAGTGAGCAAGGTTTTCCTTCCCTGCGGGGGAGAGGGGGAATTCACCATCACTTAGCTTGCTGGGCAAAGCTTGGAAGGTAAATAAATAAGCAGCATCAATGGTGAGCAGTCACAGAAATAGCAGAAATATGTGTGGCAGTAATCTAGGGTGTTACTAGGAGCACAGGGAAGGCTTTTTCATGGTTTTTACTTTGACAGCACCTTACTAGAAACAGAAAAATCAATAAAATAATATGAATAATAAATGGGCCAGCGATTTCAGAAGAAACCCTGTGTAAAAGGCAGAGGAACCACCAAGCCAAAGGAAAGGGAATGAAGTCACGGGTCGCAAGATGGATGTCTCCATCATCTGGAGATAGGGAGGGTACATCCTTTGGGTGCATGATTTGTAGGATTTGCTCACCTTTCAGTCTCCCAGCTGTGTTTTTCAGCGAGACAGGCCCATCTCGGATGAGTTTCCTACGTCGCAAGTCCTCCCTGGCAAACATCTGGCCACTCTTCATCCTCATGATGGACTTGCTGTCCGTCCGGGTGTAGATCTCAGTAAGACGCGTTTTCTTTTCATAGTTGTTGACTTTGCTGTTGACCGCAGCAATCACATCTTTAACCAGGTTTAGTGACTGGGTCAAGTCTTGATGTTCCACTTCATTTTCTTAAAGAGTGAGAGAGAGACTTCAATTTCAGTTCACCCTTGTGAGTCTGCAGAGCCTAACTTCTTACTTCTCCCCTTTCCCTTACCACTGAGTCACCAAACGCTATAGCACGCTGATGCGCTATTTTTAAATATCTTCCCAAGACAACTTTAATTTAGAAGAAATGAAAAGTTTGTCACAAACCTTAAATAGACACCTATACAGTAAAGGGGAACCATAGGAAATATACTCTGCATGAGCTGTGGCAAACTAGGACAACGTAAATAAGGACCACATTTTCAGCCTCTGCAATACCTGACTGCATGTATAAAAATGGGCATGCATCAATTTTGCATGTGCACACAGCCGTTTGTGTGAGCAAATCAGGTGCAGCCATTTTTGAATACCAGATTCTATTAGGAACAATAAATAAAGTTGCAATGAAAGTTTTAAGGGTCTGGATTAATGGTCCACCCTGATAGTGGCAAAATTCCCATCGGTTTGGGTCTTGATGAAGTGACACATTTGTGAAATACATTATTTCATATTTCACATTCAGAGACCCTCACTCACACGTCTATAAACCACGCCAATGAGACAGGCGACTATGTATGAGGGGGATAACGTCCCTTGTGAACATACATTTACTTTATAAAAAAACAAACCAAATTTTTGAAAACTTTTGAAAGGTATGAATTACAGCACATTAATGATTATAAAGACACAGTGGTCAGTCTCTGCCATTCCTTGGCTAATCTACAATGTCAGCTGATGTATCTGTAGGATGCTCACCTGCTGATAAAATGGAATAGAAAGCATTACATATACATCACTCGCCAGAGGATTTTGTGGGTGAAATCATAAAAAACACCTCTGGAGTTTACCGTATCTTTAAATGGAGTGGCACCGATAAACCACACCTCATCCTCACCTAATAAAGGGCTTCCACAGAGATGAAACAGAGTGCACCAGCAGAGAGAAGGTGAGATTACACTGTAAACTGAGCCCTTTTGCTCTCTAAGTGAGAGACTGAGAGAAACCAGGAACATAACAAGCATGTGCTAAGCAGGCTACTCCCACATGTTTCTATCATCCTAACCCCTGATCCCCTTTGGCATTAAGATTCTGTGGCCATTCCTGATGGGTTGATCATGAGCAGAATCAGAGAGGTGCTTATGTGACACAGAGAAATATGCTAGAGAGTTGACTGAGGACCTATCACCTGTAACCACTTGATCACAAATCACCCATAGAGAGTCATATTTGAGGCCAAGTTCGTTGAATACAGTATTTAGAAGTATGGTAATGTAGGATTCCTGGGATGGAAGAAAGGTTCAAAGCGAGTGTCTGAATCCTCTAAGATTCTCAGATCTCCAATTCTTCCTTATTTTGCAATCCCCTTCCCCAAGGCCCTGTATCGCAGCCACTATCTAAAGTGGGCAAGACAGGAGTCTTTGGAGTCTATGCATGTTGCTCCATAATTAGCTAGAGATTGCTGTAGTGATGAGTATACCAAGGCATTTCTCCACTACAGGGGCTGTGTGCTGTATCTTTGCAGCACTCTCAGGCCTGTCTAGCCTGAGGATTGAAACCCTGATGGAAGAAATGAAACTCAGGTCTCTAATTACAGCAGTGCTGGGCACTAAACTCTGGGCTGGCTGGCTGATTCTGAGTTGGGCAGTTTTACTGGGAAAGGTCCTGGAGAAAGATACAGAGGAAACAAACGTGCTTAGGAAAAGAAACAGCCTCTACCTTTGGTATATTGTAATATTCTTTGTAATAGCACAGGATACTTTGTGATCCTTTGAGTCACTAGTAAGATGCACTCAGGAATCCCCAGGCGCCTCACCACCGTGCTGCTCATTTTTTTCTAAAAAGACAAGACATACATTAAAATGCTGCCGATGGAGCGCTCTCCAAGACGTGCCGACGTGCAGTGTGCACACGCTGCTGTGGTCAACAACAAATCCCCCACCAGTTCCTACCTTGATGAACGCCTGAAACCGCTTCTCTTTTGACTGCAGGTCTTTGAAATAATTTACAGCCTCGTTGTGGTGCCCGCAGAATTTGCCGTAAGTTTTCTTCATTCGCTCCCCATTCTCACCAGAAAACTGCAAGACATGAACAAACTTATAGTCCCCCACACTGAGTTCTTGGGATCAATCACTTGGGATCACCCACCATCCGTCACTGAAAAGGACGGCTACACAGTCAGTATAAATCTAGCCCAAAGTGTAGCTTTCAAAAAACTAAATCTATGGAATGTTAAGAATGGAAACTAGGCACTGTATAAACCCAGCGTGAGAGACCCTATCACAAAGAGCTTGCATTTCAAAGATACAAAATGGACAAAGGGGGAGCAGGGGGAAAGAGCTACAGAGGTGTGAAGCGGCTTGCCCAGAGTCACAGAGCAAATCAGCATCAGACCCAGGAAATGGAATCCAGGTCCCCTGCTCCCCAGCTTAGTGCCATACACTACAGATTGTACCGTAACCAGCGCGGATGCTTTTCTGCCCATGTGGCATAAACAAACAAAGCAGGCATCGAACCTTACATCAACCCTTTCACCTGAAAATCTCAAAGCACTTTACAGAGATGCATAATTATTGTCATCTCTATTGTTTAAGTGGGGGGAAGCGGAGGCACAAGGGGTATGTCTACACAGCAAAGAAAAACCCGTGGCTGGCCTGTGCCAGCTGACTCTGGCTCGCGGTGCTGTTCCATTGTGGTGTTGACTTCCTGGCTCAGGCTGGAACCCGAGCTCTGGGGCCCTCCCACCCCATAGGGTCCTAGACCCTGGGCGTGGGCTGGAGCCCAGAAGTCGACACAGCAATGAAACAGCCCCGCAGCCTGAGCCCCACAAGCCGGAGTTGGCTGGCCCAGGCCAGGCACGGGTTTTTCTTTGCTGGGTAGACAGACCCAAAGAGGTGATGCCACTCACCTTAGGCCACCAATAAGACAGCATAAGGGCAAGTCTTCATTACAGAACTACTTCAGTATAAATAACGATGTCGCTCGGGGGTATGAAAAATCCATACCGACCTAGTGTAGACAGCGCTATGTCAGTGGGACAGCGTCTCCTACTGATGTAGCTACCGCCTCTTCCTCAGGTGGGTTAACTACCCTGACAGCAGAGAGCTCTCCCGTCAGCATAGAGCACCTTCATTGAAGCACTACAGCAGTGCAGCTGCACCAATGCAGCGCTTTAAGTGTAAGCCTGCCCTAAGAGAGAAAATTGTAATTCGGGAGTTCCTGGCTTGCAGTCTTGTGCTTAGAGCATGCAGGTGTGTCTCACCACTCACCTGATTCACCAGGATGTCTCCTATCCTCTTGATAACAAAGTTCTTGTCACTTTTGTCCATCAGGGACTCTTTCTTCCTCTCCAGAATCCGCTGGAAGAACTGGTTGTGGATGTTCAGCAAGTCATCCAGGCAAGGAAAGACCTTTTCCACCATTTGCTGTTCAAACTGCAGCTCTTGCATCATCCCCCTGCTGTACACATCACTCATGATCTTCAGAGTGCGGACATGATGCATCTCTGTCTGCATCAGCTCTGCAAGAGACAAGGACAGGTCCAAAACAGGAAGCACATGGGTCATTATTACTATCCTCTAGGACAAGGCGCTGTATCAACCAAGAGTACTTGGCATTGCTAAGCCAAGGAAAGGCACTCACCAGATCTAGCAGGTTAGAAGGGCTCATAGAAGCTAGCAATGTAATGAAGTGCTGTGGGGTCATAATTCCCCATTCTGACGTGTGTTGCACTAGTATTACTGGGATTTATACATGTGAACTCAGGGGAAAACGGTCTGTAGTACATTAAATGCAACACTTTGGGCTTCCCAGTACCATTGGTATATACCAGTTTCATTCTTTTCTTACCTCTTAATAGTTACTAATTAATTAGATTATCAATGTGAAAACATTTTTTCTTTTCAAAGAGCATGGTAGGGCATTGCTTGGGGGTGGATCAGCCCTCCCCATACTCTGTTCATATGAACAAGTGCTCACTCTCATTACTGCTAGAACACTGGTCCCCCTAGGGGGGCACAGAGGAACGTTTGGGGCTGCGGGGGAGGGGGAAGCATGAAGTGGGGCCTGGGCAAGCCCCACACACGGGAGGAGGGAGTCCATTCCCAGCCCAACTGTGGCTCTGCTCCCAGCCACAGACCTGGCCCCAGCCCCCGGCTCCCAATCGCAGCTGGGGGGAGGGCAAGGAGAAAGGGGGGCGCGAGGTAAAAAGTTTGGGGACCATTGTGCTGGAATCGAAACACTGCAGAAGGACAGACAATACCAAAACATCATGTTGCTCCTCTCAATATAGTTATTTTTCTGTGCATCACAAGAGGATTCTTACATCAAGGGGGAGAAGATGCTAATACATGTAATTGACTACTCTGTACTCATGGGTAACTGTGTATAAGGGTCATCACCAGACCAACCAGAAGATGCAATTTGTTTGGATGGTTCAAGGTAAGTGAAATCCAGAATTCCAAAGCTTACTAAGATGGCATTGGAGGTCTTCATTAAACACCAAGAGTGAATCTCGGGGCCCAGTGAAGTCATTGGAAAAAACTCCCTTTGACTTAAAGTTTCCAAATTAGTCACAAACTAAAAAATATGAACAGACCATCCAAACCTAGAGGTTTCTACAAACTAAATTGGATCACTTCTCTTTAACCAATAAACATCTCACCATATATGACATCTTGCCGTTTGACGATATCCTTCTTTTGCTGCCGCAAAAACTTGCTGTCCACTACTTGACTCCAGGATTCTGCCTCCAGCTGCTTGGAGTCCATCTCAAAGTCCCCCATGAGCTGTCCTTCATTCATGTCTGCACCTGCATAAAAGCAGCATAAACAGATGTCTGGTCCCATTTGAAATTCCAATGGGCTATTCTACAGATTTAGGCTTTGTTCTCAATGCCACAAACATCATACCCATTGTTCTTTACTGACATGGAAACAATTATATCGAATTTTACTGGGTAAGTACTAAACAATGCAAACTACTTTTATAGGTTACTTGCTAGTTGCACTAAACAAGTCTACAATTATCATGTATACTGAATTCTGGTTTACAAGACACGCAAGAACCAGTTATCTACCATGTAATTGCATGGTAATTAATATGCAATTTTCACTCCTTTGATTACTTCAGTAAATTAACAGAACCATTAAGGAGAGCTTTGTGAAATCTGTATTTTCAAGCTTAGAAAGCAACAATTGATATGCCAGGAATTGAAGATTATGTACATTTTAGAAAGAAATTGTTCATTTGTCGCGTGGACACAACATGTGAGAATTCCTGGCAATTGGGAAATTTCTCTGTCATCATGTCCTCCTGTTCAGTTCCTAATGAATTAAAACCATGTTGTACTTTTTCAGGCGAGTGTCGGCTAAGATATAAAATGTTTAACAACTAGTTATATCCTAGAGCACGCCTTGTTTAAAAAATAACTTCATTTTTTGGTTTGATGCACATTGGATTCGTGAATTTAACTGAAAAAAAATAAAATATATTTTGAACCTGCCAATATGAAAAAAGTAAAATATATAGGGATATGTAGATGTACAAATAGACTGGAAGAACACACAAAGGATGAAAGATGGGGAGGAAGGGTGTACCTCTGAGCTATAAACAGCCCACATAACTCAAATGTAAATGAAACTCTTCATATATTTTCCCCCACTCAGGATATGCTAAAATGCTCTAGCTTATAAAGAAATTACTATATGGGGCCTTGCTTTTTTGTCTCTCTTCATACTTTCTCTGAAGCTTATTTACATTTACATAAATCTTCCAGCAAAGAAAACAAATCTGATATCAAAACACTTTAAAAGCATTTAGTGTTTCTAAAAATCAATGTTGAGATCATCCATTTGCTGGGGATGCTTCTGTGTTTGTATGAATACATTGGGCTCTCTTACCCTCATCAGTTAGCGACTCCGTGGATTCATTCACCCGGCTGATTTTATGTAAAGAGTCTGTTGACTGTGACAGGAATTTCCAAGTGTGTACTATGCTTTCGTCATTGCCAACTCTGCAGAAAAAAGGAAATGCAGAACCCCATTCAGGACTCCAAAACTCAAATCAATCACTATAATTTTAAATAAAACTGAAAGCTGCACTAAATGTTGCTGATTATGCACAGGTATATGTATTTATGTATTTTATATATAGTGCTAATAACTACAAATTAGGGCTCAACAAACTGAATCATCTACATTTCTAACTGAAATAATAATTTCCCTAAAACCTGAAGTGAATATTTGAGGTCTGAAAGAGTTTGGTAAACTTAATATAATTACTTTTCATTTTTGTATTGCCATTCCACCGCCTTATTTTCAAGGTACTGTATTTCCAACTCAGCTAATGCTGAGGAATATCAGAAATCTCTCAAGAGAGTCTCTACATGCAAAGTTCTAGTTGAATGAAATTCATCTAACATTTGGATAAGCAGTTAATCTTGTGGATGTTTTTCTAAACTGAGTCTTTTGATAATTTCCCCCTTCACAGCTCTGCAAACACACCCAACAGGGTTTTCTAAAATCACTGGTGTTAGGGTAAATGGAAGAGAGAATTAATGATCGTGGAAACTCTATGTATAGCAGCACTCCATGTGTGTGTGTGTGTAATTATTGTATACATAAATACAAAATGCATGATGATGTGTGATGGTGTGGAGCTTTTACTAGCTTGAGTTCTGAATGGCTGCATTACATGCAAGCCATTAAAAATTTTAATTCCCAACATACAGGAAATTTGAAGTTATAGTTCCCACAGCAACTACCATCTTGACCCCTTTCCTCACACAGTATGTAGTGTTTGTCTTTCTGTATATGTGGTGGTATTTTATATATTAATATATGTGGCACACACCCATAAATGTATTCCTAATGAAATGTGGGGAATAATGTAGGTTGCTTACACTATGCATACTGTATGTATATCAGACTTACACACAGAGGCTTACCCTGCAATGTTCTGTATTGAGACGCTTTTAGAAAGTGTTGTGGTCTGCTGTGATCTCCTGTTATTGAACACTGAGGTTACGGTGTTTTCATCAGGGGCAAGTATTGCAGACCGAGGGCGCTCCTTAGGTTGTGAGGCTAGAAGAGAAATGACAGATATCTGATAAGAAACACCATCCACACTCCTTGCTAAACTCATTATGACGACTCGACCAAGCAAGGATCTAACAATTCACTTCCCTTTTGCTTAGAAATAATCAGGGGCAGATCTTTAGCTGGTATCAATTGTCATCACTCCATTGAAACCTAGCCTCATTCTCTGTCTTTACGGGTTTGTTAACACAGGGCCCATTCCTGAAATCCCTGCTCAGGACATAATTCCCATTCACGTTAGTAGTTCTGCCTGAATAAGACTTCAGAAGTAGTCCCCAGGTAAGTCTGGAGCCTACACTGAACACCAACGTAATTTATATTTGTTTGACCTATCTGGGCAGTTCCAAACTCTTAAGAGACAATATTCTACAGGAAAAAACAAACAAGGTAAATTATCAGTCATCATCTTCCGTGAGACTTTTCAATTGTTCCCTTGTGTTCCTGTGCAGGGAAGTGGTGACCAGAGAACCAAACGGACCACTGGGCTTTCCTAATGGGGGAAGGAAAGACCTTTGACCCCTCACTGTACTGCCTGCTGAAAGGGAGGGTTGGGTGGAATACGTAAGCCCAGAAACAGTCTCATGGGAAGCTGAGCAGAACTTTATTACAAAATGACTGAAACAGTCACTTACAGCAACTCGTCTTGATGCTCTTATCACCTCCTTCAAGCTCTTCCAACCCTCGATTTACCCTGACCCCTTTTAGGACTGAGTTTCTGATTATCAATCAGTTCACACAATGCAGAGAGAAAGACTCTCCAGTTATGTAGAAGGGTTTGGTCATCTCTCCACATCATCACTAGCCCCTGCATCTCACTCTCTCTTTTTTCTTTCCCTGGTCGGCCTTCCTGTTTCCCACAGTGGTGCTGCTGGTCCATCTGACAAGAGCATCTTACTGAAATGGCTCAGTTTGGAATTATCCCTTGCCATTTTAACTTCCCCGTTGAACAAAACACTCAGTTTAATGCTGTTTTAAACATGCTCCCAGTTTATGAATTACCCAGGTAACACCTCTGATGTCTTCTTTCCAGCGGAGAGTTCACTCACTCCAGGAGAATTTTCAGCTGGCCAGCTACAGCCAAATTCTAGCTCCATTGCATTGTGTAAACAACAGAAAGGAGCTGGATCACTAAAAATACTGTGTCTCCAACACTGAAAACATGGCCTCTTTCTTCCATAGCTTGTATCTGTATAAGGTTATATGGGTACCGCAGAACTGGGCCAACCATTTGCACAACATGAGCAATGCCTCTAAAACCCCCAAAGTTGCTTATCACACAAGATATAATCACTTTATTCCTGTATCCTAAAATGTTTTATCTTTCATTGTACTGAAATGGGTTAACCGTTGAACACAATGGTTAAAGATTATACTGAATACAATGAAAAATAGCAACTCTTAGGGAGCTACACCAGAAAAAGAGGGAAGGGAAGGTTTCTTACTCTTGTTTCTCATAATTACTGTGGGTAACGACGAGGTATCGTGTGCCTGAAGCATCCCTTTTTGTAGCTGAAAGAAAAAGAGATAGATCGGTTTAATTTTCCCCGCTCCCAACATAAATAAAGGGCTGGGTATATCCACAGCCACCTTATTTTAATTATGCAGTAACACCATTCTGAGTTCTCTCAGAACAGCTTAGATCCCAGATACAGTGCCCTGGGTATTTGCAAGCAGTATTATCTTTAGCATGGTGATACAGTCTGAGCCATCACAAGGTATGTAATCAAATATGGAGAAATATTTGCAATAAGAAGTAAAAGAGGGAAAGAATAATCCTGATATAGTCCTGATATTGCTAGATAACGAAGTGTATTAAAGCCAAAAGGATCACTAACAGTATACATAATTGTAGTGATTAGCTGTTAAACGTAACAATGTGCTCAGCACGGTGAACACAGTCCTGGCCTCAAACAGCTTACGATTAAAGACTTGAATGAGAAGAGCGTGGTGGCTTGGTGAACCAGGATGGGAAGGGGGCTCCCTGCACACGAGACAACCATGAATTCCAATCAGAGGCCCTCATCTATATTAACATACAAAAAACTGCCTTGAAAGAAGATTAAGGTTGCAAAGTCTCACACTTAAAAGTTAAGAAATGCCAAAATTAAGGTTGCCCATGTGACCTTAATTTGGCTCCATGGTGCACGTGCATTATGTTGTAGTCTAATTACATGATCAGATGCTATTTTTGCTATAGGATCCATGCCTCATTCAGTGCACAGGATGGACGGTGCTCACAGACTGGGGAGCTATTCTATATTCCATTGCAACCTCATCCCAATCTCCCTGCGCCCACCGCACCCAGGCCCGGCTCCTTTCCCTGCTGTACTCCAGATAGGCCTCTTCTCCCTGCTGCCAGGGGAGTGCGGAGGGCACAGGAGAGAGCATCTTCCTGCTCTGGGTTCCTGTGCCCACAGCCACAGCGGCCCCTGGTAGCAGGAGGAGCAATAGCAGGGGAAATCCAGCGCAGCCCTGGGCTGCAGCATGCTCAGTTGCTTGTTGGGGATGGTACATGCTCACTCCGGTCACATGGAGGTGCACAGGACAAGGGGTGCTCCATTAACGAATTGCTATTCAATATCTGCTTTATCCTCATTGTTCAATGTGGGGCTCCATGCTGTGATTACTGCACACTATGCAAACCCTACTCTGTATAGAGAAGTATTACTCTTCTGATGGTTTTCTCCTTTTCAATGGTGCTGTAGCAACTGAGTGTTTCACAAAGGTTAATTAACTGATCTTCACCCCCCCCCCCCCATGAGGTAAGGTATTATTACTCCCAGTAGTGTAGTCGAGGGTAAAAATGGGCAAAACTCGTCTGATTTTGGGGAGTATGGAGTGTAGGTCAGATTAGTTTACTCAATTCTTCTCCTTTTTTACCATTTTACTGACGGGAAACTAAGGCACGGAAGTAATGTCAAAAGTGTCCCATTAATTGTGGGTGTCCGATTTGAGATGCCCGTAGCCTGATTCTTCAGAGAACATAGCACTTTATCTCTTCAGAACAGAGCTCACACTGACTTCAGCTGGACTTCTGCAAATCAGAACTCAGGATCTCAAGTTAGGCACCAAGAAAGGGAAGGACACAGGGGTCACATTAGAAAATTTTGGTTTAAGTGACCTGCCTAGCATCACAAAGGAACTCTGTGGCAGAGGCAGGGTGGCATTCGAATGGCTAAACACAAAGACTATCCTTCCTCTTCCTGCAATCCCCAGCCTCATTCACTACACACCTTCCAAGTTCTACAACAAACGAGGCAGGAGTCCTATGTCCAGCAGCCACACTAACTACACAAGTCTGATTCATTCCCTGAGCACTGTCCATCCTCTGCACTGAATGAAGTGGGGGTCCTGTGGAAATATAGTATGTGATCATGTAAAGACCGCATCATAATGCATATGCACAAGAGGGCAAACCTTAATTCTGGCATTTCCTAACTTTTGAGTGCTTGACTTTTCAACCACAATGTTCTTATACGATAGGCTTTTTCGTATGCAATTTCCTAGTTTTTTTTTTTTTAAATCAAACCGAAAAAACAAAATTCTATATTGTGGAACCATATTGACTCCCATATATTTAATCAGCAGCACCGCTGGAGTCTTTAGATCCACAGCACAGACCTCTTCACTTGGGCTCACATGGTAACTCACAACAGTAGTAGGTTGGCATCCTTTATATGGGACAGTCACTAGAGGGAGATGAGTAACCTCCTCTCCTTCCCCTGTGCTCGGCTCCAAGTCCCAGTCCTTGTTTCCCCCGTCCTCCACCACTTGTCCCTATCCCTGTCTTCCCTTGGCTCTAAACAAACAGAACTGCATTTTACAAAACTTAGAATATGATTTTTCCCTATTCACATCAGACAAGGGAAGCAGAATTAATCTACAATTTGTGCGAGTATCTCAAATTTCAGGAGACTTTAGGAAAATGATCCCCCATAACACAGGATTCTGACGTTATGCCCACCAGACTGGAAACTCCACTCCTGCACATGTTGAAAAAGATGTCTGCACGCTAAAACACTTCAAAATAAATGTCATGTTCAGCAGACGACATGAAACCTCTCACCTTCATTTTGACTTTTGCACAGGATGCGAGACTCTCCTTACAGCCTTTGTGAACAATTGCATTGCAGTCTGTAAAGTGGGAAAACACACACACACAAAGCCAGGTCAGAAGAAGTTTGCCTTTTGATTTCCTCTTACATTTCTATGCGAGACCATGGAGTAATTAGGGATTTTCACTTCCACTCAAACTAGAAGAGCAGCTCTAGATATTGACAAATGTGCTGCCTTCCATGATAATTACGCCATATAATGATTATTAGCAAGATTTCCCCACAGATTTCAGCTGATTGGGAGTTCTGCTTAAAAATCAATGGCATACTATGCCCCAAATCACACAAACAAAGATGTATTATTCTTTAGATGAAAAATAAGGGGTGAAAAGCAGCCACTGAACAACTAGGGACATGACTGAAGATTTATGATTTCACAGGCAGGCAGAAGTAGGGGTTGATTATAACAGCAAAAGATTCTCCTTAAACACAAATATCTTCTTAATTAGAGCAAGAATGACAGGAAACCGGGTGCAGAAAAGGAACAGGTTAAAAAAATCTTGTACAAGTGTGAAAAAGGATCACTCCTTTATATTTATATCTTCCATCACTCTGCACAGACGCCAAAGAAGGTAACAGGAATGTGAACCAGGATTAGGGTGACCAGATGTCCCGATTTTATAGGGACAGTCCCAATTTTGGGGTCTTTTTCTTATATAAGCTCCTATTACCCCCCACCCCCGTCCTGATTTTTCACACTTGCTGTCTCGTCACCCTAGCCAGGATACTGGGTTTGTGATTTAGACTCTTGTCCACCTAGACTGAACTCATCAGTTCATTTCATATAGGCCCCTGATACATTCCAAGGGTAGCAACTCTCAACTCACTACTTAATACTAACCCGGCTTGCACATGATCCAGCGACCTGGAGATGAAAAAGCTCCACATCCCAGTCCTAATGCCCTGAGTCAGCCAATCACTCAGTGCATCAATTTTTTTCTTAATCATCCTGTAGATAAGCTGTCCATTAAGGCTGGGCTCTACAAAGGGGGCGCAGGGAGTTACATGTCCATCACACACTGCTTTATAATGGGATTTTGATTACTATCGCCTTGAAAATCTTCAGCCTAAAAACACTCAGATGATATTCAATATAACTAGATCCAGCAAATATACCTGGTCACTTTTTTAAATGGCTTGGAAAATATATTTAAAAGGCTTCTAATAAAACCAGAAATAGCAAAACCACTGAACGAACAAACAAAAATCCGCACACCATCATCAAATTCACAGATATGTGTCTGCTAAATGAAAGGATGTGCATGAATGTTGACTGCGTCTCTGAGAGCGGTAATGGGCGTTAAGGTTTATGCTCTTTTGTTGACTTCCCACAATTTCCTGTACATATGAAACAGAAAGACAAAAACCTGCTGTGGTGTGTAAAAACATTAAGACTATCATATCTCGGATCAAGGGAAAAACCGCAACGGACCCAGAAAACTTTCTGTCTCTTTCTTGCCTCAGAAACCCTCTCCTTCCTGTTTGATACAACACCCTTTTCCTTGCTCATGGTTGTAGTAACATCTCCTATGATCCTCACAGCCACAGGAGGACTGGTCAAGAATCCCTAATCTTGCTGCTCAGTGATGCTCTTGAATTGAAAGAAGTGATGCTACTGGGACTTGCTCTGGCCTGTCCCAGGCTGAAAGCATTGCCATCACAGCAATCCTGCTAGGCTACCAAGACATCAAAGTCAGAACTCATCTAAGGCTGAACACACGTAAGGTTTCCTATACATACCCTAGTTAGGAGGTTGGGAAGTCTCTTACAAGGCTAGCGCCACTTCTGTTTCGTATACTGTCTAGCGAGAAAATGCTTTTACAATGAGTTGCCATCACCTTAGTGGATAGCATAAGTCTCCATGACTGACAAAGCAGGAGAGACCCAAGTAAGTATAAAGCTAGAAATATTATAGTCCAATTATTTGAGTTAAAAGTACTAATAGCCCCGCCCTACTTCAGGTAATCCCCTTGGCCCCTCCAACCTTGTACACATTGCTCAAATGAAGCTCTTAGAAATTACAACCACCTTTTATGAGAGGGAAGAATCTCTAAATCTGAATCCCTTCGCATTTCTGGGGGTGGGGTAGGATTGGATTCCCTTGAGTCAAACCTGCCCCTCCAATTCTGGTTCTGGGCCTAGCTCTGATGGAGCTAAAAACCTCTCAAAAACAGATAATACTGTGATTTCCCCGCCACATATGATGGCAGAAAAGTCTCAAGAATTCTCAAATGATTCCATTAGATTTCTGCTGTCCCGGAACGGACATCCTGTCAGAACAGCTTGTGAGATTTCAGTGCCGTCGAATTCAAACTCAAGCCCTGATTTGGCCTTGAGCCTGTATTTCAAACCCTAGCCTAAACCAAATCCAGAACTAAATGTCACTTCCTCAGCTGATCTCTACAATAAAAACCCAAGCACTAAGGACAAGATAGGAGCTGGGAGCTGGCCAGGCAGCAGTTATTAATTCACTTTAACTGGTTCAAAAGTCATTGGATGCTTCTATATATGGAAATTCTGGACCAGCAATAAGTTTCATACAGGGAGATTCTTCAGCTCCACTCACCCCTCAATTACAAAACCATTAATAATTACAGAAGGGAAAATTTCTGCTTTGCCCAAGCTGGTATTTTATATTAAAAAATAAATGAAAAAGAAGGGCCAGAATTATTCAAAAATTGACCTTTAGAAACATCTATAATGTCTCCAAGTTTTTTTTGTAAGTTCATTTTTTCCAATATTTAATAGTTTGCAGCAGTCAGCTAGAAAAATAATCTGAATAGTTTACAGATACATTGGCTTACAATAGGCCAAAGCTCTGTAGATGTTTTTATAAAAGTCTACTCTCTTAAGAACTACCACAGTAAATATTGGCCATTAGAGCAGAAAAGTAGTGGAATCTGAAGTAACAAGTGCTATATGAACAATAGAACCCTGAATAGAGCAATTCACCATTGCTGTTGAATATTAGCCATTTTAAAAGAGAGTCAGCAGTCTGTCATCATCACGATCAGGAATTGGTTTAATCTGTGAGACATGGGAACTGGCTGGTGTTCTCAGGTATAACACAGGCTGGAATATCACTGCATGGCAATCATCCCCAACTGAAATATGAATCTAGTATTCCTTCTCTGCACAAACCAAAGGGCTCCATTAACAGAAGAGGAACAAAACAATGGAGGAAAGCCACAAAAAACAGCCAAATCATCCTAGCAAAAATTCAGACAGCAACAGTTTGACACAGAATATATGGAAGTGAAAATATGTCACATAATCAAGAGGTTGAATCTCTGCTTTAGGTGCAAAACTCAACACAACTTTTAACTATGAACTTGCTACTGGCACCTCCATGACGACAACTTTCTTTTGGTTTCACAAAAACACACTTTGCTGCTTGGCTTGAAAGTTTCACACACTGATATGCTGCATCCCATTTCCCAAAACAATACACTTCCTCTCTGTGGAAAGAGTTGGGCAAGTCGCAAAATGAAGCAAGTACTGCAAACCGACTGGGCCCCTAAAACCAGTGTGTCTTTCATCTGACACAAAAAACCTTGAAAGAATATTTGATTCTCAGGCTTCATCTGGCCTACTGAATATTCCATGTGTTCTATAGAGAGCTAACGTACCCGGTACATTACTTTAATTTTGCCAGCCGTTGGCTACACCTACACTACACATCACCAGTGGTGGCATATAGTGCACATGTATCTACACGCTGCAGTAAAAAGCAGGCTGCGTCCACACTGTGGTATGTAGCTACACACGTCAGTGAAAGGTTTTGTTGGGGAAAGGCAGCGGGGACGGGTGAGCCCTTGTCAGAGCCGTTCCCCGTGCAAGGGGAATGCTCCTGCAGCGGGGAGCTGGTGGAACTTTTCCCCCCTGCCAGAGCCTCCCCCATTCTGCAGCAGGAAGCTCCCCAAGCTTTTTTCCACTACCTCCTGCCGCCAGAGCCTTCCCTTGCTAGGGGAATCTATTCCTGCGTCAGGGAAGGCACCAGAAGTGGGACACTGCTTGCTATTTGTAGCAGTGTAGACGAGGAGGCATGACGTTGGCGAGTAGAGAGCATGTAGGGTACATATTCGCATACATACCCACACCCTTCAGACGTGTCTTTACTTGCCTAAGCCAGGCTTTGCCCGCTTTAACACTATTTATTCACACCTGTGCTAGGGGAGTTAAGTGGGATGTACCCTAGATGCTGCCAAAAAAGTGTGCAGTGTAGATGTATCTTAAGGCTATATCTACAGTATGCTACAGTGCACTATGTGCCACCGTACAGACTATGGTGGGTGTGAATAGCCGTGTGCACTCTAATGCTACGCTATAACACTCCCGTGCGGACACTGCGGGCATAAATTAAAAGTCCTGTTTGAAGAGAACTATGTTAACGCAAACTAGGAATCTTAGTTCATGTCTGCAGCGTCCACACGAGGAAGTAAAAATGCACTGCTATTCGCACCCCCGTAGTCCAACTTGTCGGGCAGTGCAGACAAGCCCTAAGTCAAGTAGGGCTGGATTACTGACACCCATTGAAGCAAAAAATAAAAACACAATCACACAAAACTTATGCCCAAGCTATAGCATCCTTTACATTAGGCATCGTACAATGGAGTAGATGACCCTTCTAACCCTGTGGTTTTATGAGTCTATGTCTCTTGGCTAGGACACAGGATGTATATTTAGTCACAACGCTTAGGTGAGCGAGATTCCACATGTGCATATGTAGGAGGAGATTTTGAAAGGCACAAAGAGCAGCTAGATACCCAACTTCCATGGAAAATAAATGGAAGCTGGGCACCTGATACCCATCTGTATCTTTGAAAATCTTCCCCTTGCTCTCTGAATGCCATGACTGACTGACTGCAGGGAAGCAGCTACTGTCATTGTGTAGCAAAGATGTTTAATACCTTTGGTTGATAGTGATAATCATCTTACTTTTCTGTGTCTATATTTGTTTTGTGAGGACAGGACCCTAGGCAATTTTCATTGTGCGCCACAGCCTATGCTGTGTGCACGCATAGTAACAAAATAAACCTTGCATCGTTTAAACCTGTACACTGAAAGGAAATGCAACACACAGAAGCACATCCAAGACAATGTTAATTTTATAGGCATGGAACATGTATCCCTATCTGCACAGGTCCACGGGCAGTCAGGAATTTATTAACAGCTACTTTTTGGAGCAATTTGAGCTCATCAGAATGTAACACGTTAAATCTGGTGACGTTTTGTATCCTAAATGGAGTGGGAAGATTTAAAAAATAAGCACAGGAGGGGAGAGGATGGATTTAAGCACACATAATTGTTAAAATTTTTCCACTTCCTGACAGGTTAACACGGACCAGGCTTCATACAATCGTGCTGCTGTCCTTTCTCCTTCAGGAAACTCCAAAGCTGCCTCTGACTCTAGAAATACAACTAGTTATTGTTCCCTTCCCTCCCCACAACATTTTTAGACCCTGGTCATCTACTGCAGTTGAGTGTCTTTCTGCTGCCTGCCAAATGGGTGAATGCCGCAGTCTGCATCCTCTAGGAGAACAGGACACTCACAGCTTCCTATTTTGCAGTAGTTTGGGGCCAGAGCCTCTCTCCCAATGGAAAGGCAGCACATGCGGAACAGTTCTCAGATCAGCAGCCAAGCACCAGACTGAGAGCCAGTGGCCTCTGCTTTTGACCAGGAGAGGTACGTGTAAATACGTTATATTGTTTCTAAACACGAGGATAAAAATCATCACTGACTCAATAGCAAGCGATCAACAGCACACTGGGGTTCAAGGTGCAGGGGATGCTGCAGCCATTGTGGTGCCGCGGAAAGAGAACCCCAGCCAGGACTGTAAGGAGGAGGACAAGCTGCCAGCTGCAGGGGAAGCCACCCTGCTGTTGAACAGTTCCTGCCCTGGGAGAGCTTCCACACTCCTGGATGGTGAGTGAGCAAGTGGAGCCACAACAGTGGAGCTGTAAAGGGCTCCCTGAAAAGTTGCGTGGCTAGTGACACTGGATCCCGGCACGTACGTGGTGTGGGGAAGGCTGGAGTCCTAGTGGGGAACAGCAGAGACTCCCCCCGGCTTAGGACCACAAGGAGGAGGAATGGGTCCCCAGCTGTAGAGAAAGCAGGGTGGCAGCCTCCGCAGCCAGGGACGATGACTCCTCCTCACAGTCCTGGCCAGGGGTATCTGCTTTGCCCTGTCAGGACCGTGGCTTCCTTACCACACCGTGTGCCTGCAGGGATCATGTGTCATTGGCCCTGAGGCAGCGCAGAGGAGCTTCATTGTCATGGACCCACTCATGGGGGGGGGGGGGGCGGCTCCCTGCAGGCATACTGACTGTTACCAACAGGTGTTTTTTTCTTTGATTTCAGTGTGGCAGCCGAAACCGACATTTACCAACAGTTATCAATTAAAATCAAATGCAGCCAAGCCTAGCTTCATTATACCTACAGAGTATCGATTACATATTCCGCAACACTAATGCATGTATACGTATACGCCTTCCCCACTAATACTCACCCTACCCATGCATCAATAAATAGCTGTTGTTCATACAGTGTTTTCAACATTATATTCTTATCCTTTGAGACTACATTAGTCTAAGCCAACAGCTACTACTAGGCAGAGAATAGATAAACTACCTGTTTTTTGGTTTTGTTTCTAGCCAGCAAGGTTTGTACCTGACTTGTCAGCAACAAGTAAGCACATCTCAGGGACCTGGAAATTCCCCTTACCAAAAGCACCTGAATGCATGGTAAGATGTATCAGTGAATAGGGCAACTACTCTTAACCTTTAGAACACAGGATTTAAACTGAAAGCTGTTTAAATAGAACTGCTACAACCGACTAAGCTTGCAAAGAAAAATGGCAGTCCTTTGATCTGAGATACATCACCATCACCATGCGCACATGTGAGGGAAAAAGTGTGAGAGTATTTCAATTTCATAATGTTGCGTTGCTGCCACCGAGAACTCACTGGAACATTGAATCAGTATTTGCTAGATCTAAAGCAGGAGATAGGCTAGGGATAGGATAGAGAGTTCTTTTTTTCCTGAAGTTAAAATGGAAAACTAAACAGTCATGATCCAAGTTAGCTTTCCCTACCACCCCCAAAAGCTTTAACAATTTATCTCAGTCCCAAGCACTAGTAATACACCACAGTCCTGATCTGTTCTCTAAACAGATACAGATGACAACACTGAACAGCATCATACCTGTAAACTGGCCCAAACATCAGCTATGAACTAGATTGAAAATCAGTCTCCATTTCACTTGAGAGTCGTATTTGAACCCTTGCTATTTGATGTGAAAGGTTGATGCATTAATCAGATCGGGTTCTCCCTTCTCCCTGATCAGAATTCTCAAACTTGTAGGGGGAATAAAGCAAAAGGTCCATGACCAGCATCCTGATTCTGGCTGACAGGCTTCCCACCAACGGTGGAACACAAATTAAAAATTACTTACTTGCACAGAGGTGTGAATCTTTGTTGAAAGGTTTCATACAGTGGTAACAGTTGATTGGACCCACGGTAGGGGTTGCACTGAAGAGGTGTCCATTTAACATCTTCTTGTCTTTTTCTTTCTCCTTGGAGTCTTTGTCCTTCTCTTTAGTCTTCTCCTTATCTTTCTCCTTTTCCTGCAAAGGGGAAAAGGACCAGTAGAGCCTAGTGACAAATCCCTCATGGTTGGAGCTATGAGTACATTGATCCATACACACCTTACCAATAGCTATGTGTCTTCATAGATCTTAGCTAGGGAAGCATATTTACAGCCTTCACAGAAAAGGATTCACACTATAGCTTTCCTGTGTTCTCTCTCTATATAGGCATTTTACAAGTACAGCAGCTCAAGAAATTAGGTCTCTTCTCATCAAAGCATCTGTGTTTCTTCCCATCTTTGTCTTTAAACATATGCCCTGGTTCTGATCATTACTAAATGGCACCCTGAGAAAACTCAATCTCTTCAGCACTTCCAACAGATTGTAGCTTAACTAAAACAACAGGTTTTGTGTAGGCCAAACTTTCAATGTGAAGTTATTTTTTACGGCCAATGTAAAAACTAATTTTTATAAGTGTATTTTAAAGGAGAAAGACGGACCTTTATTTCGGGGTGGGCTGACAGAATTCTGTTCCTTATTTTCCTCTTCACTAGTTTGAGCTGACTTCTTAAGTTTCATTCAATCAGCTGTGAACAATCTCCTTGGGGCAATGGATTTTTCACAAACTTTCCATCCATAGCACAGTAGAGTAGGTTGATTTACTGAACTATGGCTAAATGGGACTCCACGTTACCCAGTACCAGCTTGTTCACTATGCTCTGTCTTTCTTAACTGCAGAGACCAGTAAAGGCAGATGATGGCTGCTTTGCAAAGCCTAGGTTCTGTGTTCCCCTTGTCTCAACAGCAGCAGAGATAAGACTGGTCAGATACATAGACAGACTAGCATCAAAGCATCATATAAAACGTTAAAGAGACCACACTGTTTACTCTCAGCTTTGGGAATCCAGAGCACAGCTGCTTTTGGCAAGCTGACTAGCAAAGCCTTCAAGCCCATCAGCTCTGATTTTCAGAAGGGTCCCTCCTCCTTCCCCCAAAGAGATTGTTGTATCAGCAAGATTATGCTGCTTTAAATATCCAGGTTTGACCGTTCGCTCCCAATCTTGACGCTTAATGGGTGATTCAAACCAAGTCACAGAAAATGCAAACATTCCCATTTTCCACAGCCCGAGGTCGCAGATGACTAAATACTGAGACGATGAACAAATACAGGAAGTGATAATATGTTGGTTTCCTTCTATGTTTGGAAGTCCCGTTAAATATGGGTCATAACTTACATCAAGCACAGGGATTTTAGCTCTCTAGTATGTGGCCTGCATCACTGCCACCTTCATGGGAGTTGCACATGCAAAATACAAATCTGAATAATATTCAACCCTTCTTCGTTGAAGGGTTCAATATTATTCAGATTTGTATTTTCAACCCTTCTTTGTAATATTCAACCCTTCTTCGCTGAAGGGTTGAATATTATTCAGATTTGTATTTTGCATGTGCAACTCCCATGAAGGTGGCAGTGATGCAGGCCACATACTAGTGTGTGTATGCACATACACACAAAAAATTTAACTGCTCATTACACAATGCAACCCCATTATCATCTCAAAGTTAATCATTTCTATCTCAATGGATTATTGAGACCATGATGGCTTCTGTAAGAGAAATCATAATGGAGGCTAAAGTGAAATTATGAAGGTTTTCTGTGGATTTATATGTTGTTAATGATGTGCAACATGCCTAGAGCTAAACATTTTTCCAATAGAAGTCTAAATAAACAAATAAAAGAGCTCTCCTGCTGGACTGAGGAACAGCAACAAAGCAGTTAATACCAGGACAGCGAATTCAAGTTCTGCAGTCACCAGGAGGAAAATGTTAAGCCTTTGATGACACATGCAAATAATTAGTAACAAGTTTAACATTTCTCTGTCTGTCTCTCTATGAATCCAAAGCTGAGTCCATCCCTACCCAGACTTTAAACTAAAGTTGACGATCTCAGTTACTGGCCCCAGAGGCCCTCTCAGTATTACATTCACAGAAATGAAAGATACTTAGGATGCAGTATTAAATGTGACAATCTTATCCAGGGCAGGCAAACCTGAAACTGACAGCAGTCCCCTAAACCATCTAGCCTGGATTAGAACCCTGTGACCTACAGGTGAAAGGCTTCATGTCCCATTCACAATCTGCTGAACTCTGCAAATCCAGCAGAGTTCACTTTGGAAGGGGCTCAGGACATATACTCTGTAAGGGTGGTAGCAAATCAAGACCAAAAGGTTTGCTTGAATGTCAGACTCTGAGTGGAAGAATCTTATTCTCAGCCAGATCCTATGCCTCTGTGAACACTTAAACACTCCTAGCAATGCTAAAAGAGACTAACTTTAATAACTTCCCAGGGAGTGCAGCTGGTATTTAAAGACAGGTTTTTGAAATTTGATAATTTTGGGGTCTGGGATATTAACCGTCCTTTATGATTTTATAAAAAAAGAAAAAACGTTTTTTAAAAAACTAGATGATTTCCGTTAGACACAGGAAATACTGCTCCACCTTTAGTGAGCAAAAAGCCAACTTTCATATGGTGGGTTAACAACACATCGCAAAGCACTACCTTAAAATGAAATGTTCTTTCTACACTACACATAGTACTGAAGCTGCCTTCAAATAACAGCATGAAAATAGAAACACTTTTCTTCCATAAAAAAACCCACCAGCATGGTTGAAGGAACCAGTTCACTGGGCAGCGTACTTAAGCATCAGATTTCAGTGTGAAATAACAGTTAAGTTCTTACCTCCCAATGCGTAAGTCCTACTAGTCTCACTGTTATTTCAGGTATTTCACTAAATCTACACCGTTTTACCGACATGCTTTCCCAGGGACAGGAGAGCTGTTCTCTATGCGTATTAGTCCATAGTGACAGCACACTGGTCTGCTCAATCTGCCACGACAGACTATTGGGAGAGGAAGTCAGATTGCTTGGGCAAGGGAGGGAGGGAGGGAGGTCTGCTTGCTGCTGACTTCCTTAAAGATTATCTTAACTATTTTGCTGCTGCTTGTATCACATTTTCCCCTAGCTAGACGTGTTTACAAAAATCAGAGGGACAGTGGGGAGAGGAAATGAATTTTAAAAGGAAAATGGCACTTAAATTGGCATCCAGAACTTTAAAAGAGATTTAATGAAACAACCCCTCTATGATACTTAGGGCATTTATGAAAAAGAAAATTTTATTCTGTTAGAAATAGATGCACATTTAGTGTACCCCACCAGTATTTAGTACTTTTGCAGTATTCTGTTTATCAAAACACTTCTCATACAGATGGCTAGAGAGGTTGCTTTTGTACTTCTCTAGCTACTGGTTGTTGTTTTTAATTCACAGATGTTTACAATCTCACAGTTCTTTGAAATGCTATTTTGAAAAGCTGGTGGTGTTTAAAACTCCCTGGATGCAGACACCTACTCTAACTGCACAAGTGAGTGACAGGAGAAATTATGTACCCTGCTTTTCTTAATTTGATTCCATATATGCTGTCATTCCCCAGAAATTCATTTTGAAAATGGGAGAAACTCTGAATATTTTTCTGACTAAGAGCAATATCACACAGTAAAGATTGTGTGTATATGAACCATTATATGCAATTGAGTTGAATGGAGTTTCACCAATGTAAAACTATAGTAACATGATGCTGCACACTAGACACACTGCTAAAATTATCCAGTTATCTATTCCCCCCTTCATGTTTAATTCCCCTTGTGCCTATACATCTCCTTTTGCATTGATGTTAACATAATTTTTAAAAAATATATATTGGTCATGGTCTTCGTCAGAAAGTTTATTTTACAACTGATCTTAGAAAACGGCATCATCTAAAACCAAGTTCTGAGCAGAGCAAAGTCTGTTAGGAGCAACTGTATGTTTATGTCTCTTGCTCTACTAGAAACAGTTAGAAGAAACAACCAAATCTTCCTGTTCCACTTCCTCTTTCAAGGGTTGTTTTTTGTCTTTCATGTTTTAATCTAAAAAACTCTTTCTCTGTGACGATCCAGTGCTCCGAGGAACTTGAACCCATGTTTCTCAGGCTTACTGTATAAAACTGCAGCAATTAACACAAAAATATTCCGAAGCAAGAAGGAAAAAAAAAAGTGTTTGACGTGGATATCACTCTGCATTGCCAATTAGCAAAAAGTCAAAGCTGCTAGCTATTGTGAGCTTTTAAAAAGCAAATTGTGTTTACCATCTTGGAGGGACTCTTGTTTTATCAGAAGGTTTTAAAGTAATCAAAAAAGCCAGTGCGTGGCAGTCTCTGTGGCTCGTGGTTTAATAGACAAAGGTACGGGAAATATCTCAATGTGCATTCTCCATGTACTGTCTTATCCCTCATCCTAACAGAATCTCTTTCTATATACAACTGTGAACTACTATGAACTCCCAGTTTTTGCCTCATGGCAAGGACTGTCAGCAAATCCCCCAACTGTACATGATATTTCACAAATTCTCACGAGTGGCTTGTATGAAGGGTGCTATATAAATACATTCTCTCATATTTAACTTTGCATTGGAGAACGGGGACAGTTGTCATATTCTTTTGAACTTGCCATAATCGGATGCAGCTCTGGGGTTCTCAATGACCACAGCATGCATCCTGTAGAGATAGATCAACAAAAGGGAACTGGTCTCCCTTGCACAAGGGCTTAAAGATGTCACAATCTATAGATGATGCACCAGAGATGACTCCACTATTGTACATTTATTGTATTACCACACAAAGGCCTACGTTAAAAGAATGTTAAGTTTGGAAAGTCAAGCACTCAATAATTAGGGCATGGTAGAATTAAAGCTGCTTATGCTACCTTATTTCGGCTTCCTGGTGCATATGCATTATGATATAGTCTAATTATATATATCATATACCAGGGATTGGCAACCTTTGGCCCGTGGCCCGCCAGAGTAAGCCCTCTGGTGGGCCGGGCCAGTTTGTTTATCTGCTGCGCCCGCAGGTTCGGCCGATCACAGCTCCCACTGGCCGCGGTTCGCCGTTCCAGGACAATGGGGGCTGCGGGAAGTGGCAGCCAGCACATCTCAGACCATGCCGCTTCCCACGATCGGCTGAACCTGCGGACACGGCAGGTAAACAAACTGGCCCGGTCCACCAGGGGGCTTACCCTGGAGGGCCGTGGGCCAAAGGTTGCCGATCCCTGTCATATACTATTTTTTCCAGAGGACTCATTCAGTGCACAGGATGGATGATGCTCACTGAACAAGCAGTTTTCCAATATTTTGCTCTATCCCCATTGTTCAGTGTGCGGTCCCACACCTTATTTACAGCACATTGTTCAAACCCTGCTCTGAATGTGGTAGAATTATTAATTTCCTTTTAACTTGTGAATGGCACTCATCATTACAGCTTCACAAACATGAATGAATTAATTTTCACAGCCCCTTGCAAGGTGATGTGGTATCATGCTTCATATTTTGCAAGGGGGAACTGAAGCACAAAGAGGTTATGGTCAAAAGATTCCACTACTTTTGGGTGTCCATTCTGAGATGCCTAGAGCCTGACTTTTCAGAGTAGTTAGCATTCGGTAGCATCTTATATGTTCAAAGCACAGCTCCCAGTCACTTCGGGTGCACTTGGAGAGCTCATCACTTTTGCAAATTACACCCTAGGGTTTCAAGAGAGGCACCCAGAAAATGAGGAGTACACATTTAGTAGCCACCTGTGTAAAGTCTGGTTTAAGTGACTTGTCCAGCATTCCATAGGAACTCTGTGGCAGAGGAAGGGATAGAAGCCAATTCTCCAAGGCAGCATTCAACTGCCTTAACCATGAGACATTTCCACTGCATGCATCTGAAGAAGTGGGTATTCACCCACGAAAGCTTATGCTCCAATACGTCTGTTAGTCTATAAGGTGCCACAGAACTCTGTCTCGCTTCTACAGATCCAGACTAACACGGCTACCCCTCTGATACCCTTCTAGTTTTGGCAACACATGAGACAGCCTAACTACACAACCATAATTCATCCCCAGAGCCCAGTCCATCTCATGCACAGAATGGTGCTGGGGTCCTGTGGAAAAAATAGTATGTGATCATGTTATTGAAGCGTGACTCATAACACATGTGCACAAGGGCGCTGAATTAAGATTGCACATGCAACCTTAAGTCTGGCATTCCTAACTTTTGAGTGCTTGACTTTGCAACCCTAATGTTCTTTCTGTGTCATTTTTCGTCTGCAATTTGCTATGTCTTGAAAAAAAGCAAACTGGCAAACCAGAAATCCCATCACATGGAACCATAGTGACACTTAGACCTATAGCACAGACCTCTACCACTTGTACTAATGGAGTAACTGATAAAAGTAGAACGCTGTCATCCTCTATGAGAACCGGACAGTAGAGGGGGCTGAAACACATACTTTGCCAGTGGGTTTCACAGCTATTTGCTGACAGCAGAGGAATGGGGACACTCACGAATCGTGGGGTTCCATTTCGGGTCATAGACCTTTCTGCCCTTGTTCCCTTCCACCCCCACAAGCTTGGCACTTTTTGACCCATCCCTTTCTCAATCCTGTGTTTTCTCCTCCGCCCTCCCATACTCATGCTCATGCTCCTCATCTGATCTCAGTCTCCTGAGCTCATCCTTGCACAGAGAGTCCTAGTGTTCCTCTCTGGGGTCCATGTCCGAGTTCCATTCCTTCCTCCACCAGGGCTCCCAATCCCAGTTTTGGTCTCCTGGCTCCTTGCCCAGCCAGTGCCAGGCTCCCCATCTGATCTCAGTTCCCCTCCCCGTCAGGTTCCAAGTCCCTTTTCCCAGCCAGTCCCAGTTCCGCTCTTCATCTGATCTGTCTCTCCCACCCTACTGACTGCCAGTCTCCTTGACCAGTTAGTCCCAGCCTCCCTAGCTCCTAGTCTGATGTCAGCTCCCTGCCCTCCCACGTGCCTTTGCCCCAAGGCTCCTTGTCCTAATCTACTCCCTTTGCCCTCCTGGTATGGACTCTTGTTCCCTCAGCATTTGAACCACGGTGCTTCCTCCTCCAAGCTGCCTGGGCCCAGCAGTGAAAACGCAAGCAAGACAGTTTCCCTGCTCTTATTTCCAGTGTCTGTCTTTAATCTAGGACCAACTGGAGGAAAAGTCTGGCTCCCCCTCTGCAGCCTTTGTGCTGCAGCATTCTCAGTGGAGAAGGGAATGTTGCTAAAATTAGCTGTCAAACACTATCATATCTCCACTGAGCATGTGCAAACTGATATTCTTCAAAAGCTTATAACTTGGCAAATGTGGGCATTTTTCCCACGAGAAAAGCAAGAGGTATATTCCTGACACAAAGGCAACCCTTCTGCCAAATCACAAATTCTTGCTCCAATGCATGGAGATGCTGGAGCTTTACCATGAACCAACTGTAAGACCGTTTTCAACACCAGCAAAACTAAGTATTTTCCCCTAATCTTGTTCTTGTAAGAGACTGGAGTATTTCTGCTGAACCTAAAAAACCCCCAAACACTCAGGGGAGCCACCCAACATAGAATTTCAGCGCAATCTGTTCTAGTCTAGCAAAGTTATGAGCAATTGACAACCAGCTCTTGTAACGGGAAATGCTGGGCAAACTCAAGTATATATGACACTACCAGCACCGCCTCAAATAGCTTTTTTTGCCAGCCACAATACATTCTTCGTCACTGTTTATTAATAACATGCAAGCTATGATAAGGTCTCTATTATTATTAAAGAGCCGTGTTCTCCACAAGATTAGAGGAGAGCATAAAGAACATGTGGGACAGACAAGCAGTTCTGTTTTGCCTGAACTGAAAATATAGCAACACACTTATATAGTGAGAGGCATCACTGGCTCCAGAGATTCAAATTTAATGGAGCCCATGAATGTTTCATATCTTCAACTAAACCTCCATCCAAATCCCTCAGCAAATGCAAAAATATAATTGTAAAAACTCCCCTAACTCAGTAGTAAGGGAAAAATCCATCATAACTTATGAGGCAGTATCTCTTTAAAAACAAAAAGGCTTTGGGGAACATTCCGCCAGTTGAGCTATTACATTGGCTGAATACAGTGTATGAGGAAGAGAAGTATGAAGGCAAAATCTGCGTGGGACTGGCACCCGCACTTAACACAAAGGCATGTGCACTATATTCTTTATACATCACCCTTTTCCTGTTGCTAGTTTGTATTACTGCCTCGACTTGCTTTTACAATGATTTTCCTCCTACACTGCAATGTTTCACTAGGAGGAAAACTGATCTCTCCAGCCAACGAGGATTCTCCAGAGTTCTCAGAGCTGCATGGAATGGTACATTTATCTGCGGGCTTTGGAAATTTGGAGAGGTGCTAATGTTTTAAATAATCACAGATCAGGTGCTAAAAGCACAGACACTTTTTAACTGGGAGGTGGAAATTACTATATCACGTCTGTTTAGTATGGCAAATTCTGCTAGTTTTCCTTTCTGCACACACAAATTGCGTTTTTTTAGAAAGGTTTGCAGTGCACTATTGTCTTGGGCAGTCACAGCTTATGTCACAATAAGATGTGCAGAGCTGGGTAAATCCTTGCAGACAAAACAGCTCTTCCCCTTTACGTACAGGGACCATCACCAAACCCAACTGTAGAACTCTAGATATTTGTTTTTGCTTTTTCAATAACATGTTCCTTAAAAGGACACATTCCATATCGATACATTTACATTTTGACCTAGTTCTCCTCCCTCCCCATATAACTGTTTACATAGTCTGCTTTGTTCTACCAAAAAAAAATGCTTTGTTTGAAATAAATCTAAAAATCAATGTCGGCAGCTCAGTCCCCAT
The DNA here is from genome assembly GCA_037349315.1 of Chelydra serpentina. Taxonomy (NCBI): domain Eukaryota; kingdom Metazoa; phylum Chordata; order Testudines; family Chelydridae; genus Chelydra; species Chelydra serpentina. The sequence continues at coordinate 26,604,508 of JBAIAC010000033.1, forward strand.
GTTAACAAACCAATGTCTCAGGATCAACGGGATGTCATTACATAAAGGAAAATTTAGGCTGAATATCAGGTAAAACTCTACCTAACAATGGGATGCATCAGATCATGGAATAACCTCCCCAAGAAAGTGGTGGGCACTGCATAGCGTGAATCCCTGAAACCTTTGGAGAGCAAAGTACTAGGAAATGCACTATCGAGAACAGCCCTGTATTGACGGGGGCGTAGAGTAAACAGGATAGAATAGGTCTTTTCCACCTCTAATGTCTGTGATTCTGTTAAATGTCTGTGATTAAATGTTAATGTCTGTGATTCTATTTTTGTTATATTTCTAGCACAAGAGTACATCAAACTCTGTAAGGAAATCAATTTCAGCATCAAGTTTCCCAGAGGTTGTTACACAGCCATGACAGAGAAGTATTTAAATTACCTTGAAAGTGCATCTTTCAGAAATGAGCCTATTGCCTTTTACCAAAAGCACCTTATTTTATCAGAATAAGCAGCGTTTCCAGACATCAGATTTAAATTTGTTTTCATTACATTTATGTCTCTGTTATTCATTCTATGGGCCACATCCCAAGAATTTACAAGTCCTGTTGAAATTGGTGGTAATTCCTGGTGTTCACCACTGGGCACTGTGTTAGACTGAACATATTGCTTTGAGGCCTAACAGCATTCATTTAGGACAGGGGTGGGCAAACTTTTTGCCCTGAGGGCCACATTGGGGTTGCAAAATTGTATGGAGGGCCGGGTAGGGAAGGCTGTGCCTCCCCAAACAGCCTGGCCCCTGCCCCCCCAAACAGCCTGGCCCCTGCCCCCTATCTGCCCCCTCCCACTTCCCGCCCCCGACTGCCCCCCTCAGAACCCCTGACCCATCCAACGCCCCCTGCTCCCTGTCCCAACTGCCCCGACCCCTATCCATCCCCCCGTCCCCTGACAGATGCCTGGGAGTCCCACGCCCTATCCAACCCCCCTGCTCCCAGCCCCGGCCCCCTTACCCCATGCAGATCAGAGCAGCGTGTCTGGAAACCGTGTGGCCCGCCGGAGTGCGCAGCCCCGCCCCCTTACCAAGCCGCTCAGAGAGGCAGGAGCTCAGGCCCGCTAGAGCCAACCATGCCGCCCGCGCTGAGACTCCGGTGGAGGAGGGGCCGGGGGAAGCCTCCCTGGCCGGCAGCTCACGGGCCGGCCAGGCCAGGCCTGCAGGCCGGATGTGGCCCGCGGGCCGTAGTTTGCCCACCCCTGATTTAGGAGCTCTCAACAACATAGTAAGAAGTCTTATTCACTGGGAGGTGAACATCAAGCACATGGCACTTATATACCTGATTAATAACAACACATGGACACCAGATGCCACTTACTTTGCTCTTCTTGCTGCTGGACATTTTATTCCTGAGGTAGCTGAAGGTGCGACTGACTTTTGTTCCACTTTTCCCTTCTAAATCTTTCCTGGATGGGCTGGGAGGCAGGAAATTACCGCTCTCTTCAGACACACTAAAGCCAAAAGACAGAGACTGTGGGTTTGTTTTTTTCTAGATCATGCAGAACAGGGAAAAAGTCTCTTGGTTTTTTAAAAAGAGCAAATACATTTTTCATCCAGCTATTGTAGCTAACCAACAGATTCATTGGTCAGTTTACATTTTTATATGAATAATGACAAGCTAAAGATTAAACACTAATCAGGCACTTAGTCACATGTTGCAAGAGACTGTTTCTTTGGTAATATTTCTGTACTTCATAGTCTCAAACTATGACATTGTGCCCTCTGCTGCTTTAAGGGAGAAACAACTTTTCATTAACACAGTAGTCAGCAATTTCCCATTCTGTATGGCTACACATACCCACTCTCAGTCTCAATTTATTGGCATAAACTACTGGTGTCTTCCATAATACACACAGAGCAGATGGTTATAAAGAAAGATATGTAGTGAAAACTGCACAAAGGACAGTCTCCACTGGGAAGCACCCTGTCTATAAAGTACCCCCAATATTTCCAGTACAATTTAATTAGAGCTTTTCTTAAAAATGATCTTTGCTAGACTACTAACTTTTACTGGTCCCTTAAAACAGAGCAAATAGGACTTAATGCGTGTTTATTTGTTAATCTATAGCAGACATCGGCAACTTTCAGCACATGACTCGCCAGGGTAAGCCCCCTGGCAGGCCGGGCCAGTTTGTTTACTTGCTGTGTCCGCCGGTTCGGCTGATCGTGGCTCCCACTGGCCGCAGTTTGCCCTCCCAGGCCAATGGGGGCTGTGGGAAGCGGCGGCCAGCGTGCTGCTTCCTGCATTGGCCGGGGATGGCGAACCACGGCCAGTGGGAGCCGCGATCGGCCGAACTGGCGGATGCAGCAAGTAAACAAACCGTCCTGCCCCGTCAGGGGGCTTACCCTGGCGAGCCGCGTGCCAAAAGTTGCCGATGCCTGATCTATAGGTTCATTTCATGTCAAACTTTGAGCTATCAATAAATTTCAGAAGGGGCTGGTGAAATGGGGTGCAAAGCCAAAAGAGAAGCCATATTGTGGCGGTGACAGTGGATAAAACGATTGTCCTGGCGCTCAGCAAATAGGAAGATATTTCACAAGATAACACACTGCTGTGCACTAAAGAACATTTTACATTGTATGCTCTGTGGGGCATGAACCATCTTTTTGTTCTGTCTGTAAGTGTCTAGCATAATGGGGTCTTGGTCCATCACTGTGGCTCCTAGGTGCTACCACAGTACAAATAAATAGGAGCATTTTTATTACATTAGGGAAGTAGGAGGCACCGGGTCCTAAAAAAACATGCACCATTTCCTGTCCAAATCCCCAGCATGCACTGTAAGAATTAAGTTCCAAAGGAGAAAACTAAAATACCTCCTCCTCCCAACACTCCTCCACTCTCCCACCCCAAAAGGAAAGCAACCACTGTACATAAAGGAGTCACATTCCACTTAAAAGACACAATCTTTCCAAGACATGTCAGAATACAAAAGTGAAACAGTCAGCTGAAGAAACCAAAGGGAGAGGAAAACAGCAATAAAAGGTGCTCAAGAGCCTTCTGGGCAAGTCAGACAAGCCAGAACTGTCAGGAGAAGTAGCACAAAGTATGAAGCAGTGATCAAAGACCCAGCTCCCTTGATGCCATAAATGCTATCTTGCCCCCATGCAGAAAGGAACTATTAAAGCAAGCATCCAGTCAGAACAGAGGATCTCTGCTTACAGCCATGCAAGGATGAACAAAGTATATCTAAAAACCATGAGAATCTCTGCAATCATAAAAAAATAGACAAAGGGAAAGGGAAAAAGTGGGAATGGTATTTGGGTCTTGTGTAAATTTATGTTGATTAAAAAAAATAATATTCTAAACTTTTATTATTTGTAAATAAACATTAAATATCCAGAATTAACCACTGTTCGGGAAAAGATAGCTGCATGGATGGACCCGTCTTCATTCCCAGTGTGACAATTTAAAGAAATGTTTTATGATTCCAAACTGTTCTTCAACATACAGAAATATTGGCCTGGTTCTCAGAGGGTCTGAGCACTTGCAGATCCCACTGAAGTCAAGAGAAGCTAGGAGTGCTCAATACCTCTAAAAAAATAATCAGATCTATATTTTGGGCATTTCAACAGAGAAAAGATCAGATCATCACAGTACTGTACCTCTGAGACAATGAATTACTGGTGCTGTTGAACGATCGTGTGCCTGAAAAAGATTAAACGAAAATGTTAGACTGCGAAGTCTTGCCCACAGTAGTGCTAAAAATATAGTTCCTGGATTCAGGCAGTTTATGAAAAAGAGGGGACTGTTTAGAAGTTAAGGGTTCAGATATGTTTCTTCGTGTGCCATGGGGAAAGAATGTTCACCACAGCCCATGGGATTCCAAGTTAGTGACAGAAGTGGAAAAAGAGGTGGGTTGCTTAGTAGTTTTATCATTCACCAGCTGTAAGGCAAAGGATGTGAATCTGTGATCTTCACTGGTACATTAAGGGTGCATAATTCCAAACTGCTAATTTAATTACAATAGGTGAAAATGAGAGACTTTGCCTCAGCACTTTTATTTATACTCCATCAGAATGAATCTATTGTAAGATACGTCCTTGTTTCATGTATAAAACAGAATTCTAGTTGATAAAATTATAGTTCATTTTCCCTTCACAACCCTTAAGCATGTAATAAAAGGATAAGGGAAACAAGAGAAGCCTTATTAATTTTTCCACTGAAACGTCTATAGAGGCAGAGCTTAATCACCCAAAATTGTGCTCTAGGAAAAAACGATATACAACATGCTACTGAAGTCCTCCAGTGACACAAATGCCCCTTGTTCACCAAGAAACCTGCCTACACAGTCTGCTTGGAGCAGATTATCTAGCTGATGCTAGATGTTACTGAGTAGCTGCTTAGCATCTGGGAGTGCTAAAAAATCCAAATCAATCAATTCAGATGGAGAAAGATGCCTGATCCTTCCTCCAGGAACTAAGCATAGCAGGACTCTAAAGGACCCCTTTAAAGTATTTTCAAACATGCTACAATGACAGCAAGCAACATAGCTGGTCTTATTATTAGGATTTTGTAATTGCCACAAGAACAATGGTACTTTGGCTTCAAACACTGTTAACAGACGTTAGAGCTAAGAGCTAATGCAAACGAACTTATAACTTGGCATTCGAAGCAAAGGGCAGATCAATACCAGGAGGCTATACGTTTATTAAAACACCACATTTATTCAGGATCGTCCCATCCCCACTTGTAAAGTAAATAAATACAGTCTCGATTACTGACTACAGTTCCTAGAATAGCATGAGAGAAGGCTATTTTTTTTACCTTTCGTTCTTGGATATTCATGAATTAAATAGTGGCCTAACCTGGTCACCTAGTCCTGGTTTAGAGGAGCCTTTTTGTATGTCCCCTGTTGAGCCTTTAGTCTAGCAAGTGATCTGTCTCAAATCCATCATATAGTGGGGTGCAATGATATTCATTCAGTCAATACCATTTGCTATCTCTCTCCGGCTTTTGAATAGTGCCTATTACCTGAGTATCTAAGCATTGAACAAGTAATTTAAAGGCTCAAACTGTTGTCCATGATGAACTTCATAGTGGCCTCTGATCTTCACGTCAACTTCAATCTGCTCTTCAACATAGGTTGAGCCTCCTTGCTCGCTCACCCTCTATAAATCTAACCATCATCTCCCTTGACTGAATTTAAACACCCCATATAAAACCTATGAAGTATTTTACCATCCTACACCATCACCAGAATAAGTGGGATGAAGCAACATTTAATCAAGAGCTGCAATAATCTGTTGTTCATGATCCAGTTTTCAGCATCTCTGAGAATTCCTGAGCTGCACGGCATTTCAACTATGCAGTTGCTGTTCATCCCATTTTGTGAGACGATACTTTACCTTGAACAGAGAGAGTCATTGATAGTGGTGTGCAAACCAACCCAGACAAAACAAGAACCAACCCAAATTCTGAATTAAACTGCTTTTTACTAAACCTAAAACGAAACTTTTTCAAAAAGAATTGTATGACAGCATTCAGATACCTGTTATATTTACCATAAAGACAGACAGAGGGATGGACAGAGAGATTTTCCTCCCTCAATATTTTCTGTAGTCCCTCTAGCCCTGTGCTTCCTGGCTCTGCCTGGAACCAAAAGCGGAAGTGTTGGGCCACAGCAAGAAAATCTCACCAGTGCCCTAACTGGATAGCACCTGAAAAACCCTATTCTTGTGAGATTTCCAGCCCCACTGTGCAACTCTAATGAGTCTGGATAAGCAGCCAAACTTTTGGGTGCTTATCTGAACATCTGAACCTCCTGAGCTTCACCGTCAACAATAATTTCATATGATAGATGGACTTAAAATAATACATACATTTTGTGATAGAGGAGGATAGCTCAGTGGTTTGAGCATTGGCCTGCTAAACCCAGGGTTGAATGTTCAATCCTAGAGGGGGCCATTTAGGGATTTGGGGCAAAAGAAATCTATCAGGGGACAGTACTTGGTCCTGCTAGTGAAGGCAGGGGACTGGACTCGATGACCTTTCAAGATCCTTCCAGTCCTATGAGATAGGCATATCTCCATATATTATATTAAGAAGCTGCAGGATTGGCATATTCCAATGAGAATGCCTGAATGACAGAAAGCAGCTTGCAGCACCCTAGGACAGCTATTAACTAACTTAAGGCGGCCAAAGAATTCCAAAAGCCCGCTCACAACCAACTAAACTTTCTGTAAAATGTACAGACCAGCTCGTCAGGTAATAATTTACCCATCTGAAATCTGCAACTCGTCCCCCCTGCCCAAAAAAGCAATCTAAATATATGATAGTCTCAGACTAACTGCAGCTCATTCCAAAGGAAAGCCGGGGGTGGAGATATTGGAGGAAGGTAGTTAAAATGCACACTTGAGCTGAAAGTAAACGCATCCATCTCCTCTCTCTGTCAGATATGAGCCCTAGAGAGGTGGAAAAAATACAAGTCTAGGGTTATTGTATCTACAAATACCTGTGGCTAAAGCACCCTTTATATAAAGCCATCACAGAACTGTTTGAATGAGAGGGATTACAACAAACACCAAGGGAAGTAGGAGCACAGGACGTCGGCCCTCCTGGGTTATTGAGTCCAGTCTCCTGTTATCGTGGGCAACTCCATCATATAATCAGATTATAAACGTGTCAAGTTCCATCCAGTGTGGTAGTTTGCACCCTATACTCCTATTGTTCCAAAACCTCACTTCTATGATGGTTAGAAACCTTCTCATTTCCAGCTAAATTTATTCATTGTCAATTTATACCCATTTGTTCTTGTACCAACACTTCAATAGCTCCTATCCCACTTTGATGTTTACCCCCAACGTATTTAGAGAGAGCAACCGTATCCCCTTTCAGCCTTTGTTTTGATAGGCTAAACAAGCCAAGCTCTTTTTAGTCTTGTCAGATCGACTCTCCATTCCCCTGATCATCTTAGTAGTCATTTTCTCTGCACCTGTTCCAGTTTGAACTCGTATTCCTCCAACAGGGTGACCAGAACTGTACATAGTATTGTAGATGAGGTCTTATCAGGGCCTTTTACAATGGCATTAATACTTCCCTATCTCTACAGGAAATCTCTCACTTGATACATCCTAGGATCGCATTTGTTTTTTTCTGTGGCTGCATTACATTGGTGGCTCATAGTCAGCCTACAGAGGATTAATACAACCAGATCTTTCTCCTCCTCTCTCATTTTCAAGTGATGAACCCCCAGCTTATGGAACATTTTTATGTTCTGGGGCAGTAATAAACTCAATTTTTAAAGTTCACTGGTCATAACGGGATGATTGAGGGAAAGAACACAAGACAGTCTGGGCTATTCTGATTTTAAATGGTCACTCTGCCTTCTGGCAGGATGACTTTAAAAAAAAAAAAAAAAAGTTTGGCTGGGGAGAAGTCTCTCTTACTACAATGAGAGGGGTAAGCCATCATAAAAAACCCAATCAACCACCCAAAAACCAAAATCATTGCATGAACATCTTTGTGCAGGAGGGAAAAACACTACAGGTGTGGCCTCAACCAGAAAATAAGGACCCAGATTTTGAACTCCCGAATTTTGAACGTGTTTGGCTTAGATGTGTGCTTTTAACTCACCAGATAACAGGGGCAGGTGTAAAATTCTAATCCGAATCAATGCTCAGACTGCAAATGCCCATAAAGGACAAACTCTCGCCAGTGCAGTTTATGAGCATTCAGATCCACACACATGGTTGGGGTCCCATCTCTACTGATATTCACAGCGTGCTGGAATAACCACAATATCATAGTTTTTTTAAAAGACCAACAACAGTATTTCCCATTCCCATGGCAGTAGGTACAACACACTTACTGACCTGATACAATCAACCTTTATAAAACCTCCTTGATGTGTCAGACAGGAAGAATATTGTGAACACATCAAAAACTAATTAGCTGAGAAGCCAAGGTGTTGGAATAATAAAAATTTTGGATTAGAATCCTTTCATTCTGCTGTTACTGAAGCATTTAGACACAACGGCGAAGGTGAAGCTGTTAGGCATCAAGCAATGGAAATATTAGTTTAACGCTCACAAGCTAAAGCAGGCAGGTCTAAAATGCAGAAATACCTTCCCTTTACCTCCACCCATAATGGCTGCAGTTCATGTAAAACGATTACTTACTATCCAACTCCTCCTCCTCATCATCACTGGAAGAAGAGTCAATAGAAAAGAGAGTTTTAGACTTATGGATGAGCGGAGAGATGTTGAAGGAGAAGGAGATTCGTCCGGATGGTCGAGTCCGTCTCTGGGCTGAGAAGTGGGTTAACAGCAGACATTAGAGCATGCATGAAAATGCATTTAATAATAAAAAGGAGAGGAAAGCAGCCAAAAGCAAACTAAAAATAAAGCAAAATAAACGTCTGCAGAGCAGCTGGTTTCAGAAAAGGCACAGGCAGCAAAGAATTCAGCATGTTTTCATTTTTCCTTTCAAAGGTGTAAGTTTAATTCCACGCATAACTTTGGGGTCAAGGCTTCTCTTATTTTCACTGGCAGCTTTTTGTGGCAGTGCTCAACAGGATTATATATTTGAACAATTATGTTTCCAAATACAGTAAAAGTTCACCTAGTGAATCCCAGAACAGCACCTACTGAATTTATTGCGATAATTGCCAGGGAATCCATTTCAATGTCTCAAAATACTGGTTAAGTGGCACACCTTGTCCATTTAAATGACATACCAGCTGCTATTACAGCCATACAGTGTTGCTGAACTGTTGGCTTTATTTATTTATTTATTTATTTATTTAGTGTTGTTGCCACCATTGCTGCTCTTAAAAGATCCAGTTAATCTGATGCTTGTGAAAGGTGGGGAACTGATAGCACTGGAGAGCTAAATTCCCTAGTTTATCTTTCAAACAAATATAGCATTCACAACACCAGCCTTCCTCCTTCTATTCTTTTCAAAGTGCATACCTCTTGTTCTACAGGAACTACTTATAGGAGGACGAATCTCCATGACCTATTCAGTACAACTTTACTGAGTCTGCCAAGTAGGGCACCAAATTATTTCATGATGTGGACCCCTGTAACAGGACTAAAGCTAGCAAAAACTAGTATAAAAAAAAGGTATAATTCTGTCACATACTTAAATGTTTTGCTTTTTTCTTATTTTAATGCAGTTTGTGAAATGACAATGTTTCTCTCTTGGGGTTTTTTTCCCCCCCCTAGGAACCAGGGCCAGTGCCTCCTGGCATGTTTCAGTACTCTCTTAAATCTACACAGATGAGGAGCATTCTACTGCACTGGCTTTTTAAATTAATTTATTTTAAGAGAAGTGCCTTAATAGAATCATAGAATATCAGGGTTGGAAGGGACCTTAGGAGGTCATCTAGTCCAACCCCCTGCTCAAAGCAGGACCAATCCCCAATTTTTGCCCCAGATCCCTAAATGGCCCCCTCAAGGATTGAACTCACAACCCTGGTTTAGCAGGCCCATGCTCAAACCACTGAGCTATCCCTCCCCCCCCAGGAGGCCATCTAATATTTAGCTAAAGAGAGTCGTTTTCTTGAAATAGAAGCATAGTGTCCTACCAGCCATAATAGCTCTTATGGAAAAGTACTTTGGAACTTAATAAGGATAAAACAATATCAATGTATTAGGATTCTATAAAGTTACTCTTAACAACTCCTGTGGGATGAGTATGATTCTCTATTAACTCCTGTAAGTTTTTAGCCATACTACAGAATTCTACAGCACAGATATGATTCCCTATTCAAATAGAGTGGCTATTATTTTCTATTAAACACTACAGGGATTTTCCATATGGGGAAATAGAGGTAAAAAGGAGAAAGAGGGAAGACTGACGGTCAACTTGAAATGTGCATAGTTTTAAGGATTTATGGAGAGGAATTGCTTTTCGGTGCAATTTAGAGTCATGCAAAAGTAGCCTTTTCTTTAAAGAGCAACCAAGCAGACATAAGACAGCACATCAATTTGGGATACCGCAGTTAGCTGCAAGAAGTCACTAAAGAAAACAGGGAGGTAACATAGATAGTTACCTACAGGAACAATTGGTGGGGGGAAAAATTGACCTATCTTTTAAAAACCTTTCTTCATGATCAATGTAATTCTTTTGAGTCTTCATGCCTTTTACCACACAAAACAATAAATGCTTTAATGCATTATTTTCTTAAGCATACTAGCAATGCCTATAACAAAACTCAGCCTTTCTGAGCAACGCCACAATAACAAATCAGCGCATATATCCTAGAGCCTGTGAGCAACCCTTTGTCACACATAAACTTGCGTGCATGCATGCACAATAGAGGAAACAAATGCTAAGGAACCAAATTTCAGTTTTAAAGAAACAACTGAAAAGAAAAAAACAAACATCTTTTGACCATTTATAAAGAGTCTCTTGTATATTTTTGGTTCTGTACCTTAAGACAAAACGGAAATTCAGAATGCACAGGATTACCCAGACAAAACAAGCAACATGATGAAAAATCTCCCGCAGTGTTTTCTCTGTCACTGGACAATATGCCCACGCATGGGAGGGACTGGTCAAGGTCATGTGACACACTCAAGAACCAATGGCACGGCTTAATTCAAAACACTCAGAGATGCATTTCCCAATGGAAGACATTTAGCTGGGACATATGCACACAAAATTAAGTTTTAGTTTTATTCATATACACTATTAAACTTGCTGATGGACAAACAAATCACCCATGTTCCCTGCATCATGGCTCTGAAAACCACAATGGTGGGAAATTATTTTTTCTCCTTTTTAGGTTACTATCTTGGCGGACTATTCTCAAAGATGAGCCACAATATTTTAAATGTAGAGAGAACAGGCTCCCCAGGCATGGCTTAGTTCCTATTTCAGTTTAGTATTTCAGTTTAGTTATTTTTATTTTTAGAAGTTCCTGACTTTGTAACAATTCTCCTCACTCGAAATGTGTTATTCCAAAATTGGGAGTAGGCTTCAGCATATTTCAGCCAACAGCTCTTGTAAACTCTTCGATTATATAAAACGCTGCAACATTAGCGTTTGTGAATGCTAAGTGCACATCAGCCAACTCCTTCAGGATAGCGTGGATGCAGCAGGAACAACAGATCTAGAGGGATTAGAGGAAGTGCAACTCTGCAACCAGCTCCCAAACCAACACATGACAAGGGACATGCAGAGACCAAGATGAGGCCAAAATCCCCCAAACATTTACCCAGTTGGGTTTTATTTTTAAAGCTTTTGTGCAAAACAAGCTGTTTTCTTCCCATCCCGGCACCTTGCAGTGTTTGGGATACACTTTATTTTGTATCATTTAGCATAACACAAGAACAGGGGATTTTCTCACTAGCTGGCAGCAGGGGGGGTTCGCAGACCTATTACAAATGAAATCAATAGGCAGCAGGTTTAAAACAAACAAAAGGAAGTATTTCCTCAGAGTCAACCTGTGCAACTCTTTGCCAGAGGATGTTGTGAAGGCCAACACTATAACAGGGCTCAAAAAAAGAACTAGATACATTTATGGAGGTTAGGTCCATCAATGGCTATTAGCCAGGATAGGCAGGTATGGTGTACCTAGCCTCTGTTTGCCAGAAGCTGGGAATGGGTGAGAGGGGATGGATCACTTGATGATTACCTGTTCTGTTCATTCCCTCTGGGGCACCTGGCATTGGTCACTGACGGAAGACAGGATACTGGGCTAGATGGACCTTTCGTCTCACCCAGTATGGCTGTTCTTATGTTCTTATAAAATTATTCAAGTGGACAGAATAATCATGGACAATTAAACTTGTTCTAGATTTTATTTACTTTATTTACGTCTATGAAATCATTGAGATTTATTCTTGTATAACTAAGTATAGACTAAGTACTCTGTAATGAACAGATCAATGTTCAGTTTTGGAAATCCAATAAAAGTTATGTATTATACCGTGAGATCCTCCAACAAAAGGCACAAAAGCACTTCACCAACATAAAGGCTCAACGCACCCTTGGGCTGGTAAGAATGATCATCATGCCTGTTTTAAAGATGGCCTTGCTAAAGATTGTTCCGGGTGGCACTTGTTCTACAAGGAGGCTATATCCCTTTGGGATTTGCCATGATGATGATGATGAAATGGAGACACTGAAAGGTGAAGTGTTTTGCCCAAGTTTCCACATTCAGTAAGTGGCAGAGCTGGGAACTGACCTTATGACAAACATTTTCAAAATGACTAATGAGTTTGGATGCCTTACTTTTTAGCTGTCTCACTTCAAACATCTTAAAGGGACCTGATCTTCTGAAAATGGTGAGCACTTGCCCAGTGAAAATCAGGCTTCTCTAAGGTATCTCAAATTAGCCACTCAGAAAGTTAGACAGTCTTGAAAATTTAGGCCCATAATTTGGCCCAGCTCTAGCCACCAGACTGACCCTACTATTCCACCCTAAACTGGTTTGATTAACAATATTCCATTTCCATAGCCTCCTGTTTGAGTTACCACTTTCATTCCCTGCATATATAGAGTGCCCTGGTTGGGCTGACATTAATTTGACAAAAACAAATATAAAAAAAGGAGGGATTTGTGACCAAGTTTATCTGCTCTCAATTCAGGTCTTGCTGGTACCTGTAATGTGCATTATGAGGGAAACCTCTCTATGAAATGGGTCGCAGTGGCATAAGTCTTCTACTGATGGAATCTCCTCAGTGAGCCCGACAGAAAGTTTCCAAGAAATGGGGAGAAAAGCATTAGGTTGCCAAGCTTTCTGGTCCTCTAAAAAAGTCTGTTTTTCTGGGACTGTGTTATTTAGAGTGTTTAGTTAGCAACTGGAAATGATGCCAACAAACTGTTTACTTAAAAAAAAAATGAAGGGCTTGAGCAAAAAGAGGAAAGAGGGTGTGACATAATATAGAGTAAGATGTATTTTTTTTATTGTATGGATTTCGTGGTGTTTTTGTTACTGTTGCTATGGGACACATCCTTTAAGCCACATGCTTATTAATCATGGAAGAATGAGGGCAATGAACTTAAAAATATCACAAGACACCCTCTCTGTATGGTTCTCCCTGTAAGCTTCCAAACGAAATAAAACTCTCTATTTTAAAGCATGTCTTTTTGCTAGGAACAGGTCTTTCTGGGTGTGATGCTCCCAGTGAATGGCTGTTTTGTCACTGAGTTCAGGGGAGGAGCCCCATGATGAATCCAGGTGAAACAGAATTGTTTTTTATAAATGTAAGGCCAAACAAATCTCTGGTGTAACTATTAACTTTGTTTGGATGATTTTCACCAATGGGCCAAAAACAGACAGGTTATTTTTAGTAAAATGTAATCCACAATATGTAAAGACTGAAGAATCAACTAAAGATCATATGCATTTCAGTAATGAGAAAAAGCTCAGAGATGGTCTCATAAAGCTAATGAGGAATTGTATTCAAGCAGACCAAACATCCTGCTTGGCCAACACTTAGTGAGGAGAAGAAGTGTGTGTGATCTTCTCAAGCACATCTAGAACAAAGACGACTTTGCAAGCTACTTATTCTTTTCACTGAAATTAACTTAAGAAAAGCACCCCAGACTGTTGCTTCTCCTCAAAGCATGCAACTTGAAGTTATGCCCTTTAACCCACAGAAAGGTTGATCCGGGTAACAGGAATATTAATGAGTAAATTCCTTTAGAGAACAAATATCAGGAAGGCCATTTCCTCTCCGGCCTCAACACTAGTCTTATGGCTTTTCTCCTGAGGATACAGAAGATTCGGATTCCATATCTCTACATCTCTCAACTCTCCAAGATACGGAAAAGTAATACCTCAAATGATGAAGCATTATAGTAACAGCAGAGGAAGAAATTCAAAAAGGATACGGGATTTATCATGAACATCATCTTTTTTTTTATAATATACTCAAGAAACATCAGTTCTGATATCAATAATTTATGTTAATAGAATAAAATAATTCTAGGTATGCAAGGTGGTAAATTTGGGTCTAAAAATGAGTGATGCCCCTTTTTTGTAATCAAATGCAGTAGAGAAGTGTACCTCTGCTTCAAGTAATAAGACAGAAAGAAAGTTGGGGGGATTCTATCTTGGGAAGTTAGCAAGGGATACGTGAATACTGCATATGGGATGATAAGGCAAATGGAAAGTCACGTTTACTCACTGTCTAGTCCTGGTTGAGTGATTGTCATTAGCGAAATAGATTTGGTCAGCGGAGAAGTGGCAGAAGTACAGAAACTAAATCCATGCGGCTGTGATCTTTGGCGTGTCTGTGGAATAGAAAACAACTCTATTAAGCAGATATGCCAAGCAATGCCCTCACCCCAACCGCAGACTACAGTTTAGTGTTTAAATGTATTAGCTGCCCATCCCTTTAAATACTGGAACATTAAAACACTCAAGAATACCTTACCCAAAGGGATGGGCCCAACTAGGATGGTAGCGCACAAAAATGGTGAATTGCAGCATGACAAAAACACAAGAGGAATTGTAAAAGTGAAATGCAATGTCTTTAAAAATGGGAAACAAATGTAAGTATGTAACAAAAACAGAGGTAAGCACAGGCTGCTTCCCTCTCTGGCAAGCCAATAAAATGTATGTTTGTTGTCTGATGGCCAATGAAAATACTGCTGTGATTTCAACCCTTCTAGCTGTAGTCTATAGAGATGATATTTGCTTATGTTAAATAGAAATGTGCTGAAATGTAAATAGAAAATATGCTTTTGGGCCTTAAATTAGGGCTTGATAATAATAAGGCCTAGTAAAATATGAGTAAAGTGAGATAAATTAGAGGCAAGTTAGAGATAAATTCGGACACAATCCTAGGCCACGTTGTAAACAGATTTTGGTTTTAACAAGTGTTTTAGACAAAATGTGACTGTTTTGGAAGAATGTTATCTGTATTGATAGTTATTGGAATGATATTTACATAGATATTAAGCAAGATTATGTGTAATGTTAAACAACCAACAAGAAAGCAGAAAATATTTAATTATGGTAAATATGGTAAAAGGTAGGCCTAATGCTAACTAATTAAGGGGTGTTGTAATAATTGATTATATAAAGAGTAGTATGTTAATTTGGGGTACCAGAGAGAGAAAGGATTATATACTCATTCTTCTCATCCTGCAATTGATCAGCCTGGATACACCATTTTATCCTGGAATGTGGGTATAAATGCAGTGTATGGCTATACTGTAATGCCCGTCTGCTTTAACTAATTATTTTATTTTAAATGAAGTCTTTAATGCTGTCCCTCATTGTGTCATTCACAGTCCTCCATTACATTACATTATCTGTTACTGCCCCGGAAGCTCAAATCTTAAAGAGTTCAGTTTGGTTCTAGTTCTTATCCATAGCCTATTAATTGGAAACGCATAATCAAGGTTACACACCAGCTGTCAGTACAAAAAGGCAAGAGTCTGACACTGAGGGTATGTAGCTGTAACGATGGACTTTCAATGAACAACCATTCATCAAAGCAATGGCTAAGAGATACAATCCCACATCATAATGCCGGATCTCACAGATCAGTTCTGATGAGCCCTGGCTACTCCCTTCACCTGGGGAAGCGAGGATTTACTTAGGCTGTGACGCAAATGCCACTTTCAACAACACTTCGATGCTCAAGTGACAGATGCACCAAGCAACACCAATTTCCTCTGTGTGAGACTCATGAAGATGTCAAAGAAAATCAATGTGCCAGGATCAGTCAACAAAGACTATCTCCGGCAGTTAACCAGAGGCAGCTGAATAACCCCCAGTTCTTTTGTGTCTGCCCAGAGAAGTATGGCAGAAGTGTGGCTTTCAGATATTCAATGCATTTAATATATTTGCCTTTTTAATAAAATAAATTGAAGATACATGTCCACAAAAGACAGGCCCATCTCTCCTGATTGAATCAGACCCATCTACCTCCTCTCCAAGAAGATGAACCTAATTTTGCATAATTCTCCATTTGTGATATTGCATTTAGCGGATGTTTGTAACAGTAGGATGAGACCATTAAAAAAATCAGAACACAGGTTAGTATGAAAGAGAAAGATCCTCATTTTCTTATGCACTATGGGTATAAACCTAAACAACTTAACAGATAAAATAATACTTAGTACTTATATATGCTTCACATCTTCAAAGTGCCAGACAAACATTCTTTTTTTTAAGCCTCATAACACCTCTATGGGAGAAGTGTTATTAGCACGTTATACATTATACAGAAGCAAAGTGACTTTTCCAAGACCATCCAGTCAGTAGCAGAGAACTCAGGAGTTACTTGTTTCCTGTCCTAGGGTCTAACCATGCTGCCTCTATGGCTGAGTAGCAAAGCTGCTTTGATCAAGGGGGAGTCATGCATCTTTTAGCCTTTGCCAGGCACATCTCTATATTATGCATGCAAAGGGGACCCTCACTTGGGCAAAGTTTGGGAGCCTTTGATCTAGAGTTTTGTGAAAACCCAACCATAAGGAAACTACAGTTTTACCTGATGGTCAAAGCCTCTGATTTCCCCCTGCTCAGATTCTACTTCCTCTTCAGTGAGTGAGACCAAGGAGCCACGTTCATCACTAGCAAGTGGACTTCGCCTGAGGTCTTTGGAACTCAAAGAAGAAGTCTCTAAATTTGAGGAGGGCTTCTTGTTATCATCGGAGTCTCCTGCAAGGCCTTCTAGGCTGTAACTGAAGAAAAATCAGAGAGAGGTTAGACCCTGAAAAGTCTTAATGCTTTAACATACAATGTGGTGCCTGAACTGTGTGCATGAGCCATGTTCTAATTCAAAGAGGATGCAACCCTCGACATTCACCGTGGAGTGACACACATTATTCCCTCAGTTTGTGTTACTTGCTTGAGTAATATCTGTGACCTAGTGCAGGTAGCAGCTTGTGGTGTGATTTAATAATTATATCCCTTTCACTGCAGACAGCGTATCTTGGTACACTCAGGCAAATGGTTGCGTGAGAATAATGGACCAATACATGTCTGGGTTATTGGACTCCCTCTCACTCTCTTGAACGGTGCAAAAGAAAAACTGGGAGCTTTCTTAGGTGTGCTTATTTCCACTCATTCCATTCTCTCAGCTTCAAATGATATATTGGATGCGGCTCAATTAAAGCTAGACATAGCTGGTATATCCTGACGCGGATTGTCCCTGAACGGATGCTCTATGTTGAAATGTTCTATATCCTTCCACAGCCATGAAGCCATTGGTTTATAGACAGCAATATATTGAATGTGTACAACTCTTCTTCGCAGAGATGTTCCTTGATGCTGCTTAGCATTTGCCACTGTACAAGGCTTTGGCAGAAAGCAGGGCATGAGTGCCAAAATCTAAGCATTAAATAAGTGCTGTCTCCATCGGCCAATGAATCACATTTCAGCTTTTGCCTCTGCAGCTAGGTTATCCAACTGAGCCAGCCACCATCACTTAAAACAAAACAAAAAGCATTTGTCTGCAGCATTGGTGCTTATGAAAGAGTTGGCCAGACTCAGCCACAGTGACGGCTGCGGATATGCAAGTTTTCCCTACGAAGAGCCATGCTAGCGTAGCTCAATTCTCACCTGCACCTCAACCTCCCTTCCCTGCCACCACACATTACATTATCGTCCCAGCCTCGCCATTCTATCAAAAGCATTGTATCCAGCGCCTCAATCCTGACCTGCAGCATCCCTTGCAATTCCAGGCCTGGCTCACCCTACAGATCTGTAGAGTCACCTCATTCCTGACCTGCAGTGCCCCCAACCTAGGGTGACCAGATGTCCTGATTTCATAGAGACAGTCCCGATATTTGGGGCTTTTTCTTATATAGGCTCCTATTACCGCCCCCCCCCCCCCGATTTTTCACACTTGCTATATGGTCACCTACCCCAACTATGCCAGTCTTAGATCCCCAACATAGCTCTATCACTGAAGCTCAATTCTCCTGTGCAGCAAACTCTGCTATTCTGATCCAGGGCCTTCCTTGAGAAAGGTGGCTTTTGTTATGGTCCAATATACAGTAGGCACTAAAGATGACACCAATATACACATTTTCATTTTTGACATGAATGAGGATTTCAACCCATGTATAAAGGTGAAAGATGAACAAATTAGTTCGAGTGCACCTCCTGACATCTTTCGGATAGGATCCTGCTATATAACCTTCGCATTTCAAATACTTCTCTTTTCAAACTTTGGAGTTGGATCAATTGCTATTTAATGGCCCATGAGTGCCTGAAGATAAAATGTCAATTACAGTGACACGTCTATGTTCTTTTGATTGTCCTCTCTATGCCCTGAATATTATATGACAATTTGCTGTGCTTGGATGAGGGGCAAGTGTTTTACAGAAAACATTTAATATGTACAACACACTTGGACTCAAGGTTAATCATTAAATCTAACTCACTATTGAATTAACATTCAAAACATGCTAAAAGGAAAGAAAATACTTCATAACGTACAGATTATTTACACATACAGTGGAGCTTTAAATCCATGTAGACACCAAATGGATACTAGTATTCTACATATCACAAGAGGAGCTGGTGGTTGACAAACATGTATCATCTCGAAAGCAAAAGCTGAAGTAAATCTTAAATCTGAAGACTCAGACAACTGGCTTCCAAAGATTTTTTCGGGTTAGTAAATGAGAGGGCAGACAAATCATGGAATTTGCAATTTTATCAATTCACAAAAGCCTTTAATTGCATTGTGTTTAGTTATAGCATGCATTATAAAGTTTACTCCCAAACACCTGCAAGGGGAAATCTGTCCCACTCCTATTATCTAGGGAGGACAGGCTTTTATTCTTCCAGCCCAAAATCACGCTGGTAGTTTGCTGTGATCTTGATATCTATCCTCTAATAACTGGGCTCAGAACAGCAACTCTCTTCAGATATGCCATCAAATAGTCATTAACTGATAATGATCTGTGATTTTTACCTACTGTATTTGG
Organism: Chelydra serpentina; assembly: GCA_037349315.1. Taxonomy (NCBI): domain Eukaryota; kingdom Metazoa; phylum Chordata; order Testudines; family Chelydridae; genus Chelydra; species Chelydra serpentina. The sequence continues at coordinate 26,623,391 of JBAIAC010000033.1, forward strand.
ATCACATTCAAATCAGTGTTCTAAAGTAAATGATCTGTATTCCAAACTTTAGAGTTATCTAGCCTCCAGAAAATACAGTTCGAAATTCTATCCTTTAACTGTTGGAGGCAAAAATAAATCTGGGTTCAGATCTTCAACTCTGCCAATGTATCTCTGTTGAGGATCTGACCTGTGATTCTGACTCTGGACTTTCTACAGGACACGCAAGTTTTAAGTGCCTGGGAAAACCAAATCTGGGGTTATCAGATTTTGTTCTAGAGAGGTTTAAATGATCAGCTTCTCTGCTCAAGAGAGAGCAAAAAGAACCCTCATTGTACTAGAAGCAGTCTGTATGAATTTAAATACCTATAAAATATCAGTCAGTATGGAGGAAAACATAACTGTATCTCATTAACTCTGGCTTAGATTCTTTTGCTGTCACTTTAATTGCTCTGATTGTATAGAAAGATGTGCCTAAAAATCATCACAGAAAAAAAAGCAGGTCCAGATGAATAAGGCAGCTTCTCTGACACTCAAGACTAGCAGAGACTAACCAACACCTTCACCTGCACTTCACTCTCTAGAGGACCCAACACCAAATGTGACTGGGGGGCAGGGGAGGAAACAGACAAAGCAAACAGACACAAGCACATTCCAGCCAGAGCAGCAGAGAAACAGATTACCACACAAAGAGCTGACAACACTGTTTGCAATACCCCTTTGCTGCTGCACATTTATTTATACCATACCTTCTACAATTAAAGTCAGCAGCCATGGTAATGTATTGTACGCCAGAGGGACACCAGCTCAAACTGGGGATATCAAAGGCAGAGAAAGGAAAAGGGCTGCAGTTACTGGATTGTCACAGAAAGGAAATGCTTCGGGACTCGGTTAAACTTATTTAATTTTAGAAAGATTTTTACATTGTATGTTAATTAATGGTGGGTGAAAGGTACCAGATCGGCAGCCCCAGGACACTAAAGCCCTGTTAGTTACCACAGAACAGGGATGGTGCAAGTGGTGGAGACGTGCAAGCTTCCCTCGAACTGCTCCCACCAATGGGCGCCAACACTGAACTGGTGCAACCACCTCTAGAGGTGAAAGGGGAGCTCACTCTTCATGTCCCATGGGTGAAAATGTGCACCAGCCGTGAGGGAACTTTTTATTTAGGTATTTGGCATTTGCAATCCGGTCAAGCCAAGCCATAGCATTTTATATAGAGAGAATGGGATCGAGACCCACAAAGGCCAATTTCACATAAAGCAAAAGCCCATGAGGTAACAGGTCTATTAATAACAATGGTAATCAGCACTACTATGGCACCTTCCATCCAAGGATCTGAAAAATGCATCACAACCATGGGATGGATTAAGCTCCTCCCACATCAGGCAAGCATTAACAACCTCGTTTTACAGATGGGGAAGAACAGGCAAGAGAATAAGTGATCTGATCAAGGTTGCACAGCAATGTCAATGTCAGAGCCTGAACAGAAACTAGGTCTCTCCTGACTCCAAGTTCTGTGCTTTAACCACTAGGCAATGCTTCTTGCTTTTTATTTCACAATGAATCTAGGATTAATCCAAATCAGAGACCTTGAAATGAAAGTTTCTCTTGTCAAAATACCAGTGCCAAGAACCAAACAAACAGTCTCCATCTGCATTGTAAAAGAATTAGAATTTCAAAACACAGTGACAATTTGTTTGGTTCTCATTTTAAACAACGGTTTCAATTATTATTTCTTTGTGAGCTAGGATTTACACTGTTAAATTTGACCCTACAAATATGCCCAACAGAGCCCAACTGCAGACTCTTTGAGCACAGAGGAACTGATGTTCTATTCAGCCGTGGTGCTTGAAGGCGGCAGAAAACTGCCCCAGGAAACACCCCTTCCATAAGAAAGGTCCTGCACCAACACAGAGCCACCTGGGTAACCTTACACAGGTTCTGCTCCCAGCTCCCAGGGTAGGAAGCATGGCCAGAGAACATGGTGCTCTGGCCCAGGGGGATATGGGAAACCGAATGTAAGTTTGAGCAGCCGTAGAGCTGTTCTGACATCAGGGGTTGGGCAGGGTCCAAGTGGCCCCAGAATACAGGGAGTGCAAGGAGGCATAAAGCCATCTTTCCCTTGCCCCTCTTCTGTTCCAGCACTCCAAGCAAAACTAGAAGTACTCCGAAATGGGGCCAAGGAACCTAAATGAATAAAGAAGTAAGAACAGTTGACGGAAGAACCCATGGTATTTAGTCTGAGGGTATCCAGCAGCAGTTTGTCCAGGAATTAAAGTAGTTGCATATTGAGGCTGCTGATTGGGCCATGATTAGAGCCCTATCAAATTCATGGTCATGAAAAACGCATCACAGACTGTGAAATCTGGTCTCCCCCCGTGAAATCTGGTCTTTTGTGAGCCTTTGCAGATTTCACGGGGGGAGACCAGCGTTTCTCAAATTGGGTGTCCTGTCCCAAAAGAGAGTTGCAGGCTGGGTCACAAGGTTATTTTAGGGGGGGCCTCAGTATTGCCACTCTTACTTCTGCGCTGCCTTCAGAGCGGGGTGGCCGGAGAGCGGCGGCGGCTGTTGGCCGGGAGCCCAGCTCCGAAGGCAGCGCCCCGCCAGCAGCAGCGCAGAAGCAAGGGTGGCAATAACATACCGTGCCACCCTTGCTCGTGCGCTACTACTGCCTTCAGAGCTGGGTGGCCGGAGAATGGCGGCTGCTGACTGAGGCAGCAGCGCAGAAATTAGGGGGGCAAGACCATCCCAGGCCATCCTTACTTCTGCGCTGACACTGGTGGCAGCTCTGCCTTCAGAGCTGGGCTCCCAGCAAGCAGCCGCTGTGCTCCAGCTGCCCAGCTCTGAAGGCAGCGCTGCCACCGGCAGTAGCGCAGAAGTAAGGGTAGCAGTACTGCAACCCCCCCTGCAGTAACCTTGCGACCCCCCCAACTCCTTTTTGGGTCAGGATCCCTACAATTACAACACCGCGACATTTCACATTTCAATAGCTGAAATGATGACATTTACATGTTTTAAAAATGCTATGACCGTGAAATTAACCAAAATGGACCGTGAATTTGTTAGGGCCCCAGCTATGATGCATCCGTTAGTGAAGCTCCTGTGCTCTGCAGGCCATCAGATATATAGAAGATCTTTTCTGATGGTTTCCAGAATATTACCATAAATAACCATTATGAACAATCACCTTACTGTAACATGCACAACCTTTAAAGTGCATTATAATCAGCAAACCACTGCAGGATAAGGAAGTATCTCCATTTTACAGATGGAGAATCTGAAACACAGGGGTTAAGACACTTGCTCAAGGTCACAAAGGGAGTCAGTGTACTGCTATACTATGAATAACTCAGATCATTTATAGCTCCATGGCTGCTCTCGCCTTCAGAGTCTATTGACACCCTTATATGACCTGCGTGTCCCCTAAGAGAATGGTTCAGTATACTCACGTGGTTGTGTGTGTGTTGAGGGGGTCACAATCAAAACTGACCTACAGCAGACAGTTCTGTAGATCTCTCTCTCTCTCTATATATATATATAATCTCTCTCTACATACATATATTGCTTAACTATATTAATTTTATAGTGTGACTACAAAACTGCAGGGCAGAAACTCTGTAATTGAGAGATGAAGGAGTAGGAGGCTTGGAGGAAATGGCAGAAGGTCCCAGGGAGGAATAAAAATTCTTGGCATGAGCTGTGGAAAACACAGACGTATAGAATTATAATCCTGCTGGTGAGCCACCCACAATCTATTGGCAACACCGTGCAAAAGTGAAGACAGTGGCTCGTCATACAATATATATACAAATCCTTGGCAGAAGACCGGGGGTGGGGGGGGCGGGGGAAGAAGAGGGAAGAGCCATTTGTGTGACCAGCTACCGACTGGAATTAGTTTGAGGCTATGCCATTGTCTTCTCTCCAGCACTAGCTTGTAGAGTATCAAAATGGCTGGGAGGCTGGGGCAGTGGTAAAGAGATAGAATGAGAGTATATTGACTAAAGAATCTGACCTAAATTGCAAAGGTAAGTGGTGATATTAAGTGGCCAACTTGACACACATTCTCTTTACGATTAGCATAGGGACCTAAAGCTCCTCTGTAGAAGTCAGGTGGCTATCACTGTGCAGCTGGTAAAAAGCAGTTAGACCTGCATATGCTCAGGAGGCAATCCTTGCACGCCACCTTACAAAGTACAGAGCAGTGTGGAGTCCATAGCGTTTCATTAAGGGTGGGCATAACAGTAGCCTGAACTCTAGTATACTAATGAAGGTAATAAGAATATCAGTAGGTGTGAGCAAGCCTGAAGAGATACTGGATTGAGAGCCTCAAGGGGAAGCACAGAGGAAATGTCACCATTTCCCCTTTCACTTGCTCTTCTCAGAGGCTATAATATCATAATTAGATATGCTAAGTATTTCACTGAGGCCTGTGCAGTCTGTGGTGCACTGTAAAAGGAAGATACTGTAGAAGGCACATAGAGCACTGATTCCTTGAGGCCGTGCTTGAGAATTTAGGTTTCTGCATGTTACAGCAAGGTGTAAGAGCACAAGCTTCTGTGGAGCTGAGTCAAGGTCAACGGCCGTGTCAAAAGCTTGTCAAGGGCTAATGCTTCACTCTACACAGCTAGGAAGAGAACCAGCGGCTGTGTTTACAGCCAAAGATCACGTCGAAAAAAATTCTCACTGGTGCGACTGAAACAGTTACAGCACTAGTGGGAACATTTTGCTGAACCCCTTTACTATAGACAAGGCCTTAGGAAACAACTATACACAAGAGATCCATGTTCTGTGGCAGTAGCAGAGTGAGTGTCATGGCACATGAAGTGAACAGCGTAGCAGGGACTTAGTCTCTCCAGTCAAAACAATGACACAATCATAAGTAACATTTCAGAGAAGTGGGTACATCAAAGGAATTAATAGGTCTGGGGTGTGGCAGGGAGGACATGACCAAAACCAGCAACAAAACTCCCCATAAAACTGGGGCCATGGAGGGTGAAGGACGAAGCCCCTCCGGCACCTCCAAGAATTCTAACAGTAATAGCAGCAACTATTTTTGTAGGGTCTACACAGTGTTTCTGTAGAAGCAACACTCAGTTTTTTTTAAAATGCTCTTTCCTGAGCTGTAAACATTGCTGCTCACTTACATTAATCATGCTGATGCTTCAGCAATAAAATAGGGGTAAGTTTGCCTTATCCTTATTTTATTTATATATAAGTAAATATGTATGGGAAGGATAAGAAATCATAAATTTTTGCCAGATAGAAAGGGACAAAAACTGATTTGAAAACCATGCTTATTTTCCAGCTTTTAAGAGGCAGAGTTAAAAAAACAACAACCCAGAAAGTTAAAATTAAAGCAAATCAGCTGCTGCAGGTGTACCAAGTCTATTATGTATCCTTTACTATTTTCAAATATGTTCCTACGTGCCTATCCTGGAGATCTAGGGATTGTGATATATTTTAAACAATAATTAAAGCGAACAGACAAATAAACAATTACTTGCCCATTTACATTCAAACTCCAGTCCTAAATATATTATTTTGTTGGCTGCTTCCAATCCGCAACGTCTAATATCCTTCAACCCACCCCCTCGACTAAAAGCCCTAGAAAGAATGGCTTTGCAGCTTGCACTGAAAGTTGTAAAAACTGGGTTGTGTCAGGCTAAGGGTGAGAGCGATGAAATTGGATGCGTGTCTCTCTCTAAGACAAATGTTCTGGGAAGTACTGAATCTAAACTGGATTAACTAACATGAGAGTATGAAGTTAGTAGACATTCAAATGCAAAATGGTTAGTCAAGTTAGTTGGCTCTGTACCTTCTCCTATGAATGGGAGGCTTCCTTATACCATCCCCCAGAACTCGCATTGAACTGAAAATGAATCATGGAAAGTGGTCAGAGATGATAATGGAACAAAATGAACAAATGACAGCTGAAGGGAAAACACCCATTCCTCCCACACTGCCCTCCCCCCCAAAAAAAACAAACTGCAGAAGGAAGGAATGAAAAGGGGAGTATAAAAACTATAGCACTTAAGAGAGCAATGTGTCTCCTGTGAAGTTCTCTCTCTCCCTCTATTTCACAGTAAGGCCTTGTTATCGAACAAAGTAGAACGGCCACTGACAATGGTTGCATATAAGCAGGTGCCAATCATGGGTGAGCTGTATGTGTAGACAAGGACAAACTAGTCAGTGCTAGTTCAACAGCAGCCATTGTTAGCAACCTTCACAGCTCTATGTGGTAGTGTAGACAAGTCTAAACGACTATCAGTGAAAAATCTAAATTTTTTCTTTCCTTCATAAGGGCATTAAAAACACGGCAATTAGTGTCAATCTGTAGGCATGTCAATGCTGAAAACATGGTGTGTGATTGCAGTTCATGGAGACATCCTCAAGCCAGCTATAATCCAGCTAATTTGGGCACAGGAGCAGTGACGCACGGTAGCACGATTCCAGTGTGGGCTAGCCACCTGAGTAATTGCCCTGGGTTCCAAGAGGTCTTGTACAGTCCACTGTGAATCCTGTACTGCTCCAGTACCTGTACCTGAGCAAACTAGATAAGTTAGCTGAGTAGGTCTATAGGAGCTGCAATCCGTCCCGTGTGAGATGTATAAAACTCTGTATGAACTCTAAGAATTACCAAGGATGAGCAAGCTCCATTAGAGCCTTATAAGTATTCTTCATGAGATTTATAAAAAAAACATTTTTTTAAAAACCATACTTAGAAGATATTTAAAATGCTCAACAGGTTTTGTCTTTTTCTTCTTCTTTTAATAAAAAGATTATGCGCCGCTAATTTTTTACCACAGAAATATAGAGAATATCAAATCTGTTATTCCCTGCTTTTGCTAGAGGACCCATGGAGGGGAGGGTAGAGTCTCACACGGGCAGGTCTCTCAGGGCCCGATCCAGCTTTCATTGTAGTCAATGGAAAGACTACCTTTGACTTGAATGGAATCGGATCAGTCCCTCAGCCCTTAACTGAAGGGATGGAGGAGTTAAATCCCAACAAACTTATTCTAGTTAAATAGTTATTAGCAAAAACTAATCAACCAAATAGAGATTTAGGTTTGAATAAAACTTAATCTCCAGGCCTTTATGCATCATAAATAAGCAAAAAGATGCAAAATCTCAACTGGTTTTTCCTTTGCAAGTCACCTTTCAGCCAGACGTACACCTTGCCTATTGGTGGATGTGTATGTGAACATATGAAAATAATTCCTCTGTTTCTTTACTTAAAAAAGGAATATATCAATCATTCACAGTAGGAATATTTTCCCATGTCACAAACATATCCATCCAACCTCTGATTCAGAAGTTTTTAACTCCATCTGTTTAGCATTAGCTATAATTGCCAACTATGCAGAGTTTATTACTGTCAGAAATCCTTACATAATAAGTTCAGTACATAAAAAATAAATCTTTCTAAATGAATTTATGATCTTATAGACTCAGACTGTCATAAACCAGCTTTGATCTCAGAAGTTGCATCTGTTGCTGTTTTAAAACAGTGGTGTTATTTTATTTATTTGTGTCATCCTGGGACCTGGAAAGAAGTCCAGAAAGAAGTCCTGGAAAGGGGTGACAAAGTCATGTAACAAAACAAACAATGCATATTACTTTCAGAGTACTGAATGGTTTCTCGAATTTAGCTTTACAGGAGATAAAACTTATAATTTAAGGATCTATAATTTCTCTTCAGTGCGTGCAAACAACATCTAGCAATGTCAAGGGGATTTATGCACATGCATTAAAGGGTGACTAATATCTCTAAATCAGGGGTCACCAAACTCTGCCCTCTGGCAATTTACCAGGAACCAAAGGACACCTATTGATTTTAATATAATGCAGACGACTCTGGCTATGTTACTTGTTAATATGGAGCTGTGACCCATGAAAACAACTCCCAGCAGTCAACTGGATAGGTTCCAATTTGACTCCTGATGGACTTGCAGTCTCCAACAAGCCACACATTCATATTGCAGATGAGGGTGGTATCCAAGATATGTGATTTAGGGAACAAACTTTGACTACCCTGGCTCTAAAGGGATGTTGGTCCTATTTAAATCAACGGCCAAACTCACTTGGTTTCAACAGGACCAGGATCTTAAATGACTATGTAAAACTAGAGTAACTTTTGTGCGGTGCAAATGAAGAAAGGCTGATGTGCGTAACAACATGCTGGGTATAAAGGGAGTCAGAGAACTTGATAGTTACTCAGAATGCAGAGGGCTTACTCCTAATCAATTACTTTATGGGTGGAATTTTTCTGCAACTGGAGATCAAGGGAAGAGTGGTTCTGGAAAATAACATTATTTCTTTTCACAGTAGTTGATGTAAAGAGGTACAAGGCAAGCCTTGCCTTTGTGGTGTTCCCTAGTCTTTTCTGAAAGGAGGGCGAGCAGAGGGGGAAACTGGAAGAACACTCTAGGTACAGGGTGTATATGGTCTGTCCACATCATTCTATACTGCAATTCTATCCGGAGTCAAATATAGGCCACCCCAGTCCCAAGACTGAAGGCCTATCTTTTTCCATTATAGCCTTACAGCCCATACAACACCTTAATGTAAGAACCCTACTGATTAATAGTGGCTGTGTTTATTCTGTGGTCACCTAGATGTGACACTCAGATAACCTTCCCTTTAGCAAAACCCTCTGCATAGGAACAGGTGGTGCTAATTCACATTAAGAACTTGTCAAGGTGTTTCCATTCACTTCGATGGGCTTTAGATAAGGACCTACGTCCTCTGAAAAGCTAAAATATATTGCAGACAAAATACTTTTAATTCAACATGTAATTAAAACCAGGAAGATTAGTGTGTTTGTTTGAGGGTTTTATGGGTTTTTTTAGTAGGTGGTTTTCTCTCTCTCTCTCCTCAGAGTTCATGGAATGACCTCACGTTTCTGTGTTTTTGCACATCCTTCAAATGCCAACCGCAAAGCCCACATGCATGTGCTTATGTGCGTGTAAACAGCTTTAAACAGCCCTTCACTCACCTCCTGTGATTGATTTCTGCCTCGTTGGCAGCATTCTTCCCCGGCCCCCAGCTGTGCCGTCGGAATGGTGACAGTGGTCGCATGGAATTTCTTAAGACAGAGGAGTGGGTAGGCACTTCTGTAATACTGTCCAGCTCTTCTTCCATCTCGCCTGAGCCACCAAGTTCACTCTCCCGTCCCCCTGCGGCTCCCATGTTAATGCAGCTTTCATCCAGAGTGTGCCTCTCCTTAGGCCTGCTGAGGCTTAGAGCATGTGGAAGGGATATGTCACTCCCAAGGGAGGAATTCCTCTCCAGAGACACTGTGTCATCTGCCGATGAGCTGGAACTGGTGACATCGCAAGCAGACTGTTCCTCTTCAGGCTGTTACAGCAAAAGTAAAAACATGAACCTTAGCTAAGAGAGGTCTCAACTGAGAGCCCTGGCCAGAGCCAGTCATCACGAAAGCTAGGCCCGTTCCTTCTTTTTTGTGTAAGTCACCCTCTACAACTTTGCTCCCTTGTCTTATCCTACCCAATAACTCATCCTGCTACTGTTAAGTTGGGCTCCCTACTCAGTTCTGCCAACGCAATCCAATCCTGATACCACAGCACTTCCTGCTATTCTATGAATGTCCTTCTCACAGTTCTGTCAACGCACCGTAACCCTACAATGTAGCGGTTATTGTATCCTGCATTTCCAATCCTAAAGCCTTTTACCAGGCAAAGATTTGTAAGCCTGCCAAATACTCATGTAGTTTAAATGATGGGCACAGATGATTGCTAGGTCATGTGACTTCAGTCAGCAAACTCAGCCCTCTTTGTGTGAGCTGAACCAGATTTGTAGCGTCTAGTCATTACAGCAGAAAGGCTAACATACTGTTCTACTGTACCATACAAACTGAACATTAGTTAATAGCATAAAACAAACACACACACAAAAAGGATTAGTTCCCTCCTCCAACCACCTTCCATTTATCAAAAAGTTAATGTAAGGATTTTCGGAATTTGTCAAATCCAACTATAATTGAAAAATACTGTTCCACAGGATTGGCCGCCTTGTGGGACGGGTCTGTATTCATATTGTAACCTTGGGTTTAGTTTGCTCCAAAAGCAGTAAGTGGAACTTAAGCTAGCTCTCTTCGGCTATCGGCCACATTCTGACAATACATCCTAAAGTGAGTCTATGATTATCCTGTGTTCCCGGTGCCTAGTACAAAAAAACGCAAGCATGCGGATGACATCACTTTCAGACTCAAGGCCAATGTGGGAAGTTTCAATGCATACTCCTGCAGAGCCCTGCACTGTATCACTTAAAATAATAATATTCAGAATGATCCATCCAGTCCTATATAATGGACTATTCACCAAAGCCACCGTGGCTAACTGCCTTCAACCAGCAGACTCACTGATACTCACCAGGAACTGAGCATTCGTGGAGCTGCAGTCTGTCAAATCTCATTTGCAAAAAGATCACAGAATACCAAATTCAATTGGTCAGATGAGGGATGTGCCCTTACAAATGCGACAGATAACAGTGATGAACGTGAACACAAATCCTGTTATCACATTCCCACTACGGGGCACCTCAAAGTCCAACATCGTGGGCTCTTTAAAAATCAGGCAATTAGATCACTCCAGAGTCTGCATGTTTCTGTTCTGCATTTGTACTAGAACAAAAGTATCAGCTAAAAGCTGTTATGGCAATTAAAAAGGGAGTATGAGTAGTTTGAAAACAGTCGGTAAAATACTTCATAATTTAAAGAGAAACCTTACTGTCAAGTTTGGTGGGCATTAGCCCTGCTTCTCATATCAGTTTAATAAGTACAAGATGCATTTTATAAGACATGTATTAAAGAAACGCTTCCACATTCTTTCCCCTAATCACACCCATTAAAACCCAATATCCACAGAATAAACTGCATGAGTAATCTTTGCCTCTCACCCCCCCTGTAAGTATATATTTTTGGTTGAAATAATTCAGTGATCTGTGTGTTATGATAAGGAATATCGGCCATTAAAGATAATTTTTGTGCAAATATACTCCAGTGACAAAATTATAATGTAGTGTTAGAAAAAGTATATTACAGTATATTTTTTAAAGGAGGTTTTGGGTAAAACAAAACAAAGACAGAAGAAAACTGGAGAAGCAGCCTTATAAAGTCACTAATTTTTGTTTTTTTACATCATTTATGATAGCTTGGCATTTGCATGTCATGATGACAGTTTACTGAACTACCTAAATCCAGACAAATTACTTAGTCGTCATGATGAGAACAATACTTTATTAGAGAAGGAAATAGTTTGTTTCTCTTTTCCGAGTCACAGGAAGCTGTTGTCATAATTAGGGCAGTGTCCCTGAAGGGAAGGAAGATTGCATCCTGGCTGACCATCAGAGGGGCACAGTTAGTTAAAGGACATTAATCCTGGATGCAAATGGAATGGATGTAGTGCAAAATTGCCAAATTACTGTTTTGCTGCCTAACTCCAAAACAGGCAAAGGGATTTTTATTTTCCAAATGGAAATAATTTACTAAAACAAAACATCCCTATTTTAAAAAATCAGAATTATTTTTCCTCATACATGCGCTTGCTTGTTTCTTAAATTACAGCTGGATAGAATCAAAATATAATTTAAAAATGTGAAATACATTTGGTTCATTTATGGTTTTGCCTTCATCTCTTGGACTGGTTTAGTAAAAAAAAATAAGGTGCAAGTTGCTTGAGTCTGCAGTGTACAGTCATGACTCTACTATCCCTCCTGTTCTTCAGGAAAAGTTCTCCTAAATAACACTGATTTCCTATTTTAAAAAAGACACTCCCTTCCTGTAAGACAAGGCATTTTAAAGAGTCAAGACTAACAGAGACACAGTGTGGCCTAACGGATACAGCACCAGACTGGGACACAGGAAACTTGGATTCTATTCCCAGCTCTGCCAATGGGTGATCTTGAACAAGAAACTTCACCTCCCTGAATCTCAGTTTTTCCATCTGTAAAATACTGCTCTTCCTCTGTAAAATGTTTTGAGATTTCTAAATGAAAAGTGCTGTTTTCATTTCAAAGGAATTATTATTATTATTTAAATGTGAAATAAAAGTTAAGCCATCGAAGCGATCTGTAGGTCAGATGTGAATCCAATTCCTTTTTAGATGGGTTCAGTGCAAATAATATTATACATACACCCCAAATTATATACATGCAGTATCACTGAAATGCAGCCTCTTCTGTGGTGGTGAAGGGCATTCAGTGCATCACACAACAGTTTGGGGAAAGAACATTTTGGCTATGGGTGCTGTGAAAAAACCCTATTCTGATAAAAATTTCTATTTTTAATATCCACAAAAGCTAACTCTTGTCTGTTGTGTAAGGAAAAGCATAAAGTAACTTTTCAGCTCCAATGAAGATTAACAGAGGAACTAAACAACTGTAGGAGGGTCGCCTTTTATTCAGTGATTTTGTTTAATTTTCAGGCTACCTAAAAATTAACCTCATTGTTGCTGTTACTAAGTTAAATACTTTTAAAATATCTGTTGGAGTGGGCTGTTGCTTCAGTAATGAAAAAACAATCTGCCAGCCAGAAAGTTTTCCTGCTCAAACTTATTCTTCAATTTTTGAGGATTAGAATGATAATTAGAGACATAAAAAATGATTTTTACGTAAACTACAAACACACATACACAAGAGCAGAGTCTGGGTCACAGCCCATTCCCAAGACAATGGAGTGTTGGTTCCTGGCTTCTCAAGCACCTTCCTTTCGTTAACTAGCTGTTCTTAGCATGTGGAAGCCTGATTGGGCCTTCCTTCCTAAATCCAGCCTGTAATCCCAAACGTGAGAAGTGGCATGGGCCGAGGGATGTGCTACCCACTGCTTCTCGCAGCCCCCATTGGCCTGGAGTGGCGAACCATGGCCAGTGGGAGCTGTGATTGGCCGAACCTGCGGACGCTGCAGGTAAACAAACCGACCCAGCCTGCCAGCGGCTTTCCCTGATAGGCCGCGTGCCCAAGGTTGCCGATCCCTGGGCTAGACCTATCATGTCTGCTCTCCCTAATTTGCATAGCTAATTGGAAAACCATTAAAAGCTGCATTAGGAATAACAATGATAACTGAGTGCTTAAAAACGAAAATGGTGCAGCATAGGAGATTGTATCTGTAGATGGGAATCAGCACGTTGGAAAAACCGGTACAAGATTTCAAAACTTGGAATGCAGAAAATGTCCCTTCACTCCATTAACAAAACATCCTCTTTTAGCCCCACTTATCGGTTGCACGTAAATTCCCTAGATAATGATGCAAACGCAGAAAGCAAAACCCGCAGCACAAGACTGGAATCTCTCAATATCACAAGGCCTGATAGTCATAAGCTATTCATCACCACCACTACACAGAGGTGGTTTTTTAAAGTTTAGCAATTTGCCATCACAGTAGGTTAAAAAAAAAAAAAATCTACGTTAATGGAACTTGTAAACTGTGCTATGCAACCCCACTGCAGTGGCAGGTTCACACACCACAACTGCTTACTATTTCTTCCAGCTAATAGGTACTCAATTCGAACCCTGATGATGACCCAGTGTTTGGGGTGATTACTAAACTAGGTATGACCATGGCTCCCAGGTGTTAGCTATTAAAAAAAACAAAACCCCACATCATCATACGCTAGCTCCTGGGAAATTTTTAAGGAAAGCAGATTAATTAAGGTGATGGGAATTTTAAAACCACAGAATAATGTCACATGGTCTTAATATGTGCCAAAAAGTGGGAGGGTCATAGCATTAAAATTAGAAACAAACAGTTTCCTCTGTTTCTTTTATGCTGTTGTTCAGGGGAGTATGGAAGCTTCTGGGGAAAAGAAAGATCACAGAGGAAGGTAAAACGATTAGTGAGATGGGGCCATCACCCATGAGGAAGTCTTTGGGAGAATCCTAAATCATATTAGCATTTTGGGAAGCGAAGGCCGAACTGTCTGCTCATGAAAATGATCACTGTATATCTCTATATATCACCGACTCTCTACCTACTGCCCAACTGTGTGCAAGATTGGAAGCTTTAGGATATACTCCAGGCACGGGCGGCTCTATGTTTTTTGCCACCCCAAGCACGGCAGTCGGGCAGTCCGCTGGTCAGGCGGATTTGGAGGCGTTTCTGTGGGTGCTTGGTCGGTCCCGCGCCTTCGGCGTGCTCGCCGCCGAATTGCCACCGAAATCGCGAGACCGGCGGACCTCCCCCAGGCATGCCGCCAAAGGCCGCCTGCCTGCCGCCTTCACAGCGACCCGTGGCTTGCCGCCCTAGGCACGCGATTCCTGCGCTGGTGCCTGGAGCCACCCCTGACTCCAGGCATCGGCAACCTTCGGCATGCGGCTCGCCAGGGTAAGCCCACTGGTGGGCCAGGCCAGTTTGTTTACTAGCTGCGTCCGCCGGTTTGGCTGATCGTGGCTCCCACTGGCCGTGGTTCACCGTCTCCATGGGAGCCACGATCGGCCAAACCGGAGGACGCGGTAAGTAAACAAACTGGCCTGCCCCGCCAGGGGGCTTACCCTGGCGAGCCGCGTGCCGAAGCCTGATATACTCCATAGGGTTTCTCTTCCTTTTCCAGCTGTACGCAGTGTACCACAGCTTAAATTGTAAGGCTGCTGTGTGTCTCAAAAAGAGAAGGAACACAGTCTCAGATGTGACCTCTGGTTCACAGAGGTAATCTGCTTAATAATATCTGCAAGGGCAGGTTCACAAGCTGCATGGTGACGTTAAGTGTCAATGGGAGCTTAAAAGCTAAGATGAGCAAGCAATACTAGTTATGCCCCAGGATGATAGAGTCACACAGACGACAGGAAATGGCCTTACACAGCATTAATCATTCACAGAAGAGAATGTTGCAATATCTGCCTACTGCATAGATAGCTCTTTGGAGGAGGAGGAGGATGATTAGACTATGGGAATAAACATTGGAATAGAGCCTGACATTTTGCTGGAGTCTTAGGGCTCTTTGCATAAATGACTCTTGGATACCAGCAACTGCAAAGTATCTGAAGAAACAAGTCGTGCTTTGATGATAGGGCCTTTAACTGAGAAGTTCTTGTTTCTCTGGCACATGATGCTCAACCCTGCATGTGCCAATCAGAACAATATGGGAGATGGGTAAAACACACAGTAATGAGAACTCATATACACACACCTACAGTCAGGTCCAGTCCCAGGCATCTCACCAAGATTGACTGCTCAGAGGACCTCAAGCCTCTGGAGCTCCCGAACAGTAGCAGGGCTTAAAATGGATGAAATGTTAACAATCTTGTGGAGGCTACAAGAATTTCTGATGTTCACAGGAGGCTCCATATAGCCATGGACCTGCTCTGCCTACAGTTTCCTGACTATATTAAACAACTAATATTGGATTTCAAGCCAGTGCTATCATTCACTTCACTGAGTATTTGTATAGTAACTCTTGCTATGAAGAATGGATGTTTCATGCAGCAAGCAGTTCACACAGGAACTTTAGAATAATAATAATCAGGAATGGGCAAAATCAAAGTGCTCAAGGTTTTGAGACCCTCATGTGCCTTTTGTTTTGTTTGGGTTTTTTGTTGTCGTTCACACAAGTAGTTTACAAAGTGTTTTCTTCTCTAGTTTAAATCTATTCCTCTCCCCCCCCCCCCCCACTCCACCGCAATTCAAACAAAATAATATTGACCTGGATAAAGGGAAGCCTGTGCTAGTTACTAGGGACAGAATTACCTCACTACCTCTAAGAAAGACAGGCTATCAGTAGATGTCCTACATTATATGCTGTGCTTGTTCACTAGGATTTCTCTCTCTTCTTTGCTCCTTTTCGAAATTAACTCCATATTTATTTTTCAGTCTCTCCGCTTTCCACTCAATTTTTTTATCCCTGCTTCTTTTCCACAGTATTTCCTATAAATTTAACAACACAGACCCTGATACATAAGAATTTCTAGCCTGACCTGCCTGTATTTTGATAGTCTCCCTCCCCTGCACAAATTAGTCTTCAATTCCTATACCAGAACTCATCAACATTTGGGACTCGAATTGGGAGAGTGGTCTAGGATATACTTAATGAATTTAACCCCTTGCTGCTCACGTACAAAACTGACAAGAAACAGGGCAGTGAGCAGATTCTGATTTTTACAACGTTTGTAATTCAGAATCATTTTCTGAATGGGTTTTGTGAATATTATGGGTCACTCAAACTATTTGCTGTGACTACCACTCAGGATTTGCTATGAATAGCTCTCTATTTATGCTATGTCTTTGGTCACCTAAGTTACATGATCTTGGCTGTGCTCCAGAGCTGGACGACTCCCAAACCCACAAACACTTTCAAGATGGCCATTCAAACATCAATACTTGAGTAAATGCATATTTTCACCACCATTTCTCTGAAATATGTCAACATTCACAGCACTTTCCATTTTGAAAACTTATTTATGGACAAAACGTGCTGGTACTAATGTTTGTGAAAAGTGAGCAAAAAGGACCACAAATACCATCTGATTGAGTTCTGCACTCATTCGAATGAATGTTCAAAAACATTTTCTTTTTAAAACTGATTTTTCCCATCTCTAATTGGGACCCTGGGACAAAAAGATAAATGAAAACCAGAAAAAGCTACTGAAAGCTTAATGGTATTGATGAAATCTTCTGGTATTTATAAATATACAATGGATGGAGGCACAAAAATGTAGTATAGAGGTGCCAGACATATAGGAAGGAGAGAGACAGCGAAAAGGGAACCCTTCTGTTTAGATTTGGAGGGTTAGCCATAGGGAGACAAAAGTGCTTGTAAGGCAGAGGTCAACTAAGTCATTTCAGCTTTGAATAAGCGTCCAAACTAAATTGCTAAACCTTTTCAGATTTACCCCTCTCAAGATGCAATCCACTGCATAATGGAAAAGACTCAGAACACTGATTTGATAAGAGCTTCCCATTCTGCAAATGAAACAATGGCCTCAGTACCTGCCCTGTCGCTGGACATCAAAGAATCCTATACCCCACATGCACACTTCCCTTGGCCCGGCACCTTGATGTTTCTTTCCCCTGTGACACTCCTGCCATTTTGGATTACTGTGTCATTTTGAGACTCCATTTTTGTGGGTTATATTTTGGTAAACACACCCTATAACATGGGGGGGGGGGGAATGTTTTGCCATTATATACTTTAACTCCCCACTGCCACCTCCACAAACACATTAACATCAGACTTAAATAATGAGCAATGCTGAACTCTGTAACTCGTGCAACTCCCTGAATGAGATAATTGGAGACAATGCTCTGCTCTGCCAGAGGCTTGCCCTGTATACAGGCAAGCCCCGCCTCACCCATTTCACGAGTGAGATGGGAAAGGGCAAGGCTGGTGAACTCCACACCCTGCCATATTAATTAAAGGTGACTTTCCAGTGCATTTATAGCACATGAGATCACTTAGTCCAGGCTGTGGTCTTTCCCATTCTGCCGGAAAACCTTCGCCATCATCTGACTTGATTTAACCAAAGAGAAATTCAGTTTGTTAAATGAATTTCTCTGGAAGTTTGCATGAAAATTGCTCCAACTTCCAGTTGCTCAAGACAGGAAACGCATGTCTGTGCAGCAGGTAAGCATGGGATGGCTACAGATGATAAATAATAATCTGTGCCGAATTCTAAGCTTCACGATATATACACGGAGCTTGTGCCAAGGTTTCTGTGATGGTTATTCACAGGAGCCTAATGAGCCTTCTCATTCTGGAGCATTTTTTCCTGAGTCGCCCTTTCAGCCACCTGCTATGCTTATCCTTTAGAGTGGGTGATGGCAAGCAGCTTAACATTATAAATTGGTCAGCTGGAAGTATTTGAGGGTGGGTGGTTTCTGCTTCTCAAGATATACCAGGCTGTCCTGGTCCAGGAAGCAGTAGACCCAAGGCAAATTCTGAAACAAAGCAACTCATATTTAAGAGTCTGATCTTGTAACTTGGTTGTCACCCTCTTCCTCCTCCTCAGGCCAATGATGACTCTCAGGACTTTTGGGCCCCTTAGCAAACTGGAAGCAGAGTCACTCAAAAACATCCAAGAACTAGAGCTATTACTGTCACTTATATTGCTACTGCCTGGCAATGTAACCATGCCACTCTGCACTGTACAATTGGCCCTAAGTATCCAGAGTGAGTGTTTTCTTCCTTTTAACATACTCTCACTGAAGTGATGGAATCACACTGGTTCTCCAACAAAACATAGTATATACAGTACAGAGGAGGCCAATGGAAAGCTCAGTGCTTTGCAGGAGGTCTCTGTTTGTAGGAGAAAATGTAACATTTGTAACACTGGATTTCATAGCCTCTGTGCAACCCTTATTAGAGGCCTTGAAAGAAAGTGTACTTTTTCAACTCTTCCGATTCGGTCTGATCTATCTGCAGAAAGTTAAAGTCAAATTATCCCCTTTAATGAACCCTGCTGGAAATCAATAAAACATTGTGCAAAACCACAGCAAACATGTCCCTCTTGATCATCATTGTAGCTGTATCTACACAAGGGGTCTGATCCTTCCTATCTCTTCATCTATTTCCAGTTACCTACCACCAGTCGTTATATAGGCAGAACTACCCCTAAAATCAATAAGAAAGAAAAACTCGTAGCACCTTAGAGACTAACAAATTTATTTCAGCATAAGCTTTCGTGGGTTAATACCCACTTCATCGGATGCATGCATCCGATGAAGTGGGTATTAACCCACGAAAGCTTATGCTGAAATAAATTTGTTAGTCTCTAAGGTGCTACACGTTTTTCTTTCTTATTTTCGTTTTGCTGACACAGACTAACACGGCTACTACACTTAAACCTAAAATCAATGCGAGTTTTGCCTGGGGAGGGTCGTTAGGATCAAGGCCCCGGGAGCAGTAAGCTGGCCTTCTGAGATAGCCCTACCTTTCCAAAGATGATGTCATCCATCCCATCGCCAGGCAAGGGGAAGAGTTCAGACTCGCTTCCAGTTTCTCTTTTCAGGACACCCTGCGATGAGGCACAGTCTCCACTCAGCCCATCCTCCAGGAAATTTTCACATTCTGGGGAAACAAACAACAAAACACCAGAATGAGTTACAACCTGGCCTTTTCTTTTGCAGTCACATCTATCCCCCCTCTCATTTTTGCTGCACAATGAGGTACGAAAACAAATTCAATAAAGTCACTAGAGAGGGCATCACACCTGCAATTGGTTGTGGACAGCAGAACTGGTCATATCAGCTAATTGCTATTGACTTATTTATACAGGCCACAAGCGTGCAACCCGCTTTACAAACAAGTGTTTGTGTCACACTCTGCGTGCACCTCCCAGAAAGTCAGAGCAGGTTTTTAACATTTTATTCAACCGTTCAGAACTCCTTCTTTAGCACTTCTCAGAGTATGTCTACACAGTACGTGGGAGGGTGACTTCCAGCACAGGTAGACATACACGCGCTAGCTCTGCTTGAGCTAGTGCACTAAAATTAGCTGTGTGGCCACAGCGTCACAGGCAACAGCTTGGGCTAGCTGCACAAGTATAATCCCGTCCGAACCCCTGGGTACATATTCGGGTGGCTAGCCCAAGCCGCTGCTTGTGACGCTGTGGCCACACTGCTATTCTTAGGGCTGGTCTACACTGGGGGGAGGGAATCGATCTAGGATATGCAACTTCAGCTACGAGAATAGCGTAGCTGAAGTCGACGTTTCCTAGAGCGAAGTAATTTTACTTACTTCGGGTCCACGCGGCGCAGGCTCGCTCCCCCGTCGACTCCGCTTCCGCCTCTCGCCGTGCTGGAGTTCCGGAGTCGACGGGGAGCGCTTCTGGGATCGATTTACCACGTCTAGATGAGACGCGATAAATCGATCCCCAATAGATGGATTACTACCCGCCGATTTGGCGGGTAGTATAGATGTACCCTTAGCAAGCAGAGCTAGTGCATGTATGTTTATCTAAGCTGGGAACCCCAGCTGCCGTGCAGATATACCTTACGTGGCGCAAGTAAAATAGACATATGTAAAACATATATTCGTACACGTAGTATACGCTGCCAGTAGATATACCGTATATATTTGGGGACCAATTCTGACTCCATTGAACTCAATAAGCGGCTTGCCACTGACTTAAATGAGAGCAGAATTAGGCCCATATTCAGTAGGTGTAAAGCATATGTAAGTGAAATGCATGCTCCTCTTTCTCAATATCAGAGAAGGTCAATTCCATTTAATGCTTTAAAGCCAAGGTTAGGATTTCTTTAGTGCTTAGCAGGAGAATTTGAGGATGATTTCCCACATCTCCTACCAGGGGTGAAAGAGTTCAGTTTGTTTTGGAGAAAGGTATGCTCTCTTAAGAGATTAAGCTATTCAGAATTCATGTGTTTTTAAAATTTTGTACTTGAACCTGGACTTTGATCGTTAGCGACATTTTATAAATTAAAAATAAATCCATTTCAACCTAATGCATGTTTTCACAAATTGTCGCTACCTTTCATTATCCTGGGGCTGAGCAGGAGCTAGAGTACAGCTGCTCTGAAAAGGATTACCTCCCCACATACATTTTTTAAAAACTAACAAACTTTAGGTTTTGTTGATATTTCAGTGCAAAATGTCAACATTTCATAGAAAAACCCCAAACCTGAAAAATCAAAATATCTTCAGCCTTTGGCAACCAAAAAATGTTTAGCCAAAACCTGAAAAATTAGTTTCTGTTTTTTTAATGACAAAAATTGAAAATAGTTGAGAAAAGCAGGCACTTTCTATGAACATTTTCATTTTAGCAAAAAACCCAATTTCCCATTAAAATATTTTTAACTAAATATCTTCATCCTGGCCTAACCTAGGCAGATAAACACATTTTGATGGTATCTGCTTGAATGAAATGTTTATTCACTTTTAAATTACATCGATCATGCTCCACCCTCAGCTGTGTCATACTTACACGCTGCGTAGCTGAGGTGGGTTTGGGGTGGGGAGAGTAGCCTTAAGCCACCTTTGTCTCTATCTTGGGCCAGCCTGGGGCTGAAACAGCCTCTCCCGCCGCCCCCCAGCAGCTCTACCTCAACAGTAAGCCTCTTGGGGCAGGGACCATCTATTGCTCCTGTGTTTGTACAGCACCTAGCACAGCAGGGTCCTGGACCATAAGTAGGTGTCCTAGGTGCTACGGTAATACAAATATTATTACACCAGCTGTAGCCAGCCTCTGCACAAGGGATAAGGACTGTCAGAGGAAACAACTTCCAAGCACGTGGCACTGCAAAGGTCTCCCGCGAGCCCATGTTCACATGGTCCTAATTCAAAATTCAACTCTGGCTAAATAGTAGTACATGCAAACTCAGTACTCCTCAGCTGAGCGAGGAGTTCACTCAGTGAGTATGTGACAGGAGAAGACTCACCAAAATGAAGGTTGGCTACACTTATAGTGTACTGAGTCACTGAGGGATGACTATGTTGTGGTAGTGACATGCTTGGCTTTTGGTGGTGGTGGTGGGGAGAGAGCACTGAACAGCCAACCATCCACCCCTGGCACCAGCACTGAGCCATTACATCCAGGAACAGCTAGGGTCCACCTCTTTCCATCTGTGTCCCTTGGCTAGTGGGAAATGGAGACAGCTTGATAGTTGTGCAAAAGAAGAATAGTGGAAAGTTCAAAGAGAATGAAAAAAATGAAAGCACTCAGGTTCAACGAATGCTTCCCTAGAAAACTGCTTTCCACTAGTGGAGATTAAGATGTTCCCTGAGGTACCGTAATTATGCTCAAGAAAGAAAATAAGACTGGAAACACTAATATTCCAGAGAGGAGTTTCCAAACCACAGAGAATAGGAAAAGTACTTATTGTACAAGATGTGGCTGTTCCCCACTCCTCCTCCCCTTTCAGGAACCCGGAAAATCTGAACCTCTTTTCCACAACTTTGTGGGGGGAAGAGAGAAAAGGAAAAAAGAGAAGCTGTAACAGACTGTGAGCCAACATCCCGGACAATCCAGCTGGCAGTTTAACAGAGCATGTCCACATTCCAGACGGAAAAACAAACAGGCTCAGTGACGTTCTGATGGAAAATTCACAGGGAAGCTCCAGATTAGCCAATGGACGGATACCTCGCCCAGAAAATACATCAGAATAGGCATTAAACGGGACTGCAGGGCCAACAGAGGGGCATCAGAGGGTGGAAGAGGAAGGAGTTTCTTTCTTTCAAGAAACAATGGGGGGAGGAGGAATCTGACAAATACCTCATCCCAGCTGTGCTGAGAACTTTCCAAATCCAAAGGCTGTTTGGCATAATTCTCTCCCCTTTTCAGGGGCACTTTATGTATTGATTTTTTTTAAACTGTACACATGTTGCACAATTTGGGACTCCACATTCCTACACCCGTGATCTGATAAGCCCTGGTGACGACACTATGACAATGCCTTAACAGAACCAGATGGATGACTCTCATCACATATACGTCATGTAGTTACTGTGTATACATGATTTATAGTTTAACTCTGCTCATACATGTGTGTGTGTCTCTCTCCACGGCGACGCATATGAAAATAAAATGACACTGGGTGCATTTTTATGTGCAACATATGGAGACAAATACAAATCAAACTAAAAACCCATGGGAAGGAAAACTCCAAGCAGTTCACTGCACGGAATTACTACAGCATGATCCCCTCATATTGGGGGAGAGTTAAAGGGGGGGGGGGAGGCATAGCCCTCTAACTGAATGCTTACACTGAGGTCCATGGGGAAAACCATAGATCTCAGTGTATTCAAGCAACCTATATGTTTTGAATAAGAATTAATATTAAATGAGAACCTTTCTATAGGTGGCTGTTTTTAATGATCCTATACAATTTAAGTGAGCTCTAGCTCTACTATCAAATTTGATAGGATTCAATTCCGTACCGTACTCTTGGGGGAATTCTGCGCCACTGCAAATGCTCAGAATTTATGTGTCCCGCAGATTTCTTTGCTTCCCCGCAGAAAAATGACTTTCGGACGGGGAAACAAAGGGAAGCCACAAGAACGGTCATGCAACCCTCCCCAGCAGCATGTTTCGGGTGCCCAGGGCAGCCGGTGGAGAGGTAAATCATTGTGGCACTGGGGGCAAGACTGGGGAAGACACGGCTGGTGGCTCCTACCCTGCGCCGGGCTCAGCTGCTAGTCCCGTCTGGGCTGGGGAGGAAAGGACTTCCTCTTTCCTTGCACAGTATCCAGGGCTGCATCAGACCCACCCCCAGATTTCTCCCCTAGCTGTAGGAAGCTCTGCAAACTCTCCCCCCGCCCCACGCTTCCTGCAACCATCGCTCCTCAGCTGCAGGGGGAGGGATCACTATACAGGGAGCTGAATCTGCCCAACCCCTGGGCATCCAGACCCCCTCATACTCAGACGCTCCTGCCGAACCTTACCCCCCCACACCCAGAACCCCCAGGAGGAGCCCCACTCCCCTTGCACCTGGACCACCCCAACAAGCCACGCACACCCGAATCCCTACCCTACTGAGACCCAATCAACTGCACCTGGAGCCCCACCTCACTGAGTTCCACTCTCCCCAGCATCTGGACCTCCCCCCGAGCTCCCCACACCTGGACCCCTCTGCCGAGCTCTATCCCCCATACACCCAGCCCCCCCACCCCACTGAGCCCCAGCCACCTTCACCTGGACCCCCCTGCAGTGTCCCATTACCGTTGCACCTAGAACCCCGCAACAAGCCCCTGTGCATCCAGATCCCCCCCACACCTGGAACCCCCACTGAGCTGCCCACACACAGATTGCCCCACACAGAACCCTCTCAACCCACATCTGCCCCCCCCACACACACTATGCCCCTCCACACTTGGATCCTGACTTGCTGAGCCTGCCTGCCCACACCTGGTATGGAGGGGCAGGGCCGTGGAGTATTTCTGGGACTGGTCCTTGCGCTGTGTCAGGGATGGGTGCAGCCTCACTGCTAAGTCTGTGTCCGGCGGGGGGGGCGGAAAGCTGCACAGTGATCTCCCACCTCTGTGCAGCCAGTGGCCTGTGCTCCCCAATGCCATGCTGGAGCCTCCACATTTATTTGAGAAATAAAACTTGCAGAACTTTGCACAATTTTAAAATACCGTGTGCAGAATTTTTAATTTTTGGCACAGAATGCCCTCTAGAGCAATACTGAATTCTACTGGTTGTTAAGTTAATGTCTGCAGAACTCTACTGGTTTCATCTCTGTCACATTCTGTCAGACCTTTGCCTAAAGGGGAAAGACACACCTGCATCCTTCCCTGTCCCTCCTCCCATCCTGCAGCATTGCAGCTCAGTCAGGAGATGTGGTGCTATTGTGATCCTGGAAGTGTTTGTGCGGTAACCACACCACTTCAGAAAGGAACAGAAGCCCAGGAGCTGGAGTAGATACACTGGCTTCAGAGGCGGCAACACCAACACTCCCACAGTCAGATCAACGGTAGATTTGGTGTGTCCTGTTTTCATTATTTATGGAGTAATGGAGTGATACGTGTAAAGACATTTTGCAAACACATGGAGCATACAGGCGCTGCCTTGAGGAACTGAAAATCAATTTCACAGAGGCAAATAGAACCCACAGGGAAACCACATATGCAGAGAAGGGCAAGCCATGTTGGAAGGTCTCATGAAAGAAGCACAATTGAAAGAGGAGGCTGAGTGCATCTTTGGAGTGCTAGGACGTTCTAAGCATAGCGCAACATATGAAAGAAAATACAGTTGAGGGTGATTAAAAGGAGACAAAAGAAGCAGCTAGGAGATAGGATTATTAGGAGACATGTAAGTGGGGCCGAAATTCAGACGGACTTTGAAAATGCACGCAAGGACTTAAACTGACGTAATAAGAGACAAGAAGGCAGTGAAAGGATGGGTGCTTGCTACTGCCCATCAATCTGGGGGGACTCAGAAATGGAATTCTTGACTGTTTAGATGATACTTATTATCTCACTGATATAGTGGATTATTGTCAAGTGTTTCCCCAGGGAAAGTCCAGTTTTTAAAAGAGTTTTATTTTATCTAATAGGGGCCAGAAGCTGACCCTGGATAGACCCCTGGTCACTTAACTAACCACATCACCCCCTCTTAACAGCACTTTGGCCAAAGTCAGATCTGAACTTTGCATTTGGAGCCATTGTACACATCTTTTTTTGTGTGCGTCTTGCACAGAGTGAGATTCAAGGCTGTATCCTCAATGAAAAAATTAGTTTAACTAATTTCACTTAAGAAACATCTCCAATTTTTGAAGCAGATGATGAAGTCCCATATGAAGGAATGCATGAGCTTGGGCAGACACTAGACAGTTCATCAGGACAGTTACATTACCATCTCACGAAACTGCAGACATATAGTTAGGACTGCAGGTTTGTCACTTTGCTGAAAAAGTCACGGGTACTTTGACTTTTCTGTTTGGCTGTGACTTCCATGCAGGAAGGCTCTAGGTGAGTCATGACAGAAGAGTGGCAGGGCCAAATCGCAGTGGCTCTGTGACTCCATGAGCCAAATTGCAACACCCACAGCGAGGAGCGGGGCCTGACCCCACAGGACACAGGAGCCACCGCTGCCCGGGGTGAGTCTGGGGTGGGCTTCCTCTCCAGATCCCTCTCCACCACCCCTCCCCCACACCTCCAAGGCCTTCCCTCCTCACCTGACCCAAAACCGGGTTGCAATGCTGGGGTGGGTTCATCTGTCAGGGCTTTATTTTTTTTTAATAAAAAATCATGGAGCAGTCACTAAATCCGTGACTTTTACTAGATTTATCATGATTGCTTTGTGATTTTTGGTAAGAAGAAATACCGTGAAAAATCTTCTGACCTACGTATAATACTCATTTGCAATGGATACTTTACTCAACGTGTTGCTTGGTCAGCACGCCCAGAATCAACCAGACAGCTCACTACTTCACTCCAGGATCTGATGCGAGGGGTGTCATGACACGACAGTGCATGTCTAGGTGCATTCATAGAATCATAGAATCTCAGGGTTGGAAGGGACCTCAGGAGCTCATCTAGTCCAACCCCCTGCTCAAAGCAGGACCAACCCCAACTAAATCATTATTCAGCAGGAAGTACAGGCAGAATGTTAATGCACTAACCAGAGTGTTGCTGTTAGCCAATAATGTACACTCAGGAGGGTTAACCCTAATCTTCCAACTCATCACTGAAAACAAGGTAATACCCCTCCTTCTCCACATCTCAACCTCTCCTCAAGTGTAATTTCTTTAATAAAAACAAAGCAAGAAATGGCCACTGTAAGAAAAATTCAGTTCAAAGCCACCATTAAGAGACCAGATAAACCACTCCAACTTATGCTGTTTTAAACACACATATTAGAAGACAGGAAACATTCCCTCTTCTCTGGGATATCAACGTGCCCTGAAACAGGCTAGGCTAGTTTTTCCATTCACGTGGAAGGAAGGGAAAATATTAAACAGCATAAATGACCATAAGCTCAGCACAACTCGGGCAGGGGTGAGAAAGATGGCTTTGAACCACCTTTCTTCTCCCTGAATCCTGGGAATCAATGGAGGCTGCTGGGTACTCCGTACTTTTGAAAAATCAGGCTACTGATTTAGGTGTCTCAATATGGATTTAGGAACCTAATTTGGGGCACCCATTTTCAAAATCTTGGCTATAATCTATACACCCATGTGCCTCTAAATTTTATTTATGAATCAAATGAGCAAATGAAATATTTTAACACAGAACTGCTTCATGAGAAGATGGGCTATGTAGCTGGATGTCTCAGTACCAGTCATATAAGCACCGGAACAAGGGGCTAATAATTACATGTGCCCATTTCTCCCATTTGTGCATGTTTTTATTTTATGGGAATGGGAAAGAGGAGAGAGAGAAAAGGAGGGAAAGAAGGATAATCCCATGGTAGACGGTTAATTGTAAGGAAAGAGACTGGTGTGTCAGCTCCTTGAACGAAGAGATGGGGTGCACCGCATTCTACTTACCTCTAGATTCATGAGTTTGCGTCGGCTCCAGCAGTGAAGGATCTGAACATGGCTCTATTGAACACCAGCTTTCACGGTTTATCTGAAAGGGCAGAAAGTAGGCCAAGTAAGTAAATGTCAACAGTGAGGCCATTTTAGGGAGTGCACTGCTCCTTCTTTAAGGGCACAGTGCTCTTGCTGCATGGAGACCTGTCTGGACTTTCCCATCAGCGGCACTGTGCTGACTTGAAGATTTTAGGACCATTTCCACTTTCCAGCACTGAGAAAGCAACGTATTAAGGTCCACAGCTCCATTACCATGGGCACTTTGGCCTGCTTGAGGCTTGGGGGCAGAACAAGACCTGTCAGTCTCTAGCAGCAGGGAAATTCCCCACTCCCCAGTAGTTCCCACCAATTGAGACAGCCCCCACTGCCTGATTAATTTAATTCTACTTCCCTGAATTACAGATTGTGTTAACTACACTGTGAGGAAAAAGCACAATGATTTCTCCTGCTGTAGGGACGGGGATATTCCCCTTAGAGAGACAAACACCACATCTTTGGGTGCCAATGTCCACCTCTGTTTCCTTTTGCCTTTGGGTTTTCTTGGTCTAGCTCTGAGGAACTCTCTCAGAAGCTGGCAGGGCCTCAGCTGCTGCAAACACTTCAGACGGGGAAGTGGAGCCGAGGGGAACAATCTCCCCAAAAGTCAAACGCAGTCCTGGGATTCGGCTGGGAATCAGACACAACTGAGCCAAACTGTTGGTCATTTGAAATAAATGACAGGCCTCTCTCTTTGGAAAGTTCTGCAGCAGGGAGGGCTGGGGAGCCGTCAGGCATTACGTTGCTGCCAGTGACTGACACCAGAGGTCTGGTTCTGTCCCCAAGCTACAAGCAGACTGAAATATCCATTGTAATGGATCTGGGGACCTTAGCAGAGAGAAGAAAGAGAAGATGCAATATTTTATCACACTTCAGCGCTCTCTGCCACTATAATTGGAGAACCTCAGAAGGATGGGTTTAGAACTAGTTTATGACATCTGCCACCTCTCAAATGGCCAATGCCATAGCAGAGCCAGCTGGTAAAGTGAAAGAAGTAAAAAAAAATCAGCATTAGGCATCCTGCTCTGGCCAAATCTTACTAGAATACAATTACAGTAACTCCTCGCTTAACGTTGTAGTTATGTTCCTGAAAAATGCGACTTTAAGCAAAACGATGTTAAGCAAATCCAACTTCCCCATAAGAATTAATGTAAATGGAGGGGGGGTTAGGTTCTCGGGAAATCTTTTTCACCAGACAAGACACTCACTCTCTACACACACACACACACACACACACACACACACACACACACACACACACAAAGTTTTAAATGAACAATTTAATACTGTACACGGCGATGATGATTGTGAAGCTTGGTTGAGGTGGTGAAGTTAGAGGGTGGAAGAGGGTGGGATATTTCCCAGGGAGTGCCTTACTGCTAAATGATGAACTAGCTTTTGGCTGAGCCCTCAAGGGTTAACTCACTGTTGTTAATGTAGCCTCACTCTACAAGGCATCGGGAATGGAGGGAGGGGAGACAACATGGCAGACAGAGACAGACATACACCCTGTGTGTGAGAGAGAGAAATGCACATTGCCCCTTTATGTACGCTGACACCACTCTAAGTACATTGCCTTTTTAAGTAGATCAGCAAGTTGAGACTGCTGCTGCCAGGAATCTCCCTCCGTCCTGAGCCCTGTCGTGTCTGTCCCCCACAACAATGAAGATGGGGTAAGTGGGGAGCAGGGGGACACCTTGACATTAGTCTCCCCCCCCCGCCCCCGCACAGCAAGCAGGAGGCTCTGGAGAGCAGCTCCAAGGCAGAGGGCAGGAGCAGCACATGGCAGTGGGGGGAGGGACAGCTGAACTGCCAGCAATTGATAGCCTGCTGGGCGGCTGCTGCACAGGGAACTTAGGGGAACGGGGAGCTGATAGGGGGGCTGCCAGTCCACCCTGGTTCCAAGCCCACACCAGCTAGCTCCAATGGGCTGCTCTTCCTGCAAGCAGTGGACAAAGCAGGCAGCTGCCAAACGACGTTATAAGAGAGCATTGCACAACTTTAAACGAGCATGTTCCCTAATTGATTAGCAATGTAACAATGTTAACCGGGACGACTTTAAGTGAGGAGTTACTGTACATGCAACAAACAGCCCTAATGTTATACGGCTTTCCTATTGCCTCCTGGGCCAAAAAAATCGCAAAATTAACTCTCAGAGTGATAGGATATGCGTTTGTTTTAAGTGGCTAAAGAAATGATCAAACATTACATCATCATTTTCCAAGATCAGTGAGAGATCCTGCTTGAGTGGACAGAAGGATGACCCAGTGTTTACAGTGCTAGCTTTGGACTTGGGAGACCCAGGCTCAATTCCCAGCTCCATTTCCTGTGAGACCTTGGGCAAGTCACTACTCACGCTGTGCCTCAGCAGCTAAGGGGCGCATTGCGAGGAGATGCAATAAAGATGCTCAGATACTATGGTAATGAGGGACACAGAAGAATTCAAGATAGAGTGGGAACCAGAAACCCTTTAAATATTTCAGATTTCACATGCATGCCACCAGTCTAAGTGACAGTTACGATGAAAAACACGAGACGTTTAATATTAAACACACACACACTAGCTGTGAGGCATGGTGGATGTGGGTGAGGAGACGGGATTGGCATTGTCCCATTCATACAAATTGAATACCTGGGAAACACTGATGCACAGCATATAATTAAATGGTTTAGTAAAGCCTGAAAACATTATATAGACCTAGTTAAATATGCACTGGTTAGAAATTGGGGTTTTTTTGAGTTTCTGATTCAACTCTGCAGGAACAAATGTGGCAGCAAGGTTGATAGGGGGATGTGTCCAATACATAGACGTTGCATCTATCCATTCCTGGATTTACATGCATATATTTCACAATTGAGAGCATCACAATAGAGATCGCTAAATATCATAGCAATCTCCTTCCACTCCTCCAAGTCAAACCAGAATCTCTTTAATCGGATACGTAGGCTTTCACTGACAAATCTAGAGGAACTATCTGCAAATACATGGCAACATAAATTCAGGTTTGCCCAAGCTTACGTCTCTGAGGAAAATCCATTGTCGTCCTTTATTTGTGGTGTGGGGCCAACCTTCTCTCCCTTAAACACCAGCTTGCACTTAACCTTCTCTTGCAAATATTACAATGTCACACCAGTGTACCTCCACAGCACCAAGGGAAATACACCTGATTTACATCAATGTCAGGGAGAGGAAAATAATACCTAATGATGTCCTGTCGTACAAACAATGCTTGGAAAACAGATAGAGTGTTTGCAGCGGATCAAGAGACTTGTCATGATAGCATAACGTGCACGGAGTTGGATTAACATCATTATCTATCTATCTATCAATCATTTTCTCTTTTTCTATCAGAGTTGAATAAAATCACTGCAAATTCATTACAGATTTTGGCAATTTTTTTCAACAGATAATTATTTGTGATTTTCCCCCATTAGCT
Organism: Chelydra serpentina; assembly: GCA_037349315.1. Classification (NCBI taxonomy): domain Eukaryota; kingdom Metazoa; phylum Chordata; order Testudines; family Chelydridae; genus Chelydra; species Chelydra serpentina. Next base: position 26,653,781 of record JBAIAC010000033.1, read on the forward strand.
CCACCCTTTTTAGCCTGTGGCTTTTCCAAGTATTTAAACTATTGTATTCTAAAATTAATTAATAAAAGTAAGTAATGAAAGAGTGCTATTGAAGGGAGACCTCAACAAGTCTGTGTAAGCCCCACACCTTCTCTGGGTGTGGTGCTCTGTCCCATCTAGTGGCACCAAGACCACTTAGAGAGAGTTAAATGAGCCCAATCGCCGGCTCGTGTAGATGCAATAAATCGATCCCCGAGCACGCTCCCTGTCGACTCCGGAACTCCACCTCCGCGAGAGGCGGAAGTGGAGTCGACGGGGGAGCGGCAGCGGTCGACTCGCCGCCATGAGGACGGCCAGGTAAGTCGACCTAAGATGCGTAGCTGCGTATCTTAGGTCAACCCCTGCCCCCCAGTGTAGACAGGCCTCAGTGTTACACCTACTTTTAGAGATAATTTAATATATTTTGTTTTTATAATACCCTCAAGTATTCATTTAACAGCACTAACACAGGAAGAATATTTATTATGCACCAATATAAAAACAAGTAAAACTACTTGCGTAAATGAATGCTCTCTACACTATAGAAAGCCAAAGCAGCAGCATTTGAGAGAAGATGGCTCGATGATCACAGAAACGGGTGGTCCAGACATACTCAAAACAGAGGGCCGTCCACTTAAACTTCCTTACCAGAGCCCCTCTTCATCCTCATCAAAACCCAGCCCAAAGTTTACACTCGGCGGTGACTGAATATTGAAGCACGGGGCAGACAAGTGAGGCTGGTCACACAAAATCAGACAGCCCTATGTTCTATTAGCCTCTGTCGCAAACTAGAGATTTTATCATGGACACAGAACCATTATTAATCACTAAAACTAATTCCCGCCACTCTTTCTGCTTCTTTAAGAGGGATGCTAGCAACAGGAAGGCAGACTGATTGCTACAAAACATTCAAAGCCCTTCTTTCCCTCTGCACCCACACTGATCATAGCTTGTTGATTCCAAGCTGCCAAAGGCTTGCATCTTGATCTGCTAGTGTGGGAGCAGAGATAATATGGCACCATTTAGCAGCAGGAAATCTGCAGCATTCTCGAGGGACAGAGCTTCAGTATGCAGGCTTTCGGGAAAAGGTCAGCAGGAAGCCAGGTATTTTTACATGCTCTGGGTTGAACCTGCTTAAGACAATGAACGGATCAAGGAAGCACCTCCACAACACTTAAAAATGGTATCCCTGAGGGTTTTGTTTGTTTGTTTGTTTGTTGTTTTAGAGCTGTACATACAGGACCGGAGTGTGGATATGGCCGACTAGCAGCCAGCTCCGTACCAAAGAGGACTCAATTAGGCCGGCACCAGTGTGGATGTGCAAACACTGCACTGTTAGATTTTTCTTTCAGGGAACATGTGCGCAGCGGCTTCCAGAATCTCAGAGCCAACTTACTGCAGACATTTAATTTAATATCCAAAGCAACTTAATACAGAAACCTCTGTGCAGAGTAAAAGAAAGAGGAGACACAAGACAGTCTGCTAGACAAAAGGGGCCGTTAAGTTACATTCTGCATCATGTGGGAACAATTAGTGACCACCAGCTCTTATTTCCTTCAGCTAAACACAGAGATCTTTCATTTTAAAGATCCACAATGGTGTCCCCCGCCCCCCCACTCCCTTTTCCTGTGCTCATCAATGTGTCTCAGTGGAGTTCTCCCAACATCCATTACTGAAGTCAGTAATGTTCCACTTCACTGGCGCTGTTACTTCTTCTCAGATAACTTTTTAAACAAAGCCACTTTCCTCTTCTTCTGCAGCTTGTGTCTTTTCAAACAAACAGTCAGAAGACCTTCCCAGAGGGCTTGCACTTAAGCAGTAGATGATTAGGTCCATCTTCATCTCTCATTGACATCTACCCGTCTCGCCGGGGAGTGCGTCAGTGTGAGACCTGAACGTGGGCCCTACTGTTTCCTTTCCAAGAGAAGAGTTATGATCTCCATCAAAAGCTGGATTGTTGGCAAGACGCATGCACGTTAATGGTGCTAGGTTGAATTGCAACAGAGCTCTGCAAGTTGCGCATATAGTGAGACAGCAGTGAGTGCTCCTGATTAACCATACCTTAAATTCCCCAAAGGAGCGACTTATGAGTAATAATGACTAAAATACGATAGTTGGGGATACTGCAAGATGTTTTAATGGCGAAAGGTCACATTTCCATTCTATTCTCAAAGTATTCCCCTCCACTGCACACATTATCTTGCCATCAGGAAGCCTTTAGTTATTTAAAAGGTTTGCAGTTTTCAACTTTTGTTGGCAGTGTGATAAATTAAATTATCTCCGAAAGAGGGAACCAGATAATTTTAGCTTTAAGTTACTTGAAAATCTCTAGTGATTTGGTTTCCTTCTTCATTATTTTAACATAGTCTTAAATTTGCAAGTAAAGTTTCCAGGTTTCTCTCTCTCTATTTTATTTTTTTAAATCTCCCATCCTTTGAGTTCTACCTTACAACTCAGAGCAGGATACTACTACAAAAAGAGACTATGGCTCTAAAGAAAAAATATATACCATTAAACCTATTCATTTACATTCAGCTGATATATTATTAAGTACTTAGGATATCTGAGTATTAATCAGCACTAGGGAAAAGATTTGAAATGTCTAATGGAGAACAAAAATAGTTGAACAAAAGTTACTTGAGAATTTTTCTGATTTTAAATAAGATACTATTTTACTTTAAATGTTTTTCCCATTTGATTAATATTCAGAAATTATGCAATGAGTTTTAAGTTAAACAAATGCATATCTTAGCCCTGCCCTCACATTCATGGAAATATCCTGGGGTCCTTATTATTTCATCTGAGGAATTTACACAAATCACTGGAATTAAATTTTAAGTGAATTAAAATTATGATGGAAAGTCACAGACACCACTTGTATTTTCCTGGACCAGAATCTGAGGGAAAGGACCAATTATGGATACCCCCCCGCACCCCGCAAAAGTAAAATAATACTTTGTTTTCAAGACCTTCTACAGCCAGTAACAAAACTACCATCTAATAGGACATGCATGAAGGGGAATGCAATAATTGAATTTTCAGCATAGTTCCATAGACGCGCAATAGGTGTTGCATTGGGGGTTTTCTCAAATCTAGGCAGAAGAGGAATGTAAAGCCATTCCCACAAGTTATCCACAGAGGACTATGGGCCAAATCCTGCAATGATTTGCACATGTGCTTAACTTTATGCACTGAGTTGTCCCCTGGACTTCAGCAGAAATACTCACAGCACATGGAGTTAAGCATGTGCATAAATCCTTGCCAGATTAGGACCTGGACCTTTATAGAACAGTGAACAAAACTGCCATTTCTCCCAGTTTCCAGGGGCACAGGTATTCAAAAAAGGCATGTGGGATATATTAACAAGTAAGTGGAACAAAAGGAACAGGGCTACCAACAGCTGTAGTTTGAACGGGGAGCAGGGAAGAGGCTCCTATAACCACACGCCTTTTCCAATTGCTAGGTAAATTGTTGCTGTGTAGTCTAAGAACACCAGGGGATTCTCAGGCTGCAGCATTCCCTTTGACAATCTTCCAAATGGAAAGATGGATAAATGTGCCAAGAATATGTTTTAATTTTTGACACAGTGAGGTTCTTTCCCCATTAGCTGGGACTAGATTGCTGCTGAAAATCATTCTAGCACAGATGTGTGTGAGCTGCAAAGAAGTCACCTGCTAGCCTTATATTTTCCCCTTTCCAAATTCCAGGTATCTGAAACCTACAGGCAATCTGAAAATGCCCTATTATCCCGAATGAACCTGAGTGATCCCTAGGGTGACCAGTTGTCCCGATTTTATAGGGACAGTCCCGATTTTTGGGTCTTTTTCTTATATAGTCTCCTATTACCCCCACCCCCGTCCCGATTTTTCACATTTGCTGTCTGGTCACCCTAATGATCCCTCTGCTTCTCTCTGGAGAAACAAACGATGTTCAAAACAAATGAAGCCTACAGCATATTAAATATATCCCCTTCCCCCCAAAAAACACAAACAGCAGCCCCCCAAAAGCTGACATTAGTTCAACATTACGGCTTTGAAATCAAACAGTCAAAGACCAGGAAATTCCAAAAGTTAAGGCTTCCCTCCCACAAGGGGCATTGCATATCTCATATATTTGATTGTAATGCACAAAAATCCAACAAATTCATGAATCTTTTTATTTAGTGAAGAAAAACAGGTCTATAAACTAAATGTATAGAGGGAGATAAAATGCTACATATACAGGTTAACACTGAGAGAAACCTTGGGCTTACTTATGAGCTGTACCAAGGTGGGAAAGATAGCTCTAAGACACTTTTACACACCTCCTTCAATTCTTGCCGGACTGGAACTGAAACAGTCCACGGCATAATTTAGAACAGAGAAAATATTGCTCTAAGTTGTGGTGGCTGCAATGGTCCTATAAGGACAACTGCACTGACCATCTATCGCACAGAATGTCGTCTGCCCCGAACCCTTGCAGTCTCATACATGGAACAGAGCAATCTGTCTGAACCAGAGGTTGAAAATCTGGTCCATTCACTTTCAAAATATCGAGTGCTTGTTTTCACACCTTCACATTGCGCTGCTGCTAATTTCTGCATGTATGGTCTGATTCAGCCTCTACTAAAATAGGCGATCTGGCCCTCAGTATCCCCGATTGAGAAGAAATAAGCAGGGGGGGAAATCCTTAACTATTTGACTCATCCAGCTTATAAACTCTGCAGATGGAATTTAAGTTCTCTGATCTGGAGCTAACAGTTTCATAAGCATGAAGCTACAAAGATGCTGTGAAATGTACAGTGAGCTATTTAAAGCCATTTTTTACTGTGAATGCTCAGTCCTGAAATTTTAAACAATTACTATTTGGTTGTTTTAAGACTTAGCAAAGCAAATACTGGTAATCAAGGCCTATTTACATACAAATACCCAGACAGACAGACATGTAAGGTGCCAATCACTGTGGTATCTGGGTGCTATGCCTAGGTTGTATTTACATCAATAGATTTGTAAGACACCCATACACAATGATGATGGGTACCAGCATAAGAACCCAGAGAAGATAGTTACCAATACTTTGAGGCTCCCCGATTCTATGGCTGGCAGGACTGGTCCCTGGGGTAACTTAGAGATGGATCAGAGCATTCCTAAATTACACCTTGCTGCCTAGAACCATCATAAGCCATTCAGGCAGGTGGAGATATAAGTATCGGAGTGGCACCCTGACCGCTTCCCTTCTCCTACATCTCCTAGACAGGCGTCTGGGAAGAGAGGGTGGCACAGAATCACTGTCAGTTCTATGCCATCCAGGACTTCCTATATACGGTCAGAATCCCCTTGTAGACAGTTAAACCAACTTTATAATCTCTGTGCTGCTGCAGCAGAAGAGGTTTTCTTCCCAAATTTCAAATGCTAGGAATTTTTGAGTTGCCCCCAGAAAAAGGAGGTCAAATGATGATTTTTTAAAGACAGACGGGAGACATTATCTTTATCCTCTCAACCCCAAAATGACTGATGAGTCTTGATTCAAACTTTCCAAAAACCAGCTTCAGGCAGTCTAAACATGAAAAAATTCAGCCCCAACGTTGAATACTTAATAAAGTTATGAGCATGTAAAACCAATCAGTTAGAACTTAAATTATTTTGCAACTTTACCTACAAGTGGTTGCAACCAATGCAAATGCAACGTCATTTATGTTCTGTAGCTAAAACCGCATTAGTTCTCCTGTGTTCAGAGCTTATCCCACTGATATTCCCCTACCAGCTGTTTTTACTTCTGATGTCACCGAGATCACCTACCTAAAAAAAATACAGGGTTAAGGGCACACCAATACATTACTGGCAGCCCTTGATTCAAGAGTCCTTTGAGAATCAAGTCAATGGACCAACATAAAAGCTACTCACTCTCTTATCATCTACTTCACCATGATTTCAAAGGCAGACTTATTACTGAAGGGTATTTTTGTTTGTTTGCTTTAATGTATCTATCGATATCTGACCTTTGGACGCTTGAAGCTAAGGAGACAGTGTCCCACCCAAACCAAAATAATTACTTGGGAGAGTCCTCCTTCCTTCTATAAATAGTTTAATTTAAAAAACCCTCCTTGCCTAAGGGTCTAATCCAGCTCTCATCTAAGTCAACAGAAGATTTGCCATTGACGTTGCACTGTGCTCCTACATCTCTAAAATGAGCCCAGGTTGTGTTATAGATGACAGATTAAAACATGAAGCACTGAAAAACAAGGTAAATGTTACTGTAATTCCCAGCTGTTTGTGCCTCTATGTTCCTTGAATTTTGGGTGACCAGATAGCAACTGTGAAAAAATGGGATGGGGGTAATAGGCTCCTATATAAGAAAAAGTCCCAAAAACCAGGACTGTCCCTTTAGAAACGGGACATTTGGTCACCCTACCTGAATTAGCACGTCACCCACACACACAATGAATCATTTTCAGGAACAATCAGTATCATCCAGAATGTTGGAAGCTGACTGTACAAATATTAGGGTGATTTCAAAAGAGCCATATTTTGTTATAAATTCTACGTTTTATTTAACAAAAATTAAGTTAGGGAACTGATGACTTCAGAAATACTAATTCACTATAATCATAGCAAATAACAGTTCAGTCTAGGCAGACAAACACAGCTTCCAAAAAGACTGTGCTTTTTATGTAAACAGTTGAATCTGTCAGGGGGTAACAATGCTTCCTGTCTATTGTAGGGGACCATTCAACATCACAGCTATTGTAGGGGACCATTCAACACCATTCAACAAGACGCTGTTTATATAACCTGTCTGCACATTTATTTTGTCTGACTCAGAGGGGTGTCTAGAGATTGCATTGCAGGGGCTTCCAGTTTCTTGTAATCGGCATAATTAAAGATAGTATTAGAAAACGATTCACCAAATCCAATATGGCAAGAAAACAAGCAAAGGTTTTTTGTGGGTAGGGGAAGAACACATTAAGTGGGAGACAAAAGTAATAATCCATCTATAGGTGAATGCGAGTTGGCAAGTGCCAGGCTGATCTTAGTGCAGGTGGGATGGGTCAGGGAATCCTTTGGGAAAACGTATCACAGAAAAAATAACTACACTGCTTATAATTCTGGATTGAAAAAAAAAGCCTGTCGTTTTTCCACCTTCACCTCTGACATACAGAAAGGAAAAAAGACTCTAGGAGCCATAAAGTGTGACTAACAACAATTAGCCACGCAACCGTGCAGCCGGAGCGACCTACCCATCCAGCACCCCACCACCTCCAGTTTTAAAAAGGTGACTCTCCTCCATGAGTTAAGACATCAAAGTCAGGCTGTGTTATGAAGTTACTTGGGCTGCCTTCCCATTTCCATCCACTATGCCAGGAAACTGTTCAAGCTCCAAGCAGAGCTGTTACAGTGACAGAACATTCCCAGACTGCAACCATACCGTTTGGTGGAGTACTTACTAATTTTAGATTGGAGGAGAGCGCCCTGGACAATTAGCCAAGAGGCATTTGAGGCTTTCTTCCATCCATTTTAAGAAAAACAAACAAACAAAAACAACCCCTCCCCCCAAAAAACAGAAAAGCTTTATATAGAACCAACAACCAGAGCCATGCAACACTGACAAAAAACCTACTATGCCTTTTTGGGCTGAACCCACAGTCTTTCAGGTGAAGTGCAGAGGACCAGTGGGTAAAAACATCTTTAGTTCAAAAGCAACTTAATACAGGAAGGCTCAACACATCTCCTTGGGAAGTTTGCAAAATATTTGCAGTACCACTGATAATTTTGATAGAGGAGAAAAGACAGCCAGCCAGAGCACTTGAAAGAGACATATTTAACAGTATGTGTCTATCACCACTCAAAGTATCTGTCATAGCAAGAGCAAAATCACTTGACATTATATAATTTTAATAAATACTCAAGATCTAAAAAGCTGCACAGTCACCTCCTGATAGCTGCCTCCCACTTGCGCCCCCTTTCAAAGGAGGCACAAGAAATCTGGCTGTCTGGGGTGCATTTATAGCAGGGAGTAGATTATTGAATCCAAGATGAGTAAGCAGCACTAATGAGTAGGAAGTGTAAACAAACAATACTGTACCTTTAACAACACAACATCTACAGTCCTGTCCACCTTGGAAATGTCACACAGGCTGTACCGCCTCTTGTGTCGTTCGTACATTTTGTCCAAAAAAAGGAAAACCAAGGTAAAATGCAAGGAGCAGAGCCCACCATTAACTCCAGGACAAATTCAGCAAGGCGCACAGTCCAAATCTCTCACATATGTGCTCAGAGAAGTCCCTGCATCTCAGCGTTCTTTGAATCACATCAGCTTCTCCAATTCTCTTAACAGGAAAAAGAAAATCCCAGAGCTGTGACTGTTTGATAAAAGTCTTCTTAGAACACAGGGTCACTTATGCAGATGACGTAGGAATTTATAGCAAACAAGACAGATCTATTTAGAGAGATTATTCTAAATATGAAAATTAAAAATAATATTAAGTGGTAAGGATGGCACCAGCATTCCTGCTACATTTGATAAAAAAAAAAAAGTTTTCTAGCCAATGTTAATGGCAGACAAGCACCAAAATTAAATTCTGGAAAGAGAGCGAGAACAAAAGCCAGATGCATGCAACTGGAACTGTGTAACATACCAAGAGAAAGAAGAAGAAAAAATACCTAGGCTAGACTCAAACACAACGTGTCTAATTCAAAGAAGAAAAGAGTCTGGCCCTCAAATCCAAAGAAAATACTGCTGCTGATAGACTTTCTTCCACTGTTTAAAGAGGTAAAAGAAAAACGACAAAAAGGACACTTTCCTCCTTTCAAGTAAGTCCACTGTTAACCAGGCAAGAGGGATTGGTCTTGAATAAGTTTAAATTTCTAATGACAGCACAGAGTAAAAGGAGAAAAAAATAAATAAAATAAAGCCACTCCCTCCTGATTTCAGCTGGAATGTCACTGCTTGCCTTTTTAGTGCTGTACCAGCGTTCTTTGAGTCTTGAAAATGTAATTGAAGTTGTGGGAACATGATTCATCTTTTTTGTAGAGAGAAGAAGCAGGGGGACAACAGGGTTTTCTTTTTCACGCCATTTCTTTCACCTCAAGATGCAGCCTCTTGGTAGACTTGGTTAATCAAAAGAGATGAAGAAGAGTAAAAGTGTGTATCTTAAAGAAAAGGATCAGGAGAAAAGACAGCTCTTCTCCCCACCCTTGCCTCAGGTGAATGAAAAATGACCATTTCAGGCTACCAGCTTCTCAAAAACAGGAATGGAAACTTGTGATTTAACGTGTGGAAAAAAAGGAAACCAGCCATTTTCGGTGCTTGCTCTGTCTGCAGTGCACAGCAGGAGACGTAAAAGGCTCAGCAGCTTGTTATAATATTTACAAGATAAAAAAATACAATTCTCTCTCATTTGTTTTAATCTGAAAAGCAGTGTGTTTAAACATGTTTTTAAGTCTCTCTAATGCTGGTCTAGCCCGTGAGTCTCCCTTCCTCTTAATGGCTCATTCACATCAGCTGGGCCCTCATTTCACACTGCCACATGGTTTCCTGTTTTCAAACTGATTCAGCCCTCTCCGAGCCCCCTTCAGCTTCCACCCCACCCTGACCTCTCATGGGACAAAATGTTTCCATACTTTCCTGGCTTTAGACATTCTCTCACTCATTGCTTAAGAGGGAAAAGGAACACAGACAGAGACAGAAGAGGAAAGGAAAAAGGCTTTTTTCACTGTAAGTTGCAAAATGCAGAGATTTTTACAGAACAGAAGAACTCACTGCTGTTGCTAGAGAGGAAGATGGGAATTAAGGGAGCTTTTAAGTCTGCGTCACATAAGGAAAAATAAGAACTTTATGTAATGGCAATATCAAATGAACCTTCCATTGTAGATATAGAAAGACATCCTACATGAGGCCCATGAAACTGGCGAATCCCTCAGGACAGGGATTCACTCTATTAATGCGTGTAGTTGAGGATTTCTGAGGTTGTTGATACAGTCCCAGAGGAAATGACTCAGTGGTCTAAGTCCCATTCGTTGTTCAAGGCTACTTGTAACCGCAAGCTCAAATGCTGGCAGGGACTACTCAACCCTGCATCCTTCCAAAATAGATGAAAAGTGAGCTTCACCCACGTCAATGCAGGAGGATCTTTCAGAAGCGTCTTTAAAATCAGAAGTCCCATCTGCCCTGAGCCGACATGTGAGAGCTCTTCTCTCCCTTCTGCAAGTGCAGGAGTCTGTCTGCTGCAGCTCAAGTTCCTCTCCTCCGAATGTTGTCAAGTCTGCTGGGGCATGTCGCTGGCTTCTGCCCCAGAGGATCCGCCTTTCACTGGTGGGCAAATTGATTCTCATAGACAAAGAGTTTGTAAAACACGGAGATGAAATATGGTCCAAAAATGTAAATTATTATTTTGAGCTGCCTTACAAACGCCACCCCAATCTGGCTATCCTGAAGCCATCAGATCAACCACCACAACCAGTACACTCACCAAGCAAGCTGAGAAGACCGGCAGTCTCATTCAACATGGCCGAGTGCTCGGCACCAGCTACCATTAGGAAGATGAAAGTGTCTGATCTCCTTTGAAATCTCCGACCCCCACCTCTCGTTTCAGCTTTCTACAGCCTGGAGCAGTTCCAGTCTCGTCCTCACAACCTAGAACATCACCTCCACAACTCACCCAACTGGACTAAGGAGGTTTTCATACCTGAATCTTTCATATAGCACCATCCACTGGCTCATGAGATCAGTCCCGGAATCTTTTCTCTCTGTTAGTGAACGCAGCTTCTGCTTTCGGTATTAGGACATACCCCAAATATGACAATACAGTAAATAGGGACTTTCAGGACTCATCAGTTTATTCCAATGATGAATTCCCAGCAGCCATGCAGTCATAGAGATAAGAAATCACAAATGTCTGTGACGGCTCTTCAGGCTCTGCCATATAAGGCAGGGATTTCCTCAAACTCAGATGTCCACCAGACAGTTGCTTGTGAACAAAATCCCTGAAGTTAATTCAGATAAGGAAAGCTGTGATGAGCAGTATGAAGGGATGAGGCTCTAATTCAATGGAGTGTTGCAACCAGTATCTACAACTCATACATTTGGCATTTTCTTCGATTGTTTTCAAACGAACGTAGCGATTTTTTTTTTAAACTGAATTTCCTGGTGACAGGTTCTTGAGACACTGAGACACATAAGCCTTCTCTTCCTCTACTGAGGATGGCTGACCTATGCAGCAGCTGTACAAGCTCCTTCAGACTGCTTCAGATAATGTATCTCACCTTTGAGCCGCTGGGTATAAGAGTGGCTATACTGGGTCAAATCATAGGTCCATCCAGCCCAGTATCCTGTCTTCCGATGCCAGGTGCCCCAGAAGGAATGAACAGAACAGGCAATTACCAAGTGATCCCTCCCCTGCCACCCACTACCAGCCTCTGGCAGACAGAGGCTGGGGACACCATCCCTGCGCATCCTGGCTAATAGCCATTGATGGACCTATCCTCCATGAATTTACCTAGTTCTTTTTTGAACCCTGTTAAAGTCTTAGCACCCTCTTTTTATAATGAGAGAGAAGTTCAGTGATCATGGCTCACTCGGTCCTTGGCCTCCAAATGAGACAGCTGAACAGGCCTATCCGTGTTAATTATGGCGGTGGGTTCTGGGCAGAAATATGTGATAAGACAAATCTCTAAAGGTGGCAACTCCATTTGTAGCATAGGCTAGAAGCAGCCACTTCCCCCTTTCTAAAGGCTAGAAAGTGACAATGACCTCTAGCCAGGGACAAAAACTAGAGGATATCCAGGTAAGTACTTTCTGCACCAGGTGAAGAAAGAGCAAAGACAGGATCATTATCTATCTATTCATCTTCTTAGCTCTGTGAAGTCAGGTGATTACCAGAACTCCATTCAGGATTTACATGCTTTGATCTGTTAGGGTCTGGAACTCAGTGGCATAGTCACCAACGAATCTCTTAGAACTTCCCTCTCACACACACAGTGAAGTGACCACCTCTTTTACAGATTTTTTTTTTTTAATTGAAGCTCCCTAAGTTGCTCCTGGCGGTGGCTACAAACGCTCCTGACCCTCTCCAGGTTTTTTCCTCCCAGGTTCTGTGGACAACAAACTTCACGGTGTAAAACACACACACAATTATCTACCACGTACACTCCCACGTGAGAGACGGTCAGTCTCCTTCCATTTTAGGTGGGGCTTTTGCTGCATAGCCACAGGCTGGAAATCTCATTTCCCAGACATCCCGATCTCCTTACACACACATGCAGAAGGAAGATGCCGGAAATAGGCTCCTGCTGAGTCAAAGAAAAGCAATGGTATCCTGGTATCTTTTGTTTCCTTATTTTTAACACATGCAGGCAGTCCCTGGACACACACAGTCACATACATACACCCAGGCAATATGCACTGTGTACATGCTGAGGAATACAACCACAAATGCACGGCACTATCAGTGGAAAAGACACAGAGAAAACAAATGAGCTAGTAATACTCTCTTTTTCTGCTCTCCTTTCATGAGAGTTACTCAAAATGGAGAACAGAAACAATCAGCAACTACGTCCATTGGCTACAGATTCGACAGTTCTGGGCACTTTATTAAAAACATCTGGAAATGATGAAGAGTTTGAAACTAACCAATCATTTCATATCCAAACCAAAACCAGTGCTGCAGATTTCAAGTGAAGAAAAAAAGTCTTGTTCAACTGTATCATATGATCTCTAACTCCTCCAGATAAAACCCCTCCCCCCTGCCCCACCCCACGAGCTACCAGACCACTTAATGACAAGGAAATCATGGTTAGCCTGAAACAGACAGCATTATTATCTGTTTCAAATTACATGATCCGTTTAGTTATGAAACGCTGAAAATGATGCAATCTACAGAAATACTGCAGAATATTAATATTTTAAACTGTGGCTCTGATATGAATTAATAAAAAATCCTCCTTTAATCAAATCAAAACCCACTTCTGATCTCTACGTGCAAGGAGTTGTTAAATGCATCAGAAAGAGAAAGGAGAACAAGGAAAGGGCTAGGTTTTGAACTGTGCTTTAAAAAAGATATGACTTTTTGCAAAAAGTGTTAAGATTTCTGCCCAAATGAGATACAAAACACTATTTCCTAAAACCAAAGAAGGGGAAGGAAATCTGCACCAGAACATTACAAATCTAAGAATTTACATCCAAGTTTGGAAGAAGTGCACATTTAGTTTATTTGGAGAATGGCAGCTCAGCAGTGGTGAGAGAAAAAACGTTAGAAGACGGGGACCCTAGGGTGTATTTTCAAGAGGACTAGGTAGTTTCTCTACATCAAAAAGTCACATACAACTCAGTACTGAAAAGACAGGCATTTTAAAAAGTATATATATAAAATCTGACATAATATATTTTGCATCCTCACAACATGCTTCTAAAAACAAAGCAGAATTTGGAAACTGAACCCCTCTGAGAAGACAAATGAAGTCTGGAAAACATTTTGTTTGCAGCTATGCTTGTTCTTTTTCGATCTGATGAACGTTGCAGCTGAACATGAAAGCAGAACCAGCCTGTGCGCCACCTGGTGGCTACAATTTATTTAATTATTTAAAGTTAGCAGATGCCCCTCCTACAGCAAATGAAAGCTCTTGCAGTTAGTTGTGCAAATATTGAGGCAAGTTTGCAACAAATAGAAAGTTAGCAACTTAGACAGTTATTACCTTGGATTCCCCTATTGGACATTGCATATAAAATAAATCGGACAACTGAAAGGACAGAAGCCTAAAGGAAAGTGGTAGGGCACATGTTTAGCTGATTCTAAGGAATAAGCGCTGCTCAACAATACAGAAGGCACAAGAGCACCAAGATCCTGCTTATATACCCTGGAGACAAATTCCTTCCTGGCCCCCCACATTTGCCCACATTAATTATATTGAACTCACTCCTAGGCAAATTCAAATAAAAAGCCTGAACCTGCAACCGTTACTCATGTAACCCACCACTTAAATCACTGAGCTATTCATTCAATGGCTTTAGAATCGGGCCCATCCCCTCACAATTAGACTATAACACAACACAGTGGGGTAACATTCCAGAACTGAACTTGTAAATCCAAACAGGCACGAGACTTACACCATCATACAGCTTGCACAAACTGTAAAATAAACAATTCGGAAACAGTGAAAAATAAATGAGCGAGAATGAGGAAGTTCCTCTAAATACAGAAACATGAAGAGCATATTTAAAAAATAAAAATAAAAGTCAATCTTACAGGCCCTTTAACTACTTCCCAACTTTCTCTTTCTTAATACCTCTTCAGTATAAATGTCTCCTGCCGAATTTGTAAATAACTGGCTTTCTTTCAAAAAGAATAAATGCCGATACTTTTATTCGACTTCAGTGCATGTCTGAACATCTTTTTCAGAGGAAGTAAACTGCACATTCTACAACTCCCAAAGAGATTAGCAACCTCTCATCTCATTTTACATCAGTTTGCAACGTACAGCTCTACCCATACCAAATACAAGCTGCAAATGAAGATGTCTGGCTGCCTCAAGTGAAGTGGTAACTTTGTCAACAACATGGATGATTCTTCCAAACACTGTGGGAGCGTTAGGAGAAAGCGTCTCCTCACTGCCACGAATTCTGACCATTTCGAACTATGCAGTGGGGCCAGCTCTTTGAAAACGACAACAGAAAACCTCATATTTTATCTCAGTTGGTGATCGTCTAAGCTTTTTGCAAGCGCCACAACTCAAACACAGAGTATTAAAAGTAACTCTTCATAGCAGTGTGTTGTTCTGTTTCTTGTTTGAACTGTGTGAATTTAGAGCTCACAAAAGTGAAGTAGCTAAAACCGGGAACACTGCCAACAGGCACCTCAATTATCACCTGTAGCACTACACTAATATTCCAGAATTGGGCTTCAGAACACAGCTCTGCCTCCTCAAGTACCCCTGCTACTTGAGTCCTTAAAACACTCCCAGGCAGGGCAGGAAGTTTTGTGATATGGACACTATTGTCAACAGAACTTTAAGCCCATTTTGAACCAATCTCTCTTAATATGAAATATTGCTCAATTAATCCTTTATAAAGCATCCACTCCCCAGTCTTCCATCTACCTATCATTGTAGTAACTGTATGTCTTACTTGATTATTATTAATAATTCTTCTACTGAAAAGTCATTTTTTGCTGGAACATGGAAACAAAGTCTGCAACCAGAAGCAAGTGTTTCCTTTTTAGATTTGTTTTAACAAAAAAGCTGCCCACATGAGATTGAAGGAAGCTCTACTTCCCTTACGATTTTAAGATGCTGGGAATTTGTGCACTAAGTTTAATACAAACACACCTGTTTAACAGCCAAGTGGGAAATTCCTCAAAAGAGACGTTTCTTACAGAAACCTTGACAGCTACCCTCGCTATCGACAAGATAATCTCTTGCCCTACAAGCCCATGGAAGAGAGTATGGGGTATAAAGCATCCCTTTACTTCTCCACATGAGGGGAGAAAGTAGTTTGCCACTCTTCCTAGTGTGCAGGTGGATGAGCAGAGGTGGGGAATGGGAAGGGCTTTGGCTCCACCCCAGAAACATGCACAGATGAGCTGGTGTAGCGGGAGAAGTAGTTGGCTCCTGATATGGACCAGCAGGCACATTGATTCCCCCCTTGGAGCAAGAGGGAAGCCAGGAAGAGGAGTCAACTTAGGCCTGGTCTACACTTAAAAGTTAGGCTGACATAGCTACTGCACTCACAGGTGTGAACAATTCACACCCGAGTGCCATAGCTATGCTGACCTAACCCCCAGTGTAGACGTGGCTAGGTCAATGGAAGACTTCTTCAGACGACCTAGCTACCACTGCTTTGAGAGGTAGAATTCCTTCAACGAGGGGAATCCCCTTCCATCACTTTAGGAAGCATCTACACTACAGCGCTACAATGGCACAACCATGGTGCTGTAGCGCCGGTAGTGTAGACATGGCCCCAGACTCTCAGTTCCCGTTCCGGTCTACTCCTTATTAACAGGTGTAGGAGGTGCAATGACTAACTCCTCCATCAGAAATATTCTGTATAACAGAGCCCCGGCTATATACGACGTACTGCTCTTGAGGAGTGCTGATTAACAGAGAGAGGTAATCTTTTCTAACACTTGCTGCAGTCAAATGATCATTTACACTAGACATTGTGAAATAATCTGAAAATAATGAAAACTGGCTACTTATGGACGCAGTCCTGCAAGGGGCTTAGTGCCCCTTAACTCCTACTGACGTTAATACCTCTCCTCCTTATCCTCACCAACTTCAGCATCTCAACCGACATCCTCCTGCAGAGGCGTTTACACACGGATCACTGAGGGTATGTCTACATTGCCCCACAGTTCGGAGTAAGGGGGTGTGAACAGCAGTGCACACCAAAAGTGCTGCACTGTAAGTCCCCTATGTGGATGCTGTGGGTGCAAAGGCACAGGTCCTGAGTGCCATTATATTCCCTTAGTTCAAACTGTGGAGCAGTGTAGGCTTGCCCTTGGAAATGTTTAGAGAGACAGACATTAGCTGAGTTTATATACAAAGGAGAAACGCTGGAATTATTTAGCTTGCGAGGAGAAGAGTAAGTCAGGGCTTGACTGAGGCATTGACAGCAATGTGTATTTCACTCACAAGTGATCAGATGCTTCTTTCTGCCCTGTCATATGTAATACGAAGACTAGGGGAGACTATAAAACCTGAAGGCAGCAAATGGAAAACAAATAAAAAGGAAAGGATTATTTATGAAACACAAAATTGACCTATGGGATTGGCTCCCACAAGAAGTCACATGGATACAGAACAGAGCATTTTACAAAATTTTAAAGAGGACTATATACTATTAGAAGCATTAACCATATTGACAGCTATGCAAACTAAGAGAAATCAAGCCTCATACTCCAGAACAGAAGATAGTGATGTGTGGGTTTAGGAAGGAATGCTTCCATGTCGTATGAAAAGATACTGACAAGATCAGATTGTTTACCTCAGAAAGGAGATGAATAAAAAGGGACATAAAAGCACATAAAATAACGAATAGTATAGAGGAGGTAGACGGCAAGCTCCTGCTCTCCTTGTCTCATAACACAAGAACAAGGGGACATTCGGTGAAATTAAAAGGTGGCAAATACAATGATAAAAGGAAATAGTTTTCACACAATGTGCAACTAGATTGTAGAACTCATTGCCACAGGATGACATTAATGCTATAAATTTAGTGAGATACAAAAAGAGATTGGACACTTATCTGAATAACTAGAATACCCATAGTGGTAACAGTTAATGCCGATATGTTCTGAAAGAGATATTCCACACAATGCTTTAGGATTTAAATTTAGGATTTGGGTCTGATGTAGGGGACAGATTATCTCACATCTGCCTACTCTGAAGCATCTGCTGATTGCCACTCTCAGAGTCAGGATACTGGATCAGATGGACCATGGGTCTGATGCATTATGACAATTTCTATGTTCCCCCCCACACACAAAAAGAAGGAAATGTTGGCATACTGTGGGGCCATGCAGGTAAAAGAGAAACGGCAGAACTAAAATTCATTTGCAAATTTAACACTATTAATTTGGGCTTGAATAGGGACTGGGAGTGGCTGGCTCACTACAAAAGCAGCTTTGCCTCTCCTGGAATTGACACCACCTCATCAATTATTGGGAGTGGACTACATCCACCCTGATCGAATTGGCCCTATCAATACTGGTTCTCCACTTGTGAGGTAACTCCCTTCTCTTCATGTGTCAGTATAAATATGCCGGCATCTGTAATTTTCACTCCATGCATCTGAAGAAGTGAGTTTTTACCCACAAAAGCTTATGCCCAAAGAAATCTGTTAATCTTTAATGGTGCCACCGGACTCCTTGTTGTTTTTGTGGATACAGACTAACATGGCTACCCCCTGATATCCCCTGATGTTCCTATAGTTGTACACAAGTGTCTTAGAGGACTTAGGGCAAGTATATTCTTCCCCCTGGAAATATTATGTATTTAGCTAATAAGGGAGACAGGATAGCAGATTAGATAGACCAACTGGCTGACAAGGTCCAACAAAACTCTCATACAAAACCAATGAGGAAAACTACTATAAAAAGGCGCCGTTTAGATTGATAAAGTATTCATATTCTACTTTTTTCCCTAAGCTTTTAAACTGCTTTAGTCAAACTGAACAACACAGAAAGATAATTCAAATGCACAGCTCAGGGCAGAAAATGATTCAGCTTCCTATGGCACTTTTCTTTTCTTTTCTCTTTAAGTCTGTAGGATTCACACACTTTGGACTAGACTGGGGAGTACACATAATTCAGCCTATAGTCCAGAGGTGGGCAAACTACAGTCTGCAGGCCACATCCGGCCCGCGGGACCCTCCTGCCTGGCCTGGGAGGCTACCCCCCCGCTGTTTCCCCCTCCTCCACAGCCTCAGCGTGCCACGCCACCGGCGCAATGCTCTGGGTGGTGGGGCTGGGGAGCTCCTGGGGCAGCGCAGACGCAGAGCCCGCCTTGACCCAGTGCTCTGTGATGCGCGGTGGCGGCACGGCTGTAGCGCCGTCAGCCACCCATGCTTCAGGCAGCGCAGTAAGGGGGCAGGAAGTGGGGGGGGGGGGGTGGACAGAGGGCAGGGGAGTTCGAGGTGGTGGTCACAGGGGCGGGGAGTCCGGGGGCTGTCAGGGGACAGGGAGCGGGGCTGGATGGGGCATGGTATCCCGGGGGGGGGCTGTCAGGGAATGAGGGAGGGGGGGTTGGATGGGGCAGGAGTCCCGTGGGAGGAGGGGTGGATAGGAGGTGGGGGCCGGCCCACGACCGCCTCCCCTAACCGGCCCTCCATACAATTTCCAAAACCAATGCGTCGCTCAGGCCAAAAAGTCTGCCCACTCCTGCTATAGTTCCTGCTGGGCATTTTGTCAAAAGTGGGAGGGGGGAAATCTGCTCTTTCATCAAGCAGCTTGGAAGACTGGAAGGAGAAGTGGTGGGAAAGAAGAAGACTGGTGTACAAAAGCATCCACCATTGGACTGCATTTCCAGGTCAATTTTTTGCTTGGCTGCCACTGAAGAAGGCAGGGAAGAGAAAACACTGCATTACTTGTTCTGTCCTTTCGAAAAAACATTTTTTGGGGGGGGAGAGGGGAATGGAGATGGGTAGTACATCTCAGATTCCAATGGTAATTGGAATAGTCGGTGATTGCAGCAATCTAAGACACGCTCTCCCTCCCTCCTAAGCAGGCGGTGAACAATATCTATGATTCCAATTAGACCTCATACCTATACTCATAACACTGATACTTTCATGCCTTCTTTAGGATAAAATGATTTGCAACAAAACACAGCAGGAAACAAAGACAATTAAAGCCCAACTTTATGAGGAGTGCATTTGCCACAACTCCTTCTGTCTGCAAGTTCTGTTTTGT
This sequence comes from Chelydra serpentina, assembly GCA_037349315.1. Classification (NCBI taxonomy): domain Eukaryota; kingdom Metazoa; phylum Chordata; order Testudines; family Chelydridae; genus Chelydra; species Chelydra serpentina. Next base: position 26,673,177 of record JBAIAC010000033.1, read on the forward strand.
AACCAAATTTCAAATACCAACTCATTTATTCATCTATACGTTTATGTTAGCCGGAAAGTCCTCTATCAGAACATTTTTGCTCACTATTATTTACAATGGATGAGCCCACTAAGGAATTGATAGACATTTGGATAATGCAATGAAGGGCACTTTAGAAATCTATACACTTCATATACCTTTGTGCCCTACAGATTTCAATAGGGGACTGGAGGGAGGGAATGGGTAGGGTCCCCAAAGAATACAAAACTAAGCTCCGGTTTAATGACGTATTCAAAACATGACCACATACTTCTCTGCTGTAGCAGAACATGCCTAAGTTGCCTCTTCTTCACAGCTTTATATAATACTACAAGAGGCACTTCAGGGGATAAAAAGCATCTCTTATTTAACAGCCAGATATCACAGCCTAAGCCTTATTGTTGACATTTTTACAGAAAAGAAAAACAATATTTATTTTTATGATTATGGAATACCACATGCTACAGCTATTCAGTAAGAATTTTGGCTCATAATACGGTACATGAAGGTTGTCATTCCTTCCAGTTTCTCACGGAACCCCACTGGAATAAATCTGTTCCTGCTGGCAGAGCGTCTCAGTGGAATAGTGCTCTCTTTGCATCTAATAATGTCAGTTCTACCTTGGAACAAGCTTGGAAGCTGTGTGAAGCTCAGGCCACTGAGTGCGTTTTACAGAGGCTCCGTCTATTCCATTTTCATAACCACATACCTCCCCGTTAGTTACCTTATCCTTGCTGAAACCACAGCCCCTCAAGGCATTAGAAGTGTATACTTGCTGGTACTGCAGTAAACCCCACCTACTGGGCACAGGACACACTGGGGGGAAATGCCACACAAGTATTCAGGATGCTTGGGAGTTTTGGAAGTTCCCTGGGGTACTGGAGAGCTAAACTGGGATCTTCCTTCCTCAGTTAAAACTCTTGATGTCACAGGTAACTCAGCAGTTTGTTCTTGAATAAAAAGGATGATCTCAAGCCTCTTGCTAACAGCTCCAAGGAAGGAGATTAAAAAAAAAAAATAAATGAATATAGATTACATTACATTAAATGAGGGGTGAAGGGAATATTTTCTAGCATTCTCAGGAGCCTAACAGCAGAAATGTTTTACTAGACTCAGAAGCATGAAAACCTTTAGATAATCAGCAAAGTAGGTCCCAGTGAAATCAATTAAAAGCAAAACAAAAAGATTTGGAGGATGCAAGAATTACAAGAGATTATTTTGTAAAGCAAGAAAGAAATTCCTTCCCATTACGGAACGGTTAATTAATGTATCTACAAAGCCTTTCCACCCAACGCTGGATGTGCTGTTGACTCAGCTAGCCCTTTTGGCTATTACAGAGCATTAGTGTCTCAAGTTTTTGAAGTTAGCAGTTAGAGAAGAAAAAAAAGAATACTTCAAAACATGCAAAAACGAATGAATCCCATATGTGGGATGCTGTCATTATTCCATGTTTATAAGAGGATCGGGTTTTGTTAAATGGGTTTATTTAATACAGACGGTAATGGGGGTGGGGTGAGGAGGAGACAGCAAAAGATCCAAAAGCTATTGAAAGAACAACATTTTCTTTCTTAACCAAAGCATTCAGTAACAGGGGATAAGACAGAATTTAAGCTAAAGTTAGAAATGTTTAAAGAAATACAATATACTTTGGTGTATTTCTGTTTGCAGCTTTTCTGACAGTCTGTGAAGTTTTGGCCAACAGCAAAATCTTTTTTAGAGGATTAAAATATATATATTAGGATCCTCCTCCTCCATCCCCTTCCCTCACCCTATTGGGGCTAGGACAACTTAAATGCCTTATGGGAACATCTGCTGGGATAGTCAAACAATTACGGCTTTTTCAGCAGCTGTTGCCATTTCGTGCTCTCTTGACTAGGTCAGCTTCAGAGAAATATGGAAAGAAATATTAGTCGGGTCCTACTCCCGACGCTCACCCCTACTCCAGCACTAAAGACAGTCCCCTCGGGGGGCCTGGTAAAGAGGCAGACAGAGGCCATGCTCCTTGCATTAAAGCTAAAGCCAGACTATGCTTAAACTGAGAAGCTCCTTTTCCTTTTTCAATTCTTAATCATTGGCATTAGATATGAAACCAAGAAAATGCAATGCCCAGAGGGATGCCTAAACTGCACTGTTCATGCACTTTAATCCTGACTTGTAGCACTCCCTGTTATTCTGGTCCTGGGTCCCACACACAGCATTGCTAATATATCAAAATTCTGACCTGCAGCATCCTCTGATATTCCACACCTGGCCTCCTTACCCCATGTCCCCCTCACAGCTCTGCCAATAACCTCAGTCTCAGCCTACCACCCCCGCTGCTGTTTCAATACTGGGACTCCAGACATCTGCCAATGTATTCTCCATAAAAGGTACACACAATATATTTAAAAAGCAGACCTGCCAAAGGTAGCTAACCCGCCAGACAGCATTACTTACCAGCTGGGGAACAGTTGTTATTCATCACAATACATATATACATTTCATTTTTGTGCTTTTCTCAGAAACCTAAAGTTCAGTTAGAAAGCACTTTAAATTAACCCAAATACCCTAGTTTTCAACGAGAAACTTAGCTCAGCTACTGGGTGGAATAAAGTTTGTCTGTTAGCTTTATTCTCCTAACAGAGAAGGAACCAGAATGAGTTGCATTGTAGTATCAGTAGGTACTTTACGAAGACCTTTTCATGATATTCTTACGTAGACAGGGAGAAAAGAGAATGCTCAGAGAACATACAATGCTGAGAGAATTTTCCTCATACTCCTCCGGCCTGAATGCGGCTGACTGCTTTTTCCTTTAAAACGCCTTTGTTTTTATGCTATCATGTGTTACTACAATCTGGCTGGATATCTGTTTATTTGCAGCAACACTTTCCAAAAAGAATGGTAACAACAAGAAAAGCTAATGCAAACAGAGCTCGCTTATCTGAAATAGTCAGAGCCCTGCTCTTGAACGGAAGATAGGTTTATGAATCCGAGAAGCCCTACAGCAAAGAGGCAACACTGGAACCTGGAGCACAATAAAGACTAATACCATGAAGGAGAGGTCAACCTAGAAAATCCCAAAGGCAAAGTCCAAATTAGAAGCAGGTGGGATGCACTGAGAAGGGCTGAAATGAGGAGCTGGGTAGAGAGTTCTCCAAATGTTGGGTTCCCCACTAATGGGACAGTTATTTAATCAATTTATTCATTTAGATGTATAGCAAAAAGAGAGCACGAGAAAAAGCGCTTACTCTGGGATCCAGATGCCTCTGATAATTTTAAAAATACAACACAAAACCCGGCAGCTTCCCCAAAGGATACGCATTTACCAAAACTGTCAAGCAAGCCAACCAACAATATCCTGCCACAACTACAAAGCCCTGTCCTCACTATTCCCTTCCCTCCCTTCCTCCCCAAAACCTTGGGTAGAGAACTGGGACTTGCAAAGGGCCCTGAAACCTATTTCAGACGGAGGGAACAGCAGGGAGTCAAGAAAGTAAATACAGCGTTACGGTGCCATTCCTACCAAGAGAGCTCCAGCTTGAGCATCTCTACTGACGGCAGCAGCAGTCTGGCATAGGAAGAGAGGAAAGCATATTCCAGGTCATTTTAGGCTTCGTTCATCTAAACCCCCTTAAACCACTCCCACAAACCAACAGGTAGCCAGTGCAGTTACAGAGCACAGGTGGTGGCGTGTTACTGCCAAGATGTACCACTATATAAGCAGGCTGCAGCATTCTGTACCTGTTTACCTTTCAGGGCTCCAGTTTCGGCACTACTTAATTTCCCCCCTGTTCTGTCTCCCTCTATCTACTGTATTGTAGTATCAGTAGGTACTTTACGAAGACCTTTTCATGATATTCTTACGTAGACAGGGAGAAAAGAGAATGCTCAGAGAACATACAATGCTGAGAGAATTTTCCTCATACTCCTCCGGCCTGAATGCGGCTGACTGCTTTTTCCTTTAAAACTCCTTTGTTTTTATACTATCATGTGTTACTACAATCTGGCTGGATATCTGCAGGGATTGAGGGACCCAAACCTTGCAACCAATATCTCCATCTCAGCATCCACATTTCCAGTGTGTTGCATCATTATTCCACCATCTCAGCCACCCTAAGGTAGCAGTGGAGTGCTCCAGATGAGAGTCCAAATAGAGACTCCAGGGCAAGCTGTAAGCACAGTCTCTCTCTTACCAAAAAAAATCTGCCTCCCACTGCCCCCAGTCCCCCAAAATATAACCTGCCCCGTAAAACCCAACTCCGCTCAACCTCTGGGGTCTCCCACTCCACAAGCGACTCACTCCTTTCTGGGCATTCCCAAAGAGACAGCACTCTCACCTCACAATTAATAGGTCTCTCAACCTCTCACGCAGGGAGAGGCACCAACCCAACTCAAGCCAATCCCTTGTTACCGAGGATGGAAAGTTGGTCTGATCCCCAACTAAGAGTCCTGCCAAATAAAGATAAGTACAACATGTGTTCCACCTTGATCCCGGGGGACCTAATATTAACAACCCTTCCCATTAAAAGGCATCTTTCCATTAAAACACACTCCTGCTTGGCAAGAAGTTATTCCAATTCCCCTGTGGCAACCATAACCTTCCCCTTTGCCAAATAGAAGAGAATGCTCAAGCACAGGTGTGAGGCAAACAGCTTTGTCCTCCTCCTTCTGGGCATGCAGGTGTTCACCTTGCAATCACAGGGAAAGAAATGCAAGGTCAAAAAGAAAGAAGAAAAGGAGAGAAGGGAGGGAAATGACCAAGAAGTACTTGTCAGTGATGACAACAGACCCCAGCTGTCCACATCCATCAATGTTTCATAGATTCATAGATTCTAGGGCTGGAAGGGACCTCGAGAGGTCATCAAGTCCAGCCCCCTGCCCTCATGGCAGGACCAAATACTGTCTAGACCATTCCTGATAGACATTTATCTAACCTACTCTTAAATATCTCCAGAGATGGAGATTCCACAACCTCCCTCCCTCCCTTTCTGTGCTTGATACGCAACACTGAGAACTGTGCTGCAGCACTGAGAAGAGAGGGAAGAGATTTCTAAGCACCTGGGTGCCAGATCTCAGGCTGAAAATTGAAACAGGAGTTTTATCGCCCACCTTTCTACAACTGTATTATAGGCCAATCTGAAATAGCAATATCCCTCCTAACTGCTTTTAGGTATTCTCTTTAATGCGTCCAGCTGCGTGCGGTGGCTGAGCTAAAGTTGAATGTGAAATAAATTAGAATTTGGGCTCTCGCTCTAATTTATGGAGGCAAGTACAGTCTCAGACAGAAGAAAAACAAGTCACCGTGCTTGATGTTGAGCAGGCTCAATACCAGGTCTTGGAGCTAATGAGTTAGAAAGGGCAGGGCTTAGCTTTCTTGCCTCTTATCTCACCAACAAGGATAACCAGTATATGAAAGGGGAATACACAATATTTTGTGTATATAGTGAAATGCTGGTGGGGACACAAACACATCATTGTCACAACACTGATAAAAGAAACTCTATTACTCTACCACCAGAAAGACACACAGAAGGGCACACTCTGCAGGAAAGGGAAGCACATGGCACTTGAAGAAAGTATCAAGCAAGTACAAAATGCACAGAGGCACCTTCCTGTATCCCGGTATTAAAGGGATGGGGAAGACTTCCAAGAGAAAGCCTTTTCTTAAGGTGATTCTAGCTAAACCATGACCATTTGCTTCAGGCTTAATTTTGCAATTATTGCAAGAATTTGCCCAGAGAGTTGTTCCTCTATATTTAAAAAAAAATACCCACAGAGCAAACAAAACAAAACAAAAAGCCCTCCCAAGAATGTTCTTCTCCCCCCACAAAAAGCAACACTGGTTCTGCATCTATTCTATATACAGTAAATTGTTTGGGACAAGAACTGCCGTCACTTTTGTTTTATACAGCACTGAGCACACTGTGGGAACTTAAATGATAAACAGGAAGAGCAGAGAAGAGCTAAATTCACTGGTGATTCAAAGATGTTTCTGGGCCCATTTAGAACTTGAAATCCCATTATAGTGCCAATTTTGTTTTTCATCAAATACACGTACATACAAAACAGATTAAAAAACCCCAAGCAAGCTCAGAGGAGAGGGAAATAAGAAGACAACAACCACAAGCAGGCTGGTTCCAATGCAACATCTCTCGCTATCCCACTGCCGCTATGATGTACTTCACTAAACCACTGCAAAAACTGAGTCACATATCTGGTTACAGGCTCCATGGTGGGTTTATTCCAAAACAGCAGGCCAAACACAGACCACAGGAACAACAACAAACTGGTAAAGGGAATGACCTAAGTGGTGGTAAAAAGAAACATTGTTCTGGTGTCCCACTCATACTTCTGGGTTCTCCTTCAACAGAAAAGTCAGCATCATCCATGCATTTTAGAAGCATCTGCATCTGAAGACACGATCTGGCTTTTGGTACAAATGAGGGTGAATACAGAAATTCTACATAAAGCTCAGAAGTCCCAACGGTGAGTTACTTCATGGCAAGCCAGGGTATGCACCAGCCTGTCATGTAGTAATGTCTCATGTGAACTCTGCTACAATGCAATGAGAGTCCCAGACGCAGCTTGGTGTACTACACTTTCCAGTACACTAAGCTACATCCAAGGCTTTCACTCTCCTGTAGCAGTGTCCACATGGGACATTAATGCATGGCAAGTTGGAGGGCTGTAGATTCACACCCTGGCTTGTCTGCATGGTGAATTACTGCATGGCATGACCTTGGAAGTATTTTGGAGAATTCAGTGCCCATGAAAGTAAGGGGCTGCTGGTGCTGGCTTAGTCGGGCATAACAAGGGCAGACGCTGCTGCAGGTTTCTCATCACAGTAATGTAAATGCGCTTCAAATCCTCATCTGCAGCACCTTCTGCTATCCCAGACTGGGGCCCTCCTATAACTTGGCTGAAGCTCTTTAAATACCAAGCACTTAGACACCAAGGTAACAGGTCTGACTGATATTGCAACCCCGTGCAATATTTTGGGGACCACGATTACATTTATGAATGGTTTGTTTATGATTATGTTCTACTCCATGGGGGAAGGTTACCACAGCCCCTCCAAGAAGTAAAAGCAATGGGAGATAATTAAGGTGAGACACTGAGACTAAACAACTCTAGAGAGGTACCAGCACCTGGAGAGGTTTGCATATACTGGTTCAAGTGTTTTTTTTTCCCCCCAGAGACTCAAACACAGAAAAGGTTTTTGAGTTTGAACTGACAAAGGCCTTATTTCTGGATCCAGAAAATGAATAGGACCTTATATTTGCCAGGTGAGGGCTGGTTGGTAACTGCTGTACACTTGTATCCACCAGAGAAAGGTTAACCACAGCTGCTGGACCCTGGTTGGACCTGCTGGGGAAATCACAGTGAGGTGCAGAGGGGCTGCAAGCCTAAACCCCGAGTCTGGACGGAGAGAGAGATGCATGTCTCTGCCCAAGAGAGGTGACAGCTGATAGCCTGAAACCTTAAGTGGGTGCTCTCAAGGGGTGGGAGTGAGTGCCAAAAGTACAGTTAACCCTTTCACTCTGACAACAGCACCTAAAATAGACCTAAAATAAATAGATTTTTAATCCTGCACTGCAACTCCAACCCCTCACCCTCATCTGTGCAATTCCAGTCTGTTGCCATTCTCAAACAGTCACCGCCAACTATACCAAATGTTGTGGCTGTAGAGACAAGGCGGAAGCTACCAAGAATCAAGTCACTGGTGATTTAAGCTGTATCTGAATCCAGGTCTACACAAGTGAGGACAGAACAGTGCACTGCATTAATCCTCTGTGCGCAGAGAGGGAGAGGAATGGTAACATCTGGGCTGCCACTTGACTGGGTATTTTGAAATTCCTGTCATCCTAAAAACATTCTGAAAAAACCAAAAACATTCTGTGAGGTTTCTGACAATTGATTGTCAGTTCAGGTCACACAATTGGATACAAGGCATCAAGCAGCAACAGGGCATAGGCCTTAGAAGAATAGAACTTAGTATTTTCACCTTTGCATAAAAAGATATTGCAAAAATAAGCATTTAAGTCTACAAAAAAGGGGTGGTGTGGGGGAGGGGGAAGGGGAAGAGGTTGGAGAGAGAACAAAAACTAAACAGATTCTGTGCAAAAACTGTGAGGCTAAGGTCAGTTTTCAGTTCCATAATTCCAGAGAAAGTGTTTTAATGGCACTGGGTAAAATGCCAAATTGATTTTCATAGCAATTCACACTGCATGAATGGAAATACTTAACAGAAGAACTGTTCTTTTTAATCTGCACTCCAGCTTTAAATAAAATGATCTCTCTCTCTTCCCCTCCCTCGTTTCTTTTATATTTTCTTCTGATGCACAACCCTTTTCAACCTCTCTGTCTGGAAGTGCCACTCTTGGAAATTACCACCAGCCTCTAACTCTCTATCCACTGCCAGGACACTGGTTCCAGCTCACCTCTTGAATAATCACTCACACCCATATCTGGGTTCTCCAGAATTCCATCACTGGGTCTGATCTTCTAATACAGAGGTGACAATTATCATCACCTTCTGCATAACACACGCCAGAGAATCTCACCCAGAAATGTCTACATCAAATCATAACTTTTGTTTGCACTATAGCATATCTTTTAGAAAGACATCCAGTCTTCATTTAAAGACTTCAAGTGATGGAGAATCTACCATATCTCTAGGGTAAGTTGTTTAAATGGTTAACTTCACCCACTGTTAAAAATTTGTGCCTTTTTTCTAGTCTGAATTTGTTTAACTTCAGCTTTCAGCCACTGGATCTCATTATGCCTTTTTCTGCTAGATTAAAAAGACATCTACTACCAGAAATCTCTTCCCCATACAGGTACTTTTCCATCATGATCAAGGCACCTGTTAATCCTCTCTTGGATAAATTGAATACAGTGAGCTTCTTAAGACTCCCAATATCAAGCATGTTTTCCAGATCACAAATAATTTTTGTAGCTCTTTTCTGAGCGCTTTCCAATTTTCAACAACATTCCAAAAGCCAGCCGATTACACTTTTTTAAAATGAAGCTCATGCATATTATGAACTCTGGATTCATAGACAAAATCTTCACTAGCTTCAGTACGCACTCAGTACAAAGTAAACCTTGTGCCAAGCAAAATTAATAGATAGGAAAAGGAACATACTGGAGATGCTAGAACAACCAACATCCAGCTAGCATTTGTCCTCCTGTTGTCACAAGATTCCAGAAGAAGGGATGAATTCCTTCCCCAATGCCAAATCTGGTAGTCAGTTAAACTCTGTAGCCCTTCTGCATCACTCAACAAACAATAATCAATACCCTGCAATAAATTAGCCACATAAAGAGAAAGTAATACATTATTTACCAGTGGTGAGATATTTGAGAGAGATTCCCAGGTTGGAAGCCCTTTGTGGTTGAGAATCAGTCATCATATATGTTTGGGAAAACTCCTAGCAAAATGGAGCCCTGATACTGATTGGAGTGTCAGGGTGCTAGTGTACTATACATCTTAACAAGAGCTAATCTCTTCTACTTAATGTCCAACAAAAGTATTACAGAAAGATTCAAATACTACATCCATATTCCATCTCAACTTTTACACCACAGCCTTAGAGGTTTTGTTCAGCAGAATGGCATCTACGGCATGCAATGGGAACTCCAGGTACCTCATGAAGCTTCAACACTCAAGGTGAAAAAGCTAACAGATAAATATACCCTTTGTGACTGGTACTGGCAGGAAATCTGGACCAAAGGGGTAATAATGAGGAGCCTGACTCCCACACAGGAGCTAACACTGTCTTGTCTCTGGGACTGCTGAGAATCTTCTGGCAGTGGAACCAAAGCTGTTCTGGCCCCTTTCACCCAGTGCAGCAAGAGGATCCTGGGGACGGTGTGCATCTATCCGGCATGCTGCAGAACTCAGCTTTGTAAGGGAACCTTAGAGGTCAATCTGCAGGAGTTGGGGGCATGAAGAAGACAGAAAATCAGAACCCCATGCAACAGCCTTTGCAATCTGCAGAGCCCAGCTGTGTGGTGGCTTCTTCCATGTCATCAAAGAACGCTACTCTGCAGAGGCAGGTGCAGGTAAGTCCATCCATTACTACATGGATCTGTCATCTCAAGCCACCAGCCGGCACAACAATAGTCTTAGTGACTTCTTCTCTGTGACCTGGGCTATGGGAGATGAACATTCATTTACACCCATAGTCCTGCAGAATTGTCCAGTATTGAGCCTGTGAATATGGTGTTGGCACTGGATCTGGGATTTTGCCCCTTACTTTATGGTACTGCTCCTCTTACTGATTTCCAGGAATCCTGTGATCTGAACTTGGACATTACTGTATTCAACTGAGGATTACTGGGATGTAGGCATGAAAGAAATCTCAACTATGACATTATAGACGAATCGTGGGAAGAAAAAAAAGAGTATTGTGAAAGCCTTCCTGCCGCCGAGTTATAAAAAAGAGAGTTCTGGTAATACTTGTTCAGGATAGTCTCAGGTCTAATCACTATTTTAGTTTCCTTATATTTTATAGTTATTCTAACTCTAGAAAGCATACACTGTGGAATATGCTGCTTTGGTAATCCAAACACAAATATCTGAGCTGAGGGGATAGTATGATGAGATTGCCTACAATGGCATGTGGCCCATTGGTGACCGCCAGTAGCAAAACTCCCCAAATGATGGAGATGGAACAGTAGATAGGGAAGGCTCTGAGTTACTACAGAGAATTCTTTCCCAGGTATCTGTCTCAGGGGTCCTGCTCATATGCTCAGGGTCTAAGTGATCGCCAGATCTGGGGTCAGGAAGGAATTTTCCACCGGGTCCAATTGGCAGAGACCCTGGGGGAGTTTTGCCTTCCTCTGCAGCACGGGGCACTGGGCACTTGCAAGTTTAAATTAGTAAATGGTGGATTCTCTGTAACTTGAAATCTTTAAACCGTGATTTGAGGACTTCAGTAACTCAGCCAGAGGTCAGGGGTCTATTTCAGTAGTGGGTGAGGTTCTGTGGCCTGCTGTGTGCAGGAGGTCAGACTACATGATCACAATAGTCCCTTCTGACCTTAAAGTCTATGAGTCTATTTGGAGATGCACAGTCTTTTCACTGGCGGGGGGAGGGAAGGACAGAGAGGGAATGCATATCCTCAGGCAGCATTAACAGTGAAAATGTCCTTTGTGTAGTCCAGCAGAGAGGGGAACACTGAAATCAGAACATATTTACCATTTAAAGCTAACAAATATAAAAGGAAATGTTATTCAGTAAGACACTGAGATTAAAAGTGAGAAGGAAAAAGAAGTTTGACCATCTGACATAATTTCCCTCAGACCGCAGGAGCCTGTGCTCTGTGAATGACCCAGCTAGAAACAGGATACTAGTGGGTGTGAGAAAGGTCTGTGCCGATGACTGGACTAAAGTTCTGCCCCAGTGTGTCACCCTTATTGGAGTAAGTAGAACGCGTGGTAATGGAAACACTGATAAAACATCCAATTTTTGGCTCATTTCTCCTACTCCATTCCTCTCCTTGTCAGCTCTGGAAGGGTGGAGGAGATTGATCCTCATTGCATCACTCACCCAAAGCAATGTGGTCTTTGAGAACTGCAACTTATTTCAGCGGGATCGTCTTTCCTGCATGCAGGGCCACCGAGAGCGGGTTTGGGCCCCGGTGAAAAAAAAATTTTGGGCCCCCCAGCAAGGGTGGACTGGCTAAAAATCTTTACATAGTCAGGCCCCGAGCCCCCTTCCAGACCACCGGGGCCCGGGCAATTTGTACTAGCTTCCCCCCCCCATCTCATCGGTCCTGCCTGCATGACTTCCTTCCATTTTTATAATAGTTACAAATGCAGTAAAACATTTTAAAAAGACAAATGGCACAAAGAATTTAATAGCCAGCGAATATGGCCACCTACAGTTAAGGTTCTCAGTTGCTTATAACTGCCACACTTCGGACATTCAATTAAGTTTTCCACACTACATAATCATTGAATGAGGCAGGGTCAAATAGAAAATATACTATGCGGTCATGCAATTAAAGATTAACAAGAAGGCCGAATTAGGATTGTACAGACGACCCTTAATTTTGGCATTTCCTAACTTTTATGTCCTTGACTTTGCAACTTTAACATTCTTTTAATGTCTCTCTTTGTTTGTTCGTTAAAAAAAAAAGTAGACAGTGTTCTAGCACTCAGTTCCAGTGCTGGGTGCCACACCAGCCCCAGGCTGCCAGAAGGTGCAGGCATAGGGAAAGTTTACTCAACCCTTGCCATCTGGGTTAAAGCATGCTCAGTACAGTCAGAATCTTTGGAGAATTCAACTCAAAACTAACTTTCTACTGAACATGTTCAAACTGAGATTTTTTTGGAGTCATATTTTGGCCAAATTTGGGCAGATTTTCACAGGAACATCAAAAGGCACAACCCCAACACTAGGGCGACCCCCCTGCCAAATTTCAATTCCCTGCTCCAAAACAAGGGGGCACTAGAGTTCCTCAATTAAATGGCTGTAAGCATTTTTTTTTTTAACTTGGTCAAAAGGTATTTTTCCTTAATTTCAGAAACAGATGAATAATTTTAACTAAAACCTTCCCCAAAAAATTCAGATTGAGGTTGACACTGGGCAGGAAAATTCCAGCCTGAATGGTTACTGTCTGTCAAACTTATAAGCAACTCTGAACAAGGTCTTATGATGGGAAGTAGTGGGCAACCTTAACTTTACACATCGTTACCAGAAACACCTATAATTAGCTGCAACTTTAACATAATCTTTGTCTTCTCTGCCCACAGTATATTCTGGGTTTTGCTCGTTTACATCATTCCAAATGTCTTGGTCAATATTTGAAGTGGGGACTATAGCACTCTTCTGCTGATCTATTAGCACGGTGCCCAGTTTTGAAAAGGCACTGGCTGTGGTTGTCAGGCTGTCCAATAAAATACTACTACGGCTGCTATTGTTGCTTCAGAGTCACCTATTGGGATATTCACTACACAGCATGAGTCATTGGTGCAGCTGCCCCTGAATGGATCCTTCATTGTGAGGAGCTACAATGGGGTATTAACAATAAAGAATGACACATAATATTGCAAGGATAATAAAATGATGACCAAGATCTCCAAAAGCAACTAATGATTTTGGGCACATCAATTATTGGATAGCTAATGTGAGATGCCTCAAAAGGGGCTTGACTTTTAGAAAGCGCCAAGAGCCCACTTTCTGAAAATCAGGTCCCTTTAAAAGGTGTCAAAGTTGGACCCCAACAAATTAAGGTGCCCAAAATCATTAGTCACTTTGGGAAAATCTTTATTTTATTTTCTCATTTCCCTGTGGGGCAGTGGTTCAAGCATCCCAGAGGCAGAGCTACCAGTGTCCTGAGGGTCTAAAAGGTGCCCCTGTCCTAAAAGCTACATGAAATAATAAAAATAACGCTACAGAAAAAGTCAACAGCTTTTTTTAAAAGGTTTATTTATTTATTTAAGATGAGGTAAGTATGTAGCTTTGAGCTCATGGCTTGTGGATAAATAAAAGAGAAGACGGTTTCAAATATAATGCTTTAAAATGCAGTTTTAATTTTAAAACCGACACACTTATGTTGCTAATTGTTTTGGATCTTAAAAGAATTTTGGTTGTGTGTTTTTTGGGTGCATATGCTTCTCACATAAGTAACCCTAAGCATATATACAAATATTAGCGTTAGTAACTCAATTCCATTTCTTCTAAGTGCTGTAGCTGAATTTAAGTGCTAACAACCTCAAATGTGGGAGATTAACTTTCCTTTCAGCTTAAACAACAATTTATTATTATTGTGTACTGCAGTAGTGCCCAGGAGACATGTCATGGATCAGAAGTCTGTTATGCCAGGCATTGTGCAAACACAGAACAAAAGGGCTTATAGAAGGGTATATAAGCAGCATTATCTAGTATATTCTATTCAAGCATCTACTGCATCCATCACCATGGTATCAGAGCACCTACCAATGAAGTAAATGATGTGGCTAGCACCTGCCATTTGTGTTTCCTTACTGCAGAAGCTGGACCAGTGGACATGTGGAAAAGTGCAAACAGCTTAACGTAGTTTAGCTTCCCTCCGTGCAAAGATAATTACAAATTCCACTTTTACCAACAACATATCTTTTGTTGAAAATACATACAAGTCCTTTAAAACCTTCCATCCTTTAAAGGGAGGGTATAGAACACTCAACAATATATGGTAAATAAACAAAATAATAAGCAAAAAGGAGACTTCCTAGTGAACCATCTCTGTGTTCTCATCAGCCAGCTAGCCACTGTTACCCTCAGCCTTGGACACTCAAAAAATAGCAAGAACCAAGAAAGGCAGTTTCTTCCATTGTGTCACAGCTACACGAAGCGATTCAACGAATAAAACAGCTGCAATTTATTTCTGGGGCCAACACAAGGGGAAATGTACGTCAGAAAGCAGTAAGTGTTATCTGACCCCCCCCTAGAGCTACCAGGTTCCATTTCTAAATACAAACACAAAGTCAGGCTCATTTAACTCTTCAAAAAGTAGAGACTTAATAAAGATTTAAGACTGTGAGTGCACAAATAATCCGACATCCCGTCAGTTTACTGAAACTAAGTCAAGTCTGCTAAGCTTGAACATAACCACGTATCGAAGGTAGGACTGATTTCCCATCAGTATGTCTTGACCCCTGGATGAAGAGTCTAGAGTCATTCAGTTTTAGAAGTGATAAAATTTAACATGAATTGATCATATTCTGCTACCGTCCCCAATTCCACTTATGTTCCCCAAAATACAAAAGGAGACACAAAGGAGTAGCTAATTAAATCTCAGACATAACACAGTTTATAATACATACTGCTAAATGCATGAAGAACAAAGGTCCATCTAGCCCAGTGTCCTGTTTTCCGACAGTGGCCAGTGCCAGGTGCCCCAGAGGAAATGAACAGAACAGGTAATCATCAAGTGATCCATCCCCTGTCGCTCATTTCCAGCTTCTGGCAAACAGAGTCTAGGGACACCATTCCTGTCCATTCTGGCTAATAGCCATTGATGGACTTATCCTCCATGAATTTATCTAGTTCTTTTTTGAACACTGTTATGGTCTTGGCCTTCGCAACATCCTCTGGCAAGGAGTTCCACAGGTTCACTGTGCGTTGTGTGAAGAAATACTTCCTTTTATTTATTTTAAACCTGCTACTTATTAATTTCATTTGGTGACTCCTAGTTCTTGGAACAAGTTGGGAAATTCTTGCTACAAAATTGGACATAAATCTGAACAAATATAATCTCTAAGGAAGCAGTTTTAAGGACATTTGAGAAAAGCCCACTGTAAAAGTCCACTTTAATTGGAGAAACCTTACAGGAAGGAGGATGGAAGAGCAAACAATTTCATCTCCAAATAATTGCAGGATGGCAAAGAGCAGCAATGGACAAGTACTTTGGAACACCCAGCCCCACCACTGTGACAGTAAAGATGATCTTCCTAGGCTGTGTTTAACAGGATTTATGACAATTGTAGCAATTTATGTCAATGAACTCAAAGAGTGTGTGGTTCTGTGTACAGAGAAGCCAAATCCAAATGTTGATTGTTAAATTTCGAAGCTTCCACTCAGAACTACCTTCTCATATACCCTTTTTCTGTTATATTCTTAATGTTTGCAACCCTTAAAGCCACCCTTTTCCTAAATCCTTTTCAGCTGCAGCCTTTCCATCACATGCACAAGATCCATATTGAACCAAAGTCTTCTGGGACAAGATAGGTACCTGGATAGATAATGCTCAAGCGAGTACAATCACTGTGAACCAGCTATCCAATTACTCCTCTGGCTAGGAGATTAAAACCATAAGAAGAGGTATACAGAATTCCACTCACTCCCATGTTCACATATGTTATACAACAGGCTCAGGACAATGAAGCTTCTCTCTTTTAGGGACTGAAAGTTCAATGCTTATTGCTCTCTGCACATAAGTTTATTTCTGAACGATAAATATGCAAATACTACCATGCAAATTTCAGATGTGAAAAATGTGGTTACTTTCACGTTGCTTCCCAACATCAATAAAGAATCTTTGATAAACAAAACCCATGAATAGATGCAAACAATAAAACAGTCCCTATTTGGAGCAAACTAAGAAAACCACTTTTATTAACCACCAAATGGCCCACTAATGAGAAGGCAGCAGGCACCTGAAAAACTCCAGGCTATGTGACATTAACACTACATAAAGCAGTAGCAGAGAACAGAGAGAGGCACATCTATATTTTGTGATTCTCCTCCCCTCTCCCATCCCCAGCCTAAACCTAGCCACTAGCTAAACCTACATGTGTGAATTAAGCTCTATTTATAAATCTTCAGCTGTTTTTTTTTTTAAATGGCCTTAATATAGTACAGTTGTTATGTTGTTTTTGTTGAACTTAGCAACAGGAAACTGTGTCACTCCTTCTGCAGCAAACTTTCCATTCTCTTGGCGCTCCCAATCCCACACCAGAAAAGCCAGATTTTAAAAGGGGCCAGGGAGGTTGGCTAATCTGAGCATGCTCCTTCCCTTTGCAGGGAAGCAAAGGGACAGGACAAAGCTGCAGCCAGATGAATATTAAAGTATCATACCACCTACGTTATGAAACACACAAAACAAACTAAATTCAGTACCTTTCTTTTTGTTCCTCTTTTGAGATGCATGTTGCTTGAAATAAATGAAATATGGGGTGTGTTCTTTTTTGCATTTGTCTAAATAGATCCTGCTATACAAGCAGACACCTAGGGATTAGTCATGAAAAGTAACTATCATAAGGGGCGGGATAAGAACAGTCAGCATCTTTACATTACAGCATTATGATAATGAAAGACATTTATCGAAGTGCACACATTGCAGATTGGAAGGTTACTAGCACTATTCCCTGGTTAACTCGCTGAGTTAACAATTACAAACAGCCATAACTTGTTAAAAACATACAAAAAAAAGCTTGATTTTATTGTCTGCTTTGGCAAGATTATTTTACCGCCCAAAGAGCTTTCATTAATGTGCAGAGAAGAATTCTCTGGGCTCCACCCTGTAATGTTACTTCATCTCTGTACTGTTTACTATTATAACATTAGCTTCTTAATTATAAACGAACACACAAATACAGCTGCTCTAAAACTGTGCACACACACACACTACTGAAAATGCCTCAAAGACAACTGGGACAGATAACATCAAGAAAGACAGCGTATAACAGAGCAAAATGCATGAAGGCTGTTTTAAACCACAGCTTAACTCAATCTCAAACAAATGTGATATCCTAGCTTTTATTATTGTAATTAATCCTCAAAAATGGTGACAGCTGAAGGTGACAGAAAATGTTTAACACAAAATAACCCCACTTCATTTCAAACTTCCTTCCTGGTCTTTTTCCTGATGTCTCCCAATTTAGGGTTCCATCTGCACCCTCAGATGTGGGCGTATGATTATTATTTATTTGTATTACTGTAGTGCATATAGACTTCAATCAAAATTGGGGTGCCACTGTGCTAGGCACTGTGCAAACACAGAGGCTACATCCACACTAGAAACACTACAGCAGCACAACTGCAGTTGCGCCACTATAGCACAGACCAGGTATCGGCAACCTTCAGCACGCGGCTCGCCAGGGTAAGCTCCCTGGCGGGCCAGGCCAGTTTGTTTACATGCTGCATCGGCCGGTTTGGCCGAACGCTGCTCCCACTGGCCGTGGTTCGCCGTCCTCAGCCAATGGGGGCTGCGGGAAGTGGCGCGGGCTGAGGGACGTACTGGCCGCTGCTTCCCGCAGCCCCCATTGGCCAGGCACAGCGAACCGCGGCCAGTGGGAGCCACGATCGGCCGATCCAGCGGATGCAGCAAGCAAACAAACTGGCCCGGCCCGCCGGGGGCTTACCTTGGTGAGCCGCGTGCCGAAGGTTGCCGATGCCTGGCATAGACACTTACTACAGAGACGGAAGGGGTTCTTCCATTGCTTTAATAAATCCACCTCTCCAAGAGGTGGTAGCTACATTGACAGAAGAATTCTTCGTTCGACTTAGCACTGTCCACACTGGGGCTTAGGTCGGCTTAACTATATCTTTTAGGAATGTGAAAAATTCATACCCTTGAGGGATGTAGCTAGGTCAACCTACGTTTCTAGCATAGAGCAGGCCGTAGTTACTAGTCCCCTGCCCTGATGAATTAACAGTTAAATAGACGACTGGTGGGAGGAGACACAGAAGCACAGAGATGAAGTGACTTGCACAAGGTAACAGGACAGAGTAGAGCCAAATACACCACCAGGTCTCCTGACTTCCAGTGCAGTGCCCTATCCACTGGACCATGCTGTCTCTCGGTACGCACTTATGAACAATCATTTTATGTTACCTACACCATGAGCTACCATAATACTGTAGGGGGAGGAGGGAATCTTTCACCTCCTCAACTTTGGACAACCTCATATTGTGGGGCATCAACAGACCCGAGTTATCTATCATACATTATGAGACCGTCAAAACTTTTTGCGGCTTTGATTTTTTAATTTATCTTTTATCTAATTTATTTATTTTATCTTTTTTATTTTAAACTAAATGCCATTTCAAAAATCAGGAGGACTAAAACTCAATGTTATTTTTAGAAGGTTAAAAAGAAAAGCCACAATTTATAACTTATGTTTAGCTTCACAGCAGCTGTGGAAAGGAAATCAGCAACTCAGCTGATCATCAACAGCTGCACAGACATTTCTTTTTAAAGCACTGAAACGTACAAGATAAAGAAGCAAAAATGACACTTACTGTTCCTTCAGAAACTGTATGCTCTCTGAGGTCTTTCAGAAAATCCACCTCATCTTCAGTTTTCATCTCCAGCTTTTCTGCAAGGACAGAAGGGTTTGCAAAGTAGATTTAAACAAACTTCCTCCAAGGCTGCTGTTTCTCTGTTTATTCAAATAGTTCTAAAAAACTCAGGCATTATTTTCCTTCCAAGAGCTGGTTTCATTCCTGACTTTGCTGCCTGTTTGTTAGTAATTTTACAACTACAGTGTCTGTGAATGAAGGAAACTATGAAACAGCAGTGAGCACACGGAAACCACAGGGCTAGACTTCTACAGATGGCTCTATGTGAAGCTTGAAATCTAGGTTATATTTGCATATATGTTTACACCAAAGACGACTTGGCTTCCATTATTCCTGCTGTATGATCAAAAAGTATATATTTGTTTTTCTCTGATTTGGTTGGGGTTGGTCCTGCTTCCAGCAGGGGGTTGGGACTGGATGACCTCCTGAGGTCTCTTCCAACCCTAATCTTCTACGATTCTGTGATTCTTTACCATAACATGGAGACAGGTGGGAGGCAAGAATATTTTCTCAACTTTCACGTGTTTAATGCAACGCCAGCTTCTCGACACAAGCCTCTTCTCCTTACTGGTGGATTAGGTCCCAGAGGGTCGTAAGGCAAGTCAGTATCCATTCAAATTTGCCAACTGTCTGGAGATTTTTTTTTCTGCTGATGGTGTTGATGGAACACAAGAGAAACTTTGTGACCCCATTATCCTCTCTTCCCAGCAAATTACCATGTAAAACTTAAACGATCACCATTTACACCAGCGTTTTCTTTCTCTGCACCTTTCCCACTTTAAAATAACCAGTTTTGTCTTGTGACACCTACACAGACTAGGACTTAAATCTAAAACCAATTTCCACTTCTAAAGACCCATGGATTACAAAATACTTCAGAGACAGTGAATGAAGCTTCACTACCCCCCACCCTGCGAGTTATGTAAATATTCCCATTCTACAGCAGCGCAGAGAGGTGAATTGATTTGACCAAGATGTCATAGTCAGTCAGTGGCTGAGCCAGGGACAGAATGCAATGCCCCTGTTTCCCTGCTCTAACCACTAGGCACATCATTCTTCTCCTAGTTATTTGTAATTGAGCACTATCGGCATCAAAAGGATTTTTAACTGACAATTTGTAGTGGATCATTTGTACAAAAGGAGGCTGCGGGAAACCACAATTCCATCTTAAATTGAAATCACTGAAAAAAGGAGTTGGCACTGACAGTGCACGCTAGTCTGTTTTAAGGGCATTAAGGATACTTTGCTACACACCACCTGCTGTGCTAATTCAAAGAAATTACAAATTAACACAATGTTGTGGTATCTGACCTGATGAGTTTATGGATTGTTAACAGCAGAACCGCCTAAGAAATCAGAGCCAATTCAGCAACAGTTCTGAGCACATGTGAGAATCACCCAGGAGATACCAGTTTGTTGGCAAAACAGCCAGTAATCATGTATTTATGATAAGGGTAACCCTCCCCCACAAACTCTTGAAATGAGCTGTCGGAAAGGATAATAATGCCACAGGAGCGAGCCCCCAGGAAATGCCAGACTGTTAATGTCCAGCATGTGCACCCTAACTCCCCCAGGGGCATAGAGGGGGGAAGGGAGCCACCCTGAGGCCCCAGGCTGCACATATGAACAAGGAACTGTGTTTAGGGGGAACAGACAAGCTGCTATCATGAATGCAAGAAGGTGCTCCTTAAGTATAGGGATGGAAGGAATCATCTTGTTGCTAAAACACAGTACTGGGCATCAGGACTCACTTCCTGGCTCTGCCACAGATTTCCTCTGTGGCCTTGGACAAGTCACTTAGACTAACTGCCTCAGCTTCCCTATCTGAGAAACGGGGATCATAATGATACTTGCCTCCTTCCCAGTGGGGTTGTGAGGATAAATTCATTCATGTTTGTAAAGTGCTTTGAGATCCTGAAGAGAGGGCAAGGGACATGTCTAATCCCACTCCCATTAAAGCCAACAGTTAAACATCCATTGACTTCACTGGGAGCAAGATCAGGCCTTATTTTTGTTGTTAACCTATACAACTGTGATTGGCTAGATGTATAATTTGAGGACTTTATTTTTGCAAATCATTGCCTGAGCATTGTTTACATATATGGATTTAACCCAGCCGAATCTGACTTCCAGGTTTTGACCTTTGTGGGCTTCCATATCATCACTTGGACTGGTCCAGCATGTGATTTGGAAGAACCAAGTTTTGTGCACTTTACCTCCGGAACACAAGCACTTCTACTATGAATAAATATCCCAAACCCATAAACTAGTGTGGAAACACATCACGGAGGCATTCAGGCATGGAGCACCTTATGTATTATTATTATTATTACTAAAGCTTCTCTCCAGTGGAACCTGCCACCCTAGCTGTTGAAGTAAATGCTAGTGAAAACCTTTCTGGCAGCCAAAGTGGATGTCCCATGGTGAGGATGAGATTAGGAGCTTGAAAGGAGAAATGGTAAAATTCTATTCATGGAAATTAAGCATATGCCAGCCAATGAATTCTCTCTAAAGGCCCAGACCTGCCAGGAGATCCATTAGGGCAATTTGTTCAAGGGGAACCTCTAGAGAACAAGGCACACTATTCGTGATTTAGTTACTGTAGAAACCAGGCCAGTGTGCGTCTTATCTGTTGGGTGTCTGAACTTCAGCTTCATACCCCAACTGCTTGCTTGCCCAAATGCGAGTCAGGCCAAATATGCACTGTTCAAATAGTTTGCATGGAAAATCCCATTTCACAGGGGTAATTCAGGGCTGAATAAAAGGCCCAACCCCTAGGTACTGCATGAGGTTCGTAAGACTTTCTACAAGAGGCATAGGAGTCTCCCCTTGACTTCACTGCACTTTAGAACGAGGCCCTGAATAGCTGTTTGAATGCAGACTTGATTTTGCTTTTTCGGGGGACTCTAAATCTTATTAAACTGATCACATGACAAGGGGATGAGATGAAAGAGTGATGTCATCAGGAACAGTTAACATAAATGAAAAACTTACACAGATAGATGGTCTTGCATATTTCCCTGCATCTCTCACTGAGGAGAAAAATCCTTTGATTGCATATCACAAACTGTGACAATTTAGCAATGACAATTACAAAAAAATCCCCAGTGACATGTATTTCTGGGAAGCATACGCCTGACCCGAGCCTCTATTCTCAGAAGGGCTCCAGCGCAAGGTCCGTCAGAAAAGAATTTTGGTTCTTTCTGCTGAGCAGCAGTTACGTCCCCAACCGCAAAATAAATATATACACGTCCCTACTTGCCAAGACAAGTTCTGACTCAGAACAAAGTGAACTTGAAAAACCTCACAGTACTTACTAGTTTGCTCCTTTGACAAGACAATACGTTATCCAGGTAGGGCAGTCACCACATAAAGTTTAAATGCCATCTCCTCTCTCTCTACATATACACACACACTGTGCACAATAATAATAGAAAACACAACACATCTTCTTGTCTTTGCTTTAAACCCACGTCTTGTCTGTGCTCACATAGCATTATTCTGTAGATTGTTTCCGTAATCCCTGGGAGAAGCCTTTCTACCCTAATTTGTCCTTTGTGCAGCTTCAGATTGTGACCATGTTTTTTTCTTATGGGTAGATATATGCTGGATCCTTGTATGTTATGTCCCGTTTACATTTTTGAAATCTGTAACATAATCACCTCCCAGATTTCTTTCCCCTACCCTAGCTTAGTATGATTTTTTTTAAAAATTATAAAAATACAAGTTGTATTTTTCAATATGGGTGCTGATTTACTGCACTGTAATTCCTTGTCTCTTCGATTTCTATATGATATCTTGCATGAAAAACCTGTATATACAACAGCAGATGTAGAATTAAACCTTAGCTACTAAGACTTAGACTGCAGGAGACAAAAAAACAAGGAGCTCCCAGAAGAAATTAGCATTCCCGGGTATTGACTTACAGCCACTCCCATTCTATTGAAATGTCAACCTGCCACAATACAAAAATAGAAGTTTCTTTTTTAAAGGAGCTTTCTGATTCATGTAAACAGCCTGTTACATAGCAGCTGATAACTTCTTATGACTAATAAAACTCTTTAAAATCCCAAACTCACCAAAACTTACAAAACGTTCACCACCCCTAACCCCAAAGAATAGGTACCCACAACTGTATTGCCAGTCAATGCTAAAACAAATCGCCTTCCACAACTCTACTTGACAAAATCTCTTCCCTGTATGCAGTAAAAAGCAGTCATATATTTCTATGATTTTACAGCTCTCGCCTCTCAACTGCTGGGGTTGATGGATGCATTACATCTATTTTGATTATTTAGAATTCTGAATTAGTCTTTTGTTTTGAGCTTATTAAAGGAAAGATATATGTCTTACCTATAGATTCCTTATTAACTAAATAAGAGCAACACAGAGACAGGTCAGCTGTTTACATTTAACAGCTGCCTGAACAGGTGGAATATAAAGCCTGACTCAAACCAGCTGTGCACTTCAGTAGAAATTTCACCTGTGATTTCAGTCCAGACTGGAAGACTCCGAAAGTCCAATAAGATTTTTTGTTGTATTTATCAGAGGAAGGGTTGCGGTTTTGTTTTTACTTTTTGACGGCTCCAATTAGCTCTTGTTGAATACAGACTGACTCTGCCAAAGCTCTCCTGATGCAGTCACTTATCTCCTATAACATCACTCATCAGAGGTCTCCACTGATTCTTCATTCTTGCTTGCTGCACTGACTGAGTAATGAGCGAGTGAATTCCA
Source organism: Chelydra serpentina (assembly GCA_037349315.1). NCBI lineage: Eukaryota > Metazoa > Chordata > Testudines > Chelydridae > Chelydra > Chelydra serpentina. Next base: position 26,696,704 of record JBAIAC010000033.1, read on the forward strand.
GCACTACTTAAATATACTGGAAAAGACTGTGGCCTTGCTCCAGGATGGCTCCAGAGTCAGGAAAAGTGGGTGGAGGGATGTGTTCTCTCCCCCTCTTTTTTAAATGACTCAATGCCACCAGTTAGGAAGCTTCTTTGCCCAGTTCAGAATGACAATCACAGCTGTTCCAGCTGACCAAAAAGGAAGCTTTAATACAGCACTGTTATGTTCTTTAACTCCAGATTTGCAGAGAATAAGAGGAGGAACTGAAGGAAAAAGTCAAGTTAGCACAAAACCCTAAGGCACCTGGCCCCGAAGGAAACACGTAACTAACACACAGCAAATTTCAGCATCACACTCCCATTTAACTGTTTTCTTCCCTACTAGGAAACAATTTACATGTTAAAGATTCCTCTAAAATACTTTGGCATAAATATAAGACTGTTTCCTTACTGTGATGCAATCCTAGAAACATGTACTTGTAGTGTAAACCTTTAATATCTATTTCAGATTTTGGTCTCTGCAGGAAAAGAATGTGCACTTGCCAAGGGCAGGATTCCCCTCCCAGGGCTGGCCTCTGACATCCATTTCTCTACCCACCATGGCCTGATTTTCATTCTTTAAAAGAAGGAAATATCTCATTTAAGTTGGAAGCTCTTTCTCGCAGAGAGCTTCTTCCTTTATTTGCATGTGAAATGCCATGCGCACATATGGCGCTATATAAAATAAACAAGACACTATTTTGCTTACCTGTGACCGGCTCAGATCCTAGCACTTCTGAGCTTGCATCCTCCCTCTTCGTGGGTTCATCAAACTGCAAACTTAAATCCATTTCTCCATTAAGGAGATCTCCCGTAATCACTCCGGCTTCAGGAAGGGATGTGGGGAGAACCCCAACAGGTACACACTCTAGCTTCTCAACTGCAGACTCAGGGACAGAAGGTGTTTCCAGTATAGAAACAAATCCATCGGGACTTTTAACCCTATTGGCAACTTTATCCGGCCAGGAGCCATCAGCCTCTGGAACCCAGCTCTTTGCCCCCACATCATCTGTAAGCTCAGCAGCAGCATTTGTACTGTATGGATGTGACTGTGCAAGAGATGCTTCCCGCGTGGCATTGCTCTGCTCCTCTTGGTCTTTGTTGGGCCAATCCAAGACCTGTTGCTGGGCTTCTTTCACTTCAGACCCAGCTTCGCTCTCACTGGCCAAACAGACGGTGTCAGTGCTGGAGTCGCTGTCACAGGGGGGTTCTTCTGCAATAGGCTGAAGCGATGCTCTGGAGAGTACATTGTTCATATCCTCCTCCTCTTCTGGATCACCCGGTACTGTGAATGTCTCAGCTACACCTGGAGGGGCCTTATTCTCAAAGGCAACAGAAGGTGCTTCCATAACAGAGACCTCCTTTAATTCTGGTGCTTTGTTTTGCAGAGAGCCTCCCTGTGCCCCCTGACTGAGATCACGTTCTTGGTTCAACATTGTGTCGGGAGCAGGGTCATTCTCCGCATCCAGCGATTTGTACTCAGATTCAGACCCTTGTACTATACCTTCTTCTGCATCCACGATTGCATTGTCATCTGCTTCCTGACAGGAGATTTCCCCTTTTAGCCCAATATCTGTGATACTGTCATTTGCTGCAGACTCCTCGCCCTGACTGCAAACAGAGGATTTCACAATAGCAGCAGCAGCAGCTGGCTCCTCGGACAAACCCTTTTCTTTGCCAAGTGTCCCACTTTCACACAGCTCCTGACTGAGTTCAGCTTTGCTCTCTTCAGCCGGCTGTGACAGACTTTGCTCCTCAGAGTCCTCTTTTTCCCCACTGTCTTTAGGCAAGCTAGTTTCTGCTGTTATTTGACCATGCACAGAACTGTCCTGTTCAGCAAGCACTGCTGTCTCTGCTACTGCTGCTACTTCCTGGTTTTGTTTAGATTCTTTATTATGAATTGCAGAGGGTGTGTCCATTAAATTATCCTGGATACACTCTGTGCCCATGGCACACGAAGAGAAGACAGGACCATCACCATGCACAGACGCCTCCTGTCCTGGAGGGGCCACTGCAGCATCTGTCTCCTGACCGATTGCCTGTCCCTGTTGTACATCTCCTTTAAATAAGGGAGATGAGAATGATTGGATTTGCTTGCCAACCCCATCCTGTTCAGAAATGCTTTCTGCTGTCACCAATTGGTTTTGCAGAGGCTCTTTTTCTGCTGAGGACAAACCTGGGTCAAGTGGAGGCTGTGACCCAGGCTCACATTTGCTAGCTGAAGCAGTGTCTGGTTTTACGCTGTAACACATTTCACCTTTTAAAACAGCTTGATTCTCAGTGTGGCAATTGCTAGCAGACCCCTGGCCTTCCTCTGCCGAATCTGTGCTTCCTCTGCCGGTAGTTTCAGTTCCCGGTGACATCTTTTTAAGGGCTTCACTGCCACCTTCGCCTTCAGCTACAGTTGCAATGCTTTTACTGCTTTCAAGGCAACACACAGACTCTGCATCACTTGGACCAGGCCTGTCAAAGGGATTGTTTTTCATTTCAGAATTATTCTGCACATTGTCACTCAAAGCCAGTTCATTCGGCCCAACATCTGCATTTCCATCTTCCACCTGCACGCTCTGCTCACCACTCTTACCATTGTTATTCACTTCCAGAACAACAGGATCGTGTTTCAATGCATTCTCTGAAACCTTTATTTCAGTCACAACCAGCAGCTCCTCTCCAGCGTTGGCAATCATACTCTGCCTCTGCTTTACAAGGGGTTCACCCTGGACTAAGCCCTCTGGCAAACCAATCTTTGCATTTCTGGTGTTCGAGTCTGTTCCACTCTCTTTGCTGCCACTTGTCTCCCAATGGCCAACAGGGATATCATCACTGTCGACACGTGCATTTGCACTATCCTGTGCCTGCATCCCTTGTGCATCTCCACATTCCCCACCTTCTCTTGGAGATTTTGGTGACGCTGCAAGTAAGGGCTCAGTAGCATGGATCAACACCCCACTTGCTGGAGGCAGCTCTTTCAGACCTGAAGTTCTTGAGCCCCAGGTCTCAGCCTCTCCATTCTCCACATGCTGCTGGATTGAAGCAGCATCCACAGACCCTGTACAGTTCTTGCATTCTGCCTGGCCCATAGCCACATCCACACCCTCACAGGGCGTTGGGGCTTCGCACGCAGTTTCAGCCACAGTAACAGTGCTTTCAGTTGCGCACTCGTCAACGATTTGCACTTCCTGTTGGGTATTATCTCTACTACACAGGCTGGCTGGACTCAAAACAACTCCAGTGGATGTCATTCCGGTTTCCTCATTTGTATTTCCACAGGATGGAAGGCTTGCAGCACCGTTTACTCCAGCACCCGAGCTCAGTGTGCAGTCATTTTTATCTGATGCAGTCCCAGAGTCTACAATAGCGGCTGGCCCCTCCTCTTCCTTTTTACTCAACGTAGCTGTGTTTTTACTTTCACAGGAAAACCCTGGGTTGTCTATACCCGCGAGGCTCAACAAATCACTTGATGTGCCGTTAAGCACTTCCAAACTCCCACTGTCACATTGGTTCTCCTTGTGGCCCATTGGGGCTGAGAGCTGCCTCACATCAAAGTTAACTAGTGCAGCAGAGCATTCTTTGCTTCCTTCTGTTGGCATTTCTTCCGAGAGGGGGGCTGCAGAAGCCGGAAAACCCTCCATCTCTGTTCCTGTATTGCAGTTATCCTCCGACGTTCTCAGCTCAGGCTCTGGCTGTTTCGCTGCATTCTGAAAAGAGGGAAATAAAGACTATGAACGTTTGTTTTGTTGTATGTCACACTCTCAAAGTGCACATGTTGATTTATCAGTCACCTGTACAATTCTTAAATCTATAACATTAACTTGAGTGCATACAAAATGAGACCACCACCCCCTCCCTCCATCTCTGCGTGTGATTCCACTTGAACCGCGTTTACAAAATGTACTGGAACAGTAAATTGATCTTTTAAGTCTTGCCAGCCACTGGACATATTGAAGACTATTGCTTGAATGGATTTAAATTTAAACTCAGTAAAGAGCAGGATTTAAATTTAATTGGCAGCATTAAGTAAACATGCATTTGAATGTACAATCCAGCTCCAAAATGGCACATACAGTTCTTTTCGAGATTGGCTCTGGGCTGAACTGCCACCCTGTAGGAGGATTACAGATCCCCTGTGTCTTTGGAAACACCATATTAATCTGCCCCCAAAGCAGGAAGCAGCCACTTGCCACCACCCCTGGGGGCTAATAAAACACGGATTTTTCCTCAAACAGCCAATCCACAGCTTGCCTACTACCTTTCCTCATTGCCCATTCCCTCCACAGCCCATCTCCCTGTGCTTGTTCCTTCTCCCACCCCACTCCCATACACAAAGTCCTCTGTCTCCAGCTCCTCCCCACCCAATGTAACACGCATTTTGGTTACACCAGCAGCAGACTATCCTGCTGTGTTTACAGTAACCCTAGTCATAAAATAAAACCACATAATAACAGAGACTGCTTGTAGCAAGCAAGATGCATTATTAAATCTTTATAGTTCAGGTGTACAACGGCTCAGACTAGAAATGTCGGAGGTGGGATATTCACCGGGGCAATGGCGTTGGCCAATTCCCTTGAACTACATAGGCAAGCATAAAGTGGTTGCATAGAAACCCTCTCAATTTTTTTTTCTTTATTGATGTAATCCTTCCAGACTACACATCTGCTAAGAAGCTTACCTGTTCTTAAATACTGTTCACAATTTGGGTCCCCGCAAGACTTAGTAGGTGCCATGCACTACTTAGGGTAGAATTTGATCGACTGAGACCATTTTGTCCCACTTCAGAGCAATAGTTGAACCTCTAGTTCAGAACAACAACAAAAAAAAAAACCACAGAAACTTTTTGAAAATGGCTTATTTGGGGGCTTCTCTCTCCAGAACTGGTTCCAAGGACCCTAGATGGGGGTGACTCGCCCTACTCTGCACTCCCACAAAGCATAGCAAACATCAAGAAAAATATCCATGCAAGCATGGATTGTAGAGCTCTTAGAAGCGTTGTCCTTTAACCAGGAAGGACAGAGGGACAACGGTGGGAAAGGGCTCCTCTAAATACTCATCTTCAGCATAGGAGGCTCTGAAAGGTGTACCGTGATCACATCTCAGCTGAATGAGAACACCTCATGAAGATGAAAACAACTTGAAACCACAACTCTGAGACACATAATGGACACTTCACTCATCTTAGTGGATGTTCCCACCCCTCTTTAGAGCCTATGATATACCTGAAGTATGCCCGCTCTCCGCTCCCCATTCAAATGGGCAGACTTCAGATCTTGGCTCACTTGAGGAAGATGGGGGGGAGGGAGGAGCTGTAGATGAGTATGGGCCCCTTAGATTTTGATACACACATGGGTGACAGTATGAGAGGCTCAGACACACCCAGAGGGGCAAGGCTCCCCATAGCCCAGCTCAAATGCGGGGGGCCAGAAAGGGGGCTTAGAACCGCTAGAGGGGTGAGAGTCCCCCAGATATGGACATACACAGGGAGGAGATAATGTGAGACTGACAAGTGCCCCTGCCCCTATTCTCCCCTCTGCCACACACCCCCAAAACCCCCTTCCCACTGCACTACCCCTCCACTGCCCCTAACCCCCAAGCCTCCTTCACCTGATCCCTCAACCTCTTTCACCCTTCCTCTTGTCCCCCTTCTCATAACCACCCTCTCCTCGCTAGAGCCCCAAACTCCCCTCCCCCATCACTCCCTGGAAATAGTCACATGGCTAATTTTCCCCCAACGACTTTGGGAGACGTAGCGGGGTTGGGTGCACAGTTGGGATGCATTGGCAGAACTTGGGGTGCCACCCCTATCTCACCTGAGCCCCCAACCTTTCTCCCCTCCTCACCATCACCATTTATCTCCCTCCCCATAATCCCACCTTCCCTCACTGCAACCCCTCTCCCCATATTTCCCCACTTTTCCACCCCGATGCTCCTCCCTTCCCAGGAAGGGCTCACATGCCTAATTTCCTCCCCCAAAAATACTTTGACCCCCCCAAACTCAAACAGCCACTTATGACTCACAAATTGTAGCAACCTCTGGCCACTCAGTTCAAAACTCCTTTTGTCTTAGGTGGTGGTTTGTGTTTAACATGTCGTTTAGTTATGTTAATGACAGGATGAGTTCACAGCCATCAAGAAGTCTCTGATTCATCAGTCATTAGTAAGACTAAGATTTTGTCATGGCAACTTTTAGTAAAAGTCACAGTCAGGTCACAGCCAATAACCAAAAATTCACAGAAGCCCCATGACTTGTCCATGACTTTTAGTAAAAATAATCCTGACAAAATAAGGAGTGGGGGGGACCCCTAACACCCACCGCTGTTGACGCTCAGAGCGGCTGGGAGCAGCGGGCTCCCACTGCCCGTGGAGGCTCAGAGCTTCAGGGCTGGCAGCTGGGAGTTGATGGGGCCCCCTGCCTCAGCTTTGAACTCGGGGGGGGGGGGCCCTACCGCCCACGTCGGTGGGAGCTCCTGGGGCCACCTGTGAAACTTCAGTGGCCCTCGCACCTGAGAGCTCTGAGGTGACCTGCTGCCCATGGTGGCTTGGACCTGTGGGGGCCCCCTGCTGTGGCTCTGAGCTCCGGCGGCTTGGAGCTCCAGGCAGGCGCCTGGGAGTTGCAGGCCCCCATCCCTCCCACATACACACACAGCTCAGAGCTCCAGGGCTAGCAGCTGGGAGCTGCGTCACCCCCACAGCTGAGAGCTCTGGTGCCCCCACTGGCTGACAACTCCAGCCCCGTGCCTGAAGCAGAAAATGTCACGGAGGACTCTGGAAGTGATGGATTCTGTGACCTCCGTGACATTATCGTAGCCTTAGTCATTAGTACCTCCCAGTTTAACAGTACAACGCAGCAGAAGGAAACTGGTTTTTTGGAGTTGGGGCTGTAACTCAGGAACTGGGAAAGGACCCCAATTTGGATCACTAGACTCATAGACTTTAAGGTCAGAAGGGACCATTATGATCATCTAGTCTGAGCCCCTGCACAATGCAGGCCACAGAATCTCACCCACCCACTCCTGGAACAATTAACTATTTGGATTTTAGAGCACATAAAATGGTGGGAATGGAAGCCATTTAGCCATTTTTCCATATCGGTGCATGCATAGTGTAAATATGTATATTTCTTTAAATATCATTCTTAATTTGGGTCTCCCAAAGATTTAGTGGATGCCATGCACTCCTCTGGATAAAACTCATCAGATTGAGACCATTTTGATCTATATCACATCAATAGTTTAATCCCTAGCTCTGGGCAAAGAAATCCACCTAGAAACCTTTTTTAAATGGCTATTTTGGGGGGGCTTGTATCTCCAGAACCCCATGCTCATATGACTCCAAATTTGGGTCTCTAATCCCACCAAGCACCCTACTTGGCACACCACATTTAAAAAAAAATCTGACTAAGCATGTCAGTTTTAGAGGACTTTGACATGTTAACCTTTAAACAGATGTCATGATGCAACCTTAACTATATAGGGGTTCTCCCGTGCCACTACAATGACAGACCATGCAGTTCTAAACTTGCAATGCTGTCCAAGCTCCATGGTGGGTTAGGATGCACGTAAATGATTGGGAGATAGTGAGCATTGGCTGGAACTACTGCTCTACATGAAGAAAGAACACGATAGATCCATTTGTGTGGGTGTGCAAATGAACAAGTTCAAATGGAGTGTCAGCTGTCTGGTGGCTTCCACCCTGCAGTACAGCACAGGGAATGCTCTACTGGTTTCCAGCCAATACAGACAAACACAAACAAAAGGGACACTTGTTGTGGAACAAGCAAGGTTTTGAAAGACAGGGGGCGTGGGAGCCCTCACGTCCTCCCAGTGAAGTCACTCTGCTGATAGGGTGAAAAATAGAGCCTTCTTCAGAAGAAGCCAACTGGCTTTCAGCTGAGCCTAAATGAAGTAATTGCAGGGCTGCTTTCCAAATTCAAATCAGATTAGATTTGAAGTAAAACAGGGCTGGAAAAAAAAAATCTAAACATAGCTTTTCTGATTTCATTGTCAGACAAAATGTACCCGTCAGGCATCTGCACTACCAAAAAGAAATGTGCTTGCTACGTTAGACATATTTTACTGTCATCTGGTGGTAAGGGGAGGCAAAGTGAGATGATTCCAACGCTTGCTTTGGTTTTCCACTTGTATCACCAGTACCTGTTGAAACCCAGAGTTACTACCGTTCTGTATTCAGATGACAGTGAGGACTGTCATTCAGAATGGTCAGAGTGCTAAAACTTCAACTAGTAAAAATGAAAAATACTCCTCCGACCGCCTCCTTTCTATCTCTTAATGAAAAAGGAGTAGTAATATTTAAACATAACAACTCTGAGGGCTGTAACTCTTCAATGTAGACACTACCTATGCCGACAGGAGGGCTTCTCTCATTGGCATAGGTGATCCACTGCTCCGAGAGATGGTAGCTAGGTCAGCAGAAGAATTCTTCCATCGACCTAGTGCTGGTATACCAACCTAACCCCTGGTGTAGACCAGCACTAGGTCAATGGAAGAATTCTTCCTTCGACCTAGTGCTCGTCTACACCAGGGGTTAGGCTGGCATAACTATCTCTCTCAGGAGTTTGATATTTCATATCCCCATGAGACATAGCTACCCTGAAGTAAATTCCTAGTGTAGACCAGGCTAGGATGGTAGAATTAAACACAAACGTACAGACAGCTGAAAGGAATAGTGGACACACAAGGGAAACTGTAGGGTTCTGCAGCAGCCGTAAAATCCTGACCACCATTTTGCATTTCCACCCTCTGAAGAGGGTCTCCCTGGCAGCCTCTTTCAAGCTCTGAGAGTGGAATTTCCCAAAGCCCTCAGCCTTGACCTAGTGCAGATCCTATGATCAAGCTCCCAGTGGCTTCAATCGGAGCAGTATCAGGCCAATGTCAAGTGCTTCTGAAAACCCCACCATGAACTCCTACAGCATTTAACAGGAGTGGACTCACCCTCAGAATTCTGCACTGAGGTACTAAAGGAGAACATACAATGCTCTCACTAACTCTCCTCTGGCCCTTCCTCTCAACCGGAGTGCTGCTTCCTGGCAGATCTATTATCGTCTTCTCCCAAACAAAAACATTCCCATCTCTCTAGCCCTCTGTTAACCCCAGCCAGTACCAGAACCCACCTCACACTCCCCGCCCACTGACCCAACCACCCTGTAGGGAGCTACCCTGTGCTCCAAGCAATTTTCTTCTGCCCTCAGGATGTAACTCGCCTTCTCCTTGCAGGGACGAGTCAGTATCTGGAAGCAGAGAGAGTACATGAGGAAGGAGGTGCAAGGCAGGATTTGCTTCTCCCTAGAGAGTCCTGACCAAGCCCCACCTCCCAGATGGCAGAAAATTTCCCTTCATCTTAACAATGCCTGTAGTAGAGCCCCACTCCCAAATCAGAGGAAAGCAGACAGATCCCAGGTAACATCCCCCCGGGCATTAGTTAATTATATCTAAGTTAAGAAACAGTTTCTTACTGTAATTGTGGTTCTTCGAGATGTGATGGTCTAGTGTCATTTGTAAATCCCTATGTGTGCATTGCCTAGGTGCAAAGGTATCTTACAAGATACCTGGAAGCTCAAGATAACGGCAGCGGGCATCCCAGGAACATTTATACTCCCTGTATTGCCCTGTTCCTTTCTTACCGTGTGCTGGTGGCTCGCTATGTATTTCTGGAGCTGCTCTATGTCATGCTCCATGCTGGCCTTTGCTCCTTCCTTGGATTCAGCTGTTAGCGTATAAACGTTCAGCCCACGGTGGTATTTCACACAGTAGTCCCCCGAGTGCACTATATAAGACAAAGTGCTCCAAGAGTCTGGTTCACCAGCTTCCTCTCTGAAATAAAACAAACCCAGGTTAATACATAAAGGAGGCTGAAACGCTGTGATGCAGTGTCACACACGCCATTCCTCGGTCTGGATACTCATCTAGTCAATGGCCCAAGCAAAAGAGACTAGAAGGTGGTTTATTCTGCAGGCTAGGTGGTCAGGCCAAGAAACACACATGCTCCCCAATCTTGGCAGAGGGAAACGAACTGGAGTTGAGAGTTAGAGTCAATGACAAGTTCCATCCCAAAAATCCTGCCAAGTCTTATCGAGCTGGAGTTTCCAAGCTGTCAGAAGGTTATAGCAGTAGTGAAGAAGGGCAAAGTCATTTCTTTCTCAAGTGAATTTAATGCAGACCAAGGTGGCCAGATTGACAGCCCGGGAGTGGGAACTGTCTCCTAATCTATGGAATAAGGACTGTCGGGTAATAGGCAAATGACATGACAACTTTTATGACAGAAACATTCCTCCAGAGATTGGACTGAGACAAACTCACTTCACAGAGTGCAAGCAGCCATCATGTGGTAGCAACTTTCATTCACTACTGAACTGGACTTGATTTGAATGGCTGGCCTAAAGGGGAAGATCTTATATGACCATTCTTACATAACAGTTAGGTCACCAATGTCCTGAGACATCAAGTCCCACTACAATAGGATTTGATTTAATTATAGAGCTTCCCATTTTGTCAGTTAACAGTAACAAAATCTTTTAAAAAGGTCAGTCCTGAGGGGGAAAAAAACAGAAAACCATGCCATTGTCTCCACTAGCACAGAACTTTAAAGTTATAATTAAATTACATTCTTATTTACATAAAATGAACACCGTAATGGTCAAAATACTGCCACCTTCACTACAAACTTCAGAGCATGACTACAGTGACAGAAGAACAGAGACAACCCCATATGCCTAAATGGCCCCCTCAAGGATTGAATTTACAACCCTGGGCTTAGTAGGCCAATGCTCAAACCACTGAGCTATCCCTCCCCCCATATGGAACTTTTCCTGTCCCTAATTTTTAGGAAAATTGTTATGATTCTAACAGTTAACATGAGCTCAGATCCCACAGTAAATGGCACAGTTTAAGAACTGGAACTGAATAGAAAAGAGTCAAGTAGAATTTCCATTAAGGTTACAAGCCAAATTCAGGCCTAGCAGAAGTTTGCATTTGAGTGATGCCTGTGATAAAGACTGAATTTTAATCTAAAAGTATAAATCACACCGACGTGCTGTGCTGTGTCACAGTGTGATTGGCCCTTTAAGGGGAGTTGGGCCCAGCCACAGGTGTGATAGATCAGCTCCTTCCAGCTGATCAATTCGGAATCAGAACCCAGATTTTTAAAGATATTTAGGAATTACTGTGCTCAGCATTCCAATGTCTAACCGATTTAGGAGCCGAAATCCAATTTTCAAATGCCATTTAAGGAGCCTAAATCCGTGAACTGTCAATGAGATTTTGGCTCCAAGGTGCTGAAATCTCTTTTTTAAAATGAGATTTGGGCTATGTCTACACTGCACTTTTGTCTTTATAACGTTTGTCACTAGGGGCTGTGGAAAAAACCACACCCCTGAAGTTTTGATGCCGAAAAGCGCCGGTGTGGGCAGTGCTTTGTCGGTGGGAGGTGCGCTCCCAGCAGCGAAGCTACCGTCCCTCTTTGGAGGTGGTTTTCTTTTGTCGCTCCGAGAGCTCTCTGCTGGCGACAGAGAGCGGCTACACTGCGCATCTTACAGTGGAGTGGCTGCAGTGGCACAGCCGTGCCGTTGTAAGGTGCCCAGTGTAGACATAGCCTTAAGCTCGTAAATCAGTGGAGCAAATATTCAGTCTGCATTTGCCATGTGAGAGTGTGCTGGAGAATGATGGGAGAGTGGTCCATGCCTTCGTGGAGTATACGAAGACATTTGATAGCATATGGCCAGGGCCGGCTCTAACCTTTTTGCCGCCCCAAGCAAAAAAAACAAAAAAAACCCACACTGAGTGCTGCTCTCCCACCCTCCCCCCGGGAAAAAAAAAAGAGCACCGCCCCGCCGAAACAACTCCCGCTCCCCCGAAACAACCCCCCCTCCTCTCCTGAGCCCCGCGCCACCCTGCCCTGCCGAAACAACCCTCCCCCTCTCCTCTCCTGAGCCCCGCGCCGCTCTGCCGAAACACCGCCCCCCCGAGCCCTGCGCCGCCCTGCCCTAACACCCACCCCGAACCCTGCGCCGCCCTGCCTTGCCGAAACAACCCCCCCTCCCCTCTCCCGAGCCACCCTGCCGAAACAACCCCCCTCTCCTCCTCCGAGCCCCGCACTGCCCTACCAAAACAACCCTTCCCCTCTCCTCTCCCGAGCCCCGCACCGCCCTGCCGAAACAACCCCCCCCTCCTCTCCCGAACCCTGCGCCGCCCTGCCCTGCCGAAACAACCCCCCCTCCCCTCTCCCGAGCCACCCTGCCGAAACCACCGCCCTCTCCTCCTCCGAGCCCCGCACTGCCCTACCAAAACAACCCTTCCCCTCTCCTCTCCCGAGCCCCGCACCGCCCTGCCGAAACAACCCCCCCCTCCTCTCCCGAACCCCGCGCCGCCCAGCCCTGCCGAAACAACCCCCCACACCCCTCTCCTCTCCCAAGCCCCGCGCCATCCTGCCCTGCCGAAATAACCCCCCCTCCCCTCTCCTCTCCCAAGCCCCGAGCCGCCCCGCTGAAACAACACCCCCGAGCCCCGCGCTGCCACCGAAGTAAAAAAAAAAATCCCGAGCGCTGCCGCCGCCAAAGGAAAAAAACCAAACCAAACAAACCCCAAGTGTCACCCCTTGCAAGGTGCCGCCCCAAGCACATGCTTGGTCGGCTGGTGCCTGGAGCCAGCCCTGCATATGGCACAAAACTCTTTGGGCAATCCTGTGGCTGATCGGAGCTGGGGAAAATGTAATAAGGCTTATGACAAATCTCTATGGAAACAAGATGGCTTCAATGTGCATGAGCAAGGTAGTTGATTTGACTTGAGGATAGATGTCAGACAGGGCTGCATGCTACCACCAACCCTCTTTAACTGTTATATTGAGGACATTTTTTAAAGATCCACTAATGGAAGCCTACAGGAGGGCATCCCTGTCAGTGGACAACAAAATTAGTCATCTGTGCTTCACCAATGATGTTAATCAGATAGGACTGTTGCAAGAAGAGGGGCGCAAATTGCTGGAAAGAGTAGCGGTGCAAGTAGAGATGTTAGGTCTACAGATATCACAGGAAGAGACAAAGACAATGGTAACATCTAAATCTGCTGGAAAAGTGAGATATTTCTAGCCAAATCTGAAGAGGCATTGGAGTGTGGTGAGCACTTCAAATACCTAGGTAGCATGACAAGAGCCTCTAAACATCACTTAGAGATTCGACATAGAACAGGACTGATGACGGCTGCTCTAGTGACACTCAGACACATTTGGAGAAACAAACGTATTACCATGAAGTGTAAAATGAAACTGCTGCAGTTTCTTGTCTTCAGCATCTTACTATGTGAAAACAAGACATGGATGCTAAGAACATAAGAACGGCCGTACTGGGTCAGACCAAAGGTCCATCCAGCCCAGTATCCTGTCCACCAACAGTGGCCAACACCAGGTGCCCCGGAGTGAGTGGACCTAACAGGTAAAGATCAAGTGATCTCTCTCCTGCCATCCATCACCCACCTCTGACAAACAGAGGCTAAGGACACCATTCCTTACCCATCCTGGTTAATAGCCATTAATGGACTTCATCTCCATGAATTTATCCAGTTTGCTTTCCGGCCACCAGGTCAACCCATTGAATTCAAACAGGATAGTAAGAAGCTTTATGCTTTTGAATTGAAATTCTACAGGCAAATTTACAGCGTAATCGGAGTGATACTGTATATTAAGACAATCAGACTAAGAACATTTGAGTTTTCAGGACATGTGGGTCAGATGAATGGAGGAAGAAAGTTTTGCAGGGACTGATGCAAGGTGCCAAGGGGCGCCCATGGCGAGTGTGGGTTGACGATGTGGTTGATTGGATGGAATGTGGCACAGCGCACGTCTCGAAGCTGCGTAACAACTCTGAAACGTGGAGGAAGATTGCACACCGATGACTCCCATATTGTGGTTACTGTTTCTTTTGATGTGATTCCATGCACTTTCCACTGTGGGAGAACGTGTATATAGAATGCCATAAATCAGTTAGGTGTGCAATGCTGACTGCAGCAATGCCCAAATACCTTCAAAAATCTGGGCCCAGGTGATTATAAAAACCCAGCAAGTAGCCCAGTCAGGCAGAGAGATGTCAGGAGCAGGGAGGCTCTGGCAAGAAGCCCCTAGGTCAAAGGGGAAGAGCTACAGGAAGCAGGCTGGCTCCACTGGCAGGCCCTGGAGCAGGGTGACAAACAGCCAGTAGAGTAGAAACCTGTAGGGACTAGCTCCCCGCAGGAGACTCAAGGTTCAGGGGAAGGAACGGATGATGGATGTACTGTACTAGTTTTATGTAGAAGAACCACAGCAGAAGCCCTGAGGAAACAGGACTGAATCAGAATCTGCACATGATGTCATTCTTTCCTAGGCTGGAGAGACAGACCAGCAGCCTACTGGCTGCTATTTTGGGAAAGTAAGCATCTTGGTTGAACAGCTAGCCCTGAACCCACGAACACTTATACAAGTGCTTAGTTTTAGCCATGTGATTAGTCTCAGTGACCTCAGTGGGAACTACCCACATGCTGAAAGTTAACCGTGTGTACGTTTGTAGGATCGAGGCCTTAGTTTGCAGTTCACTTTGAGGTTTTTTTGCCCTCTGTCAAGTTTCATTTTGAACCAGAAACGAGTTCAGGGAACTGATGAGACACTGGCCTCTCAGCAAGAAGCACTTTCCATTAATGGCCAGATTGTGGCTCATCTCGTCACGGGGGCATATGGTGGCCATGCTGGCTAATCACCCTATGGGTAATCATATCACATTCACAATAGGGAAAACAGCCACTGTGGGGCTGATACTTTCCCCTCCAGTGAATGTGGGTGGGAGTGGACAGGCAGGAGTGGAGCCTTGACTTCATCACAGTGTATGCCAGCTAAGCCCAGCTGCACTGGTGTGCTGGGGACATATGATGGGTCAGGTATACGGCTCTGCAGGGTACGTCCCTGCCAGAGCAAGTGTGGCCGGGGGACTGGGAGGCGGGCAGTTGAGGCAGTTTGCTTCACTAGGAAAAAAGATGTGTAGTTAGCTTGAGTCAGTAGCACAAGTTAAAATCCTAGAAAAGACAGGTAGTTCTCACACAAGTTATCAGGTCAAGTTCAGGCTGTGGAGGAGCTTAGGGTGTACCTCAACCTGCTAACTCATGTACAAACTACAAACTGCTTTAACTTCATAAGGATTTTATCTTGCATTAGGCCTGGTCTACACTACACAGTTAGGTCGACGTAAGGCAGCTTACGTCAACCTCATTATGTCAGTGTCTACACTACAGTCTTGTCCCACCGATGTAAGTGCCCTACTGCAATGTCATAACAACTCCACCTCCACAAGAGGCGCAAGGCTTATGTCGGTGTAGTTACGACTAGGCAGCGTCTGTATAGACACCGTGTTATTTACACGGTCTGTTCACTCTCTTGTCAATTTCATAGCTCCAGGTGAGCTGTGAAATTGACAAGAAAACTGGGCAGCTAGAGCCCAACTGCCCCCTCTCCCCCCCCCCCCCCAATACCCCTGGAGAGCTGTGATGGCTGAACCCTACTCCTGTCTGGGAGCCAGGGGAAGAATGGATCCCACTCCCAGATGGGAGCCGTGGCTGGCTAAACCCCGCTCCTACCGGGGAACAGGGAGGCGGGGGAGGGGGGCAGCTGGGCTCCCGGCAGGGAGCTGCCAGAGCAGCTGAGAGACCAGGCTCCCAGCTCCCCACACTACCCCTCTTAGGTCAGTGGAAGCACTCCTGGTGAGGACGCACATCCCTGACTCAAGGATGGTAGTGTGGATATGCGCCATCGCAGAAATTACTGTGGTGGCTGTAAATCGACGTAAGTTTTTAATGTGGACATACCCTTTAGTTAATTGAAGTTAAGAACACGCCTTTCCTCCCCAGTGAAAACAAGGCCTGAGCCACATTCTGATTCCCAAGTTTCTTCTGGGGCAGTGCAATTACAAATTACTTCAAATGACTAAATTACTAAGTGATGAAGGAATTCAAATACTAAAACTAATGCACTCCATTGAGAAATATGTCCATTAGGCCTCATAAAATTACAGGTACATTTACGAACATTTCTATAGTGTCTATACATGCCATTTTGAGTCCTTATGATCAAAACAGTAACCCTTTTAACAGGTTAATGAGTACCCAAGGAAACTACTCAAGGAAGGCAAGTCCACTGGATACTGTTATGTAAGTTACCATGCAATTTAAAAGAAACATCTAAGTCTTTGAAGTGGAGCAATAATGAAGAAATGGATCTCTAGCAACACTGGCAGTAGATAGTGGACACTGTTGGGTGGGGCTACCCTGAGACAGTTTTATACACTATATATATTGCAAGGAACAATTCTGTACTGACACTGGCTGATGGACTAGCTGCCCTAACAGATTTTTTCTAATTTCTATGACTCACTTCAAATTAATCTATCATTCATCCAAATCGAGCCCAGTCTAAATGGACCTGATTTCTCCTCCCTTTTTCCACAGTGTAACTCAATTGACTTCATAGAATTACTCCTGATTTATTCAGAATCAATATTTCAATAAAGAAACGGAAGGTAATGTAGTGTTTTCTATTATAAATGGCTGTTTCAACTTCTGTAAAACCGACCATCAAACCCCTACAATCCAAGTTATTTTATGCTTTTAATAGCTCAGTTAACTGAATAAATGGCCCTTCTTTATCAAGGAAACACAGACATTTCTGTTTGAGCTATTTTTCTTTTCAGCTGTCATATATGAGAAATCACTGTACTTAGAGCAGCTTTCGGAACACAATGAAGCAGTCATCGTGAAAAGCCCATTCACCAATTCATGAGAGCAACATCAGCAAGATTAAAGAGAACTAAGCGCAGCAGCCTTTGTCAATTTCCCATTGGCTTCAAGTATATTTGCAAGCATCTTCAAACAGGCATCCACAAAGCAATCTGCAGAATTCAGGATTATAAATGACACCGAATGACTTCACAAACATCAAAATTCAGAAATGAATTACAGCGTAGCTACGCCTACCTGTTTGCCTCTCATGAAATTCACCACCTTCACAGAAGTATGCCAGATTTATTCAAATAATTATTTCCACGTACAAAGAAAATACTTTCTTTCATATACACATTTCATGCTGTGTGTTAAACTGAACATTTCCATAATGGTGCATAAACCTTGTTAAGTATCAAATTACATCTCACATCCAGGCAGTTGCAAGGGACTTTTGGCTCAGTATGCAATAACAGTTATCTGTACCATCCCCAAATGAAACAAAAATATAACTGATGGCCTGCATCTACCACCCTTACTCCACGAGTTGTCCCATTGAGGACCATGATGAGTCTTCAGCTAATGGGACTCCTCCTCTGGGCAACTGCACTTGTAGTTCCCCTTTGTAGTCCAGCAAAGGCACCCATTCTTAGGCTTCCAGCTCCCCAGCTGTCCCTCTCTTGAGCAGAGACCTGCATCTCACTCCCTGCTGACTGGGGTTTTTCCAGGCTGAGAGTTCCCCAGCAAGTCAGACTGCCTAAGCAGGCCTGCTTTGCTTTCTCCTCAGAGGCCAGAAACAGAGTAACTGCCCACAAGCATAAGGTACCCATAGCTTTTCCTAAGCAAGCAAATTTATTCTGAAGGAGAAAGCATTACAAAGAAAACAAACAAAAAAACCCAAAACCTACGCACATGCTAAGAAGCTTACCGGAGATCACCCCAACTCTGACAAGGGCTCTGGGAGGAGTCAGTCCTTCAACCCCACTAAAGGGTTTTTTCTGTGGTCCATAAAACCTTTTGCTCAGAATCAGAATGCCCATGAATCTCAGAGTCACATTTTATATAGTTTGGGCTTCTGATCTTGCCCTCATGTAACAGGTGATCAGATTACAAAGGTTTCCCCTTCCCAGCCAGGGAAAAGCTTCAAAAGGCTGGGTTCTTGCATAACCAGATAGGGTACATTTGCACACCTTTCCTCCATAGAGACTTCCTGGGAAACCAACTTAACTTTGAAAGCTCATTTTTTCTCTGGCACATTGCTTCATATAAAAACATAATCCCCTCTTTCCACTCAGTGTATAACTATAAAGTAGACAACACTAGCCATGGGGAAGAAAGTTTACATTTACTGTGCTAGTCCCTTCCCCTTGGAATTCCTCAACTGGGAATTTGCATTTTTACACAGAATCTTTAGTTTTTACATTTTGTGAAAAAATAAAAACTTTCATTAACTAAATTTTACTGAAAGTACCAGTGTCACTCATTCAATGTGCACAACCTTCCCCTCCTGTGGTGGATATTTGAATGTGCTTTAAATTTACATCGCTAAACATAAATTTATTCAACGGTATATAGGGGTTCGTGTTTTAATGCACCTCAAATTTTACTTCAGCCACCAGATATGAGTAATTAAAGTTATGAAAAGATGCTGAAAACTTTATAAATCACTCCTAAAGACCAGGGCCGGCTCCAGGCACCAGCCCACCAAGCACGTGCTTGGGGCGGCACCTTCGGGCGGGGCAGCACGGCGCCCAGGGTTTTTTGTTTCTGTTTAAAAAAAACCAAAACACTCTTCTGCATGCCGCCCCCCCTAACGACCGCCTCTCCCACCCAAAGCGCCGGCGGGGAGGGTGGCATGCCCGCGGCCCCACTGCCCGGGCTGCGGGCATGCCGCCCTCCCCGCCGGCGCTTTGGGTGGGAGAAGCGGTCGTTGGCGGGGGCGGTTGTTTCGGCGGGTGGGGGATTGTTTCGGCGGGGCGGCAGCACTCAGGGGGGGTTGTTTTAGCGGGCATTGGGGGGGTTGGTTTTTTTTTTGTTTCGGCGGGGCAGTGCTTGGGTTTGTTTTGTTTTTTTTGCTTGGGGCAGCAAAAAAGTTAGAGCCGGCCCTGCTAAAGACTGTCACTGAGTTTGGGGCAAGGACAAATTTCACTTTGATGGTAATGTGCTGTTCAGTACTGTAGGCAGCAGGGCTGTAGATTACACTCAAAGGCAGACAAATACAAATGGCAATTTATTTCTTTTATTTTATTATAATGACTGTTAGCACTGGTAGGCTTTGAACTTGCTTAAAAATTGTAACTAGATCAATAAAACGTGTTCAACTGAATACTGTGGCTAGGGAAACTAAAGCTGAGAGTTTAATTTTAATCACAGAAAAACACAGATTTTAATGGGGTTTTTTAATCAGAGAATTTAGGTTTCTTTATCATGGAAAACTAGAATCGCTGTTGATCAGATCTATGCTGTGAGAGTATCCACACAGCACTGAATAAAATTCCAGCATAAAAACTGGGATGAATTCTCTGCTCTCAGTCCCTGTTTTGGGTGTTCCAAAATCCTAGTGAGAAAAAAAGATATTCCTGGAGGGAAGAAATCTCTCTCTTTAGGGATGAACAGTGCACCCAATCAGGAAAAATATGTACCAGGCCATCCTGCAGCTGCAGAAACATATCAGATTAGGTGCAAGCCCAAAATGGAGTGAGAGCCAAAGCAATTAACCCAAATCATTGCTACCACTAAAGTAATTCAGGCCATGACGTACTGAATCCAAGAAACTAATTAGACTGGTCACACCCTAGTGCAGTTAGTACATTTGAAATGTAAAACAGCACAATATATTTTCATGTCCAAAGGCTGCCCAAGTAGATCATTTGCTCGTCCCTGGTGAAGAGCACTTAAGTCACAAAATAACAGATCTAACACAGCAGAGCAAATACGGTGGCTCTGCGTCACTATCTTGCAACGGAAAGAGATAGAAATCTGCAGCTATACAGCAAGTCTTAGAACTTCCTGCAACTACTGATGAGATATTTTTAAAAAGAGGGAAGAAGAGCGAGAAGGGGAAAACAAAATGTGCTTCAAAAACAGAGAGACGCATTTGCAATTGGACTCTGAGGTCCTAAGTGCAAAGTTTCAGATATTGATTTGCACGGGTTTGAAAATCATATGGAGTCCATGCAGCATGTGAGTAATTCTGAAGTATAAAGATTTCCCAATATGCAGGGACAGGGCACGCACGCATGCACACACTCACACTCTCTCTGGATTGGTGAGTTAAATCGATGCTTGCGTTAGGAAAGAATTATCCAGCATCTTTCAAAAACAGGCCAAGAAAGTTGTGCTGGAGCTCAGCATGTTACTTCCTGGGGTTAGCCCCTTCAGACCTTCATATTCTGGAGCTGGACTTTGGCTCAAAAAAGGCAAAAATTAGCAGTGTTGCCAACTCTCATAATTTTACTGCAAGTCTCATGATATCTGATTATTATTCTGAAATCCCCAACTCCTAGATTAATGTGATTATGAGATAATATCAGAGGTTTTTTAAGTGTTTCTAGCCCTCATGGTTGTGAAGAAAACCTGGACAACATGAACTTTAAACTCTCAAATACCAGAAAGCAGATAAAAACACACAACTTTTTTTTTTTATTAATCTCATGATTTTTGATCACTTGGTGCTGAGAAATGGCAATACTGGATTAAGCCCTACACAATCTATTCAGATTTTAGTGAGTGCTCTGTGACAGAACAGTGCAAACAACTTCAATAAATGGGTACGTCTATACTTACCTTCAGGTTCGGCGGTAAGCAATCGATCTTCTGGGATCGATTTATCGCGTCTTGTCTAGACGCGATAAATCGATCCCAGACCCGCTCCCTGTCGACACCAGAACTCCTGCTCACCGAGAGGAGTACGCGGAGTCGACGGAGGAGCCTGCCTGCGCTGCGTGGACCCGGGGTAAGTGTGTTTCAGTTCGAACTAAGATACTTCGACTTCAGCTACGCTATTCATGTAGCTGAAGTCGCGTATTTTAGTTTGAACTGCGGGGTTAGTGTGGACCAGCCCTTAGATCCTTCCCTATTGAAATTTAATGACACTGATGACAGGGTCACCATTAAAAAGTCAACATTTCCGCAAAGCTACCACAGTGGTATACCAGATCCCAGAGTATTTCCCTAGTCCTAGAAGGGAATTCTATTATGTGGTTGCTCTGGGTAAATAACTTTTAATGGTAAGACCCATAGTTACGGTGGTACCTTATTCTTGCAAATACTATCACTGCTGAGGACACAATACCGCTGAAATGGTATTCACTACCATTGTGCAGAGGCAATGCAAACTAATCTGGAAATATAGCCTCTCAGAACTAAAATAAAGCAGAACTTTAATACTCACCAGTTATATTTTCAAAGAAGTTGTATGGGTTAAGGGACCTACCGCAACATGCTCAGGTGATTAACTTTTCACCAACTACCACACCTGACTCTGTGTGAGTGTGGGTATGTGAAAATTTGTGTATATGAGAGAGAGAGAGTGTTATGGACTATTCGCTAGTTTGAATGCTTTCTGAGGTGGCAAGAAAGAGTTAAAAACTTGTGTAATAGTGACTAATTCCTTACCATACTGCATATGGAAGTGAACAGAAGCAGGGCAGAAGATTAGGACACTAATAATTCTGGATTGTGTAACCAGTGCTCCCCAGTAAAAGGTGAAATGTTCAACAAATGGTTTCAAAATGCCTTGTACTGTAATTTGGGAAATGTTCAGACCACTGATCAAATACCAGACAATATAAAATTCCTGTCAGAAGGGTGGTTTAATTTGCATCCCTTTAATAAAATGTTCACAGACTTTCATATCCTCAGATAGTATGTAAAATTATTCCGTTTTCAGGTTTCAATTCGGGCTGTAAAATAAGAAATCAAAACAGCAACACTGATATTATATATATCTGCAAGCAAAGCAGTTCACATCCTACAAATTCCATAAGACATAATTGCCTGTTATTAAATTAATTCTTCCTTTTGCTTTATATTCACACCAACTATCTTGAATTCAAAAAGATTGGTGCCTCTTGGCATTCACCTCTAGAGATCCAATACTGTAGCAATCAACATTACTTAAGGAACCAAAATAGCCTATTAAAGGTAATTAGTGAAGAAAGGGGATGGCCAAATTTTGCATAGCTGATGGTCTCACTGGAAACTTAGGGTAAGTCTGGGAGCTGCATGTCTTTAGGATAAAATGGAGCAGATTCACCCTCCCTCATCTTTAATACACAGGTGTGGCCAACGGCAACTACCTCAGCATGCAATGTTTTACCTGTTTCCAAACAAAGGTTTCTTTGGTCAAGATGAGCATTGAATAATGGGAAATGTTGTCTCTGCAGGACACACCTACATAATGAACATGAGCATGACTACAGGCTATGTTAGAACTCTATGGAAGGCTGCATTTTGCCTGTAAGCCACCCCTTCAACTATATCCGATAGAGGAGGATCTTATTCTTATTCTTGCTCGCCCCCAGCCCTCTCCTTTCCCTTGTGGTAGGTAGGAGATCTCCTCCTCACAGTCTTTTTTGCCTTCTTGACTGGAGCCGTGGAGGGAGATGCTGGCAGAGCACTACGCACAGAGGCCGTGGTGCTCGGTGCAGAGTCGGACTGCTGCTCTGGTGCCAGAGTGAGTGTCAACTCCATAAGGAGTGCTTTTAGAGGGATGTCACGCTCCTTCTTCATCTTCGGTTTGAAGGACTTGCAGATACATTTGTCGCTTATGTGCCTCTCACCTAAGGACCGTAGGCAGCAGTTATGTGGATCGCTGATGGGCATAGGCCGTTTGCAGCGATCACGGGGCTTAAAGCCTGGGGCATGCCCCGTCCCCTGGCTGAGTCCAGTTTGGGACCACGAGAACTTTAAGAACGACTACTAAGGGTAACTACCTGTAACAACAACTATCTACAACTTTACGAGTTCTGCAAACAGAGAACGAGACAATGCTAGCCGAAGCAGCAGACGTTCCAGCACCGTCACTGGTGGCAAGAAGGAACTGAGGGTTGGGGGAGCCGGTGGCACCCCTTATACCGTGGCATGAGTGTGTCCCTCCAGGGGGCGCCAGAGCCGGTCCCCTATGGATACTGCTGAGGGAAAAACTTCCGGCACCGGTACATGTGGTGAGCACACACACCTAATATGGAACGGACATGAGCAAGCACTTGAACTACTCTTTTTGTATATTGGTTAAGAATATGTAACAAACTGGTTTTCTATCTGCAAGGTACCCTTTTGCTGGACTAAATGTAATCCTGTGCAGAAGAACTTTGATGGTACACTGGAATGCCTATTGCTAAATTATTCCATACCCACAACCCAAAAAAATCTTATTAACTCTATAACAGGTAAATATTCAGAGGGTAATAGGTAACAGTGTTACCAGCTTAAAATAAGGAAGTTTTACATAATAAAACAAACAACATGGAAAGCACCATCATAGCCTGAATAAATTTTAGTACAATATGAAAACTGAAAGAGAGGGTGGCAATCAAAGCCATTAAACAGCTGAGCAAGAGTGGGCATTCACTCTAAGTGCTGCCTACTCAAAACTGTGCTGCCAATGTTCAAAATTGGTCTGCAGGGTCTCACAATGTTTTGTGCATGACACTAAGCCATCAAAAAACAGGATATTCCAAGGTGGCTCCCTTTGTACACTCTCACTTAGCACATCTTAGACAACAGTAAACAAAAAACACTAACTCCTGGTGCAGGACAACATTTACTGGAAATTCTCTGCGTAGCCCCATTTGGTTTTGACTACAGTAGTCACGCCATCATACCTAACCCAGATAAAAGGGATATATCCTTCTAGCACACCTGTCCATCGCAAACGCTAATTATCTTGGTACATGATCATACACCTTTTCCAAGTCCACAAAGACTATGCCCAGTTGCCATCTCTTTTTGCTGAACTTCTCCATGAGGATTTGTAGAGCAAATATGGCATCAATTTTACTTTTTCCTGGCCTAAGTCCATATTGACACTCCCAAATTTCAACTGTTCCATGCAAATGCTTTTCAATAATCTTCTCCCATACTTTCATAGCATGCGATGTCAGCTGAATTGAGTGATAATTAGCATACAGTGTAATATCTCCTTTATGTTTAAAAATGGGCACCATGAAGCTTTTACACATTTCATTAGACATTTTCCTCTTCCTTAAAAATATAATTCAACAGACTTGTAAAATATATGACACCTTCCCTTCCCAATGACTTCAGCCCATCCACCAGTACTACTTCTGGCCCGGCTTCCTCCTTTTTCATTCTCCTGTGCATCTCCTAAGCCTCTTCCTCCTGCATGTAATCTTTCATGGCCAAGTTTGGCTTATGTGTTCTTAGTTCTACCCTTGGGTTTTCTTCATTCATCACTGTTTCAAAATAATCACCCCAGACTTCTTTGGTTGATTCACCATTTGTTTGCAATATACCATGTTCGTTTCTAATATACACAAACTGGTTCACATCCCTCATTTTCTCTCTTGCCTTAACAAGTTTGCAGATGGTCTTTTCTTCCTCATATCCTTCTAGTCAGATATACAGTTTGTCACAGGACTAAATTTTATCTGTCGTAATACTTCTTTTAGCTTCCTTTTTTGCCTTCACATACGTCATCTTATCACTGTTCAAGCCACTGGCCTGCTGTTTTTTAAAAGTTACCTTTTTCTTTTCAACAGATTCTTTATTTTGATGATTCCATCACCATGTGTTCCTTCTCATCCTTTTCGGCACTGATTTCATCACTTCTAGGACTCCTTGTGCTACGTCCAGCAATATTAACTTTAGTTTGTACCAGTTATCTTCCGCACATCCCTGTGTGTAGTCCCATCTTTACGTTTCCACCATTTCAGCTTTTAAAGTACCCAGCAGTTCAGATGTTTCTGAGGTCTGCATTCTGAAGTCCATACTAAGTCTGTGCTGGTTCACAATGCACTTGCCAGGTATTACCTTACAATTGATTATTCATGAGCTATTGCTTCTTGTTTAAAAAAAAAAAAAAATCATCAATTTGGGACTTGTGTCTGCCACTGGCATACCTTATGAGGTGGCTTTCACTCTTCTGAAAGTGTGTGTTAGCAATCACCTGACAAGTATAGGGCTATTTCCGCCCTTGGAATTTCTGGTTCCAATGCCGTGCCTTCCATGGACTGTTTTATACCTAGTCTTTGCAGTTATAACATGTATACTTAGATCTGCTTGATAATTATCTTCTCATTGGGTGGTATGTTTCCAGTAAGGCACAACAATTGATCCAAAAACTCCACTTTCACCTTCTGATCCTCTCCTAACTGTAGTGCATATCCACTTACTATATGGACAGTTACGTAAGCTCAGTTTAATACATCAGCCAGTCTGACATTATGGTAAACTCTACCAAATGTCTCTGCATGGTTTCAGACAAACCAACACCATTAAAAGCATATTAGATTTTAAAAATTCTTTTGAATTTAATAATAAGGTGATATTAATACAAACAGACAATTACTTTTTAGTATTTTTTTAAACTGGACAGTGTCCCGGTAATATCAAATCTACTGAGAAAACTTTAGGAGAAGGAAAAGAAATCAGTAGTCGGCTAGTGAAAGAAGACAACACTGGGAGGGAAAGAAATGTGATATTCTTATCAGAAGGAGGAAGCATTTCATGAGCTTTGGAGAAGGGCATGAGTCTCAAAGCAACCCCCACTCTTTTCCAATTATGGTCGCTCTTGGCCATTGGTAACTGAGATGCTTTGCACTCTCGTGTCCACGTGCTTAATATTTATGCATCTAACTCTGACACCCTCATTCCTCCTAGTTGAAGGGTCATTAAGAGGCAACCTTAGGAGGACGTGGCACCTTTCATCTCTAAGTTATCAGTTCACATCCGGCTGAGGACAAGCACTCAGGCAAAGATATTTCAGCCTGTCCGAGAAGAAGCACCTGCTTACATACACAGCCACAAACCTGGAGCTGCTATGAAGCCAGGTACTTACATCAGTACATGCGTATACGTGGTGATTCTGGGAGTGCATTTACATAGTAGGCAACTTTCCTGCTAGGAATAGGTTAAGTTTAATGAAACCAGGGCTTTGGAGCAGAGCCCGCGGATCAGCTTCAGAGCAGTGGAGCTGCAGGTTTTTGCCTGGAGCTGGAGCAGAGCCGGAGCACAGCTCCAAAGCCCTGAATGAAGCTACCTAGCCATGAAAATGTCAAGTGACTTAACAATAATAACAAAAATGAGGATATTATATCTGGACATGTGAGAGGGGAAGAGAATGTCTTCAGCTTCTACCCTGACCACAGTTAAAGCCCTTATTCAGCAAAGTATTTAAACACATGCCTACCTTTAAACCCACACTTAAATCCTTTGGTAAATAGGAATGGGATTACTCACGTATTTAAAATTAAGCGTGAACTCAAGTGCCTAAAGTAACAGATACCTAGAAGAGTATCCATCTCAGAGGCACTACTGAACGCATCTCATTGGGACAACAGCACAGATCTCATCACTTACATGTTTTAGATCAAGGATTGCAAAATGCTCACAAAACATCTCGTTAGCCATGAGATTTTTTTTCCTTTTATGTTAGTTGGGTCTGGGTCAGTATGAACTTGGAAATTACATCAATTTTCTGACAAGAACCACACTTGGTCCTGCCTCTGTGCACTGATTTACATCTTCACATGCTGAACCACCTGGCTATTATCAGAACAATTTAAGGAAGGATAATACTCTCCCTATGATCCCTTAGCTGCACTGATAATTTTATTAATAATAGAGAAGGGAAGAAACCCACCAGACAGTGATAACGGCACAGACGCAGAACTGACTCAAATGAAAATCCTGCAAAGATTTCTAAGAGAAATTAGTGACTGCTTAAGCTTTGATTCTCTCCTTTCTCTCATAAGCGTCCAAAAATAAGAGCCAGACAGAAAAAAAATGTTTATTCCTTGTGGGTCTTTTCATTCTTCTCACCTACCTCTTTCTTTATGGTGCCACACTCACGATTGGCTGCTGAGAGATTCCACATGTGTAGCTCACCAAAGATTTTTGCACTTTTTGGTCATTAGACTAAGAGATTTAGGCCACAATGAAGCAAATCAGATTATGAAGGTGGCATTGTTAGATTGTTTACAGACACATACACACAGCAGTATGTCAGATTTTAAAAATAATCAGCAACAATTGCGCAGCATTACCAAACATATTCAAGGACGAGCATAAGAAGTGGAGATGATACAATGAGAAGTCCTGCAAAGTGGCCTGGGTGATCTTCTCCTTGCTCTAGTCTTTGCCATTCACAATCTCAGCTGCTAAATTTTAAACATGTTTATATATTTTCTTTCCCGGTTCTCCCTCCCCAAAAGGGGGGGCTTTCAGTCAACTGGCAAACTGAGTATCAGCTAGTCCTTGGAATCTCCTCCTATACCTGCTTCAAAAAGCAATGAAGAACATGGACCCGATAGCCTGGATTACTACACTGCATTCTATTTGGAAACATCAGCTAGTGCAAAATGCAGCTGGCTTCTTACACAGCCAAATTACTGCCAGGAAGCAGGTGACCCCTATGTTCCAGAGTGAGCTGGCTCTTGCGGTATAATCTACACAGCAACTAGGAGCGTGCCTCCCAGCATGGGTAGATGCACGCTAGCTGTGCTCGAGCTAGCATGCTAAAAACAGCAGTATGGCCATGGTGGCCCAGACAGCTGCTTGAGTAAGCCACCTGCCTACATACCCAGGGGGTTGGGCAGGTTCATACTCCAGCAGCTAGCCCAAGGAGCTGCCTGTGGCGTGGCACCATAGCCACACTGCTCTAGGTTGAGCAAAGCTAGCATGTTTGTTTACCCATACTGGGAAGCACATTCCTTTAGAGGTCATCTCTCCCTTTGCATGATAACATGGCCAGTGAGGATAGCTGAGGCTCTCAAGCTAACAGTGGCCAGAATTAAACATGAAAGGGCTACCGGCAAACCATTCTCAACGAAGGGACCTCGAATCTGGAATTCACTCCCACCACAGCTCTAAGAGACAGCTCTGGCTTTCAAGGCCGGCCTATTTTCCTTGCTGTTTTCAGAAGGGGATGGATCATTACTTGGTCACTGACCTGTACCCTGCAAGTTAGAGAGAGGCATTTAAAATGTCTAATAAATAGGCAGATACTTAACAAATGTGGATGAGCTCCAGTAACGGAGGATCCTGATGGGATGTTTTGGAAAATATTACTGCCTCCGGCAATAGATTATTCCATTTTCACTAGGAGAGAGGAAAGGTTTATTCTGCAAACCTTAGTTATAGATAAAACAAAGGTACACAGGGGTGATTTATGACTTATTCATCACACTCCCTGTAAGATACCACTTCATTTTAGTGTGCTGTTTGTTCTAATCCAGTTCTGTCTTTCACTCTTGGAGAAACTGTACTCACACCTCTCATATCAAGAGAGATGACGCAGGGACCAGTTAACATAAGAAAGCAACACAACTCTCCAAGAGTCCAGGGGTTATAAGAAAGAAAACGTTAAGATTGTGTTCATGAAGAATTGCAACAGCTTAAAAAGGAAAAGCTTTTTTCATAAATATGGAGGAATCAAGGGACGGAGAGAGAGGAATCATAAGGTCTTTTTTAAATTTGACCACATGTCCCAGAATTCCACTGGCTTCCGCTAAGCATCCCACAACATGCAGTGAGAAAAATCCGAGAACACACACAGCTCAGCAGCAAAGCAAAAAGGACCATGGGATAACATCTGAGAATACAACACACTTGGTACACGTCAAGCCCACGCCATGTACTCAATGGATATGTCTACACAGCAAGCGGCCATGAGCCTCCAAGCCCAGGTCAGCAGACTCAGGCTGATGGGACTCATGCTACCTCACTAAAAATAGCTGTGCGGATTCTGGGGCTGGAGCTTGAACTCTGAAGCCTATCCCCCTCTCTAGGCTTCAGAGCCCAAGTCGCAACATCTAACCAGCTATTTTTCTCACAGTAACATGAGCCCAAGTCTGTTGACCTGGGCTCAAAGGCTCACTGCCCAGGGATGTGTAGACCTACCAAATGATACAAACTGAAAAAGGGCACAGCTCTCCCGTGTGCACGTTATTAGTATGGCTTACATATTGCATGCCAACTAGTGTCAATTCAGTGCAAACTAATTCCTCCATGTACACAAGGCCTTGATTCTCTTTGGGGCAGGGACTGTCTTTTTTGTATTGTTTGTTTTAACACAAGGGGGTCCTGGTCCACAACTAAGGTTCATAGGCTCTATGGTAGCACAAATAATAATAATATATCCATACATGTTATGTCCTCACTAGTCAGGCTAAGAGCGGGATTCAGTATCTTGTTGTTGAAGCTAAATAATGTTTTGAGGAAAGAATATGGAAATCTGGAATTCAGATCATATTGGTAGCATAACTGGTATTTGGTCTTTTATTTTCACAGGTGAACTACAAGGCCATCACAAAGCCTCTTGTCTTAGGTCAGAGTCACTTCGCGGGAAAAACAGTAAGGGCTGGTCTACACTAACCCCCCAATTCGAACTAAGATACGCAACTTCAGCTATGTGAATAACGTAGCTGAAGTCGAAGTATCTTAGTTCGAATGAAAAGGTACTTACCGGGGGTCCACACGCGGCGCGCAGGCTCCCCTGTTGACTCCGCCTACTCCGTTCACAGAGTAGGATTACAAGCGTCGACGGGGCAGCACTTCCTGGTTCGATTTATCGCGTCTAGACAAGACGCGATAAATCGAACCCAGAAGATCGA
Organism: Chelydra serpentina; assembly: GCA_037349315.1. NCBI lineage: Eukaryota > Metazoa > Chordata > Testudines > Chelydridae > Chelydra > Chelydra serpentina. Next base: position 26,726,257 of record JBAIAC010000033.1, read on the forward strand.
TTGGACTCCTCTGACGCGACGGGTAAGTATAGACATACCCTAACACTAGGGGGATACTGCCAGAAATCCAAGGACTCAGAACTTTTAGTTTTCACTCCTACCGAGATCTGACACTCCAATACTTGAACCAATTGTGAAATATTCCTCAAGTACACTGCACGGCTGTTATTTCCCCATTTTTACTAAATTACCAGCTCTACTCCTATGTGGGTAATAACAGCATTTACAATACTTGCTGCAAGCTATACAATCGAGTTTTGACTGATGTAATTTTCTTGACTGCATCCTGTCTTTCTTGACAATCCTGTTATGTTGATAACCATCTAAACACTTAGGAGAATTTCACCTTATTTCATGGTTAACGAACCACGTTATAGGATTGATCCATTTATTTCAACTTTAATACAGTATACAAACAGGAGGTGTGTGGGTATCAGAGTATTATGGGGACTGAACATTCTCACAGAATGATTCATATATCAAAAGATCACTTGGGAAAGCGGCTGTAATGCCCACCACCATGACCCCATATTATTCCCAGATGATGGGTATTCAATGAAAGCTTATTGCAGAGCTTCTTTTCCCTCCTCTCTCTACTTTAACATGGTGTTGATAGAAAATTTTGAAACTTGTGAGATGGAAGATTAAATTCAACGACTTCAACAACATATATCACAAGACTGACTTTCAGCTTTGAGAATTATTCTCCCTCACCTCCTAAAAAAACAACAACAATAGTAGTAGTAGAAATAATAATAAAATAAATAATAATAATAACAACAACAACAACAACAACGGAGAGCAAAGACATAATGCCCAATAACATGCACTGGTGTGTAATAACATTAACACAATACATGGCATTGGGCAACCGAATGCAGATTTAAAAGGAGTCTAAAAATTCAGGGCAGAAAAGGAAAGTTAATGACAGAAGACCTTAAGATGACAAGCTATCAAGGTAATAAAAATGGATAACAATATAGATTAAGCGTGCAACTGGTTAAAACCTTTTCTCCTGCTTTGACAAACATTCTACTCAAAGCAAACAAATTAAATAAGTGTTATCAGCCTTAGTTTTCAAAAGTAGAAAACTCTCTCAATATACTATTATCAAAAATAACTTCTAGTCCTCCAAAACATTCTTATAAAGCACTTCAATAAAGAAAATAATGTGAAAACGCATACACGATTGGTCACTTGGGACTAGTCAGTATGTCTTCACAAACCTCTCATTTTGCTTTTAGACACACAAGTTAAATTTCAACCCAGACCTTCAGGGTTACATATCTTTTCCATAAATGATGATATTTTATTCTATAGAATCAGCATGGCTTGTTTTAAAGCAAAAACTGGTAGAGAATATTATTTAATAGAAAGAAAAACAAAAAACCTCACCCGAACTCCCAATATCAGCTTTCCATTGGGGGATCTGGCACTTGTGCAAGGAAAAACTTCTTCACTTGTGTTTGCATAAGGTTTAACTCTAACTACTGTTACAAAAAATGACATGACAGCTGTAAACAGAAGACTGTGCAATAAAAACAGAAATGAGACTAGACTACAACATGACTATTGCATTTCCCATAAACCCTGAGGTCCTGCCCAGCCCTTTCCAGCAACAAAGGCAAAAATAAAGAGTTAACAACAAAAACTGCACTTAATTACAAAGAACAGTACTTGGATTTGTGTTATTCAAATAACTATGCACAATACAGGCAAGGATGCTGCAGGGGATAAAAAGCCAACATAGGAACTCAGAAAAATTGTTCTTACTCTGTCAAAAGCTGATGCAGCTTCTGATAGCCCCGCTCCAAGGCCAAGCTCACTGGTGTAGCCCCTTCATTGTTGTGGATGCAAAGAGCTTCTCTTCCACCTGGCTGCTGTAGCAGAAACCATGTCAACCTCAGAAGGCCCAGCCTCACTGTAAAATGCAACAACGTCTCCCGGGGGCTACTCTCTGGGAAGAAAGAAAAAATACAATGAAACGTGCAGATTATGGATTAGATGAAAGCCACTTCCCAGCTACTGGAGTTGAGCCACACTGATGCAAAATACAGTACAATGGTTGGCACAAAACTAGCAATCTCTCAGAGCCAAAAAGCCAGGCAACCTAAATACTGAAGCACCTGGAAAAACATATGCAAAGGCTGGCTGTTCACATTCAGGAGAAGCTGGCACCTCAGAGCGAGGGGATCACCACAGTGTAGGGCCCTATCAAATTCACGGCAATGAAAAAGGCGTCACGGATGGTGAAATCTGGTCTCCCCCTGTGAAATCTGGTCTTTTGTGTGCTTTTACCCTATACTATACAGATTTTATGGGGGAGACCAGCATTTCTCAAATTGGGGGTCCTGACCCAAAAGGGAATTGCAGGGGTGTTGCAAGGTTTGGTTTTTTTTTTTTTGGGGGGGGGGGGGGGAGGTCACAGTATTTCCACCCTTACTTCTGTGCTGCCTTCAGAGCTGGGAGGCTGGAGAGCAGCGGCTGGAGAGCAGCGGCTGTTGGCCAGGCACCCAGCTCCAAAGGCAGCGCCCCGCCAGCAGCAGCGCAGAAGTAAGGGGGGGTGGGGGGGCAATACCATACCACGCCACCCTTGCTCCTTCACTGCTGCCTGCCAGAGAGTGGTGGCTGCTTACTGAGGGCCCAGCTCTCCAGGCAGCAGTGAAAAAGTAAGGGTGGCAATGCCATACCATGTCATCCTTACTTCTGCGTTGCTGCCGGCAGTGACTCTGCTTGCAGACCTGGGTTCCTGGCCAGCAGCTGCCGCTCTCCAGCTGTCCAGCTCTGAAGGCAGTGCCGCCAGCAGCAGCAGCGCAAGAGTAAGGATAGCAGTACCCCAACCCCTTCACAATAACTTTGCGACCCTCACACAAATCCTTTTTGGGTCATGACCTCTACAATTACCACCCCGTGAAATTTCACATTTAAATAGCTGAAATCATGACGTTTACGATTTTTAAATTCCGATGACTCTGAAATTGACCAAAATGGACTATGAATTTGGTAGGGCCCAACCACAGTAACGTTAATGGAAGTCGTGAGTGCTCAGGATCTCTCAGGATCAGACCTACTGCAGAAGCCAATGAGAAAAGGTGCAGTTCCTAGATGGGCTTGATATCTAGAGTATTTAACTACCTCTAAATAGAAGCTCAGTAAGGTCAAGTAGGCTGTGTTTGTCTGTATGTGGTGGTACTTTTCTCCCACATAAGACTGAATCAACTTTTTGACACTGCAAACAAATTTGTTGTTTAATGACACAGATTCCTCCCTGGGCACAGCAAAAATGCTAAACTGAAGGCATAAATCTGGAGCAGGTATAAAAAGAGGACAGTCTACACTTTCTCAAAGAAAGCAAAAAATGAGGACTTTCTTTTTAAAATTTGATTAAGCTTTAGACCAGATTTTATGGTGCCCAATTTAGCAGACACAGCATTACACAGAAGCTGCATAATTCTGAGTAGCAGCATTTGTAAGATGGGTGTACTCCCTCCCCGCCTTTTACATTTAACAACCATGGTCTTATAATTTGATTTTAAAAAATCACTGTGTCTAAGCTTTCATCTCTGAAAAATAAATCCTTATTCAAAGAACTGAAGCCCTAGAACCTTGCTCTGAACAGCAACAACCAGAAATGAGCTCCAGATGCACTGTGAAATACAGTATTTGGAGATCAAAGCATTTGTGATATCTGTACCCAGAACATGGACATTTGGGTTTTAAAATCTGCAAGAAGAGGTAATAAAAACCCCAAAAAACCCTAAAGATTTGTTCTTGAAAACTAACAAAGGGTTTCAGCATTGACTGGTGTAGCTTTAAAAAAGCACCCTGTACACTGCAGTAAACCAAATGAAGGAATAGATTCAGTGAAATACCCTGAATATTGCAGTAAAAATGTATAGGCTTATTAATTTGGTCGACAACCAAACCAATAGATCAGGTTATAATGTGAGTGCATAATGCTTCTAAGACTTAATCAGGTAATGTCTCTCAAACACATTTTCGAAGGATGCCACAGTACAAACTGCTAATTCCTTTGTTCAGTTGGGTTTTAAGGGACATCATTAAGGCGTTTAGTCAAAAAACAAAACAAAACAGCGATTTTTCTGCTTTTTGCCATGAAGCTTTTGCTGAGCTTCTTGGCTGGCTCAGCTCCTACAGAGCCTAATCTGTATTCAAAAGCTTCCTGGCACAGTCTACCATACAACTCCGAATTAGGGCTTTGGCAACCTGCTTTCTCCCTCCCCCGCACACACCCATTACACACCACCCCATTCCCAGCCTCCTCCTGTTTAGAGTAAAGGAAAATCACACCCTCGTGAATATATGAGCATGTGTGAATGGTGGTTCCAGCTGATTAGAGGAAGGACATAACCAAGTTTGCTCAGAGACAATATTTGTAGCCCGTGAAAGAGTGAAGAGAGGGACATTAGTAGAACATGCTACAGCATGGCACTTTATAGACGAATGAGAAGACAAGGTATCTGATCAGAGGTCAATACAATCTTAATGAGTCTTAAGATTGAATGAGTCTTAAGATTGAATCTGATCAGAGGTCAATACAATCTTAATGAAAAAAAGAAAAGTTGCTGTGGGAGGAACTTTTCCAGAGAGGAGAACAGTAGATTCAAAAATGATCTTCCTAGGGGCTTGTCTACACAAATATTGTACCACTTTAACTGCACCAGTATAATAAAGTAAAACAACCCTCCTATGGTGGATGCAGTTACAGTGGTATAAAATCATATGAGCATAGCTTATTCCTGTACTGAATTGAGGCATCTATGCTACTTCTCCCAAGACAGTTTCTATCGTGCGGTTTTTTTTTTTAAATGGGTAAAATTTTCAAAAGCACCTAAGTGATTTAGGAGCCCAACTCCCATTTTTAAAAATGACAGTCTTCTTCCATGCTTAAGTCTTTTTTGAAAATTACAATACAAACTGGTTTCCAAGCAGTAAGTCACATACACAAATCTAAGCTCTTCTGTTTCCTGTGTTTGGATACTACCATTACATGCAAGGATCCATATATGCTACACTAATGCCTCTGAGTACCAACATGAAAGAGTGCTGTCTTTCTACCAGAAGAGATGGCACTTGCCATGTCGAGCACATTAAACAAAAAAAACCTCACCATTCAGCCTCAGACCCTGAGGATCTGACTACCGTGTGAACTGGCATCAAGCCATCCTAACAGAGACAAGCATGAATGATGGCAGCCAAGAGACAAAGTACTGTACATGCAACCGCCGTGAGTGCTCAGGGCAGGAGTCTGAGCTGAACACATTTTCAGTGACAGACGATACAGAACTTACATGGCTAGTGTTAAAAGGGATGTGCCATCTGTGAACTAGATTAATTTTTCAAAATAAAAATGCATCTGTCACTGTGGCGGCAGCTCAAAGCAAGTTTATAGCCCGTTTGCATCATACCTTGTGAGGAATGGGGAGAAAGAAGGAAGGCAAAGAAATGAAGTTTGTTTTGGGGGGTTTTTTGCCTACCAACAGGGGAATCTTAGGGCACTGGACTTTAGAAATTCAGGCAGAGGTTTGTTTGAACAGGTTGGCATGGTGCAGAATGCCCATCCCAAGCATGGAAGAGTCACGCAACCTTTAGCATGGATTAGCTGTAGCTGTTTTCCATCATAAATGGCTGAAAGCAGAAATTTAGTAGGGGTCTGCAGAATCACCAGGCAGCCCATAAAGTAGTAACACAAAGCCCTTTGCAATTAGAGAATTACAGAAATAAAGTACATGCAATACTGGGAGGTCAAGGCTATTTTGTTCCTTCTATGTCTCCTAGTAATAGGCAAGGTTTAAAACATATGATTAGTGCCCCATAATGAAAGAGCACTTTAATCCAGCTGGCAAGGAATGCAAGATTTTAGAGTGTGGGGGGGTTTTTTGTTTTGTTTTTTGGCAGTTGTGGCAGATAAATAAGCAGGCAGTTTAGCTGGGTAACTAAGGATCAACTTTCCACGAAAACTGTCCAACTCACTTTGTTAACTGACAGGATTAAGGTTCAAGGTGCTTTTAACCAGTAACAAATAGCCACTGAGGAAGAAAACGCTTGAATATGACAGATCTGAGAACATACACGATGTTCCCTGAGCCAGGGGCTTCATTTTTAATGACCGTGATTGAAAGGAGGGGGAAAAAAAACCAAAACCATGCTTCCCATGAAAAGTGAGTGATTGTGGAACTCCCCATCAAATCTGGCTCCCCCCCCACCCCGGGAAACTGCCCTCTCACTCAGCTCAAACCTCACACGTCAGTGGGACAGGGAAACGGAAACACGTTATCACAGATCAGTAAGTCCCAGATGACCGCCTGAATTGGCAACGTTAGAAGAGGAGGGTCAAGACAGAGGGACATTGTGCCTTAAAGTGCTGAGAGATGAAACATCAACTCAGCTGAAAATAATTGATTTGTTGGTAATTTTTTTAATCTTATAAACTGTGATTTTCAAAGCAGTGTAGGGGACTGAAATGCCTCAATTCCTACTTACTTTAAAGGGAATTGGGAGTGGCTTTTATATCTCAGTCAGACTCTTTTATTGAGCAGTAGATTTGGGATGGATGGACTAGGGGGCAGAGACCACCCATACAAAACATACATTTATTTTGCTTGCAACTTTCCAGTCCTCTTTTCTCCTCCTATGGCTGAAGATATTTTGCATTTCTACCCCCAATCCACATGATTGCTTCTTGCTTCGAATCAGGAAATGCCACCAGCACATACTTTGCTGATGCAAATGTAACAGAACAGAGAAGTGCACTGTGTTTGCATATTATCTCCTTTTAATTTCTATTGATGGCTGAATTTATTCTTATCAGGACAATGCCATTCATACAGCAATGGGTATAATCTATTCGGGAAATAGCTATATTCAAAATGTTTGCTTTTGCATAATCCAACAAAGGACATTTAAATCTGGTAACCTTTTATTAGAGCTTTACTTTGTATGTTCAAATCGGTGATTGACTCAGCAAGTCCTATAAAATTTATCTTGATGGTCATATTAACAACACTTCTTTTATGCACTTGGACAAGGGTCAGTTGCTTCTAAATGATTCTCATTATTCTAGCCTTGTAACATTCCTCTCTCTCTTTCCCCCATATCATCTTCATACTCTGTCTCTTCTGTTTTTTTCTTTCCCTCTAGTATTTAAAAATAAAAGCTTTTAAAGGGGGTATCTCCTTGCCACTCTGACACTAACGCTGGATTATGCACTTACATGATTTAGGACAGTCATATACTGGTGATTTTGTATGCTTGGTTATCAAAAGCATACTAGATAATTTCAGATGATGTACAGAATGAATAAGAGTTAAAGTATCTTGTTCTAGACTTTCCCCTCATTCCTGGCTATCTCACAGCATCAGTCTGTGGATTTTTCTTAAGAAAGTATTGCAAATGATTGTTTATCATGCAGAGTTCCTGAAGAGTGATACAAATTCTTGAAGTCAATGGGATTTAAGCACGTACGACGTGCCTAAAGTTAAGACCATGTTCAAGTGCTTTGTCAAATAGGTACAGGCTTTGAATCAGCAGTCCACAACCCGGCCCAGTATTCTGTAGTTTATAAAGAGGAGTGTTGTCTGGTTCTCAGTATGGTGTCTCCTTATCCTCTCAGTGAGGAGTTATCTTGTCTCAGCACTGTTCAGTAGCCACCAGGAATCTCCAGAAGTTTTACAAAGCTATTGAAGGAACTACTGAATGTACCACTTTGAAAGAAGTCAGTATGCAAAATACCCCTCATTTCTCAGACTTTAACCATAGGGTTGGATCTTTGTCATTAGTTTACTACCCATCAGAATGGAAAGAAAACCTTCTATATGTGCAAAGATTTTTCACAATATTACGTACAAGAAATGTAAGAGGGGAATCTGTTTTTTATTGATATTTCACTCAAGGATTAACTTTCAAAATCCTTTCTTTCTGAGCCATAGCAGATCCCGTCTAGGTTTTGTCTGTCTGCCCCTTCCAATATAACACAAGCAATGCTTTATCTTTCAGCACATGATGTTCTGGATCTTGACACACTATTTGGTTAATTTTCTCTTTGCTCATATAAAAGAGTAAACTACAGCCATTCCTTCAATTATATTGTGTGTGTTTCACTTTTTAGAAGAGGATATTTTAATTAAACTGATCATATCATTTCCAGATGTAACTATAACTAGAGTTTCAATCTCAACAGCTCAGGGAAAAGCAACAGCTCTACCGGTGTTATTATGAATAATAAATAACAATCCTAACTAGGATAACAGTGTAGCTATGTTCTTCAGAAAGATACAGTACACTTGCAATAATAAAGAAACGCATAATTAAAAGGCAATTGCAATCAATTCCATGTTTGGAATATTTTGTTAACGGGGTAATTCTTGATTATGCACATTCTGCACTAAGTACTGGACAACTCTTGAGGTCATGGTGGATTAATGAGTAACTCACTATCGCATGAAGAATGTTTACTTTAGAGAAAAGTTTTGGATGATGGAGAATGGTTCTCCTCTTATGATGTAACTGGCCAAGGACAGAGGTTAAACAAACAAGGATGCAAAATGCACGAAGTGGAGGTCACCTTAGATAACCAATAGGATCCAGGCACATTCCTTCAATGGAACACATCATCACCTGCCATTAAATACACCATGTAAACAGTTTCACCCCTTTAGATGTATCAATTAAAGGACTTAGTACAAGTCAAGACGTGATATTGTTACAGTACACTGTACTGGTTGCTTCACCCCTACATTTTTTTTAGAGTTTTCAGTTTTGTAGGTTCTTCCATTAGCCTACCAAGCGAATCTAGCCAAATAATTTTAAATCTTCTGGCTACCTTGGTCACAGAGAGAGTGGGCCAGCAGACAGGACACAGGCCTGGAAAGTCAGGAAACCTACATTCTATCATCCCCAGCTCTGCTACTGACTTTGTGACCTTTGGCAAGTCACTTCACCTTTCTGCACCCTGGTTTCCCCCTGCTTGTATAATGAAGGTAATGATACCATCCTTTGTAAGGTGCTTTTAGATCTGTGGATAAACAGATGTTTGATGAGGGATTTTTCAGCAGGGGCATGGGGATTTTTTTTTAAGTCAATCTTCGTCAATTTTTATCTCCACCTGTTAGTTTCTGGGGTAGTGGTGTTTTTTTCTAAAATGGACATGACAGATTATATAATACCAACTTATTGTCTGAGCCAAACACAACACTGACGATGTACTGGTCAGATGAAATGCAGTAAGAAAAAATGGTAAAGAGGAGGGAAAAACACAATCGTTTAAAAAAAAACAAAAAACATTTTACTCATTTAGTTTTTCCCACATTTTACACATCAGTGGGATGCATTCTTCACCTCTTGCATAAACTACAGTAACGTGTAAGAAAAGCCAGCAGAAAAAGGAGGATTGACTCATCAGAAACTTTGCAAACATGAAAACCCTAAATCAATGTAGCGCCATTTTTAAGAGTGACTTAAAAAAAAAATTTCTTTTAGAAATAGAACTGGTATGTCATTTATTTGATAGAAACAAGAATCAAACATACAAGGCTGCACCTAGATTGCTTGTAAACCTCCTGAATCAAACTGAGTGCAGGGAGAAGGGGAGGGAATCAATTTACTGATTGATCTACTCAATGTCACAAGGTCTGGTCCTGAGTGTTTCTTCGCACTTCCCTTCACTACCAGAGAGCAGGCTGTCTTGTGCTTACACAATTATTACCAATTCGCAGCTGGCAAGGCTGTCAGGAGAATAGTTTGCATTCTGAGATGGATGCCCATTGGGGGGGGGGGGAGGAGGGGGGGGGCGCAGAAGTAGAATTGTAATTGTAAAAATAAACCAGTTTGCATGAACATGACCAACTCGTGCTCAAAACGTACACAGGATTGGACATTAACAGTCCCTCTCCTACTTTCTAATCAGTTCCGCAGGCTCTAGCTTAGTGGCAAGTTATTGTGCCGCCTTTTCTCAAGAATATAGTACTGACTTGAAGAGCATGAAACATGATTACACCTTTTAAGAGCATTTGTCATGAGGAAAGGCTAAAGAGATTGAGTTTGTATAAATGCTAGAGAGAAAAATATTTTGCAGGTGATCAAACCATAGCATTCAAAATTACTGAAAGGATTATTACTAAATATCTCATCCTGGTGAAGCAGGGTCAGAAATCAGAGAAGAAAATTAGGAACAAATCAGAAATTTGGACAGGAACACTGCCTTAAATAGGGGTGGGCATTGGGAATGTGTTACAAGATAAGGTCATTGATAAACAATTTAGAAGTGCACTGAAAACCTTTGTAATTAGTAAGACTTAAGAGCTGGGTTCCCCTGTTTCTCCTACAACTGCTATTGATATAATTAACGATACTTAGTTATACTGCAGTATCTACAGTTCCCAATCAGGTTCCATGGTCCATTATGCTAGATGCTGAACAAAACATATGAAGACATAATCCCTGACCCCCCCAAAGGTTTTACAGTCAAGGCCTTAATCCTGCAAAGACTTGACCTGCCGTGCCCCCCCGCCGCCATTTAGCTTTATGCACTGTGAATAGTGCCCCACTGAAGCAGTGAGACTGCTCATGGTGTGTAAAGTTAAACATGTGCAGGATCAGGGGCTAAGGGGGCTGATCCATAGCCTACAGAAGTCAAAGGCAGGCTTTTTGTTCACTTCAATGGGCATTGGATCAGAACCTAAGAGAGCTTTAACTGCGGGTTGGGTTTTGGGGATTTCATATTAGTGATGTGCTAGATGTACATAACATACTAAAAACTCAATTTAAAAAAAGAACAGTTTATTTAAGTGTTTCTGGAATCCTGATTGATGTATTAAATTAAATTGTGTTGCTCGATATATTTTGTTTTGGGGCTGTAGGGTTTTTTAATTTTATCATTTAGTTTGGGGGGGGGTTGTATTACTTTGAAAAACTAATCGAGGGTTTTTTTAAAAAAAAGAATGGGTTAATTTGCAATATTTTCAGATGGCATGCATAATTTATGTATAATTAATGTGTAATCTTTTTAATGAAACTTTAAAGTTACCTATGGTGGAGAAAGATAGACAAAATGATCAAAAGAAAGGTGAGTGAGGGATAAAAGAGGAGAGTAGAGAGGCCAGGTTGAAATACATTAAAATACTTTCTTTTGGGGGCTAAGTGAATTTCTCCAGTGCAACCATTTGATACACAATAGTTACATATTCCACCTTTTAAAAAAAAAAATCTTCCACTGGAACAGTTTCAAATCTCCTATGGCCGCTGCAAAATTCATACTTTAAATAATCCTATTAGAGGTGTTTGTCTGCAGCTGAGAAAAAAAATCTTTAAGATCTGGTTATATGGGAAAGCACACCTTTGGCCTTGAATAATGGGAAGCTCCCAGAGAATGAAGAATCTAACTTGGCAAAAATATAAGACCAGTGGGAAAACCATTAACACTAATCCTTAAAAAGTCCCATGGTGTGCTGTCTCTTTTTTTCATATTTAAGTAGTCAAACATGCTGACATACTAGGGAAAAGAAAAGGAAGAAAAGAAACTACCAAAATACAGGAAAGAAAAACAATGTAAGATTATGAAGCACTTTAGAAAGTTTACATAATTACTGCTCTGTTTGTTGAATGTGTATATGCTTCTTTAAGATCACACAGAATGTAAATGCTATGGTGTGTCATCACTGCTGGGGAGGGTGGTCCAAGTTCAAGCGCTAACGTATACTGAAGCAAAAGATTAGCTGAAAAATTTCGACCAGCTATAATTGGGCGTCACTCTTCAGTGACCTTTCTGTCTCCTCTGGGAGTGGCAGTGATGAGCTCCATGACACCCTCCTCAGTTCCAAAGACAGTTGCACCTCAGGCCAATGAAAGAGGGAGGAGCACAGTGAAGACAAGAGATGAAATAGGGAATTCTCCATAGGCAACCCTACCACCTAAAAACAACCAAAGAACTTTACTGGATTGAGAGACCAATATCCAAATTCTGCCTCTATAGAAATGCTGAGTTACTGCATCACTTCCTTAATTGCTCTTAGTAGGAAGTATGAGTCATTTCATTCTCCTGTCTATCTTTAGACACAATCAGGAAGGGTCAGATTATAGAATCATCTCTGAATAAGAGACATGTCCTCTTAAATGGCTACAGTTAGGAGTTGGTTGATGCTTTTATCAGTCCTGCTTTTCAGAGGCTTAAGCAAACAAACAAAAACCAACACCAAAAGTCCTTTTTCTTTTATACTACATCTGTGTTAAAGGCACAGCTTCTAAGACAAAAGGCTAGTTACAGAAGGATCAAAGACAGGCAAGCAAGCAATAAACTGCCTTTAAACAGTTAAGTGCGGGGAGGACTCATAAGGGAATGCTTGTGTGACTCAATGTAAGTGCAGTCCTCTATTTGTAGCTGCTAAACACATTTAATCCCATTACATAACTCATTTATTCATCTATATTATCTCAGGTTAACAATCATTTTCCCCACCCACTTCCCAGCTGACACCTCTCAGTAAGGTCCCATTACACTGATGGCCACAAGGAGCTCCTCTTTTTTTAATGGAGGTTGTAACAGACACGCCACAGGTGCCATTCATCCCTGAATATTCATGGCTTTCAGACACAATCGTTTTTCTTAAGCAGAACAATTTAAATGCTATGGGCCCGATTTTCACAAGTGCTGAACTTTCACGAATGCAACTGAAGTCAAAGAGAGAGACTGGTTGTCAGTATGTCTGAAAATTAGGCCATAAGTCACCAATGATTCAAACATGATTTTCGACTGTTTGGCTAAGAACACTGTTAGTCAGTTAAATGTACTTCATTATTTACACAGCAGCACGTAAATGCACGTGTTAGCATTATCTTTAAACTATGCAACTAAAGGAAAGAAATGGCAGCATTGCTTTTTTACCTACCTGTAAGCGAACAACGACACAATGGTTGCATTTTAATGCGGAAACCACCAAATATGTACAAAACTGTGAACATCCACTAACCTTGGTTCAATTATCTGCCCAGGCATACATGTTTATAATAAAACCAAACAGTGGTTCGCTATTCACTGAAAGACACGAGAGCGGCAACCGCAAAACACTACAGAAAACCATGCTGTGTGAGAACAAAGTTGCCATGCTAGTCTGCACAGAACAATTCATGTTCCACCACACTCAAAGGGTTCATTGCCTCTCCCACCTCCCCCCCTCCCTTTTTTTTTTTTTTTGAGAAGTGAATTCATGCAGTAATATAGTACAGATCTCACAATCACATTCTCTGTGTGCAGACAAATGCCGTAAATCACTACAAAAAATATAATGCACCGTGAATCTATATGCGTCCTCCCAATTCCCATGTGACACCCAGGCACAGGGCTCCAAGCAGGTGTACTTGTCGTAAACCCGTTTCAGTATTTGGCGAGGACTCTACAGCTCTGTCTATGCTGCACGCTCTCTGCAGATGAAGGTGTGCAGAAGTGCTTATATCCTCCATCGTCCACACTCAAAGCCATTAAACCCACACCCAGTAAGCAATTACATTCTGAGTTGGTGAGCTTGTCTAGGGTGTGGATGGGTGTGTGGGCTGAGTGATGACCTGCCCACGTACAAGCCTGCTTCGCAGTGTAGAGGTGGCAAAGGTGCGAATACCTGGGCTCAAGCCTTACCAGTGCTCTACTGTCATTCCCATATTCCCCATGCCCGTATCTTCTGGGCCTTCTACAAACTAACTTCCCACTTGCCCTCTATGCACTGGAAACTACCTCAGCATTTAACCCTTCATTTTCCACAAGCCATGCTCCACATTCTTATCATTCTCTGAACAGCTGAGCACAGCATGGAATATGCCCTGCACCATGAATGCTGCTAGCTAGCCAGAGGATCATACCAGGGTCCCAGTTACACTGAGTACTCCCAGGAATATGTTTTAACATGACTTTGGACCAGACTTGGTATTTATTTATCAGCCTTGCAGTCACCACTGTAATACTGATACACACGCTCCCCATATTAAAAAAAAAACCTCTCTGTGCATGATATTAAAACACTGGATCACTGAAGACAATGTGTGCTCTTTAATGACAAAGGAGGTAGAGAAAAGCACTAGTCTGTGTGCCAGGATAAGACGACGAAGCCCTGCTCCAAACTATGTGGATAATCATGGGGTATTGGGGAAAGTTACACCAGGACATCTTCAGCATGGCTAAGGCTCAAAGCATAGGTCATTGATCAATCTGCTGGTCAATAGGAGAATCCTCTCATACATCAGAAGAACTCTACACAAGATAAACATTGCAACACATGCAGTGATCCCCCCTCTCTCTCATACATACACGCATTACTCAGTTGCTACTAGTTCTCACCATTAAGCGTCTGGTCAGTTCCCAACACATTCCATTCTGCTGGCAGTTTCAGATGCCGAAATGCCAAAGCCACTTTCTCATCCAGAAAATCCACATCCCCAGAGGGAGGCCTTGACTGGTCCAGGAATCTTGTGAAGTTCAGTGCTTGCTGGTTTCCAGCGCAGGTTGCTAGGAACTGAGCTGCATCATAGGCCTCGTCCTGAATGAACTGAAAACTTTCCTCGGCCACCACTAGAACCGGAAGCCCTTCCTTGGCAGCGCAAAGTGCCACTTTCACTGTCTCACAGCAGTCATGGCCTGTAAAATAAAACCAAGGAAATGAACATAATTGTAATGGACAAGAGAAATGACTAAGCTAAAGTAACGTGGGTCTGGACATTGGTCACCCCCATTAGTATATACATACCCTCACGTGGCGTCCCTGGACACATTAATGTTGACGTATAAAGGAAAACACCGTATGGCAAAAAGTTCTCAGTGGTGCCTCCTCCATGAGAACCCACTCACTCTCGTATCTAGTGATCACATCACACTGCCTTCTTGTTAGTGGGCTAACTTCAGCCATGGAGAGACAAATTCAGGACTGCTAACAGACTCGGGGGAAGGTTTTCAAAGCCACAAAGGGGAGTAAGGCTCTCCATTCCCATTGAAAGTCAAGAGGAGTTTGGCACTTAACTCCCATTTGGCCTTTGAAAATTTCCCCCCTCAGTTCACAGAGCCTTATTTTAAAGAATTTCTGTGAGACCTGGCAGCCCATCAGAAATAAAGCACAGGTGTCAGCATTTGGAGCACCTAGCCAGTGAAGACAATGAACTAACTGCACATAAGCAACCAAAAAGCAACAATTAATACTGGAACATAACATGCTTCAGACATGTTCTACGTGTGTGGTTACATTACATCTCTTTTGTTCAACACTGCACCTGCCATTTGGATTTGGTTTCACATGACAGAACTAAGCTTGCTGTATTCCAGAGAAGAGGGAAATTGCTGCTTTTCATATTTACCAAAAAGGAGAGAGAGTGAGAGAAGCTTATTTTCACAGCTCTGCTGACTTTTCATTTACTTATTTTATGAAAGGCCAGGGCAACAGGGCAGCAGCTCCAAAGACCCAGAAAATGCAAGATAAACTCCCCTGCAATTTAAAAGGTGGAAAAAAAAATCTCATCTTTTTAGCATGACCGATACTTAAAATTGTCTGACAAACCCCTTTAATAATAAGGTTTATGTTTCAAGTCCAATGTTCTCTGCAGTCTCTCTCTGTCTCTCGCTCCAATGGTAGACTGACGTCATTGCTGTTTTTGCCAGAACAAGCACAGACCCTTCACTAATTACTGGAAAAGCTGCTCTCTCTACCCATGACCTCAGCATCTTACTACGTTGATCAAACCCTGTTTATTTATGTATTTTATTAAATAAAAGAGATGAAGGAATTTTCACAATTGGGCTTGAAAATTTTTATTTACCCACACACATGGATGATGAGTGGGAAGCCTTCCCTTGTGTTTGGGTGGGGGGTCTCAGTTATCACTTTCACTTATAAAGAAAAAGAAGTTTCTAGCCCCCACGGTCAGGAAGAAAACCTTCCAGATATAACCAAATGCAGGTTTGTCTTCCCAGTCTGAACACAGACTGCTCCAATGCCTCTGCTGTTGCGCCTAGATTTGTCAAGCATCAGCCAAATGGTTAGTTTCAGTAGAAAGGTCAGTTTCACAGCTGCTATTCTGGACTCTGTATGCAGCAAATTGTCAAGTATCAGGTTAATGTCATGCTGCTTCTGGAGAAAAACACGTGCAATAGCGGCAGGCAACAGAGGCTTCCACAGGAGAGGAGGAGACACAAAAACAGAGACTCGGGGAGAAAGAGTAGCTGAGACCTCTCCCTGCACTTTGGAGGTTCTGGAATGAGGAGATGAGACACAAGACTCCTTCTCCCTTCCAGCAGCTAGAATGGAGTGGAGATTCAAATTTATCAAATACCTACTAGCTAAAGGCTGATGTGAAAGATGAAGCGGTGGGTGTGGCAAAAACAGTGCTAAAATTGCTTAACTGCAAGAGAAGACCAAACCAATTTCCACACCATTTCAGAAACCTGCAGCTGAGCTCTGCTCAGAGCAAGGTCTGGAACATGGTTTCTGAAATGGTGCAAATCCTGGATTTGCAGTTTCACCATCCTCGCCACCAGTCGATGACATCTATTGTCAGCAATAAGTACATTACTAATATAGACAAGTCTTAATCAAGATCCAAGGACAGCACCCTGGTAGAAATCCCAGCAACTGAGGGCTATGGGGATGGGTGAGTTTCTCACTAGGTTACTGCTCCTAGACTTTGCCAGTGGCGTCTCCCACCCTGCCTTTCATTTATTCCTCAGGCTGCAGGATTAGTCCTCTGGACAGCAGGTGTCTGGTAAGCTTTTCAATCCCTGTTACACAAAAGTATTGATACAATGTACATAATACACTAATGACGTGGTCTAATCCCATGCAAACCAGTTCAGGTGCAGCACACTTTCTGTTTTCACCAACACAGACACTGTTCACAACCTGTGGTGGCTGTTTACTAGGCTGTAAAGTTAAAAATAATTCATAATGAAAGACTCTCCATGACATACAGGACGAGTATGGCTTTTGCTGCTGCTATTTTTTAAACTCTAATTTTCTTTTTATTTCCAGAAGCATCTCATCTGCAAAATGTGCCTATAATACCCGTGTGATGCTGACAAGCCAGCTCAGGTCAGAGCAATAAGTCAATTCACTTGTGTGTGAATACCAAAGAAATGTTAAGTGTACTAATTCATTCACATTTTAATTTAGTTCAAAGGAAATGTGAATGATGTTGCCTTCACTTACCTATAACTTGCTGATTACTATCGCATTACATTATGTATACCTTGTAACTGGATAACCCTACACCAAAGTGTGTGTTAGTACTAAGATGAGAAGATGTTTGAGTGTAAACTGCATGAATACTAATGAAATGTTACTTGTATTGTTTTCACTTATCTATCCCTATTATAACTGAATTATGTACATCACTGTAACTAAATTACTTGTGAATGCAATGGAAGTAAAATGCTAACTTCAAAGCGAGGGCTGTTGTGTTCAAGAATGGAAATTCACAAACTAAGTCTTACTATTGCTACTCATCAAAACCCACGTGGGTGAAGACACTGATCAGATTGTCTTCTGTGAGCAAGATCTATAAATACGTGTCTAAGGGAATGATCCTGCATCTCTGAACTTTTTGGACACTCACAGCAAAGCATTCCAGATGCAAAACAGATCCCCCAAGTTACTTTGTGAAACCAAGAAAGACTTATGAAAACTAGTATCAGAGGGGTAGCCATGTTAGTCTGGATCTGTAGAAGCGACAATGAGTACTGTGGCACCCGACTAACAGACGTCTATATGCACCTTATAGACTAACACACGTATGCTCCAATACATCTGTTAGTCTATAAGGTGCCACAAGGACTCTGTCGCTTCTTGTGAAAACTAGCAGATTACTACATCTCTGATATCATTTTGGACTTACAAACTTTGACTCACCTGTTAATGTATTTTACCTGCTTTAACCTCTCAATAACTCTCATTTATTTGTCTTACCCAATAAACCTTAAGTTAGTTTACTAGAGAAATCGGCTGCTTGCTTTTGAGATCAAGAGTATCCACGGACGTGGTGTAAGCAGCCGACCCTTTGGGGTTGGGAAGTGGTGTGATTTTTTATTTTAATAACCTTTTATCACTAAGTTCAGTTTGTCTGCGTGGCAAGACAGGCTGGAGAGTCTAAGGGGACCGTCTGTGACTCCATGTAATACTGGTATAGTAATCCAGGAGTGCATATTTGTTATTGGCTTGGTGAAATCTAATTATAAAATATACCACCAGTTTGGGGTGCTCTATTTTTTCTCACAGTCTGATCTGAGATTGACACTCATAGTTGTGAGCCTCTCCAGACAGTGTGACAACCCCTTCTCTGACAGCCTGCTGTCATTCAGAATTCAGATTGGACTTCTCCAAGCACTGCCAACTGATAGTTAAGGGAGTGAGGTAGCACAGACAAATAGTTCAGGTCATTCACTTCTTACACCTCCCAAATGAAACTAAGCAATTCCTCTGCCTGTCTGACACTAGTACAGGCTTTTCAGCTAGGAGAGTAGCAAGAGAAATCCCAAGTGTGATATTTGAACTCCCCATGTCAAATAAACTGGCACTGCACTCATGTTCTCATAGCAGACATCCATTAGCCATGCTGAACAGAGTTCCCATGAACAGAACAGAGAGAGAGACAAACCCCGAACATCAGAGTTTCTGCACCCAATTTAAAGTAAAACCAGATGGGTGTTCAGTGCAGTGTACGGCAAACACTTTATTCACTGATCTGCAGACAGTAAAGGTCTCTCAGAACTCTCACATAAAATAGCCAGTACAGCTTTCAGAGAAGCAAGGGAAGTGACAATTCATTTATATCTAATGGGATCAAACATGTGTTCTGCTAACCCAAGGGGCATGTTTCTCCTAAAGGGTAACCGTATTCTATCCCCTCAAATGCTTTGATGTTCTCCTTCCCTCCATCTGACAAAACATCAGATTCAGGGGTGAGTGTCTGGGACAGGTTCTGACTTTGGCAATCAGTTCAAAAGAAAAAGGAGCAATTAAGCAACGAGCATGACAAATGCTAAGATTGCTCAAGAGGACCCTGCCCCCTGCTTTGAAATGTCTTCAGGAATGGTGCGTGTGAGTATGCTTCAAAACATGAATGCACACATACAGCCTTCTGAAGGGACCGTCTCCAGTGGGGTAACATTTCTCTCAGCTTCAAAGACCCCCTTACAATAATATCTGGACTGCAACAACTCCTTTTCCAGAGCATGTCAAATAGCATTAGAAATGTTAGCTGAGTTTCCCAACATTTCTATTAAATAAGTGATAGTTAACATGATTATGCTCATTTTACAGGTTGCAGAGCAAAGTTAAGTGATTTGCCCAAGATCAACCAGTCAGTGACACTGATGGCATACTCAATTAGTTCTGGTCACCTGTTTCCTGCTCTGACTGCACTGGAGGGATTTCCTTTCCGTATGGTAAGTATCAACCCATTTACTCTAAAAAACACACAAACATGCTCGGTGTATGAAACAGTTCCCCCTTACTTACTACAGGGAATACTTAGAACACTGCAGCCAGTCATTTGGTTATCTGAGCCACCATCTCAAAGCAGTCTCTCCCAATCTTTTCAGGTTCATCATCAACATCCAGCATGCACAGACTACTGAGGATCACTGTGCCAGCCAGAATGACCACAGCTGATGGCATCGCACCAGGCACTGTTTACTGAAGTTCCCAGATCTGAGTCAATACTGCAAATCCAAGAATCTCGGGTGGCCCAGTGAGCAGTGCCAGGTAGGGTCAGGGCAGGCACCTCTTTGCTCATCAATGGAGAGTTTGAGAGCAGTGTGCCGGCGTGTTTTTATCCATCCCGGTGACATGGCCAAAAAGCATGCAATACGGCTATTGAATATAACGAGCAATTTCTGTGAGATTATGTCATAACTTTGCAGAGATCTGGCTTTCCTTTCAGGTTGACAACTGTCACAGTTCAGGGAAACCGCACCTCTAGTCCCCCTCCATGGCACATCACGGGCACCTACTTTTAGGCTCCCAGCCATTACCTTTCTTGGGCTGAAACCAGCATCTCTCCCCTACCTGACTGGTTTTTTTCCCAGACTACATTGTGATATTCCCAGCAAACTAGACTCCCCAAAACAAACTAGCATCTGCACTTAAACCATCAGAGAGAACTGATGAACAGCATAATTAAAAGCAGTTATAAGTTAATGCACTGACCTTTATAAGCAAGCACATTTATTCTTAAGGTGAAAGCAATATAGAGAAAACAGATAACAATAGAAGTTCCTACATGCATGCTAGAAGCTTACCAGAGGTCATCCATCAGTCTTACAGGGCCTCAGTAGGTTAAAGTCCTTCCAACCCTTCCCAGGAAGGATTGGGGTCCTCCTTGGACACAAGATTCTGACCATTTGCTGGATGAGAAAGGCAGCCCTGAGACAGTTTAAACTGACACTACTTATCCAGAAGTCCATTTTTTTGTCTGTTGGTCTCTGGAGAATCCAGTTTGAACTATTATATGCCTCTCTAGGTGGTGGCACTTCTCTGGAGGTATGACAACTTGAATCAATTCACCTAATCTTAGTTCCTGGAAGAGCTGTGGTCATCCTTCCCCATGGAATTACATGCAATTCCTGGCCTCGACGATACATACATTTAACACTGTAAGATCTCCCAAAGTTATCACAGGAAATTGCAGTATCAGCCACAGCAACTCCTTATTGGAAATCAAAAAACGTCACAACTCCCATTCACTTTTTACTTACTTAAGTAAAGTATCAGTAACAACAACAACAAGCCTATATAATTTGAGTACATTTCAAGAGCACTGTTCCCTCTAAGCTGTGCACATGTGCACGCACACACAGATCCTAAACCCCGCACACACGGCGAAACACCGCGCGCACAAAAATTTGCACAGAAGCACAACAATTTGCATAGAAGACATTTTTTGCGCACACAGCCTGTCAAAAATTTGCACAGAAGAAATTTTTTTGCACACATGGCCTGTCAAAAATTAGAGGGAACACTGTTCAAGAGGTCAAGAATGTTTGTCCTTGAAGGGAAGTGGTGGGCAGGGAGTAGAAAAGAGTGGCTTTAATGGTAGTAAAATTTTCCATGTTTTGTGACCCCTTGATTGCCTTTCATGACACCCTGGGGAGTCATGACCTGTGGGTTGAGAAACAGCGATCTAAGGCAAATAATCAATTGTTACGCATGACCACAGTATAACACCAAATAATATTATAATAGGAATTTTAGCTGCTCTGCCAATGACACCGGCCTTCATACCACATTTGCCCACCACTTCCACAAACATTTTTGTGCTTTCCTCCCTGCTATTCCTCTGCATGGAATGCCTTTCCCACTTCGAACCATCAAGACACATTTATGACACAATAGCCACATGACATTAGCCAATGAACACACTCATTAACTCTGAAAACTCATATACACCAAGCATTACTCCACCAGACCATCCAATAGCTCTTGCTGAGTTACCGTATTGTCCCTCTCTCCCCTGTCTCAGTTAGGTTTGATTTAGTCTGTACACTCCTTGGGGCAGCAAGAAGGTCTGCCTTCTCTTTTGAGAGGTACGAAGCATATCATTGGGCACATTATAAATACATAAACAGATTGAAAAGCAGTTTTATTTATCGGTGCACATGGGGTATGATTGAATTTGAGCTATGGCAAGCTTCTACACGTTGCCCTTTCTTTGTAAGCAAATTACAAATTCCACAATATTAAGAGCATATAAGGTGAAACTACACACAACTTTTCAGCGGAAGGATCTCTTACCTATCCACAAACTACCCTAACAACTTGAACTCTGCCCACCCTCAGTTCAGTGTGTATTGGTACATTTCTTTCCAAGATTTCATACAAAATCTGTGTTAAGAGAGGGTCAGCGCTGATAAGAAACCAATGTTTCTCCAGGAGCAGGCAAACATTAAAAACCATTTTTAGAAAGTGAAATGCCATCCATTTTTCAGTCGCATAACTAAATTGGCTTCTCTGCTTAACCTCCAGCTTTTTAAAAAAAAAAACGGCTTCTCTGGACAGGGACTCAACATGAAAAAAATGTATGCAGAAAGCAGGGGGGGTTTTTTGTTTGAAACATAAATTGGAAGTGAAGCCAAAAGTGAGCTAACAATGGAAACGGTCCTATAACTTGAACTATGGAGTCTCTATTGCGACTCCATTATACAGGTAAAATTGTCAGAATGGTAAAACTTTATCCCCCAACACTTGTAAAAAGACGTGTCTGATCTATATAGAATCACAGCAGATTAGGGTTGGAAGAGACCTCAGGAGGTCATCTAGTTCAAGTCCAACCCCCTGCTCAAAGCAGGACCGACCCCAACTAAATCATCCCAGCCAGGGCTTTGTCAAGCCGGGCCTTAAAAACCTCTAAGAATGGAGATTCTACCACCTCCCTAGGTAACCCATTCCAGTGCTTCAGCACTCTCCTAAAGGAATAGTTTTTCCTAATATCCAACCTAGACCTCCCCCACTGAAACTTGAGACCATTGCTCCTTGTTCTGTACTAGCCCTAGTGCTGCATTGCACTCTCCTAGCTAGAAGCTGAATTTGCTTCAGGCAACAGCACGATATATAAACACACAAAATTAAAATTAACACAGGCTTCTCCTCCACCTGCACTTATGCACATTCAGAACTGAAGAAATCTGACAAAACTGCCTTTATTTTTTCTATGGGGACACCCTGTGAAATAATACACTGAAAAAATATGGAAATCTGGAAGTTACAAAGAGTTAACTGCTAATGGTTAACTTATAATATAGAACCAAGCTGGGTCTAATTTATACCAGTACCATAAATTTGCTTGACTAAAACTGAGGGTGTGTTGAAAAGGGTGGTATCATTTCCTGCAGGCTTCTTATCATTAAACAAAGCACACATGGAGACAAAACACAGTTGTAGCTAAACAAAACCAATGAATGCCTTAAAACATGACTTCACTTCCTACCCAGCTGAAAGTGGAAATCCTGTCCAAGCCTCCTATTTTGAGGATTCATATTTAATACACCAAACAATAGGTTCTTGGCCTCGGCAGCTATTTAAAGTTACATTGGAAGAGCATGCTAGGTTTGCATTGGTAAGTGACTCGGGATTCCTGTGCTAATTGTATCCTCTATCATGACCCAGTCATGGTGACAAACTTTTTCTACAAAAGGATTTAAACAGGAAAAAGATACCTAGTATAAAAATTGTTTATTTTGTATGCAATGTACTGGCTTTGTGTCAATGACATTGCCCCTGGGTGGCTGGCACACACAAAGATTAAGGGATCCAACTACTGCTACCAGATAAAGGAGTTCTTTTGTTCAAGGAGTTTAGCGCTCTGCTTTTGAAATTTAAGGACCCCATGTGTGATTTAGTGTGTGTGCGTGAGATACCCACTGTTCGCAACACATGGATTTACTACAGGCTGAAATAAATAGATATTGCAACAACAATGGAGAGAGGCCACATTCGAAGTTTTAAACCTTCAACACTGAAATCTATTTCCTAGCCAAAATCTTTCCACCTCTTCCATACACACTCAGTGGCTTGTTAATGTAGGTTTGTCATAAAAACTATGGCATTATATAGCTTCCAAACACGTCATCATATATACTCTCTATATAGTATTCACCAGGTTTTTTCCTAGGCCGTATGTCATTTAGCTGGCTTCATCTCCTTTTAATAAGTCTGCATAATGCACCAAAGTATACCAGAGAGGCTGCATTATAAAACTGTTTTTGGTTTTATCATCTGTCTCTATTTTAGCTTTATAGAGGTTTCATTATTAAGAATATTTTAAAACAAGTCCACATGACTATTATTGCCAAGTGATCATTTGTTACACAACTTGTTTACTCTTTTGGTCTTCCAGAACAAAGATTATTTAATAAAGTAGAGAGGGTAGCCTTTTCTATTAACAGTAGTTTCCTAGGTGGGAAACATATTCAGTGGTGGAGGAGAATAAGCACGAACATACTTAATTTTGCATTTTTTTAAAATGTATGTATTTTAAATGAAGATATTCATCATTTAATAGCAATTTATTTCACTTTAAACAGCAGCAGTCAAGTAGAAAAAAATCCTACAATTAAAGGAATTACAAAAAATTAAGGCAGAACCTCCCCATATAAATATAATTAAGGACAAATATAGTGAATAACACTAAAAAGTCAACGTTTTCTGAAAGTTATGGAACCATGCAGTAGTAATGGAAATATCCCTTTCTTAATGATTCCCAACATTCTGTTCGCCTTTTTGACTGTTGCTACACATTGAGTGGATATTTTCAGAAAACTATCCACAATGACTCCAAGGTCTCTTTCTTGAGTGGTAACATTTAATTTAGACCCCATCATTTTATATGTTTAGTTGGGATTATGTTTTCCAATGTGCATTACTTTGCATTGATCAACACTGGGCAAAAAAATGGAAGATGAAATTCAGTCACCCAGTTATGAGAGATCCTTCTGTAGCTCTTCGCAGTCTGACTGGGACTTAACTATTTTAGTAATTTTGTATTATCTGCAAATTTTACCACCTCACTTTTTACCCCTTTTTCCAACCTAAATGCCTTCGGATTGTACACGAAGTGATAATTATAACTGCCCAAGTATGCTATTGACTCTGAGACAGAGTTTAATCTTGGAGCATGGGAACTATCCTGCTTTAGCAATGGGAGGAGGAGGAAGAAGACAGACCCTGTTAAATTTATTCTAGCATATAAAAGGTGTTTATGTTAAAAATGTGCTTTTTCTTAAGTTATTCTTTGTTATAGCTTTTGTGTTTTAGGCATAGGCAAACCCCGTCTGTGCCAACTAGATGTGGTTTGTAATCCAATGGGGGTTATAAACATTTTCTATATGTGCATACAGATCAAAAGGTAAAACACAGGGAGACCTCTTTTAAGCATCTCAAAATCAAAAAGTTTGCAAAAGTGCAAATCTTACTAATCTCCTTCACGGCAGTAAGCAAAAGAAACAGAGCTTATATAAAAACAACCCTAATTACCACCCCGCAATAGAGAGACAAGTGACATTCTGTTAATTATGCAACACTTCTGGTACAAATCTAGACCGTGATTTTTCCCACTTTTGTTCCTTCTCTTGGCTGAGGTGATCATTACTTCAGAATGAAACCCACTCCAATTCTGGCCCACCCTGCCTCCCCCAACACTAACTACCAATGGGAATGCAAGATGGAACAATTTTATAATCAAGTACTTTTAACAAACTGCCACTTCCAGTATTCAACACTTCATAGGAACTTTTCAGATGTAACCCACCAACAAATCCTAAAAAAAAAAAAAAAAAAAATCCTCAAAAGTCTCACTGTAATACATTCCAAAATGGCACTACACATATGAACATCTGTATGTGTTTAAAGGAGACTGCGGGTTTTCATGGTCCAAACACTAAGCTATTCCTTCTATGAACCCATGACGTGTGAAATGACCCACAAGAAAATGAAGCCTGCTTACATATTTATATGATAATTTTACTCGGTTATTGGATATTTCCACTGTGTCATTGTGGGAGTAGGACTGTCAAGTCCTGAATATTTGCAAGACATCACAGTTGGTGATCTAATTTGATGTACAATTCAGCCCAGTAATATAGTCTATTCGGAATCTAATATTTCAATTAAAAATGATCCCTCTGTAAATAACAATCTTGCACTGTCTTCAACCTCTGGTTATAAATTTAAATCCTTTCTTCGGTTTTGTTATGTACAGAAGTAAAGGCATGTATTTGAATAGTCAAAAGATTTTTTTTTAAAGATTACTTATCATATGACCAACAATGAAAACACACAATAAAAGAACAGATTACTCAGAGTAAGATGAAATGTAGCAGGCCTTGGACTCTGCCCTTAACAACTTTTGTTTAAAGACAGACTTTCAGACTATGCAATATTTTTAATGTATAATGAGAATTGAAAGGGACACTAGCAGTTAAAGTCATGTGTTTAAAAACATTATTTGCCTAATGCTACCTTATGTTATTTAGTCTAATCAAATGCTCGCTCTTTATGGGAGTTTGTTTACTTTTAAACACTTCCCTTAGCTTAGACGCAGAACCTAGCCTGGTCAGTTCCCCTTTCTGGTTCACATGCACTAGCAGAGCAGAGCGCTGGTATGTTTTCAAACCAGAACTGCCAGAAAATGTTCAGAAACAAAATGGTAATGTTTCTTTTCATATTAGGTTTAATGAAGTTTTAAAACTTTTCTCTATAAACCTCCTTCTTCCCTGCCCCACCCCTACACACAAAAAACCAAACAAACCAACAACTTCTCAGTCTTGAGCTTATGTTATATAATATCGCAGCATTCCACATAATATCCGGACGCCTGGTCACCCTACCTTTTAAGCCAGGCAGAGAACCTGCACTCCTAGTTCTATCACGTGGTGATTGGCCAAAAGCCATTCACTTTGCTCATGGTTTCTTAATTTGTGTAATCATGAAGGACTTGTTAATTACCCCGGCTATGATGTTTCAACAAGGGCTGGTCTCCCACACACTGCCTCTTGCTCATAGTTAATCCTGCAATGAGGTCAAATAATACTTGGCCATGAGTCATCATAATCATTTCCAAGGTAACTGGCTGAATACAAGGTAAGCACACGATTGCAGATTCACTGTAGAGTCCAGCAGGAGGAGAAGCTGAGCTAAGAGAAATCATT
This sequence comes from Chelydra serpentina, assembly GCA_037349315.1. Lineage (NCBI taxonomy): Eukaryota > Metazoa > Chordata > Testudines > Chelydridae > Chelydra > Chelydra serpentina. The sequence continues at coordinate 26,752,940 of JBAIAC010000033.1, forward strand.
CTCCTACTAGAATCAGCATCTTCAGTAAAAACAACGAGGAGTCCTTGTGGCACTTTAGAGACTAACACATTTATTTGGGCATAAGCTTTCATGAAGTGGGTTATAGCCCACAAAAGCTTATGCCCAAATAAATGTGTTAGTCACTGAAACCCATCTTCAATAAGAGAGACTGAACCATGGAACATTACTGGCTAAATAGATTTCTTTCCGGATAGAAGTATGATAAAAAGAGACTCTCTCTCCACCCTCCCCTACCACCACAGCAGATCCAATCATTAAAGTTAAACAGAAGCTCAAGTGGTGTCCTTTGTTGCATACAGGGATGTCAGGGATAACAACAACAGAAATGGATTGCTTTTGTAATGAAATCCTGTGAGGTATTCTGGCTCCTTTTCAGGCTGAAACGGAACAGAATCGTTTCAGTTCCTTTCTGGGCAATTCTGCTATTTGGGTCTGGAGAAAGATAAGGTCCTGGCACCGAGTGCTGTCACAGAGTTACTGTATGCCTTGTACACACAACACAAAAACAGCCTAAGAGTTACCAGTTCTGTATCGCTTCCGTGAGAAAATTAATCACTCTCATTGATTGCACTGGGTTCCAGTAAGCAGTATTCGTAGTAGGTTGGCTCTTTCCAAGTAGCTTTAATTACCCTGACAGTGCAGAGACTGTACGGAGTGAATAATATGGCTAACTTTACTTTAATCACTACCAGAAGGAACCAAAGAGACCACAGCTACCTACAGAACCATGCTGTCACTGGCAAATTCCATTTAACATGCCTCTCTCCTATAACATTACCTACCACATAGATAAAAAGCAGGAAATACACTAAATTACATAAGCTATACTGTTGTATATAGCTGAAAACAACAGACTATTTTTTTCTCACACTCATATCAATGTGCGTATAGCAACAGTCAGAATAAAAGGTTAATAGTAAGGAATTGCCATCTGGAAAATTTTCATTCCCATGGTGTTGAAGCCACTGAAGGAAATTGCTGCCCTTCTTCAATTACATAAAGCCTGGGTCAAAGAGGCTCCAAGAATGACTCTCCCTGAGCTCTATATATCAAAGGAGCGGGAAAGTCACCAAGGACCAAGCACATTTATTGGAGAGAGATCACACCCTGCAACAACTTCAGAAACTATGTGTCTGTGTTTAAGTGCATGAAGGTGTTTTAGGGGCTTGTTTCAATAAGGCTACATTCATAGGAGCCGACTCTATGGGTGCTCTGGGGCTGGAGCACCCAGGAAAAAAAAAAAAAAAGTGGATGCTTGGCATCCACCGGCAACCAGCTCCTCCCCCTCCTACCCCCAGTGCCTCCTGCCCACTGGCAGCCCTGCTGATCAATTCCTCCCCCTCCCTCTCAGTGGCTCCCTCCTGCCACAATCAGCTGCTCCGCAAGATGCAGGAGGCGCTGTGGGGAGGGGGAGGAGTGGGGACAGGGCACACTTGGGGGAGGAGCAGGAGCAGGAAGAGGTGGGGTGGGGCCTTGGGGGAAGGGGTGGAGTGGGAGCAGGGCCTGGGGCGGAGCAGGGGTTGAGCACCCCCCCAGGAAAGGAGGAAGCCTGCGCCTGTGGCTACATTAATGAGCCTCTGTTCAACTCAACCCTAGCCACCTAAACGCAGCCAGTTCCTTACTGTGCTACAAATCCACTGAAACAAAGGGTACGTCTATACTTACGCGTCTGTCGAACGCGTCGGATCGATGTTCTGGGTTCGATTTATCGCGTCTTGTCAAGACGCGATAAATCGAACCAGGAAGTGCTCCGTTGTCGACGCTGGTACTCCAGCTCGACGAACGGAGTAGGCGGAGTCGACGGGGGAGCCTGCGCGCCGCGTGTGGACCCCGGGTAAGTGCTTTTTCATTCGAACTAAGGTACTGCGACTTCAGCTACGTTATTCACGTAGCTGAAGTTGCGTACCTTAGTTCGATAGGGGGGGGTAGTGTAGACCTAGCCAAAGAGCATTTCTAGACATTTGTAATATGTAAAGGCAACGGTGTCCTCTTCTGTCTGGCCTTTTCGCAAAGTCTTTTAACATGCGTAGGCAAAACTGTGTGTTTGCTTTTGTACAGTGTAACAGTTATGCATGAAATAACTATGCTATCATACTGATATGAGGGATGCTGAGGGATAGCTCAGTCGTTTGAGCATTGGCCTGTTAAACTCAGGGTTGTAAGTTCAATCCTTGAGGGGGGATCTGGGGCAAAAATTGGGGATTGGTCCTGCTCTGAGCAGGGGGTTGGACTAGATGACCTCCTAAGGTCCCTTCCAACCTGATACTCTATGATGCGATTCCATTATAAACTTCTGTTTGCCTCTGAAACATTTTTTAAAAACCCATCCAGTCAAAGCCTGGTTTAAAAATGATCATTCCAGATACTTTTTTTTTTTTTACTCTAAAAGATTGCGCAAATAGGGGAAAATAATAACATTACATGAGGTTTAAATAAACTTCAATGCATCAGTTTCCCCAATTTTTTTAGGATGCGTTTTGCAAAAAAAGCAAAGCACTTACCGGGAGCAATGGTCTCCAATGTCTCACGATTAATTTTTCTAGTGCTTGTGCAGTGTTGGACAGTGGAGCCAGTAAACACCAAGTAAAAAACTACATTATCTTCAAGTTCAACTTCTTCAGTCAGCCGCACTGTAATAACAGAGTCACCCTAAGACAAGGACAAAAAAAAGCCAGAGGTCAAGTTCACATTCTCAATAATTTAATTATATAAATGACCCACTTGGCCGCCAAGGCTCCTGGTTTCTTCTCTCTGTCCTATTCCATATCACTGTAAGAGTCTTGCTCCCATCTTCAGATATACAGGTAGATTTCAGCATGCCTTTTGACCAGATCATCAAGCACAGCAGTCAGCCTCAAAAGATATGCAGAGGCACACCAACTAGATCCTGACAGGAATCAGTTTTCCCATCCCATGAAAATTTTCAAGATTTCAAACAGTTTTCCCATGTTGCATTGGGATGAAAAACTTTTACAAAATGTTGCCTTCCCCCTCCAAAAAAAGAGAGCAAGATAGAGCCCTCACCCCAAAACAGCCAACACAAACTGATGTGTGGGGCACTCACCTGGAATTTGGAAGGACCAGGTGCAAGTTTCTGCTTTCAGTCAGGCAGAACAGATTCTTGAACCTGAGCCTCCCACATCCCAGGGGAATACCCTACCCACTGGCTACTCTCTCTCACCAGAAATCCCATACCGGACCTGAGAATCCTGCCTGATTAAAGTTTTTTCAAAACTGGTATGTTTTCACGAAAAATTTCGGTTTCGACAATGTGTTATTTTCTGACGAAAAACTGTCTTTACCATACTAATTTCCCCCTACTGTTACTCACACCTTCTTGTCAACTGTTTGAAATGGGCCACCCTCATTACCACTCGAAAAGCGATTTCCCCCCCCTTGGTATCATAGGCGCCGACTCCGTGGGTGCTCCGGGGCTGGAGCACCCATGGGGAAAAATTGGTGGGTGCTCCGTACCCACCGGCAGCTCCCCACCCGCCCCGGGACCCGCGGCCAGCTCCCCGCCAACCCCGGGGCCCGCCGCCATCTTACCTTAGCATCGGGAGACGTTGCTGGGCCCCGCCCCCGACGCTGGGCGACGTTGCGTCGACGTCGGGGGCGAGGCCCTGCAACGTCACCTGGCATTGGGGGCGGGGCCCGGCATCGGGAGCGGGGTCCCGCCCACGACGCTGGGCGTGAGTTCCCACTGGCGCCCCAGGAAGTCGGCGCCTGTGCTTGGTATTATACGGTTCATTGAATTGTCTCGTTAGACTGACCCCCCACTTGATAAAGCAACTCTGAACTTTTCATGTACTATGTATATCTGTATATACAGATATATATCTCTGTATAGATATAGATACACACACCTGCTACTGTATTTTTCACTCCATGCATCTGATGAAGTGGGTTCTAGCCCACGAAAGCTTATGCCCAAATAAATTTGTTAGTCTCTAAGGTGCCACAAGGACTCCTCATTGTTTTTATGTCAACAAAATTCCCAACCCCAGCTCAAATGGCCATGGTAGGCGACAACATCTGGAAATATCAGCGCAAGATCAAAATCAGCACCGTGATATTACGGTGTAACATCTTACTGGTGTTTGACTCACACAAGGAAGCATGGAGAGCAACCCAAAATTGCTCAAGTATCCAAAGTATCCCAGCCTAAATTCTCTTTGATCCCTCTCTGTGCCTAGGTAACTACCTACTCATACCTGTAAGGTAACTAACTCAAGCACTGACCACTCCCCTCCTACTCAACACACATACACAGAAACCTAGGGAAGCATCAAATTCAATAGGGTTTTCTCTTGCTACAAAGAGAGGGGGACGGAAACATGATTGTAAGGAACCACTAAGGAGAAGTGTTATTGCAAAATTATACTCAGTAGGACTAACCTTCCAGGAACAACAGCTACAGACAGGAGAATAGGCTTTCTATTATCAGGACTCAAATCTGACTCCCTTTGCAACTCAATAGCTATGTACCGGCACATATCAATATTGCCTAGAAGTAAGATTTACTATCATGCCTTCATGGTCATGTGCAATTACACTTTTACCAAACAATAACAATTTGAAAATATCCACTGCCTTGTTGCAAGGTATGCATTACCTCATCGTTTGCCACATTTTCTAGCAGATCATGCTTTGATGAGGCTTCAAAACCTTATTTATATCAAATACAATAGTCCATAAAAAAAGGACATACCCTGAATAAGTGGCAGATTTTCTCCTCTATCTCCTACTGCCTCAGGTCACACTCCTACACTCAGTCTGCACAATCTAGATTTTTAGAACTACTGCTTGCAAAAAGTAGACATAAATGAGACATGCAGTATAGTTGTAGTTATGTTAGTCCCAAGATATTAGCAAGACAAGGTGGGGGACGTAATGAAATCTTTTATTGGACCAACTTCTGTTGGGTGAGACAGGTTTTCAAGCCCTTCTCATCTCTGCATAAATGATATGCAGTTATCACAAGTAACTCTGCATGTAACTGAAGTAATTGTATGCGCAAATTACACACATGTTCTTTTGCACATACAACTCTAAAAATCTGGTTTCAAGGTATATGAATACCTGTGATAGATTAAAAATCCACTCTCCTGCAGCCTCAGAGATACATTGATTGCAACGGAAGGAAAATACATACAGAAATAATAAGGGTAAAGGGTGTTTTGTATGACTTTGCGATCCTTCATAATTTGCCTACAATTAATTGCTTAAGACACACATCACTGGGAACAGTAGGCTAAAATGTCTGGTCCTTTTCTAGCCCACTAATCTACTAAGATCAAAACCAGTTTGATGCCTCAGGTTTTAAAATTAAAGCCGTATTAACTAGCCCTGTGTCACCACTTAGCATACATTAATGTTGCAAGTTTGGAAAAGGCTCCATGCAGATTACACAAAATCGAATTTGAATATTCAAACAATAAGCACTGTCTCATTAAATAACATTAACTCTAAAATCCTTACATTCATTGCTCCTCCCTCTCAAATCAATACTTTCTCCCAAATAAATCCACCAGTTTCCCATTGAGTTTCTGCTCCATCCTCCTTTGTGCTCACGCTCGCCATCCCACCCTCAGTTTCCCACCCCCACTCCCTCTTCTACCTCTGGAACCCCACAGCTCCTCCACACTCTGCTTCGCATTCTGGCTCCCTCACTTGAATTCCCCCTCCATCACCCTGGCTCCTCCAAAATCATCTCTGGTTCCTCATGTCCGTCTTTGGATTTGCCTCATTCCTCCTGCCAAGAAAGTAGTCCCCCAATGTACCCTTCAACACAGCACAACACCCTACATCACTCCACCCAGTGTTACTCTTGCCTTACCTCTGTGTCTGCAGCTGGTTGGGTGATGCTGTGTGTGGAGTTTCTTTGGTTACAGAGCTCCCATGGCCTCCCTAGAGGACTCTAACCACAGAGATTCTGCCTTTAAGGAGATTAACTGAAGAGAAACCGCCTCAAGTACCTCTCCCTCCAGTCTTCCACTCCGACCCCTTTCACTTTTCATGGGGCTCTATAGTAAAGGTATACCACTGAAAACCAGGCCTGAGTTTTAGCCCAGCTTTGTGGCTGACCTGACAAGTCTCACAGGTTCTCTTAGCCTCAGTTTCCCCATCTATAATATGGAGATCACTCACAAGCAGAGGATGAGGCTACATTAGAGGGTACAATGCCCTGTGGCATATGGACGTCGGAGGCATGAGAGAAGGTGCCACGTAATGTGATTGATCTTTGTTAGAACCGTTATGAACCCTGGGCATGCAGGGTGAAGAAGCAGCTGGAGCTACAATCTTTGTTCTGTATGGCCAGCCCCAACTCTTCAAACTCCATGAGTCAGGCCTAAGACACGTAAATCAGGAGATTAAAAAATAAAAAGAGTTATTTTAATTGGCCTTGTGGGTCACATTTTGAAGCTCTTCTCCACAGCCAAGAGAGTTGGAACCTTTTTTGAAGAAAGAATGAATAAAAGAAAGAGAAACGAAAAACAAAAAATGAAAGAGAAACAAAAATGAAAGAGAAACGAGTGAAACAAAAGGAAAGAGAAACCAGCAAAATAAAAGGAAAGAGAAATGAGCGAAATGAAAGGAAAGAGAAACAAAGAAAAGGGGGATGGGGGGAGAAAAAAGAAAATAGAATGTCGCATCATTTCATGACTCCCGGAGCAGGGGCTTTAAGAAAAACATCAAATATCACCAGAGTTGACACTACCGCCAACAAGTCATATGCCAGTTGTAGACCATATGGTAGTAAATCTAAGCAGGTTTTGGATGATAAAACCACAAGGGAGACAACTATGTGGTAATGTGGCTTCAGCAGATAGGCCTTCCTGAGGGCTTGTCAACATACAAAGTTGCCCCAGTGTCATTACACTTGTGGAAAACCCTGAGGGAACACACCGGTATCATCTTAAAACTAGTTTTACCAATTTAGCTTTCCCCTGTTTTACAGGAACAAGCTAACCACATATCAACCAGATTTAAATCCAGATCACGCTGAGAGTTAAACCTATCACTAGTCCTGGTAACATGGCTCACAGATTAGTCCATCATCGCTGCTCATAAAAGTAATGCTTACAATTAAACAATTAGCATATTACCCACTTTTTTTGTTGTTGCAATTCATCTTGACAAAAAATATTGAGCCAGTGGTAGAAAGGCACTAGAAGAAGTGCTTCTGCAATCTATCAGGAGATAGTAACAGAGTTCTAGAGGATGCAAAAGGAATAATACACAGAAGAGGCAGAAATAGAATGAGTGTGTTTTCAACGATACGCTAAAGAGACGGAAAACAGTCTCAGATTTGAAATTCAAACATTACCAATTCACATGCAGAACTAAAACATTCCATTCCAGCAAATATGTCCGGTTTTGAAGCAACTATTCAAAACCCACACTTTTAAACCTACAAATCTCTCCCTCTATTTCAAACTAAGGGTGATACACTGTGTCTACACTGGTGTTCAGTAGGGTTCGCAATCAAGTTAAGTTAACGAATTCTGTTGAAACAAGGTACCTTCTTACCTAGAGAAGACCTAAGAATAAGCATCTCCTGCCACCTCAATTAGCAACCTGAGACCTGCAGCTCAGGTGTCAGCTTCAGGTGACATCACCATCCAGATCTCTCCAAACCCTGCCGAAGTCTTTCAGTAAAAAGCGGGAAGTCAGTACCCAATATTCCTAATATGAAAAACAAACTTTTTTTTTTTTTAACTTAAACTTTGACACTCTCTTTGCAGGTCATTAGCAAGATGGAAAGGATACCATTCATTCATTCTTCCTGCACTGCAGTTCACCTTTGTGTGCGCCTTCTGAACTGCCATCTGCTATTGAGTACCGCATAATTCACTGTTTGTAATCTAGAAGAAAGTCAAGGAAAGTGTGGGCCCCTTGCTGAATGAGGGAGGGAACCTAGTGACCGAGGATGTGGAGAAAGCTAGTGTACTCAATGCTTTTTTTGCCTCTGTCTTCACAGACAAGGTCAGCTCCCAGGCGGCTGCACTCCGCAGCACGGTATGGGGAGGAGGTGACCAGCCCTCTGTGGAGAAAGAAGTAGTTCGGGACTATTTAGAAAAGCTGGACGAACACAAGTCCATGGGGCCAGATGCACTGCATCCGAGGGTGCTAAAGGAATTGGCCGATGTGATTGCAGAGCCATTGGCCATTATCTTTGACAAATCATGGCAATCGGGGGAGGTCCCGGATGACTGGAAAAAAGCTAATGTAGTGCCCATCTTTTAAAAAGGGAAGAAGGAAGATCCGGGGAACTACAGGCCAGTCAGTCTCACCTCAGTCCCTGGAAAAATCATGGAACAGGTCCTCAAGGAATCAATTCTGAACCACTTAAAGGAGGGGAAAGTGATCAGGAACAGTCAGCATGGATTCACCAAGGGCAAGTCATGCCTGACTAACCTAATTGCCTTCTAGGATGAGATAACTGGCTCTGTGGATGAGGGGAAAGCAGTGGATGTGCTATTTCTTGACTTTAGCAAAGCTTTTGATACAGTCTCCCACAGTGTTCTTGCCAGCAAGTTAAAGAAGTATGGGCTGGATGAATGGACAGTAAGGTGGATAGAAAACTGGCTGGATGGTCGTGCTCAACGGGTAGTGATCAATGGCTCCATGTCTAGTTGGCAGCCGGTATCAAGTGGAGTGCCCCAAGGGTCGGTGCTGGGGCCGGTTTTGTTCAATATCTTCATCAACGACCTGGAGGATGGTGTGGACTGCACCCTTAGCAAGTTTGCAGATGACACTAAACTGGGAGGAGTGGTTGATACGCTGGAGGGTAGGGACAGGATACAGAGGGACCTAGACAAATTAGAGGATTGGGCCAAAAGAAATCTGATGAGGTTCAACAAGGACAAGTGCAGAGTCCTGCACTTAGGACGGAAAAATCCCATGCACTGCTACAGACTAGGGACCGAATGGCTGGGCAGCAGTTCTGCAGAAAAGGACCTAGGGGTTACAGTGGACGAAAAGCTGAATATGAGTCAACAGTGTGCCCTTGTTGCCAAGAAGGCTAACGGCATTTTGGGCTGTATAAGTAGGGGCATTTCCAGCAGATCGAGGGACGTGATTATTCCCCTCTATTCGGCACTGGTGAGGCCTCATTTGGAGTACTGTGTCCAGTTTTGGGCCCCACACTACAAGAAGGATGTGGATAAATTGGAAAGAGTCCAACGGAGGGCAACAAAAATGATTAGGGGGCTGGAGCACATGACTTATGAGGAGAGGCTGAGGGAACTGGGATTGTTTAGCCTGCAGAAGAGAAGAGTGAGGGGGGATTTGATAGCTGCTTTCAACTACCTAAAAGGGGGTTCCAAAGAGGATGGATCTCGACTGTTCTCAGTGGTAGAAGACGACAGAACAAGGAGTAATGGTCTCAAGTTGCAGAGGGGGAGGTTTAGGTTGGATATTAGGAAAAACTTTTTCACTAGTAGGGTGATGAAGCACTGGAATGGGTTACCTAGGGAGGTGGTGGAATCTCCTTCCTTAGAGGTTTTTAAGGTCAGGCTTGACAAAGCCCTGGCTGGGATGATCTAGTTGGGGTTGGTCCTGCTTTGAGCAGGGGGTTGGACTAGATGACCTCCTGAGGTCCCTTCCAACCCTGAGATTCTATGATTCTATGATACCTTGAGACCCCTGGATGAAGGAGATATACAAGTTCTAATTATCATGATTAAGAAAGTGGGTGGTCTTTAATATCTCTCATTAAAATGAGTAACAGACAGCAAAACTCTGTCATCTTTATCATAAAAAAGTCCACATCCAAAAGTTACTTTTAAAAAAAATAAATTTTTGAAAATAGGAATTAACAGTTTACAGTACAAGGTTCTCTCTTTCCAACAACTTCAGAGTTAAAGCAAATCAGTTACAAATGTGGTCAAATTCCTTAAACCCACATAGAAGAGTTTCCAATAGCACTATTGCACTCTGCCTGCAAAAACATTTTAATTGAAGCATGTTTACCTTTATTCATTTAATATTACCCAAATAATGTCATCTGTTCAATATCACTGCCACACAAGGTGGCTATTATAACCCCTTTCATCCTGAATGACTACAAATGGAAAACCAGGCTGCCAATACCCCTTTGGTGAAAGTACAGATAGATCAAAGCAATTCTCCGGCACATGCCAACAAATAAGAATAATTTAATTTCAAACTTAGTTTGGATTGACCAATATTTACTTAGCTTAAAGCCCATTGGAAATGAAAACATTCCATTTTATGTCCATTCACACAAAAGGTCACCATTTCTTTCAACTCCCAAATTTCAATTCAAGATCTATGAAATAAACATTTCAGAGATGTGATCTGTATGAATTAAGCCTATTCTTGAAAAGTACATTCAGTATCTCCAGCTGGGGAGGGAATGTTGTTTAGTGGTCACAGCACATGACTAAAAATAAGGGACTTTGCCACAGATTCACTGAGGGCTGATCTACACACAATTTTTGTACCACTATATCAATTCACAAATGGATTTTAACTGAATCTAGTGTTGACACCATTACACCACTATAATGGTGGCTATATCGATATAAGCACCCTTACAGCAATACAACTGTGTCAACACTAGGGCACTGTACCACTTTGTATCAATTTCTAAACCATTACCGTTATGGGAGAACAAAACCTGTGTGTAGATGAGCACTGAGTGATCATGGCTAAACCACTTCCTCTCTGTGCTTCACTTTCTCCATCTGTAAAAGGGGAATGACCTGCCCTTGAAGGGCTTTTATATGAACTTACTTCATCAGTGTTTGTAAATTTCTATGATGTTATTAGACAACAGCCACTATACAAGAGCCAAATATTACTAATTGATATTATTTATTACGTCTTAAAAATGTATCTGCATTCTAAAAAGAGACTACCTTAATCTCTTAAATGTTTGCACAGTTTAATTTTATGGCAAAAGCTCGAATTTCCAATTCAATTATTGACCATCTTTGTCTGTCTGCTTCTGTAAGTGCTGCGGTACCATCCATCTTGTCGGACCCTATTCTGCAAATGACACTGAATCATAAGGATTCCCCTGTAACATGCATCATTTGGGATCATATGAGAACTCACTCAATGAAAAATGGCAGAAGCAAGACCTACAGTAATCCATTCATCCCCAAAGCAAAACTATATCATTTTACAGGTTTCCTATACACTTTTAAGTGCATGTCCAGACTAGGGTCGGGAAAGGATGTGCTAGCTAACGTATTTTAAAACTCCACTATAAACAGTTAAAGTTGTATTTTAATGTGAACCATATTCACCTCAAGCAGTTAGCACATTTTAAAATACCACTTATACTGTTCACATTGTGGTGTTTCAAAGTATGTTAGCGAACATATCAAAAACTCATCGTTTCCCCCTAACCCAGACAAAGCCTAGGACTATTTACATAAATGTAAACTCGAGTGTGATGTGTTAAAAGGTAAAACTGAAGGACTCGTAGAAGTTTTATTAAAAGCAGAATGGTAAATGGACAGAATATATCAGCACTTGGTAATCTTGCATACGTTTCTCATGCAAGCATGAGATTGCTGATGTTAACCAGTACAATCTCGGGTTACATTTTTCATTGTGGTAGCACCTACTACAGTACACTGACGCTGGGCACAAAAGCATGTATTAGATGACTAGGAAAAATTTACTAAGTGGATGCAAAAAAAAGGTCTGACACCTTTCAGCACTTTTCTTTCCAAACAGCTATTGCCAAGAAGAGTTCTGCTGTTTTATTGAAGAGTTTGGCTTGGAGTGTTAGATTAGACAAGTGAGAATAATGTGCCCTTTTAACAGGTTTAATTGTGTTTCCATTCATAACAGAACGGACTTGTTCTTGGGTCAACTTCTTATTACATTATGCCTTTTGGTGTCATAGCAATTTATACTTTCAAACTGGTAACTTCTTTATTAATGGAAAGCTGTTAACACTGCTTCAATGTGGATCTTCTTTTATGGACACAGAAAATTGAAATCCTTTGATTGTTTTCCTCCTTGAACTGATTCAGGCTCAATTGCATTTTTTTTTAAATGAAGTAGGCATGCTGTCATCTAACCTCCAAGCCAGGAGCGTTATCTACTGCTATGGGCACACAAAGAGAAGTCAGATTTCATTCCAGAGCCACTGTGGGTATGTCTACACTGTGAGTCACTGTGCAGCAGCTGCAGTATAGACATAGCCTGTATGACTTTGGGCAAGTGTAATGGGTTTATAAACACCAAGTGAGCACAGGAGGGAAAGGAGTCTTCCCTGCTTACAGGCAACTAGGCTGACCACACCCCAGCACAGCTGGCAGAACTCCCAATCATGGAGGCACCCACAGCTGGGACCAATAAGGAAAACAAGTCCAGCTATAAAAAAAGGAAAACAGAGCGCAAGGAGGAGGCAGAAAGACCTAGGAGAGTAGAGGGTTAACAGCCCCATGCCACACTGCCCCTAACAAACTGACAGGGAGACAAAGAAAGATGGCAAATTCTGGAGTTTAAGAGCTGATTGACTCATTGTAGGTGAAGTTCATGGACTGGGCTAATTTGAGATGAATACAGAGAGACCAGTTTGGAGAAAGCTGGGACCTCTAGAGGGGCTGCCCCCAAACAGTTCTCAGCAAATCATTTCACTTCTCTGTGCCGCAAGTTTTCTCATCTGTAAATAGGGTTGCCAACTCTGACAGGCCCCCCCACTGCCTGGCCCCCCCACCGCCTAGCACCCCAAAACACACAAACCTCCCCCACTGCCCAGCCCCCTCCACACCCTCACAGCCCAGCATCCCACCACAGACCTCCCAGACACTCACTCCCTCACGCCCTACCCCCTCCCCTGGCCGCACTCACCGGCCTTCCTGGGAGGTGAGGTGAGTGTCAACTGGGCTGAGCCAGCAGCGGGGCAGGGAATCACTCTGGACCCTTGGGAGCAGCGCTATCAGCCATGCCAGGGCCTGCCCCCACCCCAGCCAGGCTCCCTCGGGACCCACTTGCCTGGAGGGGCCCAGCCAAGCCCCCCCACACTGACCCCCATGCCCCCACTGGCCAAGGCTGGCCACACTTCTGCACCAGTCCCAGGTGACACAGCTCTGAGGAGACAGGTGGGGCCCCACAGGTGGCGGACATCAGAGACTGTCCGGAACCGGAGCTACGCTGGGGTCCGACTAGGGCAAGGGGCGGAGAGGAGCCACCACATGGATGGACAGCTCCAGGAAGGAGCCCCAGCCCACTCCACTGGCCTCACAACGACACCAGCCTATGTCCAAGGGAAGAAATAGGCTAGGGAGGAATAAAGCCTGGGGGCGGGGGGTAGAGAGCTCCAAGAGGGGACAGTGTGAAAAGCACAGACCCCTGAATAGGGGGCCAGGATCCCCAGGAGCCCAGCAAGCGGGGAATGGAGCCCAGGAAGGGGGGAGCCCTGGAGCCTATGAATGTATTGTGCTGGAGCCCACAAAAATGGGGGGCCCACAGGGGGTGCTTCACGGGAGGGATGAAGCCCATTGGAGTGGAGGTCACTGAAGCCCATGAAGCAGGGGGCTGAGCCCATGGGGAGCAGGGTGCACAGGACGCTGGCTGTGTGAGGCAGCTGGGGGAAGAGGGGCAGCCCTCCCCACACCCGGACTGCTGCTGGGTCCGAAGCTCATGCCGTTGCTGCCTTTCGCCGGTGGAGCCTCATTCGCTCCGGGAGGGGGGAGGCTGCCTGCTGTGTGCGTATTTGAACCCCGCGCCCTCGTCAGCGCACACCCCCACACTGCTGCCAAGGGCCTCGCACCAGCACCTGGGAGCGTGCACACACCGGCAGTGCAGCACCATGCTCAAGCTGCCGCAAGGGTAGGAGAGGCCTCTGCACTGAGCGGCCCGGCGCCCATTGTAAGCCCAGCCCTGGAAAGAGCTGCCCTTTCCTTGAGGCTGGGAACAAAAGTCGCGCTTCAATTCAGCTGTCACCTGCCAGCTCTTCGTGGCCAGGCTTAGCGCTGCGCCGGTTCCAATGATACGGCAAATGTGAATTATGGGATGTGACAATCAGTGTACCAGCATTTAAAAAAACAAAATGGAGCTATCTTGCCTGCCAACTGCCCTGCCCGTGTTGTGCACAAGGCCGTGAAACATGCTAGCAATACCCTGCAAGTTGACGTTGACACTCTGGTGATTAAGACGTTCAATCATTTCAGCAGTTCTGCTAAGAGAGTAGCAGGACTGGAGGATACGTTTGACTTTGTGGATATGGAGCATGCCACTGTACTGCGCCACGTTCCGACACGCTGGTTGAGTCTTTTCCCAGCTGTAAACAGGCTTGTAAATACGTGGCAGGCTGTTAAGTGCTACTTTGTTTCTCTGGGCAGTGACGAGTGCCCAAAATCTCTATGGATGCTGTTCTCCGACATGGAAAACGGTGAACAAGGTGAGGGGCCTAGCAAAAATGAGGTTCATCTGTTCTTCCTCCAGAACGTCCTGAAAATCTTCAATGATACTGTGCCCTGTTTGGAAAATGACAGTGTGACATCAAGTGAAGTATCAAAATGAATAATTTGAGAATTAACTTCAGCAATGGAAGAATGACAAATTCTTCGGCTCCAAAGTTGAAAATGCATTAACTGAGATGCTGCCTGTCACTGCTGCATGTCTCCGGAAAGACTTCATGAAATTTTATGATGTGTCCGTCCTATATCTGGAGAAATTGTTTGATGTTTTTAACAACTGGCTATTTGTTCAACACCCGGTGCTTGAACATCAAAGTTAATAGGGAATTTGAATACAGGGATCTCTCTGCAGCCGTGACAGCTGTAAACCTACAGAAAACAGTGGATCTTGATCAGCTCTATGATGAATACTGTATCATCAATGACATCAACTCCAAGTTGGAGCCTGAGAAATACTCAGTTGGGGAACTCTGGTCTCAAGTGCTGAGAAACAAGGATGGTAGCACTGAATTCCTGAACATGACAAAGCTGGTTTCATATGTGCTCAGTATACCAGTAAGCAACACATACACAGAGCATGCATTTTCAATCATGAAAGGTGCATGGACTGATGTTCGGAATTGAAGCAGCATAGATTTGGTGCCGTGTGCAACCTCTGTCCAAATGAATTTCCGGATGAGTTGCAAGGACTTCTACAACTTTGTGACTGTCCAGAAGCAAGTCATGGTTATGGCGAAGTCATCCAAGAAGTATAAACTTCTGGCACATCTGAGAGGTATGCAAATGGTGAAGTTGATTTATTGACTGAATAAAAAACCCCACCCTTTACCCCGTTTGTTTAGTGTACAAATAAATCCGTCTGTTTAAATATGGATTACAACTAAGTCTATGATTTAGTCAGGGAGGGCACGGAAGTCACTGATTCCGGACCTCCCTGATTTAGCTTGCTTCAGCTGTCAGCGGCTGAAGCTGGGGCTGAAGGTAGGACTGTGGGCCTCCCCTTTGTGACTGCGACTGGGGCTCGGGCTGGAGCCAGGGCTAGAATCAGGACCCTTCGCTCCCCTGCCCTGCAACCAGGATCCTTTGCCCCTGACCCCTGGTGGGTGCTGCAGCCGGAGCCATACGCCCCTCTCGCAGCTTCCTAGGGATGTACGGCCCACCTATGGCTCCAGTCAGGGCTGTGTGCCTGTGACGGCCCCACCCCCACCCCAATGTGTTCTGATATTTTTTTTCTTGCGATCTGGTCATCCTAACAGAGCCCGGTTTTGCAATATGAGTGAATTGAGAGATCCCAACTCATTTCACAATAGGCCACCAAATAGCTGAAAGATTTTAGGATTATGGGGGGAGGGATAGCTCAGTGGTTTGAGCACTGGCCTGCTAAACCCAGGGTTATGAGTTCAATCCTTGAGGGGGCCATTTAGGGATCTGGGGCAAAAATTGGGGATTGGTCCTGCTTTGAGCAGGGGGTTGGACTAGATGACCTCCTAAGGTCCCTTCCAACCCCGATAGTCTATGATTCTATATATATATATTTTTAATCCACACTACAATAGTGACTGAACCAGGCACCTAGAGAGGACACCTCTGATATCTCATTAACAGTGCACTGAGCAAGCCTGCCTCCTGTTTCAGTGTTAAAAGAGGACCACAAAGCCAAAACTGAAACAGATTCATATGCTAAATCAGTGGTTTTCAACCAGGGGTCCAGGGCCCCCTGGAGGGCCACAAGCACGTTTCAGTAGGTCCATAAAGGAGGGCCAGCATTAGACTCACTGGAGCCCAGGGCAGAAGCCCGAGACCCTGACCCTCACCATCTGGCACTGAAGCCGAAGCCTGGGCAGCTTAGCTTCATGGGGCTCCCTATGGTATGGGGCCCCAAACAATTGCCGTTTGCTACCCCCTAACGCTGGCCCTGGCTTTTAGATACAGAAAATCAGTTGTTGTGACACAGGTGGGCCGTGGAGGTTTTATAGCATGCTGGAGGAAGGGGGGGATGCTCAGAAAGAAAAAGGTTGAGAACCCCTGTGCTAAATGACTCCCACTGCCACGTCTGTGAGGAAGTATTTGGTCCAGAAATATGTTAACTGACCATTTTGAGGGAGGAAGGATAGTTGTGTGTTGAAAGCATGGGACACAGAGTCAGAAGATCACAGAGTCAGGAGTCCTCGGACAATAGGGACGTGTGAGAAACTTAAGGGATCTATAGTAAATACAGTGAAGTTAAATATATTCAGACTAGTCTGATCAATACTGAAACCCCCACACCAATGGATATACAGTTAGTAAGTATCAGGAAGACAGTTAGTAAGAGAATATGCATCTTGCAGGACTAGTGAAGCCTACACTACTTGACACTGTACGTCTATCTCCAAAATAGCTATAGCGTGAGGTGCACTTCAGCAAGCTGCTATGGACAATCTGAAAGGGAGATACCCACAGGGGAAATCAGCAAAGTACCCGTGTCTCAGTGGTGATGAAAGGAAGACACATTTTGTGACGTGATATGAAAATGGCCAAGAAGTGTTCCAACTAATTTCCCAATACCTAAGAGGACATGTTAGAATTAACACTGAAATGGCAAAATTAAACCTAAGTAATAAAAACAAAAAAAAATTTGAAGAGACCTTCAAATGTATATATGTGATATACAACACCAACAGAGAATTGCTGGGATTATCATCCGAAAATACTAGACTAGAAGTTTACTGCCTGGGCGTTATTTCACAATCAAGGTCACTATTCCAAAAGTAACACCGCTACAGCTTGAAAAAAATCAATGTTGTTGTATTACTTAAGATTACTTTTTTTAATATTAGAATGGTTTATTCTAATATTATGCAGTATTATTATATAATAATCTAAACTAATATTAGATTAGACTATCTAGCAGTCTAATAATCTAATATTATGTAATAGTATATATTGTCTCTGCATACTACTCTGGTTGTATGCAAGCCCCAATGTAATGGCCCCGGGTAAACTACTTCAGGCATTGGGCAAAGCAGCAGCAGGGAGCAGCTCCAAAATTATTCTGCTGTTAGTTGGGGTGTGCGCGCGTGGGGGGCAAATATCTATACGTGGCCCCAGAATGTCAGTGAAAGACCCCAAAGCCTGTTCCCTCACCACTTATGCAATCCAATAGTTCAGGGGTTCTCAAACTTCATTGCACCATGACCCTCTTCTGACCACAACAATTACTATATGACTCCAGACGGGGGGACTGAAGCTTGAGTCCACACGAGCCCCACTGCCCCGGGCGCGGGGGCCAAAGCCCGAGCCCCACCACTCTGGGCAGGGCGGGGAGGGAGTTGAAGCCTAAGGGCTTCAGCCCCAGGCAGGGGGCCTGTAATTTGAGTCCCGCCACCCAGGGCTGACGACCTCGGGCTTGGGCTTCAACCCCATGCCCCAGCATGTCTAAGCCAGCCCTGGCGACACCATTAAAATGGGGCCGCAACCTACAGTTTGAGAACCGCTGCAATAGTTCGTGGCGTTAGTGACAATCATACCATGCTGGGGTCCACAGGAATCCTGAAAGCTACTGTGATGGAATTATAGTATCTTGCAAGCCAACTTTAACAGGCTCAGGGTTCCTTGTCCCTGCTCCTCTCTCCAAGCCTTAGGTCAAGATCCTCAAAGATATTTAGGCTCTTAACCTCCATTCATTTCAATGGAAGTTAGGAGCCCAAATACCTTTCAAGATCTGAGCCTTTTTGGCTACACTGATAAAGTATTCAACTACATCATTTTATTAGTAGCTGCCTGAGTGATCAACACCACTTTCAATCAATTACAAGCAACAAAATGGGCCCTTTTATCTAAACATGGGAATGGGAAAATAGCAGGCCGTGTTAATGCACCTGCTGCCTGAGAAATGGAAAGTCAGCCCTGGCATCATGGAGTTAAAAGGAGAGATTTAGAATTCCTGGAAGCTAAGTACATATAACCATACTTTTTATTAGACTTTTTCCTATCAATGGAATAATTTCTAAAGCAGAGCAGCTGTATCTAAAATCATAGATTTTAAGCCTTTCCCCCCCCCCCCCCCCCCCACCATTTAAAGGCACATGGCAGCAGAAGGCTTCTCCTCAATCAACTCTCCTCCTCTCTCCAGCAACACGCTCCAAAAGATGCAGCTCAGACCGCTGTGTGATTTGAAGTGTCAATTTCCCTACCAGCTGCAAAACAGCCTCTCCCACTTACAAATATTTCACAACTACAGTACTTAGAACTACAGTAATAATCAAGACAATTTTTAAAGTGACATTGTACTTTTTTGCAACTAGGAATACAATACATTGTCTCTATATTTTACTAAGGACTTGTATTTTTCCTCTTGCCCTAGACAACTAGTTTTTTTTACTCCTTAACAATCATTTGCAACAAGTAACACTGACTCGAAATCTTTGTCCTGTAACGCAGCTGCCACTAGGTGGCAGTACATAGTATTGATCTCAACAAAGACTCACTAATAATTGCTTCTCTACTTTATTTTCCATTTATAAATAAAAACACATTGGTTTATTTAGACAGCTATATATCACATAACATCTTTCCTACAAACTGTGTCCCAACACACTTTACAGAGCCACATAAGAAATAACAGCAGAATGAGGAGGAGAGAAAGAGGTGACAAGCAAAGAAGAGCAGATATGTTTTTCTGATGAGATTTCAAAGCTTATAGTGATTTGAAAACATACACTGGCATTCTCTCTCTCTTACAGTGTCAGGCCTGTCAGTATCCTCAACATAGCCCTGCTCCAGCCAAGTTCCATATAGGTTTTAACCAAGTTGTAAAAATCAGCTCCAGGCAAAGCAAGTGTTACAGAACTAAAAAGCTTTTGTTACAGAAACCAAAGGGGATAAGAGTTCTGGAGGGGTTGAGTGGGGACTTAATCAGGTCTTTTTAAAAGGTGAACTGAAAAAGCATTTTCAAAAGCTATTTAAGAACCCAAATGAGCTGCAGAATACATGGATTTAATTTTATATAAATAGTAATAGCTCACTCTTATATGATGCTTTTCATCAGTACACCACAAAGCACTTCACAATCTTTTTTAATACATTTATCCTCACAACAATTCTGAGAGTTAGGGAAGTGATGATATCCTCATTTACAGATGGGGAACTAAGGTACAGAGAGGTTAAGTGTCTTTGTCCAAGGTCACACAAGAAGTTTGTAGTGGAGCAGAGAACTCAATATCCTACCCTAGTGCCCTAATCACCAGATTGTCCTTTCCCCCACGTACTTCACCGAAAATAATAGTTCAAGTCTCAGTTAAGTCCTGGGATCTGTGTTCTTCCTGTGACAACTGGTGGTGACATTATCACCCAATGTGGGGTAAGGGATGCAACCTTTTCCATCATTCCTGCTGCTAGCAAGCTCACCAGCCACTGTGGGAGATAGAGAACTCAGGGCCTGGCAGCAATATGCTATCTTAACAAATTAATTACTGTGCATTGCATAGTAGCTATTTTTCCAATGAAGAAGTTCATGAAGCTTTTTAGTACTCGGGGTTTAAAGTAACCAATTTCACGATAAAGATGTTACAGCTCAAAACAATATGGTGCCTTCAGCAGGGGGTAGAGGGGCCTCCAGGAAGGCACAAATTATTTCAATATCATGTAGGCTATACTACTTCAAGATCATGGTGACTTAAGGGCAGAATCTCAGACAATAAATGCCTTGGGTTTGTTTGTTTAAGCCAGTCCATTTATATTATTTCACCATAAGATTTACATACACAGACAAGCCCCATTTATATCGATCTAGCAGAAAAGGTGGAATACAGGGTGGGAGAAGTAGGAGGGGCTGGTTCAAACAAAATTAAGTAAACTGTGTGTCAGTGTTTGGAATGTGAGAGAAATAAGGGAGGAAGGCTGAGAAGGGATTTACCAACTGCAATTCACCCCATGACCAGTCTGGAAGGAGTATGGTCTTTAAGCAGGAAATTGATTGATGGTCATTTCATTTCATGAGGCTGCTCTAGATAAGACTGCTTTAAATATGTGAATGAACGTATTAATTATGATTCATGTGTGAAGGTCTTTACATTAATATTCAGTGGGGCTCATGGGTTAATGCAGCTCCTAGTGTGAGAGTTGTTCAAAGTGGCTCTTAAATTATGGGGACCTGTGAGGTCTGATCTAAGAGGCAACAATACATTGCAAGTCCAGGATTCAGCTGTACAGCTAAGCAGCAGCATATTGGTTTGCAGGATCACACCACTGTGCTTCATCAGCAGTGGTGGGCTCTACAGTTCAACAGAATAGGAGACAAACTATCCTTGCATGACATGGACAAGAATTTGGGGAGTTGGCAATGGAAGGATCACAAATCAAAGGCCAGGCTAGGTATCAAGCATCATCATTTGGTGCATGGTTGAATACGGACAATGTTGCAGGAAAGAAGTATACGAAAGGATACCTTGCATTTCCATCTGGGAGGCAAAAAATAAAGATACAAAGGGAAAGCTGCACATTGTTCTTTAGAGCTGCCAAATATAATGTGTTACTCTGAAAGGTCAGAACTTACCCGAGCATGATGCTTTCTGTAAGACTTTCTAAAAAGCCTCCTTAGATTGTCAGGTCCCCCTTTAACTAACTCTGACTAATGTGTTCTTTGCTCCTCATTTAAAAGGCCTTTCATATTGTGGAAGTCAAAGGCATTGGGGGTGGAGGAACAGAAAATCAACTTGTCATTAAGAGAAAATTCAAGTGCCCAACTAATACGGGACAGGAGAGATTATCAGAATCTCCTGCCTTTATAACTACAAAACCAAACCAAATTAAGATCAAGGCTTCTTTTCTTCTTGCCTGAGGATCCCAAGAGAAAGTCACATAGGGCTACAATGTTGCTCAGAATAATGTTAATGGACTACTCCCATGTTAAAAGAAGACCAAGATACATTCTGCTTCCTGCCTGTCATTATCAGATACCCACAAACCCCAAGTGGCCTGTATCACCCTGGCTCTCTCCAAGAAAGCAGCTTTACTGCCTTTAGGTAAGTGATTAAAATGTATCTGTCCATCCAATGGCTTCAGGGACAAACTTCATTGACAGGTAGCATCACACACAGCAAAGACATTTCACTTGGGCCTCATCCCTCCGGTAAATATTTTAAAAGATCACTAATTATAGTACACAATGCTGCACAGGTTGCACACTTTGAGACTCCGTTTCAGTCATGGTAATTATTCTGCTGTCAAACACTGACTGCTTTGACTCCTCTTTGTGTTTTCCCTCACTACAATCTCTTTATTTAAATTTGGATTTTAATCAGTCATTGTCCACCTATCCAGCAGGTAGTAATTTCAAAAAGCTCGGTTTCTCCGTCCACTCTGGCAACTTCAGTACCTCACCGTCCCTCATAACTACTGTTATTGTTTCAATGCGGACAATGTGCTTGGAACTGTACTAGACACACAGATGAAGACAGTTGCTACTCTGGGCAGATTACAATCTAAACGGGAGACATGAAGAAGGCATGACACATTGAGGAACCTAGAAGAGTCTGCTTGGTTTTATTAATGCGTCTCTCTTCCCTTTGTACGCAATGTTGTGGTGGTGAAGGCACTAGTGGGTTTGTGGGCCCTAATCAACAGTCTCAGAATAAACAACTGAAAAAGTTCTAAGATGATCTCTTTCCTGTGAGGTGGAACGTATAAACATGGGTCGAGCAGAATAAATTAAGCTTAGGCTGTCTGCTAGGGAAGCAAATGTCTGCTAGGGAAGCAAATGTTGCCTATGTGACGGAAAGACAGGAAAAGGTCAATATGGTTCCACGAGGAGCTCTTTAAATGACATGAATATCAAAAAGAAATCCTACCAAAAAAATGGAAACATGGCCAAATTGTTAAGGAGGAGTACAAAAGAATACCACAAACATGTAGGGACAAAATCAGAAAGGCTAAGGAACTAAATGAGTTACACTTAGCAAAGAACATAAAAGGCAATAAGAGATTCTGTAAATACATTGGGGCAAGGAGAATGTAGGTCCTCTACTTAGCGGGGAAGAAGAGCTAGAACCTGACATCACGAAGACTGAGATGTTTAATACCTATTTTGCTTCAGTCTTCACTAAAAAGGTCAATGGTGTCCAGATACTCAACACAATTAATAGTAACAACAAAGGGGAAGGAGCACAAGCCAAAATAAGGAAAGAAGAGGTTAAAGAATATTTAGGTAAGTTGGATGTTTTCAAGTCAGCAGAACCTGATCAAATTCATCCTATGGTTCTTAGAAAACTAGCTGAAATCATCTCGGAATCATTAGCAATTATGTTTGAGAACTCACGGGGGAACAGGTGAGGTCCCAGAGGACTGGAGAAAGCTAAACATAGTACCTATCTTAAAAAAGGGGAACGAAGTCCTCGGGAATTACAGAAAAGTCAGCTTAAGTCGGATACCTGAAAAGATACTGGAACAAATGATTAAACTATCAGTTTGGAAGCACCTAGAGGATAATAGGATTACAAGGAACAGCCAGCATGGATTAGTCAAAAACAAATCATGTCCAACCAACCTAATTTCCTTCTTTGACAGCATTACTAGCCTGGGGATGGGGGGAAGCAATAGATGCAACATATCTTGGTTTGAGTAAGGTTTTGACACAGTCCCACATGACATTCTCATAAGCAAACTAAGACAATGTGGTATAGATGAAATTATACACTACAAGGAGGGTGCACAACTGGTTGAAAGACCATACTCAAAGAGTAGTTATCAATAGTTACCTGTCAAACAGGGGGTGTATCTAGTGGGATTCCACAGGAGTAAATCCTGGGTCCTGTACTATGCAATCTTTTCATTAGTAACTTGGATAATGGAGTATAGAGTATGCTTATAAAATATGCAAATGATTGGGGGGCAGGGGGTTGCAAGCACTTTAGAGGATAGGATTAGAATTCAAAAAGACCCTGACAAATTGAATAACTGGTCTGAATTCATCAAGATTTAATTAAATAAAAACAAGTACCTCACTTAGGAAGGAAAAATCAAAGGCACAACTAGAAAATGGGGAATACCTGGCTAAGTTATAGTATTGCAGAAAAGAATCTGGGGATTATAGTGGATCACAAACAGAATATGAATCAATAATGTGAAGCAGTTGCAGAAAAGGCTAATATTCTGGGGTATATTAACAGGAGAGTTGTATGAAAGGCATAAGAGATAATTATCCTGCTCTACTCCACACTGGTAAGGCCTCAGCTGGAGTACTGTGTACAGTTCTGGGTGCCACTCTTTAGGAAAGATGTGGATAAATTGGAGAGAGTCCTGAGGAGAGCAACAAAAATTACAGACGGTTTAGAAAACCTGATTTCTAAGGAAAGGTTAAAAAACTGGGCCTGTTTAGTCTTGAGAAAAGAACACTGAGGGGGGGACTTGATAGTCTTCAAATATGTTGAGGACTTTTATAAAGAGGATGGTGATCAATGATTCTCCCTGTCCACTGGAGGTAGGACAAGACGTAATGAGCTTAATCTGCAGCCAGGGAGATTTAGGTTAGATGTTAGGGAAAACTTTCTAACTATAAGGGTAGTTAAGCACTGGAATGGGCTTCGAAAGAAGGTTGTAGAATCCCCATCATTGGATGCTTTTAAGAACAGGTTGGACAAACACCTGTCGGGGCGGTCTAGGGTTACTTGGTCCTGCCACAGCATAAGGAGCTGGACTTTATGGCTTCTCGAGGTCCCCTCCGGTCCTACATTTTTATGAGTCTATGAAATAGTCCCAGCCTCACCACATTCAACCAACTTTGAGCCAGAATGGACATAATCAAGCTCTCACTGAAGTCATTGGAAAACTTTCTTTTTTCATGTATGCAATACACAGATGACCAATTATACAACTAAAGACTTTCATCAACTTTCTATAAACTAGCATGATCTAACACCAAAACTTGATTATTGAATATTGTGTGTTATAGTATGTGTCAATTTTACTATGCTTCTGTGATTGGAGACAAGCAATAAAATAAATGTTATAAAAACCCTATAGATAGGCTATAACTAAGGCTAAAATCGGGAAGTATCCAGTTCACTTTTGAAGCAAGACTATTGGGACATCATACGTAACTAAAGACTTGATCTTGATCATTTACCCCCACATACACACTATATTTATTGAAGGTATGTCGGTAATAAGAACATAACTAAAGAATTAAGGATCACAAGTTAAGTCTTCTGTTGGATGTTTTACTGTATTCTCAATTATGGTATAAACTATAAAAAAGCAAAATACTACCTATATAAAGCTTATTCATATTTCCTTTCTAGTTATTTAAATTGGTAGAAATTCCATTCAGCCCAAGGAATTGACTAAAACAGTCATTTGAATTTCACTTATAGACAAAGGTGCTTCTTTTAACTAAATCAGAAATCAAAGATCACTTAAAAAAAGTCTAAATGCTAAGGAAACTGAGGGCTTGTCTTCACCACAGGGGCAAATCAACGTACGTTACGCTACTCCAGCTACATGAATAACGTAGCTGGAGTCGACGTAGCTTAGGTCAACTTACCCCGGGTGTCTTCACGGCGCTGCATTGATGGGAGATGCTCTCCAGTCGACTTCCCTTAGTCTTCTCAGAGAGCTGGAGTACTGGGGTTGACTGGAGAGTGCTGTGCCATTAATTCAGCAGGTCTTCACTAGACCCGCTAAATCAATCCCTGCTTCATCAATTGCAGCAGCGTAGATCTCCCCGTAGTGGAGACCAGCCCTGAGAGACTAACCTTGCTCTACCAATGTATCTCAACCCTCATCTGCAATAGAACTGGCTATTCCAGTTCAAAGTCCCCAAATGCTATACTGGCAATAAGTACAGCACCTCCTGATATTCTAGGTCTAGTTGCAAGTTTTCTGAGTGAAAAAATGTCTATGACATAATTGAGATGAGAGATTTCACTGTAAGACCTTCAGAAAACTAAGTCTGATGTTGATCATATCCCTCCCTTCATTGATAAAATATGTTTCTCACCTCCCAACTCCACACCCACCTTTACACTCACCAACAGAAGGGACAAAATAACTTTTAAAGTCTGACTTGAACATACAAAATCCACCACAGAGTCAGAGCTAAGACTGAAACTCCATTCTTAATCCACTTCACTGCTTAGGAGATCCCTGAAATGATGGAATGGTGTTGCAATATGAAATGACAATGGAGAGGAGTTAAAGGCCATTTCTAGATTTAATTCTGTGCCTTTGCATTAACATAGAAGCTTCCCTATGATGAGGTGTGGTAGATAACTGGATAACTATGGTGGTCCATGGAGAATTGTCTGGTCATGTAGCTTTGGCTCCTTTCACATATCCTGCTTCTAAAATGCACTAGAAGACCAATAGGGCACACTGAATATTTTCCTAATGCCATTTTCCATGTAATTGCTGTAGAGGTCCCAAAAAGATTATGGAATTGTGAACAAGATGAGAGGTGGTCCTTATAATTGCAAATTGGAGGGGAAGAGGTCCATTATAGCAGTATACACAGGAGGCTCTGGATACTGATCCCAGTCATGTAACATAACCTTTTGTAACCCTGACTCATGCCACATGACTGTGGCCAATATAAAGTGCATTCTCTGACCGGCCCTATTGCGCCCCACAGCTTGATTATAGTGCACAAGATCTTCTCTGTGTTAAAGTGTGGTTCATATCATAAAAACTTTTTGAAAGCCCCAGGTTAGTAGTGGCAATTCATCTGTTACAGGGATATAGATAATTCTGGTCAATGACTTCCCAACTCAGAGTTACTTGTTATCAATAAGACTGCAGCTGATATAACAGAACCTCACACGTTAGGGAGGGGAAAAGTGGGTTTAAACTTATTTGCCTTAATAACTTAAAATAGAATACCATCTTTTATACAGTAACTAACTGTTGACAGTTACACTGAGCTGATAGCTGCTTGACCTGCAGTCTGATTAAATATTGGCATTAATTATATCACACTCTGCTGATGTTTCACTGTGCTATATTGAGGAACACTTGACTGCCCTGCCTCTTCTGACATAAGTTGCAAGGCCTTGTGACCGAATCAGAGTGTACACTGGGAGCTGAGCCAAATCAAGGAGCTAAGAAAGAACACATTAAAAAGTATTGTTATAAAGTGTAGGTAACTTACTTGGAGATTGAAGGAGAGATACAATTGTCACAGGGGAGCCAAATAAAACAAGGGCCAGGTGTTTTCAGCATGAAGTGTGAGCCCACGTTCACACAGATGCTGGAAGAATAGACTGACTTCATCGCTACCTACTGATTTTTTTTTTCCAGAGCAGTTGCATCACACCTGCAGTTTACAGTTCTTGGCTTTAATTCTCACTCACCAGAGAATGCTGAAATGGAATGCTGACATTTAATTTTAAAAATGGATTCAAGCTTCTCTCTTTTGGTCTTCAAATAAGCCTGTAACCATATCATCTCAGGCTGTGACCTCACCAGATCTCACAAACTAAGCAGAGACAGGATGGGTCAAACTCTTATGGAACTGGAGAATGAAAATACAGATGACTTAGGAAGTATTCGTGGTGATTCAGTAGGTGACTCTCTCCCTCCAAGGCAGTGTAATGAATCCATTACCCAGTGTGGAGCTAAAAGCAGGGATCAGCAACCTTTGGTAAGCCCCCTGGCAAGCCGGGCCAGTTTGTTTACCTGCCGCGTCCGCAAGTTTGGCCGATGTGCTGGCAGCCGCTTCCTGAAGCCCCCATTGGCCTGGAGCGGCAAACCACAGCCAGTGGAAGCTACGAACAGCCAAACCTGCAGACGCTGCAGGTAAACAAACTGACCCAGCCTGCCAGGGGGCTTATCCTGGCGGGCCGCATGCCAAGGTTGTCGATCCCTGAACTAAAGGATATTGTTTTACTGGAAATACCTTATTTTCTATCATATAAAAAAATCTAAGGGCTAGTCTACACTACCCTCCTGATTCGGCGGGTGGTGATCGATGTTCTGGGATCGATTTATCGCGTCTCGTCTAGATGCGATAAATCGATCCCAGAAGCGCTCCCCGTCGACACCGGAACTCCAGCTCGACGAGCGGAGGAAGCGCTGTCGATGGGGGAGCCTGCCTGCTGCCGTGTGGACCGGGGGTAAGTAATTTAAAAATCGATCTAAGATATTTGACTTCAGCTATGTTATTCACGTAGCTGAAGTTGCGTATCTGAGGGCTGGTCCACACTAACCCCCCGGTTCGAACTAAGATACGCAACTTCAGCTACGTGAATAACGTAGCTGAAGTCGAAGTATCTTAGTTCGAACTAAAAGGTACTTACCGCGGGTCCAGACGCAGCAGGCAGGCTCCCCCGTCGACTCCGCATACGCCTCTCGCGGAGCAGGAGTACCGGTGTCGACGGGGAGCGCTTCCGGGATCGATTTATCGCGTCTAGACGAGATGCAATAAATCGATCCCAGAAGATCGATTGCTTCCCGCCAAACCAGGAAGTAAGTATAGACGTACCCTTAGATCGATCCCCCCACCCCCCCAGTGTGGACCAGCCCTAAGTCCTGAGTACATGTAACTCTTAGGTCCCCACAACACTTTTCACAAGTATAAGAGCATTAACCTAGTTGTCTCAGTCAAGTATCAACTAGGATAAATTGCATTCTGCCCCTCTAACTAGACCTTGGAAGTTCAACAGAAGATGTTATTTTTCACACTCTCTCTCTAAAAGTGGCAGGACAGTGCTGTTGGTGCAGAGTAGCTGTCAAAAAGGAAGCAGTTTGGTGCACAGAGAATGGATCCCTAAATATATTTTTACTTACACACACCCCTCCCCCCCTTTCAGGATAGAAGTTGCTAGAGAAATAGCGACTGCTACTCATATTTAAAACTTTATTTTCTTAGTTAAAAAAAAAAAAAAAAACTACGCTCCAAAGACCCCCTAAAAACCACACCAAAACAAAAAACTTTTCCTGGAAGCAGTCACTGGTGTATGTGGCTCCCTCCAGATAATCACTACTTTCGTTTCCAATAATTTGCTTTGCAGATGGCATATTCCTTATTAACAAATGAATGATTCGTTTTGGACGTAATTCTTAGCTTTCTGAAATGCAGCCCCCAACCAAGCCTATGTATGGGATGTCTAATAATTGTCAATCTGAAAAAGAACATAAATTCCAAGAACTTCTAGTGCTCCTTGATAGTAATGCCCACTGGTCCTGAAAATTATTCCGTCTCTCCCTTTTGAACAAAAAAAAATAATCTGTTTTTGGTATTAATGTTTTTTTCTCTTCCTCTCACATGGAACAATCCAGTCAACCGATAGAGCGATATCCGTTGTCAATTAGTGGTAGGTGGAACATGAAACTGATCCAAAAAACGACGCAATACATAAATTGAAAGCAAACATTTATTTTCCTGGATTGTTTGCATCTACTGAAACTGGCTCTTGATTTCAGTATAAACAGATTAACTTTTATAGCTACTGGGGGTGGGGGGGGGGGGGGGGGACTCACCAGAGCAGTAACAGTCATGCCATGGTCATATCAGCATACACAAAGAAAAACCATCCAGTATGCCAGTATTATCATCATTTTGTTCATCACTGTGCTAAACTAAACTTTCATTTAATCCTTCCCACCCTCACACATGGAAAAAGAGACCTTGTAAATATGTCCAATGCATGAATTTATTCTCTATAAAATGCAAAACAATCAAAATGATAGGGGGGAAAAATAAACTTAGCTTGAGTGCAACATTAGGACTGAGAAATCAAGCACTCAAGAACAGGAAATCTATAAAGTTACATGCGCAAATTTAATTCTGACTGGTTTTTACATCAAATATATGTACATAACCTGTAATTTCTTGTAATCGCTCTCTTATGGTTCCTAACTTTAAAACGAAGTTTATTCTAAATTGACGTGGCTATAATCTGCCTGTGATTTTTCAGTTTTTACGTTAAAATTTGTTACAAGATTATACACAATGCAGCTGCGGATTTCAATAAACCATTTTTACAGGCACTTTTCAGAGGAGAATCACAGTCTAGTGCTGCTATGTGAAAGAAGGTGGCAGTCTGGGGTAAAAAATTAAGCCATTGACAGAACAAAGGTGCAGAATTAAAAATGACAAGAGATTAAAGGCCAGTATAACCCACTGTGTCAAACACTCAGTACTTCACAAAAACCTGTAGGACATCTCCCCACTACCCCTCCCCACTTAGCTCTTACTTCTACCTGCTATGGCTGTCTGCACAAGCACTTTTCTTCCACTAGAACAAGTGGAGCTCTATCAATGGTAGCAATGGTGAGACTATAAATGTAGACTAACCACTAGAGCTTTACCCACCATCTTGGCTAACTCTGCTCAGAGCAAGCACAGACAACATGGAGGCGAAAACATGACTGACTGCCAGTGGCCTGCCGACACTCGAACGCCCAACATTGCTACCAACAGAAGGTGTCGCTGGAGCTGTACCCAGAAGTAGCAAGTGACAGATTTTCAAAAACAGCTTAGCATAGATAAGATATTTGAAGGCAATTCTGCTGTGGTTGAAGTCCCAATAGGACTTCAATAGGAACAGGATCAGACGTTGTGTCATGAGAAGACTCTTTCCCATACCATTATTTTATCAGGAGAGAAGGAGAAGGTCATTAATAAAGCAGAAAATCTACAAATTAACAGTTAAGGAATCTCTGTTTCGAAACAACAGGTTCATGGAGTCTATTTAAGGGGTTTCCAGATTGGAAAAGCTGGTGAGAGGAGCCGTATAAAATGCGCATTGCTAATTGTTCAGTGCACATGCCAAAGGTCCCTAGGACATAATTGCTTGAAGAGAAGTAGCTTACCTAGAGCAAGACAGTGGTTACTTATTTTTAAAACTGGCACCGTACATGTACGTTCCCTTCCAAACAGGGAATACATTTTGAACAATACAGGGATTCCACAAGCAAACCACTAACATGATGCACATCTGTGGTGCTATATACAGTAAAATAGTTAAGCCGCCTGCCACTGATTCCAAAACATATTTGAACAATTTATACACATGTGTGTCTAGCTTTTGTTGCAACAGGGCTTCTATTCAGAAGAAAAAGCTATCCTGTTCATTATTATCTTGGTCAGCCGTGTCACCAGCTTCTAGAGAGAGTGATATAAAACATACTGTACTATAGAAATCTTAGAGAGCTCTCCTGCCATTTCCTGATGATGACCCAGCTCCACTTTTGCCCTGTCTAAGATCTGACAAAAAATGATACCCTAGGGTGAACATTAAGGTTTCTTGTTTCACACACAAACTGTGACTTGCAAGACCTCTCAATACTCCGAGTTCCAACAGCACCGACATTCACCCAGAAATGCTCTCCAAAAAGGCAGGGGGTATTTCCATGCTTTTAAGCTTATGCATGGTGCAGAACAGTGTTCTACATTACAGCATTCCACAAGTGAGACCCTTAAACTTTCTTTTTATTGCAGTATTAGACCTTTAATTTGATTTATTTGGGGAGCAAAGAATAAAACAAGGTAACCAAGATCCCTGGGAAAGAGCAAAACTGCATCAAATAGGTACAATTTGTGACACACAAAAAAGAAAAAACAAGTAGTTTAAATGTTGGTCTACTCACATATAATGGAGCTTGCTGTGGATTAAGTTTCATGACCCGAACACTGGAATGGAAGAGAAAAGATGTGTTAAAAAACACTCAATTATCCTCTCTAAATGTATTTATTTATTTTGGTAAACAGCAGAATCCTAAATAAATAATATACAAATCCACACAAGGCCACAGCCTGAAAAAAATTTCTCTCCAACTATAGTTTCACACTACTTTACCTTATGGGTCCAGCTGATCTAAACAGAACAAGAACCAAATTCTTCCATCCTTGCTCATACTGGGCAGCATTGGGTAAGGGTGGCAGAGTCTGGCCCAAAGGGAATAGATAATTGATATCCTTCATGTCACACATAGCACTGCCCATTTGGGGCTAGACCTTACAACCTGTCCTGCACCAACCTAAAAGCAGAGCAGTGGTCCCATTTTGCTCTGAGGGAAGGGGAGGTTACTTCACCCATTTCATGCAGAAGTTTACTCCTTCCCTCTGCACCCAACCAGCTGCTTTGGCCAGAGTGCAGGGAAGGTAGTGCCAGGACTCCTCCCAGTCAGGGGCAGAGGAGCCAGCAGCTATCTCCCAGGGTTGATAATAGTGGAGATGGACCTCACTCCCCTCGACCTTCATGTCAGTTCACCTCTCTTCATTCCCCAAATGCATCTTAAAAACCACCTGTTTCCGAATGTGTTCTTTAGTGTGACCACTGTTGTAAACCTTCCACACATCTGACACCCCACCGATATTTGCCCCTTCTAATTTTTTTTGTTGGGTCCTTTATGGGACGGTCTTTTAATCTCCATGAATGTGCTGTGTTCTCTCCAATGGTGCAGAGTGCCCTGAAGGTCTCTGCATGTTGCATGTTAATAATTATTATTATTCCACTATACTTTGCCAATAATTTCCCCCCCCCCCCCTTCAGCACAAAACTGCTTTATTTATTGTAGCTGTTCTCCCTCAAGTCACAATTACAGTACTGATGGCTTGTTCCAGAATGAAGTGGTGAAATCCATTAGTCTGGCAAATGTATCTTCCAAAGGAATCTGGTCCCTGTGCTTGCTGGA
Organism: Chelydra serpentina; assembly: GCA_037349315.1. Taxonomy (NCBI): domain Eukaryota; kingdom Metazoa; phylum Chordata; order Testudines; family Chelydridae; genus Chelydra; species Chelydra serpentina. The sequence continues at coordinate 26,784,985 of JBAIAC010000033.1, forward strand.
GTGGTGTCTTTTAGGAAACACTCCAAGAAAATGCAGTACACTGAAAAATCATTCTTTATGAAATTCAGGAATGTTCTTCAGAGAAAGCAGTATACAGTGCCCAAGCATTTCTTCAGTGATAGCCTAGCCAGGAAACATCAGTCCTTGTCCCAATCATTTCCTATTCCAGTCTGGGAATCCTTAGCGGGTAAACCACACATAGATGAAAAAGTTTTTGAAACATTCAGTCACTGTTAGAGGTAGGTGCAGTTTTAATTCTGTGCTGTGCCAATACATGCTGCTTTCTAGAGCCTTTAAATTAAGGTTTTGTTAATTCTAATATGTAACAAAAGATCATTTGGATATTTAAATGCTTTGGGGTCAATTTAGCACTCCTGAAATATAAGGGATTGGCCTTATATTGCCAGGAGATTACAGTCTCTTGTGTACCCAAAGGGCAGGTGCAACATGTGCAATGGCAACGCAAGCCTTCCTTTTATAGCTCCTCTGAAAACATGCCTCAGACGTGACTTAGAAGGGTCAATTACTTGAGAGGCGAGAAGGAACTTCAAGCTTTACACCCACATAATCCTTGACTTCTATGCTTACACTGCCAACAAAAGTATCAGTTAGTGAAAACTGTGTTGATAGCTCTAGCTTCTATCCCCTAGTACTTGTCCTGAGACCCACCAACTCATTTCCCATAGGCCACCAAAGAGTCAAGAGATGGTAATGGGGGGAGGGATAGCTCAGTGGTTTGAGCATTGGCCTGCTAAACTAAGGGTTGAGAGTTCAATCCTTGAGGGGGCCATTTAGGGATCTGGGGCAAAAATCTGTCAGGGGACAGTACTTGGTCCTGCTAGTGAAGGCAGAGGACTGGACTCGATGACCTTTCAAGGTCCTTCCAGTTGTATGAGATAATATATATATGGAGATATGCCTATTATATTATTACTACTAACATGGACCATAGTCCATTTCAGTACCCAAACCCCTCCACCTTCCATATCGCCCCTTCCTATTGTGGTTGTGTCCCGTAAATTTCCCCATAGAGAACCGAATTTCTTTAAACATAACTTCCATTTCCTTTTCTTCTGGTGTTGTGAAAATAAAAAGCACATCTGTGGCAGTAGTGTAGCCAGGTGGAGAGAACAGGGGGAACGGACATAAAAAAAGGTTCCACCCGCTTGTACTCACCTGGCGGCGCTCCAGGTCTTCGGTGGCACTTCGGCGGTGGGTCCTTCACTCACTCCAGGTCTTCGGCGGTGGGTCCTTCTATGCTGCCGAAGACCTGGAGTGAGTGAAGGACCCACCGCCGAAATGCCACCGGGTGCGCCGCCGGGTGAGTAAAAATTAAAAAGGCGCCAAAAAATTAAAAAGGCACCACTTGTGTTCAGTGGGAGAATGGCCACTGCCCCGCTAGCTACGCTACTGATCTGTAGAAGACAATCTTGGAAAATTCTACTATAGGTATGTGGGGGAGGAGGGGAGCTTCTCTATGTAAAGCCAACGGCAAAAAGTGTGCAAGCTTTTCTTTCCACTTCCCAAATGTTCACTTTGCTTAAAAAGAGCGATGAGGAGAAGTTAGTAGCTGATTCTAGTATGCCTGTATTCAACTGTTTCCAGGAGCCAGGCACCAGAGTCCTAACTGCACATTGTGAGAATGTATATCTCAGTCCAGGAGAGCCTGAATTCAGGTACAGGATATTTAAAGGAGTTTTTGTTCCTTTTTTTTTTTTTTTTTATAAAGCACCATACAACATAGAAACAGAAATCAAATGTGGCCTTAGAGATAAGGATAGATTTTTGACTTCACCCTCCCGGTGAGCTCATAAATCCCTTGCAGTTTGGTTTTTTGATTTGTTTCATCATCAAATATTTCCAAGGAAGCTGAAGGCTTTGCGCCTATTCATCATCCTAGGATCTTAAGTATTATTGTGACTGTCAGTACATCTAAACTCCCAGGACCAACCCAGAAGGGAAGGATGACTTTGCAGCTCACTTTTTGGGAACGGAAGTCAAGAAAACTGGATTCTCTTCCCAGTTCCACCACGAATATTCTGCAAGACCTGGAGAAAAGATCTCTGGGTTAAATTTTGGGCCCATTGAAGTCAGTGGGAGTTTTGACATTGGTTTCTGTGGGGCCCAGATTTCACCCTTTAGTTTTAGTTGCCACGCTGTAATAGATATTACTCATCCTACTTGGGGGTTATGAGCTAAACTTATTAATAACGGCAACGTGCTTTGAGATCCACAGATGGAGGAGGGAAAAGCTTTAGTCTTCTAATAGGACCTTTCAATTGTGCTCATTTCCTGCAGTAGTGATGGGAGCAAATCTCTAAGTACTGTACTTAAGGCCCCCGGTAAGCAGGATGAAAATGCCACCTGCACCTAACACACATACTTTGACTATCTGGTCCAAATCTATCCCCTCTCTGGGGTTTGCCTTCATTGTTAAACAACAAACCAAAATAAACCTCAGCCTAAACTTTCTCCTGAGTTTAGCAATTCCTACGCTCTTTCCACTGAAGGATACCCTCTAATTCCTTTTGCCTTACAGTCAAACCTTTTTGTACAACTTGGTAAGACGAATTATTTAGACATGCCTGGTCTGGCTACAAGGAGGAATCAGCAAAATCACTTTGCATTTCTGTGCAGGGTTCTAGTACCTGACATCTTGTTATAGACACCATTTTTAGAAGTTGTTACAGAATAAGGGTCATAACATCATGTCCAGTTTCAATCATAACATTTTCTTCCAGGGGTCACAATAAAAGTTTTACAAAATAGCCGTGTTCAAAAGACTTGTTTTGCCTTTTTCCCACCTTTCAGCTTGTAAGACGGTGTATTAATTGTGAAAATGAGGGACCAATAACATTGGCTTGAGCGTGGCATGCTTTTGCGAGGTGCAGAGCAAGCTTCCTGCCAATGAACCTCACTCCTGCCCTACAACAGCCCCTGTTCTTCCAGTCCTACTCCCCGCTCGAATCACACATCTCTGCCAATTCTCCTCAGTCTGAGCTACAAGAGCCCCAGATATTCTGGAGTTGGGGGGGTCTCTTGAACAGACACTGAGCGTGTTGTTCAACTGGGTGCCTTTTCTTGTGTGTCATGAAAACTAGGTTGAGACCGAACAGTTTTTCATTTTGATACAGAGCATTGTTTCGACCTACCTTCCCCAGGAAGTGCCAACTAATCATTCAGATTTTCACGAGAGAGACCCATTTCTGATGGACTTCTCCCGTGTACTGGAATTAAATCCTGTTATCTCTGGCCTGACAATTTAATGACATTTGCATAATGACATGATGATGCAAACATTATGACATCAAGCCACCACACTTCTGTCTCAAATCAGGGTGTTTAAAGGGAGCAAAAACTTTGCCTCAGACTAGATTCTTCTTCAATATTCAGTTCCTTCATTGCCATGGAAATATTCTGCACCATACAGGAAAACATTTTTTTCTTTATTGTAAACTAGAAAGGCTAAGTTGTACTTTTATAGTATTTAATCAGCTGAGTTCACAAACAACCACATTTTACACTGATAGACTAAAGATAAAACCTGCACAATCATCTCATTTGTACAGTGTCTATCTTATCAAGGAAGCTGAAAATGTTTTATATACTAGCAGAGAATACTTCACCTGCCCCTGAAATTCCACCACACAACAGCCATTCTACCCAAGCAACATCACATTACACGGTTATTGCAAATGAAAGTACAGAGTTACTCAATTCAAGGGATGTCACATGAGGAATTTTTTTTAAAGTGATCAGATTTTGGATCTGAGCAAGACAACACCCTTACTTTTACTCTTTAGGGCTTTTTCTGACGATCTAATTTATTCTTTATTAATTTTTCAAGAGCTATTTAGTTTTTAGTTTCTCAGAAAGAACTCTGCTGAGAGAAAGGAATCCTAATCAGTGCTTTCCCACTCCTCCTCCCATTTTAAAATAGGATTTCTCTTTCATGCTGGAAACTCCCAGTAAACTGCATCAGGCTCTGAGGTATTTGCAGTCACCCTGCTTATATCATTGTTTGACTTCTGTGGTTTGAAGTTGGATACATTCACATGTTTCAGAATCCAAAAGGTACATAAGCATGCACACTCTGAATGAGGTCAAGTATCAGAGGAGTCGCCGTGTTAGTCTGTATCCACAAAAACAACGAGGAGTCCGGTGGCACCTTAAAGACCAACACATTTATGTGGGCATAAGCTTTTGTGGGTAAAAAACCCACTTCTTCAGATGCATGGAGTGAAAATTACAGATGCAGGCATTATTATACTGTAATGCCTGCATCTGTAATTTTCACTCCATGCATCTGAAGAAGTGGGTTTTTTTACCCACAAAAGCTTATGCCCACATAAATGTGTTGGTCTTTAAGGTGCCACCGGATTCCTCGTTGTTTTTACTCTGAATGAGGTTATGCCTAGATTTTAGTGTTCCAGTTGTCTTGTTTGTGCACACAAAGCTGCAGAGATTCTGTCTTCCTTATTATACTACTACACACGGTCATTCGAGTCTCCTCTCTCACAGCAGCCACCTGTAATCTCTTGGCAGGGAAAGGCCTGATCCAAAGCCTACAGAAGTCAATGACCACTCCCATTGACCTCAATGGGCTTTAAATCCGCTCTAAGGGTGTAAGCATTCTGGGGCAGGGACTGTTTTTATTATTATATGCTAGAACAACACCTAACAACATCCCTACCTGGGCCTCTAGGCACTACTGCAACACAGGTACTGCTCTAGCAGATTTTTTTAGTTGATTTGCAGCAGGTGTGTGTTTGTGCTGTGGGGGGAGGCGCTAGAGAGGTACTGACAGAAGTACCAGGCATCTGAGAAAAACCTCTCTCTCTGCTCATGCATGTTTAATAGACGCCTTTACCTCCCCAAAAACAGGAATTTCAAGATGAAGGCTCTTTCAAATTGGAGCAATGGTGTTTTTCACACAGCCCCAAAGCAACCATGTTTCAGTCACAGAATCCCTCTCTCTAAGCCATCACTGGCCTGCGGTCTGCAGCACCTTGTGATACACAACAGTTCAATTCCTGGGTCCCCACTTGGGTAGGCGGGACTTGGAGTGTTAAGAAGGGAGCCCACTCAGCCTGTGCAGGAAAGAGGCAAAGCCAACGAGTGCCAGACAATACTCACTAACAATCGCTCTAGACAATGAAATGACATCGACTGGCTTCTAGGAACGGTCCTGGCTACAATACAAGGAAAACTTGGGGTGGGGGAGCCCCCGCAAAGAGCGAAGCAGAAATGTGAAGCTCTCTCCAGCAATGAAATATTGGTCTCTCAGGTTTTCACAAAATAGTCTACATATGCTTAGTGTTTGTGCTACAGTCAGTCCTTTATAACCTGAAGGCTGCCTTATCATTATTGTGTGTCGCCAATAAAAGCTAAAAGCAACACATTTCTTGAATTCCTGGGATTTTGCACTGCCTGCAAGCATTCTGCAGCAACTCAGCCAACCCGGACAAGGAATGCAAATGACTTTAGAAGACAAGCATTCTTTACAGAGCCCTGCGAGCAAAGGGTGGACTGCCCAACTCTGATCAGTTACAAATAGGTTACTCTTCAAAATGAAAATGAGTGTCTTGTGATACTCATGGATGGGCATGTTGGATCAGTGACAGCCTTGCCAACCTAGCATTTTTTTGCCACTAGTCCTGCTTATCCAGGAGTCTTTCCTGAAAACGTAGCTTAACCGATGGCAGCTTAACTGAGTGTACCACAGGGAACTTTTAACAGGAGGGAGCACTTCCACATTGCAATGCTAAAGGAACCGCAACCATACACAGGAAGCCATGTAGCACTGATTCTGATGCACGTGAGAAGTTATATGTAGGCAGAGCAGCAGGGGAGGAGGAAACTAGTGAGGAGGCACATTGGGGGCTTAGTAGATAGCGCTGCATGTACTATACAATACAGTTTCTGCAGATAAGCAATGGGGGGAGAGGGGGTTCTGCTTTGGCAGCACATGCCTTTTAGTATTGCACCTGCCCTGCATTCAGCACCTCATGTCATTAAACAAAAGTGACATGATCTGATACTAAGTAGGCTGTGCCTTTTCCCCTCAAATATCCCACTTCTGCTATCATCCGTTATAGAAATGGTGGACACTCTGATGTATGCTGGGCTCCCAGAACGACTTATTTTTACCACCGTGTTATCTAACTCTGTTCAGAGCAGGTCCCTGTGATGACAGTGCTGCACACTGTCAAATCAGGGCTCCTGCCTAGCCACAGTGGGAAATTTGGAAAGGAAAAGGGTTAGTGGAGGCAAGGTCATAGAGACCAAGACAGCTGTTGTAGACGCTTCATCATCAGTGACGTTTCACTAGAGAGGAGGTTGTGAAATTGATGACTGTGAATAGCGATATCAATTAATTGCAATGCAGGTGTAGACGATATTGCAATTTGGTCTGCAGCCTCTGGTAAAGAAACACAGACAGGGCTGCACCGCTCAGGCCTGGTCTACCCCTAAAAAAATCCACGCCCCTAAGCACCTTAGCTATGGTGACCTATCACCCAGTGTAGACACCGCTAGGTTGATGGAAGAATGCTTCCATCAATCTAGCTAGAATTAGAGAATTAACAAAATTAAGGAAGGTGAAGCTAGATTTTTTCACAAAACTAGTCGCTCAGAGAAAAAGAGCGGGCCAGTCACTCGCCAGGGAACCATCTTGCTGCCACACGTGGGATCAAGGAACTGGGGGGGGGAGTCATGGCCACACCACCCTTCACACCTTTGCACGAGAAGGCATAGCGCACATGTGCAGCCCCAGACACTGCTATTAAAAAAAATCCAATCTCATGCTCATGCAGCATATGTGCTCTGCCAGCAGGATCCACACCAACACCGACTCAAAGAACAACTGTTATGCGCACTCAGTTCAAAAGGATGTTTACAGAGCCAAAAATAAGGCTATGGCAATAGCCACAGCTTACAGCAGGCTCGGAAGTGTCTGATTCCCATCCCTAGGGCAGCTTGTTGATGAAAAGGGAATAAATAATGGAAACAGTTGGAATTCACAATGGTCTCTTTAAAAAGTCTCCACAGCTGTGGTTGTAAATAAACAGAGCCAAGCCAGTCCATGCTACCTTTTCCAATGGGAACACGAGCCCTGCCTCACTCTGGTCCTGGCCACGATGAAAAGCTCAAGCCCTGTTGCAACGAGAGTGTGGCATCTGCCTTCAGGCACATGGTGGCCATGCCATCACCCAGCTGTGATCCAAGCACATTTCATGTCGCAACAAGGCTGTGACAATCCTAACCTCACCCTTCTCCTATCTCCACCTGTTACAATGGGCCACACTCGGATACCCTTGCTCCCAGTGAGTAGCACCTTGCTCCACAAGGAGTTTCATTGACTTCGGCGCGAGTAAGTGTATCAGAAACTGAACCGCTGTGTCAACAACATTCAAGCGTCCTTCCCCCAGACTCAATGCAAGCACTGCTCCTAATGCTCACCCAGAAGCAATGTGAATGCATCATATTGCACGAGAGAGTATTTCTTTGCTCCGCCCCCACATTACCCTAGGGTAATGTGAGCACAGCCCAGCATACTGTGAGCCAAGTGCCACTTCCCCTCCGTTGCACTGTGAGCACACGCGCCCATCACTGAGAACATGGCGCCTGATGCTCCACCCATGATGCAATGGAATCAAAATAGTCTTCAATGCCCTCATCACAATGCAGGTGTAATAGACTGCTCTAGTACATGTGATTAGGCCTCACTAAGGGCTAGCTCGCTGAGAGCAGGAGACTTACTGACACCTCACAAATGCACTCCTTTAGCTCGGGGGGGTGGGGGGGGGTTGGGCTTGACAAGGAAGGTCCTAGGTTAAATCCCTACACAGGGTAAATATTTAAAGTGGCCAGCTCTCAATTTCAGATATGACTCGGGTGATTTAAATAAGCATGGTACCCCACAATGCCATTTTTAAGCAGCCACTTTTCTGAGTATGACTATGATGATGATGATATGATACTCATCATATGATGAGTATGATGTACTATTCCTGAAAATACATATATGAGACAGAGAGAAAGAGAGAATATGAATGAATGTGTGTTTGTAAATTTCGCTACAAACTTGGCCAAGTCATTAATGCCAATAGGAATAAACCAAATGCTCAGATTATATACAAAAGTTGAAATCCCAAAACGCCTGAAGAATGTTTCAAGCATCAGTAACAGAATACATAACTGCATCTTACGCAACCCTCTGACAATGGGCATAGTTCAAATATCTGCAGCCAAAGCATTCAGTTAACATCAGGTTGTATATTTCTCCATCAGCACTCAACACTTACTAAGATACCTACTGTGCATGTGTTATTAAAATCTTATATGGAGAATCACAGCAGAATTTGAATTCCACCATTTGCCTTTTAAACGCAAAATGGATTTTAGCCTTTTCAGATGAAGGAATTCTGGAGGGCAAACATTTGTGGATGAACATTTTCATTATGTTGTTTATAACAAGTGCTGTGGGTTAACCTTTGTAGTTACTTGTCATCCATCTGAGGCCTGTCTCTCTACATTTCCTCAGATTGTTCTTTGCAAATCTGTTGTCTGCACTGTAAAACTAGATAAAAAGATTTTACACAGACTAGAAGAATTGCTGCCTGTTGGTAGAAGTCTGCCAGTTACTCTTCTCTTGGGATTTGGGGTGTATGCACAGGGAATATAGTGTTTTAAATGTGTGTGTTGTGTGAGGGGGCTCGTTAATGAACGGTCTGTTGAATATGCACCCTGCCACCCCCCAAACACACTCATTATCCTTTTAAATTACTAAATTGAACAGACACACCACAAAGCTGATCTGCCTACATCATGCACTAATAAAAAGGGGAGCCATTTTGAAGTGGGTGGTCTTAAAATGAGAACCCCTGTAGATTATGTTTGGTTCACAGACACATTTGCACCCTCTGCTCCACTCCACTCTCATGTGTGCAGAATATGGAGCCGTACAGGGCTCCTGGCATTGTGTTCTGGGCACATTCATGAGAGGAGTAGGAGATGTGCTGTGTGGGATCACAGCTTTGGCCCATTGTCTGTGCACATGCTCAAATGCTGAGATTAAAATATGCCATTTCCATTAACACTGTCTAGGTACTTCTATGTGCCCCCATCTCAGCAAACAAGGAGCAAGAGTCCTTCCTATAACTTCATTCACTAGAAGCGACAGAGTCTTGTGGCACCTTATAGACTAACAGACGTATTGGAGCATAAGCTTTTGTGGGTGAATACCCACTTTATCGGATGCATCCGACGAAGTGGGTATTCACCCACAAAAGCTTATGCTCCAATACGTCTGTTAGTCTATAAGGTGCCACAGGACTCTTTGTTGCTTCTACAGACCCAGACTAACACGGCTACCCCTCTGATACTTCATTCACTAGAATATTCACGGAAAATGAACCTAAGACATGAATGCCACTGTCATAAATATAAAGGGAAGGGGGAGAGGATCTGATGCAGTGCTATAAAATCCTCTTACCAGTAAAGGGTTAAGAAATGCAGGTAGCCAGACTGACACCTGACCTGGCTGGCATCTGACCAATGGGGGGACAAGATACTTTCAAATCTTGGGAGGGGGAAAGCTTTCTGTGTGGCTTTGTCTGAGACAGAGTGATCTTGGAAGACAGAAAGAACCTACAGAAAACCAGTCTCCTCACCAAACCTCACTTTTCTAAAGTAAGTGTAGTCAGCACTGCGAGTAGATTTCTGTTTATTTTGCTTGGTGGTACATTCTCTGTGTGAGAGGGAAGGGTTATTCCTGTTTTCTGTAACTTTAAGGTTTTGTCCAGCGGGGGGAATCTCTCTGAGTTTGGAAATTGAGTGCCCTGTAAAATAGTTACCATCCTGATTTTACCTTCTTTATTTTTAATAAAATCCTTCTTTTAAGAAGCTGACTGTTTTCTATGGTGTTAAAACCCCGGGGGTGGGTTTTTTTAGATCACTGTGTAACCAATTGGTTAAGGGATTATTCTCAAGCTTCCCAGGAAAGGGGGCTCCAAGCTTGAGGGGGTATTTGGGGGGAAAGGAAGTTCAAGTGATTCCTTTCCTGGATTCCTGCTTAGACCCACTTGATAGTGGCAGCGAAAAAAGCATTTCTCAGGGTGCAGGGAATTTTGTACCTTGGGGGTTTTAACCTAAGCTGGTAAAACTAAGCTTAGGGGCTCTTCATGCAGGACCCCACGTCTTTACCCTAGAGGTTAGAGTGGGGAGGGAACCCTGACAGCCACTGAAGCAAATTCAATTGTTTTTTTATTTGAACAAATATTCATGAACACAGTTGCAGCACTCAAATGTTCAAACGGTTTCTTTTAAATAACTGAACAGTCTGAAATTTACGTTTGGTTTGTCACACATTTTGGCAATTCAGAACACTTACCTTGCGATTTTTCTAGAGTTCTATTTTGTCTCTCCTCTTAAAATAACACAGTAAAATCCCCTGCCTTTACAAATTTGAAAATAGGGCATGAAGTAACAATTCTAGGTTGAAGCTCTTGAAAAAGCAACAGTGGTTTCAAACAACGAAAATATCAGCAGGGGTAAGAAAAAACAAGATCTGAAACCACCGTTTTCTCAATAGAAAAAATGTCCTTCTGCCCCCTTAACCATTAAAAACAGAATTAATATAGTGCATCTGTTATTGAAATCTGTCCAGGATTCTCTTATGTGTTATTTTACATTTAGTTTCATTGGGGAAGTGGTGAAGGACAGCTAAATGCAGCATTAATGTCTGCTGGGCAAGGGACTTCTTTGTCTCATTGTAGCACTCAAAGGTCCCAATGAGACTTAGGGCTCCATTGTGCTAAGCACATATGATGGCGCTTACTCCCATCACCTGTCAGGCAAGGGGTTAAGAGCACATTAATGCACCTTTTGTAGTTGATGGAGTGATTGCTCCTCCCTCTCTGGTGAGGAGGCAAAGTAAGCATCATTAGGTACCTGCCCTTTATAGGAACCAGAGGAAACTCACTAGGGAGGAGACTGCAGAGAACACAGTATTCTTCTCAGGAGAGAAACCCACAGTGGGGGTGGCAAGAAGCCAGGCAGAAGGATTCCCAAGGAGCAGGGTAGGCTCCTGGTCAGGGAGGGCCCTGATGTCCAGTTAAAAGGATTTCAGTGGAGCCTAGGAGAGGTGCAAGAGTAGTTAGTTCTGTAGAGAACCAAGGAGCTGGGAGGATCTACAGAGAAGCCAGAGGCCGGAAAACCAAAGGGAACATGTATTAAACACAGGCTGTGGGGAAGCAGCACAAGGGGGCTCAGAGGTAGGAAGCAGCCCATGGAAACAGAAACACGCTTGAAGAAGCAGACCTATCTGCTTAATATAGGGTCTCAGGGCAAGAACCCAGAGTAAAGGGTGGGGGCCTGAATTCCCCTACCAGCCCTGGACGAAGAGGCATGCAAGCTCCACAGAAGAAATATTGAGCCCAGGTTGGGGCTGAAGACTGATCCGAAAAGACGGGCTGAGGAATCGCCCAGGGGGAGGGAGGAGTTCTTTTGTGTTGGGATGTTTTGTGAACTTTCAGTGGAACTTTTCTGTTACTATGGACGGGGACTGAGCTTTATGTAACTTGGCCAGAGGGCTGAGCCAGAGAAGAACCAGGGAGAGGCAGACGGCCTGCAAGAGATGCTGGAGACAAGTACCCCTTGCAGCATCACACCCTGACATAAGGGAGAGTTACAGGTGGTGAATATGCTAATGTACAGAACTGCACGAACACGTAAGAAAATATGTTCCCTGCCCTGAAGAAGTTTTAGACCAGGAAGGGTGAGGGAGAGGGATACAACCACCATGTGCATGTATATTTATAACATTATGTTTTTGTAACAAATACACATCATCATCATCAATGTCCACGTACCCTTCAATCTAACCTGGTATCAGTTGGCTGGATTCTTGTACATGTCCCAGAGAGAGAGAGATCCAAAGAAGAGGCTAATGATATAAGAGATCAGTTCATGTGTAAGGGACAGCGTGGACAAACAGCTGTCTATCCTGTTCCAGATGGGCCTGCTGACTTGGATAAATGGCTCTTAGGCACTCACAACAGCAAGTATCATTCTGACTATATCTAACCTTCTCTTTCAATAGAGTAAGTGTAAATTAAATGCCTGCCTCAGTAGTGGTCATCTGGATCCTTCTTGGTGGCCACGAATAAACAACTGAGCAGCTCTGGAGACACAAAGCGGCATGTAAGGATGAAGAACCATCCTTCTTTCAGACACCTGTACTGTACGGTAGCCCTTTACAGAAATGTCTTACGGTGCTTCATAGGTGAAAACAATGGCTACAGGATTTTTAGAAACATGAAAATAACAGTGCTTGGCTCCAGCAGCTTATAACAGCTATGTGAATGGGAGGAATGCGGATATTTGAACATATACTCAGACCCACCCACTCCAAGGCCTTGGGAACACTATATGCTACATGAGGGGATACTTCAGGTGTATGTAGCTTCAAACTTTGCTGGCTCATAAAAAGATGGTGTTGGATCTAAACACTTGGAAGTTCGGCATAGATTTTCTATATACGGTTTTTTGTTGTTGTTTTTTGGTTAACACTATTCAATATTTGTTAAGCTCTACAGTGTACTCAGTGATATACAAGACATTTGCTGCCATAAGAAGCTCATGGTCTAAAGGGACAAAGATCAGGCACACAAGGGAATCCATAGGGAGGTTTTGTAGGCCTCCTGGAAGGAGTTTTAGAACATGGGTATGAATGAAGAGAAGACAGAAGAGAGTTCAAGCTGTAAGGGGCAACACATGCAAGCCTCACGAAGGCACAAAGCTGGCAGTGGAAGAAGAAATTGAAGGGTTATTTGAATACGATGCAACATGGGGCGATTTACATAAAGCTGGTCTGAAAAATGGGAGACAGATTTGGGCGACCATGGGAATTGGCTCGCATGCCTTGCCCTTAACATAAGGGTTAAGCCTTATGTTGCTTCACGAGATAATAGGAATAACATTTCAAAGGGTAGTACAAGCTATGAATTCTTTCTTCACAATTAGAATTGCTCCACCTGTGCAGACTACAGCTGACACATGTGAAGTCACAGACTGACTTTTTTCGTGTTGAGAGAGATTTGGGGTGACACGCTTAAAACACCCAAGTAAAGTGTTCCACAGCAAAATGCCCATAGCAATTCTCGGATCGTCGGCCTTAGGCAAATGGCCTATAACCCTCCTAGAAAAGTTTAAACAAATTCAGGGATTAACACAACACAAATCTGGGGCTCCTTGGATCTGACAAATATCCACTGAAGCCAATAGGAGTCCTTCTATTGACTTGAATGAGCACTGGATTAGATCCTCTCTAAATTCTTAAAGGTAGCCAAAAAACGTATTGGATGGGAGCAAATCTATCTACCTTAACTAGTTGGCATGATTTGATTTTTGCATTACCCACGTTACAAAAAAGGAATCAAGCTTCCAAAAAACACACACTCCTCATTAATCAAAATATAGAAGATGTCCCTGAGGGCACTCCCACACTCACACATTATAATAAAACTCTGTCAATCTATGCATAATTACAAACATTGGTAAGACAGGTTCCCTACCCCACAGTACTTATGCTCTAAAGTACCCAAGATAAACAAAGAAAAGACATAGGACAAGAGTGGAGGACAGGGAGGGTGTGGGTTCATGAGAAGGACAACAGATCGGCAATTTGATGCTTAAGTCCCTTTTCAGGAAATTGTACCATCAATATTCATGTCATGATTATTTATTGTAGTTCTTCTAAATACACCTCAGAGTCATGAGAAATAAATTGGAGCTTTGTCTCCTTTCCTTTTGAGCTGTGCATGACGCTGTTCAAAAAACGAAGGTAAGAAAATTCAACTTATCACTTAATGCTGTGATGGAAAAAAGAAAAAAAAATCTCTTTAGTAACTCTAGACTTAAAAGCAAAATACTAATCAAATAGAAGTTAACTTGAGATTCCAGCAGATCCAAACTCAAGGTTCCCAAAGAGAGGATACAGTGCAAAAGCCAATGTTCATCCCTGCCTTAATTCTGAAAGTCAATTTATTTTCACAGCATGGGACTGGGTTTAGGAGGGATTTAGCTGGTCTTTAGGCTTTGGGTTGACCCCTCTGTGCTTTGAATGTCACCCATATTCAATAAATAGCACAAATACATGATAATGTAATGAACCGGCACTAGACGTACCTCAATGCCCTCTACTGGATTACCATGAGAGAGGAGATTAAAAAGACCAGTACCATTTACTGTAGAGAAGAGACATAACTACAGAAATGATCAATATGTTCATGGAGAAACTCAATCAGGTACTATTTATTCACTCATGTAATAAAGGGAACAAAATTAATTAAATGAGAAGAGAACGAAGTAAATAACAAATGCTTTACACAGTTAACCTGTACGATTCACTGCCAAAATATACTATAAGGCAAAAAGTTTAGTAGCATTCCGAAAATGGCGTAGATGTTCCTATGAATAAGAAGAGAGCTGCATTTATACGAGTTCAGGATAAACATCTATCTAGAAGATCAATCCACTTGCTTTGAGACAGAAGCCAACCACAAACTGCAGGAGGTTAGAAAGAATCTCCCCCATCCACCTCCTCCAGCCGTGTTAATACATACAGTAATTGTCCATTATGGGGGTTTGAACCTTCCTGGTTGGGGACAGGATGTTGGAGGACAGATGTTGTGGTAAAAAAAAAAAGTATGACCAAAGAAGATTTTTGCAAACACAGAGGACATGTCACCACCATTAAGAGTCATTGACCACAGTGGTAAAGAGCTGAGGGAGAGGGGACTAAGACTGGCACTTTAAAAATAACATGGCAGAACTCTTTAAGCTACAATAATGCAGCATGCAGATAACAACAAGGCTGAGTTGAAAAGTACAGAACTTTGTTTACTTTATTTTTTAAGAAGATGTGTTTGTGAACTTCAATGTTTAAACAACTTGCTGTGGTTTATGGTTTCCTGCTAAAATTATCACTTTAAAAAAAAAAAAGTTTCATGTGCAGCATTTCCTCAGGTGATGCTTGCTTCCCAGCTGTATCCGGTCTCAGGCATAACAGAACCACATGCTGCCACTAGAATGCAAATACTGGGACGTTCATTCAGCAGCAGCAGACATGAGACTCTTTCTGCAATGAGAGCAGATTCATATTTTGAAGATTTTGTTGGGATTTTCAAAAGCACTCAGTCCAGGCCACCTCCTACTTTCACGGACTTCAAAAGGAACAGAGTTAGGACAATCCTGAGACACATTTGAGTGTAAAACAAACAAATTTAAAATTATAAGCATAAAAAGAATGGAGATGATAAAATGGATGGAGTTTTACCTTTTTTCCCCCAACCCTGTGGGAAAAAAATGTCCAAACAGTTAATGTTAAAATTACTTTAAAAACAAAACTCCACTTCCTGACTGTTTTCAGAATCCTCAGATCCTAGGCCTTTAGGCACAACAGCCGGGCAGTGGGACACAAGGGGTTGCTATGGCAACAATCTTTAAATGATCAGGTTATCCTGCTCATTGCACCACACCAAAGGGGGGAAAAACACAATGGGTGATGAAAGCCAACCAAGTGTCACTGACTTCACTGACTGATGATTAAATAAAATGCTCCGGATACAGATTAACTTGCTTTGCTTCATATTCATTATTTCACGTCCCTGGAACTGGGAACTGAAATTGCTTTGTTAGGTTGGAATCTGGTATAGTTTCACTGGATCTTTCATAAGCGCCCCCACTGAAGCGCAGAACCAACCAGTTTCAGTTCACCCAAGTTTCAACCAACACTGCCAGCTGATTCTAGCTCCATGGGTTGTGCATCCCCAACTTCCCAGTTCACCCCCAAGACAGTGCAACTCTATAGGAAACTGAGGGGAGGCGGTGAGATATTTGAAACTCACTCTACTCCTTCCTGCTGCTTCAGATCCCATGCTATGTCTCCCTTACCTGGTGCTGTGATATGGGGGGGAAGTCCCCATCACGCCACCATCTATAAGGGGTTCTTCAGGAAGGGTGAACAGCTGTTTCAGTCTGAGTCTTTGAAGGGCAATCACAGAAAAGGCTGGTGTACTGGTATCTTCTGAGTGATACCTCTCTGGGGTGGAATTCTTTAGATTGCACTGTACATTCCCTATTAATGCTGGTCTCACAACACCCCGGTGAGATAGGCCAGAGCTATTATACCAACTTCACAGATAGGGAACTGAGGCACAGACTAAATGACTGGCCCAAAGCCAGGAGGAGCAGAGAATTGAACTTAGATCTCCAGAGTTCCAGGCTAGCACCCTAACCACTGGACTCTCCTTCCTTTCTGGGCTTTGTGTAGAGCCCAGGAATGGCACAGCCAAAATAACACAGTCACCTGTGGCCTTTGGTATATTTCTCAGTCCCTTCTTTTAACCTGCAGTACATTTGGGGACGCTCCAGTGAGTGATTGCCACGCTGTCAAAAAACCCATTGCCATGGTACCGAGGTGAATATTTAGTCCACTATGCCGATGCAGGAAACAAGCTATGTGACAGGGGTGGCCAAACTGCAGCTTGCAAGTTCTTTTACAACCGAAGTGCAGCTCGCAGAGCCCTACCCCACCCCACCCCCCAACTACCAGACTGGGGGTGGGGAGCAGCTCAGGGCTTCTGCCCTGCGGCGGGGTGGTGGAGATGGGAGTCTCGGCGCTTCTGCCAGGGCTCAATGCTTCTGCTCCATGGGAGGCACCTGCCGGGACTCAGGGCAGAATTCTCTAGCCCCACAACAGGTCAGGAACCCCGGCAGCTGCGCCCCACAGGTTTCAAGCCCTGAGCCCCGGCAGGCACTCCTGGTTCCTGAACTTTTGAAGATTATCGTATGCACCCAGGAGGGTCAGTAAGTTTGGTCACCTCTGCTATGTGACTAAAGCAGGGAAAACCCTCAACTTCTGAGTCTGCCTGACTGCTGACAACCAAGCTAATCACTTTGAACTAGAAGGTAGGTGCACACCACCTGCTCTCCTTCCAAGTATCTGTGCCAGTCCTGTTGGACTGAGTAAGGTTTGTCTGGGGATGGGCACCAATCAGTGTTCCTGTTTCACCAGTGTTCTAGGTCAGCAGGTGACTGAGAGCTTGTGGGCACTGTGTGGCAGGGTGGACTATGGGAGTGTGAATTGCAGTGTTGTGCTCAAATTGCCCCGTGTGGATGCTGCCAACGGCAACCACCTTTGATGAATTTTGCAATTCACACCCCCATAGTCCACCCTGCGGCACGGCGTAGCCACAGCAGATACAGGAAGCGCACAGGCGGCGAGGAACTTCCCGGTACCTAAGACAGGGCTGAAGAAAAGCTAATGAGGCTTACGTTCATTCTTAGGATGTTCAGAGAGAACAGTGCATGCAACAACAACAAAACCATGAAAACCCAATAGCAACACTGCTACTGCAAGTAACATCCTAAAAAGTATCTTTCCCTGCCCCATTTTTAAATTCTTCTTTCTGCAACATTCCTGTTCAAAATTGCTAAAATTGTCAACTGATTACTCACTTCCCAGTCAAAATGCTGGAGTGAGATCAAACAGTGACCACGGTTAATAAAACCAACAATACTCTCCACACTTGGGAAAGGAAAGTAGCAGCAGCCCCTCTCTTTAAAATGGCTGTTTGGGTGCTTCTCTGCCATCTCCACCCATCCATCTCTACTCCCTGTAAAGAAACACAGCATTAAAGAGCCAGAATCCAAACATGCACCACTCTACAGCCCACGTGCCCAATTTCAAGTAAATAGAAGTACTGTAAATGTTGAAATGAGAGAGAGTAAAAGGATTATCAGCTAGCTCTAATTATACCAACTGATCTCATCCTCTTGCCATAAGCCTCTTTCACATGTCCGGAATCTATTTGTGTAACACAAAGACGAGCTTCTTTTAATGTACACTGTATGTAACGAGGAAGGGTGTGCATGATCACTGGCTCGGTATTAGCATACTTAATGTTTTACATCATCATCTACTATGGACGGACTCATTTGCATCAAGCTATTATCTTGTCCCTCATCTGCCTATTTTTATTACTAAATATCTACCATCACGGATGGTAAATGCTTTTAAAAATAAATATTTTACTAACATTATCTTATTGAATACTAACACAAATATCAATCATCAAGAGTTGGCCTACGTAGAAGCTATGAAACATCTATTTGCAGAATGCACCAAACAACAACTGAGGAGCTATGATGCCATTAAAGACAAAATAGAAATAATTTTCCGAGAGTTTTTTAGTTTAGGTTAGGGATTCAGCTATGAAGTTAATATCTAGAAGTTAGCTAAATGAATGGAAGGGTCCCCCAGCAAGTGCAGCAAACGAGACTATGTGCTTATGAAAGCATGTTTGTGCATGTGTTCAAATTAAATCTTCCAACAGGTTCTGAGGCAGCTGTTATTTCTTCCCCATATGTGCAAGGCAGCTATCCACAGGCTGAAATTCCATTTTTGGAAGGCTTCATCAGCCAGTCTAGTCAGCTGAAGAGTTTGGGTAAAGATTTAAACTTTAATTTTTTTAAACAAAATTTGCTTTTGGGCATCAAATTCCTGAAAACTGTGCAAGGATAGTTGTCCTAGTAATTTTGGGTGCCCAGCTTGAGACTTCTTGAAGGGCCCCAATTCCTAAGGGGTAAGTAACAGAACTTTCTGAATCATCAGGCTGTTTACAAGGTGTCTCAAGTGCGGTATCCAAAAAGTTGACGCAACCATAATCACTAGACATTTTTGAAAGTTTAGATGAATCCTGTGTTTAGTGTGTAGTCTCTATCATCTGTTGCTCTTTTTTGGTGGAAAAAAGACCATGTGGAGTATTTTGCCAAAAGCAACCCACAGAGGGACAAAGATCACTTTCAGCTGGAAAGCCGTCATTAACAGAGGCGTGCATGCAAAATCTTGCAAGCAGTGGGATTTCTTGACCTACAGATTCCATGATCCCAGGCCACACCAGGTGGCTCAGTATGACTCGAGCTCAGTCTTGCTACTGTGCAGACTCTGACTCGTGGGGTATTGCAAGCATGTGCATTCAGCAGTACTAGCATTTGGGTTTCACGGTTATGCTTTATGGCTTACAACAGTGAATGAAAAAAAAACAAAGCTCCAAAATAATCAACAGGTCCCACTGAGGGTTGCCAGGAGTCCAGTTTTTGACTAGAAAACCCTGTCGACAAGGGACCCTGGCAGGCTGCTAAAAGTGTGGTTGGCCGCAGAGGGGCAGGCAGGCTCCGTGCCCGGCTCAGCGCAGCTCCCAGGAAGCAACCTACGCAGAGGAGTAGCCGGGGGCTCTGCGCACCTCCCCTGCCCACAGGTGCAGCCCCGAGCGCTGGCTCCCCAGCTCCCATTGTCCGGGAACCATGGCCAATGGGAGCTGCGGGGTTGGCGCCTGTGGGCAAGGACAGCACGCTGAGCCCCCTGGCTGCCCCTCCACCTAGGAGCCGGAGGGATATGCTGCTGCTTTCCAGGAGCCATGCGGATTTCCTCCATCCCTGGGAAATGCTGGGGCTGCCTGGGGTCAGCGCCATATGGAGGCTTCACCCCGAACCCCCTGCCCCAGCCCAGATCCCCCTCCCACACACTGAATCCCTTGGCCCCAGCTCAGAGCCCCCTCCTGCACCCCAAACGCCTCATCCTCGGCCCCACCCCCATCGGAGCCCTCATCCCCTCCTGCACCCCACCCCCCTCCCCCAGCCTGGTGAAAATGAGCAAGTGAACGAGGGTGGGGGACAGCAAGCGACGGAGGGAGGGTGATGGGGGATAGAGCGAGCAGAGCCTTGAAGAAGGGGTGGGGCCTCAGAGAAGGGGTGGGGCAAGGGTGTTCGGTTTTCTGCAATTAGAAAGTTGGCAACCCTAGCCCCACTCCCTACTTCCTTCCTCCCTCATTCACTTCAACCTGAGGATGAACAATACATTTGGAGTGGAACCACAAAAAGGTTGCTTTGCACCTCAGACTCGCATGAAGTACCACATATGCCTCAGAAACAGCATCATAATTTGACAAGGATAATCATTTGTATGTGTTTACTGGTACGCACATGTGCAAATCAGTTAATTAGCCAAGCAACACATGCATGTAAATATGTATTCTGACAAATCAATACATCAACTTTGCATTTGCAGCTAAGGCAGACATGTCTTAAAATTTGGTATTGACTCCAGATTCTCTCTAGGAGCTCAGAGAAGCCTCCCTCTCCCTTCCTCCCCAACCCCAACTTATTTCTAGTTCCAGATAACTCCACTAGCTCCGAGTCCTATGAGCATCTCCCTTCTCTCTGCAGAATCTGGAGGCAGCCGGGACATTTCAAGAAGGCCATGCCCATTCCCAATCATTCTCCTTGCAGAAACTGAAAAACCTCCCACTCTCCAAAATTTAAATTCCCATATTTTTTTCCAGTATTTGTGAACAGAGTGAGCATTCGGGTAAGGTTTTGCCTTTGCCACAGGAGTAAACCTAACTCCGGAACCTTCTAAGGTTCCCTCTTTGGAATACTCCTGTTACATCCACTCCCCCACTACTTCACAACTCAAAACCATCCTCTGCCTCAAAAGAGAGAAATGCTCCATCTGTAATGCTCCTCTATTGCAAAATTGTTCTCAGTGCACAGACCCCTGGAAAGCCGAGGAAATATGCTCACACAGATAAGTGGTAGAGATTCTTCAGCAAAAAGCTTTTGTTACAGGTACCTGGAAGGTTGGAACTTGACCAGGAATTTAGCAATTGTGATCTTTCCCCAGGGTAAGTGTCAAACCCTCCATATCTCTAAGACCAACTCCCCTTAAAGCAAGTTCTGTCAAATTTCTTGCAGCCCTAACCGGCATCTTCTGGGATTTGTGTGGCAAACAAGTGAATAGATTTAAAGACATGCCTCCATGTTCTCTGTAAGGCATCTTCTTTTCAGAGGCAGAACAGGAAGTAAAGCTAGTTTGCACCAACCTTAAATCCTCTATAAGGAGCTCCACTCACAAATGCAAGTTGAAAAGCTAGTGCTTCTTCGCCAAAAGATCAAGAAACAAAGAATCAAAGAAATCTGAAAAAGTACAAGACATTCCACTCATCATCCATACAAATAGAAACACTCTTTACATCACAGCATAAAAATTAGGATCAGGCTATGCATGAAGGAATTTGCACCACTATTCTCTGATTTACTTGATCCTATGGAAGGAGAATAATAATGTAGGACATCTAGCCAAATCATAGAATCTCAGGGTTGGAAGGGACCTTAGGAGGTCATCTAGTCCAACCCCCTGCTCAAAGCAGGACCAATCCCCAATTTTTACCCCAGATCCCTAAATGGCCCCCTCAAGGATTGAACTCACAACCCTGGGTTTAGCAGGCCAATGCTCAAACCACTGAGCTATCCCTCCCCCCCTAAATAAAAAGGGAAATATGGGGAAGGTAAATTACCTGCCTTCTAACTGGAAACCTGACATAGTCCTGACCCTTTGGGATTCGGGAGGAGGGAGAGAAGACTGGTTACATTAGAATTGGAATTTCCTGATAAAGTGACACATTTCTTACTGAAAGACCGCAGAGATAGGAAAAATGGACAGCACATCTGAAGAGACTATGGGGCCTACATCTCATTTAACCAAGCAGCCATAGCAAACGCTTTTTTTGCAGGGACACCTCTATTGTGGCATGGTTTTCAAAGCATGTCACCACCCATCTATACCCATTCCTGGACAATATATTGAAATCTCTCCAGGTGTCCAGGGAGCAATAACTCAAGCTCTGATGCTGCTCCAAGAATACAGTTATGTCACAAATCTGAAGTATACGAAACCCAAAACAGAATCTCTCTCCTTGGAGTGGAGATAGACACAAAGCAAGTACAGGAGAAGGATCAGACCACATAGCTCCTATAAAGCTTAGATCCTACCCCATCTCCACCCCAGAGAAGTTAGCTTTGCCTCCAATTTATGGGATCAATGCTATTCTGCATCGGGATTACACCTTGACAAGGTGAGCTTGGCAAACATTTATTTTCAGAGCCTGGAATCGTACTCCTCAATAGTGATCTTAGCAACAAACTGATCCCTTAGGAATGAAATACCATAAGGGACCCATAGGTTCCCCTCATTATACATCCCAATCACTTTGGAATCTGGGATACCAACAGACAAGCATAAAAAGTTGAGGAGACCTTGTCGTGTAGCAGCATGCAACCCAGGGAACTTGTACACCTATAGTACAATGTAAAATTAATCTGGGGAGCGGGGTTGGTGTCAGTCTTACAGTTATAAGGTTACTTTAAATGTTCCATGCAAGTTCATAAAGATAAACGTCATTAACAAATTACCAAGTTATGAATGAAGCAACTTGGATTGATTTAAATCACCAATTTTAATCATGATTTAAATGAGCAAGCAAGAGACCTAGATATACATTTTCAGCTCTAATTGTTTTGCATTTTGACTTTTTAGTTATTTTCCCCAAACCAGGGTGACTCTCATTGGTTAATAACCATTAAAACATGTTGCTTTGCAACTAAATATAGCTTTTACACTAAATTTGGTACTTCCTTTTGCTAATGGGGAGAGTATACCACGTCTATACACATTTATTTAAGCAATTACATACCTTAATTTACATATATTCAGATTCTTAATATTTACATTTTTATGATGTTAGAAAATGGTGAATGATGCACTTCTTATTTACTAAATGACTATTCATTTTTTACTTGTGACTTGTTTCAAGCTCTATTTAGATGGAAATTCAAATAAATTAACATACAAAAACAGCATTTTAATTGCTTTATTATATAAAAACTATCTTAAATGTATTGGATACATAAAAAGTTTATCAACATGTTTTGGAATGAAAACAAACTGATTTATTTAACAAAATATCAGCAGATACTGAACTGGATTGTTTCTGGTTTCCATGTTCTTCAAGATTTTAGAACTAGTAGATCTCATCCTCTCCCAACCTCATTTTTATTCACAGACTGGAAGAGGAAAACTAGCCTTCCTGCTTTTTCAATTGCTTTAACTTTGAATTAATAGTAATGGAACTGAACCAATTTATTCAACTGAAATGAAGAAACTCCCTCTACACCTGCAGAAGAGGCTACTGCAGTCATAAGCTAGTTTAGCACTTGAGCAAACTCTGGTTCCAGAAGCTTAACCAGTTAATTCCACCAGTTCTGTGCGCTGACCTGTAAAATTTGACAGCAAACATGTACTGTTTCATATTAATGTTCAGATTTAAATTATTTTAATAGATTCTAAGTTTGCACCTTAACATAGGTTGTCAATTTCAAACAGGTTTATTTTTAAAAAAACTAATTTTAATTTAAAAAGCCAATTTAAATAAAAAAATCTTTTTTGAATTTTTTTAATCAAATCTTTATCCACCCTGCAAGGAAGTTATTTAAAAGGCTTTTCATCGTATGTACAGTTTTGCCCTGGTCCATGAGCCAAAAAAGGAAGAGGCACGATCTAAAGGATATGGTTACTGGGTAACAAGTTTAGCTGTCTACAGTTTCTGCATAGGAGAGACACCCAGAAGTCAGGTTTTCCAGAAAGGCAATTACTAGGTGAGCAGTTTTCCATTGCCCAGCCACTGGTTCTCTGGTGATCAGTCTGCTGCCATCTTCCCATATAAGGAAGCCACATATTCCCTTGCCGAGTCACTCTCTCGGGAAGAGAGTCACAGATGCTCCAGAACAATGAACACTGCACAAAATCCAGGCTTGTTATGCCCCAGAAAAAATAAATCTTCTAAAGCACCTCAAGGAGTTCACTACATTAGCATCTGAAACAGATCCGATATTTCTTCCTCATGAATACAAAACTACTGGGTATTCACAGGTGAGCTAGTCTCATCCTTTCCATATTGTTTTTCTGATTGGTTTATATGATAAAGACAGCCATTCTCCTTCATATGTGCAAGGATACATTAGGTTGGTTGGGGTTCAGGATGACCCATGAAGCAAGGTTTTTAGCCATACATATCTTCATTTTTTCCCCTGTTCAATTAGGTGTCATTTCTAGTCCAGCCAAATAAGGATTCATTTCCTACTCTACGTGCCATCAAGGGTTAAAATATATGTATACTTCCCCAGTTCCTCAACTGAGCAAAATAAAAGTTAAATCAAAATAATTACAATAGTAAATGCTTGTCTTTGCAGACTAACAGCAGCTTATGATTAATCCATTCAGCTGCTGCTAATGTTCAGTTGTGCCAAATGATTTGGGCCAAAAATTGTTTCATATGCTGTGTCCAAAGCGCTAGTTTTCTTGGGTAGGTCCATGGAAAATCTGAGACACTGCACACAGTAAACAGGCTAGACAGAGTAGGAGTAGAAAATGATAAGTTTGAGGGGGAGGGTTCTTCCCCTTCTGGCAGAGCTTAAGTGGTGCCTGAGAGATCCCCTTTCCAAGCAAGCTTCTCTCAGCCTCTGCACAGGGCTAGCAGGTTTTGCAAATTCAAGCTCGGTCTAAGAAAATGGGCGTATTCCATCTGTCAACAATCCCAGCAGAACACTGGAGGTAGTGCACTAACACTCTCTTACAAGATGTTAACAGCTGGCTGAAGGAACTCAGTCACCTCCCTCAACTGTACAGAGCTTCCCTAAGGAAGAAAGGAGGGAAAAGGTCCGGACCAAAATAATCAGTGCAACTGAAAGCACAATATTCTGGAAGACATTGGTCCCTCATGCTTGCCAGGACTGCAAAATCTTATGATTTCTCTACTCTTTCTTTAGGCAAAACAATTACTGCAGCTTTTGAGACGGTCTTGAGTTTGGGTACTATAACAGGGTGGCAGGATGTATGACCCTGACATACGGATGTAGGACTCTCTGTTGATCAGAATTGTTAGCAAGAGTTAGTCTGAATAAAGCTACTGAGCCAATTCTGCTGATGTACAGCAGCAACTATGACTGGTTACCTTCATCAAGATATAAGACAGGTAGGGGGGAGGGATAGCTCAGTGGTTTGAGCATTGGCCTGCTAAACCCAGGGTTGTGAGTTCAATCCTTGAGGGGGCCATTTAGGGATCAGGGGCAAAAATTGGGGATTAGTCCTGCTTTGAGCAGGGGGTTGGACTAGATGACCTCCTAAGGTCCTTTCCAACCCTGATAGTCCATGATTCTATGACATCCTGATTGGACGATGCTTTGGCTGTGTAGCAGTCATAGGGGAATGTCAGAGTTAATGTACCTCTGCCCTGTCCCTTTATGGGTTTGGAGCACTGTTGACAAGGTACAGGGTTTGGAGCACTGTTAACAAGGTACAAGGAAACATAGCAGGGAAGCAAGGAGGTGGTTGTCGTGTTCTGGTGAAACTAAGCTGGGGTAAGGCTTCCACAGCCCACCTTTGTTTGCTTTTTTAGATTAAGTTTAATAACACCTCAAATGTTAAACCCATCCCCGGCCTGGGAGTGCAACATTTGGCAAGCACAAGCAGGAGAGACTGAACTGCAGTGATCTAACCTCTCGGAGAGATGGATCTACCTAGAAGCTGCTACAGGCTGTTCCAGGAAAAGCTGCCAGAAGATAATGGAAGCAGAAAAGTGACCGTCCACAAAGTTTTCTCGGGAAGCAGAGGGGAAAACTGTTTGCAAGCAGTTCCATTCTAGGGTGTATGGAAGAGTGCCTTGTGGACCTTAGGGATGAGGTATGTATTACACGCCTACAGCAGTACTTTTGAAGAACACATGAAGAATGTAAGGTGAGTACGGCAACAATTACAGAAACATGGAATTAAGCTGAAAGCTTCTTCATGTGACCTCTTTAAGAGAGAGGTATGTTACTTGGGATTAGGGGTGTCTGCTGAAGTTTATAAAATGGATCCAGTTAACACCATGGCTGTTTGTGCTGTTGCAGAGCAACAGCCAAGCACAATAGGGGAATTTCACAAGCTGCTAGGCCTTCCTCTCCTACTATCAAAGGTACAGTCAAGACTTCTCTCTAATAGAAACGCTATTGTATGGCTCATCCAGTCTTTGCTTCATAAATTCTCAGGCCAGAATGGGCCATTGTGACAATGTAGTCTGACCTCCTGTATAACACAGGCCATAGAACTTCCCTACAATAATTCCTAGAGCAGATCGTTTAAAAAAACATCCAATCTTGATTTAAAGTGTGTCAGTGACAGAGAATTTACCAAGCCTCAACGTAAATTGTTGCAATGGTTCCTTACTCTCACTGTTGAAAGTTTGCACCTTATTTCCAATCTGAATTTATTTAATGTCAACTTCTACCCATTGGATCGTGTTATACCTTCTCTGCTAGACTGAAGAGCCCATAATTAAATATTTGTTTCCAAGGTAGATACTTGTAGACTGTAAAAAAATCACCCCTTAACCTTCTCTTTGTTAAGCTAAATAGATTGATCTCCGAGTCTACCACTATAAGGCGTGTTTTCTAGTCCTTTAATTATTCCTGTGGCTCTTCTCTGAACCCTCTCCAATTTATCAACATCCTTCTTGAACTTTGGGCACACATGGACACAGGATTCCAGCAGCAGTTGCACGAATGCCAAATACGAGGTAAAATAACCTGTCTACTACTTCAAATTCCCCTATTTATGCATCCCAGTACTGCATTAGCTCTTTCGGCCACAGTGTCACATGGGGAACTCACGTCCAGCTGATTATCCAAAACGACCCCTGTAATGTGGGGTCTTGAAAATAAAATAGCAAGGGAAATGGCAAATCTACAGGGACAAAGCTAAATTACATGACATTCCCTACCTCCAAAAAAGAGAGAGACAGAGAGAAATGCATTTCACACTGTATCAAATGGGGAACCCTGTGAGCTTAATTAATACACCATACTCCATGTATAATGCTGGTATTGCATTCTGTTCCAATAGCTTTATGAAATCTCTGTAACCTGTTTTGTTGTTCTTCAATATGAAAGTTATGTTGTTTGACTTCTACTTCAAGTCAATTGTAAAAAATTAATTGTAGCAAAACAATGGCCTGTTAAACCAACTTAAGAAATGTGCTTTGACATCAGCATCTTCCTATGGTATCAGCAGACAAGTCTGGGAGATAACATCACAAGAACATGTAATCTCAACTACTTCTATTCATCACTGATCAATAAAAAAAGTGTTTAACCTTACTGTAACTGCATGCAGCAGCGTGCAGCTTCCTTCAAGACCTCCAAGTCAAGCACAGAGAATCGCAGCAGAAAGCGATATACGGGTCCTGGAAAAGAGAAAATTGGAATAATTTGAGGCACTACTGGCATAGAGGGACCTTGAGAATTACATATACAAAAGTGAGAGACAGAAAACAGTTGAAGCGGGATAAGCAGCTGATTTGAATACAAGGCAGTGATTGGTCAAGGAGGGAGGATGGAAGTCTCCATTCACCTGTGGAGCTTCACATTTCAAAACGTAGTAACATTCTGAAGGTGGGAGTGAACAAACAGCTCTCTTACCCTTTACTCCTCCAAGTGACATGCAGATGAGCAAAGCCCCCTTTTCCATAGATGGTTCAATTATATTAAAGTGAAAGATACATCTTGTTCTAAATGGAACTCCTACACAGATTAAATAAACTCATTTCAGGAGGAAATCCTTCTGGAGCAGGAGCACATGCTGCTGGCAAGACCCACTCTCCAGGGGACTTAGTAAAGAAGGGCCAGTGCAGAAAGGGCAGAGGAGGGCCAGGCTAGCTGGAAGAAGACTTGAGAAGCCTCCACTATCAGGGTTCTGTGGAACCCCAGCTAGAATGTAAAGCAGAGATCGGCAATCTTTGGCACGCGGCCCACCAGGCTAAGCCGCCAGCGGGCCGGGCTGGTTTGTTTACCTGCGGGAAGCAGCATGGGCCGAGGGATGTGCTGGCCGCCGCTTCCCGCAGCCCCCATTGGCCTGGAGCAGCGAACCGTGGCCAGTGGGAGCCGCGATTGCCTGAACCTGCGGATACGGCAGGTAAACAAACCGGCCCAGCCCTCTAAGGGGCTTACCCTGCCTGGCAGGCCGCGTGCCAAAGGTTGCCAATCCCTGATGTAAAGCATAATCATGCGTGCCCTCCCACAGGCAAATACCCTGCTCTAGGACATGACTTGCTTCCCATTCTGTACCCAAAGGGACTAATCTGTCCCATTAAGTACACATGGAAAGAGGACAGTTTAACAAAATAGGGAAGTTGGGTTCTTAACATACAATGCAGAACGGTGAGAGGAAAGAAAGTACAGTTAGTGGTTCAGTTTATTAATGCTCTGTGGGAGATTTTATTAGTTAAAGCAAAATCAGTCAAGCACCTCAGACCATCACCTGGTCACCACAACAGGAAAAGTTCCTGTGTACACACAAGTCAACTGAAACTAGAAAGTTCAACGGGTCCTCTCCTACTATCCAAGGAAGGGAGCATCTGTCTTTGTTCTCTCCTTGCCAGGAAGGCATTTGTAAGCAGAAATAGGTAGCTGCTCTCCCTCACCCTGAAACAATATTCTTTAGGGGACTCAGGATTAAAAGTGCATTTATGATCAGTAAAATGACAGCGGTAGAATTAGTGACTGGGAAACTCTTTACCCTGTGTGAATTAGCAAGTGAACACAGAATGCAAAAAGCAAAGATGCACATCACAAAATATACCTTGTTCATTTATTCTCACAACTATACTATGGCTTTAATTATAATGTTGCACAGTAGAACATTTCATTAAATGAATGAAGACTTATTAATAGCAAAAGCTGCAATGCAGTCTCTTATTGAGTCTTTGCTGAGTGGTCAGGAGACTTTTTGTGCAGTTTAGCAAGGTTCTATTGTATAGAAAATGGTATCATTTTGCTACCCATGGGAAATAACTGATACTCAGGGAACAATGGTAGAGAATAGCGCTGGTTTAAAAAAAAGTGCCTTCTTTTTTCAAAATTTAATTGAAATTCCAAAATTCACCAGCTCTTGTAGAGAGTGTATGCCTCTTTCCATGTTTCTTTGTTGGCAAACCCAGATGGTTCACAAGGAGAGCTTAAAAAACCCCTGAAATCCACCCTTGAAATAATTTCCCTCCTGGTTGAAAATACAATAGACATTAAAGTGGAAATTAACCATCTAAGAGTTACTTCTAGTACCATGTGTTTCTATCTGGTGCTCACTTGCAGAGCCTCCTAGATAAAGAAATACACATCTTAATACTCATTTAGTTCAAAAAGGATGGTGTCTAGAAGACAGTGGTTTTGTTGTTTGATCTGATACAGTCTATCACTCAGGGTGAAGTTTTCCAATATGACATGCAGAGGGTTTAGCCACACTGAAATTCTCTCTATGCTAAAAATTCACTCAAATTGTAATGTCACAGCACTGGATGTAAAAAGCCGTTCCTTTATCAAAATAAAGAAAATCCTCAATCCATCCAGTGGATTTTCAGCTGTTATCGTCTCAAAGCCCAAAAATAATAAAGCAACTCTGGAACACCCACATAGCTCTAACAATGCCCCTTGATTTTGACCTGCAACACCCTCTACTATACCAGTCCGATGAAGTGGGTTCTTAACCCACGAAAGCTTATGCTGAAATAAATGTGTTAGTCTCTAAGGTGCCACAGGTATTTTTCTTGTTTTCTTTTTGCTGACACAGACTAACACAGCTACTACATTGAAATTTATACCAGTCCTGTGATTCCCTTAAGAGAAGCTGTCGATCATGTTAAATTGTTTAGCAGTTATGTGACGTGGAAAGAACATCTATAAGACACTGCAGTAAGAATTTGAAACTAACTTTCACTTATGGTGAGAGAAAGGACAAACTCGGGTATCCAGAAGCTACAAAAACAAGACGCTCAGATATGAACTTGACTCAATGGTTTTATTCCTTGTGTGATGCCCAAATTAGGTCAATTTAGTGACACAACAGGTGAACTTTGCCCATTACGTTAAAGCATGAATTATATGCAGAATGATTTCACGGTGAAAGACAGAAGCCAAGCAAAGAAGGATAAATTATGTAGCAATAAGACAGTTGCAATGCTGAACTGAACAAATCGTATTCACCTTCAGAATCACCAGTTTAATGCATGTGAACACAATTAGGTATTAACTGACTACTGGTTACGATCTAAAGTATTTCTTTGATGCCGTTCACCTTGATATCTCAGCACTATGGTATTTTACAGCACCTACAGTTATGTATAACACAGAAGAATGAGGAAGTTTGAGAGTGTCAAAGCGTCTATGAAACTAACTGTGATTACTATCTTGGCAAATAGCCTAAGCCAACATAAAGAGGATTCATCCATAAGCTTTTGGATTGGCACACTATTTAGAGATGTCTCCAAGAGTGGCACCTCAGAACCCTTCTCATATAGCCTTCTGTGAAGTATTATTAGGGTTGCATAGGAACCCCAATCAGGGTCCTATTGTGCCAGACACTGGGTAAGTATCAGAGAACACAGTCATGGCCCCAGAGAGTTTACAATCTATGTGAGGGACAGAGAACACAGCTGAACCAACCAGACAAGCAAGGTGATGGTGGTGTCGGTAAAAATGAAATAAACAGAGTTAAACAGAAGTCACAGTTTGACACCATCTAATCACCTAAACAATCTACTTCTGATCTGAGAAATACCTTTGTTCCATCTGGCAAAATATGATCATTGGATGGAAGATCATTGTGTCAGTCAGGTGTAAATGCAACCTTTCGTGTTGAGAAGATTGGAGTCTGCCCATATCATTGGTGAATTATTGAAGTGATTGAGTTTTGGGGGGCGGTGATGGGAGTTTGCACAATTTTAAAGATACAATTCCAGTGCCAGGATTAAGTTTGCACTTTGGCAGGGTTGGGAGTTACAAACGTAACTGCCACCATGTGCTGAAATGGGGGCCACGTGTGTCCCCCAAAGCCTGACTGCTTAGGAGACAGCTTCAGACATTGCCCTTACAAGTGAAGGACTACACTTTCAAAGGACCAACCTCCGTATTGCTAGATGGAAAATGAACAACAATGTAGTTTAGCATTGTCTTAAGAAAAGTGACACACTCAGTTGAAAAAACAAACCATGCTTACAAACAATTTCAGGGCAAAGAGAGAAAGACCCAACCAGTGATTTGCAGGTATCCTGATGATTTCCCCTGAAGAGTTAAGTAAGCTGAACCATGGGCTTGCCTATCTTTCAGTTAAAACAAAAAACAAACAAACAAAAACCCAAATGAAACAAACATTAACAAAGCCAGAAGCCACATTTTTAAGGTTATTTCCTTTTTTTAAATAAGGATTGTTTTCTTTTCCTTTGAAAAGTGTTATGTATTTTCCACTTTGGAAGCTTCAATGGTTTTGACAGGTATCTCAGAATCTGTTTGTAATTGTAATAATTAAGCTTTCAACAAATCCAAATGGAGCACAAAAACTTGGCACCAATGAGCTACAAGGTAAACAATTGATTATTTTGAACTGTTTGTTACAGCTGGGACCTCATAATGACCAAGACACCCAAATTAGACCAATCCCACAGCAATGACCCCCTTCAAAAACCACAACCACCCCCGCTTTACAATTTAGTATCAAATGAAACCATTGAAACTGTTGCCTTCGCTACATCCCCAAACTGCTGTCCCATCTATAAGGTTTTGAGCAGAATTTTTGCCCCCTTCTCTGTTGGCTGTATTTGCATGCACATATTTTACATTGCCATAACATATATGCATAGCCTTTCTGGTTACAGAATATCCTCTTCAGTTTTTACTGGTCCTTCTGAAGATAAAAGCAGCTCACGGAAGGCTTTTGGATGTTTGTCCCACTGTTTTGATAGAATTGGAAAGTGTGGCCCAATTTCTGTGCACAACCAGAATATTCAGAAATACGTATTAATGAGAGCAGGACTGAGCCCAGAGACTCAATCCTGCTTTTACTGGAATGTGTCACAACCTCCGTACTACATGAGTATTATTAATATATTTGTTTGTTAAAAAAAGTAAGCTCTTGTAGAACCATATCAGGGTCTGCATCACCATGTTCTAGTGTATTTGGGGGACAGTAAGAGTATTCTATGAATTTGTTATGGATTTTTAAAATACTGATTGATGATCTGCACTAATGTTATAAGCTTCACACTAAGACCTAGTTTCCATCTCCAGCTGAAGAGCTGTATTTTTTTTTGGCAAGTAACCAAGCAACATCAAGTTCCTATAATGACTCAAGCCTACAACCCTCTCCTCAAAAAAAAGCATACTAATGACACTATGGGTCCTCCTTCTGTGTGTTAGTGCTTCCCTTCCAGGGGGCACAGCCTCTGTTAGTACAAGACACAAAGGATGATGTCTCTTCTATGATGCCATTCAGACTATAATCTAAACAAGTTATCCCCTCAGTTAACATGGCCCAGAGCCCAAAATAAACCCTCATCCACAGACCAGAAAATGTGCAGGAAGTGCAAAGAACAGCAAGCTGAGCACTACAGGAACACTGTCATTGCTAACCCACAGGCTGAGGCTCTGTTGATGGAGCATCTCACTGCTTATTTTACACATGTACACCCTGTGCTCCATACTAAAAGGATGGGTTTCTCTCCGTAGCTTGTGAACACATATTCACAAGTGGCCTTGCACAAGGCAAAGTTTCAAGCGCACAACGCTTTGGGAAAAGCAAATGCCATGCATTCTTTGGATGTATTCACTCCTATAAGCAGGTGTCCTTCGGCAAGAGGATTTCGTTGCTATTGGATGTGGTATTTTTCGGAGCAGAGAAGTAAATGTAAACAGAACCTAAACCTGTTGCAACTCATAATTCCTAGAAAAGAAGAAGCTGACCCTGGAGAAAACTCCAAAATGGACCATAATACAGCAGCCCACCTGCCCTGAAATCCAGGGCATTTAGGGCCCATCATCTGCATGCCCTTTTCTCTGTGTTAGCTTCCTAAGGGAAACATTTCAAACCCAAGGTTTTGTCCTCAGTATTTCTATATAGGTTGCCCTAGGTACGCAAGGCTCTACCTCCATCTAGATAACCATGACCCGCCAGCAGCTATATTCCAGTGAACAGCTAGCTAGAATTATGAGGATAGCAAGCACAGGGAATTAAGCTCTCTCAGCAACTGGCCTATGACGGCAGAACTCTCTCCTGAAGATGGCAGAATGCCCAAGAAACTCACCCTCCTTCTGAACTAAAAGCAAAATTCAGAGAAAAGATGGTCCAGTGGTTAGAGGAGCTGCACCACGGTAGCATTTCAGTGTAGACACTTACTACAGCGGCTGGAGAGGTTCTCCCATAGCTGTAATTAACCCACCTCCCCGAGAGGCAGTAGCTAGGTGGCCAGCTAGCACTGTCCATGCCAAGGGTTAGGTCGGTTTACCTAGATCTCTCAGGGGTGCAAGTTTTTCACTCCTTTGAGAGATGTAGCTACGCTGACGTAACTTTTCAGTGTAGACCAGGACAGAGCCTCTCTGTGTCTCAGTTCCCATTTGCAATATGGGGATAGTAGCACTTCCCTACCCCACAGGGGTGTTGTGAAAATAAATACATTACAGATTGTGAGGTGCTCAAATACGTCAGTAATTGGGTCACAGAAGTACCAGTAATTAAAATAGAACTCAATTACTTAACTTGACTTTTGCACAAAACAACAACAAATCCGTTACACACACACACACACACACACACACACACACACAGAAAATATGTGGGGAGGAAGAGAAAAAAAAATCACTTTAAAATATAAAATAAAAAACATCAGATACCACAGCG
This sequence comes from Chelydra serpentina, assembly GCA_037349315.1. Classification (NCBI taxonomy): domain Eukaryota; kingdom Metazoa; phylum Chordata; order Testudines; family Chelydridae; genus Chelydra; species Chelydra serpentina. Next base: position 26,818,643 of record JBAIAC010000033.1, read on the forward strand.
ATGAGTATGGAACAAAAGTTTAGCCAGATCATCTATTCATTCAAATGGATTCAATTGTACAGGATAAAACAAGAAGGAAATAAACACTTCCTCACTGATAGTGTTTATATTTTATATGGATATGAGATTCTTAACCCCAAAGAGCAAATTCCCCCCATCAAATCATCATTTCTACGCCTAGAGGCTCCAACCAAGTGCGAGGCCTCATTGTGTTAGGCACTTTGCCTATATATATAAGAGTCCCTACGTCACAGAGTTTACAGATTAAACAGACAAACTGTAAGAAGGGAAATGGAGGCACAGACAGGTGAAGTGACTTGCCTAAGGTCTCACACCAGATCACTGGCAGAGGGGTGGGAACAGAACACTGATCCTGACCCCCAGTTCAGTGCTCTACCCACTAGACCATGCTGCTTAGCATACAGTAATGAGCTGGCAGCCAGAGCGGCTCCAAAATGGGCTGCAGACTGCCTTTTTCTAGTGTTCTAATGCCTCGCAAATATCTGCTTTTAATCTGGTGCTGATCTGTCCAGATTTGCCAAACAAAACACCAAGTAGGCAACCTTAGAATTAAATTGTTTGACTGCTCAAAACAACATGTCACTGAGGCAATGTAGTATTTAACATAATTACATTAATTAGGAGATCTATATAATGTTCCTAAACCAATAATGAAAGAGGTCTAACGATGCAACAAAAAACTGCAACTGAATCTCAGATTACACACTGGCTTGTGCAACAGCTCTAACAACTAAACACTGAGGCAGCTAGTAGAAATCTTACATACTACAGATCATTTCCCCCCCACACATTGCTACTTTCCCACAATAACTACCTGATGTTAAACAAGCTAGATCCTAGACAAATAAACCCCACTTCCATTCCATCAGGAGCTAAGGGGTAAACATCATAGAATTAAGTGTTTTAGCCGTGCTGCCATCAGCAGCATCACCTAAAACAGAAAAAGCATCAGAATGAAAAAAAGCATCACCGTGAGGATGATCTGTGCCAAAACCTTCTCCAAATTCAATACTATGTGCGGCAAGCCTGTCCTAGCTACGCCGCTCTCTTCTCCCAAGTGTGGAGAACTGCCCTTTTCAGCGAAGAGCAAGAGGAGTCATGGACACAGAAAAAGACCCCCTTCTCAACAGATCATTGAACTGATTTCACTGGGGTTAAGTTTACAAAAGTCACGCAGTTGTACTGTGCTGTATGTTTTAACTCCCAGCTGGAACCCGATCCAGAGGCAATGTCAACACAGGGTCAGTTTATACTTGAGTCCTCCATAAACCACATTCACAAGGCCTGCGGTTCTATAGACATTGGTCGGATATTCGTAGCTAGGTTGGGATTGTGGGGAGGGGAGGTGGTCATGACCAGAAGACTTCTACAAGGAGAGTTTTTTATTTTGTTGTTATACTTCCTTCCTTAAAACACTGCCAAACAGAAATGCTTTTTTGAAACTATAATGACATTATTTTGAAAGCGAAAAGGCATTTCATTCCAAATTCCTCTTTTTATGGTTGTTCAGCATTTTTAGTTACATTTTATACGCCAATAACTAGAAGTATCAGATTAGCAGTATTATTTTACCTTCCCTTTGTAAAGGGCTCAGCGATCTACAGATGAAAAGTGCTACACTGGTGCAAGACTGAAGAAGTGTTTAGATTTAGAAAAGGGCTCAGCCAATGCTATGGAAAATCAAAGTGTTCATAATCAATTAGATAACTCAAGTGCCGATTAGCTGAGGGGGAACAGTATCCATTTGCAAATTGTTTATTTACCAATACTTGCTAGTGATTGTTCATATGTTTGGTTTAACAGGCAGGGCAAAAGCCTCCATTTGATGTTCTGTAGTATCTGGAAATATACTTTGAAAAAACAACAACATACATTTTATTTTTTCTCTATAAAAATGATCATCCATTATGGAAACATTAATATTCCTCATTCACTTGGAAAACAAACTGTTCAAAATTCTCATACTAAACTCAAACTAGGAACAAGTCACTCTTGCAATGCATCCTACTATGCATTCCCCTTGCTCTCCTCCCTCCCCCCAAACTCATTCAGCTATTACTTTTCCAAGGTAACATTCAATAAGACCTCCACATTCCATGAAGCACAAGAGAACTTGATACTATGACAAGGTTAATGTTGAAAAATGGAGCAGTGCAAGACAACAAGGAGGGGAGAAAAACTCCATTTGGCTTGCAGAGGTAAAAGAGGGGTTTGGGTTGTGTTTTGTTTCCATGTTTTAAATAAAGTCTCTAGCCCTGCTTTGAGCAGAAAAGTCAGTTTGTTCCTGGTTACATTAACACATGCGATGCAAGTTTAATAAGCGTGTTGGAACACTCAATTCTTATCTTTCCAAGACCTTGGAAAACATTCTGTCCCAAGAAGCAGGCACTTTTATCATAAGTCGGAGTGCACTGTGCAAATATCACTGAGGGCACAGCAGCAAAAGCGGGAAAGTTAAAGTTCATTTGTACTTTGTTGCATTTATTTACAGAATCGTTTCTGTAGTAGAAGTAGAACTTATCTCTGGCTATTGTTGTTACAAATCTGGTGTGGGCTTAATCGCAGTAGGTCAAATAATTTACAATATTGTCGAAGAAGGCTGGAAATGAACGCACTACAACTGGGGAGCAGCTTTTACCTGAGGATCTCAAGCCCATCACTGGCACTTCTTCATGGGCTCGCTACTTCAATTTGCTTTTGATTAATATTTTTGAGAGAAACCAGGTCAATGCAGTGGAGAGCACTGTTTTCACCCAGTTACTTTCCTGCTCCTCCAAAGGGAGACAGGAAGGATGCAACAATAATATCTTTAAGGAGATGCCTCATAATGATGCAGTGCAATGGTTTTCAACCTATGGTTCACGGATCCCTGGGGGGCAACAGACTCTGTCTAAGATTTCCAAAGGGGTCTACACCTCCATTTGAAATTTGTTAGGGGTCCGCGAATGAAAAAAAGTTGAAAACCACTGATGTAGTGTACCACATGTAAACAACTAAAAGGATGTGTTAAACAAGATTAGTAAGTCACAGTGAGAGCCAGAGTCCACCCAACAACACAGAGTCACAAATGCCATGTACTTTAATGGCTCTAAGGGGAGGAAAAACAGGCTCAGGTTGCAAGTGAAATTAAAATAATTCCTAAGAGAGTCAGCGTATGGATGTAATTCACTTGTGCCTGAAGGCAGACATCAGCATCACACTAGGTATCAGAACCCGCCATTGCTTTGCATTCTGAGGTAACAACAATTCAGGCAGCATCATTAAAGCCTAGTTATATCAGCAGACTCCTCCTGTAAAGTTTACAAGACGAAAAGGTGTGACATGAACGGGACTTTGAAAAGTGTGTCCCCCATTATACCAAAGCCAAGACTTACTGTGCAACACAAAACCAACCACACAATGACTTCACCAGCACTGTAAGATGAAGCGGAAAGAAAAACATGCCAAAAGCAAGTACATCAATCTCAATACTTTGCCGGCCATCAAAGCCTACAGCAAGAATACTGTGGAACTACACAACACAGTAACGTATACCTTTGTGCCTCCCTTCATGGCCTTGTGGTAGCCGCTCCTCCTAACCATTCTTTGAAGTCAGAAATCTTTGGTTAAAGCAAAGCGTAAGTCTTATTTCTAAAGGATGGCCACAGATGCAAGCAGGTGCTCAAGAAATTTGGTGAACTGGCCAAGATACGTAGGGCTCAAATGTTATAACATGGAACAACAGATGCACCTTCACTCATTGCACGGGTCAACTATATTTTCGTATAATACAGCCCTCTCTCAGTGGAGCCTCTAGGCACTATTGTAATACAATACAAATAGTAATACAATAGTATTACAATATATAATGAACTACCTGCATTTCCACGTGCGTATTGAGCAAGTGAAGGCAACACTACACATCTAGACTAACACCCGCGGGCAGTCACGTGTTGCAATCGGGTTTGTAAATGTGACCGCAAATCTCTTGGATCTTCCCTCTACCAGTTCCGATAACTGCCAATAATCTTCCACCCCTATCCCCCGCCTCTCTCAGCATTACCATAAACAATCTAACACCAAGGGTACGTCCACACTACCCGCCCGATTCGGCGGGTAGCAATCGATCTTCTGGGATCAATTTATCACATCTCATGTAGACGCGATAAATCGATCCCAGAAGCGCTCCCCAACGACTCCGGAACTCTAGCTCGGCGCAAGGAGTAAGCGGAGTTGACGGGGGAGCCTGCCTGCGCCGCGTGGACCCGCAGTAAGTACTTTTAATTCGATCTAAGATACATCAACTTCAGCTATGCTATTCTCATAGCTGAAGTTGCATATCTTAGATCGACACCCTCCGCCCCCAGTGTGGACCAGGCCTAAGGCAAAAGTGGAGGGGTGGAAGGAGAAAAGAGATCTTTGAAACACAAAGCTTTCAGAATATTTGTATTTGCATGGCCTCCCTGAAGTCAAGGGGAGAACTCACATGGTTAGTTAAGCACATACAGTCTGTTACAGGATCAGGGCCTTCGACAATATGCACTCTGGAGACGGGAATGGGGTTTGCTCTATATTTGTAAAGGCTCTTGGGTATCTGCAATCCTATACGCCCCATTTTATACCAACAGTAGTAACAAGTATGTTCTAAGCCTACTGTGCACACAAACATCCCCCCACCCATCAGTAGGCAACAGGATTCAAACTCAGGACCTGCTCCCCCAAGAGCACAGAACTTCTTATCGGAGACCCAAAAGAGCAGCTCCACCAACAAAACCGCACTGCTCCAGCTCACCTGCAGGCCTTTCATGTTACCCTGGGAGACAGATGTTCTCTCTGGTTTCATTTCAGACACATATCCAGACGTAAGTGCCTTGTCATGGACCAAAAATTGAGGGCAATGGCCTGGTTTTCCAAGGTACAGAACATCCATTGAAGTCAATAGGCGCTGCAGGTGCTCAGGACCTTCGGAAAGCCAACTATACGATTTTAAAAGAGGATTTTGCCTAATATTGGTCTCATGTATATCAGATGATTCCATTCTCCCTCGCTGCCCCCAACTCACCTTGCTTGAGTTGCCTTTTCTGGAGACAATGATTCTGATAGGAGATGCTGGCTGGTAAGAGACATTTTTTCTAATGCCCCCATTTCTCCCATCTTCTCCAAGTGCCCCTGCCATTAGACATTAGCAGCACTTCTAAATCTGTGAGTCTTCCTCAGCAGCAGACATCTTGTGCTGTGTAGCATTTCTCTTGTTTACGAACCAGCACTCCCAAACATCCCTGATATTGCGGCTGGCTCTGCCGCCACAGCAGTTTATAAACTGCATGGCAGCACATTCAGGATTATCCACCTAGAACACAATCCTGCAGCCTGAAATAAAACCCTGACAGAGGTCCGTTCATCGCCGATACTCAGGTGTAGGATGCCACAGCGTTCCAGGAGGCAATGTGCCTCATGAATTACCACTTGTAGAGGCACAAAGGGATGGTATTTATAGGAATGGTAAATTGAAGCTTACAGAAGGTGGTATAATACAACACCTGCCCACAGATCTGCGAACACAGGCAGAGTGGGTTAAAGGAGGGTTTCTGAAGAGTTAAAATGTTTTCCAGATTCACCTCACCTGTTCCTTAGAGTATGCAACATGCGTATTGCTATCAAGAGACATGTTGAACAGGTGCAGGTAGAAGGAGTTAGCAAGAGCAGAAATAACCCAAAATATGCATGTTGAGCAAGTTTCAGAGGAATAGAAAATCCATTTCCTTAATTATATAAGTTTATGGGCAATTTTTATTAAAAGCTACATTCTTACAAGGATAATGTTTAGAATTAATAGTCTGCTTTAAGAGAACAATAAATCCCAGGGCCATCGGAGTCACCACTAAAATGCCCACACTCTCAGATTTAAACTACTTACAGTATGGAAGGTTAAGGGACCAGCTGTGATCCTCTTCCACTAACCTGGGAACAGGCAGCCAGGGAGAGAAGAGAAGAAAAAAAAGGCAGGGGAGCAAGAGAAGCAACACCGCTTCACCAGTAACATAAAAGAAACTACTCCCCTCTTCTACAGACCATTTCATCTGCAGGCTGCCAGTAATGGATCTCTTGAGAATTTCAGGTGGGGAATAAGCAACAGAAGCAGATTAACTCCTAAGCAACAAGGATCCTATTTTCATGTAAATGTCCTAAGCGATTAAAAGAGAGAGGGAAGGAAGGAAGAGACCAAAAAACAAATCCGAGAAATGGTTTCTACCCAAAAAGTTTTTCCAGACTATTTCTAGGAAGGGCCAGCCTCTGTTGGTTTTGTTTGTGGGGGTTTTATTGGGGGTGGGGAGAGGATAAAAAAGGAGATTTTGATTAATAGCTTTTAGGGGCAAAAGGAACAATTATGATCATCTAAATTATGATCACCTAGTTTGACCTCCTGTACAGCACGAGCCAGAGAATTCCAGCCTCAAGATAACTACCGGCTGAGGTCTGTCTATGAATGCTCACACCTGCAATGGACGATTGGGCTTTGCCTCCAGTAGCCCTGAGGTTCATCTTGCCTTCGGCAGTTTTTCCAACAGCTTGAAGTGCATATTTCTTTCTTTGCAATTTCTATCTCAACCAAAAGGGAAAGAGTGACGGTGCTATGGCTGGAAAAGATCGCTTGCGCCCAAGAAAGATCAGCTCCCATTTGGCTGCCAGCACTCTCTCTGTCTCACTGAGTCCAATTCTTTTTGAGCTACCCTGATCAGTCGGGGTCAGTGCATCTCGCGGGAGAGAGAGAAAGTGTGTTTGCATGCACACTCCAGCGACGCACGGGAAAGTTTTAAACTAGCTAAAAAAAAGTTTAAGGCAACGCAGCCAGATCCCCACCAGCACTTTAACTCTCTCTAGATCTACTGAGAAAGTATGTACATATCTACGGGGAGTGTGAATAGCAAATTTGCTTTAAGCTTTGCATGCCTCACCTCTGACCCCTGTCCCCAGCTCCCACCTCTGCCATTCCTTAAACCACTGAGGAAATGAACTACAAAACGTTAACACAATGCAAAGGGGCAGAGGTAAACCAACAAAAACAAGGAAATTGCAAGTTAAGCCGCTGCCCTTGATTCACCTTGCTGCATTTAGCTCCTACTCTGCTCCAAGGCCCTTCAATCCTCATATACACAAGAGCAATAAGGCAAAGCACTGAGAATGGCAATGCCTAACCTGGACTGTACTTGTTTTTATTCGTTAAAGTGTGTATTTTAATGTAGACACATTTTACTGATTGGAGCTTCCCAAATGCAGCCAATATATTTGATTATCCTCCTCCTCTGGTTGTGAGCTTTGCAGTTATTTTAGGAAGGATTTCACTTACATCGGATAGGGCATCCATTGTGTCTCCCCTTGGCAACTATTTCATTGCTCATGCTAGAATGTAGCTCTATTCATACAACTGTTCAATCATTCTGTTGTATTCCTCTCCGTCCTTGAGACTGATGGAAACACTAGGCCAACAGAACCCTAACGGAAGTGTCAATTTTCTTAGCTGCCTGAATTGGTAATAATAATACTTGCTTTCACTAGCAACATAAGGCTCCTCTTAACCCTGTTCCCCACCATCCTAATTACTGATCCTAAATGGAATGCAACACACCTAAGGCCCAATCGTGCTCACACTGAAAGCAACAGGAGCAAGATGCCTCTGGATCAGTCTCTTAAAGGGCCAGGGAAGCAAATGCTCAGTGTCCAAGTGAGGAGTTGCACTCAATACTGTGAAGTGCTGATCACTTTCTTGAATTAGGGCCAAAGCATTTAAGCTTGGAGTTAAGGGGAGGACTCGTATGCCTAAAGTATGTGCTATAGTGCTTTGCTGGACAGGGCCCAGGGTGCTCAGCACTTTGAAGGACTGAGCCACAAAGAAAGGGAGAGGAAGTGGGAAATGCTTGGTAGAAGCACAGCTCATTCCACCGCATCTTTTGGTTTGGAGGAGTTTATGGAAAACTCATCTTCAGTTTTGTCCTGCACAGGGTTCACTGCACCCAAGCAAAGGCGGTGCCTTAGAAAAGGCTCAACCTGGGTGCACTGAGTTGTATGTAGTTTTGATGGGAAATCAGCCAGTTTGCTAGAAGTTGAGGACCAAGTCACTCTAAGGTCTATGAAAGTTGTAACAAACCAGGCAAGCTCAGAGTTTGAAGTGAAGCAAGAATCTAAAACTTTCACAGGGGTGCAGATTTTTTGTTTTTTATTTATTATTTTAATGTAACAATAACTTACAAAGTAAATTGAAATGCAAAAAAAAAAATTTGGAATCCTTAGTAATATTTACATTTAAGATCAGGAATACAATGCAGCAAAAATGTCTTGATGCTGCACATTTTACAGCACCAGCATTTGAAATCTTCTCATGGAACAACGATGCATCTCTATCAAACATTGTAAGAGGCACTAACCTGCCCACATTAAAAATCACAGGGCATTAATACCACCGGCTTAGCAATTAACAGAAGAAAAGTGAATATACAGGAATTGGGTTTATAAACTTCCAAAGTCCAAATGTCACTGTCCCTCTTCCAAATTCAAATACCACACTTCCAATTCTCAACATTGAAGCAGTAAGAAGAGCTTTCCTGGATGTGGAAATCCCTGCAGCAAAAATGCCAATAAGAGAGAAGGTTTAAGGGTTGTTTTGTTTTATTTTGTTGGTCACTTAAATCTCAATACAAACCCATCTACTGGCTTCTTGTTTCCAACAAGGCTTCAATGGTAACAGTACAAGCAACTGATTAGAGAACAAGCCATGCTATTTGTTTGGTGGCTCAAAAGTCTCCATTCCTAGCCCTGACCTTAAAACCGACTTTCTTTGACTTAATATTTCAAAAGGGAGAGCAGGTGGAAAGAGATAGAAATAAAGATGAACTTCACATTCCAACATCTTAACTAAATTGAAATACTAAATGGTGTACATCTATCTTCCACTGACAAGAAAGGCTGGAATGTAAATTGAAAAAGCACAGAAGTGGCATAAAAAACCCCAAGAGAAATCCTACAAATATCACCCTCTGGCTTTGGAGTTCTGTTTTGTTTTTTTGTTCACACTGCGTGTATTAAACACAATGTGCAAAGGGTGACATTCCAGATTGTTCTCATATATAGAATATAGTTTTTCATATATCTGTACAATGGTGAGCTGTAAAAAAACCCACTTAAATTGTGCATCAGACATGTTTTGTACATTGCAAACAAAAAGAAAAGAGAAATATGGACTAGGTATAGAACTTCAGAAGTAGTCTTTGACCTTGCTTTGTTTGATAATGGAATGTTGCCAATGGACTCATATTCTGGTTATGTGTAAGTGGGTTACTATATAAGGACTTTTCCAAGTTTTAGGGTATGATGGAGTGAAAAGGCCATCAAATGATCAAAAGGTTCAGTTCAAAAATATTTTCATCTTTTCTTATAAAGTGTATTTTAAATGGTTTGTTTTTGCACCATCATAAAGAATGGTGGAGGGGTTGAGAAAACAGAACATGAAGAAAGTAGAAAAATGAAAGAGGATCACCTTTCAATTTCATGCCTCAAGCCTGGGGAAGAAAAAGTGGTCAATTATTACTTGGTAACACCTTTGGGTTTAGGGGTTGCACTTTCCTCCTTCTGAAAGAATTTGGTGGGGTCTTTTGTGAGAGTTTCTTTTCCCTATATACATGCTCTCCTCTCGGACTACGTATTTGCAAATATTTTTTAAGTTGCACTTGAAATCTTCCCTCTTGTAACTGTATCTTGTTTTCTTAGGCACATCTCCCACTTGAGTTATTTGAAACAAGTTTTCCATCACGAACTGCGGGAGACATCCTTTATTATTGCTACTAGTCACCCAGGAGCTGAGGAATGGACATTTTATTCATAGCAGGGTATGTGCAGAAGGAGAGTAATGGATAGGAGGGTTGAGGGGTAAGAGAGAGTGGTCAGGTTTTAACTTGCTGTGCAAGTTATCTTCAGCTTCCCATACAGACTTGTGGTAAGCAGGGTGGATAAAAATCAATGTTGTTGTTTTTTTAAATAAATAAAATAAATCGGATTTTTTTGATAAAATGTTTTTGGAGGGGAAAACCTATCTAAAGATAGTTTTAATTAAGCTACATTAAAGTGGAACTGTTTGAGCAGCATATTCCAGAAGTCTTGAGTTCTTTCTTGTAGCCTTCATTGATTTGAGATCTACCATTCATTCTCTCACTAGAAGGGAAAACCTATAATGGCAGCAGGCCGTAAAAGAGACCCAGTTTGGGAACATTTTAATGAAGTTCCTCTACCTGTGTGTAAGACAGGCATGCGTGCAAAATGCAAACAGTGCAACAAAGAAATGCAAGGCCTGGTTTCCTGAATGAAAGCTGCGTTGAAGATGATGAAAGGAACATGTCTGAACATGCAGGATCTTCAGCTTGGTAAACTTTTTTTTTTCCATACTTCTTTCTTAAGGACTGCCTGTCTTCCTTCTGGACTATTTTTGAATTCTCATGTTTGAACAAAAAATATAGTTGGTACTCTATGGTACTATCACGTTAGATGCAGTTGTGATAAAAAATAAACAGCTGAAATAGGCAGATCTTCCTTTTTCAATTTCCCCTTTAAAGTAGTATTGAGTGTCAGTGAATGCAATGCATAATACTAAATGAGCAGTATGGTAGTAATAATTAAATAACTGCATTGACTTATTTTATTTAGGAGAATCCATCCTCAACATACAGGATTCTGAAGACTATCCACCTTCAAGATCACCATCATTTTCTATAGTTTCAGAGTTATCTGCCAATGATAGTGTTTCAGTCATCATGTATGTCACATAGCCATAGTATATCACCTGTAGCAAAAATTTAAAAAAAACCTCCATCATCCGGAAACAACCATAGATAAGTTTGTGATAAGAACCAGCAGATTACAAAAAGAGGTAAGTGATGAAAAAATTGCCCGGTTTGTTTATGCAACAAACTCTCCTTTCCGTATGACTGAGAACCCACAATTCATTAACATGGTTCAGTCATTAAGACCAGAATACAGTCCACCCAACAGAGCAGATGTCACAGGCAAATTGCTGGATAAAGTGTATGAAAGAGAAATTGAGCAGTGTGCAAAAGGTCTAGAGGGTGAAATTCTTAACCTGAGCATTGATGGGTGGAGCAATGTCCACAATGATCCTGTTATATGTGCTTGTGTGACAACAGAAGAAGGGAATGTCTTCCTTACAGAAACAATTGATAGATTAGGAAATGCACACACAGCAGAATACTTACAAGAAGTAGCAGTAAAAGCTATAACAAACTGAAAAAAAAATTCAAATGTCTAGTACGCAGCTTGATCACAGACAATGCTGCAAATGTATCCAAGATGAGAAGAAATTATTTAGAAGAGAGTGAAGCGAGTCCCAAGCTAATAACATACGGTTGCAGTGCTCATTTGATGCACCTCCTAGCCAAAGACTTCTGTGTTTCAGAAATAAAGGCTAATGTTGAAATTGCAAAATACTTCTGTAACCACCACTTTGCAACAGCTGTTCTGAAAAAACGTGGGAGGAACCAAGCTCACTCTCCCACAAGACAGTTTGTGACTCGGTAGTGGACAGTTTTGAGCACTATAGCAAGAACTGGCCTAATCTGATGACAGTTTGTGAACAAAATTGTGAAAAAATAGATGGCACCGTCACAGCTGAAGTTCTCTAACACCGGGCTTAAGAGAAATGTTGAGTACATGCTGAGTACCCTGAAACCTATTTCTGTTGCCTTGAACAAAATGCAGAGAAATAGCTGATGCTGATGAAATTTGGAAGGAACTGAATGAGATCTTAAAAAGAGAAATATGCAATGACAGAGTTAAATTAAAAGCATTAAAAAAACGAATGGGACAAACACTATCTCCACCTCATTTTCTTGTAAATATTCTCAATACTCAGTACCAGGGTCAAACCTTAACTGCTGAAGAAGAGGAGCTGGCTATGACATGGACATCCAGCAATCATCCCTCCATAATGCCAACTATAATAAACTTCAGAGCTACGGGTGAGCCATTCAAGAAATATGTGTTTGCTGATGTTTTAAAGAAAGTCACACCAGTGAACTGGTGGAAGTCGCATAAGCACTTGGATTCAGAGACTGTTGAAGTGATAATCTCACTTTTAACAGCAGTAGCTTCCTCTGCCGGTGTAGAAAGAATATTTTCTTCCTTTGGACTAATTCATTCCAAATTGAGAAATCATTTGGGACCTGAAAAAGCAGAAAACCTTGTTTTTCTTTTCCAGCTGATGAACAAACAGGAAAATGAAGATGAAGATGACTGAGTTAGCTGCAGATGCCAATATTTTAAGTTTCTCATGTTGACCTGGCTGACATAGTCAATTTAATTTATTTTTTTAAATATTTCAATTAACTATTTTACTGTAAAACAATTTTCACAACAACAAACCTGATTTTAAATAACTTGAATGTTTAACTACATTCAAAAATTCATATGCTTGTTTTTTTAAAATATTATATGTTTGCTATTGAAGAAAAAAATCCAGAATACATAACGTTGTTGTTTTAGTTAAATAAAACAATTTAAATGTCTGTCTAGTGATGTTCTCCTCTTAATACAGCGTGGCAAGAAAATCCTCCAAATATTAATGATTAATCTGTTGAACTGGAGATAGTTCACCTCCCAATGACTTCATAAATATCTGCTTCAATTACCTTTGGTAAATGAAATAACCAATCATTCATAGAATCATAGAATATTAGGGTTGGAAGAGACTTCAGGAGCTCATCTAGTCCAATCCCCTGCTCAAAGCAGGACCAACACCAACTAAATCATCCCAGCCAGGAATTTGTCAAACTGGGCCTTAAAAACCTCTACGGATGGAGATTCCACCACCTCCCTAGGTAACCCATTCCAGTGCTTCACCACCCTCCTAGTGAAACAGTGTTTCCTAATATCCAACCTAGACCTCCCCCATTGCAACTTGAGACTATTGCTTCTTGTTCTGTCATTTGCCACCACTGAGAACAGCTGAGCTCCATCCTTTTTGGAACGCCCCTTCAGGTAGCTGAATGCTGCATCAAATCCCCTCTCACTCTTCTCTTCTGAAGACTAAATAACCCCAGTTCCCTCAGCCTCTCCTCGTAAGTCATGTGCCCCAGCCCCCTAATCATTTTTGTTGCCCTCCACTGGACTCTCTCCAAATTGTCCACATCTCTTCTGTAGAGCGGGGAACCAAAACTGGACACAATACTCCAGGCGTGGCCTCACCAGCACCAAATAGAGGGGAATAATCACTTCCCTCGATCTGCTGGCAATGCTCCTACTAATACAGCCCAATATGCGGTTGGCCTTCTTGGCAACAAGGGCACACTGCTGACTCATATCCAGCTTCTCGTCCACTGTAATCCACAGGTCCTTTTCTGCAGAACTGCTACTTAGCAAGTCGGTCCCTAGCCTGTAGCGGTGCATGGGATTCTTCCTTCCTAAGTGCAGGACTCTGCACTTGTCCTTGTTGAACCTCATCAGATTTCTTTTGGTCTACTCCTCCAATTTGTCTAGGTCACTCTGGACCCTATACCTACCCTTCAGCGTATCTACCTTTCCCCCCTGCTTAGTGTCATCCGTGAATTTGCTGAGCGTGCAATTCATCCCATCATGCAGATCATTAATAAAGATGTTGAACAAAACCAGCCCCAGGACCAACCCCTGGGGCACTCCGCTTGATACCAGCGGATATCATTTTTTGATATAGCTGTAAAACAAATCTGAAAAGTTTTCAAAATAAATTACTTTAAAAATGTATAGTGTGTATCTTCTAAAAATGAAACCTACATCTATCTGAGTTGTGAAGAATATGGTTATAACAACCAACAAGAATGCACTTTTATGTAGAAATCCATGATTAAATCGAGTCTTCCTGACTAGTGATTTAAATCATGATTTAAATCAAATCCACCCTGGTGGTAAGATAGAAAGGAGAATAATAAACCTTTTTCCAACTGTAGCTATTAACGGACCTGGCAGGGCAGCATGTGACATGGAAAAATGCAGATACATTTTTGGCTTGGGTGCCTATGTTGCGGCCTCAGAGTCATGAGCCAATGGGCCCACATAAAAGCACTACAGAAGAATGCAAATTCATTCTTCTTTTGATTGTAAGCATGTGTTTCTTTATTGCATAGTCCTGATGTGCCTCCACACAAAGTTACTGACAGAGGAGGGAGGATGCATACCCAAACAGAAGCCTTTCTGAAACGGTTAGACAAAAAACACTTGTTCAGCTAACAGCAGCGGTGTCCAGACTGTGTCCATCCAAGAAGCACATAGGCAAGGGGCCTGATACGCATATAATGAAGCAGACCACAGCAGCCCATAATTAATCTCCACTCAGATCTAGAGGCAATGTTGCATGCTGGGACCTATATATTCTGCAGGCCACACTTGTTAGGAAGATGTGGGGGTGGCCCTTTGTCACACAGCAGAATTCTACAGGATACACTCTGGACAACCTCAACTGGGGTGAGAGGAGAGAAGGAGAAGGGAGACCTATGCAAACTGTGCTAGTTCTTCTATGTATAGGACCAGGGATCCCAAGTTCACAGTGCTGAGCCTTCCCAGTGATGTGGTTTTGTGGAGATACAGTGGATGTTTGAGTACATTTGTGTGTAAATGCAGTTTACATTGAGATGATTCCATGGCCTCAGATGTCCCAAGAATATTAACATAACAAAAACATAACCTGTGCTATGGAGAGAAAGTCTGAAAATATTCCTCAGTCTTAACCCATTGTGACTGATAAAGGACCTCTACATCCACTGTAAACTAAACCAATCCAAACACATCCCTTGTTACACTGCTTACAGCCAATCTGGTAGACAGAAGATAGGAGGGAGCGTGAGAGCAATTTGGACTGTGGTCTAAATAAGAATGTCTCAAGGCTCATCTTTATCGCAAGCTGGAGGATACTGTCAATGAAAAGCTGTTCCCACACTACATCATGTTGTCTGCCTACAAAGGCAGCCTGCAGGCAAAAAAGCCCCGTGCCAAGCAAGCTGAGAGAGAAGTAATGGAGGCAGCAAGCATTACCCTTCTCGCAAGAGCAGCGGGCAGCCATAGTTCCTAGCTCAGGAGACCCTTTGAAACGAGTACGTGGAGCGTGAGTGAGAAAAAAATAGAGGTCTGTAGAGCCAGAATAATCTAATGCTTAGGGCACCTGCAAAGAGCACTCTCTGGACTGAATCCAGCTGCTGTGTTAATTTCTAACCCACCTTGAGAAAGACCCTTTATGCCCTTTCCCCTGAAGGAAGGAAGCTGAGAAACTGACTGCTTTGTTTTAATGTTTCTCAAAGGTCCCAGCAACAGGTAACACTCATAGCCATCTCCTCGTCTATAAAACTAGCATAAGGCTTTGATCATCTTGTTGGCTAAGGGAAGAGAAATAGTCCCACTTCACCATGGGGATTATTAACTGCGGCAGCAAGCCTGTGCCTTTGTTCTCAGGTACACCATGTTCCGGTAGAAGTCTTTCAGCTAAAAGGCAGTTGGGGGATGGGAGAGAGATTCCCTCCTAAAGAAGAGAGAAAATTCTCATGTAACTTTGATGAAAATTCCCTAACACTTTCCATACCCAAGTATATAGGAATAATTTTGAGGGAAATGGTTGGAAAATGTGAACCATTTGCTTTGGGAGGGGCCTTTAAGGACATGCGTGGTGCTTCATACCACATTTCACTGGATGGAATGAACATCTAGATTAGATTGTTCAATTAAAAAAAAAAATAGCAAGAACGTTACATACTAAAGCATGACAGGAAAAACACACAAAGGTGTTGTGCAGTAAATAAATGTATCAGAGAAACCGAGTCATATCCCAGAAAGTGCCCAGTTATTCTGGGATGCGCTCGAGTGTGCTAGCAGGAAGCCTAGGAAAGGATATGCCACAGCAGCAAACTGGGACCCTGGTAGCTAATAGGGGTGGCAGGAAAAAGCATTAACAACTCATCTGGTTCTGCACACTGAGCTTTGGTTCAGTACGAACAAAAGGCCAAGTTTCAAATTAGGAGTAACATTTTCAAAAGCACCCATGTGACGTGAGAATCTACGTCCCATTGACTTTCAGTGAGACTTATTCTAGATCTTCATTCGGTTGAACTCTTTTCCCCATCCCACACCATCCATAACTGCAACTCAGGAGGGCGGAGTTAGGGCTGATGTTGGATCTTACGGATGGCAGCTTGCTGGGCTGGTGAACGGAGACCGTTTTCTTTTTGTTTGGTTTGGATTTTTTTGGTGAAAGGCAAGATGAATCACATCACATGTAGTCCCAGTGCAGGCATTACAAGTATATTCCAACTCCTCACCATTATCATTTACTATTTGTTTTACAGTAGCACCCAGTGGTGCCTCTCTTGTTCTATAGCTATAAAAAAGCTATTCCCCTTGCTACTAAAATGCGTCTGACGAAGTGGGTCTTCGCCAACAAAAGCTTATGCTCCAATATACCTGTTAGTCTATAAGGTGCTACAGGACTCTGTCGCTCTTGCAGATCTAGACTGACACGGCTACACCTCTGATACTAAAATCACGTCATCCATACTGAAAACTCTTATTGGCCTAACTCTAGCACACACATGCACATTGAAAAAACAGATTACATTATCATTTCTTAGCACCAACTCAAGCCTGAATGTCTTTCTTCCAAGCCCTAGGCTATAGGCAGATGGGCCTTATGCAATAAGACCAACTTCTCGCCTGGGCAAGTTCCTTCACTGTATGTTTTTATTCAAGAACACATAAGCCATACCTCCTGCAAGCCATAATTGCCACAGTAGCTCAAAACATTAATCATAAAGGCTAAAAGCTTCCATGCAAGAAAACTCATTTCTGTACTGCTATCCTTAGGAGCGGTTACGGCAAACCTGCTGAAGCACAGGTAATGCTAAAGGACATCCATCTGTATGCTCAAGTGATCCCTGATAGTGACAGGACTCATTTCCATGCTTGTGTGAAAAGAAGAGGACTCTTCACCTGCCAACACGCCCCACTTAAAGTGCAAGGCACAGATGCAAAACAGTGTCACACTGGACATATCAAAATTCCTCAAGTAGTCCAAGTATTGTATTGCATATGGGAGAGGAGCAGACAGACACTGGCAGTCTCCCAAGACAAGGTCCAGTTTCGGAATGCAGCTGTTCCCATTAACCCTTCACTGGCATTTACAATGTTTTTTGGGGGGAGGGGGAGTCAGAGAATATGAGCGAGATGAAATAATGATTGGTTATGTCAAACACAGCACCACTTTTGTAAAAGAACTCTGGAACCACCAGCCTGCTAGAGGTTTAATTCAGTACTATTACTATGGCAATGGGATCAAGGGCCAAATTCATCCCCGAAGTAACTTCAATGGGATTACACCATGGATGAATTCGGCCCCAAGAGGTTAAATTAGCCCTAGAAAAGTGCACAAAGAGTTAAAGCCTTTACATAACAGAGAAGGACTCAATGCCAAAGAACATGTCAGAATGGGTCCTATAATTACAATATGCCAATGTGTCCCCTTTACCATTATGCACTTAATTATAACATCATATCTAGCACTCACTTCAACCTGCCCAGGACACAGACCTAAGAAAAGGGATCTAATTCGTAGATGCTTTTCAAGTATGCCCTAGTAAAGTCAACATTATCCTAATTCTGTTTTCAGAGTAGCAGCCATGTTAGTCTGTGTCAGCAAAATGGAAAGGAGTACTTGTGGCACCTTAGAGACAAACAAATTTATTTCAGCATAAGCTTTCGTGGACTACAGTCCACTTCTTCAGATGCATAGACTGGAGTATGTTCCAGTCTATGCATCTGAAGAAGTGGACTGTAGTCCACGAAAGCTTATGCTGAAATAAATGTTAGTCTCTAAGGCAGGGGTCTCAAACTCAAATTACCATGAGGGCCGCATGAGGACTAGTGCATTGGCCTGAGGGCCGCATCAATGACCCGGCCCCCTCGCTGCCCCCAGCCCTGCCCCACTCCACCCCTTCTATTAGGCCCCACCCCTTCTCCGCCTTCTCCCCTGTGTGCGCGCTTCCCGCTCCTCCCCCCTCCCTCCCAGAAACCGCCAGACAGCTGTTCTGGCGGTGGAACTTCAGAATGTAACTCGGGGGGGGGGGGGGGGGGGGAACGACACGGGGAGCACGACAGAGCGCTTCCCTGCGGCCCGCCGGGCTCCCCGCGCCCCCCCTGCCCTCCCGAGTTACGTTCCGAAGTTCCGCCACCAGAACACCTATCTGGCGGCTTCGCGGTTTCTGGGAGGGAGGAGTGGGAAGCGCGCACACAGGGGAGGGGGGGGAGAAGAGGCGGAGCCCCCCCTCCTCCCCTGTGTGCGTGCTTCCCGCTCCTCCCCCCTCCCTCCCCGAAACCACGACGTCACCAGACAGCTGTTCTGGGGGCGGGAACTACCTGGGGGTAAAAAAAATGGGGGGGGGGGGGCACGCAGGGAACCCGGTGGGCTGCAGGGAACCCCACGGGCCGCGTGTTTGAGACCCCTGCTCTAAGGTGTCACAAGTACTCCTTTTCTTTTTACTAATTCTCTTCTTCCTTTTAAATAATATGTGTTTTGTGTAACAGGACTTTTAATAAATTGGTTTGTTAATTAGAGCAAGGACAGTTGTGTGTAAAGAATGGGGCCATGATTTTACTGAGTCACCCATTGAAATGACTCAAGCAATTTGTTTTAGTACAAAAATACTTGAATGTCATCACGGAGCTAGAGAGACAAGGTAGGTAACGTAATATCTTTTATTGGACCAACTTATATTGGGGGAAGGAACAACCGCTTTTGAGCTTCCCAGAGCACTTCTTTTAGGTCTCTGAGCTAGTGATTAAACAAAAATTGTTACCAACTCACAAAATGTATCCCAGGATCCTGCAAACTAGCATGTAAACAAACAGCAGCACCCATGTTTCTTTACCACTCCACATTTGGTTTTTGGAATGCAGTTTTACACACCTGTAGCCAAGGCTACCGCACTGTGCCAAGGAACTCAATGGCTTTTAGAAAGATTAACTTCTTAAATAGGCATAAACGGCAAAGGTTCAGCTACAGCTAGTGATGGTGAACTGAAGCAGGCAACATCATGGAAGGGGGGAGGTGGCGGTAGTACAGGGAGATATCACGCAACCTCCTCCTGAAGCTGATATAGCTGTCTGTAAGATCCCACTCAAAGCAGGAAAGCACCGAATGTAATGGGCTACCCAGGTTTTGTTTTATTTAGTTTGTTGAGTGATATTCTTCACATACCAAAGGGGGAAAAAATAAAGACAACTGGCATTCCACTGTAAAGAAAACTGGCAAATGACAATACCTGCAAATGAGCGCCAAGAGTAAGCACAGAAAGCATCTAAAAACAGAATCCTAGCTGCTGAGGAAGGAGTTCATGAAACCTACTGCCCCTCAAGAACTCTGGAAAGGATATAAGCTCACTGGGCCCCTTCTGGGCACTCAGATCAGAATTTAACCCATCAATTCTCCAACAATTCTCATTAGGGTCATTTAGGAGGGATAGCTCAGTGGTTTGAGCATTGGCCTGCTAAACCCAGGGTTGTGAGTTCAATCCTTGAGGGGGCCATTTAGGGATCTGGGGCAAAAATCTGTCAGGGGACAGTACTTGGTCCTGCTAGTGAAGGCAGGGGACTGGACTTGATGACTTTTCAAGGTCCTTCCAGTTCTATGAGATAGATAGATAGTAAACTCAACCCCGGACCCTCTTGTAAAAAATGTTCATTTTAGGAGTAGACCCCCAAACCTTTTGGGGACACTGAGGTGGAATTAACATGAACCCCTCTATAATCACAGCATAAGGGCATTTAACAATATCTGAACTAGTGCTACAGTAATTGTGCTACCAACTCTTTCCCCTCTTCCCCTCGTAAGGGGAACAAAACCAACCACCACAACTACCATGCATGTTAAGAGAGCCAACCCAACTGACCCTTGACCATTCCTCATTATTTTATTTTCACACACTGAAATTCATGAAAGTGTTCCAGCATTATCAACATGATTTTTTCTTACTGAATGGAACAAGCATCTAGCCCAAGATAAAGTGCAGCTCTGAATATACTTTACAGTATAAATATCCAGGAATGAGACATACTGGAATAAAATAGCTGGCACTACATCACAACTCGTAAGTGCCTCACCACCGCCCACTGACTGCTAGCTGGGCTGAAAGAATTACTATGTAGCTAGATTCCTTTTCCTCGCTCTGTGATACAGGCAAGCTGAATTGGAGCATATAGGAACCTGTTGGAGACTATTCATCCATTGATACACCAAACGCTGGCAGCTTGAGAAAAAAACCCTGTGCTCTGTGACCCAGCTCTATTCCACTAGCAGGTCCGATCAAATTCCTCACTTTACTCAGGCCAGAATGAAGGACTCAGTCGAGCAGGGGAAAGAGAGACCCAGTTATATGATCCTTTTCAAAGGATGATTTAGACGAACATCTTTGTCACAAACCAGAGACTGTATCACTGGCACTAGACACCGGCACCAGGAGGTTTCAATTTGGTTATAGAGGGTTTTGAGCTAGCCAGCTTTAACCAGAGTAAAAGATTTAATATCATCAGCTCTCTCATGAGAATGCCCAGTGTTGTTATTTTTTAAGCGTAGGTAATAATAGACTACAGCCCTTTAAAAATCCTACTCATCAGCTTGCCCAGGGCAACTAGAAAATGTTCGCAGGTAAGTGCGACCACTGTGATCAACTTCTGCAGATTACTGATGTTTGATTTAAATCGACTAGCACTGATGATTGGGGGGAAGATGCGGGGTTGAGGGGAGACCCTGCTGCACCAGCCAGGTCCTGAAAAGCAACTGTTACACTCTTGGGCCTGTAGAGGGAGCACCACACAATCTGCCTCCAGCAACTGACCAGTTCCTGCTGAACCCTCCCGTCCCTGTATCCCTTACCCCCCAGACAAGGTTAGGCCCACAACACTCCTGCCTTGAAGCATCCTCCCTCAGCCAGCTCCAAACGCCGCTGCCTCCTCCTATCCCGCGCCAGTGAGCCCCCTTCCCCAGGGCTAGGGAGTGGAACAGGACAGACCTAGCGCCTATCCCGCTCCAAGGAGGGCTCAAAATTTCCAGCAGCCTCATCTCTAAATGAGGAAAGAGGTAAAGCAGAACTCCCAGCCTTTCTGCAGGGCCTGAGGAAGCGACCCTGCAAGCGGAGAGGGGAGGTGCCTGCCACCAGGAGACGACTTGAGGCCTGACTGGGATAGAGAGACCATTGCAATTCTACATGGGTGGGAGCAGGGCTGAGATGGTCATTGATTCTGCGGGGAGGCCCAGCTGGATCAGAGGGATTGAAGAGGCCATTGTGTGCCTTAAAGAGCTGCTGCTGCTGAAGAGAACAAGCATTGGTAGGGCAAGGAAGACAATTACTGAATTTGCAAGGGAAGAGAAAAAGAGGCTTGATTAACTAGGAATGGGAAAGAAAAATCACGGACAACTATCATAGGAGAATGGGGAACAAATGGAGCGGTGACTGAGTAGGTGGGAAGAGGACTGGGATAAGGTGGAATGGGCATGACACAGTCAAGGGGTTGAACAGTGAATTTCAAGTGGTGAAAGTTTGCAAGCAAGAGAGAAAAGATGTATGTGCAAGTAACATACTTTACGCTTCTATGTCACTTTTCTTTTAAGTTGCTCAATAAAAACATACATTGCGGTGGGTATATTTTGGTACAGTCTGATTACATGATCACATATTTGCCCTTTCCTAATCCCAGAAGAGCCCCAGCCTCATCCAGTAGCCAGGCTGCATCACGCTCAGTGAATTAGACCGCTGTTCAATATTGAGTTGTAAACTAATTGCTTGATGTGTGGCCCTCGGTCTTACACAAAACAATCTCAATATGAATGAAGCAGTTTCCATGAGTCCTGCCTTATTCGCCCTCCAAACTGTATGCTGATGGAGGCAGTGATCCTACATAGAAAGCATTAAAGAATGCATCACTTTTTATACCCACACAGGTATCACCAAAAAATTTCCATAAAGTGACTTTATTTCTAGCAGATCCAGACTGAAGGCTACACATCGTAACCTTAATATCCTGTTAAAATAGGTTTTATAAAGGAATTTCCTACTATTTTTAAAATAAATAAAAACAAAAAATTCCAGATCATGCACAGCTCTTTGCTAGGCACTAGCTGAATGGTCTCCGCCCTTTACGTATTGTATGAAATAAGGCAAACATCTATCAAGCTTACCCATATGTTAAACATGCCTGTAGAGTGTCAATGGAACACCAAGAGATCATTAATTCATCCTAGGATGTAGAAACAGCATGAATATACAGAATACTTTTTAAAGATCCTTATAAATCAAACAGATTTTCAAAGGAACAATGAGGTGTATATCAGCAGTCGGGGGACTATATCCCTATTACATTTCAAGCTTCTATCACCACTTGCTGATAGTCAAGAACTTTTTTTTTTCTTAAATGGCAAAATTATTCTTCCACTATTCATCATTGTCAAACAGCCGAACAGTTAATTCTTAAAACTTTCCAAAAAACAGTCACCTCTAGGGTATGAACAAACATGCTAAATTCAACCCAAAAGTTGTAAGTGCCTAAATTCATCCTTGACATACTTGCAAGCAACTGAAAACAAATTAGAATGAAATTCCTTGTGCAACTTTAACTAAAGGTTGCATCACTCTACTATCTACATAAAACATCTTTTTGTCAGTTGGTTAACTGAGGCATAGAGCAGTTAAGTCATTTGCCCAAGGTGAACTCATTTAAAGCAGATACCGCTTTGTCTCCTTCACTTCCACTTACCACTTTAACAGTCTCATCAGCGCACTCCTCATCCCATTCTCCCTACTTGCTCTTGAACAATCTCACATGGATAAGTAAAGAAGATAATTCATATACAAACAACACGCTGATGTGCATGCAAACACTCCGCTTATTTTTTAAGAAGCGTACCCAGTGTGGCAATACTGGCTAACCCACAAATCCGAAGGAAAATGATATACATGCCAGAGAACATCTTGTTTTTCCTACATGGCAGAGCGATTTCTTGATAATGTGAGGGTATCAAGGTCAGCTAAAGAAGAGACCTACTATTAATTAATCTAATCCAGCTCTCTTTGCCAATACAGGGCTCCTTACAGTATGTTTTCCAGGGCTTTATGCAATCTAGTTTTAAGGTTTCAACATGGAGCACTTTCTTTCAAGAGCAGATATGATGGCAAAGATGATTCAGGGATGGAACCTATAAAGTGCGGAACACCCTCAACGTGCAGGAATTTAAAGGTCCCCTCTCAGGCTATTTGTTCACCCTATCATTTTTAACAGTAACCTGCGCCCACCATAATACACACTCATGCTCACCAACATCACAAACGTGTGGCACCTACAGTACCCTGCTCTAAATGGACTAAGAAACAGAGAAAGGCAAAAACGAGATGGCACTCAACCAAATTCAGAGCTTTTGTAAGAAATGGAAGTACGACACACGCACAACAGGTAGCCACTTAAACAGGGAACCCCCTCTTGTTTTATGAAAGGCATATTTTGTGTTATCATTGTTTTATATCCATATTAAACATATCCGTTTTATCCAGCTGTGTGTGTCATTTATAGAGTTATATTTTATTTCTAGAGCTTTCTAAAAAGGGGATGAGTGCAAAATTAGCTTCAAGGGCTTTGACGTGGATTTATGTCAAAAGGAACTGTTGCACCTGACTGCTGCAGGGGCAGCTGAAATAAAACCTTACCTGACTAGTTTAATTTAGTATTAATACATCTAATGGGACATACCTAGAACTCCATGTATACATAGGAATATGCACAGAACTCTATAAAGTCTTTGTTTTGCAATAAGCTGTTACCCCTTGTTTCTTGGGGGCCAGAGGGACTGGTCACAGGCCTGCAGATGCAGTACACAGAACTTAGCAGGCAGAACCTCTGAAGTCACGGAATAAGTCACGTGTGAACTGGGATCCGCATTCAAGCTTCTCTCACGCTCAAAATGTTGGCAGTGGGAAATAGCTAGATTAAGGACAAACAGAGAGGCTGTGTCTACACTGCCACTTTCAGCGCTAAAACTTGAGTCGTTTAGGGGTAGGGAAAAAAACACTGCAGAGGGGAAATCTAGTCATAGGGGAGGGATAGCTCAGTGGTTTGAGCATTGGCCTGCTAAACCCAGGGTTGTGAGTTCAATCCTTGAGGGGGCCATTTAGGGAACTGGGGCAAAAATTGGGGATTGGTCCTGCTTTGAGCAGGGGGTTGGACTAGATGATCTTCTAAGGTCCCTTCCAACCCTGATATTCTAGGACTCTATGATATGGTCCTTTTTAATATAACTACACTCAAAGCAACCTCAGAGGTGAAGTCATTTTGTTTTGTCCAGGGAAAAAGTAAGATGACTGAACAGCTATTGTGAGATGCTGAAATAAAAGAGAGAGGTGTTTGGGGGAGGGGAAAATGGGCTGGAGCCTGAATCCTCTCTCATGTTACTTGTGCAGGTCAACCCACTCGTCAAGGCTTTCCTGATTAACAGGGTTCTATCTGAATAAAGCAAACATTCAGTTACAGTGCCTATGGCTCTTTGTTCTCTTATAACTCATTTATACTCTCAAACGTGAACAGGTGAATGGTTTAGTAACTGCAGAAGGTACTTTTGAAACAAAACAAAAAAATCCCTGTGTGACAGAAATCAAAACTGTGTGGGATTTGCAAGGAAGGACAACGAGAAGAAACAGCTCAGGTTCTGTTTGTTTTTAGAGATGGAGATGATGCTAAAGTTAAGAAGGCTACTTATGGTATTTATTACGCATTTATATAAACAGATTCAATTAAAAATGGAACTATTCCACTACAGGCAGCTGCTCAGTGAAGCTTTATTATAGCGTGTGATCAACAATATTAATGTTTATTTGTGTAAGAGTCAAAAAGTCGATTTCCCTTTTGCAATAAGGCATCTCCAAAGCCAGATGCGAGCCAATCATTTGCCATCACAGTACATGAACACACTCTAGCTGAACAAGGTTTGATTTATTTAAAAAATAATGTGTTTTTAACCACATAAAAGGAAAAAAAAAAAAAAAGAACCAATGTTCACACTACCAGTCATTGACATTAGATTCAGGAGGGAAATAAAGTCAATATCACACTTTGAAACGAGTAACTTTTAATTTCAGTCCCATGGCTGTACACACCCCCACCTCCTTCTCTTCTGAACACATGTGGATATGAAATCTAGACAGGGAAGTTACACTGCAAAGCAATTTTCCTTGTGGTCCCTCATCTGTGTCTGTAATCATCTGTTTCCACCTGTTGTCTCTTGTCTTATACTTAGATTGTCAGTTCTTGGGGGGCAGGGCAAGAACTGTCTTTGTTCTGTGTTTGTACAGAGCCTAGCACAATGGGGTCCTGATCGATGACTGGAGCTCCCGGGAGCTGCCACACTACAAATAATAGTAACAATAATTGCACTAGACTCTGTAAGCACAATGATAAAGAGCTACAAATTTGGACACTGTAAGTGAAGTATTATGGGCCTGCCATTTTTAGTCACTTTATCAACACTTGTGCTGCTGCCTGCCCTCCCAATACACAGGCAGTACAACAGTAGTTGCCTCGGGTTTTTGTGGGCAATACAACGCACCAGTTATTGAGAAGGAGAGAAAAAGGGTATTAAAAACAGCAGCTCTATGAGTGATCAGCTGCAAAACTAAGAATTTAGTGATGAGCTGAAGACCTCTAAACTTTGATACTGAAGAAAGATGATCTTCTTCACTCTGATGCCAAGTGGGTCAGACAGAGGAAGCATCTCAGCAATCTTTCAAGTCAAAGCAGAGGGGGAAACGAATAAAGTACTACATGAGCAACTAAAAGGAAACACATTTCTGTCCACTTCAGCTTATTATGACCCATCACAAGTGGGCAAGGGTCGTCTCTGGCTGTGACATGAACAGAAAGGTTTGCACAGCAAGTACTTGGGATTGCTATTCGCACCAGAGAGAGAGAGAGAGAGAATATACCAACCTCCATTGATCATGTATGCATTGTTTCTTTAAATCAGTAGCAGGAAGACAGAGGGGGGGACTGAGAAGGTGCTACACAGAAGCTCTACAGCAGGGGTAGGCAACCTATGGCACGCGTGCCAAAGGCGGCACGTGAGCTGATTTTCAGTGGCACTCACACTGTTTGGGTCCAGGGGGCTCTGCATTTTAATTTAATTTTAAATGAAGCTTCTTAAACGTTTTGAAAACCTTGTTTAGTTCTATATTATAGACTTATAGAAAGAGACCTTCTAAAAATGTTAAAATGTATTATTGGCACGCAAAACCTTAAATTAGAGTAAATAAATGAAGACTCGGCACACCACTTCTGAAAGGTTGCCGATCCCTGCTCTACGGTCAAGCGGAGAGAGCTGGTAGTTTTAGGGATAATATTGATTTCTTATTTAATAACATTCATGTTTGATGTTAGAATAAAGCAATTCTTGCTAGATTCTTTACAGTCATCATATGAGCAATATTACATTTATATAGATATTTTAATCCATTATAACTCTATCTGGAAGACTTACAGCATGTATTTGCAAAAAAGGACTCTCCTCTACCACATAAAACAACAAAACAAGCCACAACAGTAACAAAAGAACACAGCAGTCCACACATGGCACAAGAGTCTCCTTCTCCAAATGCACGTATAGACCTTTCCCCCAGGAGTTTACAATTGTCCTCTCTCAGGTTTCACATCACTTGCCATGCTTTGGGCCAAAACTGTCTTCATATTCAGGGATGCATCTCTGTCACAGGGTAACCTCACTTGCCCAAGTGGTCAAACCTAAAACCAACTAAGCTTTCCCAGGGTTATGCTTATGGGACTTGGAAACCCTCCATCTGCCTCAGCAAAATAAAAAGATCACCGGCTGCAATAACACAACAACATGTTAACCATAAAACAATAGAACCTTTCGCCAACATGCATCCTACCCTGCATTAAGGGCAAACATATAATTTTCTACTACGTCTTTTCCAAGACACATCCAGTTTCTGTTGGATCCGTGGTACGAAGAGACTCCCTTCAATTTTCGTTTTTCTTTAGTAACCAGTAGAGCTTTTCTAAAACCTTTGGAATTAGGAGGAGAGGGTAGTAAGGAGAAGGTCTAGAAATTATTTATTCCTGTCCACATCGCAGTTCCAAGGCCAGGAAGATTTCAAGTGAATGCCTTTACAATAGTGTAGATAGAGTATTAGAGTAGTTAATTGCATGGACTTAACTGAGGAGGTGCACAGACAGCTAAAGACAAAGCACAATAATGAGCTATTTGTCTTCCAAAGAAAATACATATGAAGAGGAATGGAGGGAATTCTTCCACTGCCTCCTTTGGGAAGCAGCTGCTGAGCCAGAACAGACATTTCATTGGTGGCCCCTTAAATGCTTTTGAGGAGAACTCCCAGTGGAAGAGCTAGAGCTGCAAGAGTCAGAAGGGAACGCAACAGGAAGGAGCACTCAAGATTCCCCTAACACACACTCTAAAATGTATGCATTAGTTTATGTAGCGCCTATCGCCGTGACAGCAAGGCCCATTAACAAGAGTCATCCCCCCCATTTCTAAATGTTTTATTACATTAAGTGATAACCCAAAAATCACCCCAGCAAACATGTATAACCCAAAGATTTTACAATGAGCATTTAAGCTCGCCAGACTCCGGCCTTTCCAAAGGGAACAGAGATGAAGTCTCAACTAAGGACATCCTGGCACCTACCTGAGGCGACAACTATAACGGCAAAAAAACAGGACTCCTAATACACAACCAGTCACAATGCAGCAGCTGCACGGATGGATCCTATTCTGCCCAGCGTACAAGGCCCACGAGTGTAACCCTAGGAAAGCCATATATTATTTGACAGGGTACGGTATAGCATGAAAGAGAACGGTCTACTTCTCTGGAGAAACTTGCAAGCTATAAATAGGAGTCTTGAGACACCTGAAAAACAACCTCCACTGTCCTAGGAAGCTCAAAATATGTAGGCAACCAGCTCTGTGGGTTTGGGAGAGAGGAGGCGTGCCCTAAAGGTACCCAGAAAACCATGAAGAGCCTGCTGCAAACTCTTAAAATACAATGCAACAAGACAAGAACTTGCATCCTCATGCTTCAGTCTGCACTTTAAAGCTGGGAGTTAGACCAGGGTATCTGTATTAAGCATACTGAAAAATTTTAGTTTAGGAGAGAGAAAACATACAAGAGAATAGAAGGTCCATAGGGGGAAAATCCTCTTCCTTTCCATAGAGAATTTAACATGGGTAATCTGATGAGAAGAAACATGCTTGAATAGTCTTGGGTTAAACCAGCGGTGGGCAAACTTTTTGGCCCGAGGGCCACATCGGGGTTGCAAAACTGTATGGAAGGCCGGGTAGGGAAGGCTGTGCCTCTCCAAACAGCCTGGCCCCCACCCCCATCTGACCCCTCCCACTTCCCACCCCTGACTGCCCCCCTCAGACTTCCCAACCGATCCAAACCCCCTTGCTCCTTGTCCCCTGACCACCCCCTCCCCAGACCCTCCTGACCCTAATCACCCTCCAGGACCCCACCCCCTATCCAACCCCTCTGCTCCCTGTCCCCTGACTGCCCCAACCCCTATCCACACCCCCGCCCCCTGACAGGCCCTCCGGGACACGCTTATCCAACCCTCCCCCGTTCCCTGTCCCCTGACTGCTCCCCGGGACCCTCTGCCCCTTATCCAACACCCCCTGCTTTGGCCCCCTTACAATGCCGCCCAGAGCAGCCTGTCTGGCAGCCGCGCAGCCCAGTTGGAGTGCGCAGCCCCGCCCCCCAGAGCGCTGCCCGCGCGGCGGCGTAGCTCCGGGGGAGGGCGGAGTGCAGGTGAGGTGGGAGGGGCTAGCCTCCCCAGCCGGGAGCTCAGGGGCCGGGCAGGGCGGGCCCGTGGGCCGTAGTTTGCCCACCCCTGGGGTAAACAGTACCCTGGGAGCAGGAGCTAAGCATACTACAACCACAGCAAATTTAAAACAAGGACCTTCAGCAAAGCACCATGACAAATGTGAATTAAAAGAAAGGAGCAATGGCCCTTCATAAAGGGTAGGGCTTTATCAGGGTTCCACTGTACAAAACAGAAACCATTTACATCTAATAGCCCACTAAACCTGTTACAAATAATTATTAAATCAAAGGAGGAAAAAACAATGTCAGCCTTGTGTGTGTTCCATTGTTGAATAATGACAGTGTTTACCTTTCTAGTGTAAAGCATTACCGCTCTGGATCCAACTTAAAAGCAGAGCAGATGACAGATTTAATTATGTCTTTCCCTCTTAACTACCAGTCTCTGGGTTATTTATTAACTAGGCCTGCATATATTCATAGATTTGACTTGCTGTCTAATATACGTAGCTACAAGGCTCTGCTTCCCCACTACATTGAGAATGGCTGCCTGGGCACTTTATGCGATCTTCCTTTATTAATTTGTGCGGTGTTTTTTCCCTCTGGACCCACTAAAACGTCAATACAGCTTGAGGGCTGTGATTTAGTCAGAGATCAGGAACTAAGCAGAGTCAGGACAGGTTAATAACCTAGATGAGAGCACAAAGGAAAACCCAGTAGTACACTGCAGCTGTGTTGCAATGGCTCCGTAGGTGTCACTCTTCTCTCTAGCTGTGTCTACGCTAGCATTTTGTCGTCTGACATCCCAATTTGGAACCACCACAGGGGGATAGCACAGCGCTAGCACACACTGTATGAAACAGGAATCTTCCCCCCACTAGGAAGGAAATAGTCAGAACTGGTTACATCCTCTCTTACTCTGTCTAAGGGTAAAACTTGGGCTTGGAGTTTGTCAGCCATAAGAGCTGAGGCCGGAACTTGGTTCCTTCGACATTCCTGCTATTTAGGGCTGTACTTGACTGGATGGAGAAGCTGGGCTTGCTCCTAGGGGAGGAAGATTACAGCAAAGAAGTAGACTGGCTTTTGCACAAGCGATCCTCTGGAAGGGGGAGGGATGTCTTTTCTCCCAGATCTCCTGGAAAATAGAGTTAAGGATATTTCCAAAGCTGCCTGGGTCCTCTAAAGTAGTAGGGGGTCAGTGTTTTAATGCCATTCCCTGCACCTGGCACCTCCTATGCCCACAATGAACTCAGAGAACTCAACAAGCTAGAACAAAGGATCCAGAATACCAGCACATAGCCTAATTGAGTCCTGTCATTCAGTCTATTCATAGCCAACAGGAGTCTGGAGAAGCGACAAAGGGTCCTGTGGCACCTTATAGACTAACAGAGGTATTGAAGCATAAGCTTTCGTGGGTGAATACCCACTTCTTCGGATGCAAACAGTGGAGCATCCGAAGAAGTGGGTATTCACCCACGAAAGCGTATGCTTCAATACCTCTGTTAGTCTATAAGGTGCCACAGGACCCTTGGTCGCTTCTACAGATCCAGACTAACACGGCTACCCCTCTGATACAGGAGTCTGGAGAGACTCCTGTGGACTGGTTTTGGAAACTTTCATTTACAGGGCTCTGTCAAGACAGCTGTTCTAATGAATAAGATGCAGAGGATGCCAATGTATCCAACCACCACCAAGCCCACGGGTGGTTCTTAGAGAACTCCTCTGCCCTGTGGTCTATCAGGTCCTCCAGAGAGATATCCGAGTACAGAAGGAGGCTGCTACCGAGTCCACTTTGGGATGAGAGAACCACAACACTTTGAGGCAGTCTTCTAGCCTGTAGGCAGGTTTCTGGGTCAGATGAGAACCACACTGTGCGTGGAGCAATTTGAGCCAGCACCTTGGAAAGAGAGAGGTGGACAGGGAGAATGAGCTAAGAGGGACCTCTTTGCAGAAAGTCAGGAAACCCCATGACCTTGCCTAGAGCCTCGTCTGGTTTGATTTTTAAGACCTAACATGCGAGGAGTCACTAGGCTCACTCCACAGGCGTTATTCTCTGCAGAGGAAAATAGAGTTGGGGTGGGGGGGGGCAGCAGACTGGAGCACAGTAGTGGTTTGTTCTACACTTGGTTCCCCCCGACTCTCCTCCAGTCCATGGCCTCAAGAGTCAGAGGGGCCTCAGAGGAATAGGCTCTGCAAACCCACGGGGAACACAAAGAAGTCCTTAGAGAGGGCTAAAGATGGTGGCCGCAGAAACAAGGATGGTGAGGGAAAAACCTCTCAGCCACTTTAAAGGAAAAAAGAAAAGTTATGGGTCTATCTAGGTATTTATATAGCACGCACCACTGCAGTATCTGAACACCTAAAGACATGAATATGCAGAACTTATGCAATTTTTTCCAATCTCTGCAAGAGCTTGTCTAAGATTTGAAACCAGCCCCTCTTACATCCTAAGTGAGACCTGTACCCCTGGGGCAACGAGGCACCCTGCATGTTTGGCAGCCTGACCCTCTCTTCAGCATAAAGACCGGAAAAGTACAGCGTGTTGCAGGTCAGCCCTGAGGTGCATTGGCAGAGCTGTGTACTGGAAGTCCTCCTGCATATACAGTGGGCACTGCAGTAGTGGATCCCCATGTTTGGCTCATGACAATAAGCCTTTGTCACTTAATAGCAGGAAAACAGAATTTGCCCAGAAAATTAGAAAAACTAGACAGCTGTAACCCTGAATTCGGGTTGACATCAACCACGAGCACCCATAAAAAAATAGAACAGGGACAGCGTCTTCATTGTTCAACAGGGATAGGATGTGAAATACGGCAGTTTGCGTTGTCAGAGGGTACACTGGAATTTTATTTTTTTCTGTTTGAATGAATCCAAAGATTCAAAGCTAAATTGCTGAGCTTTGCCAAGTTTTTGATCAAAACAATTCAAACTTGCCAAGTTTCATATGATTTGTCCTCAACACCAAACATTCCTTCCTGGAGAAGAAAATTGGTTCATCTGAAAAAGTGGCCCAAATATGCAGATCTTGGCAAATTAGGGCTGAGTTTTCACAATGAAAATCAGGTCCCCATCCCATCTCATTACCCACTCCCCCGCTCAGAAATCTGGCATATCTCCAATCAATGATCCCTTTGTAAATAGCTATCATGGCTAGCTGAAAGATATAAAACTCACTATTCTGCAACTGGATCCTTTTTAGTTGATTATATAAAGAACATTTTCCAGAAAAGTGAGAAATTAAAAGATCACTCCCCTAAATCGTACTACAGGAATTATCCTACTTACGTTTAATACATATCTCTAGACTTATTTAGCCACAGCTCACATGGGCAGCCAGCTGGCCACTTACAGTTACAATAAAACATACCATAAAAGTAAAACATGGAACTTGAACCTGTAAATACAAAAAATAATCTTGCTTCACTTACCTAAGCAAAGTTCTCATCAGAGAGACACAATTTTCTGATATTAAAATCCGAGACCTGAGAGAGAAAAAAAGTGCCACAAATGAATGAACCATTTTAATTTCACATACCCCAAAGTGACCAAACGAAAAGGTCAGCAACTTATAAAAATAAATCACTCCATTATGATACGTTTCAAACAGACTAAGTAGTGGAAATGACACTATTCAGAAAGCTAGCATGTCAGAAATAAAGGATCTGATCTTCCATTGCATTACACAAGTTTTATAACAGTGCAAGCCCACAGAAGTCAATGGAATTTCCCTGGCATAAAGCTAACATGGCACAGTAGAGAACCAGGCCCAAAGCATGTAGCTAAGCTGTGTCACTGCCATGTTCAGACTTTATTTAATCATTGGCGTCTTTCTTTTACAAGCCAGCAGTGCTCAGGAGTGGAGAAAGGAGTCAACAGACAGCCGCCCAGCCTGGAAGGGGGTGGGGAGGAGGGAATGGGAACTGTCGGTCATTACAAATATCCAGACACACCCAGACTGAAATTCCAACAGAAACATAGGAAGGCCCAACATTCTGTTCAGTCTGTGGAACATATCACATGCATGTAACCATGTAAGTTTTTAGCATCCAAAAATGTGGTGGAGCTGTAGTGGGCATTAGGATGGCCGCATTGGTGGCTGTATTAGCCCTTCCAAAATGGATATGGTGTGTGTGTAGATTAGATAGACAGACAGTCTGAGGCTTGTGAGGATTCACTATGAACAGCAAAAAGAAAGTAAATAAGCTAGCTGAAATTGACTGTATTGGGCCACTAAATTGACAAGGGTGTTTAATAGTTAGTTGAAGAGGGAGAATTCTTTGTTCCCAGTATTAAAATTTGCATGGCTGGCCCTAGTTGAAGGACCATCATTCACTACTCTGGTACAGCTTAGTGAGGCTGATCTTCCTCTCAGACAGACAGTGCATTATCAGAAGTTCCTGCTATTCATTCTGCTTCCTGTTCGTTAGTGAAAGCTCCTTTTATAGCTGCTCTTAGAGAGGTTGTTAAACCAGGGAAGACTTTAGGATACAGCAGATAAAGTACTTGGAATTATTCAGGAGAGGGCAAAGGGAAGTTGGCTGGTTACAGCTGCACCAAAACTCAGAGATAAGGATCTATTTATTTTCTTATTAGCAGATAAGAGAACTAACAATATTGCAATCAGAACTAGAGCAGCAGTGGAAAAAATGTGCTATTTTAGTTGATGATTTTTTTTTTTTTTAAATATCTACATCTGGGATTTAGATTTCATTTAGTTTTAGTTTGCATTAGCCAGCTGAATATTTTTGGCTGGTAATTTATGTACACGTGCTCAGAGACCAGGTGTGCTGGGAGCATTATTAAAAATCAAATAAAAAAATTAAATTGGGGGTTGGGGGGCAACTCATCATCCCATACAGGAAGACCATTTCTGCTAAAGCTTCTCCAGATGAAGTCAGTTCATGAATAACTTTCAAGGTCAGAGCCTTTTTGCCACTGACTTCAATGGGAGCAGGATGCTGCTCACAGTGTTTAACCCGTATCACGTATCAGCAATTCCAAGCAGTTATTTTGCAGATTTCCATATATTATTAAATGACTATTCTCTATGCAAAAACCACCACCACAAGCCTGGTATAGTACTTGACTGTTCAGAAGGCCATGAAAAGCTTAACAGCATCTGGAAATACTATAAGGACTCTGCAAAACTACCTCCCTCCCCCGGCCAAATTCAGATCTGTGGCTTTTAAACAGGCTGTTTAAAAGAAGTAATAAATAAACAAACACTGAGGTTTGCCATCATAATATAGCTAAAAAAATTAACAAGATACAAATGCAAGCACTTCACAGGCTTCCAAAATGGGGTTTGGGGAAAAGTAAATTGTTCACCAAAAGTTAAGACTAAGGACAAAAGATATGAAAGTAATGTCCACTCCCAAAGAATTCAGCTTAAAAATAAAAAGGGGGGGGGGGGGACATGCAGGCACCACACTCAAACCAGATCCACCACCCTCAGTCACTGCTTTATCCATTCAGAACAACCTGGCAAATCCTGTTTGAGGTGTTCCCTCAAACCACAGTGAACGGAACAACCTCTGTGAGCAAACCCAGCGGGACGTCTCCTAATGTTTTGGATTATACAGACAGGAAGATTTTTCCTGTAAAGCATAAGGAGATGTGTTATTCCTCAGACAACTTCGCTGCCCCAGTGTCAGAGAAGCCAGACAAACAATGTCCACCTGTGAAAATGATGGGAGGGGATAAACAAATGCTCAGGTTACAACAGGCCCTCATGGGGATAAGCCCCAGGTCCTTACCTGGAAGGGGAGGATAAGTGCCACAGAGGGAGAGTATCTCTCTCTGTTTAGGGGGGTGCAGGGGGATTGCCTAGGTATGGCAGCTGAACTCCCCCTGTGGAATACGCCCAATTTATTACACAGGGTTATTTAGTTCAAAATGAGTCTTAGGGTATGTCCACACTGAACCCAGGTCTATGAGACCCGGGCTTGTGGACTCAGTATGTCCAAGCCTATGCCTGAGCAGCCACACTGTATTTAACCCTGGATTTACAATTGCTGGACACAGGACTCACCGTTGAGCTAACACGTCCGTACTGTACTCGACAGACCTTCAGGGTCAAGCTGCAGACCTGAATCAAGGTCTTCAAGGGAGGCCCCTCTTCCCCAAGATATCAATAGGCCCCAGAGTAGACAGCCCCCATCAGTTCATACTGCCCCTCTGCCTGTCTCCAGCATCAACAGCATCCTTCCCTCCCATGTGATCTGTGGCAGGGAGGTGACAGCTTAATGAATAAAGTAGCACAAGGGTAATAACAGAGCTTGCCATTAACACACCTGCTCCTTCATACTGCTGTGATGAATACTATTTCAGAATGGTGACACCTATTAAAGCAGGTAGCCACAAAACTATCAAACTGTCAATTTTCATACCAAACGAGGATAAAATACACCCACACTTTAAAGTTGCTATTAACAAAAGACTAGGATTTCTGTATTAACTGCAACACAAACCTACAGCAACATTCAAATTAATATAATTTCTGCAATTATATAAGCATTTATAAATCGGAGTCAGGAGCTCTGCTACCAACGCATGTGTTCTTGGGGAAATCACCTAGGCCCATCTTATTTTAACAGGTCCACTAACTTTGGTTGTCCAGCTTGAGACATCGATGTGGATTTTCACCACATGCACCTGCAGCACCCACCGACTCTGGCCGGAGTTGCAGGTGCTCTGTTTGCAGGCATCTGGTTTTAGTGGACATTTTTGGAAATGGTGGCTTTTGTTTCTTTGTGCCTGAGTTTCCCCACCTATTATAGGAGGATAATAATGCCTACCTAGCTGCATGGTGTCTTTGCAAGCCCACATATGAAAAGCCCAAAGTACTGTTATATATGCAATACATCATACAGAAAGGATTAAGCATATTCCTTAATTTTCAGCTTGGCACTATTAGGGCTGAATTTGTCAAAACAAATCAACGGGTGTTTCCTAGAATAGAAATGTTGTAATGGGATGACACGATGGAGCTTGTTTGTTCTGTACATTTTGTAAGCTAGTTGGTTCTGCCCTGTCAAAGTACAACCCTTGTTGCACCAATGTTTAATTAAACACAATTAGGCAAGAACACCCAAACCTTCCAACTTGTTCTCAGAGCTCAGAGAGCAACACCGTACGGCAATCCATGACAGCTGTGAATCCACAGACATGCATTTTACCCCATTAAAAGGAACAGCCCTATGAGTTCTCTAGCTCAACAAGTAGATTTGAGTTTGATGCAGAGTAAAATTCTATGCCCTGTGTTATGCAGGAGGTCAGACAAGTTTACCATAATTGTCCCTTCTGGCCTTAAAATCTATGAGTTTGAGTTTTAACACAAGATTTATGCCCATTGTTCCACACCTGGATAGCACAAATCCTGCTCCATTTCAAAAGCTACCTTTTGTCCCAGTGATGGACCCAAGAAGTCTCAACCAGAGAGCGCTTCAAGTGCTCTTTTGCATATCACTACCAGCATGCTCTTCTGGTTCACAGATGTTTCAGAGATGTGGTTATTCTGAGAATAGAAATGTTGATGTTGGGGGAGTGCTTTGGGGGAGCACTTAGTTCTTGTTCAGTTTGTTTTACAAGCCTGAATTGTGGAAAGTTTTAGAACTCCTACACACATCCTTTTCTTAGCTTCCATAATCTTAAAAATCTAATATTTGAAATAACTCGTACTGAAAGAAGTGGAAGATATTTCAACAGTAGTTTCTTTGTCACTAGATGAATTTGCTGCAGCACACTGGTTTGTGTTTACAGATGCAACCTAATTTTCTGCATGCTTTGCAAGGACCACCAGTGCATTATTAACTAATGTGAGTGTCTTTCTCGATGATAATATATTCATCCTATAGCATTTAATGGTAACAAAGTTCCATTTGTGAAG
Organism: Chelydra serpentina; assembly: GCA_037349315.1. Taxonomy (NCBI): domain Eukaryota; kingdom Metazoa; phylum Chordata; order Testudines; family Chelydridae; genus Chelydra; species Chelydra serpentina. The sequence continues at coordinate 26,855,429 of JBAIAC010000033.1, forward strand.
AAAGTTTCCCACAAACCTGGACTCACTGGGAGACGTAATTCGGAAAAAAAAATTGGAAACCAAAGTTCAGATTAAAAGGTGATTATTTAAAACATGCTGTGCTCTGAAATAGTCATAGCAATACCAAACAGGGATTTTATGCCATGCCGGAAGAAGGTAAGGTAGAGTTACTAGTGCAAAATAAGGTGAAGAGCAAGCGAAACTGTGTGCACAAGAGAGAAAAGTTCTGTAAGATCCAGAGTAATAATGTCTGCTCAACGTATGCAATGCTTTTCAGCTCTACTTCATCGTGAAGCTGCTTATCTAGTAACTCCATCTAAAAACTGCTTATCAGCATAACTGTTTGCTACTGAGTCATACATTTTCAATCCTCAACTTTCTCTGTACTATCAGTGTTCATGCAATCTCCTGCTGCCTATATAAATCCACATTCAATACAAAAAAAATAATATGGCAAAGATCTCCAGATCATCTACAGCAGGGGGTCTCAAACACACAGCCGGCCCGCGGAGCTCTTCCCTGCGGCCCGCCGGGCTCCGCACACCCCCTCTTTTTAAAAAAAAATAATAATTTTTATTTTATTTTATTTTTTTAAATGGGGGAGTGGGGGTGGGGCGCGGGGAAGAGCTCCGGTGGGCCGCAGGGAAGAGCTCCGCGGGCCACATGGGAAGAGCTTCGCAGTTTCTGAGAGGGAGGGGGGAGGAACGGGAAGCCGTGCGCACAGGGGAAGAGGCGGAGAAGGGGCGGGGCCTAATGGAAGGAGTGGAGTGTGGGCGGGGCCGGGTCCAGCGAGGGGGCCGGGTCAGTGATGCGGCCCTCAAGCCAATGCACTAGGCCTCATGTGGCCCTCGTGGTAATTTGAGTTTAAGACCCCTGATCTACAGTTACTAAATACTGTTCAGCTTTTGAAGGCATATTCATAGCAAACATCAGCAATACTACCGGGTTTTGTTGGCATTTTAAACTGGATACGAAAGCCATCCTAAATTTTGGAGAGTTTGGAAGCCTAATACTAATACATGTTCATATAATTGTACAATTACATACTATCTTCCTCGAGGTTACAAAAGAGCTTTGCAAACCAAGGCCATGCCTGCATTTAAAACTTTTGCTAGTACAATAATGTTGGGTAGGAGGTTCCCCTCCCCTGCCCCTTTTAGTTTGTTTTTAAGAACAAACATTTTTATACTAGCAAAGCAGCTTCCAACGCTTGTTTTTGCCGATAAAACTTACTTTGTTTGGGTAGCTGGTTTAAGCTATACCAACAAAAGCACCACTTTGCCAGCATAAGCTGTGTCTATGCTAGGAAGGTTTGGAAGGTATACCTAATACCAGCAAACCTTCTCTAGCATATATTAGACCTTCAGCTCTGCTCCTGCCAGGATACACATGCAGGCTAAACTCTGTGCTGTGCTCATGTAGGATCCCAGTGAAATAAAGGGAGCTGAGTAGGGGTCCACCTGTAAGCATATCCTTCCAGGACTAAGGCCTGAGTACTGAATTGCAACTACCTCTGGGGTGGAATGCAGCTCTTCAACAGCTCCTTTGTTTAGGGGCAGCCAGGTGGCGCCGCGCGCTGCCCCATCCGTAGTCGCTGCCCCCACAGCTCCCATTGGCCGGGAACTGCGGCCAATGGGAGCTGCAGGGGCGGTGACTGCAGATGACCACACTTCCGTGTAGGAGCTGGAGGGACATGCTGCTGTTTCCGGGAGCTGGCTACACCCCTGCCCCAGCCCTGATCCTCCTACCGCCTTCCGAACCCCTCAGTCCCAGCCTGGAGCACCCTCCTGCATCTCAAACCCCCCAGCCCCAGCCCAGAACCCGCACCCCATCCGAAGCCCTCCCCCCCCCCCCCACAGCACCCCAACCCCTGCCCCAGCCCCCTCCCTCATCCTGAATGCCTCTATTCTGGCTCCACCCCAGAGCCCGCACCCCAAACCAGAGCCCTCACCCCCTCTTTGTGAGCATTCATGGCCCACCATACAATTTCCATACCCAGATGTGGCCCTCGGGCCAAAAAGTTTGCCCACCCCAATGTATACTGATCATGAATTTGAAATGTGAGCTGTGTTGCTTAGTACAGATTGCTCAGATAAAAGTCATATCTTCATTTTTCTTCTTCCCTACTTAAATGAACACGAGTATTCTGGCATAAGCAAGTGCATGTGAAATTTTAAATGTATTGTTTCCATATAAAATCATACAGAAGACTCTGAAATTTGCTTTCCATAAACAGTTGTGCTAGTAAAACTCAACTATTCTAGCGTTCATGGGATGTGAATAAAAAAAGGTGCAAAAAGGCTACTAAAGTTCATTTAAGAATTTAAACAAATACTACCAAGAAATTGTTTGCATTATTCATCCAGCTCTAATTATTACTGCATACTTCTAAAAACATCTTTGGATGGCAGCAGAGAAGATACAGTAAAATGTTTTTGGTTGCAAAAAATATGTCTCAAAGTAACCTATAATTACCCCATAAAATTTTATACACAAGACACAGTTAAATGTTAGATTGCCAAGATACCATTAGTGTTGACAGGATATCACCTCCCTACAATCGTTGCTACACAGAGAGACAATCAAATTTTTCATAAAATATTTGAGAAGTCCTTTTTTTATTCAATATTTACACAAGAACTACTTTAAAAGGACATCAAGGGTTGAAAGAAAAAAAAATACTTAAGGGAAGAAGTTATCCAGGTTAGAAAACACACCAGACGTGCTCATACACATCGGGGGTGGCAAGCCAATTTCCCAGTGCATTTTCACCCTTTACTTTGGATACTTTTATACTGTGCATCTCAACCTTACAGTTCTAGAAAACCTTAAGATGCATGATGTATGCATGTTTCTGTGTACGTACTAACATCTCCCAAACTCAGACTAAGGAATGACTTCTTCTGAAGGGGGGAGGGGGGGGGGAGTGAAGGATTCCTTAAAGATAAAAGCTTTAAAATGGAATCGTGATCGAAGTGCTGCTCTGCCTAACTCTTGCTTCTGACTCAGCTGCCCTCCTAACCACTTCCTTCCTTTCTGCTGCATTTTTTTCTGCTTCTTAGGCCTGGTACATCTTCACAGTTAATATATGCCAAGACCCCACTTTCAAAACACAGCCATTCCAGGATGCTTTCCAGTTATAATGATTACCCACACCCCTCCATTTTTGTTTAGTGCAGTCCATGCTGTACCTGTTTGTCCCCTGACATAGGCTGTTAGACATTTGAGGCAAGGCCTTGTATATTTGTTTGGAAGCACTTCCCCCTATATAGTTCCACACTTGCGGTGCTATATAAATAAAAGGTCGGGGATGTCAGTTTCCCAGTAGATGAAGTGTAGCCAGCTTTGGCAATGTTACTTTAACTTGAACAATACTTCGCATTTCATTTGCTCATTTCATCCAAGGAGCTCAAAGCACTTTACAAACATTAATGCATTAACACTCACAGCATATGAACTGCAGGAACACACCAGCTGCTTTAACAGTACGCAGCCAATACTCCACAAGCATGATTTTTAGCACCACAAGAGTTACAATGTGTTTTTGGAGGGGTGGGGAGTAAGAGGAAGCAGTCACAAATACGGCATTACTAATACTGAAAATCTAGCCTACTTACAACAGTGGGAGATTTACTCACGTAAAGATAGCAAGATTTGGCCTTAAAGCAAATACCAAGACAGCTGGCAGAAAAAGCTAGCTAAGGAAAACAAATTTCCAAAACTATTAAAGAGAGAGAAAATTCAAATCGTTCATCACTGCTATGAAAGTCAAGGTTGCGGAGAGTAGCTTCATCGCTAGCATAGCTGCTGAAACCAGGTTTTTATTTTGCATTTAACCTACTGCTGTGGTTTCCTCCAAATGTCTTACTCAACCCTCCTCCATTTACTTTTCTGTGACAAGCTTATTTACTATAAGTTTTGCGCTCTTATTTTCCTGACTGTTCTGCCATTAGAAAACCTGCCCTACTATACATGCATCCGTGGTAGGGCATTGTGGCTGTTTGCAGACTTCCTGTTCACTCCTAAGTATATTATTATTACATTTTTGCCTGAGCAAGCTAGTACTCACCTGCTAAAAAGCTCAGCGTAAATGCTAGAAAAACGACAATGCCACCTTTTTGTGTCATGCAAAATCATTTGTATTTCCTTCAGAATGACACAAGAGAAGGGGAAAAACAAAATTATCTAAAACAGGGCCGGCTCCAGGCACCAGTGCAGCAAGCGCGTGCCTGGGGCGGCAAGCCGCAGGGGGGCGGCTGGCCAGTAGCTGCGAGGGCGGCAGTCAGGCAGCCTAGTGTGGCATTTCTGTGGGAGGCCCGCCAGTCCCGCGGCTACGGGGATGCCGACAGCGCAGGACCGGCGGACCTCCCGCAGAAACGCCGCCGAAGGCTGCCTGACTGCCATGCTTGGGGCGGCACAAAACATTGAGCCACCCTGTCTCTAAAGCTTGTTTCTTTGTCTGATGCAAGGTGCGTTTCTATAAAATTAAATATTTTCTTCCTTGCTAATACGCAAAATCATATTATTGTGAAGAAAATCAACTGAAAACAGAAAAAAACAGATACACAATCTCACAAATGCAGCTGAATCATTGCAGTCATTTTAACTCAGAAAAAAACATTAAAATGTATAAAGTCTCCGCAGCTTGTTATTTGAAGATCTTTACAGCTTCTATTTAATCCCTCAGAAACTTGCCAGAGAGTTGGTTGAAAATTGAGGAGGGATGCACAAACAATTGCAGTAATTTTTGTTTCCCGGGTTTCAAAAAGGAACAATATTTTATTTCTTTTAATTTTTTCCATAAAAAAGAACTGTAATCAGAATTTTTGCTTTTGAAATTTTTCCATTTTTTTTCCAATTCTCCTTGTTCCTGATCCCCTTGTGACTTGCCATTGAAAAGGAAGGCAGAGAAGGGGGGGGGAAAGGAGAGAAAGGGACAAAGAAGGAGAAAAGAAATTGAAATTTTGCAAATGGCATTTTATTTTAAATGGCATTTATTTAAATTGGAAATGTCCACTATTTGTCTTTTTCTACATTTTTAATGTTTTTGATGAAATGGGGACAACGATAATTTTTTTTTAGTTTTTTCAACCAGCTCTAACGTAGATTCCATCCTGCTTCTGTTGTTCCAAATAGCCTACTGACTTCAGAGTGAACGGTATCAGATACTGTGATGGCTCAAAAGCTCTGAAGGTCAGGCTGCAATCATCTCTCTCCATCAAGTTGTAAAATAGCTCATCTTCCCATGATGTATGTATAGTTCTCTTTTAACTTTTATTTTGGTTAAAGTTTCCCTTTTAAAAAAAAAGGCTATTAACCTGTCTCCCACCCACCCTCACTAAAGAAAAAGCAGAAAGCAAAATAATCACGGTGATTTTCTACTCTTCTTTGCACTAATTCCTAGACTTTTATCTCACCTCGCCCCCCCCCCCATTCAAAAAGTGATTTCATGCCATAGAAATTCAGTTTTTACCACAGCTGTACAGTCCTTTAAATGGGTAGATCCCCCTGCAATTGTTAAGTTTACCCTGTCAAAGCCTATTTACACAGTACAAATATGAGAGACCAGTTGTAATTATACCTTTGTCACACCAAGGCCAACTGGGGGATTCTGGCCTGAGAATGCAGTGAAAGTGAGAGACAGACTGGGAGAAGAGCCAGATTGTGTCAAAAGCAATAGATTAACACACTGATTTATTAGCTCTTTAAGTCAGGTACTGCATTTTACACCCTTTATTCCTTAAAGGCACACATTTAGACTTATCAGAGAATGGTACCAGACCATGGTGTGCTTCAATGACTTAGATGAACTTTCTCATAACAAGAATCACAGTCTTTTTAATCCTGCCCTAAGGCGTCTCAATTTTGGTTTGTTTACATGTACAGTAAGTTAAAAGAAGAATGGGTCACTAGCACCTACAGCATATAAGGAGATCCTTTCTGAAGCCCTGTTTGTGTACATCGGTAGGTACTTAAACCCAATGACTCTGTGAGTGGAGGAAGCTGGAGAGGAATTGCAGACAGACTTTCCATTCAAGAACGCTGCCAAGGACTCTGGAATGCTACAGTTCACTATCTTGGTGTTATTTACATTTCTTGACATCTAGTAATAATTATGCCACAATCAGTTTAAAAAAAGGAAAATAAGGAGAGACAGAAGAGTACTTATATGTAGTATTTTTCTGTTAAGGAGGAGAAAATAGCCTTCCTCATTCAGACTCCTAATCTTGAATTTGTTTAATTTTGCCTCTTTCTGGTCTGTTGGACTGGAGCCAGGGACACACTGAGTTGATGAGAGAATCAAGGTCAGAATTTAGCTGTCCCTGCTCCCAGTCAAACAGACCACAAAACTCCTTACCTGACATACAACGAGATCATGCTTACCAACTCTGCTGTGAGTCAAAAACCGAAGACCCAAACATGTCAGTCTTGGACCTGGCTGTGGTGTGCTTGGCACATGACCCAAAGGGAGTGGGGAGTTGTCTGTGTATTCCCCAAATACTGAGTCATGCCAGGCTCCAGGTTGACCACCAGTTTAAGTTACAGCAGTTGTAACAGTCGCCCTGGGCACAGTTGCATCCACCAGGGAGCACCACGCACTCCGTCCATACCCCCATTCTATCCTCAGCCTGCCAGGATATGCTGTGCCAGGCAGATGGGGAGAAAATTAATAAGAGGGTGATGTAGGGCTAGCCACACTAGCTTCATGCCTCCTGCAATACCTGCCTGAATGGCACAAAGTAGCCAATGGGCGGGGCTGGGAAGGGAGGAAGGGGACCTGGGTCAAGGATCTGGTCCATAATCTATTATTATTATGCTCATATTCTTAAAAGATCTATGCTTCAAGTACAAAAGCTATTAGCCTTAATGTATACGCCTGCAGGTGTCCCTCCTTAGCTCACTTTGTAATAGTGGCACACTTCCTTTGCTAAAGGAAACTTGCTAGACAGTAATGCTATTTATGGACATACTGCTATGAAACTAGGCAACGTCTCAAACTATTATTCATCAACGTTCAAGTAGCTTTTGTTATTATTCCACCTGCCCTAAAAGAAGTAGCCAGTGAAGAAAATCAATCTACTTCCAAAGCAAAGGGTTTTTAAAAAAAATTAGTAAGTGTAGTTAGAGAACGAGAACAGCTTAGTAGTATCTGAAAATTATTACCACCTCCTGAGAGCTGTTCAAGAGAATCAGGTAAAATAGGTTGGTGATTTCAGTCTAGTGCACAGGCGTTCATACACAAGGAAACCAATCACAGCTACTATTACTAGCAGATTCAGCAGACACCAAGCAATGGATGGGCATGGAGAGCGCCCCTAGAAGTGTTCCCTCTCCCCCCATCCTTACTCCCAGAGGTCAGGATTCCCCTAAAGAAAGCGAGAAACCTTGCACTATACTTTTCTATGCTTCACCTGATTCAGAGAGGATTTCAGTTTCCAGTTTCTGGGCAGCATTCACCAGCTTCATTGTTTTTAAAAGAAACTTGATACAAAGCACATTAACTCATGTTGCTAATTAACTCAGGCGACTGATGAGTATAATGTACTTCCCACAGGTACTCCAGCTAACATGAGATGTACGTGTTTCCAAGTATTTTTATTAGAGGCATCTTCATATTTAAATGCCAACTGTCTCACGGCCCCTTTTCTATAAATGCATGTTTTACTCAGAGGAAGCACCTCCAACAAAGTGAATTTGAAATGCAAGAAGTTTTGCAAAGCTCTCACAGAGCTCAAGGACATTTGGAAGGGTACTAGTAATAGGTGTATAATCAGCAAAAACAAGTCTATTCTTAGATTTCCCCCTTTGGTGTTTCCCATAATCTTCCTTCTCTCTTATTCCCTTGGGGAAATAATTTCATGGCTATCAGAAATGGGGAGAATCTGTTCTTCTAAACAGATGGATGAAAAAATAAAATCTCCCAATAAAGAAAGGTGCACACAAAACTAGTTAAACATTAGGGCTGTAACACACCCCCCCCCCCCCCAAAAAAAACCCCACAGGAAACACTACAAGTTAAAATCACATGACCATGCTTTACTTTGATTGATTTCCTGGGTTTTGAACCATTAGCTATAGTACTTTTTATGTGGGTGGGGGAGTTAAAACAGCTTATTTTCCTACACACAGTCCTATCGCAGAGTTTATGTAGATAGGTGAAAAAGAGCCAACAATTCAACAGCAAGGTCTGCTCCGATATTACACACATTCCTCAGCAGGCATGGGCACAAACCATTGAGTCAGACAACTGCATTCAGGCTCTCGCCCATCATGATAACGGAGGGTACGTTTCCTGGATGAAGTACTAAATTAGAGCCTTGAATCAAGCACAGAGTGACACACAGCTCTCTGTATCCTTCGCCTTATATGACCATACCACTCCTACCAAGATGACCCAGTGGACAAAAATCAGCTCATGGGGGAAGAACAGCTGGTTTAAACTGAACAAGAGCAAGCCATAAGTTATGCTAATGGACAGAGGGAAACATTCTGAAGAGCTTGCACCCCTGGTGAAGTATGGTTTGGCTGAAGAAATGCACCCACAATTGGCCAATTCAGTCTGCAGATTAGGAGCACTCTATGGAGGTGTTGCAAATGCTAACCTGTCACATAGCAACAGCTGAGGGTAACGCTTTCTACCATCTCCGGCTGCCTAGAGACTCCGTCCTATCCTTGACAGATGATGACCAGGCCTCAGATACTCATGCCTTTGTCATCTCTCAGCTAGACTAGAGAAATGCAATAAACCCAGGCGTGAAGCCTTCAGCGCTTAAGTCCAACAGGTAAAGAAGGCTGCAGCACCTCTCCTCAGAAAAACGAGCTACCAGAAGCACGTCAAGCCACCCTCCATTCCCTACACCGGCTTCCCACAGAATATTGAATCAAGTTCAAGGTCTTGGTCCTTATGAACTTAGAATCATAGAATCTCAGGGTTGGAAGGGACCTCAGGAGGTCATCTAGTCCAACCCCCTGCTCAAAGCAGGACCAATCCCCAATTTTTGCCCCAAATCCCTAAATGGCCCCCTGAAGGATTGAACTCACAACCCTGGGTTTAAGCAGGCCAATGCTCAAACCACTGAGCTATCCTCAGACACTCAATCCCCTACGCCCAGAGTATCAAAAACATTGATTACAGCTCCAGGACGAATATTGTGATCAACGGCTATGCTCGCCAGGCACAAACGAACTTTTCACAATAAAGTGAAAGCTCATCTTGTGAGGGAAAGACAGCTGTCTCAGGGGCCAGTCCAAGACTATAGAATGAATTGCCCCAGAAAGCCCATCACAAACATCATCACTTTCTACTCCCAGGTGCACTTCTTCAGCCTGTCTTCCCTAAAATAAATATATATATACACACACACACACTCCCCACCACCACCACCTCCAAAAGAAGACACTCCGTCCGTTGCACATACTTCTGCCCACGAAGACAGAACAAACTCCCCTCAACAGACGTTAGTCACATCGCTAAATGCACTACTGGAAGGGACTGTGATACTACAGCAACGAGCACAGTATAAGAACACTAGCAGGAACAACAGCTTTGAGAGCCGCTTTGAGAGCATCCCTATCAGATCCAAAGACATGGTCAAAGAGATGGTTAGGAGGAGCTGACCTTTCTACACAGCTTTGAGGGCATCCCGGGTCGGAAAAACAGCTCCTAGTCTAACTCAGTCACAGAATACCTAGACTCCTCTGACTCACGGGAACAAATCACAATAGGGCCCACTCAAGTCCTTTCAAGGTAGATAAGTGGAGTATCATAAAATCATAGAACTGTAGGACTGGAAAGGACCTTAAGAGATCATCTAGTTCAGTCTCCTGCACTCACGGCAGGACTAAGTATTCTCTAGACCAGGGATCAGCAACCTTTGGCACGCGGCCCGTCAGAGTAAGCCCCTGGCAGGCCGGGCCAGTTTGTTTACTTTCTGTGTCCACGGGTTCGGCCAATCGCAGCTCCCACTGGCCGCAGTTCACCGGTCCAGGCCAATGGGGGGCTGCAGGCAGCGGCAGCCAGCACATCCTTCGGCCCGCGCCGCTTCCCACAGCCCCCACTGACCTGGGGCGGTGAACCGCAGACAGCAGGAGCTGCGATCAGCCAAACTAGCGGACATGGCAAATAAACAAACAGTCCCGGCATGCCAGGGGCTTACCCTGATGGGCCACATGCCAAAGGTTGCCGATCCCTGATCTAGACCATCCCTAACAGGTGTTTGTCTAACCTGCTCTTAAAAATCTCCAATGGTGGAGATTCCACAAACCTTCCTAGGCAACTTATTCCAGTGCTTAACCACCCTGACAAGAAGTTTGTCCTAATGCCCAACCTAAACAGCCCTTGCTACAATTTAAGTCCATCATGCTAAGCGAGTGTTTTTAAGGGACATCAAAAGAACCAAGAACATGAAAGATCTACAGGTATTTTTCATAAGCATAGGAGATTCTGTCAGGGGATATGGCCAAGATTTCTGCTCCCATTGTTGTGCAGCATGCAGTAGGCAAGTTATTATTTTATATTATTTGTATTGCTATAGCAACCAGGAGCCCCAGTCATGGACCAGCCCAATGGTTGCTTCCTGCCCTGCAAGCAAGAGAAACAAATAGTTTGTAAAGCACTTTGGGATCCCCTTTGAGCTGAAGAGTCCCATGTTATCTCTGTGTATGAGCTATCTGCCTGTTTACCTCCAGGCTAACCCATTCAATCGAAAATCCTCTATTTCATTTCCAAATCATTTTTGAAAGGATACAGACCCCAAAATTTGACTATGCTTTCTAGTGGTTAGCAACCCATTCACTGATTATGTTCTCTCTCTGGTACTGTAGTGGCCAGGCTCAGATTGTGTATCAATCTATTTGTCCAGCCCTGTATTAAAACCTCCTTCCTTCCTACCCAGCGAGATATTCTGAGAGATGCATTTCACCTGCTTTGTCAGGCTACCATTTAGAGGCTGAGTATCTTGTTTTAATATTGGTGCAAATTAACCCACCCTGGAACAGAATCTCCCTTCCCACTTGTCCTCATCAGTTTGCACCTCAATACTGCTACCCCAAGGCTGTTAGGAGTCATGCTGAACATGTCCCATTAAAAGTCACCCTTTATTTGTTATTTTGACATCTATCCCCCTCTTTATTCAAGAGGGCCCCATGCAGAATTCCCAGAGATAGTTAGACATCTATACTACTTCACTCCAACTTAGCACCAAAAACCTTTCAGGAATTGGGCTGCCTTTGGTTCCCACCTATGGATGACCCAAATCCCATCGAGAGTTTGACAACACAGAGGAAACCTTTACATAAAATTATGCTGATGTGGCCTGCATTATCTAATATAGAAAATTCACCGTGTGTGTAAAGGGACCTAAAGCAGATTTTTTTCCTCTCCCCTCAATACTTCAGAGTCACACACACAGATTGCATGTAGGCATGTCTATGAACTCAGAAGAAAGGAGGGAGGTTAGGTTGACAACTAGTCTCCCTTTGAGGAAGTCTAGGCTACTTCAATAGGTTTTCCATTGTTTATATCTGCTCTGTGGTGGGGGAAATGCTCTGGACATTCAGACATTTTTTGCCTAACCCAGAATGTTTGAACTACATGGTACAAGTTTTAAAAAGTCTACACGTAGGCTACAAAATGACTGCTGATGGCAATTTCTAATTGTTCGAAGTACTAGAAGTCCCTCAGTCCAGCCTTTCACAGAACATTAGAACCTGTCAGGTATGTCTCCAATGAGGCATCGTTGAAAGCCACTTAGGTTGTAAAAAACACTATCCAGTGATGCAGGCAATGGGTCAGACTGGGCAATAAAACAAGACTTTCACAATGCAGAATCACAGTAAAATCATCAATTAGTAGCTTTAGGGTAAGAATAATTCTCTGCCCCCTGCAAAAGCTCTGAATTCCCTTTTAATTCCCCTCTCTCCCACAAAAGCACTTCTCCCCTTGCCCATCCCCTTCCAAACATTGGTTATCCCAACCACAAGTATGTCTTTCCTGAGGCAATTCAAAAGGAAAGTAAGACCATAGTGAGCAGTCCTTTCCCTTCATTAAGCCTACATTTTCTGCATCCCTCATGCCCCCAAATCTGTTTTTCTTAATAGTAACTATAGCCCCCAAATTTACCCTGATGTTCAGAAGACAGGCAAATGCTCAGAAGTACAAGGGGAAGCTGAATTCTATGGTACGTGTGATGCTTTCATCAACAGAACTAGACTCACTTTCAGAACTATGCTTCAAGTACTAAGATGCATCCCAAACATGGCCCCTTTACCTTATTCACAGTTTAGAATGAGTGTGCAATCAGTTAAACCATTACCAGACAAAATGATCCTTCTCATAAGGATCATAGCAACAGTCTACCAATCTCTAAAGACTCCCCCATCCTCCCAATTCTACTAGACGTCCCTAAATTCACAACAAGAATAATGGCAAGAATGAAATCAAGCCAGTCAGCACCTGTGCATTCAGGTGCATGGTAGTCCTACAAGGAGGAAAGGTTGAATCCATTTTTTGTATTTTGAAGACAAGAGATTGTTTACAACAGCTCTGGTATATACTTTCTTGTTAGAGGTTTACTAATGATAACACTGAGTTCTATACAGCAGTTACACCACTGAATGAGAAAAGAGATATTTACCCTCCTGACTGATTTTGCCAAAAGCTTTGGATATAAGAACATAGATGAGGTTATGAAGTGTGCAACAGGTTTTAAAAATGCTGACTGTTTTGAATTGCAGTAGGCCTGGTTGATAAAAGCATGTCGCTACATGCAGAACTCCAATGTGGGCACATTGAGAATTCACCGGCATAAGACTTTAAATATCACAATCCTTTGTGCTGTACTCTAAAAGGACCACAACATATCAACCCTATAAAGAACGGGTCATATCAAAATTCCCCTCCTTCTCTACATCTAAATGGTTGTCTAAGTTCTCTCCCCGTCAAAGACAAATTAATAACATGACTAAATACTTTAAGAGAAAATCTCTAATTCCCATCACTACTGGAGAAAGGTTGAGTGGAATTTGGCCTTGCAACAAGCTACTCTCTATATCAGGGATCGGCAGTCTTTGGCACGTGGCCCGTCAGGGTAAGCCCCCTGGCGGGCCAGACCGGTTTGTTTACCTGCCGCATCTGCAGGTTTGGCCGATCCAGCTTCACTGCTCCAGGCCAAAAGGGGCTGCGGGAGGCGGCGCAGGCCAAGGGATGTGCTGGCCGCCGCTTCCTGCAGCCCCCATTGGCCTGGGACAGCGAACCACGGCCAGTGGGAGCCGCGATCGGCCAAACCTGCGGACACGACAGTAAACAAACTGGCCCGGCCCACCAGGGGGCTTACCCTGGCGGGCCACGTGCCAAAGGTTGCCGATCCCTGCTCTATATAAAGTACTCATGTTGCAAACTTTACATATTCTCTATAAGATGGGTTTAGAAATCAAACATACATTTGGGAAAATTTCAAGCCAAAAATTGCTGCTCTAAGACTGATGCAGTTTAACATTTTCCACAAACTTGACTGACCACCAAATCAAGGTCCAGGAGACAGGCTAATGAAGATTAGAAGCAGTCAGTAGCTACAGGTGTATGTTTTGGCAAGCACCAAACATTAAGAATTTTTCTTATTCTATTATAATATTTATGTTGTAGAAATGAATTCACAAATGCTTGAAAATTAAAACGCAGATTGATGCCAGCTACATGTTCCTTAGCAGATCGGTTTAAATTAAATGGACTCACAAAGAACAACTGAACTAGATCTCTCTGGTTGGCTCGGTCCTGCAATTCCTACTGATGTGAAAAGAACAGGAGTACTTGTGGCACCTTAGAGACTAACAATTTTATTTCAGCATAAGCTTTTGTGGACTACAGTCCACTTTATCAGATGCATAGAATGGAACATACAGTAAGAAGGTATTTATACATTCAGAGAAACATGAAAAGGTGGAAGTACCCATACCAACTGTAAGAGGCTAATTAATTAAGAGGAACTATTATCAGCAGGGGGAAAAAACTTTTGAAGTGATAATCAAGATGGCCCATTATGGGCAATTGACACAATTACTGATGTGAGTAATCCCTCCTCATTCAAGAAGTTCCATGCAAATCAATGGGAAAAGTCATGCAAGGCTTAACCAGGTGAGAAAGAGTTGCAAGATAGCAGACCTAGTGAGTTATTGCCAAGAGTTCTTCTCTGACATTGAAAGGGCAGGAACATTTATTTGGGAAACAATTTGTTACTAACATGGTAACAACCGCATCATAGAAAAGTTATTTATGGAATGAAGGGCAAGCTGTTAATTTTGAAAAAGTGAGATGGTTTTGGATAAGAGGCAATTGCTGATGTTTATAGAAGACACAAATGGAAAGAAAATATAAATGCAGAAATAGGGATCTCCAATTGTCTTGGAGGAGAAAGATTAACATACACTAGTTCTATGGGAGGGGATTATCCTATGAATTAAAATATATACAGGAAAAAGTACCAACATAGGCTTTGATTTGGACCTCTTCCAAGGCATCTGTACACCAGCTGTGAAGCTGTACAGGGCCCATAGTTCTGGCAGACCTCTCCAACCCACAAGAGGGATTCCACAGTAGCATAGATCCCTAATAGCCCCCGGCATAGAGGATGTGGCTCCAGGTATTCTGTGCTACTGAACAGGGAGATGTTGCAGCACACAGTAAATTAGAGCCATCTCTGGGGCTACTCTAGTTTATGATGGGCACCACTCCAATCATCCTGGCTACCTCCAGAATCAAGGAGATGCAAAGATCATACAGCCCCCACCTCAAAGCCCTCTGGAGCTGCTCCCAGGTCAGCTTCACTGCAGTTTAGAATTGGAGCTGTAAAGCTGCCCATTAGAAATCTCCATTACTCCAGTTTTACCCTCTTTAATCTTATCAATATTTTGATAGAAGTTCCCCAACACTCTCCAGCATCAGGTCTCTTTATAAAAAGAGAGAGATAAAAAGATCGATCTTTGAAGACCACAGCAATACTACTTTGGGACACACGATAGCGTTAAATTCTTTTAGGCATTTCAATAGATTTCAACAGGTATCTTGTTGGAGGAGTCAGGAAAAAAGCCAGACCTTTTGAGAAGTGGAGATGCCGACTAGCATAGAATACCTGCTACTGCACTTTCTACCCTTTGTCATGTATCATCAACTTGTGCTATTAGACTAAGCCAGTGGTTCCCAAACTCGGTCCACAGCTTGTTCAAGGTAAGCCCCGGCACGGCCGGTTTGTTTACCCGCCGTCTCTCCAGGTACAGTCGATTGCGGCTCCCACTGGCCGGGAACGGCAAACCGTACCTGCGGAAGCGGCAGATAAACAAACCGGCCCGGCGGGGGTGGGGGGGGCGCTTACCCTGAGCAAGCCACAGACCAACTTTGGGAACCACTAGACTAAGCTTTTTGGGTGTATCCATTCTAGGGGGGGAAAAGGGTGGTTTATGTGTGTGTTTTTTAAACAAATGGCAAAACTAATGTGGACAAAATTATAGTTTTAACATGTGATGGTAGGTCAGGGGAAGAAGCTAATGTTAAATTCAACCTAATACATATTAAAACAACTGCCTGTCCACACTACAATTTTGTCTAACAGGGTAAAACGTGTATTTTTTCTGGTTAAGACAACACCTTTGAGTCTGAGATTTATTTGCTGAGAACAGTTTACCTATTGTACACTTCCAAACAACTATATGCAAACACTAGGAGGGGGTAACTTCACTGGATTTATAGCTGCAACACTATGAATTAAAAAATGTAGTTGCATTTTTATCGTGTAGTCAAAGGAGAAGTTACACTCTTAAAAAGAAACAAATGGATAGGATATGCTGGGGTGGAGGGGAAAATGTGTTCTATAAATTGAATGTAGCAACGGGCTCATTATGTAAATGTTCTGGAATGCTGTCAGCATACTTCTTTATCACTAGCCAAAGGAACACTTTACGTGAGGGTTATAGACTTCCAAAGCCACATAAAGGTCAATTCCAAGGGAGAAAGACAGGTAAGAAAAGGACTCTTTATAAGCTGTCTCCATGTTTTTGCTGTTAACTGCAGTGATCAAGAAGTCTGGTTCTGAATGATGACATCAGAAACATTAAGTGGCTGGCTATTCAGGGAGTACTAGGGATAGCTAGAATTTTTCTGTCCACGACATTTTTCCAACAGAAAGTTAGGAGTTTGATTATATAAGATTCTTTGTGAAGAGTGTCAGCTCTCCATAGAAAACCGACTTTTCATAAAAGACTAATGTCCAAAATATTTCTAGATGGTAACCATAAATTTTGATTCAAAAAGGCTGCCAGGGTGCCTCCTGGGAGTTGTGGTTTAGGTTCCTCCTCCTATCATTATCCTAGAGGCTGGTTTCCCCAGATGGAAGACATGTCCTGTGATGAACCATGGCCAGAGACTCCCATGAGGTACCGCAGCATCCTACCAAGAATGGAGACAATGGTCTGGGAGCCATGTAGTCCAGCCAGGACATCCCTCCCCCTTCCCCCATATAGAGGAGACTAGGAGGACGGGACTCCCAAGCTACAACTCCCTTAAGGCACTTCCAAATCAAAATGGTCTTTTCTTTTTTTTTTACTAAAAAGTTGCAGTGTTCCACGGAGTTAAAAAAATAATAATCTGATCAGCAAGTACCTAGCCACAAACAAAAAACATTTTGTTCTCTGATCAATGTAATGAAACTTTTAGGAGTTCTGCCCAAGTCATGTAGATCTCACTACTAAACACTTAGCAGGAGATACCTCTTAGCGAGCTGCATTCTGGACAGTAGTACAATTTGCACTAAGAAGAAGAAAATTAAATACACTGGGGGAAGAAAAGGAGGAAGAGTTCGTATTTTGTCCAAAAGCCCATTTAATTTGAAAAGGGTGAAGAAGTCAATGCATAGTACAGAAGCACAAGTTTGGGTTAATTTATTGGCGAGACACGGACATATGCGTATTGGGAAGACTTCCATTTTCTTTGGACAGTTGCATCTTTTCCTTTCCAGAATAAAGGGTTCTTAATAGATGGTTACTTAATGGAAAATGATAACAGGCAGGAGGCATAAGGCCTTTTCCACTTTAATACTGTGTTCTGAAAACAGATCAATTGTCTTTGCTCTGCATTTGGTTTTGTTTCACCTGCCTGCAAACAGGCATTCTGAAGGACAAGTTGTTCTAGTTTTACTGTAGTTTGTACTTCTCAATCATCAGCTATGTTTTTAGGGTTCTCCCCAATCACCACCATTAACCTGAAGTAAACATAGTAAAACCTGAGTAACAAGGAGACTACTTTTCCCCATTCTGTAAGGGTGGGGAATCCCAGTGTCACGGAAGTGAACTGAGACTGGAAAGCTCAGGGGACCAAAAAATGGTGTATGGAGCCTTCCCGCTACATGTCACAGCTCCAAGTGATAGAGTTGGTGGTCAAAGTCCAGTTCCTAGCCAGCAGCTGCCCATATGACAAGTATCACCTTTAGCAAGAATTTAATGGACATGCAAATTAAAGTGGATAGCATCCAGAACTCCAGAGTTTGAGGGTGCTTGGCACCTCTCAGGATCAAATGCTAACATGCTCTCAATCAAACATGAAGGGTAGACAAGGCAGTAAATACCAAGATTTTTTTGAAGTTGCTAACGATTTGGGGTGTCCAACTGAAGTCCCCTTAAGAGAGGCCCAACTCTTAGAAAGTGCCAAGCAGCCACCCTCTGAAAAAGCAGGCCCCTTTCAGGTCTATCTGACCACCTCACAATCTTTGTTTACCCTCCCAACCCCTGTGTGGTGTGAAGCTGGGAAGTGCTATTATCCCCACTTTGTGGGTGCCGAACTGAAGCACAGAGAATCTAGATGACTTCTGCAGGGTCACACAGGAAGTCTGTGGTGGGACAGATAATTGAATTGAGGTCTCATGTCTCAAGCTAGCACCTTAACCTCCTTCCTCTAGCTATCTATGGTATCCCAAATGCACCCAAAACCACTAGCCTCATTTTACAATATTGGCCAATACCATCTGCATAAAAACATGCAGAATATGTTAGTGTTGGCAAGCTGTACATACACATGCAAAATAACCACATCATGAAGAATAATCTGATAAGCTACCTAAAAGATATATTTGATACACAGATATTCTTGTTACGGTTATTTAAGGGAACACAGCAAGGCTGGTTGATTGGCCAGCCCACAATCTGCCTATTTTCATTTGGAAAGTTCATTGGGTAACAGGATATATGAGGGGGAAGGAGAAAGAAAAAGTCTGAGGGGGAATGATAGTCTTGGAGTTGGAGCAATGTACTGGAGGACTGCATTCAATTCTCTCTGCCACAGACTTCCTGTGTGACTGTGACCAACTCATTCTCCGTGAGTCAATAGGGATGTAAAATGTTAACCGGTTAACAGATAAGCATCAGTCTTATTGGTAATGTATTCAGTTAAGGTTTAAATGCCCAATGTGTGTCTGGGCTCCCGGGCGCCGGCCCCGAACCTGGAGTCCCGGCCGTCAGCCTCGGCCCCCTTACACCTGTCCTGGTCCCCCCGCTCTTCTAGTTCCCGTGCCTATGAACTAGTTAACAGTTAAAGGTTTAACCGATACAATTTTAATAGTTTAAACGGTTACTTTTTAAACGCTATTTACATCCCCTATGAGTCAGTACCTCAGATCTATACCTGGGGAAGCAATAGTATACCCAACCTCAGAAATGTTGCAAAGTCAACTTCAGTAGAGTTTATGAGGCTCTCAGATGTTATGGTGATGGGAGAAATACAAAAACACTCCCTCCACTAAATGATTCATTAATACCTTACCTCAAAAAGGATATCTGGAACCTAACTCACCTTAGCAACTCTACAAACAGCCAGTGTGTACAAAACAGAGGGAAACAATCCAGAGAAGGAATAATTTCAAGCTCCACGGGGCTACCGTAAACAGAAACCATACCATTTTTTCTCCCTTTAAAACTGATTAAATTACATTACTCAAAACTCTCAGCACACAAGACATTCATACAACTCAGGACAACTGTCTAAACTTGCTTTATAGGCTATGTGCTTAACATACTTCTACTGCATCACATATCGCCTACTTATTTTAAGTTTCATGGTTGACTGAAGAACTAGGTAGTCCACAGATGTTACTGAGTGTTTTACTATCATGTTTGTAATGTGTTCATCGAGACAACATCTGGGCATCTCTAAAGTGACACAATAGCATATCAGATGGAATTAGTACAGTATGCTCATACAAACAGCACTACGAAAACAGCCTGAATGCAAGAATGAAAAGATACACAACGAAGCAGTGTAAAAGACACTGGAGTAGAAGCAATTAGAGAGGTCAGTAAAACTGGTCTCTGCTAATCCCAACTCCTTTGTATGACCTGCAGGGATAACATGGACACAGAAGGTGGATTAATAAACCCTGACAGTTAAAAGGTTAAGAAACAGCAGCACTTCTGTGACCCTTGTTCAGGAATTCCACAGACTTTTTTTCAAATAAGAGTGTTTGATTTAACTATAGAAACAAAATATATGTGCAGTGCCTTTTAAAAACCACAGAATAAAAACATGAAGCATGTTTATAGGATGACCCCCCTCAGAATAACTTCAAAGGTTCATATAAACACAAATATTACAACAGATTGTGTTTTAGCTCCTGGAGTACTCTCCTTGCAATAAAGTGGAGATAGTAAGTGTGATCTGGTTGTACTACTGAAACTGAAATTAAGTATCTCACATCACAACATCCATGATTTTGATACAGAGGGAGTTTATTTTACAAACATATATTGACATTTTTCTAAAAAACACTCCTTCCACCTAGACACATCCGTGGGTAAAAAAGTTTAGAAAGCCTCATTCTGTTAATGTATCAATAAAATGGCTTTCAAAGCTCACATTTCTCCCCCCCGTAACAGCTCCTCAGGATAAGAGGGATTTAACAATTGGTGGCAATAGCTCAAACTGCACCAGAGAACTCGGTAGTTCCCGCGGCACAGACAAGCGCGGAGGGGAAAGTGGTTTCGGGCTTGGACACACTAAAGTATGTTTGCAATTAGCAAAAGCAGAAACAAAGGGAAGAAAAGCGAGAGAAAGAGAGGGAAGAAAACGAGCAGCCCAGGCCAGGTCTGTCCGATCCAGCAGCGACCTGTTCGAGAGTGACCCTGGCTCGGAGCCCGTCACGCATCGCCCTGACGCAGCCCGGGACAGCTCGTGGAAGACACAAAGTTGCCAAGAGAACCGCCCTGGGGGGGTTCAGGACTTGGGCAAGCGCCTGGTGGGAGCTTCCATGGGCATTTTCCACCGAGCCCCCTCCGGGAGGGGGTGAGAAGGGGCAGGAGAGCGGGACAATGAGGGGAGAGGGGGGGCAGGACGCGGGGGGGAGAAGGGGCCTCTCTCCACCCGGGAGATGGGAAGCAGGAGCAGGAACGACCCCCCCACCCCAGCAGAATCGCAGCGGCGCGGGCGCAGGCAGGCGCTCCCCGTACCCCGGCCGGAGGGGGGCTCGCCCCCCCTGCAGCGCCACCTCCTCCCGCTGCCCCGTCTCCGCAGGGACTCGGGGGGCACCGGCCCCCCAGCTCTGCAACGGTGGGAGGGGGTCCCCCCCCCCCGCAGACTCTCTGCCCCCCGCTCGCTGCTGCGATCTCCCGGGGAAGGACGCCCCCTCCCCGGCCCCCCCGCAGACTCAGCCCCAGGCGGCGGGGGGGGGGGGGGGGGGGCGCCCCTCCCCGGCACTTCCCCCAACTCCCGCAAACTCGCTCACTCACCCCGCGGGCGGGGCGGCTGGGCCTCCTGCAGCGGCGGGGAGCGGGGGACAATGGCTGGCGGCACGGGGCGCTGGTGCAACAGGCGGCGGCACCCGAGCGCTCCCGGCGGCTCCCTCGCTCCGCTGGCCCGACGAGCAGCCCCGAGCTACCACGCATGCGCCACCTAGGAGGGAGGGGGGAGAGGAGGAGAACGACCCCCCCCTTCTCCGTTCCCCGTCCTAGGTTCCTCCACCGAGCGCGCGGGGGGTGACGCGGGGGGCCGCTCTGATTGCACGGCCGGGGGGGCCCGTGAGCTCGCGGCTCCCCGTGGGGGGCGTGGCCCGGGCGTGGCGAGGAGGGAGCCCGGGGGGGCTGGAATTCGCGCGTGGGGGTCGGCGAGGGGGGAGCTGGCTCCAGTGGGTGCATTTTGCAGGAGCGGAGAATTCAGCAGCTGAGCGGGGAGTTCATCGAAAGGCTTCTCCGGGCTCCTTTCCGAGCCCAGCAGCTCCTGCCTCTTGCCTGCTGTCGGGGGGTCCCAGAGCGCTTTCCCAGCTTGCAAAGATTAATCCTCACCATGCTTCCTCCCCCGGGCCAGGCCCGTTACCCTCCTCACTTTACAGATGGGGAAACTGAGGCACGGATCACTTAAGTGGCTTGCCCAAGATCTCCGGCCCCTCAGTCCTGAGATGAGCTTTAGTGGGTTGGTCATCCTTCCCCATAGGACAACACAATTACATCTCAGAGAGTAACTGATATATATATAGAGAGAGAGAGAGAGAGAGATTGTAATTCTTCGGGAGATTGGGTAGAAAATTAGGTGGTCTGCAGATTTTAAAATTACTATTTACCTATGTAGCAGATTACTAAATTACCATCTGTTAGAGTTGGGGAACTCCTCTCCGGACTTTGGGATTTTGTAACATTTCAAAGAAGCTCTCCTCCATTTTATGTTTAGATTTCCCCAAGCTTCACTGAGTTTCATAAAACTTTCTCCTCCCCCTTAAACAAATTATTTAAATTCTCAAGGGACGGTGTAGTTTTAAAGGCACCTGTATCTCTACCGAAATGGAACCCTGCTCTCTGTAAAGAAACATGCAGAAGCGGTTTGCTGTAAACCAGTGGAACCCAAATCTCAGAATTCTCTTCTAAATGTAGGTCCTCTTTGGATATGCAAGTGCACTATCAGTTTGCTGGCACACCTGAGGAGAGGGGGTGGCACTGCCAGACCTTTCCGTCATCCCAAATTGGTGGGAGGACAGATTAGAGCAGCTGCAGGGCTACTCCAGTTATGCTTTCTGAACCAATCCCATAAAGGCTTGTACCCAGGGCCGGAGCGCCCACTAGGCGGCCCTGGGTACAAGTCACAAGCCTAGGGCACCACAATTTGGGGGGCAGCTGACCGCAGCTGCCTCCTGGCTCCATGGCGGAGCCGGGGGGGCGGCGGAGGGTGTGGCTGCTCGCCGCGGCTGCCTCCCACTTCGGCTCTGCGGCTGAGCCGGGAGCTGGGGAGGCTGCCGCGGGCTGGGGGCTGAGCTGCCAGCCCGTGAGGGGTGGGGTGCCGGGGAGGGGGGGACGACTGGCTGCCTCGGGGGGAGGGAGGGCGTGGAGGGGGCGGTGTTAGCGGGGTGGGCGGTGTTAGCAGGGGGGGCGGGGAGGGCGAAGGGCTGGTGCAAGGAAGTTTCGCCTAGGGCGCGAAACTTCCTTGCACCGACCGGCCCTGCTTGTACCTCTGGGTCCAGGCTCAACAAGAGCAAAGCGCATTCTGACTCACCCACAGTATGCCTCCTACTAGCTGGGCAGGCAGAGAATGATGTACAACTGGCTATATTTATGACAGGTTTCAGAGTAGCAGCCGTGTTAGGCTGTGTCAGCAAAAGGAACAGGATTACTTGTGGCACTTTAGAGACTAACAAATTTACCACTTGGGGATTTTCCCTGTGTCAGGGATTCCCCAGCAGCTTTAAACCCCTTTGCATCACTGGAGCTACACAAAAGGCATCCGCATCAGACAGATGACATATTTGATGTTTCACACACTCATATGGCACAAAAAATAAAATCTCTCTCAAAAGGTATATAATGTCTGGTCAAAAGCAGGGGAAAGCACGGGTTAGCTGCACACAGAAGACCATCCTAACCTTACAATGGGCTAAATCCTGAAGTTTTCACTTAGTTTTTACTCAGTTTCACTTCATTGAAGTCAACTGCACTTTTGCCCAGGAAAATCTTGGGGGGCGGGAGGGAGGGAAATGAGCACGGATCTCAGTATTTTGTCCCAATATGTTTTAATCTCTAAACTGGACATTCTAATTTAGAGGTTCTCAGCCAGGGATTTGTGGTCCACATGGGCATTCAGGGGTGGGTGTAAACAGTACGGGAGATCTTCAAAGTGCCTGAGGTGACATCCTGGTCAGAGTCTTGAAATTGACTGCAGTGGGACCAGGATTCCACCTGTTTCCCTGTACAATTTATGCATTGAATAACAAATTGTGATTTGTTTTTTGATGGGGAAATTACAGCTTTTTCCAGACTGGGAGAGCGATTGCTGGTCTCCCAAGGCCTGAGAAGCCTTGTTTTGATTCCAGGAAGATACTTCTAGTGAGTTTTATCACCTACATTTCACCTTGATGTTTCTACCTCATGTGTGACCCTTTCCAGTTTATTCAGCTGCTCTCTGAATTCTAATTAATTATAATACTGTGCTTCTTTATTGAAGTTAAAGGAACATGGTCAACTTTTTAAAGCCCTGGATTTATTTTTATTTGAAGGAAATAACTTTCACCCACTAAACTTTAGTTTTAGTTGTGTGTTTCAGTTTGTGTTACATTTCTAACATTCCCTCCTCTGGCTATTATAAAGTATCTCCTTCTAGTGTTTCTGGCATCATACACTCTTTAGCAGTGAAATGTGATCCTGTGCAAATAAATGTGGCGCACACAAACCCACCACCACAACATTCTGTTGCATGCACTGTATAATTGATCCCTGCAGAGGGAAGGACTCATTTTGTCGTGTTTGAGCTGCTCACAGATTAGATGCACATATTCTATCATTTTTTCTGCAGTGATTCTCATACCTCTGTAACCCTCACAACAACCCTATGAGCTGAGTACATATGATTATCCCCTATTATACACATTGGGAAACTATGGCACAAAGGCCAAATGCAGCCCTGACTTACACTGCAAGGAAACTGTGGCTCAAAAAGTTTGTGACTTGTCAAACGGTCCCACAAGTTAGCAACAACACCAAGGCTAGCAGCACCTATTTCCAGTCTTCTAGTGCCACTAACCACTAGAAATCATTACCTTACCAGAGCAGCTTTTGTCCTAAAGGACCTAGAGCACTGTACTAAATACGGGCTGATCCTGTGCCCATTTAAGTCATCGGCAAGAGTAATTTTAACTGACATGGAAGACTGATCAGGCCCTTACCTAGTGCACAAGAATCATTTCACCATTGGAGTAACACGGTCACTTCTCGGTTTGGAACACTTCTGCTGTTTTACCACACAACAGAGGTGAAAGCAAGCCGGTCCGCCCTGGTACGGCATACCGGCAAGAGCTGGTGCGCCGTACCAGGGTGGACCGGCTTCCCCAGGCGGCAATTTAAAGGGCCTGGGCCTCCTAGCAGTGGCTGGAGCCCTGGGCCCTTTAAATTGCCACCAGAGCTCTGCTGCCGGAGCCCTGGGGTAGCGGCAGCAGGGCTCCGGCGGTGATTTAAAGGGCCCAGGGCTCTGGTCACCGCTACTGCCCCGAGCCCTTTAAATAGCCGCCAGAGGTCCGCCGCCACTACCCCACAGCTCCGGGGATGATTTAAAGGGCCCGGGGCGGTAGAGGCAGCGGGAGCGCCAGGCCCTTTAAATAGCCCCTGGCGCCTGCCGGAGCCCTGGGGTAGCGGCGGCAGGGCTCCGGCGGCTATTTAAAGGGTCTGGAGCTCCCACTGCTTCTACCACCCCAGGCCCTTAAAATAGCTGCTGGAGCCCCACCGCCACTACCCCAGGGCTCCGGCAGCAGGGCTCCGGGCACGATTTAAAGGGCCCCGGAAGGTAGCAGCAGCCGGAGCCCGGGCCCTTTAAATTGCTGCCCGAGCCCTGCTGCTGGAGCCCCAGGGGTCGCAGTGGCAGCCGGGACCCCTGGGGCTCCGTCAGCAATTTAAAGGGCCCGGGGCTCCGCTGCAGTAGCGGCAGCTAGAGCCCAGGGCCCTTTAAATCGCCCACTTTAAATTGCTCCCAACCCCAGGGCTCCCAGCCACCTCTGCAGCTGGCAGCTCAGGGGGTGATTTAAAGGTCCCAAGGCTCCCAGGTGCTGCTACCACAGCCCTAACCCCTGGCCCTTTAAATCCTGATTTAAAGGGCCTGGGGATTTAAAGGCCCCACCTCTTCTGGTAGAGACCACGCCTCTTCCGATCGAGGCCCCGCCCCCTCCTCAGGACTCGGGGTACTGGTAAGTCCTTTAAGTTACTTTCACCCCTGCCACACAACAACAATACGTGACCATTTAGGAGAATAAGATGAGAAGAATAACTTTCTCAACTGAAGCTGCAAGGGATGGGGAAGGGGGAAAGAGCGATTGGTAGGGACACTATAAGGACCCAACTTTTAATTTGATGAAACCATCTAGGTTAATACCTCTTCCCCTGTAAAAAGGTGCCATGGATTCTTTAATGGCTCTGACTAGGCAGACCCTCATTTTTATCTCTCACCTAACAGACAGGAAGTCCAGCAACATGTTGACTTACAGGAAAGAGTGCCACCTAGTGAACCCCCACTCCCTGCAGCACCTCTGTGTCCCATGGAAGTGTTCCATCAAAGCACTGACCCAGCCCAACCCATAAGGACAAACACAATAACAAGGTGGCATGGTAACAGCTGAATAAATCTTTCCATATAACAGATGGAAAAACATATTTTTCCCCACTTAGACTTCGATCAAGGGAATGTTTCTGCTTTAGTAGCTAGGTATACAGTCAGCAGACAGCCCCATACATCACAAGTCTTTCTCTCCAGGGCTGGCGCTTCCATTAGGAGACCCTAGGCAGTCGCCTAGGGCGGCAGGATTTTGGGGGCGGCATTTCGGCGACGACTCCCCGGCGGCGATTTGGCGGCAAGAAAAGCAGCCATCGAAACGCCGCCGAGAACGCAGCTTCACAGGAGCTGCTGCTGAAGCACCGAGCGCTGCCACCTAGGACGGCAAAAATCCTGGCGCGGCTACTGTTTCTCTCTCTTTGGGCTGGTCTACACTATGGGGGGGGGTAACATAGCTGAAGTCGACGTACCTCGCTCGACTTACCTCGCGGTGTGGACCCTGTAAAGTCGAAGTCTGATGCTCCCCCGTCAACTCCGCTTCCTCCTCGCGTCAGGCTGGATTACCGGAGTCGACGGGGAGCACTTCTGGGATCGATTTATCGCGTCTAGATGAGACGCGATAAATCGATCCCCAGAAGATCGATCGCTACCCGCCGAATCGAGCGGGTAGTGTAGACTAGCCCCTTCTCTCTCGCATACCCACTATGCATTTACACACACACTTAACATCTGTAAATGCTTTCAGGAAGTTCTTTAAATGAGCGAAGGCAATGCTAAGCACTCTCTTGAGAGATTGTACCCTAATTGCAACGTCCTCTACACTGAAGTCCCCTGTAATGGAGAAGGTGTGTCAATTCACCTCCAGTCTGATCCACAACAGCCTCACCACTGCTGTTCTCCATCAAGTAGATATTGCCAATTGGATAAAACTGTTCAGTGATTTTGTGATGTAGATGAAGTAGGGACCGGGTTATAGTACATTGGCTGTGAGGACCTCAGAGTGCTTTCTAAACAGGTTAACCTTCATTTCCTACCTGTGAGGTAAGTAAGTGTTATGCCCAAACTAAAAGGCCCAATTCATTGTTGGACTCCAGCCCTTTTCATCAGGCAGGCTAGCTCAAAGCGGCTATAGAGTAGGCATAACCCAGCCTACCAGGAATACCACTGGCCCACAAGGATCTTGATTCCAAGGGAAGAGTCAACTCCATCAGCTCTATACCACCTGCACTGCACATTAGGTCTGGGCAATAGAAGTCCAGATGGGATGGCTGGGGGAGGATCACACAGATGAGGTGTGGGCAGGACTGGGGGAGAGAGGGAGGGGTGAGTTAGGTGAAAGAGCATAGCCCGGGCACCCTTGAAATGTCATCCCTCTGCAAAGTCCCATAGGGCTCTTTTATTACTAATATTGCAGTAGGCACATAGGAGCCTCAGTCATGGAGCAGGACCCCCTGGTGCTCAGTAGCGTAGCCAGGGGGGGAGCAGGGGGAGCGGCTGCTCCCCCTGTGAGCAGAAGCGGCGGAAGCGGCGCCTTTTTTTAGCAGCATTAAAAAAAGGCGCCGCTTCTTTTTAAGCGCCGCTTCTTGCACTCACCCGGCGGCGCTCCAGGTCTTCGGCGGCATTTCGGCGGCAGGTACCACCGAAGACCCGGAGCACCGCCGGGTGAGTACAGGGGGAGGCGCCTTTTTATAGCGCCGCTCCCCCTGTGCTCTGGACCTGTCTGCGCTACTGCTGGTGCTGGTTCTGTCCCAGAGAGCCCGCCATCTAAGTTGAACCCTCAATTTAGAGCAGACTTTAGGGCTTCTATAACCTGCCCTTGAAGGTCACAAGGCCCCTGCAGCCCCTGAATGGAGTAGATATAAACTCCCTGCCATCTGTTGCTGCACCAGTGCCTATCCCAGCAATTCCTGACTCCCAGCCTTCTGCTCCAATTACCAAATAATACTTTTTAACTGCAACCATCTTCAAGGTGCTTGGGATGAAAGACTTGTGCATTGAACTGGGTTTTTTGAAATGATTTTTAAAGTGCTACCTATGCATCCAAGATCCGCACCCCAAATGATTCTTGTATTGGGTGCATTAGGTGCACTGCTTAGTGACCACCCAGAGAAGCAGATTAACAGTGTCTTGACCGAAGCGCATACAGTAGTTTTCCCGAGTGTTAGCGTGTGCCCACATTCCCACCCCATTTCCTTTTTGACTCATCTTCAAAAATGTTTGCATCATGTTTCACAAATTCCCATACGCCGAGCCAACCCAGAGCCACGTTTGTGAACAACAGGTAATGGAGGATCATGCCTTATTTGAGCTCTTTTTTTTTTCAGATTTTTTTTTTTTGTCCTGGGACCAGCTGCAAGGAGCTCAGTCATTGCCCATGTCACAGATTTATGTGTGAGTTGCACCAGTGTAACAGTAGAATTTGGGCCTGGGCAGATTCTGAATAACTGGCTATTCTAGCATGAATTATTAGCAGTATGACTCCATTGGCACTGATTGGTAGAAAGCAGCCAACACAGTAGAATCCATCAAAGGAAGCAGCCATGATTAGAAACAAATGTTCATTAAGTTTATGCAGCTACAAAAACAAGACCCTGGACATTAATGGTACAGATGATACAGGCTGCACATGATCTTAGCTTTTTAATTGCATGCGTTTAGTGCCTGTGAAAGTGAGGAACTGGTGCCCCCTAAGAGATGTGCTAATGCCACATCAGCTGTTATTCTAATCGTAACCTCCCTCAGAAGCTCTAACAACACACCCCTGTACTGTCCTACAAACCCCTTTGGTATCTGAGCCCTGTGCTCCTATTGAGCCAAGATTTTATAATGGGTCCAGATGTCCAGTAAGGAATAAGATGAGATCACCAATCTAGTTTTCACTTGTGACCCAAACTCAGGCAGAGTTGGATTTAGGTCTCTTTTTAGGTTGCCATACCAAAGAGAGCAGAAATGCAAAATGAAATTGATTAGCAATCTGGTTAATTCTTGTGTAAAGAGCCTGCTGCAGAGGGAAGTTGTCAGTTTTCTTTTGTCTCAAGCTCTGGAGGAAGCTAGCTACGAAGAGAACAATCCTAGTCAGATTTTGCAGTCAGCTCTGGGGCAAGATTAATATAAAAGGAAATGAATGAATCCTAGTCAGTTTCCTTTTGTGCATTACTTAAGAGTGTGTACTATTTTGAGATATTCTGTATTCTTGAGCAGAATTTTCCCTTAGAAAATAGGGGACATCACTGACAATGGCACAATCTGTGGGACTTCAGTAATACACTTTGGGGTCTCTTTATTGGCCCTCTGGTTTCTGAGCCTTTAGGGTGCACTTGAGTCACATTTTCAAGCTTTTTCTGGCATCCACAAGGGCTATAAACTTTCATGAAAAAAAGAAAAAGCGAAGATTCTCTTGCAGTTTTTTGATTCCAGGAACTGGGTCTTTAAGCAAAAACAAATATCGCAAGACTTGCAATATAATCTTGAGGGTTGGCAACATTGTGCACCTACTGTATAAGAGAAGCTTCAGGGTGAAAGTCAGAGTGAAGACAGGCAGAGATATAAGCTAGAGGGATCCCACTATGGGGCTAATACTGTGCCTTCAGCTACTTTGATCAATTCCATTCCTATCTCTTTAAAATAAGCGGCCATTGGGAGCTGCGGGCGCCCATTCCTGCAGCCGGTCAATATAAACAAACTGTCTTGTGGCCTGTCAGCGGATAACCCTGTCGGTCTGCGGACCACAGGTTGCCCACCACTGTTATAGAGAATTGGTGTCTTATCTCCTGTCAGTGCTTCTCTCCAGTCCAGTGCTACTTTTCAGGAGTCTCTGCTAAGCCAGTGTTTCTCCACCTTTTTGATACCAAGGACCAGCTTGCTGCTTTCCTAAACTGGGTCAGGGAGATCTCAGGGACTGGTGCCGATCCACGGACCGGTCATTGAGAAACACTGTGCTAGACCCTTTGTTAGACATTTCTTGGCAGCCCAGGCTGCAGCTTCTTTGTTGCCATCACACAGGCTGTACTGAGGTAGGGATATGGCATGTTCAAATTCCTATGATATAGCAAACTCTGGAAATTCCTGACAGGCAAATTGAGGTTGATTTTCTGTAGTTACGATCGCTGGAATCCCATGCTGGGCAAACTGTGCTTTGCAGCATTCACTGATGGCAGCTGCTGTTGTGTGCAAGTGATCTGTTTCTCGGTAATCAGAGTAGCAACAGTCATCGTAAGGTATTCTTGACCACGCACAGTAAATCAATCCAAGGGTAGCTTACTTCAAGGTCATTTGGTTATTTAATATGTCTTGAGTGGTCCCCAGTCTGGTAAACTGTGGAATAGTTTCTCAAAGGAGGCAGTGGAAGATGCATTGGGTGGGCCATTTAAATCTAGAATGGACAAAGTAATGAAAAATAGCTGCACTGGGAAGGAACAGGCTAGATGATCAAATGGGGGTCTTCCATCTCTAGTTTCTGTGATTCTCTGTTGTTAGCTGGCTAGGAATTCACTGCAGATACTGCACCAAATCCAATCACTTACGAGGCCTTTGACTTCTCTGTTCTTTTTAAGGCTACACAGGACATCTTAAGCCCTGGCTAGACATGCCTGAGGCTCTGTATAAGTAGAGTGTGTGTTATTGCTTATTATTATTATTCATTGTTTGTATTACAGAGGCACCTAGAAGCCCTGGCTGAGATCAGAGACTTCTTGTACAAACACACGGTAAGAGATGGTCCCTGCCCCAAAGAACTTACATGGTGTAAGTGGGCTCAGTTTCATTGTAGACAAAGGTATGGGAGTTCCACCATGCAGTATGTTCAGTGCTGTTCTTAAATTAATCCCTCTATGCTTTGCTAGCCTGACTGATCAATGATTTGGAGAGTATGAAGTGCACCGTCCATTTGGTTACGTGTCTGCCCTGGACATAGCACTTTTCAGTCACACGAAGGCAGCCTGAGGGCCCCAGTAATCACTTTCTTCTGATCACTGATTCTCTGGACAGAAATTCAGCAATGAACATCAGGGAGTCTTCTTGGTACTGTCGATGCAAGTTGCACGTTTTAGTTTTCCTTAACATTGTTTAGAGGTGATTGGGGCTAAACACATTTTTGGAAATAGCTCTGACATATTTGTGGTCGAGATGGGTGCAAACCCAAACTCTGGATCTGAACCCTCCTCTTCGCACCCACCCCTACCTGCCAGCCCTCCCACATTGGAAGATGGGGTTTGGAACCTGAATCCAATTCTGGGTCAGAATTTTACAATTGGGTCCTCTCTATAACAGGCCAAAGCAAAAGCTTGAACTGAGGGTTTAAACTTGGATCCAAATGTTGTGTCTCCAGCCCTTTAGCTTGTGATCTGTGTCCACATGAATGTGATCCTATCCCAGAAGATACTGGTCAGACTCACCACATGCAAAAACAATGGTTAAGCATTCTCGTTATACCTGAGTTTAGTTTCGCCCTCTTGCAAAAAACAAACACCCAGTCAACAAAAAAATGCAAGGGCTGGATTGTGAGCCAAGGAGTGATTAAAGTGCTCTACCTATCTACAGGACAAGTACAGCAAAGGCAAGTTTCTACTGTCCCCACCCAGCCAATGTGACTCAGCCCTGAGCTGAAGGGAGCTCCCCTAGAGCACAGAGGGAAGTTCAGTCTTTATGGTCCATTCAGACCTTGGCCTCTGGTGAGGGTGCCAACAAAAGACTCAATCCTGTCAAGCACCGAGTGACTTGGTATGGTGTTGAATGCCCCCAACTCCTACTGAAGCCAGTGAATTTACACCAGACATGAAATTGGCTCGCTATCCTTTTGATGAATCTATTGATTTATGGAGAGCGGTTGAAGACCTTTATGAGGATGAAGGAACAGATCTCTTCCTCCATGGGTTGGGTAGTTTGAACACGTGACCAAGTGTCAATAAAACTCTTTGTAGTTCCAGTCTGCCTGCCAGAAGGATTGTCCTGCATGACTGTTGAAACCACAGACATTCCTAGGCACACTGTATCTGATTCTGAAATTTAGACCATGCAGAACATCTTTGTTAGCCATAATGTCACCTTGCAAGACTCCTCCTGGGCTTGCACTAAGCTTCTTACACAAATGTCTTTTAAACAAAAGGAAAGTGAGTTCCCAGACATTCTTTCAACTGTGGTTGGGACCAGACTAGTTTAGGGTGAGGCTAACTGCAGTTTTCATTGGAAGAATTGGAAACAGGATAACATTTGGGACCAGATGTTATCAAATATGCATGTTGAAATGAACATGTGAAAGACCAGTCAGATGGTTGTGTGCATGTTTTAAAAAAAATTAAGAACTTAATTTTTTAAAATAAAATTTATTTCCAAAAATGCACCTGCAGAATTTGCATGCTCATTTACCACAACAGCATTCACATTCTGATAACTGCACATGACAGGCATTTAATTGATTGTTTCCATACAGGATTCATTGGGTTGCTTTAATATATTTTTAATTTATGGAGATATGCCTATCTCATAGAACTGGAAGAACCTTGAAAGATCATCAAGTCCAGTCCATTGCTGTCACTAGCAGGACCAAGTTCTGTCCCCTGACAGATTTTTGCCCCAGATCCCTAAATGGCCCCCTCAAGGATTGAACTCACAACCCTAGGTTTAGCAGGCCAATGCTCAAACCACTGAGCTATCCCTCCCCCCCTTTAAAACAATGGCTGCTTGTGCTTGTGCAATGTGGCACATGTAGGTGCAGCTCATTCCAGTGCATTGTTGTACCCAACTGAGTCTAAAAATCTGGCCCTTGGTTTGTAACTAAAATCTCTGCATGGGAGCAATTTGGGGTTTTGTCACAGCCTTTTAACAGCTCTGGGTAACAATGACCCTGCTTCCAGCCAAGGAGACTGGATATGACACCCTTAGAGCCCATTGGCATAGCTCTGCGCAGCAACCACAAGGGATGTCTTGAAAGTGAGATGAGGTGCTTCCTACTTCTAGCAGCTGAGCATGTTGCTTTCATTGTGCTAATCCCTGCCAACAGGGAAGGGGGAAACTTGAACTCTAATACCCTGCCAGCCAGGCCAACACCCTCAAAATGCTGTTGGGTGAGCAGGAGTCATCTAATGATGTATTCTGAAGTCCCTGGAGGGATATAGTTTGCTGGGAGTGTCAAGGGGAGGTCACGACACTGCTCCAGAAGCTCAGAAGGGCACTGCTTAAATGTTTGTGTCTTACTGTGTTGGTGACCACCATAAAGAAATGTAACATCGCGGCCATTGGGCGATCATTATCAGATGGATGAGTGTTATGGTGCTGCCTAATGGCCCTATTTAGTTTGCAAAAGTGTGTGTGTGTTTCTTTGTTTGCTTGTTTTAAGCAGGAGAGAAAGCAATTACTCCAGCAATTATTATTGTATGTATGGTTTGCATGCCATGGCAGACACAGGTGTATATTGAAAGAATAAACCACTAGGAAGGTAGATGTAATTGGCAGTAAAGATACGTTTGTGTAAGAAGCTTAATGTGAGCCCAGGAGGAGTCTTGCAAGGTGACATTATGGCTAACAAAGAGATGTTCTGCATGGTCTAACTTTCAGAATCAGATACAGTATGCCTGGGAATGCTTGTGGTTTCAACAGTCACGCAGGACAATCCTTCAGGCAGGCAGACTGGAGCTACAAAGAGTTTTATGGACACTTGGTTCAAACTAAAAACCATGTGGTTTCCAAATAAAGAAACAATAGAATAATAGAACTTAGTTAAGATTTATTAGTTCAGTACCTGCAATCTCTCTCCCCCGCCCCTCCTCAGCCCCACCTCTGCAATTGCAATTCCCTATGGTATATTTTTCAGCATTTTGTCCAGTCTAGTTTTTACAGACTCATCAATGATTTCTCTGGGAGATCATTTTGTGGTCTAATAGAGCTCTGAGTTTAAGCTTCCTGCTATCTAATCTAAGTTTCCTTTCCTTTTTCTTTGAAACATGCCTAGTCATTTGCATGTGATCAACACTTACTAGATAAAGAGAGGCATTTTATTTTCTCTGCATCCTTTATTATGAATTCTTTTGGCACTAAATCCCATAAGTCTGGTCACAGTGAAGTCATTAGCTTCCATTCATGTGCAAGCCACGTGTCCTCCCGTAACTGTTTTCATTGTAACTCAGCATTGGTTGCTTAACTAGGTGATTGAAAAAAGCATGATCAATAAAATGCTGCAAGGCGGGAAGGATTATTAGTCCCCAGGCAAACTGACTTCTTCAAACAGCATCTTTTGACAGATGGGTACACACCGTGGCTGACTGTACCAAGACAGAACTACCAGTATCCTCCAGCGCTACATTGGGCAACAAAATGGCAAAATTGGGCAACAAAATGGCAAATGAAATTTAATGTGGATAAATGTAAAGTAATTCACATTGGAAAAAATAACCCCAACTATACATACTATATGATGGGGGCTAATTTAGCTACAACTAATCAGGAAAAAGATCTTGGAGTTATCGTTGATAGTTCTCCGAAGACGTCCATGCAGTGTGCAGCGGCAGTCAAAAAAGCAAACAGGATGTTAGGAATCATTAAAAAAGGGATAGAGAATAAGACGGAGAATATCTTATGGCCCTTATACAAATCCATAGTGCGCCCACATCTTGAATACTGTGGTCTCCTCAACTTTTTAGCTTGGAAAAGAGGAGAATAAGGGGAGATATGATAGAGGTATATAAAATTATGAGTGGTGTGGAGGAAGTGAATAAGGAAAAGTTATTTACTTGTTCTCATAATAGAAGAACTAGGGGCCACCCAATGAAATTAGTGGGCAGCAGGTTTCAAACAAATAAAAGGAAGTTCTTCACACAGTGCACAGTCAACCTGTGGAAATCCTTGCCTGAGGAGGCTGTGAAGGCTAGGACTATAACAGGTTTTAAAAGAGAACTAGATAAATTCATGGAGGTTAAGTCCATTAATGGCTATTAACCAGGATGGGTAAGGAATGGTGTCCTTAGCCTCTGTTTGTCAGAGGGGTGATGGATGGCAGGAGAGAGATCACTTGATCTTTACCTGTTAGGTCCACTCACTCCGGGGCACCTGGCATTGGCCACTGTTGGTGAACAGGATACTGGGCTGGATGGACCTTTGGTCTGACCCGGTACGGCCGTTCTTATGTTCTTACATAGTACAAACACAGGAACATAGGAACTGCTATACTGGATCAGACTAAAACTAATCGAATATCCTGTCTTTGACAGCAGCCAGTACCAGATTGTGAGGCAAACTCACAGCCAGACCAGGGCTGCCCACTCAGCTGTCAGAACTTACCCTTGGCGACCAGGTCTGGGGCAGCCGCCGAGCGGGAGGATCTCTTCGTGGAGCCCCTGCTACACTCCCCCCATCTCAGTGTGCAGGTGGTGTAGTCCCCATTGGTGCGCCAGAGGTTGGTCCTGGCTGGTACCACCAGGATTGGACTGGGTGGACCCTCTAGTTTGGGTTTAACACAGTACTATACTGTATTTTTTTTTGTTTGTTTTTTGTTTCTGCTGCTGCCTGGTTTCATACTTCTGATTCCAAATGAGGTGTGTGGTTAATGGAACCAGAAAAGAATCGGCTAGGCATTAGCTTACCAGAATGTTGCACAGTCCTTTAAAAACTTGCCAACCTTTGTATATAGAACATGATAATGCCAGGTAGCGAGAGGCATAGACTTTAAGGTCAGAAGGGACCATTATGATCATCTAGTCTGACCTCCTGCACAACGCAGGCCACAGAATCTCACCCACCCACTCCTGGAATAATCCTCTCACCTATGTCTCAGATATTGAAGTCCTCAAATCATGGTTTAACAGTGATCCATCTAGTCTAGTATCATGATCTAGAACAGTGATCCATCTAGTCTAGTATCATGACTCCTATAATGGCCAGTGTTGGGTGTTTTCGATTTAAGCAGTCTCCCCATTTCCCTTTCTTCCACACACACTAATGCATCTCATAAAGTTTCTTCCTGACCATGGATCTTCTACCTGATGCTCATTAGGTCAATAGAGACAGCGGATAGACACATGATCATATGTAACATTTTCCAACCAGCGGAGGGCATTGTTGCACATACATGAGCATGCGTGCTCACACACATTTCATGACGATTCTGGCAGCCAGGAGCACAACACCTCAGCTAAAGCTCAGTGACAGAGTTCTCTGACCTTCACTCTTTCCATTGCTAAGGATTACCGAATAGCAAAGTCAAGTTTATCACCATAAAGCCAAAAGATACAGGCTCCCAAAACGCCAGATTTAATTATTTTTAAAATAAGCAGCCACATTTTTATCTATCACCATTTAATCAACAAAAATCACTGGCATCCGGCCCATACGACATGTTAGAACCTGTTTTAGAAAATCATCACTGGTTTATTTCAAGGGTCAAATAGTGTCACCTATTTCCTTCCCCGTTGTTAATCATTTATTTAATCATTTTAAAGGGGAAAAAAGTAGCAACTGAAATATGTTTTAATTCCCCTAGTGACTCTTCCTTCATTACATTACAATAAATAAAAGCACCACTTAAAATTTTCACAGCTCTAACTAATTTAAAACACTGAAGGCCCTGCACATATCGCTGCATTGTGAGATAGGGACAAAAGGACCTGTGCTCTGAAATTGCCACACAAAAATATTTTTTCTGGACTTTAATGTACAGCCCATGTTCCACCCTTTATCCATAGCCTTTTGGTGCATGTCCAGACAGTTCACAGCCTCAGTAGGGCTCAGCACAAACCAAAAATAATGGTGTGTTTGACACCCAACTGGAATGCAAGGTAAGAGCTATGCAGGGCCTGGGGAGCAAAGGGCCGGTGCCAAAAGATAGGAGAAATAGCATCATGTGCTAGTGAAGGAGAGTGACAGCCCTGGACCTAGGCCCAGATCCTTAGCCCCATCCCTTTAGTTCTCTTTGCACTGCTTCAGCAGGGACTTAAAGCTACCTTATAGGGCCAGGCTGGAGTGCAATCTCTTGGCAATTTTGGATTAGAGGAGAAAGCAGGTGACATAAAGCCACCTATTTCCCCCTCCCTCATCCCCATGTGCATCAAGCACTGCTCTGCCGCACCTCCATTTGTAATAGTCCATATGCCAAGATATGACAACACCGAAAAGAAAGCAAACGCAAACCGCAGTGATGACAATGCCTGGGAATCAAACCAATCCAGTGATGGAGACACTCGAGTCCTTTTTAAAGAGTACAATGGCGGCCTCTAGTGGCTTTTGCTAGAATATTGTTTTCTATATTGATTGTTAGGTTTCAGTGTAGTAGCCGTGTTAGTCTGTGTCAGCAAAACGAAAATAAGAAAGAAAAACTTGTAGCACCTTAGAGACTAACAAATTTATTTCAGCATAAGCTTTCGTGGGTTAGTACCCACTTCACGAAAGCTTATGCTGAAATAAATTTGTTAGTCTCTAAGGTGCTACAAGTTTTTCTTTCTTATATTGATTGTGTTTCTCTCCCTGATCTGGTGCCACTCGTTAGGGTGGCCAGATACCAAGTGTGAAAAATTGGGACACTTTTTTTTCCCTTGGGAGGGTGGTATAGTTGCACAGATAAGACAAAGCCCCTAATATTGGGACAGTCCCAATAATATTGGGATTTCTGGTCACCCTACCACTTGCACTAACAGTAAGGTCTGGTAGAACCAAAGCCTTCTTCTCCTGAAAATAAAGGGCTGGGTCATTTGGGCTAAAGTGACTTGCCTGACATCATACAACCAGTCAGTGACAGAGCTGGGACTAGAAACCAAGTCTCCAAATCCTAGTCTGATGATTTAGCTACAAAATGAGTTTTCTTCCTGAACCCATTCTTTCTGACTTGTATGGAATGCAGAAGCACTGGTAATCCCATGAGAAAGCCTGATGAAGTGATAGTAGGGAGAGAGGCATGGTCTAATTGTCTGAGCATGGGACTGGCAGTCAGTAATTCCTGAGTCCTGAATGCTGCTCTAAGAACTTCTCCAGCAGCCTCAGAAAAGCTCAGCGTCTGTGCCCAGTTTCCCATTTGCAGTGATACCGAGCTACCTGAGAGGTTAGCAGCCAGTGATTTCTAAAGTGGCAAATATTATTTCTGTATGCCCAGAGCATGGAGTTAGGAGATGTTTGGATAAACTTGAGACAAACTCCTGGATACTAAACTGAACTGAACCTTGGGCATTTTGCCTCTCAGTGCAAACTCACACCCAGTGAGCTTTACTGCTGCTTCAGTATAGGCTTAGTCTATACAGCACCTACAGTTGGACCGCAGTCCAGGGCACTACTGCAAAATTCACATTAAAATATATAATAAATAGACGAGTAGATTCATGCGGGATAAAGCTCCTCACGGTTGCTACTATGTATCTTTCCCCTCCTTATCCTCCCTATTCAGGATGGCACTTGAGCGTGTACATAAGTGCTTTGCTGTATCAGGACTCTCAAAAGTGGGTTTGGATATATACCCAGATCTGAATCTATGGGTTCGGGTTGGGCAATATTTCCACTCTATGATAATCCCAGAAATTAGAGATTCTATTCTATATAGGTTCTTATACCATGCTAATCACTATAGCATCTGAACACCTAGCAGAGCAACGTGATTGCACTTCTGTCATGTAGTATTTCTTCTCTCTCTCCCTCATGCACACACACGCTATACATGTTTATGTTAAAGACACGCCCCTTGCACTGAGAGCAGACAGTGGGGAGGTAAGGCCCCACGTTCAAATCCCTGTGGATTTATATCGCAGCTGGGTGTGTTGTTAATGATTCATAGCCATAGCTCTGGGTAGGTGCGCCCTGTCACTGCTGGGGGGCAAAGAGTTATGTAGAAACTAACAAAAGAAAATGTATTTGCCGGGAACAGACAGCATCTGGCAAAAAGCGCTGGTGCAACGCAGACCCCATAGATAGAAAGAAAAGCTGTCACCAGCACATGGCCCTTTAAGATCAGCTAGTGAAGGGAGAACAATGCCTCACATGAGACAGCTCCAGTTCAGCTTTTCCTCTTTAAAAAGGTTTAAGGAAGAAGCAAGGAAAGCGATCCGGTAGAGCTGGCATTTTAAACCTGTAGGAAATCACAGCTTGCCTGGCAAGGCGCGTGTTAGCTACAGGTGGCTTAGCATAGTGTAAGGCAGTGTAGTTAAAAGAAAGATGAAAGGTTGATATACAACAAACAAACAAAAAATAGAGGGAAGGAGGATCATCTAGAATAGAGTGACAGGATCATCCGCTTACATCGACTAGCTGTGTGTACAACTAGCGGCTTTCAAGTGCAATTTTCTACTTTTAAGATCCAAAATTATAAGGAAATACATTATTGTTGTCAGCATTATTGTTCTCTAGAACCTGATGCCTGAGGATCTCAAAGCACTTTACAAACCTTAACTAGCTGAGCTTCACAGTATGTCTATGAAATAAGTAAGTATCATCATCCAACATTATAGACAGCGAAAGAGAGGTGCAGACAGCTGAATGACTTGGCAAAGGTCACAAAGCAAATAAGTGGCAGAACTAGGAATAGACCCAGGATCTCTGGATTCACAATCCCATGAACCATAAGAACATACTTCCATCGTTAATACCATGTGCTATTAATTATTATTATTATTATTAGCCTTTAAAGAATTTAAACTGCATCTTCAAACAGCAGATATTCCTTTAAGGTTCTGCCCTTGTTCCTGCTGCCTTTATTTATGCTCAACTGTCCAGAGCAGCTGAGAAATCCTGAGAGAGGCCAGTACTAAACGCAAGCATCGGGTCATGTGACAGACTGCCTGCATCTGCTTCACAGCTGTTAACACTGCTGAGTCGCCTTGTACGTTCAGGCAACCCAAGAGGAGAATGGGTAATGTGGATAGAGGATTGTGGGACAGTTGTGTCTAGACTCTCTCCATACTCAACAGTCATTAATTTGGTCCTGGCAGGGAGGACGTGACAAGGACAGCACAGAGATTAGAACATCTAAAGTTTGTGCACAGTGTTGTGAATAGTTTACACGCTTGTCAAGCTGTTTGGTCAACAGGGAACGTTTGCAGCCAGCTGTAATTTAACACAGTGAGATCACTTGAATAGGAAGAGCAACAGACTATTTTTTTCTCCATAAGGCTATCTCCACAAAGCTTCATTGACTTAAACATTTCTCATCATTTATGGGAACAATTTATTGCCACATCATTGTGAAGTATTGTGTTTTGTATTTTAAAGGTGGACGTGGCACGGGGACCATCCTGATTTTCAGTTTCAAATTGGACCTAAAATTATTAAAACTCTTGGCTATCACAGGGGAAGTGCCTATTTGGGGGCATTTGTGCAATTATTGTTGTTTACTTGCTTAGCACCAACGATGTGCTCAATGTTGCACGGGAGAAAAGTAAAGACAGTCCCTGTCCCAAAGAAGTTACAAGAGACACAGACAAAGTCGCTCACCTTGAGTTGAGTCTGTTGATGAGGTTGTTCTATGAGTCTCCAACATGAGCGGCCTGAGATGCTGGCCATGGGAAGCACTGCAGAAACCTAAGCAGCAGGAGGAGAATTTTCCTACGTAGGTCTTTGACCTATACCCCCTCAAATGGCAGTCATATAGAGCACATATGAGAGCTTGTGAACCGATGCTGGGGGCTCTTGGAGCATGAATGGGAGGACTGGGAAGGCTGGAGTGAAACACCTTTGATCCAAACATTAATTGTACCAAAATTCAGAGCTGGATCAAGATCAAATTTCTGTGCCTCAGGCTCATCCCTACTTTTTAACCAAAGTTGTTGTAAATACTTCATTAAAGGACAAACAGAGCTAAACTTATTTGGGGGTGTCTAAGTCTCCCACCATGATGTCCCCTACCATCATAGGTGCCGACTTTTGTCGGCGCCGGTGGGTGCTCGCGCCCCTGGCCCCGCCCCAACTCCACCCCCGGAACAGTTCACGAGATTTGTCTCCTAAAAAGAATGTCTCAGGTGTGGGAGGGCCTTCCCTAGGGTGGTGCGGGGCCAGGGAGGTAGGCGCCGAATTTCTAATTTGCCAGGGAGTGCTCTCCCCCAGCTCCGCCCAGGCCCTGCCCCACTCCACCCCCTCCCCTAAGGCTGCACCCCAACCCTGCCTCTTCCCACCCCACCTCTTCCCTGCCCAGTTCTGCCCCCTCCCCTGAGCATGCTGCGCCCTCACTCCCCTCTCCCCCAGCACCTCCTGATGCTGCAAAACATCTGATCTGCTGCAGGCAGTAGGTGTTGAGAGGGTCGGGGAGGCGCTCATCGGTGGGGCCCACCAGTGGGCAGGAGGCTCTGGGTGGGGAGTGGAGGTTCCGGTAGGGGGGCCTCCTCATCCCTCCACCCACCTGCCCCTCGCCTCCCCGTTCACCTTTTCACCCTCCAACCTCACCTCCCCACCCATCTCCTCAAGATTTTATCAAAGCATGGGGGCCCCCAAAGTGCGGGGCCCGTTGCGGTTGCCCCAATTCGTTGTACCCAAGGGATGGCTCTGGCCGTGGGAATCTTCCTCACATCCTCTGCAGTGAAGACTGATGCAAAGAATACATGTAGCTTCTCTATAACGTCCGTGTCTTCCCTGAGATCTCCTTGAGCAACCTGATTGTTCAGTGACCCCACTGATTGTTTGGCCGGCTTCCTGCTTCTGATGTACTTAAAACATTTTTTGCTGTTAGTTTTTGTGTCTTTCTAGTTGCTCTTCAAATTCTTTTTTGGCCTGCCTAATTATACTTTTTCACTTGATTTGCCAGAATGTATGTTCCTTACTTGTGAAGGGAAGGAGGGATGAAAGGAACTGAGCTTCCATTGCTTTGACATAGGGAAGCGGGGCTAAATTAATCCCTAGTGTAAACCCTGTTTTCTTTGATGGAATTACACTGGGGATGCATTTGTCCCAGAGGGAGCCATTTTAAACATCATTAGCAGAAATTCTAGTTGAAAAATTAACAGCTGATTCCAGCTGGCCCACTAGGCTTTGGAACAGAGCTTGTCAGCTTGTTTCCTGAGGGCAGGAGTTGGCCCTTTACTCCCATTTTTGGTGAGAGGTAAGTTAAAGGCACTGGGGACAGCTTGAATGTACAGCCCTGTACATGGATTGGAAACATGCATATGGAGAAGCAAAGTGCAGGCCTCTTTCCCTTGGCTCCACCTCCTTTTAGTGTGGCCACACCCCCTCCATGCCAACTTTGAATGTGTTGTGCACAGCCAAAACACACCACTGGCCTCTGGGTGATGCACAAAGGGGCAGCATTAGCCCACTTCACTTCCCATATAACCTACCCTGTTTTCCTGGGTGTGCAGTGCAAGTTAGACCTTTCTGGCCACTCATGCACTATATAGCTCTCATGGGTCAATCAGCACCAGCAGCTGTAGGGAACGCAAACAGTGGCCTGTGAGTGGCTGAGTCAGCAGAGGAGTTCTGACCATGTTACCATCCCACCTGGCTGCCGTCTTGTGCTTCCCCTCATTAACTGGGAGATGGATGATAAAAGGCGGCAGAGAACTATTAACGATCCGCTGTGTTTGTCTAGGCCGAGCTCATGTTTTCACAAGAGCATTTTTGGGGTCAGTACATTAAAAGGAAAAACAACAGAAAACCAGGATGAAAACATGTTTCAGATTTGTTCAGGCAAAACTTTTCCAGCCATTTCTAACCATCTGCAGGCAGCGGAGATGCAGGGATTAAAACGAAGAGCATAGAAAAGAGTCCAAGAGGACATTCTGCATTAGGTCTGCAATGTACGGTCAGGCCAGCCAAGAGCAAAACGTCAGCGATTTTAAGCACTGTAAGCAGAACCCCTCCCTCCCTCTCGCTTTCTAGTCCACATAATGAAGCTCAATGCCTCGAGAGAAGCACAGAAGCTGATTGTTTTCAGTTCTGGGAAAGCCTGCGCATTGGAAATGAAACATCCACACAGCCTGTATACAGCTGGGCAGATGCACACATGGTGTGGGGAGATGGGGGGACCGTAGTATGTGCTTAGTTCCCGGAATGGTGGATAAATTGTGCAAAGTCTCCCTGGAATAATAACAAGAGGCAACACACAAATGTGCTGGAAACAAGGCAAGGAGTTGAGCTGTGAATCCCCCGCAAGCTGTTGGAGCGAATTCATGGCCTGGTTCTAAGGTGAGTGCCCTTATGAACAAGACCGGAAGGATCAGGTCAGTCTGGCTGAGCCTGTTGCTGACTTCTGAAATCTTCTGACCAGGCGGAAAAGTCATAAGGTGCAGTAACGGAACGTATTTTTTGTACAGGTGCCAATCATATATCCCAAGGCTGAAACACACGCATGCCAGTGAGGCCTTGACCTAAGTGTTACCTCCTCTCTGCTCATTCACTACCCATAATTACAAATCATTAAAATATAGCTAACAAAGCTGTTAATCTTTCCATTTAACATTCCTTCATTTTATATTTCAATATTCTATGTCAGTATATGTGTATTATCCCCTGCTACCCTTTCATTTATTAGCAGTGTATATATGAGTGTGTAGCTATGGAAAACATGATGATTCTTTAATGTCAACATTTCTTATCTTCTTTTAACGTGGGCTTTTCATTCAAAGGCCAGTTTTGTTTGTGTATCATTGCAAAGAAACGTCATTAGACATTTTCCTGTGAAGGCTTTTTGAAAGGTGTCTCAATTTTAGGACCTTGATGTTTAGTTGCTTTTAATGGTACCCCAGTAGGAGACAGGCCCCTGTTCTGAAACGCTTACCATCCAAATGGTGGACTTGATAGACAAGGGAGGTTATCACATGGCCTACAAAGTGGAGGACCCAGATTGGAGCTGTTATTCAGGTCAGGCACATGTACCGTGATGGTTCAAACATTGCTTTTTTCATGTAGGTGTAAACACATTCATTTCTTGTAGTGATATTGCAAAAATAGGTTCTTAGGAGTGACGTGAATCAGGCAAGACATTTACCAGCTAGTTTGTCTCACAGGGTAGGACCTAGGGACCAGTACTTGATAATGCTCTTTCAGTGGGGGTTGGGCACTTTGGGGAATATAGATTGGTTTCTATGAGTCAAAGCATGGGACACAAAAGCAGCGAGAAACAATCTTCTGGAGTGTGAATTGCAGGACTGCTTTCTGATAGGCTAACACTGTAGGGCTTCTGCTGGGAGCAGCAGAATGGTGAAGGAGGGCGGGAGCTGTGACGGAACCAGTTATGGCTCCTTGATTCTCTCCCCCAGCCCAGGCACAGCTTACAGCAGCCTAGTGGCTGCTCTAACTCACACAGACTGGCTATAGTCTCCTAGGGACATGAGCTGGGGATAACTAGAATACAACATGCTTTGGCAAATTCCTTGCCACCCACCACCCTCACCCCCCAGCACTGGATTTACTGGCTCACTGGGGAATTCTGCACTGCTTTGACCTCCATAAGGGGACTAGATCGGGGCAGAGATTCTGCCCCTTTAGATTTAATTAAACTGGTTGAGATGTAACCAGAAATAGTCCATTACTGGGCAGCAGCAG
Organism: Chelydra serpentina; assembly: GCA_037349315.1. NCBI lineage: Eukaryota > Metazoa > Chordata > Testudines > Chelydridae > Chelydra > Chelydra serpentina. The sequence continues at coordinate 26,899,404 of JBAIAC010000033.1, forward strand.
ACTCTTCTTTAATTGTTGGATTTACCACTTAGATACTATGAGGAAGGGGGCTTTACAAATGTCCCGACAACAAGATTCAGTCCGTAAGCCTTGTGGCCCGAAGGCTACGAGAGAAGGGAAGTGAGGTAGTACCTCATTTAAATGAAATGAAATGCAACTGATGTTTGCTGAGCTTTGTTAAGAGGGAGATCCAAAGTTTAAAGAGAGGGAACAGTATGTGCTCCTGGCCTGCTGTTGAGGCTACCTTGCTGGGTGGGAGGGACTGTAATGTGTCCTTGGGATCTTTGATCCTCTTCCAATGAGCTGTTTTGGCTTTGTATGGGTAGAGCTCAGCAGCTGTTCCAGTTATCTAGTCAGTGGCAAGCAGAGGTCAGAGCTCCGAAGCAGTTCCAGTTATCTGGAGAGCTGTGGATAGAGAAAAGCAACAGCTGTCCCAGATCTGCCTAAGAAACGGGCGCTCTGATTTTTCTAGATTCCTGGGGCCACAAATGGTGAGTGAGGAAGTTGGGGGCCCATGAACTAGGAGTAGGGTGACCAGACAGCAAATGTGAAAAATCGGGACAGGGAGTGGGGGGAAATAGGAGCCTATATAAGAAAAAGACCCCCAAATCAGGACTGTCCCTATAAAATCGGGACATCTGGTCATCCTAACTGGGAGCGGGAGCTGGAAGGCAGAATAAAATGCATTAGCCACTCAGGATCCAAGTTGCTTATATATGGTATTATTATAAATTAATTACTGGAGATGGACTCAAACTAGGGAAGAAAATCCAACCCCCCTTCATCTTCGAGTAAGTTCAGATTCTGATCCGGGCCTGAATCTCAACCCCTCAGCTCTGTCCTGCTTCTCCAAAGAGAAACGTTGCATTCACACCTTGCTCTTGAAGCTTGGTAAGTGTGAATTTGGAGCTGAACTTCTCAGCTCAGGCCTATCTCTGATTTTCACAGCGACCTTCTTGTATGTTGGCTAAATGCCAACACGAGCAAGGAGAGACAGGGCTAGTGAGGGCTGATGACAGCTGTGTATTAGGACAGGCCCATCCAGACAACTCGAATGTACAGAAATAATGGCTTGTGGCCATCTGGTGACATGGTAATATGGTGCTTCCCACACTACCGTAGCTGCTAACCTCTTGATTATGTTGTGTCCTAGTAGGTTATTATGGAGTGGACGCATTAGTGGCCTAGACAGCTCCACTTCTTTTCTGGAAGGGTATTGAAGTTATTATGAACTTGATGAATTCACTGTGGCCTGCTTCATGTCTAACATTAAGTCGCCACAGCCTTGGCCCTGGAAGACAGAGCGTTCGGCCGTAGAAAGTGGCGTGTATCTCTTCCAAAGCCAGTTCATTTGCTGCCATCTGCTGTAGAAAGGGCAGCATAACACTCCATGTCCTGCCCAAAGCCTGCAACGATTTCAATGGACTTACACATCAATGGGCTCTTTACTCTCCTTTCACCTTTCTGCCAGAAATAGCAGAACTAGCAGAGTTTGGGGGGTTTGTGAATCTCTCAGAGGATTGTTTTTGAGTCCAAGCATGGGAACTTTTTCTCTCGTCATTTAAGCCCATATTGTTTTAAGGTAGAGTCAGTTCAAACAAACACACGTGATTTTCTAGATAAAGGGGCAGCCTTTGCTCTGCTTTAGGGAGAGGAGAATATTCCCAAAGCTAGTCTGGGATGAGTTGGGTACCCTAGATCTGGTATTTATTATTTCAGGTTGATATTTCTCCCTCTTCCCCCCCGCCTTTTTTTTAACCTGTTGTGATCACTGGATTCTCTCCCTCTTCTCCTTTCTTATGTTAGACTCTTCCAGAAAAAAAGTGCAAACATGATAGTCGCTTAATTGAATCCCTGAATATGGAACCTGAGTGTTTGAGTGGTAGAACAAATCCGCTGGTCCCTAAAACCCATATCTCAGATCATCTGAAATCCCTCCATCAGCCAATTTTCCTGGGGTACCACTGCTGGATCTCTTAATATGTCTCAAGACGTTAATGGTCCTTGTCCTCCCCCCAACACACACAGATTACTCAGCTCCAGGCCCCTATCATGTGTCACCATCTTTTCTGCTCTTGGATTAGATGGAGTTCTAACCCCTTGGGCCAACTGGGGTTCCACGGGGAAGCAAAGTCCACATTAAACACTTTATATTCGATTACAGCTTTAAAAGAATGTGCAAGGTGCTCAGAGCATGAGGCCAGTGCTCCTGTGGACCATATCAGGTGCACAGGGAGTGAGTTTACAAGTTGGACTATGGAATTTATACATGCTGTTTGCTATATTTGAGAAGCCAGTAGAGCTTCAAAGTCCTGGAGACTGAAGCTTTTTCTGTTTTTTCCAGCTTTTATTGAAGGTGGAGGGAAACTCATAAGAAATACAAAAATGGTTTAAAGAAGATGTTAAGGTGACATGCTTAGACACTGAGAAATGCCAAAGATAAGAGTCCATGTCTGAAGTGCAGTATGCTCTAGCATCCGCGGCATTGGCCTGGGAGTCAGGGCATGTGATTTCTATTCCTGGCTGTGCCATTGACCTGCTGTGCAATCTTGGGGAAATCATTTAATCTCTCTGTGCCTTTGTTTCTCCTCCCACCTTTCGTCTGTCTTGCCTATTTAAATTGTCCATTGTAAAGTCTTTTGGGCAGGGACTGTTTTGTACAGTGCAATGGGGCCCTGATCTTAGTTGTGTCCCGTTGGCACTACTTCAGTACAAGTAACAAGGAAATAAAACCGTAACTCTGTCCCTTGCAGCTTCTGTAGCAATCTTTAATTATATGATCACATATTATTCCTCAAATAATATAATAGACGAGCCTTTTTTCCAGCACCGTTAGCAGCTCAGGTGTAGTCAGGTCCTTGAAAGTTATTGATATGAAATACAATATAGCTACACAATTTGTTGTAGATAACGCATAATAACATGGAGAAACAGTGAAAATATGATAGCGTATATGAGAGAATTGGAATTAAATAACAACATTAATTTGGATATCTACAGGGGTGTAAACTGTTTGGTGCAGGAACGGTCTCTCACTATGTGCATGTACAGTGCCTAGCACAGTCCTTGATTGGGGCCTCTAGGTCTTACAGCAACACAAATAATAATTTACAGGGCATAATTTACAGGGCATGTATTAAAGGGTGAGTCTGTTAGATTTATTAATTTATTTAGGTTGTAATTAGCACACACACATACATACACACACAAAGCCAGAATAAGAATGCCTTGCTGGTACAGGAAGCAATTGGTGAAAAAAAGCTCTATAATTGCAGAACTGCTCTTTCAATAACCCCCTGGTAATATTATACACCTTCCATATATAAATTACAAAAAAATATTGTGCTTTGTACTTTCCTTTCAGAGAAATCCCCCAAATACATGCTTACTGAGTTTCCAGCAACCTCTGTTCTCCTGACTCGGCCCTAATGAATAATAATTAGGTATGAGAATAACTTAAAGTGTGATATAATAATGCTTGGGATTTTGTCACGACCTGTGCTATTAACATTTGGAGAAGCATTCATCTTTTTCAAATCAATAAACCGAATAATGCATGAGGGTCCTGCAAAATCGTATTTATTTTTATAATGGTTCCCTCTGAGTTCCAGTGTTGGGAGAGGAAAGACAGCTAAATCATTCTCTAACCTCTTGCTGCCTATTGCCTCATGATTATAAACTAGAACTAAAAGAATCATCAGCAAGAGAAAAAAAAGGGGGACAAGATTTGAGGAGGCAACAGTTGTTATTTGTGTGTGGAACCTCCAAAGAGTGCATAATGGAGCTATGCCAAATTAGCTGTACATCTCACCCTTAATAACTGTTGCTCCATGCTCAACACACAGGCTTCACCTCACCCATAGGAGGGCTGGATCCTGCAGGCCTTACTCAGATGAGTTGTCAACAGGGTGACTCATGTGAATAAGGATTATTTGCGTGCATAAGGTTTGTATGCGTGTGATTTCTGTTGTGTGGCAGACAACATGCAGAAAGGGCTGTCAAGCGATTAAAAAAATTAATCATGATTAATCATGCAATTAATCACGCTGTTAATAATAGAATACCATTTATTTAAATATTTTAGATGTTTTGTACATTTTCAAATACATTAATTTCAATTACAACTCAGAATACAAAGTGTACAGGGCTCACTTTATATTTGTTTTTGATTACAAATATTTGCTCAGTTAAAAACAAAAGAAATAGTATTTTTCAATTCACCTAATCCATGTACTGTAGTGAAATCTCTTTATCATGAAAGTTGAACTTACAAATGTACGATTATGTATTGAAAATAACTGCATTCAAAAATAAAACAATGTAAAACTTTAGAGCCTACAAGTCCACTCAGTCCTACTTCAGCCAATTGCTCAGACAAACAAGGTTGGTTACAATTTGCAGGAGATAATGCTGCCCACTTCTTGTTTACAATGTCACCTGAAAGTGAGAACAAGCGTTTGCATGGCACTTTTTTAGCCGGTGTCGCAAGATATTTACATGTGAGATGCACAGGCGCCAACTTCTGGTGGCGCCGGTGGGGGCCCCGCCCCGACGCCGGGCCCTGCCCCCGACGCCGGGTGATGTTGCGGGGCCCCGCCCCCGATGCCGGGTGATGTTGCGGGGCCCCGCCCCTGATGCCAGGTGACGTTGCGGGGCCCCGCCCCCGCTGCAACATTGCCCAGCGTTGGGGGCGGGGCCCCACAACATCTCCTGGTGCTGAGGTGAGCTTGCCGCGGGTTCTGGGGCTGGCGGGGAGCTGGACGCGGGCCCCTGGGTTGGCGGGGAGCTGCCGGTGGGTGCTCTACACCCACCAATTTTTCCCAGTGGGTGCTCCAGCCCCGGAGCACCCACAGAGTCGGCGCCTATGGTCAGATGCGCTAAAGATTCATATGTCCCCTCATGCTTTAAGCACCATTCCAGGGGACATGCGTCCATGCTGATGATGGGTTCTGCTTGTTAACAATCCAAAGCAGAGCAGACTGACACATGTTCATTTTCATTATCTGAATCAGATGCCACCAGCAGAAGGTTAATTTTCTTTTTTGGTGGTTCGGTTTCCACATCTGAGTGTTGCTCTTTTAAGACTTCTGGAAGCATGCTCCACACCTCGCCCCCCTCAGATTTTGGATGACACTTCTAGGGTGACCAGATGAGAAGACCCAAAAATCGGGACTTCTCACCAAAAAAAAACTACGGAAGAGCCTCTGCCGAAAAAGTTGTTGAGCAAAAAAAAAAAAGAAGACGACTGAAAATCGGGACAAAAGGCGTCCCAACCGACCATTGGTCGGGACGCGGGACACATGGTCAAAAATCGGGATGGTCCCGATTTTATCGGGATGTCTGGTCACCCTAGACACTTCAGATTTTTAAACCTTGGATCGAGTGCTGTAGGTATTTTTAGAAATCTCTCATTGGTACCTTCTTTGAGTTTTGTCAAATCTGCTGTGAAAGTGTTCTTAAAATGAACATGTGCTGTGTCATCATCCGAGACTGCTATAACATGAAATATATGGCAGAATGCAGGTAAAACAGAACAGGAGACATACAATTCTCCCCTAGGAGTTAAGTGACAAGTTTAATTAACACATTATTTTTTGAACAAGCATCATCAGCATGGATGCATGTCTTCTGGAATGGCGGCCGAAGTGTGAAGGGGCATATGAATGTTTAGTATATCCGGTAGCATGCAGGGCCGGCGCACCCACTAGGTGACCCTAGGCGGTCGCCTAGGGCGCCGGGAGCTGGGGGGGGGGGGGTGTGGCTGGCCACGGCTCCTGCCCGCTTCCTGGCTCCGCAGCTGAGCCGGGAGTGGGGAGTGCCTGGCCGCGGCTGCCGACCACTGCTCAGCTCCGGGAGCTGCGGGGGCGCCTGGCCGCGGCTGCCGCCCGCCGCCCACTCCGGGAGCCGGGGGGGCACCTGGCTGCAGCTGCCGCCTGCCGCCCAGCTCTGGGAGCTGCAGGGGTGCGTGGCCGCGGCTGCTGCCCGCCGCCCAGCTCCACGGCTGAGCCGGGAGCCGTGGGAGGGTGCCTGGCCGCGGCTGCCGCCTGCCGCCCAGCTCCGCAGCTCAGCCGGGAGCCGGAGGGGGGGGCGCAGCTGGCCACGGCTGCTGGGAGCTGGGGTGTGTGTGCCGCGGGTGGGGGGCTGAGCTGCAGGGGGCAGTGTTAACTGGGGGGGGGGGTGCGGTGTTAGCTGTGCAGGGGGATGGGAAGCGCAGGCGTGTGGATAGCCGTGGGGGGTGGATTGGCTGCGGGGTGGCGATGTTAGCTGGGCGGGGGTGGGGGCGCAGGGCCTGCGCAAGGAAGTTTCGCCTAGGGCGCGAAACTTCCTTCACCAGCTCTGGTAGCATGGGTGACGCGTGAACCATCGGCTGGCAGAGGCTAACCCCCACCCCCACCCCTTCCACCCGAGACACTGCCCCTCCTATCCTCCCCACCCCTGCAGCCTCCGGCCCCCAGCCATGGAGCTCTGGGCGGGAGGGCGGCACAGCCCCAGCCCCAGCCATAGCCAGCTCTGGGGTCAGGAAGGAATCTTTTCCCCCACGTTCACCACTGAGCAGCTGGCCATGTGCATTATAGTTATTTTCATCTGAAGCATTGGCCATTGAAAGGGGCAGTGGATCATTTAACGGAGCAGAGGTCTGATTCCCTCTGACAAAACCCGTGTTCCAATATACCTTCTTTGCATTATACTACTGGGTCTCATTACATGCTAGTGACATTAGGGCACATTGCATGGCAGCAATGCCATCACAGGACTGGGTTTCAGGTGCTCATTTCTTCAGCCGTGAGTTCTGAAGCACACGTGAAACCCCCAAGTAATCTCGTAAAGCATTTGAACCAAGAGCCTCCGATAATTTTCCCCTGAAACCTCTTGCATTGATATTCTTCCCTCTGGATGGCGATGCTGCGCAGGACACTGGTTTGTTTAGCTCCCTCGCATTTAATTGATTGCTGTTGGATTTTCTCTTGTAGTTTGGTTGCTGCTCTGGGGAATGATGATCTCTTGGTAGCAAGACTTCACATGCACATGAACAACAGCTACGTTGCTGACATTAGAGTTTTTATCCCATGCATTTTACCGGCATCTGACTGCAAACGGGCAGCAATAACATCATTAGATGTAATGCTTACCTAGCATTTTACATTGTATTCATCATTATCTTTACTACTACTGCTACTACTACGCAAGTCCAACAGTGAATCCAATCCAACATTGCCCTGTACTATTCCCTATAGTAAAGGCTGGACTCTGGCTTTCTGAAGCAGAGTTTCACTAGTAGTGCTGGTGTTGGGAGGAGGGTCTGTGAGGGTTAGCGGCTGAGTGGTAGCGGCTGTAAGAATTCTGCCAGCAGAGACTAGCAGCGGGCAGAACGGCTCCAGGGTGCTGAGGGACCATGCCTGGATGTGTCAACGGCTACACCTTGAAAATGGTGCAATGTCCACTCCCACTTGGGTCAACCCTTGAGCTCTAGTGGGACCCCATGTGCCACACCTGCCCCTGGGGTGTTGTGTGCCACTGGCTGAACTAGCTTGTCCCCACCATGTTTCCCTCTGGATGTGTAATCTACCTGCTCCAGGGGTGGAATTCTGCTGTGGTAATGTTATATGCTACCACATCCACATTGTAATTGTAATAATAAAATAGGCTAATCTTGCTTCTTTTTTTAAAATGAAAGCTAGTGACCTTTTTACAAAAAGAGAAAGTGGTAAACCCTGAAATAGATAGGAACTGGATGAATTTCAGTTCTTTGCATGGTTTTGATTTCCTGGCCGCCTCTGTCTGAAATGCAAACTAGCATCCCTCTGTCTCTTAACCTTTATATTTAAGATTATACATAGATACGATTTGTAAATGCACAACAGACGGCCCCCGCAGCTGCCCCTGACTTAGGGGGCTCAGCACCTCTGAGAGTCAGGCCAAGTACCCCTGCCCCAAGCAGCCTCCAGCTTATGAGCACCATGTAATGTTTAATTGCAGTATGCCGGAGTGTAAGCGATGGCTCCAGTGGATTCATTAAATACGCATTGCCTTTGTGTTTTCTGCGTCTTACTTTTGCTCTAATTATCTCTCTTTTGGTTGACATGCTACAAGCAGGAGGTCACTCAGCTGCCACTTAACTTCTGTTGCTGCCTTTGTTTCTACAGTAGGTTTTCATAGAGGATTTGAGCTAACATGGTAGAGGGCAGGCACCAAACTTGCTTTGTTGTGCAGCAAAGACACAAGATACATCATCTCCCAGGAGTGCGGTCACAAGAGAAACGGCCAGAGTAGGAACATGGGTCTCAACGGCGTGAGGGGTTAGCCGGGATGGGGAGGCATGACACAGACCTTTGTCATTAACATTTCCTCCACTTTTACTTAAAAGAGCCTGAGCAGCATTAATCCTCATGCTGCGGCGCTGTGCTTTGTGTGGATGATTTAGGCATACCTCCAGCCGTGTCCCTGTATCCCTAGCTGTGCTCCTGAGTCCCTAGCGGGGCTGCTGGCAGTGATATTTTGAGGATACCTTTGTCTCCCCTCAGTTCAGGAGTAAATGGGCAGATCATCTGCCAGGAGCGGTTGTGTTGATAACTTGATTGTTAGTGGCTTTATAATAGTTTCTCTGGCTTACACTGCTAAATAGAAAGACCCCCCCCGGGCCCCCAGCCTGCCCTCTTTGTGGGCCTCAAATTCCCTTTGATGTCACTGAGCATAGAGAGTCCATGTGGAATGCAGAATCAGGTTCCCTGCAGGTACCATATGGTGTTAGAGAAAATGGGGCTGTCCTTGTCCGTGTCCCTGTGCTTTGCTCTTTGAGGTACCTGCATCCCGCCGGCAGTCATTAACACAGACAGCAGCTTCACATTCCCACCGAGAGTGCAGGCGTAAGTAGGAAACAATGCTGCTCACAGTGCAATGGAGGAGAACGTCCCCTGGATTTCTATTTTCCAGGCAGCCTCCTTCTGAGTGGCATTAAAATGGAGTTACGAGGGCATCGCTGGGACTACCCGAGAGCTGGCTTCAGGAAAATACCAATTACAGAAGGTGCTGCACTTTCTGCGTGTGACTCATGCAGGCTGTGGTGGAGCTGCCACACAAACAGAATGAACGTGCTTCGAAGAATGAACGCGTTGGGGAAGTCAGAGGCACAGTGACATGTGAACAAAATGGCCCTCCGTGGGGCTGCGATACATTGGCCTGCATAACATTGTTCTCTAGTCTAAAGGCCTCGCGACCTCGCCTTTTACTTATAATAGTAATAATCATCAGTTGACTTCTAAAGCGCCCCCACTCCAAAGAGATCAGTGCACTGTGCAATGTAAGAAATGCAATTAAGCTAATGCACTGCGCACGGGAGACTAAAATGGAACTTCCCATTCAAATGTAATGCTCGGTTTCTAAATGAGTGGGTGCAAAAAACCGCCTGGCCCGGAGGTGCCTGAGGGCTTAACACACCTGGTGTGCCCCGCCACAGAAACTGCACCTGCAAACGACCAGAGCTGGGTATAGTTTGCAGGCCCAGTCGTACTATTGGAGGCATTTAAAAAAAAAAATCGGTGCCTGAGATTCAAATCAGATGAAACAAATAGAATGAGTCAGCTGCAAAATAAAGGACAAAAGAGAGAGAAAAACAATAAAAGGGAGTGGAGGGACAGGGTTTGAAGGGAAGGGGCGGGGAGTAGTCAAATGAATAATACCTGCTTTTATCCTCAGTAGATCTCAAAGCACTTCACAAAGGAGGGTTGTATCATTAACCCGATGTTACAGATGGAGAACGGAGGTGAAGTGACTGGCTCAAGGTTATGTAGCTCACCAGGCGCCAACCCAGCTCTCCTGTGTTCCAGCCCAGGGCTCTATACACTAGGCCAGGGGTCTCAAACACGCGGCTCGCGGGCCGCCACGCCCCCCCCCTTTAAAAAAAATAATTTTTTTTTTTACCCCCAGGCAGTTCCCGCTGGGGGTAAAAAACAATTAAGTGACTGGCAGTGCCACAGGGTCAGCTCCTCCTTCAGTGATGTTGGAGGCCATTTGGAGGGTAATTGCAGAATTGCTCCCCCCCCCCAACCCCAGAGCAAGACAGTGAAGCTCTCCTTGCGTTGATGCCTTAAGTGAGGACTGTTCTGTGCTCTGTTTCCCAATCAAGAGAGCAGGTTGATGCCCCATGTTTGTCCCTTCCCAGTCTCCTTATCGCTTTCTCACTCCCATCATCCCCTTCACCAGGGGAAGGAACTTGTCTTCTGGTTGCCTGGCACTCCCAACCGCGGGCATGGATTCCTATGGCACAGCATCATCCGGCCACCCAGATTCTCCCTGCTCCGGGGACAGGCTCCTGGCACGTTGGAGGCAGAAGGGGCTTTCCGCGGGACAGCTCACTCTGGCAGTGGAGCAACATGGCACACAAAAACAACAGCCTCTCTGATTTGAGCCTAGCGCCACCCCTGGAAAGACGGCTCCAGATGTGGCGGTGGCCAGCAGCTCCAGATGTGGCGGTGGAGGAAATAATAATGTGGTCGCCCAAATAAAGCAGCAAGGAAACATCCTGGATCCTATTTAAGTCTAGAGCCAAAATATGTGTCTGCATTATAACAGTAAACATATTCCCCTGTGTAACCAAGAGCTCTCCTAGAAAATCTTTAATGCTCAGGCAGTGGTCTGGTTACTTTATTACCCTGATTAAATTACCCAAGCTTTTCCTTTCTCTCTCTGCCTGCCTTGAAATCTCTCTCTCTCTCTCTCTGCCTTTGCACACTCCCTTCCTCCCTCTCTCTTTCTTGCTGTGGGGGCAGTGATGCAGGTATGACACAGCCCTGTTCTCCCTCCGCTGGGATCCCCTCTGGTGCATCATTACCATGCACTGGCTGGCTGGGCTGCATCATTGTTACAGGAGATTCCAGTGCAGTGCAGCCCTCTTTCTTGGAACTCCGGAGCTGAACTGAGCACAGAGCAGCAGCAGAAGCAAATAACTTCACGTTACAGGTAAGAGCAAGTCATTTCTCCTGCTCGAGTCGAAACAGACAACAGACATTTTACAGGGAAAGCTAATGGCTGATGGGATCTCAATTCCCAACCTTAGTTAGCGGAGTGCCCAGCTCACCTCTGAGTGCTGTGAAGAAATAGGGAAGCCAAATAAAATAAAACAAAAGAAAAATGTCCCTGAAAATAAGGAGGCTCAAGGGCACGGGCTGAGCTGCCCGGCTGGGATGAAGGAGCAGGAATTGTAGGGTACTTTGTTATTTTAACTAGATCAGCAGTATCAGAGCAGTCGAGACCAAAACAATTCAGACTAACACTGTTTCCCTCCCTGGCTGTTTATCCTCTTCTGCGAGTGATAATGAGCTGCAGTTTGTAGTTTTAGCTACGTTGAAGGTGCCCAGGCTGAAGCTGAGACAGGGTTATTTGCGGAGGACAATTAAAATACATGCTGATGGTGTGTGTCCGGGGGCGCTGTGGGGGTGTGCATGGGTGAGGTGTGTATAAGCGGGGTATGTTGCATATGCTTGGATGGGAGGGTGTACAGATGTGTTTGTTTGCATCTGGATGAGTTGTGTGTGGGTGTGTAGGGTCCCCACCTTCCCCCGCCCCAGGCACAACATAGCAAACACGCATGTTAACTGTCCTATTTAAATAATCCTGTCTACCTTGTGGTATCATAAATGTAGCTCAAACTAAAATCAGCAGCTGGTCACTTAAGTCAGCAGAGCATAAAAGGCAGCCACTGAGGGCGAGGTAAGGATTTTCAGTGTGAACTGTGACTGTAATATATCTTGGTTTCTCTGACGCGCCTGATGTGGTTAAATAAGCCTCTGTGTGTGTTTGCACACGTGTGTGTGTGTGTGTGTGTGTGTGTGTGTGTGTGTGCAGGTGTGTGTGTCTGGGGACAGATGCTGTTCAGCAGAGATTTTCATTACATATGTAGACTGCAATAATACAATCCATTGTACTGAGAGCCCATAAAAACCATAGGCATGAACTGGATCCATCTAAAGGCTCCTTGACATGTGTGGCCGTCGCTCTGACCAAATCAACAGAGTGATTGTAGCAGAGCAGGGAGGAGGGGACCCAGACTGTAGCCTTTCTCCTGTGTGCAAAGGGGAACCCCAGGTGGGTTTTGATCAGGTGCTTTTCACACGGCCCCTGAATACATGGGCTCAGAGGGCTTTCTTCCCATGGAAAGCCTAGGCAGAAATGAAAGGCAGGTAGGGAGTGAGTGATGTTCCTAGCAGGACTTTAAAATTGCTGCAAGCCATAACTATCCAGGCTCCTATTTCTTGTCATCTGCAAGAAGAGAGAGAAAGAGTTAATCCCATTGCTTGGCTGGTCAGATTTAAATATACAATAGTGCCGCATGGTTCACCTCCTGGTGAAAAGACCCAGCCACATGCCTGCTTCTCAGCTGGCAATTAACTCTACCACTTCTGGAAGGATTGCACATCAGGCAGCCATCTTATCCTGTCAGTCACCTGTAATCACAGCCAGGTCACCCCCTCCCACAGGATACATGGGCGGGGGCTTTGAAGAGGGGAGACCGCCTAGAGTTTCCTCCAGAGTCTTCCATTGGGAGGAGCAGAGTCACCCTCTACGCTTCAGTGGAAAAGGGAAAGGGTTTTCCCCCAAGCCCTGCAGATCTGAGGATCCTCTACAGTCCTGGGCCATCTGCAGGAAGACCCTATTCTTCTCCTGGCTCCTCACAGATGGGCTTTGTGCTCTGCTGAGCAAAGGGCCATTGGGACGTGTCACTCTGTGGGTCACCTGGGCCTACAAGAATGAAAGTCTCTTACAGCCTTCCCTGCATGGGAGGGTGGACGATGCCTTCCTGGTGCAGGGGTATTTGGAAATGTAGGTTTCCCTGTGATGCGGGGGTTTATGCATCAGCTTTGCCAGCATCTCTTGCCTGGATCCTGTGTTATGCTGAGCATCCTCAGCTCTCACTGAAGTTAACAGGGGTGCAGAGGGTCCAGCAACTTGCAGGAATTGCTCTGCACCTCACAAGGTTTTGTAACAAGTGTCTGATTCCCCAGTTGCATTTCCCTGGGCTGACTGGAGAACGGTCCATTGCCAAAAGGAAAGATTGCATTTGTTTGGGATTTATCCACCCAGCACTGATGAATCTGCGTCATGCTTCTTTTCTACAGAGAGTTTGAGGGGTCTTTCAGCCAGCAGGCTGGGAGCAGATGCCGGAGACTGGGTTGCATTTCTCCAGAACTGTGACCATATAAGAGTGACCTCCTGGAAGCATTACTAGTAGGGTGACCAGATGTCCCGATTTTATAGGGACAGTCCCGATTTTTGGGTCTTTTTCTTATATAGGCTCCTATTACCCCTCACTCCCTGTCCTGATTTTCCACACTTGCTGTCTGGTCACCCTAATTACTAGGACCTCCCATTCTCCTTTAAGAATAGCTGACCACGGTAGATGCTGGCCTCCTTTCCTTAGCCAGGCTGGAAAAGGCTGATGTTCAAAGACCTATGGCTGGAGATGAGACTTGAGATGACGCCCCTTGTTTTTCTGAAAGGGCTGAAACACTTATTGTGGGTACCCTGGGAATGTTACCAGAGCATCACTGCTGTACAAACAGAAAGCTACCAGGCAGTGAGGCACTTATCTGGTTTGCCATTTAGCTCCCTCAGTTGGCAGGGAACGTGTTATTTGCACCCGCCATAAAGCTGATGTGTTATTTGCACCCGCCTGGGGTCTGTGACGTGCTGCAATGCAGAAGCCAACACCAGACAGATCTTTATTCAGGGAAGTGATCAGGAGAGATGGGGCACGCGTTCATGAATTCTTCCGCCAGGCTCTGATTTTGCACTCCTACTTGCAAGTGCAGAGCAGGGTGCGGCCCCAAAAGCAGCCATGCACCCATCCCGTGTGTGCAAATGTACACAGTTTGTGTGCACAGCTGGCAGTTAGTTTGCATAAAGTGTGAGCGCAGACACTTCATGGGGTGCAGTAAACAACTTGGACAACAGTGAGTGTGCACTATGCTAAGGTAGGAGTGAGCACCTGTGTCAGGGCCTTTATTATCCTGGGGTTGTGAGCGTGTATGTATTCTTGAATGGGAGACTGCCAGGAAGCTGGAGAAGGGATGTACACAGGTATGGCGGTATGTGTTACCTCCTGTACATTCTGACACAAGAATGGAACACAGAGCCAGAGCTGAGAGGCCGGTTGGGGGCGGCAGGCGTATGACCTGTGGTAATCCTGCCCACTCCATACAGCAAATCATGGGGTAAAATGGCACCTCTAAGCAATGGGTATCTGGAGTTAGAGGCAGAAAGCATGGGCTGTCTCTTATTTGATGTACAATATCTAGTGCCACTATTTAAACTACCCTCATTTTCCATACTAAGTGCTGAGAGACACAGACTCTCCTGCTCCGCTGCTCAGTGCTGGCACTGAATAGTTTTCTGGCTGCAGTACAAAAATCCCGGGCCTGTGAACAGTCCTGACAGGGGACGCCCAGGACTCTGCCTGGAGGATCCCCCTTCCCATATTGTTAATTCCCCAAATTAATTTTCCGGATCAGGAGCTGAGCCTTTGAAAAAGGTCTCGTCTGAAAAGATTATGGACTTACTCCCGTGCTAATGAGCAGTTTAATGTTACGGCAGCTCTAAGTCCTGCAAGAAAAAAGGAGCCTTAGCAGTGAACTAAAGAGACCATGAGAACAGGGAGCCTGGGGTGTCTAGGCAGAGGGATGGAGGGGCATGAATTGAGTCACTGAAACACATTGTTTGCAGGGCCAGCCTTGGTTTAAGCCCTTCACTGTAAAGAAAAGAAACTTGGTGGAAAACTAAGCTGAAGAGCCCTACAGTAATATCTTCAGCAGCCCCTAATCTTATCCCCCTTTCTGCTGCGGGGACCAACGGGGAAGGCAACCCACAGATTGAGGCTTCTCCTCCAAAACAAGCGTACTCCGGCCAGCAGCAAGAGACAGCTCAATGCCTGGTCACCTGCATTGAGCAGACCTGTAGGGCGTAGGAATTGCCATCTCGGATCAGACCCATGGTCCAGTTAGTCCAGAATCCTGTGTTTGACAGTGGATGGCGCTGGATGCTTAGAAGAAGGCTGTAAAGCTCCCTAATGGATATTAGGAGAGTTCCTTCCTGCCTCAGGCGGTGAGTGGCTGGCTGCTGCCCAGAGGTTGATCTCTCGGAGATGTTTCTATCCTAAGTCGTGCACCTGCGAATGGTATTCTTCTTGTTCCCATAAATATGTAAGGGACCAGAAGGGGAGGCAAGTGTCTGACAGCTCCTCCCCCTTTTGGTCTGGGACCGCAGGGAAAAGCGATCTTCCACTCCCAGGTCCTGACCCTGAGATCTACTCAGTGCAGGGCCGGAGCTGGGTGGACAGCAGGGAGGCAAAGGTGGCTTTACATCATTTTTGGGCTCTCCTGGTCTTGGAGTCAGGAGGGGGATCTACTTTGTCTGTCGGTGCAATTTAGGACAGCCTCGGGGCTGCTCTAGCCTACATTGGCTCCAACAGCCCCCAACAGGGCACTGTGGCAGCTGGAGGTTGCTGGATGTCGGCATACCCTCCTCCCTGGCCACATCCCCACGACCCTTCTTATGATGGCGCATGTGAGGGGGAGACGGTGTAGAGCTGGCCTTAGCTCCTTTGGCCCGCCACGCTGGCACAAAGGGGGCAAGAGTGGGGCTGAGGCTGTGGCCCCCCATCTCCATAATGTGCACAGAACGCTATGCTGTAATTTCACATTGCCAGCCTGCCCCAGGCATTAGCTTTCATCTTCTAGACCATTACTATGGACTCCAAATACGCACCCTGAGGCCCCCACGCACTACCACCACGCGGCTTAGTCAGCGGCTTTCTCAGTAGGAATGTGCGCATCTGGGGATTTCACTGCATCCGTCTCGCTGGCTTTGACATTCTGACTAGGGACCTGGTTCTGCTCTCGCTGACACTGGTTTTATTCCAGCGTGACTGACTGCAATGGGGTTCTCCGGATTTCCTCTGGGGCAAGTGAGAACAGAATCAGCCCTCTGGGACTAGCGGGGGTGGGGGAAATCTCACTGTGCGAGATGAGACGAAATGAAAAGGAAGGGCCAGTCTATATTTAGACGAGGGCTCTGCTCGGAGCGGGTAATCCTCTTTCCGTGAATTATCCAGCCTGGGGATTAGACCGCTTTAAACTCCTCACCAGGCCTCCCCCGCTCCAGGAGGCCACCGTGGAATAGGCTGGCTTTACGAACACATAGGGGCCAACAGATGGGAGGAGGACGGCGGAGGGAAGGCTGGTGCTGGCAGGCTTGTGCGTCCCTCCAAGGGCTTGCTCACGGCCCAGATGCGCAGTGACGTGCGATGCTACATGGAACGTCAAGGGGTGACCATTAAGAAAGAACGTGGCGCTTTCTAAAGGATTGTGGAGCTGAGTGTGGCAGCAGATAGAGGGAGGGATGATAGGCGCAAAGCAGCCCTTTCCCAATGCGCAGTATTCCTGCTTCCCTGTCACATACCATTTCTTCTGACTAGGGGAAGGGAAGCTCCCTTGGGTTGCTGATCAGGTGCATTGCTCTCCGTCTGGAAGATGTGCCTGACCTGCCTTGCTCTGCCAGCATCTGACCTGTTTTGGCTGGCTATAGAAACTAAGCCCTGGGTCTGCAGGTCCGTCCCATCTGCCTTGAGTGGGAATGAATCACTATCAATATTAAATGATGGGTCTGGCAGCATGAGGGCAGGACGGCGACTCAGCCAGGGAAAAGATGGGGTCGGAAGGGCTGGGATGTGGTGTCAGGAGGGTTGGGTGGCATTAGGGAAAGAAAATCCTTCTCATCACAAGTTGTGTGATGGGTCCCTGTGCAATGAGCTGGTGGGTCTCAGTCTGGTGCCTAGTGAACAAATGTCAGCATAAAAAAAAAAGTGTCCCTCGTTGACTTTCTCTCCACAAAGTCTGAATGTGCCATAGAGAATAAACTCCCCTCCCCTCTAAGAGTTTTGGTGGGGTGACAGGGATGGATGCACTGCCATTGCATGTGCTGTACTTGTCCTAGGGATAAATGACTCGGTTCTCCAGGGCTATCAGGCCAGCTCCTTTGGCCAGCACTAAATTCACTTGAAACTGGAGCTCCATTTCTAAAGCAGCAACAGGGCCACTCTTTGGAAGAGTCGGAGGCTATTGTTAGTTCCCCTGGGATTTATGTGAGCTGAGGTTCTGCCTCTGCCCCCCAGTTGTTAGGGTTCACTTTACACCCCCTCCCCCACTATCCTTTATTTATGTATTTATTCTGCCTCTCCTTTCACTCAGAAATGGCTAGACGTTTTTTATTCCCCCAATTTCCCTCTGCACTTTCACCACTGACCTCCGACATGGCTACTCTGTCGTATCAGCCAGGAGTGAATTCTGATGACAATAAACTCTTGTCGGATCCTGGCGTGACAGGCCCTGGGTGCAGCTGCTCTCCGACAAACCCATCCTGAGAGGGCTTCAGCTGCATCAGCGTTAAACTGTGGGGAATGACACTGATCTTTTCATGGGGAAGTGAATTCTGTCAAGGGACACCATTGTTCATTCATGGAAATTGTGTTTAACATGCTCTCAGCTCTTTGTTGTACTTCCTCAGAAACCTAAACCTGGCAATTTTTGGTCCTATTATATTTTCTCGTCAGAAAATTAAGGCAAATTTTGTGCCCTATCCTGGCACTCAGTAGTTTGATCCAACTCTTACTGGATGCTGTCATATAAATAACTTCTGTGCGAGTTTGATTAGAGCAAGGAATCCATGATTGGCCCCGGAAGTAGGTGTTGGAAGGGAAATACCTGTTTAAGTCTCCTCTGAGACCCGGCTGGCAACATGAGTACTTGCTTTGCTTTGGCTGACAGGTAGAGTCAGTTCTGCCAGTTATTGTTTGTTTGTGCTAGAGCTAGAATGAAACCAAAAAGCACAGAGAAGAAAAGGCCACCGAGTGCAAACAGCCACTGCTTTTAATATCGGCTATTGTCTTTTTCCCTCTGTGTTGAGCATTATCAATTTCCTGTTTAATTTAAAGTCAACACATCTGTCGCCTCAGCATCTCCGGCTGCCTGGCTCCCTCCCCCACCTGCTCTCCCACTCTGTCTGCAGCCTCCCTATCCTCCACCTGCCTTGTTGCTGTTGTGTTTGGTTTTTGTGGTGGCTGATGGACTCGTCCACGGCTGGTGCCTCCGTTCCGTTTGCAGTGGGATGATCGGCTTGGCTCGCAGAGCATTTACTCCTAATCCCCAGCTTGTGACAGCATAGCGGCAAAGGCAACTCTTCCAGGGGCTGCTGTGGGTGAGAGCAGTGGGGGAAATGATCGGCAAATGGCTGGTGATTCTGGGATGAAACATTTCCTCGTTCTGGTAAGAGATGCTTTTCCATTTGGTCCCTTTTCTGGGCATTTGGTTACAGTGAGACAGTGACGAGGCTTAAAGGGATAAACGGCAGAGAGAGGAGGAAGTAGGGTGACCAGACAGCAAGTGTGAAAAATCGGGACAGGGGTTGGGGGGGTAATAGGAGTCTATATAAGAAAAAGACCCAAAAATCAGGACTGTCCCTATAAAATTGGGACATCTGGTCACCCTAGGAGGAAGTTGTGAAGGAGACGGACAAATAGCAGAGTCAATGTAATTTAGACAGAAGCCCTTCTGGTAGCAAATGTTTATTAGAGCAATTTATTTACCACTAGTGCCTGGCTCCAGGCTAGTCAGATCATACAGTGATGAAGGCAGTTGAAGTACCTAACCAGGTACAAGGGCAGTAGCTGACGTTATGTTTTCCCGCTATGGGTGTTTCTATGCTCCTTTTCCAATTAGGTCTGGTTATTAGATAGATCCCACAGCCAGATCTCAGAGGCACTCTCTGTCAGGCCGTTCTGTGGGGGTGTATGGAATGCTTGTGGAATGCTTCTGTCTCTATCCGATGCCTTTCATAGCACTGGCTTTGGAAAGTCATTCATGATGACTATGTGTCTCTCAGTTGAGAAATAAAGCCCTTCTGTTTCCCTGTGTGCTAAACTTTTTCCTAGTCAGAAAAGTCTGCATTATTCCCTGGAACTGGTCTCCCCAGTATTGCATGCATTTAAAATATAGAGAGAAGCAGTGAGTTAGTTGCAGACAAAAAAGAGAGTCTAGTCAAACTATGAGCAGATCTGCGAGATATTCTGTGTCCCAGACATCTGCTCATTTTGAATTTGAAGGCATTTGAGCTGGTTTAATTTACGGGGCTCTTGAGCTGATAGACAGCCTGGGGCAGATTCCAGTGAAGCCAGCGCAGTTATTCTGGGGTGATTTTGGCCTCATTTGCTTAAAGAGGAACAGTGAATAAGTAATCTTAATAGAAATCTGGCTGTGTTGGGTCAGCAAAGGTCTGTGCATAATATACCTCTAGGACTAGGAGGGAAATGAAAAGTATGACGATGCATCTTTCAATGATTCTGCTAATAGATGGAAAGCACTGACCCTCTTAGCATTTCTGGATCCCTTCCTAAAACTGGTGCCTTGGTCCAGGAGTTCCTGAGAACCTTTTGTAAGGGGCTTGTAAAAGCGTTCGGTTTGGTGATTCCAAGATGGGTTCCTTCTGTGTTTCTGAGATTAGGGTTGACACAGATCTGCCTAGAGAAAACAGCCAAACTGGTTTGTTCACAAAAATTAAACCACCATGTGCACAACAATCTCCTTCCGTCACAGACATTCTTCTGGTTGTTTCTACGTACAGTGAAACTTGCACTAAGGAGGACCCCTGTTTTAAATGCTAACTTTAGAGCCTCCCTATGGTTTCCAGCACAGTTACATAAACTTTTAGTTAAAGACCCAGCTCTGCTAGGCAGCTGACTTTTGCTGAGCCCACATGGGTGGTTCTTGCTTCAGACATATTTCAAAGTAACAGTCTTTGTATCGAAGCCACCAATAAAAATGGCACTGGAACAACGGCTGAAGAACAAGCGCTAAAAGTGGAAGGGTCTACATGCCTCTTGCCATCCAGATGCTGTACAGTGAGGGGATAGCACAGTAACTCTAGATTGGGGTATTTGTGGGCCTTGACTGTTGCCTCTATGATGCCACCGAACAAACGGAGAGACTGCAGAGCAAGGTTTCTAAGTGCTTTGTGTATGTCCCAGAGAGAACAGCCCTTGTTGCCTTTAAGAAACCACAAGGCTTGGTTTTTAAAGGAGCATAAATCTTTCATTGCTATGTGTTTTTGGAAAGACACCGTCAAGTTAAAAATTAGAATTGTCTATCAATTAATTCCTGGGCCTAGTTAGATTATAAAAACAGAAGAAATGTATACATCCAATTCATTTTTAATGATCTATTGTGTGTGGTTTGTTTACTTATGAAATTTCTCTCCGCTTGAACTTTGAAAAGAGAATAGTCAATTTCAATTGTTTTTTTGTCCCCTAGTCAGTTTCACCTACAGGTTTCTCCAATCCCCCAATGTTGCAATGTTTGGGATTCCAGGTGCTGAACAGGAAGGTTAACTGTATTTTTAAAAAAAGCATCTTGCAGTTTCAAAATCAAAGCGAAAAAAATCCTGGAAACATCCCTCTTTGTGTTAGGGTCGATACATGCTCAGAACTGTAATTTGGGGGCCAAATTTGACCTGACAATGAGTCTTTAACTCTTCAAGGTCTGCTTTTTTTCAGGGGGCCAGTCAAATAAATGGTGTGTGTGTGTGTGTGTGTCCAGTCAAATAAATGGTGTGTGTGTGTGTGTGTGTGTGTGTATAATTTGTAGCATCCCAAAGATATTTCCTTGATGGCAATGACATTATGTTTGGGGGATGTGTTCCTGTATACAGATGGGAACAGAACCTGATGTCTTCCAGATGCTTTAATGTCCAATCAGGACTCCTGT
Source organism: Chelydra serpentina (assembly GCA_037349315.1). Taxonomy (NCBI): domain Eukaryota; kingdom Metazoa; phylum Chordata; order Testudines; family Chelydridae; genus Chelydra; species Chelydra serpentina. The sequence goes on from JBAIAC010000033.1 coordinate 26,920,208, forward strand.
TCGGCAGTTGGTCTTTTAGTATAGCCAAATGGGATAAAATGGATGGATTTGTCCCCTTTTAAATATCTACACATGATGATCAGCGATTGCACACAGAAACTACCACTGTCACGTAGAGTCTTGAACCTTCACTATGAGATCAAGGTATCCCGAACAAAGACCACACTAGAGTAAAGGGCAGTTCCAATGGAGGTCTGTGGTACTGTACGTTGATGGCATGGGATATTTAGCCCATCAAGAGGATGTAACTGAGAAACTGTAAAGAGAAACTTTCATAGAGGGGAAAACTTCCACATTTATTCAACATAAATATAAATCCAATCACCTCATGCCTGTCTCTCTTTTTTTTATCCTCACCACATCTGCTAAATTATCAAAAGCTATTTGTGTTTTAAACGAGGGCTTCCTCCCTCACAGCCCATCTGCTCAGCCTGTTTGTTCCTCCAGCAAAGTCACGATTCTGTTATCATGTTGTATGACTGTGGAGGGCAACGCTGTGGGGATGGGACTGCAGCTTCACTCGAGGATGGGATAAAATGGGGAGGGGTGGGCTGAAAGGGGGAGAGCCGCTAGTTAAAAGGGGGAGACGGAGAGAAATACAGCAGAGCCGATGAGTCAGGAAATGCTGGCCACAGAAAGATCCCTCATTGGGTTTTTTGTATAAATGTTTCTTTTGTTTCAATCTTGTCCTGGCATGAAACTCACCTTTAAACTCAAGGTACCATAAAGCCCCCACTGGGTCTGATCCTGCCATCATTAGAGTTGACTTCAATGTGAGTTTTGCCTCCCTAGGGAATACAGGCTCAAGGCCATTTTGTGTATCGGATAGGCCTGATTCTACTCTCATTTACGTTATTGCTGTTATTATTATTTATTTGTATGATGGTAGCACCTAGGAGCCCAGTCCTGGCCCAGGACCCCATTGTGCCAGGCGCTGTACAAGCACAGAACAAAATGACAGTCCCTATCCCAAAGATCTTATAATATACATAGAAGGCGAGACAACAGATGGATATGGACAGGCAGATGGTTTGGGGCGGGGGAGTAGTGCAAGGAAATAAGGAGACAGTATGAGAATGAAACAATGAGGTATCCTTCCAATCTCACTGAAATCAGTAGAACTGAGAGCAGAATTTGGCCTTGCTGTGTTTTTCCATACCCAAAGGGCAACCATTTGCTCTCACTTTAAGCTGACTTCACTTTTTAGATTGAGGATTAACTACAAAAAAAGAACAAAAGTAGTCGCCATGAGAGAGCAGCACGTGCCTGTCACCTGTGAAATATGCTGCAGCAACTAGGGGAACAAAATGGCTGAAGCCTCGGCACGTAGACTGAATTCTTTGATGTTTAAAGGCACAGTACACAGAAAATAAAGGTATTGAGGTTTCATAGGTATGTACGTCATGGGCGCTTAGTGTGTTTATTGCAAAACCCACTAATAAATCCAAGTTATTAGTGCTGTTGTGTAGCACGGTGAAAACTGGCATTCAGCTATGTGTTCCCTGTAGCTATACATTTACACATCCTCGCACTAGTCTCATCTCTACAGGAGAAAAGCAAATCAGGTGTTTTTTGTATGGACAGGGGTGGCAGAGGTGATAAGTATTTTAATATTTTTATAGCTGCCTCATTAAAGGTCGAGCAGGCTGCTGGTCTGCAAACATAGCATCTACCCCTTTGCTGGGACGTTGCTGGAATTCAGGTCTCATTGCGTGATGCTCTTTACGCTGCATCGGCACCAGAATTCTCACTACCCGAACCCCAACCATTCCCTTCTGCGTCCCCTGGCTCCTTTAAAACCCTCTCACTCTTTATGCACAGACCAGGCGGTGGGGGGAGGTTACAGTCGGCTGCCTCTGTGGTCACCCTCATGAACACTGTTCTCTGTATTCCGGGTAGGAGGACGAGGGACACAGCAGCAGTGAGGGTGGGGTGGAGAGGAAATAAAGTTAGGAGTGAGCATGATGACATGCCAGGAGAGGGGCAAGTGCAGCTGTTATTGATTTCGCCAGCAACGGTGGACATCTAAGGACAGGACTGAGGCTTAGTGAGAATCTATGGAAACCCCGCTTTTGAGGGGAAGCATTCTAGGCCCATCCAAAATGTGCAGCTTCGTAACCTGGACTGGCTTTTACCGTCTCCGATATCAGCCAGTGAATCGCCTTGATGGCCATTTTCCTTTAGGGCCAGCCCTGGCCTTCCCCAGGGCAAGTGATCAAGAGGTTTTTGCTGCTGAGGATAATTTTTCCTTGTCGAAAATTGCCGGAAGAGGCACGTACTCCGGGCTCAATTTGGGGGGTGGATCAAGAATCAAGCAAAACCTCAGTCTCAGGTGCTATACTGTTACTGCAAACTCTGACACTGAGCAGAGTTCATCTGTAAGGATCCCAAAGAGCCAGGGCCTCACTCCGCTCTCTCGCTCTCTCTGGCTGCAAAATAATTCAGCCACCACTCAGAGACAGCTACCTCTGGGGTAGAACACAGCAGCCATTCAGTGCAGCAACACTATAACAACAGGCCCTAGTAGGGGAAGCAGAGAACGCTATCTATAATTGAAACTACGGGGGAGACTTTAGGTCGGAAAGTAAATGAATGTAGGAGGTGTGGACCCTAAAACAACGTCATCGACATAAGAAATCGCTCAGGGTGACCCATCGTGTGGGCAAGTGGAATTTGGAAGGCCACATGAGCGCTGCCTACTCTCACTGCTCTTATTTCATAGTCACTAACCCCTGCTGATGAGGAAGAAACAATGTTTAGTGTGAGGACTGCAGCAGACTGGGCTAGTGTCCTGCTTGGATCTGGATATTTTCCCCATAGGAGGTGTTGTAGGACTGTGCAGCAGTTAATCCATGATTCTGACCTGAAGAAGAGCTCTCTGTGTAGATAGCTATATTACCTCACCCACCTTGTCTGTCCCATATCCTGGGACCAACACGGCTACAACAACGCTGCAAATCCATAGTTCAGTTCAGCTCCTAAGAGTGATGTTCTGTTCTGGCCCACAGTGGCTCTTATGAGAGGTGGGTTGGGAAGGAGCAGGAGGAATTCATCGGTTTTTGATTGGGTGCTGGAGATTTTAGACTTTGGCTCCTCTGTGCTGAAGACCCAGCCAGTGCCGTTCATCACCTCACCCACGCTTAGCCAATGAAACATAAGGCTTGCCTGTGAGGGGGAATGCAGATGGGGCTAGGGTGGTTGGACCTAGCAGAACCCTCCATAGCTAAGGACACCAAATAATGTCCGTGGCAACATGCCATTTTCCAGCCCCGGGCTCTGCCTGAAGGTGAGCTTTGATTTTTTGCAAGATGTGGGCGCTTGAGCAAAACCCCTTCAGCTGGTGTTGCATGCAGAGAGTATGGAAAAGACACAGGAACCAGCCCCTTGGCAACGGATTTTCTTTCTGACTCTTTATGCGGGCTGCATGTCGTTTTTGCTTGGCAGTATATTCCTACTGCCGGGGGGAACTGAGCCCATCCGCTGCAGTCAGACTCAGTGAGCAACTGAACATAGTTCCTGTTTGGAGGTTTGGGCTTTTACAGCCAAATGGGATCTGGTGGATCACCTTTCCTCTCCTCCAGCCCCACGGCCACACATGCTCCCTGTTTCGCGCCTCTAACCAGAGACAGCATGCCTCAGAGGAGGGGGATTTCTCCTGCCCTTTCTGACAGGTGGTCAGACTGTGGCGGATATCCCGGTTTTCACTGCTTTAATGATTAAGACTTACAAGTCTCTGGCGTCCTGAACTCACATGTAACCTTTCCCAGCGTACCCTCCACCCACTTGCCCACCCCAGCAGCACCTTAATAAAATCACTGAACGGAACAGGGAGACCAGTCCTGGATTTGGGCAGAGGCCCTGGGATCATTGAAGAGTTCTTTAATGTACAGCATTCGGACTGAATTCCTGCAAAGGAATACGGGTTTTAAAAATGGAACGGTGTTGTTTTTCTAGGGCACCATTGTCTGTAGCTGCTGAGTTACTAGGGTGATGTGCACAGTAGGACAATTTAAATGCCTAGGTAGACGGCCAGGGAGATCGATTCTGAGCACAGTCACGTGAGTGTAAATCCAGTAAAGTAAGCAGAATTCCTCTGGATGTACACGAGTGTAACTGAGACCAGTGTCTGGCCTGCGAAGTGTGTAGCAATGTAACTGAAAAGAGAGGCTGTCCTCTGGGTGATGCACCTTTAATTGTAGCGGAGTCTCTCTGCCCTTGTCGAAGGTGAGCTGGCTTTAGGTTTGCTTTGTGCCTTGGACTTGGAGTCCAGATTTTTTTCACAGCTGGGGACAGGTTTTCCAAAGACCTCCGCACATCACGTGTGAGCACTGCGCACTTGGAAATCTAGCCCGGTGGCGCTGCCTGCTGAAACTTAGATGGACACCGGTGAAGACCAGGCCTCACTGGGGATGAAGTATTTGTCTCTCACTGTACCAGAACCAGGTACATTTGCAGCCCAAAGGCGACAGTTCTACATGTATTTTTAATTGGGCAGGTTCATCTCAGGAATCTGATGTCTGTTAATTAAGATCCTTTTTAGATGGAATGTTAAATTATTGATACGCAGGCACAGATTGAGGCATTCCAGTGACTTCTCTGCCTGATATAAAGCTGCACCTGCCAATTAGTCAACGTTTCCAGGGACTCAAAGGGGGTAGCGGGGCCCTTTGCCTCTGAGTTACTGACCTGACTGCAGCCCAGCATTGCTGTCTGAAGGCTGTTTGGGGGCACGGTGTGAAATGAGTGTGGTGTCTGTTTCTACGGGGCAGGTGTCAACCTGCCGAACCCTCCCCGCTTGGTGCTCATGGGTCCTTTTGATGACAGCAGAGAGGCTAAGGAGGGTACTTCAAAGTCACAGCTCACTCCAGCACATGGGTTGTTGCCTTTCACCTTCTCCGGGCATGAGAATAGCAAATTGAAGCCGAGTGTTCCTAATGCGAGTAATGAGATTTTGCATTTATTATTTATTATGAATGATCAGTACGTGCATGTACATCACTGTGCCATCTGGGGTCCTGTAATTGCATGTAAGAACGTTTTTTAGTTAGCGCCAATTATTACCAGTTATTTAAAAAGGCCCTGGAACCGGAGGCTTTCACCCCTACGGATCCCAAACGTAATAGATGCAGCTGTGACTGCAGACATCTCTGGTGTGGAAGGCGGCAGCAGTTTTCACAGCACACAGTCACACCAAGAAATTAAGGCAGGAAGTGAAGGAGACCCCCACAGCCAGTTGAAACTGCAGAGGGAATGTAGGGAAGCAAGATGTAATGACCCAGGCTGGAATTTGGCCAGGATACTAGGGTTCTTGCAGAAAAGGCCAGGGGAACATTACTAACCAGAAGTCATTAGGACGTTGGTTTTTCGTCTCAACCGAAAGCCGGTCCTATGGGCACTTTAGCTAAAGCCGCTGTGTTAAGTGATATCTTATACATTATTTTATTGCAAAACGAGCCTTCTTTGGAGGGCTAGGGCTGAGAGCACAACCCACTGGCGAGTTCCCCTCTGCGACGCTCCACAGAGAATGTGAGTCTGTTATAATCCCCGTTCCTGCCTCTTCAGTTCAGGCTGTAGCAGCTCATGCTTTTAGCTCTGGCGGTCCCTTGAGTTTCAGGGACGGTTTGGGATCGAGCGCTGGGCCTTTGTACAGCGTGATCTGTCAGCACAGAGTGCTGAGCACAGCAATTTCTCCGCAGTCCGAAGGGCAGAAAGTTAGAGTCACACCTGAGGGCAGCTTGCGGCTGGAACCATCCAGGAATCAGAAATGAGGTGGCTTCAAAGAGATGCTGTTTGAAACCTGCCTGGCTGAGGCAGCAAACAGGCTGCCGTTCTGCTTTCCACCATGGTGAGTGTGCAAATGAAAGGCGTGCTCCTTGTATAGGGAAAGGATCCATTAGGGAGGTATAAGGAAAGGGCAGCTCTCTGTCTCTCCTTCCCCACCTGCACAGCACCAGGCAGCTGGTGCCCTCTGTTTACGGCTGTGCTGCTGATTAAATATTGAAAGGCTTCGGTTGCTTTTGTGCGGAAGCCCAAGTCCAGATGAAAATGAGGCTGTCTGAGGACAAATCTCCCCTGGCAGAGGGGGGCCTCTCCTCTCTCTGGATCAACATTACAGTACGGCTCCCACTTGGGCAGGTGCAAAGAGCCATTTGGGTGCTCGTGTGAAGGCTCAGATGGGGCATGGGTGCCCAGGAGATTTTTGTCTGGTCACCCCAGAGCTGTCTGATGGCCGAGGGGGATGATGAGTGTTGTAGGGTGGCGAGGCGGACTGAGGGTCCAAACAGTAATTCAGAGGGACCCAGTGGCACTCAAAGGCTGCCCAGAGATTAGTCATGACCAAGGCTAAGCCAGAAGGGCTCAGGTTCAAGCAGCAGCCCCTCATTGGCTGATCTGCTGTCTGTGTCCACCTTTCTGACCCCACACAGCTCCAGTACACACCTCCAAGAGAGAGGCACCGGGTGAGTGATAGAGACAGAGGCAGAGAGAGAAGATTTGTTGTGGGTTTAGTGGGATAGAATGGGAGAGGAGAGTCAGGAATACGGTGGGGCTGGAGGAGGTGAGGAGGAGGTGGAAACACCTGTTGGGGTTTTGGGGAGAGAGTCACTTGGGAACACAGGGACAGCTCACCACTGGGCATCCATATGCAAGGTACTCATTTACATAGGCTAATATCCTCCTAATGAGCAGTTCTGAGAACTCACCACGTTTGCATGGGTTGCTTTTGAAAATCTCAGCGAACACTGGGCATTCAGCCAATGTGGGGCAGCAAACTCCAGCGCTGAAAATCCCTTGCGTGTCTGGCTTCCACATGGAACCCTAGATGGGGCCCCAAATAGCTATTTGCACCAGCTCAAGCTTTTGATGTGCTGCCCGTGATGTGTAGAATTGTCCCTTCTCCGCTTCCCACCCCACTTTTAGCACAGAATAGGAAAAGCTGCTTCAATAGCGCTTTTAAAAGCTAGTGACCAATTTCCCCCCTTGCCCTCCATCTCTTTCTGAGTCTTTTCTGTCATAATTCATGTAGTGTATCCAAACCTGAGTGGATATAGGGAAAGCCATTGGATGCCAACAGATCACAGAGAGGAATAGAGCTAGGAGACTGGTTCCTCTGGAAGGAAGAAATTCTTTAAGGGATAGTGTTTATGTATTTTCTTACAATGGACAATTAGCTTGGGCAGCGATAATTTCCCTGGATTGCTTCATACATGTATTGTTTTAGAATATAGATGGCCTTGAAAGTAATTGATCATTTGTCCATGTAATTTCAATCAAGTCTGTTAAACCCAAGCTATTACCCCTAGAGAGGTTGATGGTAAAACGCGATGGTGGGGAGTGCTATAGAAATGCCTACAAATAAATAAAATAAATAAACGAGCTATGTTATGTTTACACACCTGCAAAAGTCATTTAGATGAGGATCAGCCTAGATTTCTAAGCGATGGTACTTTTACAATATTTACTATAAAGCACATCACACCCAGCATGGTGTTTAGAAGCCTTTCAGATGTTAGATGTTTACAATACAGTGGAAGAAGATATCATTTTTATCTTGCTTGTTTAGAATGAAAGAAGGCATCTCCTGTGGGGAATTCACTGTTCACTACACATTTTCTTGAGTCTAGAGAACCAATTACAAACCCCTGAAAGAATGCTGGGCTTGATTTCAGAGATTATATTAATCAATTAACACTGTGCCAGCCTCTAAGTATTTGTAAGATGATAATTGCTAGTTATCCATGATTAAAGGGACAATGCCATGATAGAAATGATGAAACCTTTTCAGCAGGTCTAAATCAAGCCTATTTACACCAGTTGAGGTTTTGGCCCATGATCTACTTAAAATCAAATTACAAATCCATACCACACTATCCCTTTTATTGTTAAAACCAGAAGAGAATTCAGAGTATCAATCACTTTTCACCATTTCTGCTTTATACTGTCATCATTTTAGTGTACCTGGTCAGTTTCACTTTCTGTTTCTAGTCAGTTTCCATTTCCTGTTCTTTTGCACTAATTATCAAAAAGTCTTTGGCTTTCCAACTCTGCAGCAGAAAGTTTATTTCTAATACAAAATACTTCCTGTGATATTTAAAAGTCAAATGACTGAAACAGATTTCTTTTTCTACTCTATTTTATTAAATCCTTTGTTCCTTAAAAAAACAATCCAAAACAAAACCGACAACTTCTAAAACCTCTCCCTGAACTAGAGCTGGTTGAATATTGTCTGTGAAATACATGATTTGACAGATGTTGATTGGGGGGGGGGGGGGAATCATGTAGAGAATGAATTCAATTTTCTCCTATATAGCTATAAAAATACTCTAATTTGGGGACCCACGTTACAATGTCTGAGAACTTGGAACAAGGCAGAAACACCATCACTTGACTCATATGACAGATCCTATTCTATTCTAGAACACTTCTGCTCATTGTTAGTTGAGAGAGATGAGACACTCCGCCTTGCCTTCTCCATAGCTGAAAGCACTGCAAGCTACTAATGTTCCTTACATGACAGTGTAGCCTAGTGGATGGAGCACCAGTGTGATATTCAAGAAACTTGTGTGCTAGTCCCTCCTCTGTCACTAGCCTGTTGGGTGATGTTGGGTAAGTAATTTGAGCTTTCTTGGTCTCAGTTTCCCCAGCTGCACAGTAGGGATAATTATATTTCCTTTGTAAAGTGCTTTGAAGTCTTCTTGATGAAAAGCACTACATAAGGGCTAGGTATTATTGTTTATACCCACAAGGCTACCAGACAGCCTAGGAATGAGATTTGAATCCATGTCCCCTGTAAGGCAATGAAGAGGGCTAACCATTGATTCAACACAATGCCTCGTTTAGCTCTAAATGGACAGTTAGCTGTGATACGTATTTGTCACATGTTCTCAGACGGATACCTTCATTTCTACAGTGCAGTTTGCCCAGCATATGTGTGTTATCTGTAGAATGGGTTGAAATTTTTCACACAGAATTTTTTCCAGTTGGAAAATGTGACTCTGTCAACTTCAACATTTTCTGTGCAACAAGGTTGACTGTGACAGCATTTAACGCTTTTCCAATCAGGAGACTGGAATAAAAAAACTGATTTTGATTTTGAAATTAGATGATGTTTTCATTTGGAATGTAGATTTGAAACAAACCCCCCTCCTCCCCATCATTTTGAAATGTTGGATGGTTTCATTTTGATCGAAAACACTGACATTTTTCCCCGGCCACATTTTGGATTCAAAACTTTTAGGAATTTTTCATTGTGTGAATTTTTTGGGGAGTTTGACTTTTCCATTCTGATTCAAAATGGATACTTCGGAAATGACAAGGGGGATGAAAAATCCCATTTCCTGACCAATTCTAGTTATGCGCTTTCCCCAGCGGCACTGCAGCAGCAGAATCTTTTACCTGGTGAGAACGGACAGGGCGGGTTTTTTCCCCAATAAAAACAGCAATCGAATTTTAAGCCATATCTGAAACGGAGGTAAAGAAAAGCCTCCTGAGAGGCCATTTCAGTGCTAATGGGGGTCAGGATGAGTTCTATTTGCAGGGCTGCCCAGGAACATTAGCAGAGTCTGACAAGAAACACAGGTTATCGACTTTCTAATTTGACCACACAGATCATGAAAGACCCACAGCTGAGGCCTGAGCAAAGAGAGGCGTTCAGCTTAAATGCCTATTGTGCTGCAGTCAGTGAAGGCCTGGGCAAGGGATTTGGGCTTTGTGTTATCTCCTCACCTTCACTCCACCAGGGCTCTCCCACAATTGGATTCAAAGCCCCGCCATCCCCTCCGTGTCAGGGTGGATTATGGTTTCCAAAAGAGCTCAGAGCCAGTAATTCGAATGCTCAATGCCCAGGTTATCAAAAGAGCTCTGCCCCGTCATGCATGCAGGATGCTAACCGGCCCTGATCATAGATTCTGCTGAGCCCTTCTGAAAATTCTGGCCTGATGCTATTGGTTGCATGGCCCTTGGCAGATGAATTGGAGGGCTGATCTCTGTCGGGCTGGTCACGGAGTCAATAAATGGAGGTGCTGGCCAGTCTTTATAGATGCTCCTATAACACACCAACACAGTGTGTGCAGTCACATCTCTTTCTAGTGTCTGGACTCAGAGACGATAAAAGCCTGCTGCTTACAGATAAAAGGAACCTCTTTTAGCTCAAGTAGGTCACATGCTTTGGGTGCTGAAGTTCCCAGGTTCCAACTCTGCTGTGAAGCGAGGTGCCTGTAGGTGAATAGCCATAGCTTGTTACAACATGGGACTGACCTCCTGTGGACCTCACATACTTGGGACTAGCTTAACAGCTGGATGGCCTGATTTTCCAAAGTGCTGATCGCCAGACAGTAAATAGTGAAATCGGTGGGAACTACTGGATGCGCCACTCATATGGAAGTCAGGCCAGGAGTGCGTAATTCAGTGGCTTAGTGCATCTGAGCCTGTCTCCCTCCAACAGATGACCCCACTTAAAGGAATTATTTAATGCAAACAGTGGAGATCTGAGTTCTAGGACCTTAATACCACAGCGTCTGTAATATATGCGGCCCCTTGTTTTTATATGAATTCACACTTAGCTCTGCATGTGGCCCTGGTTCTGATCTGCTCTCTCTCTCCATATATATATATATAATATCTGTGGTTTAATTTAATTCTTGGCTTCAAAGCAGGTAGGTGGACAAGGGGGAATGCGTTGTCAAAGGATTGCTATCAGGTTGACACGGTTACAGTGCTGTGAATGCAGGAGAAGCTTTTGAAGAGATAGGTCAGAGCATGGCTGTGTGTGTAGAACTGGGACTCTGTGCTTAGCAGGAAGGAGAAGGACAGTTCTGTCTGCCATTTATTGGCAACAGGGTGACTTTTCAGATTGGAGTAATAAATGCATTTGATACCTTTTGAACTGGAGCAGAATGAGTAGTTTCCCACCCCTGCCATCACATTGCCTGGTGCAGAGCCTGTAACTGCCAGCTGAAGGATTTCTCTCTTCTATCCAGAAGGGCTATAGGGGATAAAGGAGCCATTTCCGTAATTAACTCCTGTGGTTGTTGCTGTGTTAATTAGTGGTGGAATCTAGAATGTTGGCAAAAAGGTGTAACTAATTTGGCCAGGGATGCAGCCCAGAGCTAGAGAGGTTGTGGGTGAATTTCATTAGCAAAAATCAGCTAATAGATCAGTCCAAGCATGAGGTATTTGAATAGGAAATACTGGGAAGGTTTTCTCGACTTGTCTGCATGACTTTCACAGCACTGGGTTTCCCCGCATAGCTTTGCTTTGTGGCCATCTGGCACTGTTTGCTGTCTTGTGAACCTGCCCTATCTGGTCATTCTGACTCCACCATGTCCTATAACTCCAGAAGCCCAAGCGCAAGAGAGTGCTGAGTTTGTTTTTTCACACGTTCCTTTCCATTGAGCTAAAAGACTGCTTCTAGCAAGCCTTAATTGTAAAGCCACTGGTATGTCTCCATGATAATGAGATTCATACATGTTTCACTGTTCATTTTCTAAATGTTCCAGGTAGCCAGATGTTTCCCTTGGGGCGTGGGGCTTATAGAAAGTGCAAATGATTTGGACCCAGGTGCTGACAGCAAGATCACTAGTTTTGCAGAAGATAGAAAAGTAAATAAGAAACAAAATGAGCCAGACTCTGAAGGCAGCAGGCAACTTCTGTGGCAGGGCCAACGTGGTTCAATATCAAGAGATTTACAATTGTCAATCTGAAAGCAAAGATTAAATCAGGCAAAAAGTAAACCTAATGCAACAGTTTTCTGCCCAGGTTTCTTATCTCGCTAGGTCCCTTTCTTTTATTTCTTTGTCCTTACTAGCATGTGCAACTCCTCCCCATTGAACACCATCTGTGAATTTCATCATTGTCCTGTGTGCCTCCTTCCAGATAATTCACAAAGGCGTTAAATGAGAAGAGATCAAACAGTGGGCTCTGAGTTGGCAGCTCTCCCCACTCAGAACACTGCTTTATTCCATTACCCTTTGCTTATACCCTCCTAGTCAGTTTTCAGTCACAACGTAGTGAAGCTGAGTAAGCTTTGGTGAAACACTTCATCAGCTGCTTTACAAAAATCCAATAGTATTACCCTTGTGGTCATGTGACAGTGGTAGAGCCTCCCAGAAAGAGTTGCTTTCTTTTCACATTAGTCAAAGAACACGATTAGAACAAGGAAAAGAATATCATTAAGGATAATGCTACTCTTTCTCTCTCTCGCTGCTTCAGTGGAGAACTTCTGCTTGGTAGCTTCCCCGGACCCCAGCTCCCTTCCTGCTACCGGGTTAGAGGAAAACACTCCAGATTGCATGGCAAGAATCTGTTCTTTAGAAGGCCCTTCCCAAAATGCTGCTTCTTGCTCATGGATAGGATGAGGATTCCATGTGAATTTCACTCAGCCCTGCTGGAGAGCGAAGACACCTGAATCCACTACCTTTGCCTTTCTAGGGCCTGTTCCACAGTCTGTTAAAGTCAATGCAAGTTTCCCAGGGACTGCTATGGGCTCTGGCTCAGGCCCCTAATAATTGCTATGCCACACCGTGAACAAATTTAACCCCTCATCATCCAGGTTTGCACGCCCATTCAAAATGCATGAGTAAGTGTCAAACAAGGATTTTGCTGGCTGAAGTGGAGGCTTGTCCAGCCAAAATAAAAATAATCACAAAGGTCTGAAGGATTAAAAACTTTTTGAAGGCAGCTGTTCGCTGACATTAGCAAAAATTAGCAGGAATAGGGCTGAGGCTCTCCAAGTCACCAAATTAAAATGCCTTCTGTGGTGGGATTCCACATACATTAACCAATTCCACACACGAGCAGTGAGATTTGTTCAGGGCAAATGAGTAATAAAAGCTTTTCCCCTAGAACAAGGCAGGGCCTAAAATAAGCATCCTTTTTGAGGATCCCTAGCTGCCTGCATCCTTAAGAACTCATGCTTGGGAGAGACACAGGTATCTTCTGAAGCAATATTTCCAGCTGTCAAGGGTGGAGTGGATTAGATCCCCATTATGTCATTGCATCAGCCTGGTGATCACATGGTAGATTAATAAGCAACAGCTCTAATAATTAGCAACATACATGACCGAGTTTCTTCTGCATGCAGTAAGCTTCCTAAAAGGGGCTGAATACTAGCAGTGATTCTTGTGGGAGCTCAGCGCCTCGCTCAGCATTTGTCCCCCTGTGATTTGGCTTTGGGCTTTTGAGTGTACATCAAACAGCTGGATCTGCTGCATTAAACATCACTGCGGCATTCAATTTAAGCACAGTTGCTCTTTCAGTAGGTCACCTGTCCTCCAGTGTTTAAAGGAAAGAAGTTGGGGTGAAAAGGGGGCTAGGGTGGATGCAACATTTAACCCTTTCTGCACCCTAGAGGCATGAAATATACAGAGAAGAAAGTATCAGAGGGGTAGCCGTGTTAGTCTGGATCTGCAGAAGCGACAAAGGGTATGACCCACGAAAGCTTATGCTTCAATACCTCTGTTAGTCTATAAGGTGCCACAGGACCCTTTGTCGCTTCTACAGAGAAGAAAGTGACCCCAGTGGGGCCCTATGGACTTGTGCTCTATGTTATTTTGTGTTGTGTTTCATTCTAATCAACAGGTATGCAAGCACCTGACTGGCCCTGAGCCTGTCCCAAGAATGCATATGGGAGGGCAAGGGCTGGCTGCTCCTGCAGCACCGAGAGCATTGCCATCTCTCAGATTTGCCCTACAGAACAAACTCCTCCCCCTCGCAGCAGCTTAATAGTGTGCTGTCACATCACGGTGCAAGGTCGCCGTGATAATCCGTGGAGTTGCTCTGTCCCACAAGCCCAGCTTGCAGGACTGACCTGTGAAACTTGAGACAGTCCTGCAAAATGTGGGGCTTGTGACAAACAATCATGCTTCTAAGATGCTAACATCATAATTTAATGTGATTTCACTTCTGCTCCACTAACATTTCACGACGTCCATCCTTACCTGCAGGCTGCCATTAGGTAATGGGAGCCGTGTGTTTCCTCTAATTTTTTCCATCCACGTGCGGAATAAATGTTGTTATGTGCACTGAGGTATGTGGAGATGTGTGCCACCCGTCGAAACAAAAAACCTCGACATAATCTATTATTTTTTAAAAGTTACCATGGGGATAATTACTCCAGCCAGGACAAGTTAGGCATTTTAGAATCACTATTCAAAGAATTAAATGTAAGTGTAAGAAAAAAAAATGATGAAATGCATAGAGCAGTCAAAACACTAAAATAACACACGTCGAAAGAATAAAATTACAGAGAATATATGTGCATTGCAGGAAGTACCAAGAAGTAACGGACAACAATAATAATACAAGTTTTTTTGTGCTGGGAGGTGAGTGTGAAAGAGAGAGTGTGTGTGTGACACAGAGACTCTTTGTGTGTGTGTGACAGAGAGACTCTTTGTGTGTGGGTGACACAGAGACTCTTTGTGTGTGGGTGTGTGGGTGTCACACAGAGACTGTGTGTGCTGGCTGCTGGGGACGTTTCTAAGAGGTGGCATGTGCTGTCTCTTTAAGACACTCACTGAAAGCTCTCCTGCTCTGTCCTGAACCCTGTTGTCTCCCCTCTGCTCTCTAGATATGGGGTACATGGGCAGGGTGGGAGAGTGTGAGTGTGAGACACCTGGCTGCTGGGGAAATCTCAGAAACAGTGCACTGTCTCTTTAAGAAAGGCACTCACTCACTGTTCACTGCAGCAGCTCTGGGAGTCCTAAGCTAGGCTGTGTTCCCTTTAGGGTGACCAGACAGCAAATGTGAAAAATCTGGACAGGGGGTGGGGGGGTAATAGGAGCCTATATAAGTAAAAGCCCCCAAAATTGGGACTGTCCCTATAAAATCGGGACATCTGGTCACCCTAGTTCCCTCTGCCCTGCTCTGCAGAGATGGGATACAGGGGTGGGGAGTAGGGGACACCCTGACATCAGCACCCTCTTCTCCCCCACCCCGCCTGCTCTGCACAGCCAGCAGGAGAGTCCTGGGAGGGAGCCACGGGCGGGGAGGGGCACCTGAACACATGCTGCCGGCTGTGCGCACTCTGCTAATCAGCTGGGCGGCATTTGAATCTCTCCTGGGCAGCTACCCAAGCACGCAGATTACAGGGAACATTCTCTTCCTGTCTTGCCCGCTGACTTATTCTGTGACCCTGAGCACAACATTCCACTAATCTGTGCCTGCCTCAGTTTCCCCCTATAAAATGGGGCTAATAAAATGTGCCCACCTTTATAGAGTGCTTTGAGATCCCTTGATGAACAGTGATATATAAGTGCAAAGCTATATCACCAATGGTTAATACTATTAACCCCAGGTACAATGCAACGTAGACAGGAATTTAACAGGACTGCTTGTGAATGGCACCATTGGCCCAGTGTACAGGAGACACATGACTGTTATCAAGAAGACATTTGTATGGTGCCCAGGCACTGCACGGACAGGTATTTTAGCTGGGCCATGCTGTGCTGATGGGTTTCTGCTAAATAAGCAAATTTGTCAGGGTTGTGCTGCTAACAGAATGAGCAATCACTGAATTGAGGCAAGTCAGCCCTGCATCCTTATGCAAAACATTTCTTGCTTGAAGTGCAGATGGAGCCAATTATAGTGTTTGTATTTATCCAGTGCTAGGGAGACTGCCTTGCTCCCTATCTATATTTCATGAGCCCCTGAGGCTTGCTGAGCCGTGGTCTGCCTGCAGTGTCTTTGAATGGCTTCAGAACTGGAAGAGGAGTGATGGCTTAAGATTTCTGTAGGAAAGCCCATGGACAGGTGAAATATGTGGGGATCTCTCCCCTTCTTGCATTGGATTTGGCCCCCAGTGCTCAGGGCTGGATGTTGTTTGGCTCTGGACTGGTCTCTTAAAATCTGTCTGTATTCAGACATGCCTGGGTGACTGGCTGGCTCGTCCACCCACCAGTCATTAGGAAGAGTCAAAAAACAAGCCGCTCTGCATCACCGAATAGCAAATAAAAAAATCCAGCTCTTCAATGTCTTTTCCATCTTTTATTCATCTAGAGGTTAAATATGTAACAGGCCTATTATTAGCTCACCTAGCCCAGCTGTCTAGCCAGTGCGAGGATTATCCCAATAGGACACTGAATAGCATTTTGTCCAGTCTGATTTTAAACCTCCCAAAAGATGGGGTTTCTGTAATTTCCCATGGGATGCTGTTCTTCAGCTCAGTAGAGATCACTCTAAAGAGGTGTTTGCTGGTAGCCTGCATTTGAATTTCTTGCCTTCATTCCTACCTGTGACGCCCCCACGCCCCACCCACATCTTCGGTGGATCCTCGACTGGTGTAAATGGCGGTAGGTACACCGATTTCAATGGGACTGCACCACCAATTCAGGATCTGGCCCCTAGAGCACATTAAGGCCTGGTCTACATTTACAGTGTAGGTTGACGTAGCTACCGACCCCCGAGTGCCGTAGCTCTGCCGACTAGCCCCCAGTTTAGATGCAGCTTGGTTGATGGAAGGATGCTTCCGTGGACCTAGCTGCCGATCCTTGGAGTGGTGGCGTTCTACAGCAAACTCCTTCCATCTCTGCAGACATGGTCAAAGTCGCTCTCCTCCCGCCACACCAAAATGCAAAGCAATCATATTTCATTAAAAGAGAAGCTCCCTGTCTCTTCCTGAACCCTCTTCTTCTGCTACAGCGGGTCACGCATTTTTCATCGACATTGTTCTTTTTGACAGAAAATGGCTTTTTCTGGGGATGATGCAATTCAATCCCTGCCTCTCCACAGGATTCCTGGTCAGAACGTCCTGGAGGATGGCTCTTTCCAGGCAGCCAGAATCTGCTGCACAGCCTCTATTGCTGAGGCTGACAGGATCGCTCCCAGTTTTTCACTACAGCATCCATTGGCCTTGTGTCCTTGTCATTTGCAGTAGGAAGTTAGGGATACTCCAGATTCCAGTTCTGTCTACTCTCATACACCCGTGTGAACATTCAGTTGCTTCGGTGGTGGCGAGCCAGACCACATCCAGTGTGCACTTACAAATGAATGTAATGTATCCTTCCACCTGTCCCATTCCCTGGATCCCTGTGACTGAGCTGTGGGAATTACTTGACTGACTTGTAGCTGCCCCTGTTTCACTCACCTATGTCTCTCTGGCTGGGGTCTGCTGAACTATTGAAAAGCCTGTGAGCTCTGAGAGGATCAGAGCATGCGGTGTTTTGGCTGCAGGCCTTTCTTGGGTCATTAAGCAGCGACACTATCAAATGTTACTGTGCCACAGCTGTGTCTCACGTCACTAGGAAATAACTTCCACCAGCCTTTTGGAAATTAACCTCCGAACTTGCTGTGACTAGGAAAGCGTTTGTCTCTGAGTGTAAATCGCTGTAATCCAGGGGCAGATAATGTCAGGCTGGAATAACTCCGCTGAAGTCAGGGGAGGGTCATCAGTGGAAAACTGGTGCCCAGGTGAGAAGTGGTGTATGTGAGAGGATTATCAAACCCAAGTGGGCCGAATTCAGACCTGGTGCAATTGTGCCTGCCTACCTGACTGACGTCTGAATATGGCCCAGTGAAGTTACTCCAGATTTATACCAACGTAACTGAGAGGAGAATTTGGTCCAGAGGCTAGAAAAGTTGAGCCAACAATATGATTTCCTGGACACTGTGAATGCTGCCTTTGTGGTCCCTGTCTGTCCATCTCCTCTCTCAGGATCCTCTCCTATTGGGGGGGTAGCTCTCTGTTAAATACAGCCTGTCGGCCCCACCTTTCCTTACATACATTCTTCTGCCTCCCTTGTTTTGCAGTAGGGAAATCCTTGCTCTAGCACTCTGCGGTACGGGGTTCCCTGCAGCATGACTTCATGGAGATTGCTCGCTGGACTTGTGAATAGAGTTGGCTTTTTATAGCAGTGTCTAGCTAAGAAAGAGCTGCTGGCCCCTTAGTACACAGCGTCCCCAGAATCTGCCCTTCAGTTACAATAACGCTTTGTAGACTCGTCTGAACTCTAGTGTGCTTCTCAGACGGGCTGGTGACGGTTAACTTCCTCTGCTGGAATAAGACAAAGCTTTCTCTCCCTCGCTGTCTTTTCTCTTGTGTTGCTTGCTCAGTCATTCCTTGTGAAGATTTTAACACATTAAATATTGCTTGCAAGAACATAATATTGGCCATGATGGATCACCCTATTGGTCCATCTAGTCCTGAATCCTGGCCAGTTCTAGACATTTCAAAGGAAGTTGAGTCTTCACCACCACATCCAGTGCCACCAGCCTGCCACTCCCTCACCACCAAGCTCTAGGAGCAGCACTGGAGTTGCTGGTCTGTGAGGCTGGGTGTCCTCCTGTAATGAAGAGGCAAGTGGGTAAGGGTCAGAGAAGGAGGGTTTTGGAGTCTGCAGGCAGGGTTGCAATTGAGGGTATCTGGGTAGGAGTCTGAAGAGGGACAAAGTGCATTTGCTATGGCCTGTGCTGGCCCCTTAGCATTCTGGCCTGGGGAATAAAGAGCTAGCTACCGGGAAACAACCAGTCCTCTCCTCTGAGTCCAGCTTGGGGACACGACATCACAATACCAGGGTGTGAAAGAAAGTTGGCAACCCTGACTAAGCCAAACCTGGGATGTTGGGGTCTGGCAAGCTCAAACACATCTCCTTTAGACTGGCTCCGATTCAGATCCAGCCCTACTCCTATGGTCTCGTTTGCCCTTTAGATGCTTTCAGGTTTACAGTAAAGCACATAGCATCAAAGGCCAAGACAATGGGCACCTAAATTAGATCAGCATTAATAACAGAGACTGTGTTGTACTGCACTCGGGGATAGCATGAAAGGACTCCACTCCATGGTAATAAAACTAAACTGGTCCTTTATTTAGAAATACTTAGTTCTGAATGCTGCAACAGCTGCCAGCATTCCAGCCATGTGGTCCCAGACTGAGTTCCTGTTGCCTCCTCCAAACTTGTCCCTCTTGCCAGCTGTGCTCCACCCTCCACGTTCCATGCAGATTGCTGCACTGAAAAGGAAGGTAACAGTAGCTTCTGCTCCTCTCGCTCAAGGAGATGAGACACACAGACGGAAAGAATGGTCACAGATGAGACCCTCCTGCTTGGAAAGAACCAGGATTTGACTCTCTCTAAGGGCAAATGATGCACAGAGCAGCAGTCAGAGCATGTGTTCCAATACAGAAAATTTAGCTGGTGGGATTTCAAGTCTCATTTCTAATGCTTCAGGAGCAGGTCAAGAGTCACATTGTACGTCGCAGCCTCCAGGACAGTGTAAGCCTGGTGCTAGTGAGACTGCTGTGTAGTAAACCCTAAATCCTGCAGTGGTGTCCCAGCGCAGACTGAGTTAGACCCTGGTATACAGACAACTGTAGATACCGGAAGATGAAGCAGACCATTAAGCACTGAGGGCTGCAGTTATCTTCAGAAAGCTGTCCCCCTCCCAAGCCCGCTATACCCCAGTACTGTGGGGTATAAAGCAACATGCACACTCCATTCTCAGTCATGGGGTTTAACTTTGGAAGCTTCCATGCTCCAGCATTCATCTGCCCATTAACTTCTTCGGGGGAGGCAGGGAATGAAAAACTTGACTGTTTCCCTTAGGAAATAAAAGGTCCCTCTAAAGATCCTATTTAAAAGCAAACAACCACCCACCAAATATGTCTTGTTCCATTTCCAGCAGAAGATCCACTTGTGTCTGAATAGATTCAGGTTGGACTTAGACCTCTTTCAGTGCCGGGCTGGCAAGAGCAGAAAACACAACTGCCATGTAAATGCCTTTAGGACACAACTACTTGCGCATAATGCAAATCCATCTGTGAGTCTCTTCTGCACAACAAAGGTAGACACTGTGAGTGTTCCGTAGTGACTACCAGGGTCCCCACATCCATGTCTCCTAGCTCCAGGCCCAAGAGTGAATTTAGTGCTCCAGATTCACAGCCATGGGATATGATGCCTTCTATGGTGTAGCGTGGGCAATGGTGGTGCCAGCTTCCCCCATGCTGCAGCTCTGCCCATGCCCCTTACCTATCTATATTAGGTGCTTATCTGCCCCCCTGTAGTATCTGAGAGCCTCACGACTTTTAATGTATTTACCCTCAGATCACCCCTATGAGGTAGGGAAGTACCATTATCTCCACTGTAGAGAGGGGAAAGAAGGCACAGGGAGACTAATAAGTGACTTGCCCAATGTCACACAGGAAGTCTATAGCAATGCAGGGAGTTAAACCCAAGTCTCCAAAGTCCTACCCTAAAGCCTTAACCACTGAATTATCCTGCCTTGTTCTGTGCTCCCTCACGCCTGGTAGGACCTGCAGCAGGGGAGGAAGGGACGTTGCTAAGATTGCTGAGAGGGAACTGGTTTCAGAGGGGTAGCCGTGTTAGTCTGTATCCGCAAAAAGAATGAGGAGTCCTTGTGGCACCTTAGAGACTAACACATTTATTTGGGCATAAGCTTTCGTGGGCTAAAGCCCGCTTCATCAGATGCATAGAGTGGAACATACAGTAGAAAGATATATGTTCCACTCTCTGCATCTGATGAAGCAGGCTTTAGCCCACGAAAGCTTATGCCCAGATACATTTGTTAATCTCTAAGGTGCCACAAGGACTCCTTGTTCTTTTTGAAAGGGAACTGTTACTGCCAGTTGTGGCAAGGGGGTTTATTACTTCTGGCTGCTTCTCCTCCTGAAACTGGAGTGAGACTCACAAGCTCATTTCACATAGGTCATCCAACGGCCATCCCAGAGTAATGACTTTTGCTCACTGTTGATCCAGATTAGATTAAAGGCGCTATACCTGTTACCAAGCCTGAGAGCCATTCTCCAGTTCCTTACATCACACCTTGACTAATGACTGCTGAAAATCATCTCTCCCCTGCTGGCTATCTGTGATAGTATGCCATCCTTCCTTCTGAAATGTTCTGCGTGTGGTCTGGCTTGAAGTATTCATAGTCCCCCTGAAATTCTCCAGCGAATCCCCCTGCCTTGTCACGACTGTGTCACTTATTAACATACTCTGCTGCTTGGCTGCTTTCTCACCCAGGCTGCCTCCTGCCAGCATTGTCCTGTATTTATTTTATCTCAGAGCTATTGGGAATGTGACAAGGCATGTTTTTCTCTTCCTTTGCAGGAGTAAATGCCACTTATTCTGATATCACTGTCTTGTGGTGTCCTTTCTGCCTGAAAAACCTCAGCTCAGTTACAGGGCACGCTAGAAAACCCCATGACAGCCGTTCTGATGCTACTCTCCAACCTTCCTGTCAGAGCCTCACAGGGATTACCATACAGAATCAGACTACTGAATTGAGTAGTTCGGGATCCTGTCTCCAACAGTGGCCAGTGCCAGCTGCTTAAGAGGCAGATGCAAGAAACCCGACCGCAGATAATTATGGCATAACCTTCCCCAAAGGAAAGTTTCTTCCTGACCCCCGTCGATTAGTGGCTGGCTTATGTCTTGAAGCATGAGGGTTTATTTTCCTTCTAAAAAAATTAATTACCCCATTCATTGTAAATGTGGAAGTTCCCATTAGCCGTATAAATGTCCAATCCCTATTTTGAATCCTCTCTGCCTCCATGATATCAGGTGGCAAGGAGTTCCACAGGTTAGTTATATTGTGTAAACAGCTATCTCCTTGCATCAGTTTTGAAATTGTTGCCTTTTAATTTTCTTGATTGTCCCCTTGTATTGTGAGGCAGTACATAAGAGTGCCTGATTTATCTTCTCTAGCCCATTCCTACTTTTTTCTGATGTGACCCTTAAGTTTCATGTCATAGTGCCAGCTAGATCCTGCCAGGGCCAAAAGGAATGCTGCTGTCATTTCACTGACATGCATTTGTTGCTCTGACTTGCCTTGCCTTTCACTACCTGTTTCGGGGTCCTTGGGTGCTATGCTGTTACAGCTGCCTGGCCTGGCGTGCAATCTGCAGACGTGTAATTTTGGGGCACTGTGCAAAGACGCGGATGTACTTTGTTTTCCTGCCAAAAGGTTGTGAATCAGTTCAGGGTCTGAGTGACAAAGGAAGATTAGGGCTGTACAAAATGGAACATCACACATGGTCTCTGGACCCCGGAAAGCTCACAGTAGAATAGCTCGCTCCTGCAAGGTGCTGAAGGGTAGCAGTGGGAGTTGGGAGCAATCAGCATCTCCTGGCAGGCACTCGCTTCTTCAGGATCCGTCCTCAAGCGCCAGATTCTGCCTGGTCTTATGTGGTGGGAGACACTGGGAACTCTGTGGATATTAGGAAAAACTTTTTCACTAGTAGGGTGGTGAAGCACTGGAATGGATTACCTAGGGAGGTGGTGGAATCTCCTTCCTTAGAGGTTTTTAAGGTCAGGCTTGACAAAGCCCTGGCTGGGATGATCTAGTTGGGGTTGGTCCTGCTTTGAGCAGGGGGTTGGACTAGATGACCTCCTGAGCTCCCTTCCAACCCTGAGATTCTATGATTCTATGATTCCTTCCCCTTGCAAACCTGTAGCAGGGGCCTCCAGAAGCAAGGTGGCGGTGCCTGGGAGGCAGAGCACATCCTGTGGAGCCAGGCACCCCAAGAGGGAGTGTCTGGGAGAAGACATGCCTGGTGCCTGATCCCCTTCCTATACAGCTTGCCACCCAAAGCACCCTGCTAAAGGGAGGAGGACTTCCTGATCCTGCTTCAGGCCCCATTCTGCCTGCCTCAGTCGTGCCCAGGGAATGGGCACGTTGGCACCTCCCCTACAGCCCAGCCTAGCCCTCAAGCGACAGAGAGCCAAAATGGCCTTGAGAAGCCAGGGGAGGTTTGATCCGAGAGCCTCACGAGGTTGTTTGAAAGCGGACTATTAACTCACTGGGGGTCGGGGGAGGGTCCACGCGTCTGAATGGGGCTGAGTGCAAATAGCCAATGCAAGCCCGCGATGCCCAGAATGCAAAGGAAGGAGAGACGGAAGTGTGGAGGGAGAGGGAGTTGCCCGCTGCCAGTTACCTCGCCAGCAGTCACTTTCACTGAGCGGTTCTCTCAATCAGGCTAATTAAGATCGGAGCCCAGCTGCCTGTGCGTGAGCAAACCGAGCCTTCAGCCTGGCATGAAGGGCCCTGCTGCTTGTCATGCACCAGCCAGCTCTGAAGTGACAGTGGCAGCTGCGGCACAGGGAGGGAGCCAAGGACCCAGCTGGGCTAAGCAGGTGCTGCTTCACCGCTTTCAACCCAGTTGAAATGTGGGAGACGAGGGTGCTTGGCCCCTTGCAGAATCAGACCCTCTGATTACAACTGTCTGCAGCTCCCAGGTCCCAGAAAGGGCTTTATCTCTCTTCCATCCACCTCTAGTAAGGCCATTATCCTGCACAGGAATTTCGGTCTTATGACTCCACTGCAGAACGGAGCAGGGCAGGAGAAGATTGGCCCCAGCTGCAGGAAAATCCTTTATTTCGGTATCAGAGGGGTAGCCGTGTTAGTCTGGACCTGTAGAAGCAACAAAGGGTCCTGTGGCACCTTATAGACTAACAGAGGTATTGGAGCATAAGCTTTCGTGGGTGAATACCCACTTCGTCGGATGCAAGCAGTGGAAATGTCCAGGGGCAGATATAAATGTGCAGGGAAGAGTCAGGCTAGAGATAACGAGCAATCAGAAATTAATCCAGGGGCTGTGCCCAGCTCTGCCACAGCTTCCCTGCACTCTGACTGGCTATTTCAGACCTCTCCCATCTCTTTATGGCCGCCACAGACGTGGCTGATTCAGCTGCTTTGCTTTACTCCCAATTACAAAATGCAAACATTAGTTTCACTCCCGTCATGTCCCCTCCCAGTATATTGCATCATCAGACAGTTTATCCTAAGAGTCATCATAAAGACATGAGGGTATGTCCTTTGACTCAGTAGTTATCGTATCCCATGCTAATAAACTCCCCACTCTCCTAATTACCATCGAAACAGGAAACACCCTCCACTCGCAATCTCCATATCCTTATAACTGGCTATTGAAGAGAATCACATCATGTAACCTAACTGATTGATGGGTAGAAGATGGATGGATCTACCATAGACTGGCTCTCTCCTGCCCCGGAACACTGTACCTGGTTAGTTTATTACTAACTCTCACTCGGTTCCTTTTCAAAGTCAATGGCTTGGGCCTGTAGGGTCATCACGCCCACTCTCCCAGCCCATGGAGATTGTTTAGGAGTGTTTCTCCCACCCCCTCAGTTTACCTATTGCAGGTATTAGCATGGCTCAGGTGAGCCCAGGCCTGCCCCTCAAGCAGAGGGGAGGAACTGCTGTGCCCAGGTCATAACTGAGTTTGGGGGACAACAAATAAGAAAACAGGCATGGGAGTGAAGTTCCTAAGGCCAAAATGAGGGATCCAGAGGGGCACTCTCAGCAAAGAACCCCAGACAGCACCCATTGCTCAAAGGAGTGCAAGGAGCCCATGGACACCACCCAGGGGAGCTCAGCCCAGATGCATGAAGTGACAAGGGACTGGAATTTTACTGCCAACATTCTGAGCCAAATCTTGATTCCATCAAAGCTAATGATCAAACTCCCACTGGGACAGGGCCTGGCCTTTATTTTAGTATTTGTCAACCAGTATTTCCAAAGCGTTTAGGAGGGTGCAGATCTGTGAAAATATTCCTCCACCGAGCGTATATTATTATGAAGCAATGGGACAGTTCTTAAAAGGACCCTGCCATATATTTTTGCCGAATATTTTCAAAATATTCATTTTTTTACTCTCAGATGTTAATATTATATTAACTACATTTTACATTTATAGGACACCTTTTATCCCAGCATTTTAGAAAGCATTTGATCAGACAGATGTTAAAAAAAAATCACTTCATTCACTGCTGAAGTTTAATAGCAGCGATAGCCTACCAGCACGCAGCAAGACTGCACAGCAGTTTAGGACAGGAAGTGAAGAAGAATACTGTGTTCAGCTGAAACCGTTGGGGCTATTTAAAGATCAGAATGTAAAGACCCAAAGTAGATTTTGGTCAGAGGTTTGGAGCTTATGCCCTTACTCTGAAAAAGTATCACAGGATTTTCGGTGACCACCGGAGGCATCGTTTGACTTCTCATTGCAAAGACAACACCCCCTACCACAGTGCAGAAAGTTGGCTCGGTAGTGATTCTTTGGGAAGAGCTCCACCTTTTGATTCCACAACCCCTCTTCCTGCTGTTTCCTTGGAGGTCACCCAGGCAGGTATTAACATAACTTGGCTTTGTGTATCTGGGGAGAGCTGATAGGACCAGAGCCTGAGGTACAGTAGCGTAGCCGGGGGGGGAGCAGGGGGAGCGGCTGCTCCCCCTGTGAGGAAAAGCGGCGCTAAGGCGCCGCCCGAGCCCGGCTGCGGAAGCCGGGCTCGGGGGGCGCTTTAAAGGGCCAGCGGCTCCCCGCAGCGGCAGGAGCCGCCGGCCTTTTAAAGTGTCACCCCCAGCCCCGCTGCCAGAGCTAGGCTGGGGGGGGCGCTTTAAAGGGCCAGCGGCTCCCCGCAGCGGCAGGAGCCGCCGGCCTTTTAAAGTACCCCCCCAGCCCCGCTGCCGGAGCCGGGCTCGGGCGGGGATTTAAAAGGCCCGGGGGCTCCGCAGCGGCTGGAGCCCCGGGCCCTTTAAAGCGCCGCTGGGTGAGTACAGGGGGAGCCAGGAGGCGCCTTTTTATAGCACCGCCGCTCCCCCTGTGCTCTAAACCTGGCTACGCCACTGTTCACTTCAAGTTCAGACGAGGGAGACATGAGCCAGTTCAAATAAGATAAGAGCAGACCTTCAGATAAACCTGAACCCAGACCAAACCTTCTGGGAGCTGGATAGGATTTAGCTGCTTTTTGTATTTGGTTTCGTTGGTGTCCATCCTGTGGGTACAGCTGAGGTGAGAAGAGGAAATGCTGGAATCCCAGGACAAATGCTCTTGGTATTTCTGATGGGCCCTGCAGCATCCCAGCCTCAATTTCCTTCTCTTCAGGGCTCCTCGATAAATTCCACCCATGCTTTTCTCTGGGCCAATAATACCCTGGTTTATTAACATAAATCATTCCAAATAAAGTCCTCAAAGTCCAAATGAAAGTTCATACATTCTTCCTTCCCCACTTTTCATCAAGCCCCCCCCCCACCCCCTACCTATTGTCTTTCAAGCCTCTCCCAGCTCCTCCTGCCTAGAGTCTTTCTCTGCTTTGGCAGGCCATTCCCAGCCCTATCTAGAGGGAATCTTTTCTCCCCTGGTGTCTCAAGGTCTCCTACAGGAGCCTTCCTGCTCGCTGAAGGCATCTATCTCACTACCCAGGCCTCTCCCTTATCTAACCTGAAAGCCTGATTGATTCAAAGGACATTCTTTATTTTCCCCACCAGGGGAGTGAGTTGGCTGTACCACAGGTGAGGCTGAGACCTCTCTCCCTTTAGAGGGCCAACCAGCCTGGGCTATTGAGTGGCTTGCAGAGACTCTGCTCCTGTGAGAGTGATTTCAGGGTCACAGTGGTCCTGATGAGCAGCATCTAAAGTCTTGAAAGCTGAATCTCTGAACTTGTCCACCGATTTTTAAGGTTGTTATGTTTCAGCTATTGACAGTATCTATCTGGTCCCCATCTGAGCACCTCATACTGTTTAATTACAACACCCCTAAGAGGTAGGGAAGTGCTGTTGTCCCCAATTTACACATGGGAAACTGAGGCACAGATAGACTAAGTGATTCACCTAAGGTGCCACAGGCAGTCTGTGACATAAGAAGGAACTGAAGCCAGGTCTCTATAGTCCCAGACTGACACCTGTCCTTCCTCTCTGGCTGTACCCTATCTGACTCCTAAGTAGTTGTTGCACATGCAGTAGTTAGTCCTGTAGAACACGGCTCACCTTTTTAGCCTTCTGATACTGAACAGAAGATTCACAAGTAAAGTACAAGCAAAAATAACCTGACTGCAACTCTCCCTGTACACGAAACACCAATGGCAATTTAGCTATAACTTCTATCCACACAAGGCCCCTCCCCACAAGCACCTTGGCAGGCAATAAACGATGGCTTCAGGTCAGTTGCAAAGTAACAATAAATCTGCCCATGCCTTGGTAGAGAATTCCAAGGATGTTCTCTTTACATACACATCAAGGCATTGTAGCATGGACTGGTGATATATTGCAGCTATTCATTCCCAGAGCTGGAGCTTTCTCATCATTTATCTTAATGTCCAACCTAGGCAGGAATTTACGAGATTGTATGGGAGGCAAATGCATAGCCTTCTCGCTGGAAATTTAACGTGTCTATTGAGTATTTATTCTGCCCTTCTAATGGCTCTAGACAATGTTATTTTCAAACTTCTGAGAGGTTTGTATGGCAGACACAGCACCTCATGCTGTGATCCCATCAGATCACATGAGCTAAATGGCGATGAACCTAGTCAGTATAGCGACCAGGTCGGTGGTTCTAACCTTTCTTGCTGATGATTCTCTTGGGAATGATGACAGCTGGACATACCCCGCCTCCCACTCCTTACCCTCAGACAATGTTCTTGTGTAACCCACACGCCTTCTGGGTGTGGTGTTCTGTCCCATCTAGTGGTACCGAGACCACTTAGAAAGAGAGAGTTAAATGAGTCTGCTCTACAGCTTTAGCTAAGAAGCAGTTGGCTTTTAGCGCATGTGGTAGAGGCTCATGCACTAAGCTCCAGAGATCCCCAGTTCTATCCTGCAAGCCAACAACCAGGGTCTGTCGGGGGGACTCATCTGGGATTCCAACTGGGAAGTCTCTGAAGCTTGGGACACACTTCCTCAGCTAGGGGAAGTATGTAACCCACACGGGTGTGGTGTTCTGTCCCATCTAGTGGCACCGAGACCACTTAGAAAGAGAGATTAACGAGTTTGCTCTACAGCCTTAGCTAACAGCCCGTTGGCTTTTAGCTCATGTACTAAGCCCCAGAGGTCCCAGGTTCGATCCCACCCGCCAACGACCGGGGTCTGTCAGTGTTACACTTGCACACTAACTGCTGCCTTTCTTTCCCGCCCCCCATGTCCACCCTCTTTTCTCCACCCTTCTTGTTGTGGTCCTACCCCTTTCCAACCCTGGGGTATTTTGTGCTTGCTTTTTCTTGTTCTTTGTTCCCTGTTGCTTTGTGCCAACTTCTTCCTACGTGGCTCCCTTCTCTCTTTCTTTTCCCCCTTTCCTGCCATCCTCCCCTCTTCGCACATTGCCTATTCAAGAGCGGACTATATGCTGCTCTGGAGGAGGCTGTAGGGTGGAAGGGATGGTGAGTTAAGATGTCTGTGCTTATGGTTGAGCTGAGAGCCACAGGACCAGAGAGAAGGAATTTGGGCTGGCAGGATGCTGCCTATGCCAGCCAAATGGGCTGCTTTTATAGCCAGCTGCCCTGAGAGCCACCATGGGAGCAGGGAGGGAATGCACCAAGCTACTGGAGAGCCCTTGTCAAACATGCCGTAGGCATGTCCCGTCACCTCCTCCTATCGCTGTGCAGTGTGCTGGTGCCACCTGCCCAGCCAGTTACCCCAGAAGTGGCTGCATGTCCGTGGCACTGCATATGTGTAGTTTGCAAAGCACTGTGGGGCTCCACTGTGGGAGTTGAAAGTTGACGTATGAATGTAAAATGTGACTGTAAAGAATACATCATTGTGAAAATAATAGCCAGGTAATGTTGCCTCGTGTGAGGCATTGGGTTGCCAAGTCAATGCCAGAGCGTGTTCAGTTCAACCTGAGGCACCTTTAACTTGCCTTCCCAGTCGTGCAAAAAAAATCCCACCTTTGGGGATTTCAACAATGAGGTTGTGTCAGCCAGGCCTTGTGCATGTGAGCTACACAAGGTACAATTCTCAGAGCTGCTTCCACAGGCCCTGTTAGAAGGAAACTCACCGTGTAGGTTTGTTTCTTTTGGAACAAAAGGGACACACTTGAACCCCGCTGCGATAACGTGTCTGATGCACGTGGTGAGTCTGACAACCAGATAATGGACTCTGCTTAGTGGCCATGTCTGCTGCAGAGTGTAGGTCTTACCAGCCAGCACACTGTCCCCCAGCAGCATCCTAACAGAAAACACGGGATGAATATTGATGAAATGAAAACCACGGTCCAGCACTTTTCCTGCTAAGTAACCTTGGAGAGAGCCTTACAAGTGAATGCCTGTTAAAATCTGCCACTTCATAGGTGTATACGTCTGTATAGCTAGGCTGCATAATGGAATTTGATTGCTAACATGGACACGAGGCAGCTGTAGTCAATCGAAATGTTGCCATAGTGGTGGGGTTACATAAAAAAGAAAGATATTACATTTTAGGTCTAGAACCTCGCTTCTTATCTGATCTCATTCTTAGCATTGCAATAACTTGGCTTCCTGAGATTTTATTGTACAACTGCACCGAAGGGAAACTTAAAACAAGAATCCTGCGAGATAGCATCATAGAAACATAAGGTGGGTTATGATTGTTATGAGCTCAGGCACTTCTTGGAGTGAATTTGAATTCTGGGGCAGCTGGCTGGCTCTGGACAGGTCACTGAAATTGGCAGCCTTTTCCTGAGACAATGCCTGCGAGTGCTGCCTGAAAAATGGCTCCCGGTGATTAAA
The DNA here is from genome assembly GCA_037349315.1 of Chelydra serpentina. Classification (NCBI taxonomy): domain Eukaryota; kingdom Metazoa; phylum Chordata; order Testudines; family Chelydridae; genus Chelydra; species Chelydra serpentina. The sequence continues at coordinate 26,949,646 of JBAIAC010000033.1, forward strand.
TGTATGTTCTTAATAGCAGGGAATAGTTGCTAACAGTGAGATCTCTTAGCCTGCAGAAACCTCCCAGAGTGACGGAGTCATTTATAGCTGACCCGTGCAATTCACTGGAGTACATGCTAGAAAATCCACAAGAGCGAACAATCCTGCGCTGGCCTCTGAAGAGACACATAGATCTTTGCTCTTCTGTAGTGTCTCTCAGCGGAAGTCATGTGCTTATGTGTGAGTGGATGAAGGGGGAAAGGGAAAGGTGACAACAATCCTGTATAGTAGCTGAGACCCCCAATTTTAAGTATAAGGAAGTAGCTCAGATACCACACTATGGTAACTCTTGGCAAATGATGCCTTTAATGCTGCCCACCATACACAATCACCCCCACACCATTCATGGTGGGCTACTGCTGAAAGGCCAAGGGGAAGAAGTGTGTTTGAGGGAGGGATTTGAATAAAGCAATGGAGGTTGCTAAGGACAAAAGGACCGGGAGGCAGTTTCGGGTACCAGCGCTGACCTAGCAGGAGATAGGAGTGGGAGAAGGATAGGAACGGGGAGTTCAGAAGTGTGGCATGGAAGGAGAGCAGGCAGTGGATGGGGGAGCAAACACTGTGCACTGTAAAGAGAGGCAAAGGCTAACACTGACATCTGACTAGCAGAAGACAGCATAAATGGAAGTATTTTAATTAGGCATTTAATAAATGATCAAATGTAAGTCCCTTCTGATAGAGGGTAATTTGGAAGCCTACCCACTGTTGCAAGAACCTCCATGGTGGACTGTCACTGGAATGGTTCTATTCAATATTGTCATGTCTGAATGGATTTGTTAATTAAGCGGCTCATTATTTTAATAACCCAGATTGAAAGGGTGATGAAATAAGTCTGCCGATAAGGTAAGCAGTTCATTGTTCAGACGGAATGTTTGACACGGGCGGAACTTGCTGAATTGCAGACAATTTGTTTCAAAGTCTATCACCTTACAGTCATATCGCCTTAGGCGGTAAATGGGTCAGAGCTCATGAGCCAACGAGGGTTGGGCTCAGTTAAGTTTCCCAAGAGGAAACCTCCAAGGAATGCCCAGAGACTGGCCAGAAGAGGGACTGGTGATCCAGTAAGTGGCAGGATTCATTCTGAATCTGTGCTAAGTCAGTGCATCAGCATGGCACTGGCTGGGTGCACTGTTCTGCTAGAGATGCTGTCTTTTTATGAGCTGTAGAACTACAACAGCCCTAACTCCTTGCCCTTCAAGAGATGAAGGATGTTAAGGTGCTAGGCTAGGACTTGGGAGACATGGACTTAAGTTTCTGCTCTGCCACAGACTTCCTGAGTAACCTTGGGTAAGTCACTTAATTTCTGTGTGCCTCGGTTGCCCCTCTGTACAATGGGAGTAATAGCACTACCCTAACTCACAGGGGTGTTGTGAGGATAAAGCCATTACAAGATTGTGAGGTGCTCAGATATAATGGTAAGGGGGCCCAGATAAGTAGCCAAGATATGTTTAAAAACACCATGGCACTTTTCTCAGGATTAAGGGTGTTAGTCTTAGTGGCCTGGACAAGTACCAGTCCAGATAATTACATTCTGACTATTTCTAAGATGACCCTGTATAAATTACTCTTCTCTTACCCCCTAAAAACACTGGAAGGCCTCACTAGGCCTCATGCTGTGATTATCTCTCCGTCCTTCCTAATTCTGTTATTTTTCCTTTCACCTCCTTCTTTTCCACTGAAGTCTTTTGGACCTAGAAGTGCCTCTGCTCAGATTTATCAGCTGCTTTTATGCCATCTGTTTCAATTCACTAACATATTCAGCTTCTCAACTTGACCTTTTATGGCCTTTCTCCTGCATCCTAATGTGTAGTCTTATATAGCTTAGCATGACTCTAAGCCTCTGTTTTACCATTACTATTGTTCCGTATTATCCTAGCTCTATCTCACAAACATGCCTCTTCTTATTCTATGTCCTTACATTCAGAAAAGCTGTTTATTCTTCAAGACTGATGATTGTTACTGGTTTCATCTGTTCAATGAGCACTGCACCAGCTTATCATGGGCACATGCCATCTTCAACTCGACTTTTAAAAGTATCCAAACTCTTAGAATATCAGATTAAAAATATAATATCTCTTTAGCAATCCGTGAAGCTTTCTGTCATCCTGTTTCAAACAAACATGGAGAAGCAAAACTTAAACTCAGGCTGCAGTTACTTCACTAGGAAAGTCACTGCCACATGCAGCGGATGGCATTTTAGTCATTGATCTGGCACATGTTTTAATGGAAAACTTACCCAATGCTCCGTGGGTGTAGGAGACAAAGAAAACACACCAGGCTATTGGTTTCTTGATGTTCCATACAGTACTTTCATGGATGGAAGGAAATCAAGTAGATTAACTGTAACATTAAATGAACTACCTGATTTCTTAATTTTCTTTTGAATGCAGTGTACACAGCAGGGTATATCAGGCTTCAAGGAGAAATGGTAGTGGTCCATTTTGTGTCTTTTGGATGCTTTCCTCCTAAAGGAACCATGTTGCTAGGTTTTGCTTCCGAGTGGGACCATGCATCAAAGCATCAAGCAAAATTTGACAACAGTATGTGTAGTACACAAGGGGCAGGATTCTGTGGCCTACTCTGTCCACCCTCTTTGTGCCACTCAGGTGGTCCAGTGTGGGTGATTCTGGGTGGAAATGGCTAGTGGAGAAACTCTCAGCTGGTGTAGAGCTAGCAGAGGGTGTCGGGTTGGGGATGAGGGGTTGAAGCGCAGATATGGAGGAGCCTACATCTTCCATGTCAAGTCTCCAGTGGTGTAAGTTACAGCAGGACCCCAGCTGCTCTAATGTACATGAGGGCTGGGTGGTGGTGGATCATGGAACCATAATTCAGTGCAGCCTTCACCACCCATTCCTTGCACCTGTGCTCGGCGTGGGGAGGGCTGAGAATCCAGCCCAGAGTGTTGGGTTAATAGCAGATGCCCATACTCATAGGATGTGCTGAGAGACATGATACTGAAGCTCAAATGCCATCAGTCATTCAAGGCCATGGTGAATTGGAGATAAGTGAGGTATGTGTGTGTCTGTCCGTGTGCACTCACATGGCTTTCTGAAAACATTTCATGTTACATTTGTGAAACAACTGTGGAATAAATCCTGACTCCACACACAGACAGCGCTCTCTCCAGGCAATCACATTCCTGTTTTCATTCTGCCTCATCATCACAATCTAAGAAATAAAACAATAATACCAGTATTACGTTCTATATAGACTGAAAGATAAATCCCTTTAAAGGTGATTTAATGACCATTAGGGATTCCAGTTATGAGACATATTATAAAACCCTTAACTGTTTGTAGAATCATTTATTCCGAGCATACATCCTATCATGAATCACTAAGGGATGGTCCACACTGGGGGGGTGGGGCGAACTAAGATACGCAACTTCAGCTACGTGAATAACGTAGCTGAAGTTGAAGTATCTTAGTTCGAACTTAAGAGCACTTACCGCGGGTCCAGACGCAGCAGGCAGGCTCCCCCGTCGACTCCGCTTACTCCTCGCACGGAGCTGGAGTTCCGGTGTCGACGGGGAGCGCTTCCGGGATCGATTTATCGCATCTAGACGAGACGCGATAAATCGATCCCAGAAGATCGATTGCTACCCGCCGAATCAGGGGGGTAGTATAGACGTACCCTAAGTCCCTTTCATTGACCATATATTGCAATTCTTTACCAGCAATATATGGATTACTTTGGGTGGGATTTGCAAAAGCACCTAAGTAACTTAGGGGTAAAAGTCCATTAGGCTTTTAATGCTCCTAAGTCAGTTAGGTGCTTTTGAAAAATTCACCTTTTATGATTGTGGCAGGTGGGGCTACTCCATAGCACCCCCTGTGGGGCCAGGCATGGTAGAGCAGGTGTTCCCAGCCTCAGTCCATTGGCTGTGACTGTGAGCTTGGCGTCAGTCTACCTCCAGACTAACAGTCAGGCTTTGGCAGTCTGCTCCTTGAAATACATAAACAAAACAAAACAAAACTCCAAGGCCAATGCCTATCGGCAGTGCCTGAGGGCAAGGCCCTGACTAGGCCCTGGGGTTCTGAGTTATCCCTAAGGAGCTCCTTCTCTGTCCCAGTCTCACCTTGCCCTGAGAAGAAGCAGGCAAGCCTTCTTAACTGGCTTGTTGGCTGGTGGATGGTCAGTATTTCCTCCTGGCCCATCTGAAAGACTGTCTTGTTCAGTGGTTCTCAAACCCTTTTACTGGTGACCCCTTTCACATAGCAAGCCTCTGAGTGCGACTCCCCTTATAAATCAAAAAAACTTTTAAATATATTTAGCACTATTATAAATGCTGGAGGCAAAGCGGGATTTGGGATGGAGGCTGACAGCTCACGACCCCCCCATGTAATAACCTTGTGACCCCCAGTTTGAGAACCCCTGGTCTTGCTGGTACCTGGTCTGAATCTCTTTTCCTTGGGTGGGGAATATCAGGGTGCTGGTGTCTCCAGCAGGGGGCAGTGAAGGCCAGACACACCCCACCACAACGATGGTTAGACTCAAAATGCATTACATTACATTTGCTCAAATTAAAGTCAGAGCTCTCCGATTAAACGATACACCCCATTCAGAAAAAAAGTGATGACTTCCTATTGTTTCCTAAACAATATCAAACAACTTAGAAAAGAAACATCAAAGTCTCAATTTGATCAGTTTTTTTCCACATATTGTTGTTTATTCGTATCAAATTAAATTGCTTTGTATTTGCTCCTTATTGACCCGCTTCTGCCACTTGAAGGGACTATGCAATATGAGTAAGGGCAGCAAAATAGACCAGTAGGGCCAGAACCTCAGCGGATATAAATTGGCATAGTTCCATTGAAGTCAATGGAGTTACCCCTATTTATACCAGCTGGAGATCCGACTCATAATTTATCAGCCTTTCTTAGCATAATTTACTTATCCTCAGGCCCCAGGATTTATCCTGATAGAAACTAGATTACTGTAATGAATTAATTCCAAGATTGCTTCATTAAACACAGGATGGGCACACACAAGAAAAAGTATACAAATATACCAAATAATTAATACAGATTATCCAACAACATGACAGTCCACGCTCAATAAACTGCAGCAATATATTTTGAACTAAAATGTTTTCTCTAAATAATACATGTTATGTTGATAGTACACTAAATTACCCGAGCTCTTGTTTCCCCTACATTTCTCAATATGCCATGGATACATCATTGACGATCTCCCAACAATCTGTAACATATATGGAATGAATAAACGAGCACCATTCTGAAGCGATAAGAAACACAGCCGTATCTCAAAGCAAATTTCCAATCTTAAATTGGACAGCGGAGTTTTACCCTACCTGGCCTATCTATATCACAGGGTAGTAGTCATTAGGTGCTGTTTATGGTCCTGAAAACTATTCCTTGGTACTAGACGATATGAAGTCAATGACCTTCAAATGTCTTTCTTTTCTTGTGAGTTGTGACTCACAGCTACTAATACAGAATCTGTGTTGCAGATAGCTTACTTAATAAGTTCCACTGGGGCCTTTTCTGGCTTGTACTACAGCGTCCATCAAATACCAAAAAGTTGATACAAAAACGTCTCTTGGGTAACAGGTTTATGTTTCCATGCATCCGATGAAGTGGGTATTAACCCACGAAAGCTTATGCTGAAATAAATTTGTTAGTCTCTAAGGTGCTACAAGTTTTTCTTTCTTATTTTCGTTTTGCTGACACAGACTAACACGGCTACTACACTTAAACCTAGGTTTATATTTATTATTTTTAATGTAATGCTATGTTTTTGACTTAACCAACAGCAAAAGATACTTCCCCTACCCAGTGTTCAAAGGACTTACTTGTAAATATGAAATCTATTAAAGACCGGCATGTTATGGCCTTGATTTTTCAATCTAGCCTCCTATTTTGCAGTTTTGCTCCTGCAAATAATTGCCCCTGGTGTTAATTGTGGGAACAATGTATAGCATTTCTAAGTATCTGCAAACCATGTCTTATTGTGCCCACAAATTCGGTAAACGTGTAAGCCCTAGGCACAATTATTATAACCATAATTATTTGTGGGTGTAATTTTATGACGACAAAACTGAAAGCAGACTCTTAATATAGGTCCCAGCTGGTAACGTTCTTAGAGACAACTGCAAGAAAAGTATGTATCTGATTTGTGGGTGAATAATGTGTTGCTTCAAACCACTAGATTACAATTACGGTAAATGAGTAGAGTGTTACTGCAGTGATACCCAGCTCGCACTTCTGCATGTGGCCATTGAAGGATCTGTGCATGTGATGATTACTAGTCCTGACTGCAAGCCGAGTGAGCAGAGGAGGTGGCTTGGGGATCATTGAGCCAATGGATGGATGGAGTGGGTGCCTTTGCTTCATGTTCGTTCATTGCTTCAGGTGGAGTTGGGAGAATGAGCTGATGGCAGCATTCCTCCCATGAGTCTGGCAGGGACTGGAAAGAAACACTCCTTTACCTCCCTGAAGCCAGGAAAAATGAGCACTGGATGAGTAAAATCATTATGGCCAAAGGTCTTGACTTTGTATGACAAGATCTGTATTGTGTGACTATGTGATGAAGTTGTGACATGACATCAAGCCATGTGCAATGCAAAATAAATGCCAGACCCTCACAACATGGTTATTTTGTGGTTTTTTAAAATGCCTTTCATCGGTGACAAAGTAGCTTCCCGCCTCCTACAGATCAAACCCAGTTGCATGGACAGTGCTGAGAAAGCTCATGTATCTGAGCTAGATTCCCTGGAGGAGGACAATGGAGGATGCTAGAAGATGGGCCCAAAAAGTCAAATTTGGGGAAGTTCTGATCTGGATACAAAGTTCAGGGGAGTTCAGACCTGGCATTTTGATGTGGGCCCATTTCTAGAAGGTCATGATTTCCTTTAGACTTAGATTCTGGCTAGATCCAGTGCAAGAAACTGCAGCACATAATCCCCTCTGGACCTAGTGGGGTTTGAGAGGGGGTCAAGAGAAATCAAAGGGAATTCTCTTTTAAAATGATATGCTATGTAATGTCTGTCTGTATCTAACTATAAACTTCTGTCATGATGCCTGATCAGGGAGCACCAGTGCTTCCAAACCATGGGCCAGATCCTTAGCTGATTGAAATCAGCATGACGCCATTGTCTTCAACAAAGCTACATCGATTTACACCATCTGAGGATCTGGCCCAATGTCACCATCTAAGAAAATCCCAAGGAGCTCTGTTTCATTGGTGTCATGTGATCAGTTCATGTGGATGAAACATGGACCAAATGGCTGCAAACTCACAACAGAAGAGATGGGACCTATTTAGAAAAAGCCAGGCATAATCCCCTCATATTTTAAGCAATTTAGATGGGCTAATTTCCCCGCCCCCAGTTCCCTATGAACATGTCATTGACATATGCTCTAGTGAAATGTTCGGTGTCCTCGGTATGGGTATTATTCCAGCTCGTTGTGGAGGTGAAATACAATTACAAAAGACAAGCAGGAATTTGATTTTGAAGATGTAGTGAGGATTAAGCGCTCAGTTCTAATGAGGATGGGATGGGAATATAATACTCAGATATGAAGTTTAGAGCTCATGTTATTGCTAAGCTACAGGGATAGCTCTTTCCACTGTTTATGTATCAATAATTTCCCTGGAACTTTCATTTTCCCCTTTACACTTCCCCACATGTTCAGTCACTGCCCTCTGTACACCAAACATCCTGTCCTCCTGCACCTGTCTCTGACTCTTGCCCTCTAATAATTTGAGCACTTGGGGGAAAAAAACCTGGCAGTTTGTAGGAAAGGCAGGTTCTGCCTTTGGGAAGATAACCCCCACTTGGTCCTTTTATTCCCACCATCCATCAAAGCCAGCAAAGCAGATTGACTCATCTTTCTGGCTAAAGATGGCCCATAACTGGAACCTAAACCCCTTCAAATTTGAGCATGTTTGGTAGAAAAGAAGTCGGATTCAAATCCTATTTTGGAACAATTTCTTGAAAGCACAGCCTGGGAGGTATCAGCGCCATCAAATCTGAAGCTGATCTGGCCTCAAAAAACATGAATCTTCACCGAATCCTAATCCATATCCAGCTCCGAACATGGCTTCCTCATCCATTCGTTAGTACCAGCCATGGAAAGCTACGTGTATTTCCTCTACTGTCCGTAGTGAATAAATGTCAGTCCCTGTGTCAGCAAAGGGGAGGACATTGCTTAAGAGAAATATGTGGCACATACTCCCTCCCAGGGACTGTATCACCTCTGCAGTCCTCCTACTCCCTGCTACCCCGAGAGCAATATATACCCCGAGAGCAATGGGAGTTTCATTGAGTAAGGTCCTCAGGGTTTAGTCAAATAGAAATTGCTAGTGCTATTCTGTGAGCAGCAGTTACGTCTGCTGGCAATCGAAAAGAATTCTAGGAAATCATAAGAAAAGTCAAAGGCAGTCATACACTCTACAGATTTAGTTGCAAGTGAATGGCCCCCCTCCCAATGGGTAAATAAGACCACACCCTCTATGTAAATGAGGCCACGCCTTCAGATGCCCTGACCACCTTTTGCAGACCCATACACAAAACTCAACAGCTGCAAAATCTGCCGAAGAGCTGAGCAATATCCAGGAGGAAAATTGCTCATCTCATAGAATCTCAGAGTTGGAAGGGACCTTAGGAGGTCATCTAGTCCAACCCCCTGCTCAAAGCAGGACCAATCCCCAATTTTTGCCCCAGATCCCTAAATGGCCCCCTCAAGGATTGAACTCACAACCCTGGGTTTAGCAGGCCAATGCTCAAACCACTGAGCTATCCCTCCCCCTCTCATTTGGGTAAAAGGATCTTAGGAGGAGAAAACCAAGGGGATCACTGAAAATTCATGGATGTTTTATGGCCTGTGTTATGCAGGAGGTCTAGATAGATTGGAAGGGAATAGGTTAGGAAGAGGAGAGATTAGGCAGGACATGATCAGAGCATGGACAAGGATTTCAGCCATATGGGCTGATGGCCAGGATGGATTCCTGGCCAAAATGTAGAAAAGCAGAAAGGCTACACATATCTCTTTAAAGGCCATAAAAAAGGGCTCCTCTGTACCCTACTCCCTTAAGCCCCTTTTAGACTCAATCCTTACACAGGACCATATTCTGCCCTTAAATCCAGTTGTGCACCCCACAGTCAATGAGGTTACATGGGTGGAGCTGGGAGCAGAGTCATGGCTACTTACAAAACAAGGGACTCAGTGAACAGAAAATAAAATATTACAGTACAGACAAGAGGGTAAACAGTCTGTTTCTTTTTATTCCAGCAAAATCAAATAAATGGCCTGAGGCATTAAGGAAGTCCTCCGAAGATTATGGGGTTTCAAGTGAGATAAAAAAAATAATCACTCAGAATATGAACTAATATACATTCATTCTGCTGTGCTGTCCTGCTCCCTGGGCAAAGGAGTTCATGAGAATTATGCATCAGAGGTGTTTCCCCCCCGCCCCCGTCAGCCTTGCCATTTCCCAAGGCCCCTCCTGAAATTAAGATGGTGCCAGTCATTAATCTGGTTCGGGCAGAAACGTTTTTACGTGAGTTAATAAAAATCCGTATGAAGTAATCAAATTCAGTAGAGTGAAAACAGGGAAGAGGAAAGCGTGCTTCAGATACACATGCCTGTGCTGTGGTCTCCCAGGGTGGGCTGGAACTTTTATATACAGCAGATGGAAGAGAACCCCTGAAACGGTGAGCGTAAGAGAGAGGAAGAGAGAATGGTGGAGTGGGGTCTGAAGACTTTACCATCATGGGCTTGGGCTGGCTGCATCACTCCCAAGGGAGGGAGTAAGACAGTTCTGCGAGTTGTTCTAATTAAACCTTTTGACCACACTGTCACGCATGCGGCATATGTCACATATTACAGAGAAAATGACTTCAGAGCGAGCTGACATTTTAATGGGTCTACTGAGTGTGTCCCTCCAAAGAGAGAGGAAGGGTGGTCTTGTGGTTAAGCTGTTGGATTGAGACTCGGGAGGTCTGGCTTCAATCCGCAGCTCTGGCACAGACTTTCTGTGTGACCCTGGGCAAATTGTTTAATCTCTCTGGGAACCTGTTCCCCTGCTGTGAAATGGGAACAACAGTGCTTCCTTTCTTCCCTCAGTTGTTTATCTTGTCTGGTTAGGCTGTAAACTCTTTTGGGTAGGGACTCTCTCTCGCTATCTATGGACTTAGTGTCTATGGTCCCTCGCCCCCCTGTTACCATGGCGTTTGAGCACCTCACAAGCATGGGTGCCAGGTTTGTATAATTTTTGGTGGTGCCCAGAACAGGTCCAAGTCCCGCCTCCTCCCCCCCACCACATGGGAGCAGGGCCATATGTCTGGGAGGGGGGACCTGGGCAGCATTAGGGGGCAGTGGAGCCCGGGCGGCAGCTGGGACCCTGGGCGTGGGGCCAGCAGCAGAGCCCCGGGTGGCAGCCGGGACCCCAGATGCCGGGCCGGCAGCAGAGCCCCAAACATTGGTGGAGCAGAGCCCACGTTCCTGAATATTGGTGGAGCACGGGCACCACGGGCCCATATAACTCACTGCCTAGGCTCACAAGCTTCATAATGCATTTCTCCTCACAACACCGCCGTGAGGTAGCGAAGTACTAATATCTCCATTTTACAAACGGGGAACTGAGGCACAGGGACACTAAGCCCCAGGTCAAAGGTATTTTTGGAGCCTAACGCCCCTTGATTTCAATGCCTTTGAGGAGCTGGGTCTAAGTGAATTGCTCAAGGTCACACATGGTGTTTGGGCTGGAGTAGAGAATTGAACCTGGTCTGCCCAACCCTCAAGCTAATGCCCCCAACTACTGGACCATCCTTCCTGTCACACGCAGGTAGACGTACAAAACTCAATCTCACTTTGATCCCCTGCTACCACCACAATAATACTCCTCTAAATCCAGGATCCCTGAAGTCCAGGATATTGACCAATGGGAGAAGTGGGTGCTCAGCATCTCTCAGAATCTGGTCCCGGGTTAATATAAATGGATTCATTAATTGCATCCACATTAATATTCACATTCAGGTTGGAACATTAGAAAAACATAACGGCACAGCTCCCCTTCTCCTAGTCAAGGAGAAGAATTTCCTCCCAGCCTTCTTTTACAACCTGCTCTGCGAATGCAGTGTCCTTATGGCCGCTGTAGGATTTGGGCGCCTTCCCAATGCTGTCAGCAGAAAGCAGCTCTGGGGGCGGGGAAGGGGTGGATGCTTTGCTGAAGGAGCTGTCCTTCAGGCAGAATGCTAAACTGAGCTACCATCTGCTTCTGGGGATTATGCTGGTGCCTGCTAAAGATCCTACGACAATATTTCTGAGTCCCTCTCCCTGCCCGATCTGTATTTCTCCACACACACGCACACACACGCACACACATGCGCGCACACACGCACACACATGCACACACATGCGCGCACACACGCACACACTTTTCAGCTCCTATGCTCCCGGGCCAGGGAAATATATCTCTCGTCTCTTCTTGTCCATTCTAGTCTCATCCATTCTCTCCTGCAGCTTTCTTCCTGGGCAATTTGCCAAGAGGGATTACCCCAAGACCTACCTTATTCCTTTAACCGATGGCTACATGATGAAGTGGGGAGGGAAGCATCTGATCTTTGGTGAATAAGAGGCTAGAGAAAACAGGACAGCCCCCAGAAAAGGTCCTACTACTATTTACTCTTATATCAAGGTGACATATATAAGAACTTGAGCTAACATTTTAAGTTGCAGAGTGCAAATTAGAAGGTACCTTGCTCACAGGATAAACAGACAACATTTGGTCACAGACAAAGTAGCTCCTGGATGTGCAGTAATGTAGTGCAGAGTAAGTAGTATGCAGAGGAGGGGTAAATTATAGCACGCAGAGGCAGGATTTAATGAAGGATACGTTTTGGGTAGAGTCAGGATAATTGGATGGTACGTAGTATTTGGTGGGGAGGTAACTGGAGTGTAAATACTAAATAGGATATAGAGAGAGGGTTATTGTGCAGCATGGTTTAGAGGGTAAGGAGTGTGTAGCAGAGGGGTGTACACTGGAATGCAGATTCACCAGGCAGCAGGGGTGCGGCAACAATTTGTATGGTGGGGGTGCTGAGAGCTATTGAACCAAACTGTAAACCCCGTATATAATGGAAACCACTTCAAGCCAGGGGGTGCGGCAGCACCTCTAGCACCCCTGGTTCCAGCACGGGAGGGACAATAACATTCCAGGTACAAGGTCCCTAAGGCTCAATTTATTGTAAAAACCAGGTTCCAAAACAGGAGCAAATAAACTCAAGATACTGGTACTAACTCCCAGCCACCTGCGGCTTTCCCAGCTCCCACCAGCTGGGAGGGGAGAGGACACCCTTCCCATTTCACAACCCTTCCTGGCTACTACGGAGAGACACTCCCTCCCCACGCTGGGACTTCTGTAACCCTGGCTCCCTCCTCTCTGCTGTTCCTGCCCAAAAGGCAGGACCCCTTCTATCCAGTAGCGTAGCCGGGGGGGAGCAGGGGGAGCGGCCGCTCTCCCTGTGAGGAGAAGCAGCGCCTCAAAAAGCGCTGCCCGAGCCCCGCTGCCGGAGCTCCGGCGGTGCTTTAAAGGGCCCGGAACTCCGCAGCGGCTGGAGCCCCGGGCCCTTTAATGTGCCGCTGGGTGAGTACAGGGGGAGGCGCCTTTTTATAGCGCCGCTCCCCCTGTGCTGCAGACCTGCCTATGCTACCGCTTCTACCTGGTTTCCTGCAACTCACATGCTTGCAGCTACCTAATCATGTATCCTGTGACTACAGCTCCGAGTTTTAAAGGACTCAGGGCCGTTAACAGACACACTGGGACGTGTGCATGCATTCTGCAGAATAACTATGAACTGAAAAGTTTTTTACCTGCCAAGACCTGAATTATATGGTTCACGTTCCCACTTCAACAGCTGATGAGATCACTAGAGTGGCATTAATTTCCTGCATTCCTTACAATGCCCTTGATGTAAGTGGTGTTATACGGTAAGGACCAACCCTGAACTGGAAGAGTGGTGGCCTGGATGCTCCTCTGTCTCCTGTGATTCTGGGTGACACACACAATCTTCAGGTTAAGTTGTGGCATCTTAGGAAAGGAGGAAATGATTTCCAGCTTTTTTGTTGTCAAATATATATATTTGTAATTGTAAAGTCTCGGTATACATTTTAATGGTATTCAGGCATCTTGGGACGGTGGCTGATTTGGTATCTTAAAGTCTGCTGCTGATCTGGACTCTTGAAAAGTTTGTTAATTATTATTAATGATTATTATTTCATTAACAAAGAAAGCTTTACAGTTCACCTTTACAACAATCAGCAGGAAGCAACGTCTTGTTTCCAGAAAAGAAAGTGGCAATTGAAACACTGCCCAGGTCAATTTCTTTGATTTGACAGGCTGAGACTTGAGGTCACTTTGAAACATAACCTGCCAACAAAGGCCACTTGAACAATTTAACAGCAGGCTCTAATGCTCTTCCTGATTCTTTGTACCAGAACAGATTGTTCGCGCTTAAAAACCCTTCCCCCTTCTTTTTAGAAGAAAATATTCTCCATGGAGCTAAATTTTCACTGCCACAAAGAGAATAATATCCACCCTTGGAGTGAACCTTTGTATGACGGAAAAGGTTATTTCATAAGCAGGATGGTTTTTTAAGACTCCAAAGGAGTCTGGGGATTTTTTTTAACCCACACTGACAGTCCTTTAGCCATGAAACTTGAGACGTAAAACCTGTGAAATGCCTCTGCTGGCTGTCAGTGTATTAACTTCTTTGCATATAAACACCTCCAGAGTGGATGCAAATTAGGGTGACCAGACAGCAAGTGTGAAAAATCGGGACAGGGGGTTAATAGGCGCCTATGTAAGAAAAAGACTCCAAAATCGGGACTGTCTCTATAAAATTGGGACATCTGGTCACCCTAATACAAATGCCTCTCTTTACTGCAGCGTGCTCTAGAGTGAATTGATCTTTCTGATTTGATTGGCTTGCCTCTCTTTTTGGGGTTTTTTTCATTGATTGGTTTTTCACAGTCCTGGAAAATGCCCCGGCTGCCTTTTTAACCTAATGGAAAATCTATGGGGTGACTCAGCAAAAAGAAAGGAAATGTGCTTAATGCAGCGACAAATGTCATGGGAGCTAAAGCAAAGAAAGATGCTCTGACAGTGCCCACGGAGAGACACTGACCCCCTCCCCCGCCTCATAATGAGAAAGTGGCCTTTGTATATGCCATACATTTAACGAAACACATGCTGCACATGTCGGGTAGAAGGAGCAGAAAGACCGAGCTCAGCATCCTGGCCTCTTTTATACCGAAAGCTTCTTAATTTCTATATTCCTTGCACCGCGAGTGGTCCCTATAAATGGCTGGATTGTGCCTGACTGGGAGTGGTGCAGAGTTGCTTGCACCTAAGGCAGCTCCCAGAAGAACTGCGCCATCGGGAGTTTTGTACCTGAGGATAGTGAAGCATGTTCATCCCCAGCATGGCTGGTGAAGAAGTTGTGCAAGGCCATGCTCACACCTGCTTCCCTCCTTCCTTTGGAGCAGCGTACACCCTTGAAGGTACTAGCAGGGAGCATTCTGTGCACTCTGCCTCCCCCCTCCTTCCCTGCTACCCCCACGCTAGCGCAATCCCCTCAATAGCACTGAATCCTAGAAATGAAGGATGCTTGCAGACTAGTAGGTCATGTAGTGTGTAACCCTGCTGGATGATCCAGCTCAGCATACTCTGCAGCACTAAATGTGGGGACAAGCTTTTATCAGCACTAGGACACAAGAGTCCAAACACTAGTTAACAGTGACTGGCTGAGGTGAGATGATTCTTGTGTCAGTAGGGACCAGTGGGTATAAACGTACCTGTGCCCAGGTGAAGACTCAGTCACAGGGGCCTTATTGGCAGACCTACCGTGCCACGAAGTTATTACCTGCTGCCAGGGCCGGTGCAAGGAAGTTTCGCACCCTAGGCGAAACTTCCTTGCACCAGCCCTGCGCCTCCCCCCCAGCTAACGCCGCCCCCCTCCCAGCCAACCCTCCCGCCCGTGGGAGCTCAGCCCCCCCGGGCCACGAGAACTGAGCGTGGAGCCGGGAGGCAGGAGGCAGCCACCCGCCGCCCCCCAAATCCTGGCGCCCTAGGTGACCGCCTAGGGTTGTCTAGTGTTAGCGCCGGCCCTGCCTGCTGCCATGAAGGCTCGTGATGCCACTTATAGGGAAATCATAGATCAAAGTTAATGTAGCTTTGAAGGGAGATCTTGACTGGCATACCACAACTATGGCAATTCTGTTGGAAAAAGTAGTAACTAGTATATTGGGACCTGCCTCTTTCCGATTATGTGTGCATGACCAGCACTCTGGTGCCTCCCACAGTTAGTTGGCTCCATAAGGAGGTTTGAAGAGTGGTGTTCTAGAAGAGCTAGAAACCAGATCTGTTACAGGACACCGGAGCAACAGGAGCAAACGCTGTTTTACTCTGCATGAAACTCCTGATTCGGGTGTAAACATAACACAGCAGGAATCACAGGGCTTTGTACAACCACATGGAACTGCTTGGATAATCTTCATTCGTGCTCAAGGGAACTCTTTTCAATATACTATAGAAAGACCTTGCTCTACCAGCAAACTCTGTTTTAATCCAAATGATATTTTCGATGCTACTTTGACCGTAATGCCTTTTCCTAGTGTGTGACATGAGTGGCTCCCTTCAGAGCATTTGACAATGTTGGTTTTATGGCATTTCTTATCAGAATTGTGTGTACATAATTTCAGCTTTATGGCATTTGTACATGCCCACATGATGAGAGTAATATTCTGAAGTGCAGAGTTTATATTGTGATGTTGAATATCACCTTTGCATGCCATATGAATGTATGCACACACACACACAAATACAAAGTGTGCATAAGTGTATATATACATATAGTGCTCACAGGTTACATATTATATAGATACGTCAGTTAATGGTTCATTTATATTTTATATATTTAGGTTAGTACCTGAAAGCTTAAAATGAAAGCCAATCTTATATCATGTCTGACCTATAGTGGCTCTTATAGCATGATTGTACTGTATATTTATTTACTAACTGACGCCTTCTTTCAAAAACCTTGTTTTCAGCTATGTGTAATAATGGGAAAAGGCACAAGAGAGCCAACTGGCTGAAATCCACTTGAAAAATAATTGACTAGAGGTGTCCAAAATTTGAGGTTGTTTATAAAGGATTTGGCTTTGCTCAGTTTTCTCCGAAGAGGGTCATGATTCCATATTAATTTCATTTGTTGTTGACTGAGAAAACTTCTCCTCCAATGGCTGCTCGAAGTGGAATAAATGGGGCATAGGTGTGTGGGAGAAGAATTTCTCTCCGCATGCACTGCATCTGTCAGGTCTTTTTGTCCAGATGGGGATACATTTTTTAAAAATCCATATAATAAAATGACATCTGCGATCTGGCTTAAAAAGAAAAAGCAAAGCTCCATTTTTCTTTCATTAAGATGACGACAAGTGCCTAAATATCATGAAGGCTGGGCTCCAAGTTGGCAGACAGACATTCCTCTAGTGACTTAAAGGCATTGATCAATCAACACCACTCAGCACCATGATGTCCTCTATGGAAGCCAATGCTACGGTCCATCATACTATGATTCAAGACAGTGTCAGCCACAAATTGGGACATCAGTAGGGTAATCATGGTATCCAACCCATTTGATAGCCTTTACATGCCTCCCATTTAGTCTCTGAATGTTCCATCTCCTTTTTGCACCCTTCAGATAGAAAAAGAGTATGTTAGGAATGTTGTCTATTTCACTCACTGCCTTTCTCCTCTCAATTCAATATTGTCTCATCGCTGTTTCTCTTTCTTTCTCAGGGCATGACCTTCATCAGAACAATGGATCAGAAAAAAGAGCAACCTGCCAAGTCTTCCTAGCTCCTGGTTGTACAAAGTTGCTGATTCCTCGCATATCTCCAGTCCACAGTCCCAACTACAACTTCCTTCCTACTGAAAGGAGCAAGTCAACAAAGTCTAGCTCAAACCTAAAACGCTACTAAAAGCCCTGTAAGAAACTCTCCCCTGAAATTTTACAGTCATTCTCTTTGTGAGCTCAGTGCACTGTGCATCAGTTTCCAGATCAGAGGGAAGTTATGTTTGTGTAGCTAGCAGCAGAGATTGCACAAATAAATAAGCACGTGTATATATTCGAGATTATACACGCCGCACTATACTGTGCGTAGAAGTATAGGCTCAGAATGGATGATCGGTATAGAAACAACGCAAATCTATATCAAGGGGCTAAGGATATAGCTAGAGAGGTGAACCAGGTGTCAGATGACTACCGGTATCAGGGTGGCAACTATGAAAGGTATGCGCCTTCGGGTGGCTATTACCATGATGGGCATGAGCCAACCCAAGAAGAGGATGCCCAGAGCGATGCCACGGAAGGCCACGATGAGGATGATGAGGTCTATGAAGGAGAGTACCAGGGCATCCCTCACCCAGATGACATTAAGGGCAAACAGAAGAAGAAAGCCCCTGCCATGGTCGATGAGTTTAGAGACAAGGCTGACCTCATAGCCGAGCGGGTGGAGGATGAGGAGCAGCTTGCCCACCAGTATGAGAACATCATCGAGGAGTGTGGCCATGGACGCTTCCAGTGGACGCTCTTCTTTGTTTTAGGCTTGGCACTGATGGCGGACGGGGTGGAGGTGTTTGTGGTTGGCTTTGTTCTGCCCAGTGCTGAGAAGGATATGTGCTTGTCCAGCTCAAACAAAGGGATGCTAGGTAAGTGCCACTCAACAGCCTTCCTTTAGATATTATGCTGCCGGGATGGATCCAAGCGTAGCTTATTCCATAGGGTGAGTTTGTTCAGGATCCTCCCCCTTTTCCCCATCCTGACTCACTCTCGCGGGGCTGAGGATGGCTAGATGGAGCTGATTCCAGACCCTGTCCATGCCCTTCCATGTGCTGATGGGAGCAACATAACAGAATCACGCCCATCCCCAGTCACTGAATGTGCTCACAGCTCCTGTACTCACAGCCCAGGACAAACCTGGCACCTGAACTTGAATTCCCTCCCCTGCCAGGCAGCCTAGTCTGCAGTATCCAGTCAGCTCAGTATGAACCTGCATTGTATTGTGTGTCTCTTTGAATTGAAAGCTCCTTGACTGATAGGATTCTGCATCCTCTGTGGTTGGTATGGTGCAAGTGGACTGAGAGGCCTGTCTCAAATAACAACATGCTGATCTATAAGGGCTCAGTTCTGCATTCCTTACTCAGGTAAAATGCCCACCAAAATCAATGGGAATTTCATCTGCGTAAGAAGCACAGGATAGAGTTCTGTCTGGTTTAACACTCATCGAACTAGGAAACTTTATGCATCAACTAGCTTTTCATTTTCTCCATCCAGAGGCAGGGGTGGCTGCAGCTCAGTTCTATTCTTGGTGCATGTGTAGGTCTCGTTTTCTTATCATGTACCTTCCCCCTACACCTCTGTTCCCCAGCTGCTGAACTCAGGCCTCCCCAGCAACTTGCAAGCTGACACACTGTCTCCCCTGATGCTGCCTTTCTCGCTAATTGTTCTTCTCTTTGTCCAGACTCCATGTCTCTTTGCCCAAAGTCCTAATTAGCAGCGAAGCTGTGCAGTCATTTCCCTTTGGACACCGGATTCTCCGCTGAAGCTGTTTGTTAATGTGTACTGGGTCAAAAGTAGCCTATGGAGGATTCCTCCTAAATCTGGGGAATGAATGTAATGTCCCACACGAGATTAAAGAGTCAGCCTGTAACAACACCCACTTGGTTTCACTCCTGTCCTATCCCCTTGGGCATTAAACAAAGGTTTATTTATTTTAACTGAGCTTGAAGTTGAGTGGAACAGTTTGGATAAAATAACTTTTTCCTGAAAGCCTTAATCCAAGTAGTCTTCATTTATTCACTCTAATTTAAGGTTTTGCGTGCCAGTAATACATTTTAACATTTTTAGAAGGTCTCTTTCTATAAGTCTATAATATATAACTAAACTATTGTTGTATGTAAAGTAAATAAGGTTTTTAAAATGTAAGAAGCTTCATTTAAAATGAAATTAAAATGCAGAGCCCCCTGGACCAGTGGCCAGGACCCGGGCAGTGTGAGTGCCACTGAAAATCAGCTCGCGTGCCGCCTTTGGCACGCGTGCCATAGGTTGCCTACCCTGGTATAGACTTCCCCAGACCTGTAGGAGTCCAGGCTTGTCTGATAATGATACCCAGTCAGGCAACAATAAAGGAGGTTTACAAGACAAATGAAGCACCCATTGGAGTATCTGAATTGGGATGATTGGGTAGTGTGTGCATCCCTGGTGGTGGTGGAGAAATCTCCCGGGCTTGTAGCTTATATCCTGGCCTGTGATCCTAGCCTGTTTACCCCAACTGAAATTAACTTCAAAGCTTGAGTCAGATCCATCCCCCATATGCCACTTTAGCAGTACAAAGGAAACAGGCAGCTGCCCTTATAAGGACCTCTCTGGCTGGTGTAATTTAGCTCAGAGCCATCTTTCTTTCTCCTATCCAACCCCCAAGTCCTGCACTAATTGTGCATCAGCTGGACGTGGGGGCTGGGCATTTATTTATTTGTTTCTCTAGTTAGTCTCCCCCCGCCACCCTCCGAAATCTTTTTCAATTTTTTAGGGCCCAAATATCCAAAGAGATCAGGGTCAGATTTTCAAAGGAGATCAGGATTCAGCAGCTCCCATTGGGATGCTTCTGGCCAGATTTTCAGCACATTGGGTGGTGAGAACCTTTGAACAACTGGCCCATTTATTTTGTTGCCTAGATTGGAGCTGAGATCTTTTTAACATCTGACCCTAGAAATGTCTATCTTGGTGGAGCTCAGTCTAACAGGCACCAGAGTCAGAAGCACTGATATGTCCCCCCAAAATATCTTAGAAGTATTTCTGGCCCAACCAGAGGCAGAGAGTACCAGAAGTCTCACGAGGAAGCTTGTTCTTCTGTTTTTCCCAACCCAATACAAAGTTCACAGAGTGCAGAGGAGCTTTGGATAAGCAAGCAAACATTGTGCATGTTTATCCAATTACAGCTTATAGACCAGGTCAGGTCCAGCTGTCTGCAATTTTTAATGAAGGGGGGTGGCATTTTCCTCCTAGTTCCTTCTCACGGGGAGTTCTCTGTAAGGTTAAATGAGGCCTTTTTAGAATTTGGTTTTGCAGTTTTCCCACACCCCTTTCCTAGTTGTTTTGGGAGTCAGATTTTGGAGCTTGTATTCAGAATTTGAGGCTGGTGCAGCTCAGGGAAGAGCCAGATAGAGGAGAGGAAAGTGGACTACACCAATGGGGTATTTCCCTACTGCTACTGGTTGATGTGGGATAGGTTCTCAAATCCAGTTCATTTTTTTTAAATAAAAATGGTTTGGCTAATAGAGTCTCAACTGTCGGCGGTTTCCCTCCTGCGGCAGGCTTAATGCATGTAGGAGGAGTTGGCTTGGATTCTAGGGCTCTGAGATAAATTGGCATGAAAAGGAATTGTGCTAAGAATGGCTTAGCAAACCCTTAGCCTACAGAGCTGTGCAGGAGTATGAATAATGAATACTCAGTGACACCAATACCCTGCGGCTCAGGAGGGTTTTGTGCCCTTGGTGTAGGATTTCTCCTCTTCTGAGCACCCAGGAGGGCAAGGCACAACTGGAGCTTAGCACCTGAAGAGGAGAACTATAAAGGTGCTAATGATGGATACAAAAAAAATATGCTTCCTCAGAACCTTTCCTGGCTCAACTTCCCTGGCCACACACCAACTACTCAAAAAAGGAGACAGAAGCCAAACCTATTCAGGAAGCCCAGAGCTTCTGACACATGCTCATTTCCTTCTGGGTATTCCAATTCTTTAATGTTCTAGGGGTTGCACTCTGGCCAATTAGTCTTGTTCACGCTCAAGGTTCAGTGATACTTATAGACCCACTTGTCAGAATAATGGCAGCCATCAAAGAGCTCTTTTGGCTCAATCTGTGCCTAATGTGCAGTGATAATCTGCAAGAGTGTGTCTGTGCGAAATGAGCAGAGGTTTTATTAGAGTGGACATGGCTTTCACTCAAATTACCATGGCCCCTGGGTCATTATATACGCATGAGTTACTATCCCTTACCTTTTTTACATAGAAACAGAATCAGCACAAGGGTTCATATTTATTCTCTGGTGACTGTTCTAGTCATATTTTTGATAAGGAAACATGATCAGGTCATTACAGACAGAGCTAAGGTTGCTTCCAGGCAGCTGCTAATGTTTGCACATATGAAAGTGACTCTCATTCTCCTGGTCATAGGTGGAGGGGACTGGGCAAAAGGAAAATGAAGAGGAGAAATAATCAAACCATTTAAGAAAAGAAGAAAGACAAATTGCAAGAGCTAAAAGTGGCGCTGCCTAAAGGCCAAATTGGTGAACTTTGGCTTTTGCCGAAAGGATGTTTTGCCTTTAAGTCCCAGTGTTTTGCATAGGTGCTGGAACTGGGGGTGCTGGGGATGCTGCTGCACCCCCTGGCTTGAAGTGGTTCCCATTATATACAGGGTTTACAGTTTGGTTCAATGGCTGTCAGCACCCGCACTATAAAAATTGTTCCAGCACCCCTGGTGTTTTGCATGTTTTTCCCCCTTCAGAAATAGTGGAAAATTTACCAAAATTACAGGCAGCTTGAGTAAAAACGGCAAACAAACACATGCCCACAGAGTTTCTTGAAATGTGAGAAATCCATGTGACACCTCTGAAATTTCATAAAACATTTCAATTTTGTGCTGAAAATAAACAGTTCTTCTTCAGCTGCAAATTAACAGCTGTTTTAACCCCAGTTATTCCTAATGGTAAAGAACAAGTATTTGGGTTTTCCCTGGATGTGAAATGTTATTTCAAAGATGAGTGCTGGGGAAATTAAAAACCCACACTCACAGCAGTGAATATTTTAGCATATTGATGGCATTTATTTTTAAAATTTTGTGGGCTGAGAAGTTTGCTAATTTGTCACCAGGTTATTTCCACTTATTCATCAGACATTTCTGCCTTTGCTGAGTCTGATGCTGTAATAAATAAAACAATAATAATAATAAAAAATACATAAATACATAAATGTATTAAATCCACTGCAACGGACGAGAACATTCCTGCCTTGTGATGGGCTGAAAACAGTTCTGTGGTGAGTCGGTAAGTTTCTATTCACTTGCGAAGTGAGCAATACTGGCATCTGGAGGAATATCAACCAATCACATCATACCTTCAATGCATGCATATTGATTGGCGGTACTATGTGCATTCATTATTGCTATTACTAGCATCTCAGGGGGTTAATATTATCAGTTATTCACACTGGGCAGTAAGTGTATAAATACTATAAAAGATGCATAATAATATTTTTCACTTACATAGTTAGCATCTTTCCTATGAGGAGCTCAAATAGTTTAAGCTTTGCAAATCCCCAGTGAAGTAGGCTTATTGTCATCACTTTACAGAAGAGGAAACTGAGACAAGGAGAAATTGAGTGATTTGTACAAGGCTGCAAAAGAGTCCACATCAGTGCTGAGAATAGACTTCAGATCTTTTAGGAAAGCTTCCCTTTCTTTCTACAAATCAATAATAATTTCATAGAAATAATTTAAATATAATACTATCTTCTAGACTTTTACTCCGATCTCCTATTTCGAATGTTAGAGCCAAAATTAAAAATTCTGCTGGTAGTTAATGTAGGTAGATAGGAATTCAAGCCTAGCTCTGTGAGTTGGTTTAAAATGGATTATGTAACAATACACTGGCCTTTGCTTTGGTGAATATCAGGGTTTATTATCCCTTTGAAAGAACTGGTAAATAATGACAGAGGCAAACTGCGGCCTGTATGTGTTTCAATGAATCCTAAATATCATCTCGAGAGAATTCAGTATCTTCTTACCACTCACATTTTTTCTGGATAAACATATGTAAACCCATGAATGGCTCCCTGCTGGCTAGGGCCCTACCAAATTCACGGTCCATTTTGGTCAATTTCACGGTCATAGGATATTTAAAATGGTAAATTTCATGATTTCAGCTATTTAAATCTAAAATGTCACGGTGTTGTAATTGTAGGGTTCTGACCCAAGAAGGAGTTCTGGGAGGATTGCAAGGTTATTTGCAGGGCGGGTTGCGGTACTGCTACTCTTACTTCTGCGCTGTTGCTGGTGCCTTCCGAGCTGAGCAGCTGGAGAGCGGCGGCTGCTGGCCAGGAACCCAGCTCTGAAGGCAGAGCCGCTGCCGGCAGCAGCGCAGAAGTAAGGGTAGCATGATACGGTATGTCGCCCAGCTCTGAAGTCAACACAGGAAAGTGGCACTACCATGACCCCCTAAAATAACCTTGTGACCCCCCTGCAACTCCCTTTTGGGTCAGGACCCCCAATTTGAGACACACTGGTCTTGCCCCATGAAATCTGTACAGTATAGGGTAAAAGCACATGAAAGACCAGAGTTCACGGTCCGTGACACGTTTTTCATGGCCGTGAATTTGGTAGGGCCCTACTTATGGCCCACCCTCTTCTGTGCCTTGGGCCTACAAGCCTAACCATGGCAGCATGTGATTTAGGCCAACACATGATTTATGAACGTATCTCCGTGAGTATATTGTCCTGACAATGCTGCAAACAGCCACGTTAGATCACAGATGCTCTTAACCAAGCCAGAAAACTGTGGTTAAGCTTGTTGTGTAGAATCAGGTTTTTGGTGCCGCTGTTCCTGATTTTCACCCAAATCTGCTGCTCATGAATATTCTGCAATATTTTTCTGAAGATTTTCTGCAACATTTCTGTCTGCAAGTTCATTAGAATCACCAGGCATGAAAGAGGCACAAACACAGCCAATATTTCAGTCAGTGTTGGCCAACATCTTCTTTGCAGTATTTGCACCTCTGGTGCTCTATCTAGCCGCGAAGGTAGAGCTTGGTGCAGTTTTGTGCTGTGTGATTGTCTCCTCATTTGTAAACACAGCAGTAATTTTATCTGACATGAGCCAAAATGAACAGCTTTTCATTTAATGGCAAAGGATTAATTTGGCTTCCTCTATTGAAGACTTCAGTTTAGCAGACGGACTAGGTGTGAGGTAGAGTGGGGGGGAACCAGATGGTGCTATGAATTTTAAATTGATGGACAAGACCCGTGGGGGTACTTTGAAAGACACTGAGCGCAAACACCCACCCACTTTCTGTGCTGGCGGCGCCACGTTGAAATATTCAGCGCGCAGTTTCAATGCCATGTTGGAAGATTCTGTGGGTTCCTAAATCCACCTTTGCTTTGACTTTGCAGAATTCTCTCAGAATTCCCAGCAGCCATAGATCACTCACAGCTAGTTTATATATGTCCCCCCGCCCACTCTTTGAATAGGAAAATCCCATTGTTATTATTTTAGGTGCAGTGACTTGTTTTTTAACTGGTAGGGTAAGTCATTTTAAATGGTAGGTGAGCTAGCTCCACTTCTGTTTATTCAACAAAGCAAATGCTATATGAACCAATGGGAATTTTCTTTCTGGATCATTTGATTGCCATTTGCCAGGGCAGTGAGATCTATAGATAAAGCAGCCACTGTCAAACAAGCAAAAGCACATAGGTAATATCAGGAACTGAAAAGGCCATCTGACCCAACATACCTGCTTTTTGTTCAGCTATTTTATTCACATCTTCCAGATGTTCAATGTACCCTGCTCCCTCCCCCCAATCTTCTGTAAGACCAAATCTACTCGAGGGAATGTTACTCCTTTGCATGAAATAATTCTGCCTGAGTTCCTGATTCATTCCCAGGTCCTTAGGACCATAGCTAAAATTTCCAATAGCCCCTAAATTGACTGAAGAGCCATTGACTTTCAATGAGACTTAGAAGACAAAGTCCCGTTTTCAAAAGTGATTTTGGCACTTAGGAACCTAAGTCACTTTGGCAATTTTGAAAATTTTACCTTATGTCTTTTGGTTTCTGAAACTAGGACAGTTTGTCTCTAACAACTTTGTTGAAATATTATAATAATAGTAATAATAATACATGAATAAGCACTTAGCATAGCATAGTATTGTATCCAGCCTTTCTTATTCATAGATTCATAGAGTTTAAGGCCAGAAGGGACCATTGTGATCATCTAGTCTGACCTCCTGCATAACACAGGTGATGGAATTTCAACAGAGGCCGAAATAATTTCTTAATTTGGAAATTTTGATGATGGCACCTCAAAGTTTTCCTCTTTTTCAATGGGAACAAGTCCAATGCCTTTATATTTTCTGCATAGCTACAGCTGGTTGAATTATTCATAACCAAGAGTTTATTCTTTGAATTTCACCCTTTACTTTTGACAAATATTTTCTGAGCAGATTGCATTTTTCTCACATGTATTCATTATTTCATATTAGTCACAGAATAATGGCTGCAAATAATGATTGTTCTCAAAATTGCTTGACAGCTGTTACATTTAATACCCAACATCTGTGCTTCTTTGGTTAGTTTTCTTAGGTCACACAGTATACTTCTATCCCTGGCTGGATGACAATAACTTTTGTGATCGGGTTTCTGGTGTGAACTCTCATGTTTCCAACTTCTAATTTTGTTTCCAGTGAATATCCTTTAATATTTTCATAACATTTGCTATTTCATTGGACATTCCTGACAGTAAATTTGTTCCATAGAATATTCTATGAAGACAAAAAGCAGGAAGAACACAGCAGAAGGAACTTAGTTTCAAAATCTGATCAAACTATTTTGTTCAGTTCTGCTTATAATTTAGATTTCCAAGACCTAATATCACACTTGTTTCCTTTTGGAAGTAATAGAATTGTTGCTGTGGGACCGTGCTTACAATAGTCCAGAAGGGATTTAACACACAATGGTCTTAGAAAGTAACACTATTACCTCTTTCATATCCCTTGCATCAGTATCTAATTTGATTTTTTGGCTGCAGTGGTATATGCACTGGGTCCATGATTTCAATGATCAGTAATCCCCAAATCCCTTTTGTGCACAGTACTCTGGATGACAGTCCCACTAGGCTATTATTCCGCAGGTTGGTTTCCTCTGCACAGAGTAATTAACGACTGTACCTTTGTTGAGGCTGATCCTCATTTGCTCAGTCACCTAAGTAGCTGTGATTCCTTTCGATTCTGGCTCCTCTGATCCTTACTTGCTTTTCCTTCCGTTTTGTATTTTTGATCTTCTTTCCGTATCCTCATCCAAATCATGTACCTTTTCTGTAACTGGCCTCCTGCACAACTCCCCCAGAAGAAAAACATGGAGCATATTTTGGAAAAGAATAATAAATGATGACTATTCATCGTTGTATGATGTCCCTCCAGGAAAATTGCTATTTGTACATTTTCTTTCCTTGAATTGTTCTGGCACTTACCGGTGGAGTGTTTTAGTGCAGCTGCCCAAATGAAGGTTTTATGTTGTTGGCTGGGATGCGTAGTCTTCCCAAAAGGACCCCCCCTAACTGTCCATCATAATAAATCATTCTCTTGATTTCATTTCAGCTGTGGAGTGTGTTCTACTGTAACTGATCACCCGTGCCTCAGAAACCAGTGAAGTGGTTCGGCTCTGGTAGCCACTGAAGTGATGGCTGCAGATCTTGACTGAAGGTTTTAGGGGCTGGCTTGCCCATTGCCCACTGCTTTACAAGACTCAATAAAAAATGTCTGAAACTAAAGAGAAGCCACTTCCACTGAGTTATGTTTCGCAGCACTAATCAATAGCTTTAATGCACCTTACCTCGAACTCATCTTAACAAATACTGTATCACAGAGAAATAATCTTGAGGCCCGCCTTCAGTTTGGGTTCCTGAGCTCAGAATCTGAACTGTTCTTCATCTACAATAGCAGCTCCAGGCTCTTTCTCAGGCTGCTTTTTCATGTTCAGTTGTTGCCCCTTTAACACCCCACCCCCACACACACATAAAGCTGCAAGTCTGCAGTGACTTTAAACTCAGAGCACTACACTCTCTGCAGCAACTGTCTCCTTGACACCAGCAGTGCAATTAATTCAAATCCGATCATTGATTAGAAATAACACTATCGACCAAATCCTGCTCTGGTCCCAAAACCAAGCAAAGATATACATGTGAACAGATGTTTGCCCTTCTCTCCTTCCCGGAGCTGAGTACCTTCAACTGGGTCGGAGCAACCGCTGTTGCCTAAATTGACATCCATGCACTGGAGTTTGGAAACCAGGATTTGGCACAGGGAGGCCTGACTACAAGTCTCCCCCACTCTTGGCTGCACAGTAGCCTCTCTACTCCCTTAGAGGACATCCTGAGGCACTAGGGTGATGAGCCTCAGTTCAGCCCTTGGGGAGCAAAGGATGTCAATAAAGAGTGCATGAAAGATGCAGACAGTGTTGCAGACTGAGAAGTTTGCACCCGCCGTGTGTCTGTGGTCACCAGCTGTGGTGCACAAAGCACCTCAATATCTGCTTCTGTATCACCCAGGCTAATACAGGATCAGCTCCTTTGTTAAATAAAATAAGGAACTGAGCGCACCGGGGCAAGATACTCGAGTCCTGATGCTTTTGCAGAACCGTGGATCTCCCTCAATGTTATCACTCCTCTAACAAAGCCCTGAAGTCCACCGGGTCTCTTGTTTGCAGAAAGGAAGCAGCATTTGCTTCAGTCCAAATGGCCGAGTCAGACATTTTATAACCAATGGGGACTTCCATCCCCATTTTTAGAGTATTGGAGCAGTTGCTCATTCACTCTGAGCTGGGCGGCTGCTGCTGAAAAACAGATACCGCCAAGGGCCAGGCACTTGGCTCCCCCGCCCTCAGTCGGGATATGCAGTTACAATAATAAAAGAACACTGGCTACAAGAAAGGAGTCTTGGAGGTTAGAAAGCAGCAACTGCCTCCTGAGCAGATTCATTTTTGTTGTTGTTGTTTTTAAGAAGCTTTGGAGGGACAGCTGCCAACCTGGCTTTTCTCTGCAGAAAACAATTAACCCTGCCTGATCATTCATTTTTAATCTGGGTGCAGGAACGGGGGCTTAGTGGTGCTGCATGAACATCCCTTATTCTGTTGGCTGGGTTTATCAGCGGGATAGGTGACTGTGACACACCAGCCCACATACCCAGGACGTGTTGCCACTTCCCTCTCCTGGATGGAATCAGAGCTGCTCCAGTTTGTGGGATTAGCATGTCTCCCAGTGGCTCGTATAAAAGTATTAACCCACATGGCAGCCCCTGGAGATTCGCCTTCATTATGATTTTGGGGATTGTATGTATTGCTAAAGTGTCTTTCAAATCTCTAATTTTAGGGAACGTGGCAGAGGCCTGTGTTTGTGGAGAGAGAGGCCCTGAGTTTCCATGCCATGTGTGTTCACTTTTTCTGGCTGCCATGCTGTCTGTATATCTGTAGCCAAGATGGGTGAGGTCATATCAATATCTTTTATTGGACCAACTTCTGTTGGTGAGAGAGACACGCTTTCGAGCTTACAGACAGCCCCACAACCTGAAGCAACTCACCAGCAACTACACATCACACCACAGAAACACTAATCCAGGAACCAAACCCTGCAACAAACCCCGGTGCCAACTATGTCTGCATATCTATTCAAGGGACACCATCATAGGACCTAACCACATCAGCCACACCATCAGGGGCTCGTTCACCTGCACATTTACTAATGTGATATATGCCATCATGTGCCAGCAATATCCCTCTGCCATGTACATTGGCCAAACCGGACAGTCTCTATGCAAAAGAATAAATGGACACAAATCTGACATCAGGAATTATAACATTCAAAAACCAGTAGTAGAACATTTCAATCTCCCTGGTCACTCAATAACAGACTTAAAAGTGGTAGTTCTTCAACAAAAAAACTTTAAAACCAGACTCCAACGAGAAACTGCAGAACTGGAATTAATTTTCACACTGGACACCATCAAATTAGGCCTGAATAGAGACTGGGAGTGGATGGGTCACTACAGAAATTAAATCAATTTGTTAGTTTTTGTAAAAACAACAAGGAGTACTTGTGGCATCTTAAAGACTAATTTCCCCTTGCTAAATATTCACACCTTCTTGTCAACTGTTTGAAATGGGCCACCTTGTTTACATTGGCCTCATTAATACTACAAAGGTGATTTCCACTCCTTCTTGTCAACTGTTGAGATTTGCCTACTTCCAACTTAAATGGAATTGGCTCATTAGCACTGACCCCCAACTCGGGAAGGCAACTCCTATCGTTTCATATGCTGCGTATTTATACCTCCCTACTGTATGTTCCACTCCATGCATCTGATGAAGTGGGGTTTAGCCCACGAAAGCTTATGCCCAAATAAATTTGTTAGTCTCTAAAGTGCCACAAGGACGCCTTGTTATTTTTACAGGAGTCTGGGAAAGGTACTAAGAGTGTTACAGCTACATACAAGATCCAACAGATAGTTTAGCATAAGTAGTTAGCACATACTCTAAGGGACCAGTCAAAGTGAAGTGGCCCGTTAGCATAAGCAGTTAACACATATTCTATTAGGTTTCAGAGAAGTAGCCGTGTTAGTCTGTGTCAGCAAAAATAAAAGGAATACTTATAGATTCTAGGGCTGGAAGGGACCTCGAGAGGTCATCGAGTCCAGCCCCCTGTCCTCATGGCAGGACCAAATACTGTCTAGACCATCCCTGATAGACATTTATCTAACCTACTCTTAAATATCTCCAGAGATGGAGATTCCACAACCTCCCTGGGCAGTTTATTCCAGTGTTTAACCACCCTGACAGTTAGGAACTTTTTCCTAATGTCCAACCTAAACCTCCCTTGCTGCAGTTTAAGCCCATTGCTTCTTGTTCTATCCTTAGAGGCTAAGATGAACAAGTTTTCTCCCTCCTCCTTATGACACCCTTTTAGATACCTGAAGACTGCTATCATGTCCCCTCTCAGTCTTCTCTTTTCCAAACTAAACAAACCCAATTCCTTCAGCCTTCCTTCATAGGTCATGTTCTCTAGACCCTTAATCATTCTTGTTGCTCTTCTCTGGACCCTCTCCAATTTCTCCACATCTTTCTTGAAATACGGTGCCCAGAACTGGACACAATACTCCAGTTGAGGCCTAACCAGCGCAGAGTAGAGCGGAAGAATGACTTCTCGTGTCTTGCTCACAACACACCTGTTAATGCAGCCCAGAATCAAGTTTGCTTTTTTTGCAACAGCATCACACTGTTGACTCATATTTAGCTTGTGGTCCACTATAACCCCTAGATCCCTTTCTGCCGTACTCCTTCCTAGACAGTCTCCTCCCATTCTGTATGTGTGAAACTGATTGTTCCTACCTAAGTGGAGCACTTTGCATTTGTCCTTATTAAACTTCATCCTGTTTACCTTGTGGCACCTTAGAAACTAACAAATTTATTTCAGCATAAGCTTTCATGGGCAACAGCTCACTTCATCAGATGCATAGAATGGATCACATAGTAAGCAAATATTTATACTATTTATTCTATTACTTGTCTAACCAATCAAAATGGATGGAATTTTGAATATCAAATAGCAAATATGCTCAGAGAACTGTTTGTGATCAAGCCACAGAGTGAAAAAGAATAATTGGAGGAAAAAATGTTGAACAAATTCATACAATGAATACACGAAAGGAAATTATGATTAGGTCATGGAAAATCTGTGAACAGAGAAAGAAAACGAAATAATTCACTATGAGTTAATCCCGCAGCTCTAATTAGGGGATGGCGGTGGTTTTAGTAGTATGTACTTTCCCAAGATATGATTAACATATGCAAAAAAAAACCCAGACTCATTTACAATCCAGAAGAATATCGGAATTGACTGTGCCAGATGTTCCCCTCCATCAATCCACTGCCGAATGGTTGAGTGGCGCCTGCAGTCATCAGCTTAAGTCAAGTAATTTATGTAATGCAAGAATGTTCATTATTGTTCCCTGGTCTCCCATTGACAAGTTTTTTGACAGGAGGTTTTACTCGTAATAGGACCAGTTCCCAGGAAGCACTGGTAACTGTAAGTGAAGACAGGCTTTGGCTCAGGTCAGGGCTGAACCTCTAAAGAGTCAGAATTTTTCTTTAGCTAGGCATATGAAAGGACACTTTTACAGGAACCTCTTTGGTCTAGAAACACGGCTGAAATCATACAAAAGTTGGGCTGGAAGGAGTCTTGAAGTCCAGCCCCCTGCACTGAGGCAGGATTAGGTAGAGCTAGACCAGGTAACCTTTGGCCTGCGGCCCGCCAGGGTAAGCCCCCTGGTGGGCCGGGCCAGTTTGTTTACTTGCCATGTCCACAGGTTCGGCCGATGGCAGCTCCCACTGGCCGCGGTTCGCCACTCCAGGCCAATGGCGCTGCGAGAAGTGGCGCGGGCCGAGGGATGTGCTGTCCGTTGCTTCCCACAGCCCCCATTGGCCTGGAGCGGCGAACCGCGCAGAACTTGCAGAAGCAGCAGGTATACAAACCGTACCGGCCTGCCAGGGGGCTTACCCTGGCAGGTTATGTGCCAAAGGTTGCCGATCCCTGATCTAGAGCATTCCTGACAGGCATAGGCGCCGACTCCATGGGTGCTCCGGGGCTGGAGCACCGCACCCACCGGCAAACTTACCGGAACACCGGGAGACGTTGCGGGGCCTTGCCCCCGATGCTGGGGAACATTGCATCGGCGTCGGGGGCGGGGCCACGCAACGTCACCCGGCATCGGAGGTGGGGCCACGCAACGTCACCCGGCATCGGGGGCGGGGCCACGCAACGTCACCCGGCATCGGGGGCGGGGCCCGGCGTTGGGCAGGGCCCCGCCCCCGACGCCGGGTTACGGCACCCACGGGCGTCGCTGGAAGTCAGCTCCTGTGCTGACAGGTGTTTGTCTAACCTGATCCTAAAAATCTCCAGTGATAGGAATTCCACAGCAACAGCCTCCCTCGGTAACCTGTTTAAGTGCTTTCCTATCCTTCCAGTTACAAACTTTTTCCTAATAGCTAGCCTAAATCTCCCTTGTTGCAAACAAAGCCGATTGCTTCAAATCCTACCCTTGGTGGACATGGAGAACAATTGGTCATTGTCCTCTTTAGGAGAACCTTTTATATTTGCAGACTATTATGTCCCCACTCAGCCTTCTCTTCTCTAGACTAACATAGCACGTTTCCCAAACATCATCTCATTTTTTGTTGCTCTCCTCTGGACTCTCTCCAATTTGTTGACATCCTTCTTAAAGTGTGGTGCTCAAAACTGGACACAGCACTAGTGGGGCATCAGCTGGAGTACTACTTAGCATGGGACAATTACCTCCTGTCTTACACATGCCACTCCTAACACATCCCAGAATAACAGAATCTCACAGTATCAGCCCCCTGAACCATATACGGGCACCTAAATCAGAGCAGGCTGGTTGTTGGTGGGTGCTGAGCACCTTCATCTCTTTGTCTCTATCAGGAGTTGTGGGTGCTTGCCCTTTGCCCAGTTGGGTGTCTGACTTTGGGTCCCAGCTCTCAGAGGTCCCAGGGAATCAAGAGGCTTGTCTCATGGAGCTTCATCTTGGGTACCATCCACATGTTCATCTTAGATTCACACTGAGATGCTCATGTTTGCACATCGCTCTTGGTGCAAGATGGGCTGGGCTGGGTTTCCCTCTAGCTGCTTCACCAGTAGCTCAGTGATAGTAGTGTTGTATCACAATTAAGGGAGCTTAGTTTACCTTTTCTGTTTTAAAATGTTTCTGGCTGATGTAATCTGGACAATTTTATAGCTAGAGAGACTGCAAACCGCAAGATCAGGGCCATTCCAAGCTTTACAGGTGCGACTGTTACTGCAGTGGCTGATCAAAGCACACCAGAGGTGGGTAGAGTGCTCTGGAAATCAAAAAGAATGCCTACTGGATTAGAGGCTGCTCATTGCTTGCTGAGTTATTAACAGTGTCCAATCAGTATCCTCTGTTTAGGGGCTGATTTTTTTAGTCCTGGTTTATTGGTTGGGTTTATATCACCAATCTGTCAGCAGGATGAGAGGCAGTTGTGTCAGTTCACCTCCCTCACTTGGCACTGGATTTTCTGCCTCACACTCCTTGGAGAAAATTAAAAAGAGGATGATAAACAGTTTGGTAACTTTGCAAATCCATTTTCTCCCATGGCCCACTGGCTCCTTGGGTTCTCACATGAAATTGCCAATAAAACATACCATTCCTGATACTCCTAAACTATTCTGTGACTCAATAACTTGAAGATGACAACCCACGGGGGGCGGGGAGCTTTGGGATCCATGTTCAATTTATTAGCCATGTAGCTGATGATGTTGTAATGTTCTTCATGGAGGTGCTGCCTGGACACCATAGACTCAGCATGCTTACAGGGCCATCAGAACATATGATGAAGATCTACTTGGTCACCAGACATTTCATTCCTGGACTGTTGTAGCAGCAACACAGTTACACAGCAGCAAATGGACTACTTGAAGGGCCACATACTCAGCTGGTGTAAGTCAGTGAAATGACATTGATTTCAATGGACTAACACTCATTGATATCAGATAACTACCTGACCCAAGTATCTAGGCATGTCCACACCACCTCTGGGATGAATGAAAGAGACACTCGGGCAACTGTTCCTGGCCGATCATCTCCCATATTGCATCTTCCATTGATTAAGAGAATTAATATAGGGAAATTGCTAATAGAGAAAGTTAAATCAAAGATCCGAAAGCTGGAAACCAGACCAAGCCATGACTTGTTGCGTTCACAGACTATGTCCATTGGTTGCCTGCTGCTAGACTGACTTATCACCAAATGTTCTCTCCTTATAGCTAAACAAATCATCTAACTCTACCTGATCAATTTTTCCAACTCCTCAGGCACTGATACATGCTGTATGTAATCAGATTTAAATGCTTAATTTCTGATCCTACTGTTCTGACATGAGCAAAATGCCTGCTGGCCTGAGTGGGCATTTTGCCAGCAAAAGGACTTCGGGGTGGGGCCCTTAATCTGAATGTTCTATTTCCTCGCTGAAATCAGCGGATCTTAAAAAAATGAGATGGGGGTGGAACATGGATGAGTTGGTGGGACTTGGTCAGCTCTTTATTTGGCCCCCTTGTTGGTAGTATGAGCAGAGTGGCCAAGGACTGAATGGGTCTTGGAGGCTGAACTGTCCTTCTTTCCTGGTCAGATTTGAGAGGCACATAGTGCCTAGGATGTGAGGAGCCTGCATGCTACTGCACAGAATACCTGTTTCAGGGGTGAATCAATTCTTTCTTCTCAATCCAACACTAAAACTTTATTTTCAAAGAACCAATGTTTGGAAGATGAAGTCAGACAAATTCAAGTTACAAATAAGGCACACTTTTTTAACAGCCAGGATAACACAACCCTTGGAGCAAGCTGCCAAGGGAAGTGGTGGATTCTCCATCTCTCAAAGTCTTCAGATCAAGGCTGGATGCCTTTCTGGAAGATATGCCTTAGTCCAGGGTTCAGCAACCTTTGGCCCATGGCCCGCCAGGGTAAGCCCCCTGGCGGGCTGGGCCGGTTTGTTTACCTGCTGCTTCTGCAGGTTTGCCCGATCACAGCTCCCACTGGCTGCGATTCGCCGCTCCAGGCCAATGCGGGCTGTGGGAAGAGGCGTGGGCCGAGGGATGTGCTGGCCGCCGCTTCCCACAGCCCCCATTGGCCAGGGACGGCGAATCGCGGCCAGTGGGAGCTGCGATCGGCTGAACCTGCAGATGCGGCAGGTAAACAAATCGGCCTGGCTCATCAGGGGGCTTACCCTGGCATGCTGCGTGCCAAAGGTTGCCAATCCCTGCCTTATCAAACACGTCATTGGGATCAATACAGTAGTAACTCGATGAAATTCTATGCTCTGTGTTATTCAGGTCAGACTAAATGATGTAATGGTCCCTTCTAGTCTCAGAAGTCTATGTCTCTATGAAATACAGAGAGGAAAGGAGGTAATATACTTAAAGGGGCACTCGGATGAAATATGTAACCTGCAAAGAAATTTTCCATTCCGTTAGCTCTCCCTCTGCCCTCTCTCGGTTGCCTGAGTTATCATTAACCACCACACAGCACCCCTCCCGGTGCTCCCTCAGCACCAGTTGCACTGAGAGGGGTTAGTAGATATAAGACATCACACTCCTGTTGTGCAGTTAGTGGCACACAGCAGGGACACGTGCATCCTAAGCTGCTTATGCCTGGCTCCGGCTGATGTGCCTGGGACGTGCTAGGGAAGAGACGGCTGCAGGCCTGGTCAAACGAGACAGCTCCTGGGACTTTTTTTTTTGGGTGGGGGTGGAGAATGAGATCTCACCTGAAGCTGAGTGAATTGGGTGTCTGTTGTTACCTGGAATTGAGTCAGAGGAGGGTCTGAGAAAAATAATAATACTCAGTCCTAACAACATTCCTGGGAGGCACGATGAATTGGTGGCAGAAGAAGGAGTAGAATTCAGGCCTTCCTGGCCTCTAGCCTCATGCTCAGACCACTCAGCCACACTGACTCCCTAGAGAGCAGCTCCTGGAAATAATAAACAGCCAGTTGCCTGAGGGGTTTATGTTTGAGAGCTGGGCCTATCCTGCGTATAAAATATTATTATTCATAATGATCATTTTGTATCCTGAGAGCACCCACTATATGCCAGGAACTTTCCAAACAAATATGACTGCAGGTTCCTCCTGACTCATGGGGCTTTGAAAGTCCAAGGGTTGGCAAAGTGACATAAGTTGACTCCCTCTGAAGTAGCCTGAGGTACCATTTTGGATGTCACCGCAGGGCGTACTCCACCTGAAAGCTGATGACTGACTTTACAGCGCCCAGCAATCTGATTCGCAGATGAGGATGTATGAGCCCATCACTAGCACTTGGTGAAGCAACTTTGGCCTGACTGGTATCTGGCAAAGGGTGCTATTTCACTCAAGTAGAAAGTGAATGTGTCAGACACTGACAGGCATTCAGGCTGGTGACATATTTCAATATTTGCTGGTGGCTGGTTGGGATTTGTGAGGAAGTGCTCCAAACATTGGATGTGTGTGAAATATTGACCTCATTGCCTTGTACTGCACATGTGAGAGGATGTCACTCAGCTTCCTGTCTTTCTTTCATCTAGGGCTGATAGTCTACCTGGGAATGATGGTAGGAACTGTCCTTTGGGGTGGCCTGGCAGATAAACTGGGAAGGAGGAAATGCCTCATCATATCACTCGCAATCAACGCTGCCTTTGCATTCCTCTCCTCCTTCGTCCAGGGATATGGATTCTTCCTCTTCTGCCGCCTTATCTCCGGTTTCGGGTGGGTAACACTCTCTTTAGTCCCTCAGCTCCCTCCAGGCTGAGGTTTAAGATGGGAGAACCCTTTGTGCTAGACAAGACTGCACAATGATTTGGGATTGCCAGCTGAGGAAATGCAAGGACTGACTGGACAGGCTCTACACAGAATGTGTGTGCTGTAAATAAAATGTTCACATCTCCCTAGAAGGATCTAGAGCAGGGACCGGCAACCTTTGGCATGAGGCCCACCATGGTAAGCCCCCTGGCTGGCTGGACCAGTTTGTTTACTTGCCGCGTCCACAGGTTCGGCTGATCGCAGCTTCCACTGGCCACGGTTCGCCGCTCCAGGCCAATGGGGGCTGCGGAAAGCGGCGCAGGCCAAGGGATGTGCTGGCCCCCGCTTCCCGCAGCCCCCATTGGACATTACACATTGCGGGGGACTGATTTTCAGAACGAACCGAACACTGAATTTGTGAAACTCAGGCCGTTTATGGTGTCTCAGTTTGGACACCCAAAAATGGAGGCACCCCAAATCATTTGAAAACATTGGCCCATTTTAAAATTGTTAATTCCGAAATGTTTTGTAGAACTTCAGAAACATTTCCAAAAGTTCGTGCAATTCCAGCACTCCCATGCTCCTTCCATCGCTGAGTCATGAGGCAGCTGAGCTTCTCTGACCAGATGGTGCAGGAGATGGGGAAGGGGAACTGCAGAATGGGTCCTCTCTTGGGTGGACTGGGTCAAATTTGACTCAAGTCACTAGCAACCAAAGGCTTTTTATTACCTGGCTGTTTGCTACCCCAGTAAAATGAGTTTGCGCTCTCATTACAGTTCTCCAGTTTCCTAGGGCACAAGCATCCAAATCACAAATGCTCTGCCGAGCATATCCATGTCCCCTCGAGGCCAGGTTAATTCACTTTGTTTAAACGGGAAAATAAAATTAACTTTCTGCTTGTGTCAAGCTTCCTGTGCATCCTTCACGTTTAAGAACAACCTGGTATGGGGAGCTTGATATTCTTCTCTCATGACTCTCTGAGTAGAGAGTCTGTGAGAATCGCCTCGGATTCCAGTGAGTTGCTGAAAGAAAAGCTATCCTCCCCGCACGGGGCTGTAACTCTAGAGACCTTTGCTGTAAACAAATCCAAACCTCTGAGGCTCCAGATGTGCTGGTGACACCTGTTTGGAAAATTCCTTTATTCTTCCCATGTGGTGTTTTCTCTCCTCAGCATTGGGGGATCCCTCCCCATCGTCTTTGCTTATTTCTCCGAATTCCTATCTCGTGAGAAGAGGGGGGAACACCTGAGCTGGCTCTGCATGTTCTGGATGATCGGTGGCATTTATGCTTCTGCAATGGCTTGGAGCATCATTCCGCACTACGGTAACTGCTTCGTGCTTTCGGTTACAGATAACACCACATCCACACAACCCGCTGCGCGCACACATACAAGGACATACAGTTAGTGCGTGGCAAGCTGGACTGTACATCTACAGTGCACTAGCCTGCTGCAAACTAACTACCTGTGTGGACTCTGCCACTGGGCATTAAAAATTCCATAATGCACTTCGACCTACTCCCATTTCAAATTGGAGTAGATTAAAGTGCACTATGGAAATCTTAGTGAGCAACAAGCTGGGGTGTAATTTGACAATGTACTAGCCTGCCAAGCACTAACTGGCCATGTGGACCCTGCTAGTTTGTATAGACTAGCCCTCTCTCAACACCCCGCCCCCATCTGGTGGGCTATTGATTCTTTTCATGATATGTTGCAAGTTAGCCCTGCAGCTTCTGTGGTGTGTAAAACCAGAGGCAGACATGCTTGTACCAAACTCACCCCTGCCGTCCTGGCACTTTCAAATCCCACCTGCCTTTTTACAGGAACTCAAAGATAATCAGTGGAATTCAGCCTGCAAGTCAGGACATCGCCAACAGGAGAGGAAGAATGGTCTAGTTCTAGCATTGTAGACGCTATTGTGATTCGGGCCCTATACATACTGATGATAGAGAGAAATTGATTGATTGATACTTAGGCAGGATGATGGGTGATGGCTCCTTCACGATAAAAGCCTCTAATACATCACACCTTTGGTACTGCAGATGATAAGTGCTGGCTTCTCTATGAATGGCACCACAAATCCACACATTCCTGAATGTGGGGCTAGTTTGACTCAGGTAACTTCATGGCTCATGTCCATGTTGACTGCAGAGCTGAGCTAAGCTATTAGCAATAAATTGTAACTCTGCTGAACACTAATATTGGGGCGGGGGGCTAAGCAGCACGTTATCAAGGTCAGCACATCCCACCATGTTTTAGGCAGATACCAGTGTATTTGGGGTAATTTTTGTGTGTGAATATGTCTCCCTAAAACATAAAATTTGCTGGGATCACATCTGATTTCTGCTGATTTTCCCATGGTGTTGAATATGGTAGAGAGAAAGGACTCTCAAATGTACATTACTACTATGAGGAACAAAAACCTGCATGTCACATGGTTTTCCTGGTAATTCATTTACATCACCTAGGAAAACATCAGACTGTCAACATCTATTGAGAAAGATTAATTCCCCTAGTATCCAGTAGTGCCAGCTGTTTGCAAAATCCTGTTTGAGAAAAGTAGGACAGTCCAAAAAGATCATGAAGAGGGACTATAATATCTATCTATCTTACTGCCCTCTGTATTTAGAAACCTTCAAGTTTTGGCCAGAAACAGGCTGTTTACATTTTATTTAAATTTTGCAGATGGTCAGCATTGTCAATGTCACATGTTGGAGCAGCTGAGTCCCGTGCTGTACGTTTTTTCCTTTCCAATACCCCTGTGTTCCATATTGTTTTGGAACTCAATAGAACGCGTGTAGCATTGTGGTTGATATAGTTATCATCGCTGCAAAAGCTGTAACTTGTTTATTTCAATAGTATGAGAGAGAGTATTTCAAATGTTTCTTTATAATATAAACATCCTCCCTGAGATCTGACTGTGGGAAGGCAAACTGAGAAAGGAAGAATTTTGGTTCACGATGTTTTTTGTGTGTCTTCGATTAAAGTTTGATTACACCCCCACCCCCAAAAAACCTGCTTTGGTCAAGCTGCCATTTGAGTTGTAAAGTGTCTGTGCTGCTCTCAGACTCCCTCGTGCCCCTTGTTTGGTGACTATGTGGCCTGGGCAGAGCATGAGAGAGAGCCCAGAGTGAGGTGTAGCCTAAATGCAGCACTAGAAGCAAGGATCTCCTGAGTTTGAACCCCAGCTCGGACACTGATTTTGGGGAAATCATTTTGCTTACCTGCCCCAGCTTCCTCCTCTGTGAAATGGGGACTAACCCTTCCCTTACAGATATGTTGTCAGGCTGTCTTGTAAGTGCTCTGGAAATCAGAAAAGGGCAATGTATTAGAAATTCTCTGTAATGTTATGTAAGGAGGCCACAGAAGTGTAATAAAATATACCAGTGGATCCCATGTGACCCTTGCTAGGTTCTCTCTCCATGGATGCACAGTATCCTTGGTTTTATTGCATAGCTCACTTCCAGCCTGATTTCTAAACGTAAAGATAAAAGAAGATTTTAAAAAGGCTGGAACTTAATAATAACCGATTCCATTGTCTGTGCTGAGCACAAACCCATAGGCTGTTATCCATCTGACTGTCTGATGGATTCCACAAAGGAATTCGTTACCAGGCATAATAAATCTGTCATCAGATGGGACTCTGTCAGCCTATCACCATCTTGCATAGAGCCCATATGGTCCAGTTGGTATCTGAGAGAGAAATCTGACTAGGTGGACAGAATTTTCACTCTGGCTTTTGTTGTTCATAGGCTGGGGTTTCAGCATGGGAACCAAGTACCACTTCCACAGCTGGAGGGTATTTGTAATCGTCTGTGCTCTGCCCTGTATCTCATCACTGGTGGCACTTAAATTCATGCCGGAAAGTCCACGTTTTTTGCTAGAGGTAAGATGACTCATCTGAAAACTGTACTCCAATATCAATTCACAAAGGAGACCTGGTCCTCACGTGTTTCTGGCTGTCTCTTCACTGCCCTCTCCGCAGCCCCCTGGCCACACACCCACATGTTGGCTTGCCAGTTTCATTTAAAACATAGAGGCTCCCTGTATTAAGGTGCTAATCACATACTTTCATCGTATCACTTTTTAATGTTGACAACCGCGTCGAACAACAAGCAAAATGCAGACCCCTGGGATTCATAAACCCATCAAAGGGTTTGCGTACCTGATTAAAACACAAGCACGTACCCTTTGGGAATGTAAATAGTAGATCTGGGCAGGAAGAGGCATGAAGGGCAAGAAACAGGAGCAGGATAAAATACCTGGGGGGATTGGATCTCAAACCCAGCAGGGGAAGTGCACTACTCACACAGCTGAAGGGACAACATATAATTATTTATTATCACCTTGCACTTATTGTACATAGCACCTTTCACCTGAGGCTCTCAAAGCAGCTGACATACATGGATTAAACCTCAGACCCCACAGTGATGTAGGTAAGTATTATTTATTCATTCCCATTTTATAGATGGAACAACTGAGGCACATCAACTTGCCCAAGGTTACACAGCAAGTCATTAGCAGTGCTGGGAAGAGAACCATGTCTCCTGCCGCACCCTCTGCTTAGCCTGGAGACAACACTTTGCCTAGCTCCCGCTTCCCAAATAACAATTAAAAGAGTGGTTTTCTTCTTCTACCACAAAACTACTGCACAGTCAGCAAATATAAACCTTGAGGGTTCAGCCCTCTGCCCTCTGCTTCTCCCTCCTCAACACACGATGTGGCACGGCACTGCTCCGTTACACCCGGGCCTCCAGAGCTGGTTCCCTGTGGCATTTTGAAAACCACACGACTGGAGACCATGGTATTTAATGGCTGACTTGAGATGTTCTTCCCTTGGTGTTTCCAGATAGGTAAACATGATGAAGCCTGGATGATTCTCAAGCAAGTTCATGATACCAACATGCGGGCCAAAGGGGAGCCGGAGAGGGTGTTTACAGTGAGTGTGGTTTCCTTCTCGAAAGCAGTTCGTTATACTGCGGTAAAGGGGTCACTGGCACGTGGGAGGCTTCATATGCCAGGTGTTGATTTGGAATCTGCTTTAGTAGGAACCAGAGCTGCCTTATTCTCCCTCCTGTGGTTCCCAGCTTCTCACACACTATGTGGCCTCCAGCAGCCAGGAGGGAGAATGGGGGAAGATAAGGACTGCACACTTCAGGCCATACACCAGCCTTGTTTTGCGGTGATCAATCCCAGGAAAGTCGGTGGGAGTTGTATATGCATGGGGATAAAGCACAGTAGATAGCCCAGCGGCTTTACAATTATACCGACATCTAATTGCTCTGTTCTAGGAGCAAAGTAAACGAGAGGGACATTACTCATGTGGGAAATGTGGACGAGTCCTTTCTCCATTCCAGTTTCTAATCAAACTCTGATTAAGCTCCATGTACCTCCTAATGAGCTTCCCAAACCCCATCTGCCTGATAGCCCGCCTTTAATCTCTCTGAAGGAAAGTGAGGTGAATGATTATTGCTCACCGGGCCAATGCTCAGGGTGAAAAACTTGAAATGGGCCGAGTCTAATTCAGTGCGCTCAGAGAAGGCATGTGGTGGGGTTCATTGTAAATCGCGGTGAGTGTGTTGTAAACAGTGAGTGCATCAGCTAGGGAATGCTCCTTGAGTTATGTTGTTGTGTTTGAGAGGGCACATACCCTTAAAGGAAGGAGGGAGGGAAGAAAAATTTGGCTGCAGAATTCAGCTTTTTGGTGCAAAAAGCCCGATTAACTGGTAAGAGGAGTTATGGAGGAACAGTGTCCATAATGAATGAGCCCGTCAATAATACAAGAGATTAATTTACTGTGCCTCCAAGTGTGCTAAGACTCCAGGGTCAGAAAAATGCGCTTAATGAGCCTGAGCTATTTCCAGGGCACAAGCTATTCGACTGCTGTGAAAAGAAAGAAAGAAAGAAAGTTGTCTGCTCCTGTAAAACTGAGATGGTCAGATCAGTTATGCCGCAGATCTATAAACTGTGGCAAACAGGATGCTGCATGTTTCAATGCTCTCCCCTCCGCTGCATGCCCCTTATTAAGGAGCTGTCCCTACCTCTCACCTTTAATATACAGTGGCAGCCTCAATCCACACCAGTTTCTCTCCTACTTGCACTGGGATAAGCCGGGCACATTCATATTGTAATATGAGTGAGACTGACCATGCTTGAGGATTTAGGGCCCTCTGAGCCAATGCTGCTCCTGGATTAAAACCACCTCTTGTCTGTCACTCCTGTGTTAAATCCACGTGTACCTGCTCCTGCAGCTGATGATCCTAAAGGCATCTGCTCCTGTTAGGACTCAGTCTGTCAATCTATACTGCGCTCATGAACACTTCTTATTCCAGCTAATGATGTCCTATTTGTCATAATGGTCTGAAATACTGTACTTCGGATCTGGAGTTTGGCTGTTGAATCACGACTTACTGAAACCTCCTGGCACAGACAGACAATGAGCTCTCCTTGCCTTGTACTTTCCACGTGAAGTTGTATTTTGCTAATTGGCCGGCAGGAGCCAGTCAGTCATGCACCAGCTGTTACTGGGACAATTCCCAGATCTGACATTTAAACAGTTCCAGACAGGAGAACATAGACACTATCTTATCGAGTTGGGTGAATCATTCCTACTGAATGAATTATTCAGTGAATTTCACCTCTTTTTCTGCATGTGAACAGATTGTGATTTTCTTGAATATGTTCTTTACTCAAAATTATTCACCAAATACTTTCTGTGACTGATTCCTAGGTTATTACCCATTCACGAGCACTTACTTACAAGTATTCAATATTCAAAATTCAGGCTAATTTGACTGGACAAATTAGTCATATGGCATGTTTCTGTTCCCTGATTGGATGAGTTTTCTGATGCAAACATACACATTTCTTCTTCGAGTGCTTGTTCGTGTCGATTCCAATCAGGTGTATGCGCACGCACGTGCACGTTGGCTGGAAGATTTTTCCCTTAGCAGCATATGTCGGACCCTTCAGGGACCCTTCTCATGAGCAACTTCTCATTCAGGAGGTGCAGTCGCTCCTAGCACTGGGGGCGGTGGAGGAGGTTCCACTGGAGCACAGGGGTGAGGGCTTCTACTCCCGCTATTTCCTAATACCGAAGGCCAAAGACGGCCTCAGGCCTATCCTGGACCTGCGCGACCTCAACAAGTTCGTGAGGAAACTCAGGTTCCACATGGTCTCCCTGTCCTCCATTATCCCTTCACTAGATCCAGCAGACTGGTTTGCCGCCCTCGACTCGAAGGACGTGTATTTTCACATAGCAATTGCGCACAACCACAGAAAGTTCCTCAGGTTTGTGATCAATGGTTCCCATTACCAATTTACTGTCTTCCCGTTCGGCCTGTCAGCAGCACCTCGAGTCTTCACAAAATGCATGGCAGTCGTCGCCGCCTTTCTACGGAGACATCAGGTACAGGTATTCCCATACCTCAACAACTGGCTGATCAAAGGCCGATCCAGAGCTCAGGTGGCTTTTAACAGAGCCACCTTCGAGACTCTGGGCCTGCTACTGAACAAAGCAAAATCAGCTCTGTCCCCAGTCCAGAGGATAGAGTTCATAGGGGCAGCACTGAACTCAACTCAAGCCAGAGCATTCCTCCCTCAGGCGAGATTCCAGGCCCTCAGCACCATGATCCAGGGACTCAGGCAGTTCCCCACCACCACCGCGAGAAATTTCCCGAAACTTCTCGGCCACATGGCAGCCTGTACGTATGAGGTTCAACACGCCAGACTCATGCTTCGGCCTCTTCAGTCGTGGCTTGCGTCAGTGTACAGACCTGCCAGGGACAGCTTGGACAGGATCGTGACCCTGCCTCGCCCTATCCTCGACTCGCTCCTGTGGTGGACGGACGCTCAGCAGGTGTGCTCAGGAGTTCCCTTTGCTGCCCCACAGCCCTCCCTAGTGCTAGTGACTGAGCGCTGGCCTTTTACATCAAGAGGACGAAACCGTTCAGGAAGTCGGTACAGCTCTTTGTCGCAGTAGCGGACAGGATGAAGGGCCAGCCTGTTT
This sequence comes from Chelydra serpentina, assembly GCA_037349315.1. NCBI lineage: Eukaryota > Metazoa > Chordata > Testudines > Chelydridae > Chelydra > Chelydra serpentina. The sequence continues at coordinate 26,993,898 of JBAIAC010000033.1, forward strand.
CCACTCAGCGCATTTCATCATGGATTGTGGCCTGCATTACTGAGTGCTACAATCTAGCAGGGATCCCAGTGCCCCGATAACGGCACACTCTACAAGGGAGCAAGCTTCATCAACAGCTTTCCTGGCTCAAGTCCCCACCCAGGAAATCTGCAGGGCAGACATGTGGTCATTGATACACAGTTTCGACGCGCACTATGCAATTACTAGGCAGGCCAGAGATGATGTGGCCTTTGGTAGAGCAGCACGCCAATCAGTGGACAGCTCCGACCCCCACTTCCTAAATTTGCTTGGGAGTCACCTGATTGGAATCGACATGAACAAGCACTCGAAGAAAAAACGGTTACTCACCTTTTGTAACTGTTCTTCGAGATGTGTTGTGTATGTCCATTCCAATATCCACCCTCCTACACCTCTGTCAGAGTAGCCGGCAAGAAGGAACTGAAGGGCTGGTGGGTCGGCAGGGCTCTATATTAGGTGCAATGAGGGCGAGACTCCAGGGGGTGCCCAGGTCGACCCGACGGACGCTGCTAAGGGAAAAATCTTCTGGCCAATGTGCACATGCGCGCACACACACCTGATTGGAATGGACATGAACAACACATCTCGAAGAACAACAGTTACGAAAAGTGAATAACCGTTTTTATGCACTCAGAATTGACTTTCCACAAATGTTCTTCCATTGGCACTCAAAATTTGCTGTGTTAGAGAATGCTTTCGCCAGTTGCATTTGAGAAAAGAGAACATGAAAGCAGTTGAAGCAAGTTTGTTTAAAACTGTATTAACTATTCACTGAAATGTTTGGCAGTAATTGTCAGCTCTAATTACCAGGCAGATTCTTAAAGACATCCAGATCATATAGTGTACGTGTGTTAGCTTAACGTGTTGGGTGTTAGAATTACATTTTATTATCAATCTAATAAATGAAGGTTTGAGGTTGATGTGAAACATTTGAAATGTGTCACAGAGAGAGAGATTTTTAGTCCATGAGAAAAACTCAGTATCCAATGGCAACACATCAAGAAAAGATAGCAGGTGAAAATTCTGTGGCAAACATCAGAGAAGATTGCTGTGCAGGAGGCAGAGAAGGAATTGTGCAGAAAACATATAAATGGTTGAATCCATCCAGGGTCAATTGCTGAAACTTTGGTTTGTGTTTTTTCAGGTTGCCCACATCAAAACTCCAAAGCAAATAGATGAGTTTATTGAAATCCAGAGCTCAACAGGGAGATGGTACCAACGCTGGTTGGTCAGATTCACGACCACATTCAAACAGGTATGGAGCATGAGAACCATCCCACAAGACCTTTCGATGTGTTGAGATTCTGATTCATATTCACAACATCCCTCGGGTTACTGTGTAGGATAAAAGGGCCTGAGCTCTGGTAGCATTTGCTATACTTCCCCCACCCCCACCCTCCCATCCTCACCCTGTCTCTTCTGAACCCAAGCCACCGAGTTCCTGAACTGATTAGCATATCAGTTAAGCTAAAGGAAGACCTCAGGATCAGACCACAGCGCACAAGTATCTGATTTCCCTTCCACTTGCACGGACAGAGATGCTCTGCTGGCCAAACCTAACAGAGAATACCATCCCCAGTGAATGAATTAAAATTCTATCTGCTTAATGTTGCTGCTTGCTAAGACTGAGTCTCCAGCATTGTAATATAAACATTTTGGCCAGCTATGGATTTCACATCTGCCGTTCTATTGCCCATCACAACTGCCCAGAACTTCACAGCAGCTGTGGGGTTAAATCTAGATTCTTAGGCTCCAGAAGCACAAGCTCCTGCCACTTGAAGTAAAGAAAAATCTCCTTTAGCTGTTAGCAGTCTAGGTTCTATGAGACACAATTAAGCAGCTCCAGATCCATTTAGTGGAGGGCAGTGTTACAAGTACACACTAGCCAGCTCATTAAAGATATGCTTATACTGAAGGATACTGGAGCAAGGCTTCATGATCATTGTCCCCATAGGTCCTCATATATATCTCATGAAACATAGTTTGGAACAAACAGTGGATCTAACTAAGCAGATCATCCATCTTCCCTAAATGAGTTCTCTTCACTGTTAATATCATGACCTGGTCAGAAATGAATCTTCCAAGATCTCTGCTAGGATTTCTCTGTGACTGACCCCTTCCTGTGGATTTGTAGGTCTGGGACAACCTGTTGTATTGCTTGACAGCCCAATACAGGATGAATACATTGATTCTGGCTGTGGTTTGGTTTTCAATGGCCTTTAGGTAAGTCACTTCTCTAACTTTCTCAAGAAACAGTCGCCTCCTGAGGGCTTAGTTGTTGCAGTCAGGGTCCATCTACAATGAAATGTGCTCTCAGCTTTTGTGGGATTAACTGTGCATATAAATAAATTGTTATGAAAATCAAATTTTGCCCCCTTGATCCTATTTTAAAGAGACAGAGCCCGTGAAAAACGAGGTCGTGGTCTGCTAAGTATCTCTGTTTTACTCAGTGATCTAACTGCCCATAACAGAGAGTTTAATATACTTTGAACAAACCAGGCCTTGGGGAAGAAGGGTTGGTATTGCATGGCTCAGTAATCTTATATGGAGCCTTTCACTTCTAGGTCCCTTGTCTGAATCCTGTCTATATTAGTAGTGTTGAAAAGTAATTGTTACCAGCTGGCTGGCTGTTCATTGGTCTGTGTCAACTAAGTGGGTGGATCTCAGTTCACTTAAGAACAAATAAGTGTCCACACTGGGTACACCACCCCCTGATCTGGTGATAAAGATGAACAAATAGTTTATAACAAAAAATGCTTTGTCCTTTTCTGTTCATAGAACATCTATGAATGGATCATGGCTTTCTCGAATACAACCATGATTCAAAAGTATTAGAAAAAAGATTAGATGATTTTCCTAAGCTCAGTGGCATGTACTATGCTGTTTAATTGTGATTAGTCACATGCAGCACATGGTGTCGTTTCTGATCCTTGTGCAGATGAATGTAACTTATGGTTAGGTTTCTGATGTGAATGCTCGTGGGAAGTGAATTTACAATTCTCTTTTACCGAGAATTAGGGAATGTGTGGTTAACCTTTGCTTTCCACAAGGAGCCATGCTAATGCAACTTGATTGCACTTGTTCCAGAAAGTGAACGCAAAAGTACCACAGACACGAAAAAGTGAATTTGTTAACAAAATTGGAATTCAATATACATAGAATATTTTCACTGAATTTACCCATCTCTTGTTGGCGCCAATGGTGCCTTCTTTATTGGCAACCTCAACTGATAATTCAAGGGCTGAGAATTCCCTAGAGACTGAACTACCTGCTTGTCACTCCGAGGCAGGTTTTGCCATTTCCCATGACAGTCCTGTGCTGTGGATAAATGGAAGACTTCGCTCTCCAGTCTGTCAATCTGATACTTTCCCCCAGCACTAAATTCACCTAAAAGCATTGACAGAGAACCAAAAATTAGAGCTGCTTACAAGACAGATATTGTGCAGGGCCAACACCAAAATATGTGTAAACTTTATCCTTTGCACAATAATATCCTTAAACTTTATCCTTTGCACCCTTTTCTCTCCTTGCTGCAGTTACTATGGCCTTATTGTCTGGTTCCCGGACATGATCCGATATCTCCAGAATGAGGAGTATGAATCCCGACTCAAAATCTTCAATCGGGAACATATAACTCACATGACCATAAACTTCACACTGGAAAACCAAATCCATAGCAATGGGGCATTTGTCAATACTAAGTAAGTGAAAGTGACCTGAGTTCCTTTATATCTGGGGGATGAGGGCATATGGTTCAATAAAACATGGCACATATCATTTCTAGAGAAGGAGCTGAAATTTTCAAGCCTTTGAATGCTCCCCAGGCTTTACCTCATACTAATAAGGGGTAGCAGTGGATTGGACATTCTAGATCAGGGATCGGCAACCTTTGGCACACGGCCCGGCGGGTAAGCCCTGGCAGGCCAGGCCAATTTGTTTACCTGCAGCATCTGCAGGTTCGGCCGATCGCAGCTCTCACTTGCCGTGGTTCGCTGTCCCCGGCAATGGGGACTGCAGGAAGCGGTGCGGACCAAGGGGTGTGCTAACTGCCTTACCCTCCAGCCAATGCAGCATGATGTAAATTAAGAGTGGAAAGGATACTTGTAGGAACCATCTTTTTGCATTATTCACCCAGCGAGGCATAACCCTCGTTCGGTGGGAAACACCACGTGCAAACCAATGGAGCACCAAGGGCAGCTTTCTACAAATCATGTGCTCTTTCTACTCTGCTCTCTCTACACCCCACCCCATTTATCCGCACCTACAGTCCTAAAGCAGTGTGTCTGAGGAATTCCTTTCCCAGAATTCTTCTCCTAACAGTCTCACATGTGCTCATGATGGGACCTTCTTCATCTGGGACCAGTGCATGTGGAATCAGAGCAGGCATTGCTCTCCTGGGCTTCTTTGAGTCCAGATGTGGCTTTCTTCTCTTTCCTTAGGACACACTGACATCTAGTGGTCCTGGGCAAGAAAGATTTGTTTTCTTTTTAAATATACTTTCCACTTTTGCTTCCTGAAAGCAAACACTTTTGTGCTTCCTTAAAGCCTCTGTTTACCATGGCCACCATTCTGCACCATCACAGTCAATATGAGTTTTGCCACTGACTTTGTATTTGTCTCACAAACATCTCCCACACCCATCCTTGCCAACTCAAAACAAAATATATTGGCCAGATCTTTAGTTCATGCTTTGAAGTCAATGGAGCTATGCTGATTTACACCAGCTGAGGATCTGCCCCTATGTAACTGTCAAGACATGTATTCGTCATCACTGTGATTAGTTTGTATGTGGCATCTCTTTTCCCTACCCTGGGTCTAGTTTTTCTTTTTGGTCTTTCTGGTTTGAAAGCTCTTTGGGGGCAGGGACTGTGTTGTCTTCTGCATCTGTACAGCACAGAGAATGTATTGGGCACTACCACAATATAAACAATGAAAATGATGGTGGGGCTGTGACGGGGCAGTGTGCCACACCCCTGCCTTTTCCACAAACACAGACTGCTCTGAGGCCTTCTTGCTTGTAGATGCCACTGTATAGCTTATTTTCAGTGTTTTAATCCCTCCACCATACATAACAATGTCTCTACACCTTTACACGCTGCATCTCAACTTTCTAACGCCTTCTCCAAAGGCTGGGGAGATAAGGTGACTCTACTTCGAGGACCCCCTTTGTTGGGCTCTTGTAGCTTTCTGGTTGGTTTGTTTCTCTTTCCCATTTTCTCTCCCTCCCCCGAGCATTCCTTCCTGTGCCCTTTTGTACAGCTTCCCTGTTAATGGCTAACTGGCTCATTGATTCACTAGCTCCAATCTGGCCTGGTAATCAGGTACACCTCTGTCCAATTAGGCCTTTTCTAGGGGAACCTAATTAGTACAAACAGTGACCAGGGTGCTGGCTCAAGTGCTACCCCTCAGCACTCTGTTACAGGGACCATGTCCACCTGTCTAAATGGAAATTTACCCCGCCACCTTCTAGGTGTTACAACATAAATTACTCACATACTTCCAAATAGACTTAGCCCAGGGCTACACTAGGGGGGGGGTGTCGATCTACGATACGCAACTTCAGCTACGTGAATACCGTAGCTGAAGTCGGCGTATCGTTGATCGACTTACCTGGCCGTGAGGACGGCGGCGAGTCGATCGCTGCCGCTCCCACGTCGACTCCGCTTCCACCTTTCACAGAGGTGGATTTCCGGAGTCGACGAGGAGCGCTTTCGGGGATCGATTAATCGCGTCTAAATGAGACGCGAAAAATCGATCCCCGATAGATCGATTGCTACCCGCCGATCCGGCGGGTAGTGAAGACAAGACTCTCTAAAACAGGCATCGGCAACCTTTGTCACACGGCTCGCCAGGGTAAGCTCCCTGGTGGGCCGGGCCGGTTTGTTTACTTGCTGCGTCCCATCGGTTTGGCTGATCGCGGCTCCCACTGGCTAATGGGGACCGTGGGACACGGCATGGGTCAGGGGATGTGCTGTCTGCCATTGTTTTGGGTTACTTCCATGTGTTTCTAATGGAACTTGACATCAGTGTGGCCTTTTTATGGCTGCTTCTTTGTTTATGCCCAATCATCTTGGGTGAGACCACCCCTGCAATAGGATGCAAGCCCTCCTCTTCCCTCCCCAAAATCCAACCTAACAGGAAGTGTGTTCAGTGGTTAAAGTGCAGGGCATCCTGCCAGGACTCCTCTCTCTGCCACTGCGTAACTACATGACCTTGGATAAATGACTTCATTCTCTTTTGCCGGTTAATATAGTTAGGTATTCCTTGGTAGCACTTGGGAGTAGCTTCAGAACTATTATCTCCCCACTGGGGAGCAGCCAGACACTGGATGGCAGGATTGGGACAGTGTCTTGGTGAAGGGACTGGGAGCTTGATCGTGCAAAGGGCTGATTATTCAGCTGAGGTACTGAATGTCCTCAGCTCCTCCTGACTTCAGCGGGCATCAAGGGCACTTGGCACATTGCAGGATTGAGCTCTGGGTGACCAGACATTCATCTCTTTGGGGTGAAAGGAGCCGTCAGCCATGTTATTAGCGGTTAGCCCAGTCCCTGTTTGGTGCTCTCCGAGTGCAGTAACTCACTCAGAAGCTGCTCAGACTGTGTTTCAGCACTGCCTGCATCACATCCTGGTATGACTTATGGCTCCATTTTCCCATCAGCCCTTGGCAGTGAGTTAAAACCCCACTGGATGCCATGCAACTGCTTTATGACTCCTTTAAAGATGAATGTTCAGAAATCAAACTGCAGGGAGAGGCTCTTTAAAGGCCTTAGAGAGTAAATGCCTCACAGGTTACTACTGAGCAAATGCAAATCAGCCTCAATTTTGCTGTAACCTCTGAGACCTTCTTTATGGAACATAGGGCTTGATTAGTCTTCATGTAATTTTTGAGCATTAATAATGTCTGTTTGAGGCCTCTGTTGAGAAGCGTGTAGCATTAATTTAGTGGAGTAAAAACATCGAACTAGGCTCTCTTGCAAATGCTCAATTAAATTAAGGTGCTGGATCTTTGTTCAAAACCTTTTATCTGATGCCTGCCCTGGTCTCATTAGCTTGGACAATAACACTTGCACTTACATTCACACACTCTTTTACATCTTCAAAGCACTCCCCACCTATTAGCAAATACATTTTCACAATGCCCCTGTGAGATACTGTTGGTAAGCAGGGCTGGCGCGCCCACTAGGCGACCCTAGGCGGTCGCCTAGGGCACCAAGATTTGGGGGGCAGCCGCGGCAAGCCGCCCCCCTGCCCCCGGCTCCCTGCTCAGCTCCCGCAGGTGGTGCTGGGGGGGGGGGGCGGGGGGGGGCTGAGCTCCCGTGGGCGGGGGAGCTGGCTGGGAGGCGGGGCAGCAAAGTGTGGGCCCCTTGCTGAATGAGGGCGGGAACCTAGTGACAGAGGATGTGGAGAAAGCTAGTGTACTCAATGCTTTTTTTGCCTCTGTCTTCACAGACAAGGTCAGCTCCCAGACAGCTGCACTCCGCAGCATGGTATGGGGAGGAGGTGACCAGCCCTCTGTGGAGAAAGAAATAGTTCGGGACTATTTAGAAAAGCTGGACGAGCACAAATCCATGGGGCCGGATGCACTGCATCCGAGGGTGCTAAAGGAGTTGGCCGATGTGATTGCAGAGCCATTGGCCATTATCTTTGACAAATCATGGCAATCGGGGGAGGTCCCGGATGACTGGAAAAAAGCTAATGTAGTGCCCATCTTTAAAAAAGGGAAGAAGGAAGATCCGGGGAACTACAGGCCAGTCAGTCTCACCTCAGTCCCTGGAAAAATCATGGAACAGGTCCTCAAGGAATCAATTCTGAACCACTTAAAGGAGGGGAAAGTGATCAGGAACAGTCAGCATGGATTCACCAAGGGCAAATCATGCCTGACTAACCTAATTGCCTTCTATGATGAGATAACTGGCTCTGTGGATGAGGGGAAAGCAGTGGATGTGCTATTTCTTGACTTTAGCAAAGCTTTTGATACAGTCTCCCACAGTATTCTTGCCAGCAAGTTAAAGAAGTATGGGCTGGATGAATGGACGGTAAGGTGGATAGAAAACTGGCTAGATGGTCGGGCTCAACTGGTAGTGATCAATGGTTCCCTGTCCAGTTGGCAGCTGGTATCAAGTGGAGTGCCCCAAGGGTCGGTGCTGGGGCCGGTTTTGTTCAATATCTTCATTAACGATCTGGAGGATGGTGTGGACTGTACCCTTAGCAAGTTTGCAGATGACACTAAACTGGGAGGAGTGGTTGATACGCTGGAGAGTAGGGATAGGATACAGAGGGACCTAGACAAATTAGAGGATTGGGCCAAAAGAAATATGATGAGGTTCAACAAGGACAAGAGCAGAGTCCTGCACTTAGGACGGAAGAATCCCATGCACTGCTACAGACTAGGGACCGAATGGCTGGGCAGCAGTTCTGCAGAAAAGGACCTAGGGGTTACGGTGGACGAAAAGCTGAATATGAGTCAACAGTGTGTCCTTGTTGCCAAGAAGGCTAATGGCATTTTGGGTTGTATAAGTAGGGGCATTTCCAGCAGATCGAGGGACGTGATTATTCCCCTCTATTCGGCACTGGTGAGGCCTCATTTGGAGTATTGTGTCCAGTTTTGGGCCCCACACTACAAGAAGGATGTGGATAAATTGGAAAGAGTCCAGTGGAGGGCAACAAAAATGATTAGGGGGCTGGAGCACATGACTTATGAGGAGAGGCTGAGGGAACTGGGATTGTTTAGCCTGCAGAAGAGAAGAGTGAGGGGGGATTTGATAGCTGCTTTCAACTACCTAAAAGGGGGTTCCAAAGAGGATGGATCTAGACTGTTCTCAGTGGTAGAAGATGACAGAACAAGGAGTAATGGTCTCAAGTTGCAGAGAGGGAGGTTTAGGTTGGACATTAGGAAAAACTTTTTCACTAGTAGGGTGGTGAAGAACTGGAATGGGTTAGCTAGGGAGGTGGTGGAATCTCCTTCCTTAGAGGTTTTTAAGGTCAGGCTTGACAAAGCCCTGGCTGGGATGATTTAGTTGGGTTTGGTCCTGCTTTGAGCAGGGGGTTGGACTAGATGACCTCCTGAGGTCCCTTCCAACCCTGAGATTCTATGATTCTATGATTGCAGGGGGGAGGCTGAGCTCCCGCGGGCCGGGGGTGGGGGCAGCATTGCGGGGGGGAGAGGCTGAGCTCCCGTGGGCGGAGGAGCTGGTTGGGGGAGGGGTGGCATGGGGGGGCGCAGGGCTGGTGCAAGGAAGTTTCGCCTAGGGCGCAAAACTTACTTACCTACAGGGCCGGTGCAAGGAAGAGTAGTGTCACCCATCTAAGAAGTGGGTAGCAGATGTCTGGGCCTTGCAGGTTGGCTTCCCATGAGAGGAGAAATCAGCGATGTGGAGCCTGAGTATATTCTTAGTTTAAATTATTTTATTTACATTACACACAGTAGTCCTTGAACAGAGGCAGTCACAAACAACGTGCAGGTGAATCCCTTCTTCCAAAGATCTCAGCCCAGCACCAATCCCTCATTCCCAGGAAGCAATTCTGCTTGAAGAATTGATTCTAGTTGAGAAATTAAGGCAAGAAGAAAACTTGATTGCTGTTTGCAACAGCTCTGCAGAAAGAAACTACATCACAACACTAACAACAATGCTGCTTTTCTTCCAGAAATGTACAGTGCTCGCACGCTAAGGAAAAGAACTCTGGAAACCATGTGTAACAGCGCCATCTGGTGATTCCCTCCATCATATTGTATAGATGGGAAAATAAGGCACAGAGATGTCATCCAAGGCCACAGAGAGAAACAGTGGCAGAGATGGGACTGGAAATTAGGTGTTTGTGCCTCCAAGGCCTCATGCTTAGCCCAATAGATCCAATGGCCTCTGATAAAGGATATTTTTATTTACCCTTGGCAAGGGGATGGAAGGAAGAATGGAGAAAAGAGGCTCCGCCCAGGGACAGAGAGAGTGCTATGCATTACTGTTGAGTGATACCTTCTCCAGCAGATCCAGTAGTAGTATTGACAGGAACTGTATCCAGTTGTCTTTGGCTGAAAGGGTGGATTGGATGTGAGGACTCTGAGGAGCGAAGCAGGTGCAGGGAATCCTAGATGACCTGTGTCTACTAAAACAACCCCTTTCTTGCATTCACACAACACCTTTCCTCAGGAACAACCTCAGACACCACCATTGTCACTCTGTGTGACCACATCATTTACACATGAGGAGGTTATTGGAATGGTCACTGAGCGCTTTGTCCTTACTCACTGCTGCTTGGGGTGGGGCTTCTTTTCCTGCCCTGCAGGTTTGCTAAGATGAAATTGAAATATGTGACGTTTGAGGACATGCTGTTTGAGGAATGCTATTTTGAAGATGTGACATCCAGTGAGACCTTCTTCAAAAACTGCACCATTTCATCCACTGTCTTCTATAACACTGGTAAGGGGATTCCTGGCTTGGTCTAGTCTGTGGAACAGTGTGCATGTCTGATTTGTGGTGAACGGTTTGTAGTGGGGCTACAGAAGTGCGTGTGTTGTGCTGTGATGGTGATCAGGGAATAGGAAGGGGGAAGTCAAACAAGAGACCAGTTGTGGTGTTAGCTCTATGACTATGGTGAACTTCTGTAGATACTACACTTGCCTTAAAATATAAGGTGAACTAGGATTTTCCCATCTTTCAAGACCCGAGCTTACCATTCCGTGCACATATGTGTCTGAGTCACAAAATGTACATTGAGATCAGTGTTTTGCCAGCGGTTAAGACTGCTCCTATTTGCAGCTTCCAGCTCATCTTTAGTTTCAGGTAGCACTTGGTGAGGGACTTAGAGCATATCTGGCAGCTGTAATTCCCGCCTTTCTTAATTGCACTGCTTATGGTGTCATTGACTGCTGCAGCAGAAACTCAGAAAAAATTAATTCGGACATTGGCAAGTTAAAGTAATAGAGGAACTGCTTAAACAATTTTGGCTTAAAATAGTCATTTTTCAGCCCATATCCAGCTTCTGATTTGGGATCTTAAGCCGCTTAGCTAATGTAATTAATTCATTTATTAATTTCAAACGAGCTTTTCACTTCCCCTTTAACTGAAAATAAACCACTGGATGATGAAAATTGCAGCTGATAGCACCAGCTCCTGGGCTATCGCTCCCCATTGGTTGAAATGCCAAGCAATTAGGGCCACATTATGGCTGTTCCAGCATGGATGCATTAAAAAGGTGCTCCTCTTCCCTCTAGTGCAGAAGGAAAGCATAATGCTGTAGCCAGCACTCCCCAAGCACTGGAGGGTAGGGAGATGATAGACCTGCTGACAGCATTGAAGAAGCCAGAGGAGGCTTTATGAGGCAGTTTGGGTGTATGTGCATGACCCCGTTCCCTGCATATCAGCTAATGCAAGAAGGTGCACAGGCTTATATCTGTTCTACATGTGTTGCATACAGCGGCCTTTCACATAGTATGCCTGCTTCTGGCTACTCAGGCATAATGCCTCCAGCTACATCCACTTGGGCAGGGAACACCTTTCCACTCCGGTGTGCCTCCATCTAAATTGAGCTCTGAGAACGTACCCTTATTCCCAGCTGCTGTTGCTGCTACACTGAGGGTCCCATCTTTGCCTCTTGCCTTCTCAGATCTTTATGAAAACAAATTCATCGAGTGCATGTTTATAAACTGCACCTTCCTGCACCAGAAGGAGGGATGTCACCTGGACTTCGAGCAGGAAAACGACTTCCTAATTTATCTTGTCAGTTTCCTGGGTAGTTTGTCCGTGTTGCCTGGCAACATCATCTCAGCACTGCTCATGGACAAAATAGGAAGGATAAAGATGATTGGTGAGTGAAGATGATGGTCAACTGACACATCAACAGCTGGGTGCGTGGATGACCCTGGGCATAAGAAAGGGATATTGTGAATACAAAGGCCTCTCTGTTTCTGTGCGCACAAATGAAAAATGGTCCGGCTAAGCGTGCGATGAGTCACTCCAATGCCAAATAAAGCAGAGGAGTCGATGGTTCAGTGGGTAGGGCACTAGATGAGGACTCAGGGCATCTGGGTCCTATTTCATAGGTTCCTAGATTCTATGGCCAGAAGGGACCATTGTGATCATCTAGTCGGACCTCCTGTGTTACACAGGTCATAGAAATGGATGACTCTGCAACTGACTCACTGTAATAACTTGCACAAGTCACTCCCCCTCTCTGTGCATCTCTACTCCCACCCTTTAGGTATTTTGTTTATTTAGACCGTCAGCTCTTCACGGCAAGGGTTGTCTCTCACTTTGGGTTTGTCCAGTATCTAGCACAATGGGGCCCTGGTCTTAGTCGGGGCCTTTAGGTACGGTTGCATTGATGGTGATGCTGATGCCTGTATCATCCTTTGTGGTAGAGAAGAGACATAGCTTATTTGTCACTGATATAAAAAGAGATGCTTTGCTATGGCTGTTGGACACAGAGAGGACCCTATAATTTTCAGGGCCTCAAACTCCCAAACAGAATAAACTCAGACTGTGCCTAAATCCTGGCCTGGATCAAGCATCCATGGACTGGATTACTGATTATGCTACATGCTGATAAAGGTGTCACATTCTTGTCTTGCGGGACTAAATCCTCATTTTATGTGACTGCGACGCATACACAGGGATTTTCTGATGTTGTTTCACAAAGCGGCCAGGTAATGTCAGCTTGTCCCAATATAGCTTCACCTCACGGTGGGATAGAGGCACCAAGCGGCAGCAACATCAAAGTGAATTCAGAGTTCCTGTAATGGGTGTGGGACACGCCCAACCCAACCAAAAGTGTCCTGTGAAAAAATTGGGCTCGCTGGCAAATGTTAGAGCAGGAAATTCTGATTGTTCAACATTTCTTTGAGTCACAAAAGGTTGAACTATTGAAACTTTTCACAGAATGAAAAGTTCTGAAAACATTTCAATTTGGAAAAAAAAACACACCCCACATTTTGTTTCAGCATTTTTGATCAAAACAAAACATTTTGATATGCCCAAGCTGAAATATTTCATTGGGGTTTGTTGAACTGGTCCAAAGTACTTCATTTCCAATCAGTTCAACATTAAACTGCATTTCCCTGTAGTAGTACAGTGCTTCATGGGAGCTTTAGTTCAGGTTGCCTGAAGCCCCTATTATCCCCAATAGGCTACATTCCCTGACCTACATCTCTTATGATATACCCCAAGTTATGCGACTCTCATGATGCACCATGTCGCTTAGTCATGTTGCATTGTGAGAGATGTAGTTTGGCCAGGCTCAGCCCATAGGAAAGAAAGGGGACCCAAACTACAATTCCCATGAGGCAATGTGCCACAATGAGGAAATTTAGTTTTATGTTGAACTGACCTAAAATGAAACATTTAGTGTCAGTTCAACCATTCAAAATATTTTGATTCAGTCAAACTGACCCAAAATAAAATATTTGGTTTTGGTATTCCTGACAGGAAATAGAAACATTGGAAAATCATCCTAAGGGGAAATTCCCAGCTACCTCTTGCAAATATTAACAGTGTAGCCACTATATCAGTGAGCCTGAATTGAGACTAATGAACCATGAATGTTCTCACTTTCTCCCTGGGGCTTGTGCATAAAATGTGTCAGGCAGTTGAATAACATTTTAACTGTATAAAGCACTTGGGGTATCCCTTAATTATAGACTGCAAATTAATCCTGGGCCAGATGATTTGAATGCAATAAAACCTGCCCTAACTCCTCACCCAAAACTCAAACCATTTTTCAGCTTCAGCAACCTTCAGACAACTCTTCCCATTGATCGATGTTCATGCTTACTTGCCTCTGCTCGTCCTGGGTCCAGCTGGAACTGCAATACCACACGAGAGAACCCATGTGTGGTATGTGGTATCTGCAGGGTGAGACTATTGGTGACATCAGCCTAGTACCAGGAGATTTCCAGCCCGTTTCCCGGCCCCAAAGAGCTAGACAGCATCAGTTGGACGTTGAGCTGAATCTTGTGGCGATCACTCATCTCTAGGGAGAAAATCCATCATCTTCTTATTAATGGTGGATTTGGCTGCCCAGAGATGCCAAGAGAACGATGCTAAGCTTTTTCTCCTTACTTCCCCGGCAGGTGGCTCGATGCTGTTCTCTGCGGTGTGCTGCTTCTTTCTGTTCTTTGGCAATAGTGAGTCTGCGATGATTGGCTTGCAGTGTCTGTTTTGTGGGGCCAGCATTGCTGCCTGGAATGCCCTGGACGTGATCACCGTGGAACTCTATCCCACCAGTAAAAGGTAACTAACTATGCTCAGAATATTCCTCTCTTTGATTTTTATTCTCTGACTTCAGGCACAGCCACTCTCCTATCTGAAGAACCCATTATTGAGTGAAAACGTATGTAATGGAAGGGATTTTTTAAAAATAAATCTCAGGGGTCCTACTATTCCTGTGGCTACCTTTGATGAGCACAGGTATTCAGAAGTAGAAGCGGGCAAACAACTGATTTTTTGGTTTGGTGGAAGTTCTGGGGGGGTGGGGGGGAAGAATCAGAAAACCCCCAAACAGTTTGGGTCTAAATGAATCTAAAGATTTTCAGAACTGTCAGTGAATCAAAGAAAAGCCCATTTTGGGTCTGTTCCAGGGGAGGCAGGGAGGATTTGAAAGTGTATCTTCTACATCTCTGGTAAGTGCCCTACCCACTGGGCTAAAGTTGATGTGGAGATGCAGATCAGGGGGATGATGGTAGTAGCAACACCACCTCCTCTTCCTCTGGCTGTTGTGTGAATGGCCAAAATTATTTGCGTCAAATATACAAATATTTTCCAGTTGACCCAAACTGCATTTTCTACCCAATAAACTGTTTTCCGAAAAACTTCGCCCCGCTCTGTTCTACATGTACTATATGAAGACTCTGTCAATTGCATGCATGAGGACAGGTTGAAGCCCCTTTGGAAATGTGTCCTCCAGTCTCTTGTCACAGTGTCCCACTCCTGATTATTTTAGCTGCCAGCTCTTGCAGACAACCCATAAAGATGCGGATTTGGGAAATGAGGCACCATATCCAGGTTTCAGGAGTGAGTTTTTGAGAGAAGAGCCTGTCTACATCAGGACAGTGACAAGTCTCTTCTGCCCTTTTCAATCTATTGATGACAGCTGGGAGGGAAGTCCTGGGACGCCGCTGTGACCGCAATGGGCTCAGCTGCTGGGTGAAGCAGGGTGTGTGGGAGTGACTCCCCAGCGGCCACCCACTCTAACCAGCACTTGGAGTGGCTTTGACAAGCTCTAGAGTAAGCCGTGTTCATCGCTCTATGTCCACAACAAAACATTTATCCACGACGTGAACTCAGGACTTTGTTTGTAATGAAAGAGGTGCTAGCGCTCAAGAAATTAGGTGCCGGGACTCAAGCAACTTTTTTACTTTCATAAGTGATGCAGCAAGCCCAGAGGTGCCGGGGCTCTGCACTGCCAAGCCCAGAGGTGCCAGGGCTCTGAACTGCCACACCCAGAGGTGCCGGGGCTCTGAACTGCCAAGCCCAGAGGTGCCGGGGCTCTGAACTGCCAGGCCCAGAGGTGCCGGGGCTCTGAACTGCCAAGCCCAGAGGTGCCGGGGCTCTGAACTGCCAGGCCCAGAGGTGCCGGGGCTCTGAACTGCCAGGCCCAGAGGTGCCGGGGCTCTGAACTGCCAGGCCCAGAGGTGCCAGGGCTCAGCTGAGGCACAAATTAAGCACTGTGTGAACTCCAAGAGAGGGTGGTGTGGAAATAAACAAGGCCTGCCAAATACACCCTGCCTTTGCCCCCCCAAAAAAGCTCAGGGGTGTTCATTCAGCCTGGCTCCAGTTACTTGCTGGGAGCAGAGACTCTGCATATCAAATCAGACTGTTGGTCTACTCCGCCTGCCATCCCAACACCAGCAGTGGTCAGTATGTGATTTTTCAGAGGAAGTTGGATGCTCCACGACATGCACCTGAGCAAATGTTCAAGTCTGCACTTGTGGGGATGGGGAAATTCGTTGTTGACAATTGCAGGTGAACAGCATGTGCGCCGATGCATGAGGTTTCATTAACTTCCATAGCTCAAATCAGGCTTCATTAAGAGCGTAACCATTACCACACTGGATGCTGGCAGTACCCGCTGCGTCAGCCTATAATTAGAATAGGAGCTGCTAGTATTAGAGGAGTCATGCAATGACCCAACTCTCCTTTAGCGATGGTGGAACCAACCAAATAACCCGGAGTCCTAATCATCACTTTCTGCTCTTCCCTCTCCTGCAGATCAACAGCCTTTGGCATCCTCAACGGTCTCTGCAAGTTGGGTGCCATCCTGGGGAACTCTATCTTTGCTTCCTTTGTCGGGATAACCAAAGTGGTCCCCATCCTTCTGGCCTCCTCTGTGCTGGTTGCGGGAGGCCTGCTAGCCCTGAGGCTACCAGAGACTCGAGAACAGGTCCTGATGTGAGCAACTGGGCAGCAGGGAAATGAAGAAGAGCTACAAAAAAGAGCCATGTCTAGAAAAATCAAAATGTCCATTTATGCTTTTCTGCTGATACCTCAGCTATGGGGAGGGAGGAAAAACAACCCCTAATTTAAGACCACTTCCCATCCATGATTGGCTCTTTGCCACCAGGATACAAACACACTGCAGAACTTTGCTCATTTGCTTTAGATCCAACCCACACTGGGGAGAGACTGAGGATCTGTCCTTCCCATGTATGAATGGGCATAACTGGGCACAAATATTAACAGCAGCATTGTGTGTGTAGGCATCAAGGGGGAGAACAGATTCAAACCTTGTATGAGTTGCAAAAAAAATCTGCATTTCCAAGCTGTTTCAGGCAATTAGCACAAGCTGTCCTGGTGTGCAAAAGAACTGGAAGATCATTAACGAACCAACTCTGCTGAGGTTAGGTCTAGCTTTGGGGTCAAGATTTCAAAAAATGACTAGTGATATGGAATATCTTGATTTTGGGGGGCCCAATTTGAGACACCTTTCAGGGGCCTGATTTTTAGAGGGTAAGTGCCCAGTGCTTTCTGAAAATCAGACTGCTTTAAATTATCTCTAGTTGGGCACCCAGAATCACTAGTCGTGTTCTTGATCTGGGATTTTTTTTAAATAAAAAATATATCCTATTTCAATGTCTAATTTTAAATCTCTATATTGTTCTCACCAAGAAGAATCTAAAACTAAAACAAACCTAAAAACCAGTCCCACTAATCCAAGTAGGTTGACCAGACAGCAAATGTGAAAAATCGGGACAGGGGGTGGGGGGTAATAGGAGCCTATATAAGAGAAAGACCCAAAAATCGGGACTGTCCCTATAAAACCGGGACATCTGGTCACCCTAAATCCAAGACACCCAGAGCAATCCCTAGGAAGAGACATGCCATTCTTGTCCAGCCAACAGTTCTTTAACGGTGTTGAGTTTAGGATATTTCTATAATACGGATTTTTTTCTGCCTAAATCTTTTAAGAGAAATTGGCATGATGTTGGGGATTCTGCAAACCAAATGTGTATATATTATGCAGTGTAAATAGGGGACAATTTTTGTTTAAAGTCTAGAGTATGGTAACGACTAGAATTTACCAGCATTTTAGCCATATTAGTTAAGGAAAATGATGTGTGAGTTTCCTATAGATTTGAGTCTTATTGAAGCACTGTAAGCACAATTATTTATAGCCTTTTAACCTGATGTCTAGAGAATGCACTTAGCAAACTTTCATTGTACAGTACATTTAATTGTCTGTTAAGTGGGATAATTAAGTTCTAAATCCTGTAAAGATTGTTCTTGAAATCCCTATATTCCTCATGATATGACTTTGGCTTTGCCACACAACTAGACACAAAGTGATACAGTAGAATCTCAGAGTTATGAACACCAGAGTTACAAACTGACCGGTCAAACACACACCTCATTTGGAACCGGAAGTATGCAATCAGGCAGCAGAGACAAAAAAAATGCAACTACTGTACAGTACAGTACTGTTGTTAAACGTAAACTACTAAAAAAAAGAGAAATTAAAAAAAAAAGATTTGACAAGGTAAGGCCGTGTTTCATTTAAATTAATATGGTTAAAAGCAGCATTTTTCTTCTGCAAAGTAAAGTTTCAAAGCTGTCTTAAATCAATGTTCAGTTGTAAATATCTGAAAGGACACCATAACGTTGTGTTCAGGGTTACGAACATTTCAGAGTAAGGAACAATGTCCGTTCCCGAGGTGTTCGTAACTCTGAGGTTCTACTGTACAGGTTCAGTTGCATTTTTGGATATATTTTTTGGAAGCAAGAATGAAAGGCAAAAAAATAAATAATCTTCCACTGCTCCTGACAATATAGATAATGCTAATCAGACCATTAGCAGACACAGAGGCTAGCTGGCATCTAATGGGAACCGATGAGTCACGCGGGAAATTTGTGTCACTATGACAGTTTGTGACATAAAAAGCTGTTTGGTACTGTTGCCACTGTCAGGTTTGATGGAGAAGTGGCACAGTGCAAAGGAAAATCAAGGTTCCCATTTGTGCTTTTAAAAATCACTGGTTCACGTTTGAATCCAAGCTGAAATTTGACAAAATCCACAGGGATTTTCCCTTTACACAACAAGGCAGCAGTGAACTGACTTATAATGGCACAGTTACCATGCAATAACGCATCTTACTATGCAGAAACCACTAATTTGGCTAACAGATCACTAGAAACTCACATGCTGATTGGATTCTGGAGTTATGTGGATCACTTGCTCTTTCTTTCTCCTTTTTTCCCGTCCACCCACTGAGTTGAACTGCTCTGTCCACGTCCTCCCTCTCCTCTTTCATGACCTCCAAAAGCCATATTGATCTCCCCCTGGGTCCTCTGCCTTTAAGGATAGGAAAGAGGCTACTCTGAATCCCCTATACCTGGGGTTCAAGACTTTAAAGTTTAACTCCTCCGCTGCACAGAGGCAGTGATATATAAGCAGTAACTCACATTAATATTGTTCCCTGACAGCTGCGGGATTCATTCATGGCCCCACTGTAAGGAGTATATTTTCTACAGTAGAAGTACACAGAGTATATGTAAATCATGGGAAGCAAATGTTTCTGTGACTCCTTGCCCCTGACACTAAATCTCCATTGGGTTTCACTGTTCTGTGCTCGTCTCAAGCAAGGAAATTGCAATAAGTAATTGTGAAGCTCCCAGATTACAACTGGCTATGGATTTTTCAGATTTAGGTTGGGGCTTATGAAAGTGATAAAATCATGAGCTGCCTTAATAATTCTAGGCGTTTTATGCCTCGTGTCTTCAATTTATGGATAACTTTGAACCCTTCTCTACTAGTCTTCAAAAGGGCTAGGTCCAGCGTTCTTTATGCACATCACACGGTCCCTCGGAAAGGCTGAAGCTAATGCTGCTATGTCCTTTTAAATATGGGAACAGTACACGGGCACCTCCTTAACCGCTTCGCTGCTGCTGAGGATTGTGTCCCAGAAAGCAGTGTTCCCTAAAAAACATCCTATCCTTTCCCACTGCTGGAGGTAGGCATGTACTTCAGCACTGAAGAGATCACAGACTTCCTTGTGATTAGACCACTAGCAGGGCGACTTGTATTTGGGGAGAATGTTTCATGTTCTGGGCGATTGTGTTGCATCGCTCTGTGCTGTAGAGGTCATCTCTGTTTATTTTGCTAAGCATTGTTAGGCAGGTAAGTGTGTAGTGCTGGGACACTGAAAAGTACTAAGCTGACCCGATTGTGTTCTGCACTGACTTTGTACAATGACTGTAGCCACTGTGCTTGTGTTGAAAAACCCATCAATTCACTTCTCAGGAGGCGGAAACTGAGATCTTCAGTTATTGGAAATGGGAGAGTAGGAGATGGTCACTGAAACTTTAGAAACCTTTCTTCTTCCGGGCATTAATCTTCCCCAGAGTCTGCGTGGTGGAAGTTAGGATTCCATAGGTTTGTGGGGACAAAGTCCTAAGCAGTAGACCAGGGGTCTCAAACACATGGCCCGTGGTCCGCATGCGGCCCGTCCCCCCCGCTTGTAAAATTGTATTTATTTATTTATTTTAACTGCCCCCCCCCCCCCCCCAGGCAGTTCCCACTGCCAGACAGTTGTTCTGGCAGCGGGAACTGCCTTGGGGTAAAAAAATAATAATAATAAAAAAATGTGGGGGGGGGTGCGGGGAGCCCGGCAGGCCGCAGGGAAGAGCTCCGAGGGCTGCATGGGAAGAGCTTCGCGGTTTCTGGGAGGGAGGGGGGAGGAGCGGGAAGCCGTGCGCACAGGTGAGGAGGCGGAGAAGGGGCGGAGAAGGGGCGGGGCCTAATGGAAGGGGTGGAGTGGGGCGGGGCCAGGGGCAGTGATGCGGCCCTTGGGCCAATGCACTAGTCTTCATGCGGCCCTCGTGGTAATTTGAGTTTGAGACCCCTGCAGTAGACAGGGGGTATCAGGCTTACACTAGTTAGGGGCATCAGCTAGATGATATAATATGCCTGTTGCATCTCTAATGTCTATGAATCAATCACTCAGAGGTTCACAGGATGCTGCCCTGGTATCTTGATGGATGGTACAGTTCTTGTCTGTGAACTTTGGATGAGGAGTTCGCCAGCCCAGTTCTAACGTGAAAGCTTAGACACACACTGCATCTGATAGCTAATATCACAGTAGTCTGAGAAGGGATGATACCATGCTAGGGATATAACAAAGACTGTAGCATGGGGAAATAAAGCCCAGCTTGTTCTTATTACAGAGATCTATCAAATCCCTAAATACACCCTCAGCACATCCTGTTTTTTGTTCACCTGCAGCCCAATTAGCT
The DNA here is from genome assembly GCA_037349315.1 of Chelydra serpentina. NCBI lineage: Eukaryota > Metazoa > Chordata > Testudines > Chelydridae > Chelydra > Chelydra serpentina. The sequence continues at coordinate 27,014,633 of JBAIAC010000033.1, forward strand.
CCCTGTAAAGCTGCACCCAACCATCCAGTGATTTTATCTGCACCCTACTGCAGGGATCGGCAACTTTTGGCATGTGGCCCATCAGGGAAAGCCCCTGGCCGGTTTGTTTTCCTGCAGCGTCTGCAGGTTCGGCCGATCGCAGCTCCCACTGGCCGCGGTTCACCGTCCCAGGCCATTTAGAGATGTCTAAGCTTGTGTGCATTGTATGTTTCACTGTAAATAATATCCAGTGTGGTACATTTAATGGAATGTTTCATGTAGATGTTCTCTCAGCTGACTCTGTATGTGTGAAATGGCCAATTCCATTTCCTTGGTTTCTTTTCTTTCTTTTTTAATTTTTTTTGGTTTGATCCGTATCTGACTGTCACCGGGAAATGGAGTCATTGCAATGGGCTTTGTTTTTGTTCTGTCACATTAAAATCTGGAAGAAATAAAACAATTCTTGCCATGTCCATGCTTCAGTGTATAGCTCGTCTTCTACTGGGGCTGGGGCTGCTGACCTTTCACCTCAAAAATAAGGGTTTTCATTTGATGTAGGATACCTGAATCCTCCCTGCCAATCTCAGCTTGATTAAGTCTCATTCCTACCATTGTTTTGTCAGGCCTGATACTTTCTAATGTACGGTACAGAAAACCTCTCGCCTTGAAAGCAACCGATGGAGAGGGCACCCAACAAAAACAATGATTTCCAGACACAGCTAAATTGTGTCTTATTGTAAGAAAAGACTTCATAAATGAACATTTATCTTTATAAGCTAGTACCACTATCACCGTGCCTCGGTGGGTCACAAGTGACAGTACCAAATTCAGGACAAACTGCTGAGAAACAGGGCAGGACACACACCAAAACTGGTGGTTATTCTCCCATAAGCTATACCAGGGGGTCTCAAACACGTGGCCCGCAGAGCTCTTCCCTGCGGCCCGCCGGGCTCCCCACGCCCCCTCCCTTTTAAAAAAAAATATATATTTTTTTTACCCCCAGGCAGTTCCTGCCACCAGACAGTTGTTCTGGCAGCGGGAACTGCCCGGGGGTAAAAAAAATTTTTTTTTTAAATGGGGGGGTTGGGGTGGGGCGCAGGGAGCCCAGCAGGCTGCAGGGAAGAACTTCGCGGTTTCTGGGAGGGAGCAGGGAGGAGCGGGAAGCCGTGCGCACAGGGGAGGAGGCGGAGAAGGGGCGGAGAAGGGGGCAGCGAGGGGGCGTGATCAGTGATGCGGAGTGGGGGCGGGGGCAGCGAGGGGGCGTGCTCAGTGATGCGGCCCTCGGCCCAATGCACTAGTCCTCATGCAGCCCTCGTGGTAATTTGAGTTTGAGACCCCTGAGCTATACCAGACTAGCAACAAAAGTAAACCTCTGTCTCACCGGACTGGCTAACAAGAAGTCAGAAAAGCAATCTCCTTAGGCATTCCAGTCTTGGATTCAACACCCAGACACTATACTTAAAGATGAGTTGTTGTTTAAAACCAATTTCATTAAACAAAAGGGTTCTTCTGATCCAAAAGAACCAGCCACATACCCAGGTGAATATACAACTCAGATCTTACCCAATAATCACGCTGTTGCCAATCCTTTCGTATCTAAAATCTAAAGGTTTATTTATAAAAAGAAAGAAAGGTGAGAGTTAAAATTGGTTAAAGGAATCAGATATGTACAACAATTGCAAAGTTCTTGGATCAGGCTTGTAGCAGTGATGGAATAAACTGCTGGCTTGTTAAGTCTCTGGTTGCTTCTAAATCACTGGCAGGTCCTCAGTCCTTTGGTTAGAATGCTCCCATTAGTGTAAGTCCATAGTCCAGAGGTCTGCGCAGGAAAGAGGCAAAATGGAGGTATTTCCAGGGCCTTTTATAACTTCTCTCAGATGAACGGAAACCCATTGTTCTCACTGTGGAAAATTACAGGTAGCAAGATGGTGTTTGGGGTCACATGGGCATGTCCATGCCGGATTTCGCTTAGTCACAGAAGAAGACATTACCTATATTCCAGATGGAATGTTCACAGGAAAGTTCATTAAGTGTAGATACGTATATCCCATGGTCCATTGTGAGTTAAGTGTTCGTTGATGAGCCAGCCATTTAACTTGAATAGTATCTTCAAGATGTGCAGGCTAAATACCTTGTGGGTGCTACCCAGGAGCAAACGTTTGAAATACAGGTACAGAGCCAATACTCATAACTACAAATACAAAAATGATACATGCATATAAATAGCATAATCATATCCAGCAAATCATAACTTTTCAATTGACACCTTACTTGATCCACTTTATACAAGATTTGTTGCAATTATATAACAGTGGTAGCAACAATGATCTACATGGTCATATGTTAATCAGATAACGTCACAACCGCCAATCTAAAACAAAGCTAACACACACATAGATATCACCATGGAGTCATCTATTTTTTCCACCTGTGATTATGTGTAGACATGATTTAGGACATGCAGATATCTAAATATTCAACTGTGCTTGCAAATCAGGTATGTAGACATCTTAAGTGACATTTCCAGACTCAATTAATGGCTTTCTGTGCAAAAAGGGAGGCCAGATTGACAGACAGGAGGACACAGAGATGTAGACAGACTAACACATAGTTTAGATGTGTACACAAACACTGCAGTCATGTACATTTATTTTTCAATCAGAGAGCCCCACAACTGTAGAGGTACTTGCCCTAAGGAGCTTATTATCGAATTAAAAGAACATGTGCTACATGGGACAAGAATTATGCACAAGGAAGCATGGTGATATCATCCACATGGAGATCAGAGCAGGAAGTCTGAAAAATAAGTGGGGCTCAAGCACAGATTTGAGCTATATCTACTATATAGGGTGGAGTGGTGGGCTTGCCGCACAAAGTTCAGTTCTGGACATAGACTTCAGTGAAGTTCAGAGGGGCTTGGACCTAGCACAGGCGCTGACTTTCTCTGGCGCCGGTGGGAGCTCACGCCCAGCGTCGGGGGCGGGGCCCCGCCCCCGACGCCGGGCCCCGCCCCCGACGCCGGGTGACGTTGCGGGGCCCCGCCCCCGATGCCGACGCAACGTCGCCCAGCGTTGGGGGCAGGGCCCCGCAACGTCTCCTGGTGCTAAGGTAAGATGGCGGCGGGCCCCGGGGTTGGCAGGGAGCTGGCTGCAGGTCCCGGGTATGGCGGGGAGCTGCCGGTGGGTGCGGAGCACCCACCAATTTTTCCCCGTGGGTGCTCCAGCCCCGGAGCACCCACGAAGTCGGCGCCTATGGGACCTAGGATTTGACTTTGAACCATCTCTGACGTGGTGCTAATGAATTTAGTGTTGCTGAAAGATGCTACACTGAGTGCTCAACTTCTCTATCTACAGAACAGGTGCAACCACCTAAAGCGAATCAGAGAAACTTTCAAGGACAAAGAAACAGAACACCTTGCAGCTGGAATAAATGAAACAAAGAGGTTACCCAGGTCCCTCAGCCTTCCGGTGGACTGCAGTTCTATGAGGTGAACCAAAGCCAGCATTTTTCTAAGTGAGCTGTTAGGACTGGTCTCAGCTGGAAGGCACCGTCAGTATGTTCTACAATAACTGTGCCTGCAGGTAGGGTGCAGAGTTACGGAGTCAACATTTTATAAGCCCCTTATGTGTATTCTGTATTTATACAGGGGACTGTGCATTAGCAGCCACCATCAAAAATCATTTGCCTAGTAGAGGCATGTCTTTAAATAAAGGCCAAAGAGATTTGCACTGGAAGCTTTGGAGATGCTTTAAAGTGGTCCTTGCTGTGGGCTATTTGACATTCTGCATAAGGAAGAAATCTCAGTAAGTAGGAAAATCCCATATTTGAATTTGTAGACAGATTTGACACATGCTCTGTACATATTGCTACCGTCCTCTGACCTTCTCCGGCTTCTCACTTCGTGGCTAGAAAGTGCCTACTATTTTAAAACAGGCTGAGATGCTCATTAATCACCAAGAAATGACACACATGTATCAAATGTTTTCACTATGGTGCCTTACCCAAAGTGTGACTGTCCCAGAAGAAAGAAATAGCAGTGAAATTGAATTATTTTCACCAACTATTTAAATCGGGGGTAGGTCTAAACCATTTACCTGAACTGTGAGGTAGTTTGAAACTGGAAACTAAATCTGGATCAAGATTATTTGGAAGCAGTCCCTTTTTTATTAGTGGCCTCCGATCTCAACACCCCTCTAATATGGAACTTTCAAAGTTGAGACCAGCTTCCAAATTTTGCAATTTTGAGTTTCTTTCTGTTTAAAAGCCTGGAAAGGGAGAATGATTGGCTCAGAGAATTGGCAATAGGAGAGAGAGAGTCCTCTATATATTGAACACATATATACACATGGGCTAAACAATTACAGACTTTAATTCCATTTTGTCTCTGCTGATTTTCTCTCAAATTCTTCCCCATCTTGCCTTTGAAATAACTTGTCTCTTTGTATCAGGGGGTAGCCGTGTTAGTCTGTATCCACAAAAACAAGGAGGAGTCCAGTGGCACCTTAAAGTGGTTTTTTACCCATGAAAGCTTATGCCCAAATAAATCTGTTAGTCTTTAAGGTGCCACTGGACTCTTTGTTGGTCTTGTCTCTTTGGTAACACTAGATGGCAGCACCTACACACAAAATAGACTTCTGCTGGCCTACAAACAAAGATCAGAGAAAAGTTGTCGTCTTTTATGTATTGTGGTAGCTCCCAGAACCTCTAGTCATGGGCCAGGACCGCATTGTGCTAGGCACTGTACAAAGAGAAGAAAAAGTCAGAAATATGCCAATATCATTTAACGTGGAAGGATGGAATTAGGAGGGAACAAAAGTCTCAGGAGATAGTCCCTCCCCTACAGGCTGAGAAGGGTAACCTAATGGTGAAGTTAATGCTGCTGTTCTTATGCCGCCTCCTGGACTTGCAGAGGAAACTAGCAGGAGTAGTTTTGTCCATTTCTCTATGATTATTCTCTTTAACTGGTTCATCTCTTTTCCTCTTCTGGTTCCATTTTTCCTTTGTAACTCCCCCTCAAATACCCATCTTGGTGGGATGAGTCTCACTCTCCCGCCAGCCACAAAGGGTGTGTGTGTGTGTGTGTACGCACAAGAGAAGTGGGTTGTCGGATGGAAATAATGGGACTTGCAGCCATACTAAGTGGCATAACAGAAGCAGAAGGACTCAGCTCAGGAGGCCAGATCATGCCCTATAGGTATCATCCTCCCTGTACAGCTTGCCCTGTGTAGGGTACCACGGAAGATTGTGTTACGGCATAGTAAGGGTGTGTTCGCTTTCTCACATTTCAGCGGGCCGGTTATTGCAGCTCAAGGCCGGCCAGCTGTAGTTTGTTATGAATTAGTTAGAATTGCTTTGCATGGCCTTGAGCCAGGAGGCGGCCCCTGCTTGCTTCTGTATGAGATGTCTGTATATAGCTGTATGAGTCCGCCCCGTTTTTGGCACTCCGTACCAGGCCCCGAATTTCGGTGAGCTGGGTTCCCCGTCTCCGTGACAGCAACACCAGGAGTCCCCGTTGCGGATGTGTCGCTTTGCCTTCAATAAAGCCAATAACTCACAGAGTGTGTGGGCCTCATTCTTGCAGAGCACCCTGGGCAGGCCTGCAGGCTCCCACGAATGTAACACCCTGTCTCTGAACCCCGATCATGCCCTTGGTCTTATGGAGAAATTGCCAATGACAGTAGTAACTCCTGAGCAGATTTCCTCCATGCTTTCGAACCTCCCCTTAAGGGAGAGCTCCATGAGGTAATACCCACTGGGTAAGCCATGTTCCCCCCAGCTCACAGGAGCTATGGTGACTGGGACCTGGGAAGAGACCTCACTGGGCAGGAGCAGTTCAGAAGCTCAGGGACTCCTAATAGATAACCCTGGTCAGAAGCCTTGAGAACCACCCAGATCTCAAGGGATCAGTGGTATTTGATTAGGTGAATGTCCTGCTTCTTCCATGCTGGGCCCACCTCTACCCTGATGGAAGAATTTGCTGGGAAATCCACAGGGGAATCTCACAGAGCTTTCTCCATCTTGCCTTCTCCTAGGTTTTCCTGGGGGAGGCGCAGGATCTACCTAAGGAATTTTTGGCTTTTGAGGGGTGATTTTTCTTTCAGTGCCCACATAATTTCCCCTCGTCAGTCAAGGTGTCTCCATTGGTTCAGTAACCACTGGAGATCCCTATCAAAGTTGTGCTTGTGAATGCCGCAAGCTGATCTGCAGCTCTGAGCAACAATCCAACCACAATAACAAATTCCATGTGCCAAGACATCCCCATGGGCTGTTTGGGCGAGGCACACGACACGAATTGAACGTGCTTTCACAGCTCTGTCAGCTCAGCAAGTACGATTCTAAGTTCCCTTGGGCTAAGTCAGTAGCAATGTTGAGTAGGAAGCTGCCAGGCAATCATTGTTCTTGACTATGACTGAGTTTTAAAGAGATAGAAAAGCATTGTGTTTAGAAACAGCTCGATGTCCCTTTCATCTACCACCTGCATTTCTCCTCTCCCCTGTTAGAAAGGAGAGTTACATCAAAAAACAAAAAAACAGGAGTTTTATTTCATAAGCGCTCAACCCCAGGTAACCTGAGCTGCTCCTAATCTTCTGCCTGCGACAACACAGTCTTGTCATTGTGACTTTCCCTATCTTGGCTAACATACCGGGGATTGAACTGGGGGCTTCCAGAGCTTTAAAAACACAAACAAACAAGAAACACAAGCTGCTAGAATTTGAGCTAAAGAGCCATTGATTCGAGCAAAAGGCTGTAACAGATGCATATGCCCTGCAGACTGGGCCCAGAGTAGGAGCTGTAACACACATACCACTGCGTTAGAGCAGCGGGTATCAAACTGTGGGTCGGGACCCCAAAGTGGGTCATGGCCCTGTTTCAATGGGATTGCCAGGGCTGGTATTAGACTTGCTGGGGCCTGGGACCAAAGCTGAATGACTGAGGCTTTCAGCCCTGGGTGAAGCCCTGGGCTTTGCCCCCCTCGAACTCCCGACCGTCACCCAGCCCAGGGTGGCAGGGCTCAGGCTTTGATCCCCCCACTCCCGGGGTCATGTAGTAATTTTTGTTGTCCGAAGGGGGTCGCCGTGCGATGACGTTTGAGAGCCCCTGGCTTATATGAGCGTGATGGCTACAGGTTTAACATTCGCTAGCTTTGGGCCCCATATTTAAATCTTGTCACAAAAAAAGGTCTTTTTAAAAAAATGAAACTCAATCGACATGGAAATCTTTGACATTATTTTTTAAACAAATTTCAATGTAAGCAGGGTTTCTATTCAAACAGGGCCCAATCCTACATCTACTGAAATTAAAAAAAAAATTCCTATGAGCTTTAATTGGCTTTGGATCAGGCCCACGTTCCACAGCTCCTGCCCTAGTGTTGCAACCCCAAACAAAGGTATTAGGCTAGTTCCTGCAATGACTATAAAGGGAAACAGACTAGAAACAAAAGTGAAAGCGACCAGTCTAATTTTACTGATGAAGCTCTGTTAAATGCAAAGAGGAAATAACGAGCACACATGGTACAAAGTAAATTTGGCTTTAAAAATTCTTTGTTTGAATAATCTAGTAGCAGGAGGGAGATTTTTAAACCAATCTGCCTCTCTATCTATCTATAAGGTACCTGTCATCTAGGTATTTAAGTGCTGATGCCAACAGATGAATTTGAGACTGACAGTCTCTTCTTGAGAGTCAAAAGATTGTGTTTTCCTGGAAATATTTTTGTTTCACAACAAATGAGTGATGCAGACATCCAGTCAATGCACAATATCGAAACAGAATTGACTTGAAAGAGAATTGGCCACATTCTTCCATAGTGTAACCCCAGTAAAGTGAAGGGAGTTATGCCAGGGATGAAATTGCCCAATATTTTTCATGAGCCGTCAACTGCTCTCTATGACAAACCGCCTCAGGCAGGACAGCAACTGGAGCAGGTTCAAAGGGGCCCGTGTGGATTCAGAAAGAGCTGATAATATTTCTCCAGAGGGAGCTCTTTCTTAACTTTGAAATCTTCTGCTTCACGCTGAGAAGCGAATCTTGCACTTGGCTTTTCAAAATCTTCAAGGGCTGAATTTATCATTTTCATGCTTTTTATTCCAAGTTCACAACAAGCGGAATAGAAAACCTTTGAAAACTTCCTAGCAGCACCTTTCCCTCCCACAACCCCATTATCAACAAACTGCTCCACAGCAACCAACAATGTACTGACAGGACACCGTTATGTCTATATGAATATCGATATGTGACCAGGAAACCGGGCAACCTTTTGGCAATCTTATTTTGGCCATATACAAACAGATCTGAGTGCAGTTCCCTGTCTGGCACAGACTCCCTGTGTAACCTTGGACAAGTCGCTTCATTTATCTGTGCCTCAGTTTCCCTTCTATGAAAAGGAAATAATGCTCTCTTTGCTTGTCTTGTCTCTTAGGGCATGGATTTTCTCTTGCTATGTGCATGTATAGTGTTTAGCATAGCAGGGTCCCAATTTCAGTTGACGCCTCTGCGCATTGCTAGAATACTAATTAATAATAATAATAATAAAAGTGCATAGATACTACAATATTGGGCACTCTACAAACACTGACAATAGATAAAACTATACATGTCTGTCTTTTTTTTATTTTTGACATGTTTATATTTAGCCTTTTAGTGTGACCCTGTTACCTTTCTAGAATTTACCTCTGATCTCAGCCTGTCCTTCCTCCAGTTCAGCAGTAATTTCTGTCCTATCTTTTGCCACCTCTGTATAACTGAAATCCCCAGCAGATGTCCTTGGCACATGCTGGTTTCTTCCCGGCTACCATGTAAATAATCGACCAAAACCTTGTCTATTCTCTGTGCTAGCAGTTTGCTTCCACTTTGGTGACAACTCATCCCCTCCCCTAAAAGGTTTCCTGGTGCCTCATAAATGTAATTCCTTGCATACAGCCAACCCAGGATTGGGGATGCACAGGTGAGCCCAGCACACCTCCCTGCCATCCTGAGCTGTCTCTTTGCTCCTCAGCCATAGCCAAGGGTCTGGCTCAAAGTTTTTCAACTATTTATTGGATTTTCTTGACCTGGGCTCCTCAATGACTAATTTAGAAACCTGCTCCCCTGCAGGGCCTCCTTCCAATCAGCCCATACTACCCCTGCTCGCTCACTCTGGGCGCCCGCTCTGCTCAAGAATATGGTGATGTGACTTGCAGACATTACAGGTCCCCATCTTACATTACATACTCCATCTTGATGCATTCAGACGTGGGGAGGGTCCCCAGGTTCCATCCCTGAATGTTCACAGTTGCTCAAGAACTCCAGAGACTCCCAGGAGATAAGGCCTCAGATAAGCGTGAAACATCAGTCCGACATATCGACGTGTAACACCATCCACGCGTCCCGAAAGCAAAAGGTAGCCCTGGCAGAAGCAGCTCAAGCTTCCCCTGTACTGCCCTACCTATTTGTGTCAGTCACCTCCACCCAAGACGACCATCTGGTGCTCTATGGTTCTTCAGTGACATCTCTACTGAGACTGTCAGTAAGTGGCATTGTTGTGCTGGGACCCTGTTGTTGAGCTAAGACCACTTAATGCCTACCTGTCCTCTAGGAACCATGCTGAAGTCACCATCCAGCCTTCAGATAGGAACAGATTTCAAGCACTACTGATCTCAGCCACATTCAATCCAATGATTTACTAAGTGAAAGGCTCTATACTCTGTAGCTAATCTGCTGAGCCACTCAGTCCCCTAGCCATAAGCACACTATCCTGTGCAGAATAATGTTTCAAAAATCATAGAAAAAAAGAGATAGAAAAGATCTAATTAGGTCATCTAGTCTAGCCCACCTGCTGATACAGGTTTGGTCCCTTACTGTCAATTTAACATTTGTTCAAGATAAACAGAAATGAAGTGAGAAAATAGATTCCTGCCTGATGGCAAATCAAAGCCCCTTTGTGTCTAACACAGCAGAGAAATTGATCAAGAAGAGCTCATGCTGAAGTGGAGTTTACTTCTGAATCATTGCCAAGGTCATTGCAACCTTCAGTTATCTACTGTGGTGGGAAAATTTACCTGGGATGAACTTTGTAGCTGGAGTTTCCACAGAGAAGGAATTCAAGGACAAAAGGGGTACAGACTACAAGTACTTTTTGAAATCTTCACTGCAGTAAATCCATGATATCTGGTGTTCAAATCACCATTTTTGAAGTTACAACTTCTCATTGTCCTTCTACTTTGATTCCAGAGTAAAATCCTTGTGTGGAATTTTTGACATCACAGTCAGCTCTGCGGCAACCAAAAGAGAGTATAAACAAAATCATAATGCTTGGTCTAGCTTCTTCCTTTGAGAATTGAACTGTATTTGATAAGCATTAATGAGGTAGACCTCTTGCATACCCTCTGAGACAGAGAAGCAGGGATATATTACCCACAGTTGTTACATGAGGAAACTGAGTCAGAGAGAGGCTTAAGTGACTTGCCCAAGTAACCCAAAAAGTAGGTGGACGAGAACCCACATCTCCCAGCACTCGATCTTTTGCTTTCTCCTCCCCTGGAAATACTCCTCACCTGGAAAGATTGCTTCCCAGCAATATTTGACGGAGAGGTTGGGCTGTGAAGGGAACAAGCTTTTAGCCTGGCACCATCTGGTCCCCTTGCAGTCTCAGAGGGAAAGTCAAAGACTAGACAGACCAGGGAAAATGAACTACCTTCTCATCACTACAGGTGCTTCCACTAGGGCAGGGTTGAGACCATTGGTTGGGTTGTATGTGGGAAGTTTGCCCTGATGCTGCTTGGGTTTTATCTATTCTATAGAGAAACAGAGGACTTTGTGCCCCAGGGCTGTCAGTCTGGCACCATTCAACAATTGAGGCAATCCATAGTTCTGACTGTTCATAACCACACTGTATGGCTTTTTTCTAGGTGTCTAAGATCTCCACTGGATTATTATTATTGATCTGGTGTAGCCAGGTTCATTGTGGGCTACTGCGTGACCGCTGTCAGTCCGTAACTGGGCAGTGACCCCTCCTGACCTCAAGTCCAATCTTCAGAGCTCGATGTGTGGGGGACTTTGTCTCTGAGGTGGGCAACAAGACCAAAGAAAGGCAAGTCGGAAGTAGCCAATAACTTCAGTCCTCTCGAGGCCAGTTCTCAATAATGCATTCCTATTACTGAGAAAGTCAAACCATCTTATACCCATTAGTCACCGCTGACAATGCATATGAAATGCCTCCAGCCTCTTGTTTAAGCATCATCTATGTTTCAGATCCATATGAGAGGATTGGAAGTACCCAGGTTTGATAAATCTGTACTTTTATATATAGTTTATCCTTCTTTTGGCTCCAGACCCTGTTCAGGTCCTTCACGGCTGAGGCTGCTAAACTATTTCTCCTTAAGATTTCTGGCTGGCTGCGCATATTTGATGACAATTTATTGCCTACAGTGTCAGCACAAAAGTTGCGATATAAGACATCTGTGCTTCCAGACAAACGGAGGAAGTAGTGGAGAACTTTATCTATCTGGGAAGTAAACTGGCACCATTCACCAGCACGAAATTTCCCCTAAATTATACTAAGCCTCTGAAAAAGAAACACAAAGATTTTGAATAATTAGCAGGAGGAAGCCAGTAAGTTACTGACACTTTAACCAGATTCTAAAGGTAAGTTGGTTCCAGAGGGTAAATTCATTTTAAGCTTCAGAACTGAATATTTTCCAAGCTTCTCCCAGTTTTGCCATTCAGAATCTGTTCAGAAGGGACTTGACTGGTCTGCATCTTCCTCTGTCCTATTTTGCATGTTCATACCTTCCTCTGATGTCATGTTGGCTACATAACTTGTCTTATCACTGGCCGACAGAGGAGCTATACATAGAGATTTGTATTCTACTTCTTTCTCCATTTTAAATTATGTAAAGCAGAGATGTCGTGATGGGGCCCCCAAACAGGCTCTGGCTTCTCCATGTTACAGCACCAATCACAGGGCTACCGCTCAACATCACAAGTCCCAAAGTAAATTGGGGGGCCCAATTCTGAAGCCACTTCATGCAAGTAACTCCCATTAAAGCATCTGCAGATTCTAGGCCTTGGGTTTCTTCAACTGACAGCCTAGTGAAAATCACGGCTGTCGTGAGAATTTCAGAAAGGGTGGCAGACATCTCTCACCTCTCAGAGAAGAATTTCTGCTCCAAATCTCTGCAGATGATATTCACAACATGAACAAAATCAGGGATGATCAGCCACTCACAGCTCTCTCTCTTTCTCTCACTCTGTTTTATCCCCCCGCCCCATCTTCAGGGATCACTTCCCAGAGGATCCTCCCTTGTCTGATATAACTGAGATCTGGGAACTTGGTGCAAAAGTAATATTGATTTTTAAGCAAGACTATGTAAATCTAGCATGTTTGGTTATTGTAGTTCCAGAAATTCCCTTAACAACAAGATCATCATTAAATCTAAAGTTCTTCATATAAAAAAAAGACACTGTCATGGAATGAATAAATGCTGAGTAGATCAACGTATTGTGTAACAACCAGGAATTCCATTGGCATGACAAGGAAATAGAGAAAGCTGCAGTGTCTCTGATACAACAGAGGATTGAGAGACAGGCACATTTTAGCACAATCCCAGATTTTAAGTCTTGTCCATAAAGCCAGATTCTCTGTTGCACTCAGGTGGCACAGAGGGTCCAGAAAGCACCAGACCTGTCTAGCTGAGAAGTCTCCCATTGTGGGGAAGCTCTCAGCTGGTGCAGAGCCTGTGTAGTCACCCCTCCAACTCAGACATGGCGTAAAGGTATGTGCCAGGGCAAGGAGGAATATAGAATCAGGACTGGAAGGGACCTTGAGAGGTCATCTAATCCAGTCCCCTGCACTCATGGCAGGACTAAGTATTATCTAGACCTTCCCTGATGGGTGTTTGTCTAACCTGCTCTTAAAAATCCCCAATGATGGAGATTCTACAACCTCCATAGGCAGTTTATTCTAGTGCTTAACCACCCTGACAGTTAGGAATTTTTTCCTAATGTCCAACCTAAACCACTCTTGCTGCAATTTAAGCCCATTGCTTCTTGTCCTATCCTCAGAGGTTAAGAGGAACAATTTTTCTCTCTCTTCCTTGTAACAACCTTTTATGTATTTGAAAACTGTTAGCATGTCCCTCTCAGTCTTCTCTTCTCCAGACTAAACAAACCCAATTTTTTCAATCTTCTCTCATAGGTCATGTTTTCTAGACCTTTAATCATTTGTGTTGCTCTTCTCTGGACTTTCTCCAATTTGTCCACATCTTTCCTGAAATGTGGCGCACAGAACTGGACACAATACTCCAGTTGATGCCTAATCAGTGCAGAGTAGAGCACAAGAATTGCTTCTCGTGTCTTGCTTACAATACTCCTACTAATACATCCCAGAATGATGTTCCCTTTTTTTGCAACAGCGTTACACTGTTGACTCATATTTAGCTTGTGATCCACTATGACCCCCAGATCCCTTTCTGCAGTACTCCTTCCTAGGCAGTCATTTCCCATTTTGTATGTGTGCAACCAGACTTTCTGTCTAGTATATTCATCTGTCTTATCTCTTATATGTAGATTGGAGTAGGGACCTTCTTTTTCTTGTGTGTTTGTACACTGCTTAGCAAAATAGGGTCTGCTCCCAGATTGGGGCTCCTAGGCACCACAGCAACACAAATACATAAAATAATAACATATATTTTGAACAAATTCAAGCAGCTCGTTTTCAACCAAGCAGCTGGCAAACAACAGGTCACTCAGCTCACAGACTAGAACACGCTCTTTGAACGAAAGATCGGGGCACAAAGCAGAGAGAGGCGTGATGATGAGATTTACAGACTAGCTGTCCTTTAAAACCAACGATTCATCCCTGATCAAGGTTATTAAGCAGTGAACAAAATATCCAAGTCTCAGACAATATGAAGCAAAATTACAGTGTCACAAAACTACTAATTACCAGCCTCGCAACTTATGCTATTAGCCAAGAATAATTATTACCCTCAAGGAAAGCATGGACTTTTCAGGGAGATAGCATCTTAAATCACAGCAAACTGTAATTTATATTGAAAGTGCGGAAAAGCCCATAATGGCCCAGCTCTCTGCTATCTGGCCTGGTGGTATCATTACACTATAGTAAAAGACAGCCTCAATCACTAAACTAAATACTTGCTGCCTAACACACCACAATTCCATTTTCTCCTTGTCAGATGGTGTAATTAATATTTGCATTGGCGGTACCAAAACAAAAAATATGAAGGTGTTGATAACTTTGCAGTTGCCATCTCTTAAACCTTTCAAGAGGTTGTAGGGACTGGGTGGCAGTGAAGGACTGATACTCTCTTAGTGGGATGTGTAGCAATTCACCTCTATGCCACCTACTCACACCCAACCCCTACCTGTAGTGGGTGACTGTCTGGTGGCCTATGTGAAGTAGGCCAGTGCTCTTGGTCCCCGTACCTGCAGGCTGTAGTTGGGAGCTGTACCATTGATTTCAGTGAGGTCAGGATTTCACCCAAAGTATGTAAAAGTTTCACTCTCCACAATTATGGAGCAGAGTCTGGTTCTCTTGAATCACTTTTCTCCTTCTGCTGTTTCCAAAGGAACTCTTCTGTGGCCAACTAGCCTTATAGAGTACACAGTGTCTGCAGGGTGAAACAATTGCCAGGATCCTTGTTGAAGCACTGATGACCGTAATCATTGCTGGTCCTTGACTTGTGCCTTCTGAGTCCATGCAAGGATGGTGCATTTTGGAGGGCTTTGCAAATCTCCTAAACTAGGAGGTCATCGTCAATAAGAGTAATTTCCCTGCTCCACAACTAACATGAAGTAACACGCAGTAACTTTCATTCGAGTGTCACTCATTCACTCTCAGTCTAGGCAAACTTCCCCTCAGCCATAGCTCAGAGCCTAGCTTCAGAGGTGCCTGAAATGCCAAGGGCTTTAATCTTCTCCATTGCTGTTTACACCCCTGTTCTTTCAAGTTTTGCTTTCACGAACTGTAATGGGGCTGGTTGGCTGGTGAGATGCAAATGTCCCACAGAAATAATTTTAGTTCTAAAGACTTGACAACCAGGACTTGGGTATTTAAATTGCACTACAGAAACAAAAATGAGAATCCATTTGTTGAGAGAGTCTTCCTCTCAGGTGCCACATAATTGTTATCCGTTCCACCTCCAAAGTGACTCAAATCAGCCTGGGTGACATTTGTTACAATGAAGGCAGTTATTAATAGGCTGCATATTTATGAGGCTCCTTTACAATGCAAATTGCACTTCTCACTGAGCCGCCTTCATACCAGCTTTTGGGCCACTTTATCTGCATATTCCTGACATCTCACCCCTGCATGGCCTGAATTCCCTTAGAGGAAGGAGGAGGAAAAACCAATCTCAGCTGGTCCTCTCCAGAGCTCAAGGTCTGAGGCAGCCAAAAAAAAAAAAAATCACTAGAGATACTGGAGCAGAGTTTCAGAGCGCACACTCTTCTAGTAAGAATGCAAACAAACAAGTATCCACAGGACAATGTAGAGTTACTATTAATGCAGTCAACAGGATGAGTCCCATAGAATGGCTAATATATTGGGCACTGTTTTTCTTTCCATCCTTACTACAGGGGAAGTCACTGATGCTCATGTCACCGACATACATCCCTTTGTCCATCTATCATTCATCTGTCCACTGGTCTAGTCATTGATCTGTCCGCTCACTATTTAAATGCTGGGAATGGAAATAAGATTCAGTTCAGTTCTATCCAAGTAAGACTCTCCAAAACGACCAGAAGGGTTTCCTGTTGGGTTGTCTATCAGGAGAATGTTGCTAGCCCTCCATTATGGGGGGGAAGTCCAGAGCAAATAGACCGATCTTGCAACATGCACTATAAGTGACAAGAATCAGGCTCATCCTGACCTCCAGCTGTAAGGAATTCCATAGATGTGAGCCCTCCACCGAGAACGCTTCACCTCCACTATCTACGACAGCTCTATTCTCACTCCACAGAGGGAGAGGCAGTCTCTGATGGTCTAAGGTGGAAGAAGTATTTTCTTCATGTCAGGCTTAGAAGGAGGTAGGTATCTTCATGATATACCAGCTGCATGGCCTTCATGGCCTACCCTGGGTAGAACATAGTGCATTAGTCTAGCCTGGAGGTGACAAAAGCATGGAACATCATGGGTAGGTTCCTCATCCAACATGACCTGGAGGCTGAATTATGCCATGAAAACCAGTGGGCAGATATCCTTCGTAGAGATCCTCATCCTAGAGGATGAGGTAATAACTACCACCAGTTCCTCAAATGCGTTTCTCCTTCTACTAATATTACCTCCATCATACCCTGGTTAACTTGAGCCACCCAGGTTACAATTTCCTTAGATACTATGACCTTCTGCGCTAGATACAAAAAGGTTGTTGATTTGGGTGCCATTGGCTTATTGATAGCATTCTAGACTATTGCACCACATCAGCTTCACTTTGCAGCTTTACATAAACAAGTTGAATAAGAGAGAAGGATGGCTTGAGCCCAGAAAAACTCTAAATGCAAGAGTCCTTGGGAAAGAGGAGCAGCACCTTGCAAGGACTTTGTTGGGACTATCAGAGAAGAATGAGTAAGGCCAGGTTAGTACAATTCTGTCCACATCTGCAAGGTCTCATAGATGAGTCAGCTACATAGTCTTTATATCAAAGGCAACCCCCTTCCCAAATCATCAAGCAGTATTAGCATGAACACCTAAGCTTTGTCCATCACTGCAACCAGCACCACCTCCATGCAATGTCTGAGCATGAACTCTGATTGGAAGGGAAGTCTAAAATATTGACAAAGGCCAAATATTCCTGAAGGAGCATTTGGAGACTGGTCTTTCCTTGGTGAGATTGTTAACGTCAAATGATGGTTTTTGAACATGGTCTGGACTGTTGGACATTTCAGGGCAGGTTGTAGAATGATCTCACTAAAGAAGGAATTGACAATGTTGGTGAGAATTTGCAAGATTTAAGTAGGACTTAAGTGGTCCCTGTGCCTTGTGCTGGCCGACTTCATGGGGAAGAATTTCATCCTAGTAATTATGGATGTATCCTTTCAGTAATTATGAGTGGCATGAATACACTTTGCAGGTTGTGACATGGACTGACTTTATCCCAGTTCCTCTGCTTGCTGAATGGAGTCACGCTCCACCACTCTCCACTCCGATTTCCTCAGATTGTGCAGATTTTCCTCTGGAATGTCTGATGTGGGTTCTTCACAACAGGAAGCAATTAGGCCTAAAACTGGGCAATACATATTGATGAAATGGCTCTGTTCTGGTAGTTAGGACTTCAAAGAAGCTATGGCCAAGCAGATGAGGGATCTCTTTGTCTTCTTCATATAATTCCATTCTGCAGTTATGAACTACTTATATACAGCCACTTGTGTTCAGAATCAGTTTTGCATGCGTTTCGTGCCATCAAGCTTCATCTATCTAAAAAGTCATCAGAGTCATCAGCAAAGACCTTTGTGTGTGGGGAGCGGTGGGGAGGGAAAGGGTGAAGACTGGAGACACCCAAGGGTCACTGCTTGCACCCCATGTTGGGGACATCAAGCACCCTTCATTTCGAGCATTGAAAATGGAAAGCAATTCAGGGGGAAAACACAAAAGAAAATCTGTACATGTAAATCAGTGCACAGTAGTAACAAGGACCTGAGGGAATTATTCTATCTTTCAGATGAGATCAATGTTCTGACCTCTTCTTGTCACTAAAGTGAATGAATGACATGTATACATACATAAACGTACAGCACAGAGCACACTATGGGCAGTTGTCAAAAATATTCAGTACCCACAACAATGGCCAGATTTTCAATAGTTAAGCAACTAATATACAAAACTCTTCAAAAAATCAGCCCATAAATATTGTAATGAGAGCTTCTGAGTGCAGAATGCTTTGAAAATCTGGCTCTTAGTTAGGTGCCTAAATGGAAGCTGAGATCTTTTGAAAACCTAGTCCCAATTGTGTGTGCTGAGCACTTGAAAATCCGGTCTTGAGGTCTTTTGTAAAATACGTATAAAGACTTTGAGCTAGTTCTCTATGCACACACACCATACATTATTTCTAAACAGATTTTGATACTCCTTAGAGTCAAGGGTCTTATTAGTAATAACAACAACAATGATGACAGCCTGGGTTACTGAACCAGAACACAGTCTCAGGCTATCAGTCTTGCTATTTTATTACTAAGGCATGAGTCTTCTGGTGCTAAATGTATTAATGTGTAGATGATATCAGGGCTCCATTATGTACTTGTCCAAGTGCAGACAACAGCTAAAACTGTGGCCTGTTGTTGGTTCCAAGTTCATGATGCAGATGTAGTGGTTTATTATACGCATACTCTGGTCCCTTTTTGGTTTGTTTTTTGTTAAGTTAAATGATCTCATTCAAACCTCGTATTTATTTATCCTGCTGATATATTTTTGGGGCAATCCAAAGGCCAGTAATCATTGTCTGAAGACAGTCATCTGCCTTCCTAATGGACCTCAGTTACTTGTGCAATTGATTAATTAAGGAAAGAAAATCACTGCTGAGACTGGAAGAGGCATCTGCAACTTCAGCAGCCATTGAACTGAACTAGCAGCTCCTCCCATGTAAAGCAGCCAAGTTTCTTGTTCATGTTTCCCTGTCTTCAGTAAACTCATTCCTCCGTATATCAATTTAGGTACTTATACGACACCCCAACACCATAAGATCTATTTCAGTACTTATTTAGCACCCTGACTCCATAGCATCTCTGTATTTCCAATGTATTTAAAATAGGAAAAAAATAATGTCTCCCAGTCTCGCTTCCCAGCTGGTAGGAGAAACACAGCTAGATTAATTTATGGGTTTTCTTAGTTTGTTTATGCTTGTGTCACATGTTTGTGTGTGAGAGTGGATGTGTTGTGGGTGAAGAAATTAGTGAGGGAAAGTTTAGTCAAAGCAGTGAGTTCTGACTGTGGTGAGGCCTATGGTCATTCTCATTTCTGACCAGCATGACTTCCATAGTTTAGGTCCAGCTCCTCTGAAGATTCTGTCTCAGGCACTCACAAGCTTCCCTTACTGTTCAACGGTTCCTTGTTGGACTATATCTTAGTTATCGTGGGAGGTGCTGGTTGCGGGGGAGAGGGAAGAGATGACAACTCAGATAGCAGGGGTCAACCCTATGGAGTGTTTTACACATCAGAACAGAGATCTAGAACTGGGGAGCCAACGCCAAGAACAGAACACCTTTGTGACAGGTCGGTGGTGACGTGTGTTGCTAAGCAGATGAGCTGCTGTATTTCAGATCTGTTGGAGCTTTTCTGGGGTGTGGTGGCTTTATACCTATATATTATGAGCAGCAGTAACTGTGACTGGTGGGCATTGTGTGGGCTCCAGTGGTAAATTGGAGTCTAAATACATAGAATCATAGAATATCAGGGTTGGGAGGGAATTTAGGAGGTCATCTAGTCCAACCCCCTGCTCAAAGCAGGACCAATCCCCAACTAAATCATCCCAGCCAGGGCTTTGTCAAGCTAGGCCTTAAAAACCTCTAAGGAAGGAGATTCCACCACCTCCCTAGGTAACCCATTCCAGTGCTTCACCACCCTACTAGTGAAAAGGTTTTTGCTAATATCCAACCTAAACCTCCCCCACTGCAACTTGAGACCATTACTCCTTGTTCTGTCATCTGGTACCACTGAGAACAGTCTAGATCCATCCTCTTTGGAACCCCCTTTCAGGTAGTTGAAAGCAGCAATCAAATCCCACCTCATTCTTCTTTTCTGCAGACTAAATAATCCCAGTTCCCTCTGCCTCTCCTCATAAATCATGTTCTCCAGCCCCCTATTCATTTTTGTTGCCCTCCACTGGATTCTTTCCAATTTTTCCACATCCTTCTTGTAGTGTGGGGCCCAAAACTGGACACAGTACTCCAGATGAGGCCTCACCAATGCTGAATAGAAAGGAATGATCACGTCCCTTGATTTGCTGGCAATGCTCCTACTTATACAGCTCAAAATGCCATTAGCCTTCTTGGTAACAAGGCCACGCTGTTGACTCATATCCAGCTTCTCGTCCACTGTAACCCCTACGTCCTTTTCTGCAGAACTGCTGCCTAGCCACTCGGTCCCTAGTCTGTAGCAGTGCATGGGATTCTTCCGTCCTAAGTGCAGGACTCTGCGCTTGCCCTTGTTGAACCTCATCAGATTTCTTTTGGCACAATCCTCTAATCCTCTAATTTGTCTAGGTCCCTCTATATCCTGTCCCTACCCTCCAGCATATCTACCACTCCTCCCAGTTTAGTGTCAACTTGCTGAGGGTGCAATCCACGCCATCCTCCAGATCATTAATGAAGATACGTACATAGATATATAGTTTGCACAGTCTCAGTGACTGCATATGAAAAGTAGTCATGCAATTGCTCATACATGTTTTCAGGCAAACCTTGTCCATCTGATAGTCTGAAAATTGCCACCTTGTTATTCCACGAAGTTCCAGTTTGAAGAAAGCACCCCCACATTGTAAAGTGGTTCTTTTAGTGTCTTTCAATGATATTTCAGCTCAAACGTATGGCTGATAGAATAGGAAATACAGAACTGAGTGCCCTACAAAATCTGGCTTTCTATAAGATTCACAAATGTTCTAGTCTGGATGCCTTAGCCTGATCGTAAGGCTCCAGGCACATCCAAAGATCAGGCTGAATTTCTAGTGTGCTAAAAGAGCCACTTCAGTGTGCTGAAAATTGATGGAGTTAAAAAGCCTAATCAGATTGGCAGAGAAATGTCTTGACCCCTTTAAGTGCTGAGCCATTGGCAATTCAGTTACATCGGGCCAGGTTAAGCCAAGTTGTAATTGTTAGAAGTCTATACTGTTCAACTCATTCCCTTCATTTACATATTAGACACCCCCCCCAAGTAGGCACCCAAAATTTGCTGTGCCATTTTGTGGGATGGTAGATGAACCGTTAGAGCACAAATGGCTCTTTACAAATCTCTTAGCCAAATTTTCTTCATACTAGAAAACAAACGGTTTTACCATTTTTGAGATCCACAAAGCTAGGGCCCTATTCCAGGGGTTCTTATTCAAATTTTAATGGCATTTTACCTTTGTACCAGTCCTTCATGGTCTGGTCTCTATGTAGCCCTCAAGAGGTTGTTTCTTGTGCAATGGTGAAGAGCAGGGTACAAATGGGACAGTTTTAATTACAATCATAAGATCCATAGGGAAAAATCGTGGCACTTTCTCCACTGCTCTTCTTTGGCATCAAATCACGACTTGCCCCGAAGTTTCAGACTTCATCTATAAATTTGTCTGTGAGGACACCCCACTGAAATATACAGCCACCTCATGGGTTTTAAGAGAGCCACAGCTAACTGCTATTTTAATGCTTCTAAAACTGGTTTGAAGTCTTCATAAATGTATTCCACAGTGTTCCTCTGATTTTGAAGGTAAATCAATCCCCCGTTACCCAAGGTTCCTTGGAGCTCTGTGAGTGTCAAAGCCTTGGAGTCAGCTGTGTTAGGTCGCCCCTGACTATTGTAAACAATTTTGTTTGCTGTAAATTTGTGTCAACACACTATGGGATCTGGTGCTACCCAAGGTCCCAAAAGCACTCCTAGTATGTGCCTCTGTGCTTTACTTTAAAGGAGCTTAATTCCAACTGAAGTCAATGGGACTTAAGTGCATGCTTAAGTGCTTTGCTGAAGAGGGATGGATTTAAGCCAGTGCTTAAAAGTGAAGCATGTGTGTAAGGGCTCTGCTGAATCAGGGCCTATGTACCTAAGAGAAATAGAGAGAAAGTTACAGAGCAGCTGGCAGTGCTGCCTGTGTATCAGTGAGGTTTCTATCCAGTGAGCAGGTGAAGGAGAGGAATTAGAAGAGGGAAAATTTTGATTAAATTAAGGGGATGGAAGGAGACAAATAGCTGTTCATTGAGTAGTGGACATTTGCAGAG
Source organism: Chelydra serpentina (assembly GCA_037349315.1). Taxonomy (NCBI): domain Eukaryota; kingdom Metazoa; phylum Chordata; order Testudines; family Chelydridae; genus Chelydra; species Chelydra serpentina. The sequence goes on from JBAIAC010000033.1 coordinate 27,036,509, forward strand.
TGACACATTCACACCCTTTGATGGAGAGGCATCTGTTCTATATGGATGTTTTCTTCCTTCATGAGCTTCACTCTATCTTTGGTTATGAATGATGGCTTAATAGAAAGCCCATCAGAATAAACATCATTCTAGTCATACTCCATGAGCAAGGAGAGCAGAGGCTACGGGTCTTCTGATTTATGTCAGTTTCAAAACCAGCCCAGAAAATCCCTTATTATAGAAAGACAGCGAGAAAGAGAGCATGCATGGACGCAGACAAAACCTGTCATTGCCAGACATAACAATGGAAGTTTATTGAACAGATAATAAGCTTGGCTTGTTTTCCATTTGCTCTTCATCTTAGAGGTGAAGCTAAGGTATCTGCAGCCAGTGTCAATTAAAATGACTTATGATTTGTACCTTCTTTGTTATAGATTGTGGGGTGCTTGCTTGCTTGCTTTCACTCCATATAGATCTGGACGTCAGCATGGTTTGGAGGTTAGGGTATGGAGATTTCTGGGAGTCAAAAATCTTGGGTTTTATGGCCGGCTCTGGGACTGATTTGCTAATTGATCTTTGTCAAGTCATTGTACCTCTGTCTGAAAGTCAATTTTCTATCAGTATAATGGGGATAGTGATGTTACTCACCATTCTAAAATGCTTTAAAGAGAGCACAGGGAAGGCTCATGTATGGTTCTGTGTGGCTGGGCTGGGGGGTTCTGTTTGTTAAACGTGAAAGTGTTAAATGCTATGTGGAATGCAAGAGGCCTTGGATCAATTTGATGAGAGACATAACAAGCCAGTCCTGAAATAATGGAACACACCTGGAAATAGATCTAACAACTGGCTAGGACACTAAAGTGAACTCAACCAATCATAATCATTCTCCAATCCAGTGACTGGATTTACAGCCTTTAACAATCAGACCAGGACCCTTCTGAATGGGTTATCGGCAGTAGGTAACATTTTCAAAAGCACCTAAGGGCCATAGGAACCCACGTCCCCTTACATAGCAGCTTTATATAGGTGAGCCAAATAGGAAGCTCAGTCTGGCTGAGCTCTGCTAGTCTTGATTCAAGTGGCAGTTGCTGTTCATATAGTCTACACCTAACAATGGCTCTTGCTATTGTCTCCTTTGTCACCTACTCTTTGTGGTTCACATTGGCTTATGCCAGGCATTGGAATTGCCAGAAAGGATGTGGTCACACAGCTGAAAAATCCAAACCGAGTCATCACACAAATGGGGTTGTTACTAGTCACTTTCAGTTATATAGCACCCACATGTGCCACACAGTTAGCAAAATAAGATCATGAAGACTAACACTCATGAGTCTTCTGTTGCCTTCAGTGCTAAGATCAAGGGTAGGTTGGTGAGTTTTGCCATCTTGCTGATTCACCTTTTGTTTTGCTTTAAATATTTATAATTATTTCTTCCCCCTCCTACCAGGAAATACAAACCACAGCTGGCCTAGTGGTCAGGCCATGATCCTACAATTTCTGCTATCCTACTCATCCCAGACGGGGAGTCTCAGCTGTGGTCTCAATTACTCCTGTGGGCTCTGATTGCTATCTTTGAGAGGTTCTATCCCAGCTGAAAAGCAGGGGGGAAGAGGGAAAGTAGGGGGACCCCGGCCCACCCACTTCTCTGGTCCCAACCCAGGGCCCTGTGGGTTCATCAAATCCATCCCAAATTAGGCTTTCCTCTGGGTCAGTCTACCAATCTGGAGCTCTTCATCTTAGGGCATGGTAACTGGCTTAGAAAACCTTCCTCAGTCTCTTAATGTCCTATTCAAGTGATCTCTTTTAGGAGTTTCAGCTCCCAAAAAAGGAGGAAATACAAATCCCTGCTACTAGAGCAGCCTTCACAAAGCTGTAGCCTCTCCTGCCACCATTCTCAGCATCCACCTTGCTTCCTGGTACAACATACAAAGCCTCCTCACTTTCCCTAGACTACCAATGTCCTTGTTAACTGTTCCTCCATTGAGAACATGCCCTGTACCTGGTAGGCCTCCCTAGCCTGGTATTGCTCTACTCCTAGCCCTGGTTCAGTGTGGGACCTGTAGGCCCTTGCAATAAATAAGAGAGTAAGTGTTCAGAAGGACGGCCTCCAATTGTGCGTGTCAGCCTCTCCTGCAGAATTTCTCCTGGCATTTTATCTCAGTGCTTGTGCCTCTGACTACAGGTGTAAAAATGTTCATGCTGCTACTTTTTGCCCTGATCCACCAGGATGGGAAACATCAGTTGAGCAGCAAAATAGGTCTGATAAGTAGGAGCATTGGCATAACATTAGAAAAGGTAGATTTGAGCTGCATATTGGAAAACGTGTTCTCATGGTGAGGTATGTTAGGTTTTACAATAGCCAAAAGGGAGATTGTGGCTTTATCGATTAAAATATTTAAGATTGGTCTGGACAGAGCACTGGACAACATACTCTAATGCCCACAGATCCAAAGTTTCATATTGTGATGCAGTTCTGAGAGTTCTGCGGCAGCTTTAGAGCTTGGCTACATGAAAAAGCAAGTGTTAAGTAAACAAAGGTGGGCAAAATATATCTTGCTGATATTGCCTTTCTGTGACAGTTAAAGTACATCCTCCTTTATTTTATTCTTTTGTAATCTGCGTAGTGGAATCGACACAGTCAATTAAAGAATGCTCTTGTGGAGGGCGGAAAATTGTTCTCCTTAACCTCTGAGGATATGACAAGAAGCAATGGGCTTAAATTGCAAAAAGGGCAGTTAAGGTTGGACATTAGAAAAAACTTCCTAACTGTCAGGGTGGTTAAGCACTAGAATAAATTGCCTAGGGAGGTTGTGGAATCTCTATCGCTGGAGATTTTTAAGAGCAGGTTAGACAAACTCCTGTCAGGGATGATCTAGATAATTAGCCCTGCCATGAGTGCAGGGGACTGGACTAGATGACCTCTCAAGGTCCCTTCCAATCCTACGATTCTGAGAGTGCAAACTGCACCCACTAAAAGGGAAGCTGAGCCTTGGCCTGGTTGAAGCTAGAAAGTATATGCTGTATTTGGTGGGAAAAGGAATCATTTTTAAGTAGGCACAAGTACTGGGGAGTGTGAGAGGGGTCTGGTTGATTCTATGCCTGTTTTTCCTTTCCTGGCTGTCAGAATTATTATACAGTAGAAACTAAAAGGTGACTATGTTTGACCCCTGAAATCAACCTGAACTTCCCCATCAATGAGCCAGGATTTTTTTAAACAATAGGCAGTACGCGTGCCATGAAGCATTGGTCTCTGCCCTTTGGGCTTTGTCTTATGAGGCTCAGCAATGATTCCAAAAGAAGAAGGCAGAGGTGCCTGGCTAAATTCCTGAGCAGAAAATAGGAGGAGATGAAAATATTCCCTGGCATTGGCCACAGAAAAACACAAACAAATAACGCACATTATAAGCAAACCACCAAGTGACAGGAATGCACCACAGAATATGTCTGCACTGCAATCCTGGGGTGAGACTGCAGCTTGTGCAGACATATCTGAGCTACCTTTGTTCTAGCTAGCTCTGATACTGGAGCAGAGAAGCCAAGGCAGCACAGGTCTTCAGCTGTAATAGCCTGCCTGAAACCCTAGATAAGTATGTAGGTGCCTAGCCCACATTGAAGCTTCTGCTGTATTGGCTATCTAAATTTGCGTAGCTGTGTCTACATGAGCTGCAAACCCACCCGTGATTGCAGTGCAGACGTACCTATAGAAACACAATCAGAGGCTGGACCAAGCTTACACAAACATCTGCGTATATTCTGTTTACTAAATAGCAAATGCAATAGTGTCTTTAGATGTTTAAAGGATTCTCTGTAGTACTGTACTGATATCTCCTCCTTTCCTTGGATAAGAACATATTTCTATCTGACACACACAACACATAGTTCATGTGGCAGGAATATTTTAGCCTTCACATGATAGAAAAAGTCAATGAAAGGAAGTCAGTAAGAGTCAGGCTTGTGAAGGCAAAGATCCAGCAAAAGGAAAATAAATGAGCAATGGATGTTTATACTAATGGATGCTGAAAAGGCTAATATGTTTTAAAGACTAATTTATTACCACGGAGACTGGCAATGGGATTCAGATGCAGGAAAATATTATTAGGTCTAAAGCTCCAGAGTCAGAGCATTTTCGTGCTGACACTTCCATTCTGCTGGTTGAAGGCCCAGGTTATATATAAATCAGTTCAAATGGACAGTGTGTATCAGCCAGAGCAGATGGGCTGTTCAGCTGTTACTTAGAAAATTGGAGCCTGGAACCAGAGTTAATACCAATGTTAATATTAGTTATAGCAATGGTCTGACCTTTTCGTTTTCCTGATTATTTTTGAATACATTTGTTTGGAAGGTAATGAAATCACATCAGTCCTTGGCAGACAGTAGATGAGTCCTGTCAGGGAAGTTCTGTGCACAGGATTGTGTTCAGAATTGAAGTACGCTAACTAAACATAATCACATTAAAATCTGATGTCACAAGTAAACAAACTAATTGCAGCAAAAGGTCTAAGAAAATCCAATGGCTGGAAGTTGAGTTAGGCAAATTCAGACGGGAAATAAGGTACACATTTTTAACATTGAGGGCAATTATCCATTGGGAACACCCTACTAAAAGTTGGGGTGGATTCTCCATCACTGGCCATTTTTAAATAAAAATTGGATTTTTTAAAAAAGGTATGCCCTAATTCAAACAGAAATTAAATCAGGGAAGTCCTGGGAGTTATGCAGGATGTCAGATCAGATGACCACAGTGGTCCATTCTGGCCTTGTAATTTATGACTCTATGATCTTCTGTGAGTGGACAACCATGAGAAAGAGACTGTTTGAACAGATACTATTAATTATTATTAGTAGTATTACAGTAGTGCCTGGAGACCAATTGATTTTGGGGCTTTGTTGCACTAGACACGATACCCAGGTAGAGTAAAGAGAGTCCATTTTCCAGAGAATGTCTGATCTACATAGACAAGAAAAACAAAGGGTCAGGGGAAAAGTATATAACATAAAAACCGACTGATTTTTTGCTGGCTTGTTTCTTTGCGTTAAGTTCTGCAGACTGGAATCATGTGTGGAAACATGAGTGTCCACCTTAGGCCTCCATCATATAATCAGTTTAGTTCAAATTACATATGTTACATTGTTATGGACACAGAACATCAAAAGCAAGTGCCACGTATCGAATATTTGGAATTAGGTTATTCATATTTATTATTTGTATGATTGTGGGGCATAGGAACCCTTGTCGGGGATCTGGACCCTCACTGTGCAGCTAGGGGCTGTGCAAAGATAGAACAAAAGGCGGGTCTCTGCCCCAGAAAGCCAGCAGATGGATTCAGACAGACAGAGGGTGGGCGACAAGGAAACAATGAGACAATTTTGGTCAGCATGATTGGCAGTGATCTCACTTCTCAGCACACATTTGGCCATAACTCTGCCATTATCAAAGGCAATGGCAAAGTTCCAGTTGACTTAAGTGGGATCAGTATCTGGCCCAACAGCCATACTATATGTGTTCGATATATCTATATTTTAGAGCAGTTCCATGGTTGAGATACCAGCCTGGTAGCATCTAGTAGCTGTTTGGTACACTATCGGAAGAGCAGCTGAGTCTCAGTCTAGTTCAAAAGCCACAATCACAACTGACACCCTTGTTGGCAGGCCAGGAACTCTATGGGCACGGAGACCAGATTAACCCAACTCCCATCTTTAGACATTATTCCTGCAGAACACATGGAAGGCACATATGGTGAAGGCACATATGGCCTGTACCTACCTACCTGTGCTGTGGATTACAAATATTTCCATTGCTGTCAGTCTGGTTCTTTATACACAGCATGAGCAGTGATACAGTTACAGAATACCCTTAAAGAGATGGTTTCCATCCCAAACACAAACACACACCCTCATAATTACTCATTATAGTGAAATACAGCCAAGTGCTTAGTTCATCTCTAAGCACTGCCTTCCTCAACAGTGAGTCATCATCATCATCAGATTTTCCCAGTGGATAAAATCCTCATGCAGTTAGTTGCGTTCAGATGGCTAACTGGGATCAAGCATGGGAGGTTGTTTCCCGTAGCTATTTAATATCAATGAAGTGGAGCACCAGACCAGATGCTTAATTACTCTAAATGGATTTTGCTAAATGGTTATCAACTTTCCCCCTCTTCTCTTCCTGTCATTATGCCCCTTTAAAAGTTGGTGTACGGCTAGATGGATTGTTATTTTGCAAGTGGGATCCATATGAAGGGCTTTTTAAAGTTGCTGTTGTTTCTTTTTGCATTTGTTTGCTGTTAGGATTTACTCAGGAGAAGAGATTTTTCTGATATAGGAAATTTGTCTGTGCCAAATGAAATTTCCTGTGTTCATTACCCACTCTGTCTGCATGAAATGTGCATCTATCTGCCCCCATCAACATAGATCTGAGCATCCCCACACAAACACATGTACTTAAAAACAAAAATAAGTTATACTGTCTCACTCCCTTTTCTTTCCCAGTAGCTACAGGTAAATCACATATTTCGGTTTGGGGTGTGTGCGTGCATGTGTCTGAAAAACGTATTGAAAGTGAAGTTAAAGAAGTACATTTTGCATTTAGTTTTGTGCACACTGAAGTTATTAGTCCTTCTTATCTCTAGTTTAGGTTCAGCTGCTTGGAAAGTTGTTTCCTGCAATCTGAACTTTTCCCTGTCTATCACCAGTTTCGGTGTTCAGATGGTGCTAGCTGTCTTGGGTAGGGCTGCCAACTTTTTATTGCACAAAACTGAACACCCTTGCCCCACCCTTCTCCGAGGCCTGCCTCTGCCTCTGCCCTGCCCCTTCTCTGATCCCCCCCACTCACTCCATCTCTCACTCTCCCCCACCGTTACTCACTTTCACTGGGCTGGGGCAGAGGGCTGGGGTGTGGGAGGGGGCTCAGGGCTGGGGCAGGGGGTTAGGGTCCAGGCTCTGGCTGGAGTGTGGGCTCTGGGGAGGAGGTGCAGGAGGGGGACTCAGGGCTGGGGCAGGAGGTTGGGGTGCAGGCTCTGGGAGGGAGTTAGTGTGCGGGAGGGGGTTCTGACCTGGGGTAGGTGGTTGAGATGCAGGAGGGGGCTCAGGGTTGGAGCAGGGGGTTGGGGTGTGGGCTCCAGCCGGGTGGTGCTTACTTCAGGCGGCTTCTGGAAGCAACCAGAATGTCCGTCTACTAGGCGGAGGTGCCAGGGGGCTCTGCGAGCTGCCGCAGGGGCCACCCCCGCAGCTCCCGTTGGCTGAGGTTCCCAGCCAATGGAAGTTGCGCAGCCGGCGCTCAGGGTGCAGCACACGGAGCCCCCGTGGTTGCCCCTGCGCCTAGGAGCTGGACACAGGGCCGGCTCCAGGCACCAGACGGCAAAGCGCGTGCCTGGGGCGGTGCCCTGTAAGGGGCGGCAGTCCGGGGATTCTGGGGCGGCTGTTTTTTTTTTGCTTCAGAATTTCGGCAGTGGCCATTTTTTTTTTTGCTTGGGGAGGCCAAAATGCTGGAGCCGGCCCTGGCTGGACATACCGGCTGCTTCCAGGAGCCACACAGAGCCAGAGCAGGCAGGGAACCCGCCTTAGACCCGTTGTGCCACCAACTGGACTTTTAGCGGCCCAGCTACAGTCCCTTTTAAACCAGGGGTTCTGGTCGAAAACCAGATGCCTGGCAACCCTTGTCTTGGAAGGTCATGATCATGGAGGGAGAGGCAGTTTGTCAGGTAGCTAGGGCCACTCTCACGGAAGACTTTGATGACATCAGGACAGCCACCTTGAACTGCGGTCTGTACTCCATAGGGAGTCAGTGCAGAGAGAGGAGCACCAGGATGATGTGTTCATAATGATCTGTGTTGCCAGCTGGTGGGTTGATGCATTGTATGCCAGTTGGTGCTTTCCCAAGGTGAGTGGCTTTGTTCCTGCATGATGCCAAAAATCTGTGTTAATACAAGGCTATGGCCAGGGGTGCAAGAACAATTTTTATAGTGGGGGTGCTGAGCGCCATTGAACCAAACTGTAAATCCTGCATATAATGGGATCTACTTCAAGCCAGCACCCCCAGCATTCTAGTTCCAGCACCTATGGCCAGGGCTGACAAATCAAACCCTTTCAACGTCAGGAAATGCAGAGTTAAATCTAAAAGGTCAACCATAAATTTGACCCTATATTTGTCTGCCTTGTGCCCACCAGGTACTTATGCACATCTGTCTGCTGAGGTATTGTGCTTGAACTTGTGATTCGGAGTACAGGGCATTCAGCATCTTGCAGGATCGGGCCCTTAAAGAGGTACGTGCACCTGACAAACTACATTTGGTGCCTGTTAGCAGAGAGCCTTAGCAGAAAAGGACTAAGCACTTAGGTAGAGAATATGCATGAGACTGTGTGCAATGCACTGCATAGAGGAGAGGAGTCACTTTTCCCAGCACATATCCTACTAAATTAGCTGGAAAAGAGTGTTCAGAAGTCTCCAGGGGAAGGAGTCAAAAGCTTTTTCTTTTCCCTTCACATCAGCCATTCATCAATGGGTCTTTGATCTTATGGCTCTCAACTAAACTGGCTTATAGAAAAGATCAGTGTGCAGCTCTGCAAATAAGTGTCCATTTTCCAAGGGCCATGTCCTGCTGTCCTTATTAGGGATACTTGTAAATAAATACAAGTGCCAAACTAAGTAGGTTGACCCCGTTTTCAGTTCTCAGTCACTCAGTTCTATCTGGGTCATTGGGAAATTCAATTTTCCCATCTCTCTTCATTCTTTCCTTTTTATTAGTAGCATCCAGGCCAAGCATGTTACAGTAGCTAGTTTTCACAGACCCTTTAGATTTGGGAGGAAATCTACAGTTTTGCTTGGGGACAGTGGTTGACCTTTGAAATGCTATAAAAATGTTTTTAAATGCTTGCCTATTGTTCTTTCTCCTAGAGAATGGCTCTCTCCCCAGCCACTGGTGAGCGTTCTATAGAGATATCTCAGTCCATTTGTTCTGGTTCCAATGTTTTACAAGCATTTCACTGGACTCCATCAATTGTTGTTGTTAAATTTCTCTCAATTTATTCCTTCTGTGTGGCAGGTATGTTGAATGAAAAGAAAGTGAAGTCAAACTCTTGCTTTGAGATTATAAAATAAATACCACCGTCCTGAGAACAAAATAGATCTTCAGTTATCTGTTTGCTGGAAGCTGGGAATGGGCGACAGGGGATGGATCACTTGATGATTACCTGTTCTGTTCATTCCCTCTGGGGCACCTGGCATTGGCTACTGTCAGAAGACAGGATACTGAGCTAGATGGACCTTTGATCTGACCTAGTATGACCGTTCTTATGTTATCACAAAATAAACAAAATGACCTTTTATGTTAGGCTTCTCTTATATGTGTTTGAATGTTGTGCTTTGGAGTATAGCAGGACAGGCAAAAAGATAGAAACTTGCCCCACGTGTGACAAGACTTTCACGCAGCTCTACCAGTGTGCCTAAATCCTGCCTTGTAACATCCTCTGCTATTCTAGCTCTGAACTCTCTGTATAAATATGCCAAAACCCTTGAGCTCTGGCTTGCAGCCTGAGTATCTCTTGTAGAGAGATTGCCAAATGCAATAATATTTTTGGTGTCTTTGTGATGTGACCAGATGGAGACTTAATGGGACACCAGATTAAATTAATATATAATCAGGTTTATTATGGTAGTGCCAAAGGACTAACCAAGAATAGGACCCCATTGTGCTAGGCACTGCACAAACACTGAATAGTATTTTCTCTTTTAAGCAACACCAGACTTTGAATCCAGCTGTCCAGAGGTGAAAGCTGTCACTATTATCGTATTTCTTGCTCACCTGGACATGAAAGCCCTTTGGAGCCTCGATGACCTCTCTACTCCAGCAATACACATTAGTCTAGTTCAGCTAGCTCTTCACTCTGATTTTTTCCACTTTTTCCTTCTCCCGTGCTGTAAGCTTTGAGAACTTCTCCAACTGTGGAAAAATTACAGAGCAGCTAAAGGAAAAAACAAACCTTGGAACTCTGCCACTCTGGGAACTTTTCAAAATGTCTGCAGCTTTCCAAAAGTTACAGAGTGGCAAAGTTACTGCATTCGCCATTTCAGCCGGGATGCCCAGGTGTTGAGTCCCCCTCTTTCTCCGACAGGTCAGAGTTGAGGCATACGGGTGAGGTAGTCTTGAGGAAGATCATGATGAGAGATAGCTTTCCTGAAGTACACACCTGTTGCCTAGTGACTGTGCGAGCCAGGTGCTTTGACCACCCTCTTACCTTCTCTTGGAGACCCACCTGTTCTCAGGAGTTTTCATTGTGGCCTTATGGGGAGACTGCAATTCTGTAGAATACTGCCCTGCTCCGTGTCCAGGCATCCCATTGTGCTCCTCAAATTTGTTAAAAGGCAGTGCCTGAACCCAGATTTGGAGATATGTTTCCAGCTAAACCTGCTAGATACACATGCCCAGATAAAGGCTCTTAAATAGGTGCTTACAGAACTCCTACTCACAGGAGAGGGAGCCAGCACCCCAGCTTCCAGCCTCAAACAATAGGGCTGCTCCACCAGTGGAGTGGAAAAGCTTTCTGCAGGCACTTTACCACAATGGCCTCTTCTTGTTAAATGTACAAAGCCTCTCCAAGCTGCCAAATGGTGCTTTCTTTTCCCTTCCTTCTCCAACAAAAGCACTTAATGAGTTTGATTTTACTCCAAAAGTGCCTCCTTGCCACTGAATAAAACTGCAGGGGAATGATTGAACTGCCTGGGAAAAGTTTATTTTCTCTTAATTTTCATCATTCTTTCCCTCCCCTCATCATCTTCTTAGCTTCAGCGTCTGCAGGGCTAATTATCCGAGTATAATGACCCCACCATGGGTCATTGGCAGGGTCTGAATTACAGACCTGCAGCACCAAGGCACAGGATCCTGCCATCACTTGTTTATGTAGGATTATAAGAAAGTCTGAAAGGGATAAGGTTTACTAGGTGCCGCCTCAGCTAAGGGGGCTTGATTTGATGACTTCTCAAGCTCCCTCCCAGCCCTATATTTCTGTGATTCTATAAGGCAAATAAAATTAAACCACCTACACAACACCAAACACTCCTCCTCTTCCATCTGGTTTTGCTCTGAAGCCCACCTCGGCAGAAATCTGCATAATTAGATGTCTTCTCTTCTTCGGCTATCTCTCAATGCAAGGGATAGCTGAAGGGGGTTCATTTGGTGGGTTTTTAAGTGGCTGAGGAACCCAATTTGTGTAATTAGATGTACCCCGAAGGTCAATAGACCTGGGATATTTCGGACTAGTGGGGGAAGCCTGTTCCAGAGGCAAGGGCCCCTCAAGGAGAACGCTGTCCTGTAAGCCCTTTCTATTTTAAGTCAAGGGCAGTCCAGGTCTAAGGCTACTGCCAATTGCAACCGTGGCAGTGTGGCATGCAGGGACGGCTCTAACGTTTTTGCCACCCCAAGCAAAAAAACAACAACCCCAAACGCCGCCCCCCCAAACCAAAAAAACCCCCCACACCCCCCAACGCCCGCCAAAACAACGCCTCCCCCCTCCTACCTGGAGCGCCAGCGAGGAGGACGTCGCGCCCGCGGCCCCGCTGCCCCGGCTGGGGAACGCGGGCGGTGTGCCCGTGGCAGGCCCTGCTGCCCTGGCCGGGGAACAGAGCGTGGGCGGCGGGCCCGCGGCAGGCCCCGCTGCCCCAGCTGGGGAGTGGAGCGCGGGCGGGGAGCGCCGCGGAGAGGGTGCTGAGCCCGGCCGCAGCCCAGCTCTCCCAGGCGGCCTGAGCGCCGTGGGGAGGGTGGTGAGCCCAGCCGCGGCCCCGCTCTCCCAGAGCGCCATGGGGTGCAATATGTTTGTTTGTTTGTTTGTTTTTTAAATCCCTAGCGCCGCCCCCCTCCAGGTGCCGCCCCAAGCACGTGCTTGGTAGGCTGGTGCCTGAAGCCGGCCCTGGTGGCATGAGAAGACTTGACTCCTGAGCTAAAGCTGTAACTCCCAGGCGACAAGAGCTTTCAGATGTCCGTCAAACACTTCTAGAGCAAACAAGTGAGCAAGTACATATTTGCATTAGACTATGCAACACTTTCTGTTCTTACAAACATTCTTGCAGTCAGAAGCTTGTAGCATGTTTGTAGGAGGCAAATATAAGGAAACTCAACACCCAAAAGATTTTTTTCTGCAATATTCACCATGCTCCAGTCAGAAGCATTTTGTAAATGAAAAGTTCAAGCTCTGTGTTTTCAGCATGCATTTCAGAAGAGACTTTTGTTCCATTGCTAAACCCCAGTGCAGCACATAAGCTCCAAATCATTACAACCCATCACATTTCTGGGCAGCTGGTTTTGGGGGAAAGGGAGACAGAAAAGGAGTGAGATATGCAGCCTTTCTTATCAGACTCCATCCCATTTAAAGCAGTCCCACATGTCTTGCTTAACTGCTCTAAATTGTACCTCCGCTCGGTCATGCTGACTAATAGGCAGTAGGACCATTAATTTAATTTTAAACTAGATTCAAACTCAAGTCTCTACGACTGAAAAAACCCTAATGCCTTTATTTTATTGCACTACTCACAGTCCTTGATAAAGTGTCCGAGGGAAAAGGGCAATTTTTAAGCTGTCAGATGGGAATCCTCTGGGCATGTGCTGTACACATGCTTCCTGGTGATATTAATTATTATTTTTATTTTTATTATTATTACTACTACTTAGCACTTATACAGAGTTTTTCATCTTCAAAGCAATTTGCAAGCATTTAGCTAATTAATTAAAGCAAATTTCATGCAAACTGTTCCATTTCCATCTGGATTTACAATCAGTTCCTTCTTTATGGAGAAATTATATTGCATATAAAATAAGAAGTCAGCCATGGCTCAGAGCAGTAGTTTGAGAAGAGCAGAGGAGGCAGGAAGTAGTGATGCCATTGCAGCTGTCACCCCCATGCTGTGGTCCTAGCTACAGCTACCTTGCTTGCTGCTCAGGGCAGTACTGTCTCAGCATCAAGAGAGCAGTTATGACAGTGCCTTGCACGAGACACCCAAGGGAAAGGCTCCTTGTGCACTGCCCTCTTCATGCGACCTATTCCTTGGCAACTGGAATGAGAAAATGAGCAACCAAGAGGCATAAGGAACTGAAGGGTGTGATGCTGCAAGACCTGATGCAATAGGGTACAATTTTAAATGGGGTCTCCTCAGCCCAGATTGCAGTCACACCAGATGGCATTTGGACATCTAACCTAGTCAAGAGTCAGGTATGTAGACGTTTCAATGACATTAATCTTGTCCCAAATAACTGTGGTGGACAATTGTACCTAAAATGTCGTTTGTGAGTAAATTGTAGGCCAGATTGTGAATTCCTTACTTCCACAGGTAAGCGGTTACACACAAGAATAGTCCTGTTGAAAGTAATGGGAAAGCTCATGAAAGTACTGCTCACCAATGCGGTTCACAATCGAGCTGTGCGAGCCCAAAAAGGGAGGCTGGGTTTTCAAAATCTGCCTCCCAGTGTATTACTTTCCTAGGCACAGGAGGAAAAGCCACATGTGGATTGTCACTTGGCAAACGTTGGTTTTAAGTAGAGAATGCAAAAGGAAAAGATATTTAAGAAGTGATTTTCTTTCCCTCCATGCCTGGTTACCTTCCTACCTCCGTGGGATTAAAATTTCTCATTGTCAGTTTTCAGCTCTGTGCTACCTTTCTGTTCTAAAGATTTAATTTAGTGTGATACAGTCACTGATGAGAGATTGAGCCATCTGGTTCAGACCTAGGCATACACTTCTGCATCATGCTGGCATGCTTCAAGGCAGTTTACTGTAATGCTAGGAAGATTTTCGAATTGTCACATTGCACACATTCCCCATCCCAATACATAGTCCTGTGCGGATTTTCCTTCGCATTCGACTCCATCAGACATCAGCTGCTAAGAAACAGACGGTTCTTTGCAAGTGGGGATGCTGTGTCCTCAAAGGCTGCTAAAAACAGTCTGCAAATTGCTACTGTTTCAGAAAGGTCGGGAGTGGGGGGATGTGTAGCGATGGACCAGCATACGACCCTCAATCCAGACACCTCTGACCTTTGTTGAAAACTGGATCGAGAAGCCCTGCATGGCTCATTCATTTCTTGCCCTGTATGGTAAGACTGCCAGTGGTGGACACTAGTTCAGTGGAAACTGGACTGAGGCCCATCCCATTCATTTCACATAGGCTTTTGAAGAGACATCAGCTGGAACCAACTTGCACTGACTGATGCCCTGTGCAGGATGGGGTCAGTTTTACAGTCCTGCGTGTGTATCCTCCTTTGAAAATGTGACATGTACCAGTCGCTCAGCCATCCCTATTCCACTGCCACTTAGCCTATGTCTACACTTGAATCTCCTTGAGCGAGCAGGTTAAAAATAGTAGCCTTGCCACTGTAGCATGGGCAACAGCAAGTGGTGGCCTGGGCCAGCTGTCCTGAGTACGTACCCACCGGGACCAGGCAGGTTTGTACTTGGGGCAGCTACTCCATGCCACCACTTTGCTGCAGCTACGCTACTCTTTTTAGTTTTCAGTGTAGTAGCCGTGTTAGTCTGTGTTGCATATCAACAATTCGAGTTGATATGCAAACTAGATTGCGTTGCCTCCGGATTAAATCGTGATTTGGAATGGCTCGGCCATTATGTTAATTGAATCTATTTCCCTTAAGTTAACGATCCTCATTCACACCTGTGTGACCATCTTGTTTATCACTTCAAAAGCTTTTTCTTCCCCTGCTGTCATGTTTCCTCTCAACTAATTAGCCTCTTAAGATTGGTCTATACACCTGGACCATCATGTTTCTCTGACTGTATAAATATGTCTGAAATATAATTTCATTCCATGCATCCGATGAAGTGGGTACTAACCCACGAAAGCTTATGCTGAAATAAATTTGTTAGTCTCTAAGGTGCTACAAGTTTTTCTTTCTTATTTTCATTTTACTCTTTTTAGTGTGCTGGTTCAATGAGAGAGAGCGTGAGTACCTCTAGGCAAGCTGGGAATCACAGCCCAAGCTCCAAGTGCAGACGTAGCCTTATACAGCCTCACCGCATGGGCGCAGCCTGGCAAAACAGATGACCTAAAATGCCTTTCTTCAGGGGTTATTTTTATTTAGGTGAGCTGCCAATATGTTGTTACGTTTTCACAGTCAAAGAACTATTTGTTGCTGGGCATCATTTCCTGAGCAGGGAAACTGTCAAGTACATTTGCATGGTTTAATTTCAAATGACTTTTTTTTTTTAAACTCTTATCCTCTCTGAAGACTGAAAATTAGCTTTCCCCTACATTTGGAAGAGGCTGATCTTTACGTCCCCTGAAAATAATATTGACTCTGCAAACACCACAGCTCCCTTTATTCTCCATTTTTTTTTAGTTTCTTCCTTGTGTGAGCACCTGGCTATCCGACTTTTGGGGAAAGGGTTTGTTAGTTAACTTGCTCTCGGTTACCTGGCTACCTTTCCCATGCAGCAAGATTATGCAAAACAGTGCAGGTTCAAAATGAATATGTTCCCCCTCACCCCCCTGTGTCTTGGTGACAGAACGAGGAAAATTAAAAAAGAAGAAGAAATTGTACTTAGAATCCGGAGTATGTCCCCCACCAGATTATAATAATTATTAAATTAGGGGAAGGACTTAATTACTTGGGAGTGTTGCCTTTCAAATCAGGTACAGGTGCAGGAGCAGGTGGTTGGACTTTATGTCTTCATTAATTGACTGAGTGTAATGAAACATCAGCGGTGTATGTTAACCATGACATCAATGTTACATTATAGCTAAGTAACATAATAGCGATACACAGCAGCAAATTATGATTTGTCATGGATAGACCCTAGGAACGGCCTAGGGTTCTGAAGCTGTGATAGCAGGTATCCAGGGTACCATTTTGGCCTATTTCCTTGGAAGACGTGTCAAACAAGAGATCGTTCCACATATGCAACATCCAGAATTTGTAACCCCAGTAGCAGAGTGGGGTTATGGGTGCAGATGAGAACTGTTTTGCTGGTCTAGACAAATTAGATCACTCCCCCTGCCAGTCTGCTGGTGCCACTAAGCCTGCAAAGGCCTCTTCACTGAAGACCTTGCTCTTTTCAGTACAGTCAGTCACACTCCTTGCTCTCTTACCAACAACCTAACAAAAGCTGTCTGCTCTCATCCCATTCCAACCTATTCGAACTGCTGCTGCTGTGCAAAGTGTTTATCTAACCATCTCCTTTTGTCAGCCCAAACATTGGCTTGTTCAGCCACTGTGTCCGTTAAGAAGAAAAAACCCCCAAGAATCACTGGCTGTCTTTTTTTTTTTTTGCTCTGCGTATGTCAAATTCATTCTTAAAACAGCAACAAATCCCTCCCTCCCCAGCGCCTCAAACTGGCAGAAGATTGTTAATTAATTCTAATGAACATCAGACAGCCAGAGCTTCTCACGCTGTGCAGGGACAGGGGTTACTTTTATCTCCATCATTTCACTTCCTTGATCAGATTTCCCCCAAGCTAAATTAAATCTCTGTTCTCTGTTTCAATCGATTTTCCCCCTCTTGCTCTCTTTTTTAAACAGTGAAATAAGTTTACATAAATTTAAAAGGAACATGAGAAGTTCTCTGAACAGCCATGTTCACCATCTAATGTGTAAATCAATAGCAGTGTGGTTTAATTTATATTTCCATACTCCATTCAATCCCTTGGTGCAAACTAGGGATTGTTTTTAATATTTCCCATCAGCAGGTCTCTGGGGAGCTGGACAGATCTGCCTGGCTCTTCAGAGCTGGGGAACCCACAATTCTTCTGATGTAAGAGACAGGAAGGCCCTGATTTATATCACAGCAACCAATGAGCATTCTCCATGTTCAGTATTGATGGGTTTATGCAGCTTCGCTTTCTCAGTAATAATAAATAAAATCCATAATGGAACTGAGGGACTGGCAGTGAGATGTGGACTTTTATAGGACACAGGACATGGGCAAAATTAAAAGCAAAGAGAAGAAATGATCTATATACAGGATTTGTGACACCTCCAGGCATGATCTCTGTGCCTCTTGGTTCTCATTACAAACTAATTGGGGCGTGTGTTTGTGTATACATATATATATATATTCTCAATATAGAAAGGCTGTGACTCATGCCATTGGGACAGCAACATCTATGAGAACAGCCATTTATCTGACTCCGGCATTATCAGAGATCTTTGCGACAAGACAGGAACTGGCTAGAAAGGTGGTGACACTTTTTGCTATGAAAAGCATTTCTCTGTGCATCTGAAAACCCAAGAAGAATTTGTCCCTGTAGGTGAGCAGGAAGGAAGCAAATAGCAACATGATTCAATTATAGATGGAGCTTTGTGTTTAGTGATCAAGGGTCGGATTAGTATCTGTAGGGAAATCCACTGGTGGACCAGGATGGTTTGTTTACCTGCCACATCTGCAGGTTCAGTCGATCGCAGCTCCCATTGGCTGCGGTTCGCCGTTCCAGGCCAATGGGGGCTACGGGAAGCGGTGCGGGCCGAGGGATGTGCTGGCTACTGCTTCCCGCAGCCCCCCATCGGCCTGGAGCGGCAAACCGCGGCCAGTGGATGCTGCAATCGGCCGAACCTGCAGACGCATCAGGTAGACAAACTGGCCCGGCCCACCAGTGGATTTCCCTGATGGGCCGTGTGCCAAAGGTTGCTGATCCCTGGCCTATACAGAACCTAAATAAAATTACATTTACAGACCAGGCCTTACTAAGATAAATACCGGTTTATCTCATAGTCTTATTGATATTAACTAATTAATTAATTTATGACATTAAGATAAGTAAATAGTAGAGGTGGTCCCAAGCCATGGAGTTCAGATCTGAATCCAAAGTTCAGTGGAGCTTGGTTTTGCTGTTCCATTTTAGTCCATTATAAAGAGGCCACAGTGGTTAAATTGAAATCTGGATCTGAGCTACCTTGAGATTCAGGGTTATGCAGTTCTCCAGGCTTCCAGTGTAGACCCCTAACTTCTGACAGTAAACATCATCCATTTCAACATGAGCGATTGGGACCACTTCCATCAGCCAGTCCTAACTCCATAAACATCTGCTCAAGGTCTTAAAATCTTGCAAAGCAAAGCCAGAAGGATGGACTAGCAAGTCGTCCTCTAGCCATAACAATCCTGAATCTGCTGATTTTACCCAATAATTCTAAAATCAATGGTGCTATTTCATGCTGTGCACCAAAATTAGTGCCCACAGAACCCCTCTTCGATAAACCCCAAGGTTATAAAAAAAACCGCAGGTCACCATTGGTGAAGGGCGGTGAGATGTGGCCTTTTATAGGACACAGGACATGGGCAAAATGAAAAGCAAAGAGAAGAAATGATCTATATACAGGATTTGTGACACCTCCAGGACAAAGAGAACGCTCGGAGGTGATGCAAGATGGCCAGTGTTGGAATAATGCTAGGCTACCGATATAGCATATCCAGTTATACAGGGTAAATGATTGGCTCCATGTAATGAAGAGGAAACATTGTAAGATGCCACCAGTGATCACTGTGTAAAGACCACTAGAAACTCTTCATATTAAAACAAACCAAAGTTAATAGTCTCATCCAACATAAGCAGCCTCATGAACCCACAGCTTCTTGAAATTCCACTCCCATATTTCGTTGCATTGATTTAACAAATTTATTCTCACTCATTTTATTAAACTGACAATATAAATCCAGCACCAACTGCTGCTCCATCTCTGTCAGTAAAAAACTACGTTTAGGGATGATGAAATGAATGTGTGAAATAAGAGGACCTGGTAAACAACAAAGAGAGGGTGTGAATGCCACACAAGGTACAAATATAGCTGCATCAGACTGTGTTTGATGGGAAATAATCAATGGGATTATGATGGCAACACACCCCTCATTGTTTTCCTTCCCATACACTCACTTATAGACAGAACAGAGGGGAGTTTTCCTAGGGATAGAGGAAATAGTTCAGATGAAGCAACAAAGTCTCCCCCCTGCCCATACACATCTTGAATCTTCACCCAAAGCTCAGAATATTTTTGTAAATTTCAAGAAGTTTGATTAATGGTGCCGGTCTCAGCAGTACTGATTGTTCTGGTGATGGTGTGCTTGTCTACTAGGAACTAGATTGAGAACCACAGACTCACTTCACATGGGTCACTGAACATCCTTCACACAGTACAAACCTGTTTGCTGGACCATTATTTGTGAAAGGCTAACCATTTGCTCAGCACTATGTATGATACCAACATAAAAACAGCCTCTTCTTCTGGGATCTTAAGTGGTAATACATAAGGCTGGGTTTGAACCAGTGGCCTATTTTGAAGGGTTTAGTAAACCAATCCCTCTCTAGCAAGGCTATACATTTAATAAATCTACTCATTAAAAACATTGGAAAAGTAATATGAGCCCCTTGAAATTTTTACAGAAATGTCTTATTTCCTCTTTTCAACAGATTTGCCCATAGTTTGGCCTAATTACTTCTGGATTACTTTTTTTGATTTAATACAAAATTATATCTCTGCTATAGAATTCTGTAGGATGGTTTAAAAAAAACTCTATAGGAAAGTTATCATTTTCTATATCATTTTTCTAATGGTCTACCCCGTAAAGAAATAAACACTCTCTCATTATATGCAACGGGAGACAGAAAAGCAGATAGGAAAGAATCCGTCAATAGCTGTGTGGATATCAAATTAATGTGGTGGGGTAGACCAAGTACACACACATACACACAGCATCATCATTTGTCTGTCATTCCCTTGCCAGCTCAGGGGAAAGCAAATAATTCCTGACAAACTTTTTCAATGGAGGGTAGTAAAGAAACCATTAGCAGCCACCTTGTTTAGCTCCCAAATTAATTCTCAAGCGCTTTCAACGTAGGGTTTTCCCCTGTGCTGCACATCCTGTGCATTAAAGAGAGTCCAGGTGATGGCAAGTCCATTTTTACTTGTTTTAAAGGCTTTTCAATAGACTTCAAAAGGACTATTAAAAATAGGAGCTGGTATTTTCAAAGCAGCCCTAGGGAGTTCGGTGACCAAATTCCAATGATTGGTTCAACAGCGAGGGGAATACGTGGGGGAATTATTTCACACAAAGCCCTGATGTAAGATGCTATAAACCAACATGTTTGAATGATTTTATCTGGCACAGAAAGAAGCCTTAAGCACTATTAAATGCTGTTCGATTCTGAGAGTTTGTTTATTGCCTTTTAGGGCTTACAGAAGGGACAATAATACAAGCCAGCGTTGGCATTACAGTGTGAGCAGACGCTAGGAAAGCATCTATCACACAGCTCTACTAATGCAGCTTGCTCTCACTGTGTAGTGCCCCCTACTGCTCCCACCCTCTCTCCCCCAGTTCTGCTGATCCACTCCCACCATTCAGCAGGGCTGTAACAGACCAGAGGGTGGTACCCAGAGCTTTTAAATTGATGCACTGAGACGCCGCAGCGAGATACAGATTTACTAGAGGTGGGCAAGACAATATTATTTTTTCGCTTTAGAAAAATTTTGATGAATACCACATTTTTCTGTTGCCATTAAAATTTTTCTTCAGCCGCTTAAAACCAGACCTCCCCTCCCCCAGTTTTCCAATCAAAACCTGAACATTTTTATTCCATAAAAATGTCTATTGCGTCAAAAAGCCATTTTCTGTCAAAAAAAAAATGTTCTCACCAAATGTTGCCAATCAATTGTGCTAGCTCTGAGCTCTGCTCAGCCCAGCATGAGTATCCATGCAGCACTGGCCAAATTCCCAAAGTCAAGTCCCAGTATGCACTGGGCTTAGTGTAAAATTTAGGATGGATTATCTGGGGGCTAGACTCTGCCTTGGTTTTTCCAAAGCCTTCATCGGGAAGATGGAAGAAGGGGAGATGACATGGGATCCTAATGGCATGTTCCCTCCTCTGATCACTGGTTAACACTCCTTTCACCAGTGGCTAGGGATGTTTCGTGCCCTCACCCTGCACTGAATATTACACTTCTCTCTTTGGGGTCTCTGATCTTGCACTGGTGTAAATCAGGAGTAACACGATTTAAATCAATGGAATTACACCGGTGTGAGAGGACAATCAGGCCCCTTTACCTAAAGTTTTAAAAGTAGCAGCACCCGCCCCTCTCCCTGCATCTGAATTTTTGATTATCCCCTTCCTTTAACAGTGTAAAAGTTGCTGACAAGACACAGGGAAGCCTCTAATAAGAATTGCAATGCGAGGGGCCATCCCTTCTTTTGTTTGGTTGGAAGAAGATTGCCATCTTCCTTGATTGCTAATTGAATAACTGAATTAAAGGCTCATCAGAAACCCCAGGCCTGGGTTAAATGCAGAACAGGTGACTCTGCCTGCTTTGGAACATCTTGCTGCCTGCATGCTCACCTCCAGGAGAGTACAAAGGAGCTGGATTCAGAGCAGCTGCTGTCAATGAACATTAGGCTAGTGAACAATCGGGCGGAGCAGCAGTATTTTCACAGGCAGTGCCGGTAAGGCCATTGTTTGTTTGAAAACCCACACGTGGAGGGTGGATTGGGCCCATCCTGTGCACAGCACTTGCACAGGCCTGTGACTCAAACCTGTTCTTTCGCAGTTTGTAGGGAGTCACTTTGCTATTGGGGCCTAAAGGAAGCCTCCTTCTGGCTCATTTGATCTGGCTGGAAATGGCAGACTGTATATTACTGCACAGGGCTAGAAGGAGCAGGGGGGTGATAGACAGCCTGAGCCATCTGACTGTTCAGAGCTCAAGTGCTATGAGGCAGGGATCTTACTGGACTATTACAAATGAGGAAGGGAATCACTGAATTTTGTCGTAAGCCCCTCAATGGTTCCGAAGCAAGAGATACCTTTGGAGGGCCCCATGCAAAAGACGACACAGAGGGCCCTCTTCCAATTCCCCCATCTGTCACAGAGCCCACCCTCTGCTGCAGTCTAATGACAGTGGGTCTGGGGTTGGCAGCTTGGGCACTCGCATTGTTGACTATAGCCGCAAAAGTTGAAGGCTGCCACTGATTAATAGATGAACATTTTCCGTACGCGCCAATCCCCTTCATTTAGGGATTGTAATTGCTCTATGTGTGTGTGTGTGTGTGTCCATGCAGTTGCCATTTTTCACTCGGTCCCTGCAAAGGGCTCTGTGTATCAACTGTGTTTCCACAGAGCTAAAAGTCCCACCCTTGTTTTTCTCCCGAGATATCCCCGTATCTGGCATTTTAACACTAGTTCATGAGGTGCTCCTCCTTCCTCATCTTCAACCTGATGCCACTCTCACTCCCAGAATCCTGCCCACTCGCCACACTCATCCCCTACTTGCATGGATCGGAGTAAGGCTGGATATTTGGGAATGGGGCTGTACAGTTAGGCTTGAGTCCAGCAATGACTCAAACCAGAGCAGCGGTCAGCAGCACAGTACATAGAAGACTGCAGAGGGATGGAGGCTGGCTGGGCTGGGACAGGCTGTCAGATGGGAGGCCATGTTGTAAAGAGGCCCTGTGATGAGGTGGGTAGGACTAGGAGAGTCCCTCCAAGGCTGATGGGAGATTCTGACCTTAAGGTGCCGAGCGATGAGACTTCATCCAGGGAGGAGGGTGAAAAGGTTTTGGAGGAAGGAAGTGACTTGTTATAGAGGTGGGGGAAATTTTTCCACACGACTCGTTTATTTGAAGGGGAAAAATGCACTTTCAGTCAACTTGAAACTATTAGCGAATCTGACACAAATAGTTCTTGGCCAGTCACCAAACAGCCGGACGAGAAGGAGCAAGTGGTAGTGCTGCTGCTGACATCCCCCGCACCCTTACGTGGTTAGCGGACTCACCTGGGATGTGGAGAAGCAGGTTTGAATCCCTGCTCTGGAACAGACTCCAACGGACTTTTCCGATTCACTGAAAATTAAAAGAAATTCAAATTTGATTCAATGCGAATCAATTAAGGAAAACCGCAACTGCGACCCAATTGAAAAATCGGTTATTCACCCAGCTCTACCTGTTACTACTCTTTAGCCTGATTCAGATTCATGGGAAGAGGATTGATCAGAATCTGGTATAGGGGCTGGATTGAGTCTTTACTGAACCCCAGGATAGGTACTCACCTGAGGGATTTTTTTCTTCTGTCCTGCAGAAATGTGGAGGTTTTAAATGTGGCTCTTAAAAATAAACTGTTAAATTACTGCAAAGCAAACCTCATCTGACTGTGTGGGCATCTGGTCTCCTGAGGAAAAGGAATACTCCCTGCTGCTAAGCAGAGATAGCATCTTGAAATGTGTTATGCTGCTAAGAACGCTGGGCAGCCGTAACCCTAGAAGAGATTGAAGGAGGCTTCTGTGTACCCTGACAATTTACTGATGGAAGGGAAGATAGGCTGGGCCTCAAGTGCACACACACACACACACACACACACACACTCTCTCTCTCTCTCTAGGAAGGGGACCAGGATTCAGGGAAGGTAAGCTGGGAGTGGGGGGAGAAATCTGTCAAGAGAAGTGACGCAAGGCAATGAAAAAGAACACGGATTTGGGGCCTGTGAGATGCTAAGCCCCATTGACTTCAATGGGATCAGCATGCCTCACATCGTGCAAGACTGGGCTCATGCTCCTTCATCGTGTAATCTCAAACCAGGAGTAGCCAAATGCAGTAGTAGCAGGAGGCTGCAGCACAACACATCTATACAGAGCACTCAGGATGTGCAAAAGAAACCAGATTAATTGAGAAACCAGAGCTCCAGTTCCCTGGTCCATCCAAGGAGCACTTGGTATAAATCTGGAAGGGCAGGAGCGTGTGGTTTTAAAACAGAAAATTGCCCTAATTTATGCTGAATGCCAGTGTCCACTAGAAGCTGGGTACAGGGATGCCTCAGCCGTGCTCGCTTTTTCCTGGCCACATCCCACAAGATGGGTTTTTGTGGGTGGCCAGGTGAAGTAGTGGTATGGAAGACTGTGCCACTGAAGGGGCCTACCCAGAGGGAAGTTTTTAGTTGCCACATAAGCTATGTTTAGAGCTGCTTTGCAAAATGGGCCTAGTAGCCCAAAACTCAAACCAACCCCTTTTCAGGTTCAAATAACTCTTTTTATGAGTGATCTTTTTTTTGGTCGAAGACCAGGTCAGACCTGAAGTGTCCCAAAGTCTGGGAACATACCTTTCACTTGAGCACTTAAACTCTCAGGGATGAGAGTCGGAACCCAAGGCAACATGATAAAAAGAGTCGGAGCCCAGAGACAGCCACTGCCCTGAGACTCATTCTATTATCACGGCACGGTTCACAGAGCAAAACAGTTTGGCTGCTCCTGCTCTAAGGTCTTTGTGCAGCAGGGAGTGATAGAGCAGGAGTGCAAGGAAGAAGATGAAAGGTCTTAAGCACATCCAATTACGGATGCAGTTACTTTAGATTTACTTGAGTGATAATTGCATCTTAAATAAATAACGATTGATTACCAAGACCATGTTCATCTGAAGTTTAACAGCAACGGGATTGATGTTTATTTTACGGCCTAGTTGTTAAAGCTCTGCCATTTCGTATCTAATAATTCAATGTTTAAAGGGAATTTGAGAGTTTTTGGTCCTAAAATTGTAATTACTTTACGACAAATTATTTTCTGCAGATTTTTTCTCTGTATGAGTGATAATGCATTGCTGACAGGTTTAGCAAGAGACAAGTGTGACTTCTTCTGCACCCTGCAGTAAAACTGGACACACTCATTATAAGAGAGACAGAAAGGACTCCAGAGAGTGAGAAGGCAACTCAGAGGGATTGAACATCTGCATTTATACCAATGAAGATATTAGTTAGCACTTATGGAAGGAGATGGCTTGACAGCCATGGAGAACAAAGTTATCTGATTATTCCCCTGGTGGACAACAGCAGGCCTCTCCCCAGAACTGCCCATGCTTGGGTCCTGACCTGGTGCTCCCGGGTACAGTGAAAGGGTTGTTCAGTTTCCGTGTTCCTTCAGTCCGTGGTATATCTGCTGAGACTTACTGAAGTGCACTCACTAGTGGTTTCTGAGTGGTTTCTGTAGTGCAGACACTTCACTGACAAATGACCTAAGAATCACTAAATCGTTTCACATTGGTCGCTCAACAGACACCAGAGAGTGGCTACAACTTCTGGACATTTCTGTCCTTGCCCAGGAAAAAATCAACATCCCCCATTCTCTGTTGAGAGCACTGCTATCTTCCCTGTCACTCAGGCCCATGATAGAGAGCTCACCTTTGACTCCTCCCTCTCTCTTCCTCTGCTCACCCAAGTTGTGTCCAAATCCTGCCACTTCCTCCTTCAAGACCTTCCATGATCCAACATTTTCTCTGTCCCTACAGCTACAACTCCCATCCAGACCCTTGTCATCCCATGTCATCACTACTGAGACCACCTCTTCTCTGGCCTCCCTCCCACATACCTCACTCCCTTCCAGGATACATAAAATGCAGCTGCTATGAACTATTTGCCATTTGCTCTGAGTACATGATGCCCTTTGCCAGCACCTCCCCCAACTCCTCCTCAGCTTTTATCAGATAGGCTTGGAGTTTGGGTTTAACTTTTCTATGACTAATGCTCATTGACAGCAACTGTTATGAATCCAGGCTCCTTTCTACTCTCCTGGAGATGAGCATTTAATTGGTAGAAGTTTGTAAAATGTATCAATTCTATTTTTCTCTCCTTCAGAGGACTGTGCATTTTGGACTCATGAGACCAAAGTGAAAAGTGTGCACGGGTTTGAGTCTGACTTGCAGGTACACAGCAGGCATTTTCCACACAAAATCGCATGCTCACTTTTCTAAATCTGAGCCTCAGTAATGATGGTACCTGGCTTTACTGGTAGAGGATCTGGAAAATAGTCTTGATAAAAAGTTTGGAGATCCTCTAAAAGAGTTCTTCTGCAGAGTATGCGCACATACAGAGAGAATGCATGATAGTGTGATGTGGTCTGCAGGTGTTTTTTGGCACCTGTGTGTGATAAACTGCATAACTCCCTCATAGCTTCATCATCCATGAGTATCTTAACCTCATGCCAGTGAACTTTTTCACCCCACCATCATGTATTTTCAGAGAAAGAGAAATGGCCCCAACTTCTGATTACGGGTCGCTCAGTTTTCAGATGGTGGGTACTCAACACATTGTGAAAATTAGGCCACAGGTGTCTCTGTTTGGACAAGTCTAAAATTTAGTCACCCCAAATCACTATCCACTTCTTAAAATGGCTACTTGCGCAGATTCAGCCACTCTCACACTCAGTCCCCACACTGCTCTTCCAAAGTACATCCGTCCTGATTTGCAGCACCATCAGCTGGGCCAGTCCTCGGCCCTACCCAGCTTTTCCAGGACACTTCCATTTCTTATCTGGAGTCTTCTCTTGTGTTCCAGCCCTGGGGTCCTCATGACTGTGTAGGGGGACAAATGCTCACTAGAGACAAGGCGGAAACCAAATTCATTTCCATCAATACCTAAATAGCATGGAGGAGCTCATTCCCACAGGGAAAGGGAAACCAAACCACCAGTGAGGTATCTATTGTCATCCCATGTGTTTATAGGAACAAACAGGGGAAAGACAGTCGAAGTACAACAGTGTTTGGCTCTTTCCTCACATTGTGAATGTCCTTCAGGTAACTTGAGAAATCATTTAACTCTTTCCCCACCCTTTTCTTTGAATGTGCAGATCAAACCAACTCTAAGGTAGACACACGTACAGAATACCCTGTCTACTTTCAGTGATGTGCCCAAGATAAAGACCTCAACAGCTATATCTCAGGTTAGATTCCCTGCTCAATATTGTCAATGCATTAGTCTTAGAGTTCCCGTTGCCTGGTATTGCAAGGAAGAGAATTTGTAGCCAATGGTAGCCTTTTAATGTCTATATCCAAAGAAAAATATCCCTGACTTCACACAGAGTAAAAATTAGCACGTGAAAGGAAAAATTTGATACTGTTGATATTTGCTTAGAAAAACAACAATCCAGGCTCAGTCTATTTAACTGTCAGGTGGTTTAGGATAATACTTTGCACCAAACATTTTCAAGGCACTGAACAAATGTTAACTAATTAATACTTACAACACTCCTGTGAGGGAGGAATTGAGGAAACTGAGGAAGAGAGGCTTAGTGACTTGCTCAAAGCCACCAGAGGAAAGTTAACAGCAGAGTTGAGATTAGAACTCAGGAAACCTATCCGGCTCGTAGTCCATTAGATCATTCTGCCTCTTAATACCTGTTTTGATGGATGAACACTATGGAGAGGGGGAATGTTGGCCAAGATGGCAAAGGTTAATCGCTCATCATTTTGAAAAGTACAATGGGATCATTAACTTTCACTTGTGTATTCCCCACAACAAGGCAGAAGGGACCTCATCTTAATCTCTCATCTAACTCATGGTTATGCACTTATAAATAGGGTGACCAGACTTCCCGATATTAGGGGCTTTGTCTTATATATGCAACTATACCCCTCACCCCCCTCTGAAAAAAGTGTCCTGATTTTTCACACTTGCTATCTGGTCCCCCTACCCATAACAGCGCGCCCCCCTCCCCACCCCCCATGTACAGAACTGCACTGAAGTGTCAGCATTAGCTATGAGTTTAAGTCCAGTGTGGGACATTAATTCATTACCTCGCGGGCCCCAAGGCAAGGATGTATTTAATGCTGTGCTGTGCATAGCACAAAATGAAGGGAGTCCCTTATAATTAGCATTTCTGTTGCCGTCTATCCTGTTACTCTTTATATTGATGATGGGATTCGAAGCTCCAGTAATCCATTTAACAAGGAAGTGCTTTTATTGTTTCCAAAAAATCTTGAATGTTCAACACTTTGGGGCAAATCCTACCCATTCTGGGCACGGCTGGCTCCCACTGAGTTAATAAGAAATCCCCCAACCTATGTTTGCATCTAGGCTTGGCACAATTAGATTTTTTTTAAACATAATTTTGATGGATAATATTGATTTGTTCTAACCTTTTTTTCCCTCTTTATATCCATTTTAGTGTTCACAGTTTGTGCAAAAATTATGGGTTTTAAGTATTTTTGTTCAACTTTTATCTATTTAAAATGTTCACAGTTGTGGGAAGTTATGGGGAGGGATTCAGACAAAGGGTGGGGAGACAGTAATTATTTAATGACAGTAGACTTTGAGATTCAAAAAGTTAAAGCTTCATAACCATTAAAACACAAATTGTCAACGTCATGTCAAAATATCCAAAGAAAAAAGCCTTAAATCAAACTCCAATAAATTCTCAAGTAGCATTTTTCTTACTTTGCCAATCTGTGCATTTCGATTAAGAACATAGAACATAAGAATGGCCATGCTGGGTCAGACCAAAGGTTCATCTAGCCCAGTTAGGGTGACCAGATGTCCCGATTTTATAGGGACAGTCCCGATTTTGGGGTCTTTTTCTTATATAGGCTCCTATTACCCCCCCCCCCCCCAATTCCGATTTTTCACATTTGCTGTCTGGTTACCCTAAGCCCAGTATCCTGTCTTCTGACAATGGCCAATGCCAGGTGCCCCAGAGGGAATGAACAGAATAGGTAATTATCAAGTGATCCATCCCCTGTCACCCATTCCCAGCCTCTGGCAAATAGAGGCTAGAGACACCATCCCTGCCCATCCTGGCTTCTGCCCATCCTGGCAATCCTTTGATCATCAATGGAAATATTTTTTCATTGGTTTTGTATGTGTACAGTGAAATCGATGTCTATTGACTTTTACAAATAAAAATCGAATCCTTCCAAGCCTGCTTGTATCCAAAGGAACAATTTGGTTTTGTGTAGCTGGAATCAAAGGGTGATAGCTCCCAATCATGTCAGGGAAGTCCAATAAATGTCTACTAAATAACCAGCTAAACCAAGTAGCAAGCGAGCACCCTATCAATTAAAGCAAAACAGGTTAAAATATAGAGTAGAACAAATCCACGGTGCATGCTAGTTCTGAAACAAACAAGAGCTTTCAATTAACATTAAGAGCTGCGCACAAAACACCTTTCTCAGCTTCACAGGTATTCATAGGTCTCAGCAGTTATTGTCACAAAATGTTCAAGTTTGATCTGGAGCAGCAAGTTTGATCTGTTTCCAAAGGCAATGTCCCGTGGGGGAAGCCCCCCTCCCCACATATTCATTCCACTTCCCCTTTCTAGGACTTTTTCATAATGGGATTATCTTTCTTCCCCAGTTGCGTGCCTGTGTATATATATACACACATCTGTATGATGGAGGAGTCTTTTTCATTAGCCCAGGACTCTCGTGTTATGTATTGTATATTATGCATATATTGAACATGCATCTCATTTTCATTTCAATTAGGATTTGAGGGGCCAATTTCATTCATGACTATTGATTCTTTCCAGGCCATTTGCATTTCATTCCATTCATTATAATGTATGAGCTTCATTCTTTCAGAATAATTTAAAGCTCCCTCGCATTACTGCCCTAAGTGCTGGGTTATACACCCTCCCTCCAAAACCAATCCAACAAACCCCTTGTTACTTATTTGATTTCTCTGTGTGTTTGTGGGGGGAAAGCCGTGACTTGTCCCTGACTTTTACTAAAAATATCCATGATAAAATGAGGAGCCTGGGCAGCTGCGGGTGGACTGGGAGCTCCAGGATCCCCATCCACTTGGGTCGCCGAATTCCAGGGGTTCCCCCTGCTGCCCACAGTGGCAGGGAGCGTTGGGGGTCCCTTCTGCTGCCTATGCAGGCAGGAGATGCTGAGATCACCCCACTGCCCCCTATGGTGGCCAGGAGCTAGGGGAGGTCTGCCTTCCGCCACTGGCTTCCGTGACTTCCATGACCTCTGTGACTAAATCACAGCCTTACTAATAAAGAAGGATAGCCATCACTTCCTTTGAATGTAGTCCAACCAGAATAAAAGATTAAACCCCTCCCCACCTGAGTAACACAATGGTAACAGAATTAGTCAATTGTTCTTCATCCCTCTCCCATTTCTCTGAGAAGACATCATCATCTAAGGGCAGATGTGGTGTCCCTTCATCTTTGGAGAGAGATTTTAGTTCCAGGACTGATTTACAGCAGGTTCTTACTAAACATGTCTGGTCTTTAACTCCATTGACTTCCGTGGAGTTACTCTTGACTTAAACTGGAGTGAGAGGAGAATCAGGGCTGTCATTCTTACTGATCTAATATATATACAGGTTCCACCAAGTTTTCTGATGATTTGGTAGATGCTGCACTGAGAACAGAGTGTACAACCTTTGGCTTGAAAATGAATGATTGGTAAGCTTCAAAAATTTTGAGTTTGGCTGCTTCTCTGAAGCTTATTCATACTTCTTTTTGGCTCTGCAAAGTGCGGCTGGAAACCTCACAAGAAAATGATTTCTTTGTAGTATTTTGGCATTTCCAGCTAGAATCTGAAAGATCAAGGGGTTCACAACAGTGCAGGATAATAAAATAGAAGCTAACTGAACATTTTTAGAAATGTGGCAAGTTTTCTTGGGATAGGAAATTAAAGAAGTTTTTATTTCTCCTGAATTGTTTCACCCATCTGGCGTCTATCCAGTGAGCTAAAGAAGCAGACACATTGGCCATCTAGCAAGGCACACCCACATATGTAAAGTCTGCATAGAAAGAAAATGTTATCCAAAGGTAGCATATGGAAATAAGACACCTGCTGTTGTTTCTTCCATTCATTTCTTCCCTTATAACTAGCAGTAGCTTCTTTTTCAAATGAGACAGAACTGGAAAATTTGCGTTCTCCACTAGTTTAAAAATAACGCGTGCAAGTTGTTCTTATAGCAGACTTAGTTAATGAGAAATTGTTCTATGCTTTCTGAAATACATATGAGCTTAGATTTCAGTACCTTGCAAGAACTTCCAAGGCCAGATTTAGCATTTCTCGTTCTTTTGGCGAGAGCAGATTATAATACTCAGAGCTGGGGTCAGAGATGAGAGATTTTGCCCCTGTGAACCAGGTCCTATTCCATCCTGCTTTTTGTGTAGCTGCTTCTTTTGACTGTCTGAGATGTGAGAAACGCCAAG
This sequence comes from Chelydra serpentina, assembly GCA_037349315.1. Classification (NCBI taxonomy): domain Eukaryota; kingdom Metazoa; phylum Chordata; order Testudines; family Chelydridae; genus Chelydra; species Chelydra serpentina. Next base: position 27,067,386 of record JBAIAC010000033.1, read on the forward strand.
CTCACCTCTGAACTCTGCTGTGCAAGCAGCTATCAGGAACCTAAATTAGCCGTATCCTGTACCAAGTGGATCCTCATGGGAACACTTGGACAACAACCTTCAACACAGTTCACAGCTGAGAGAGACACAGCTGTGGAGAGACACAGAGCAGAAGGACCACTCAATTTTAGTAACCGTAACATTTTAATTCTGTGTGTATTGTGTGACTATCTAAACTGCAATAGAAGGTGGTATACCCAGAGGTGTTTCTACGTGGATCTTAACTGGCAGACACCCAAAAGGGGCAGGATATTCTCCAAAGATTTTCGTTCACATCTCATCTATAGCTATATATCTATCTATGTTCCCCCTCTGGCCTCTTTTTTCATCACATCAACTGCTAACTAGTTAGCAGCCTGGCTACTACTGAGAGGAAACACCATGGGGGCAAAGCAGTCAGAGCTCAAGTGTAATCCTGAGAGCTTCTCCTTGAGCATGCTTCCAGCTATAATCACTTGATCGCAGCATTTTAGAGCCACACTCGGTAGAATAGGCAGCTCCTCATGCAGATAGGTAAAAGGAGCAGGTGGCCTTGGGCAACGCACACACACACACACACACACACACACACACACACACACACTAAGGAAAGGGAAATAAAGACAGAGCACTATGCGGCAAATGGATCAGCGAGAAAAATGATTTGCAAGGGATTCAAATCTGGGAATGAACATCTTCAAGTGGAAGGAGATATAGATTGAAGATTTCTTTTAGATTTCATTTTCTTTAGCCCAGGGACAATAAATCAATCAATTTTTTGATTTTATATGTTCTGAATAAACCTACTCTTTTTTAAGGAAAAAAATCTGGTGTGTTTGGTGAAGTAGCTCAGATTTTGCGGATAAATTCAAATTGTTTCACAAAACTCATGGCAGGCTTTGAATGGAGTTTAAGGGGCTAGTTTAGAAGGGACTTACAAAATCCTAAATGGCTGAGGTCCTGGAGTTTTATCAATATAAAAGAGAGGGAGCTGCTGGCAGGGATTTTTTTTTTCTGTGGCACATGCTCATATACAGGAGGTCAGACTAAATGATGATAATGGTACCTTCTGGCCCTGGAATCTAACACAGACCAGAGAACTTCCCCCAAACAATTCCTGTTTGGTCCCAAAATAGCCTGAATTTCGTGACTTTCAGGACATACTGCAAAGTTCCTAGGCCAAATTCTGTCCTGCATCCCATTTAAAAATATGAAACATTTGCAACCCACCCCACAGTTATTTATATCAATTGGGTCTCTTTAATATGCTCTCAAAAGACTGATTTGAATGTCCTGAAAGTCTCAAATATACGTACCCTAAATTCAGATATTAACACTAAAGTTTCACCACTACAAGGTGATATATTGTCAACCAAACATATTTGGAGAAGTTCAGATCTGGCAAGTCACCACATCAAACTTTACACCTGGGGCAGAACTCTTTAATGGGATTAAACCAGAAACCAAAGAAGATGGGCATTAAACTTTGGGAAAGTTCATGATCAGCATTAAATCCTGATACTGCAATGAATTTCTTGTAGGCAGACCCCTGAAGTCAATGGGGCTCTGCCCACACAGTGCTCACGCAGAAAGAGGGCCTAGTCTAGATCTGAACTCCCCAGCCCAGGTCTCTATATTTGATCAGGGTGCTTTGTGTTAACTATAAAGGCTATTGTTAGTATTGCTTTCTTTGCATTTGTGCCTAGGCTTGATCTAAGCATCTTTTATACTGCATGTTGAAATAGACTAGCTCTTGGATCTAGCAGTCTGCTACTTACCTAGGCAGAAGTGAGACACTTGCATATCGATGCTCTGAGATCTCCAAAAAACCTATCAAACAACTCAGCATAATTTTACTGAAAACGGGGGAAGCTTGGCACAAAAAGGAGCTACTGTAATTCAATGAATCGAGTTTGTTCTCAGTGTATCACGTCCAGGAGAGTTAATCTCCAGAGTTATAAACAATTGCACTGCTACAGACTAGGGACCGAATGGCTGGGCAGCAGTTCTGCAGAAAAGGACCTAGGGGTTACAGTGGACGAAAAGCTGAATATGAGTCAACAGTGTGCCCTTGTTGCCAAGAAGGCTAACGGCATTTTGGGCTGTATAAGTAGGGGCATTTCCAGCAGATCGAGGGACGTGATTATTCCCCTCTATTCGGCACTGGTGAGGCCTCATTTGGAGTACTGTGTCCAGGTTTGGGCCCCACACTACAAGAAGGATGTGGATAAATTGGAAAGAGTCCAACGGAGGGCAACAAAAATGATTAGGGGGCTGGAGCACATGACTTATGAGGAGAGGCTGAGGGAACTGGGATTGTTTAGCCTGCAGAAGAGAAGAGTGAGGGGGGATTTGATAGCTGCTTTCAACTACCTAAAAGGGGGTTCCAAAGAGGATGGATCTAGACTGTTCTCAGTGGTAGAAGATGACAGAACAAGGAGTAATGGTCTCAAGTTGCAGAGGGGGAGGTTTAGGTTGGATATTAGGAAAAACTTTTTCACTAGTAGGGTGGTGAAGCACTGGAATGGGTTACCTAGGGAGGTGGTGGAATCTCCTTCCTTAGAGGTTTTTAAGGTCAGGCTTGACAAAGCCCTGGCTGGGATGATTTAGTTGGGGTTGGTCCTGCTTTGAGCAGGGGGTTGGACTAGATGACCTCCTGAGGTCCCTTCCAACCCTGAGATTGTATGATTCTATGATTGTCAGACATGACCTATTCTGAAATCCAGGCCAAATTTCAGGTCATATTTGTGAACAAATCCATCACCTTACTTGGATCTTCAGATTCCTTCTGACCTAGGGTACTCAGCCTTAATTATAAGCCTCCATAACAACTATTACAGAAAACCTTAACAGATGGCAATATCGACCTGACCACTTTCCAAACAAACTATATTCATCATCTTCACCCCGAGCAGCTCCTCCGAAAAAATTGGCTGATCTATTTCCCTACTTCTTTGGGTAAAAATAAAACCCCTTCTAGTTCCATTTTAAAAAGTCCCCACTAGGCAGAACTCATATAGTTCTACATCCACCCTAAAAGAACAAAAATAGGTGCAAGCCACTGTACAATGTAAACATTAATTTACTGTGGAATAATTCCAACAAATGGCCTGTAAATGTCACACCATTTATCAAAGGATGCTGCCCAGGCCACTGAACATGAGTGGGTAGCACATGCTTTCTTAAAAATAGATTGTTTTGTTATTTCTCTCTCCCCCTGAGCCTCCATCCTAGCCATGGTCTACAAAGGCAAAGCTGTGGGCTGCATGATAGAGATAAGAGGCAGAGTTGAAGCACTTGCAGATGGCAGTTGCTATAAAACAGCACAAAGAACTCTTTAATTAAGTCTTCCTTTCCCTCTTATTAAAATTCAGGAAAGATTACCATGGAATTTGTACTGTATCTGCAAAACAAATCATAACAATTACACTAGGCTGCCCCAGGCTGGCTCAATCGTAGCTTATTATCCCACAAAGGCTTGATAAATGTGTAAATTTATATGGAAGGCTTCTGCACACCACCATAGCCTGCTAAACAAAGACTTCCCGCTTCCCATACCCAGTTTTAGACAGGAGAGCAGCTGGCTAGACTCCCTTGAATAATTGGATGTTGTTGTAGAAGTTTAAAAAATACATATAAATGATCTCTCCCATCTACAACTTACCTAGTCTGTTGAACTGGGATAAATTCATGTGCTTTTCATGATTACTGAAACCCCATCAAAGAGCCCACTTAACCCTCTAAGCCAATATACATAAAACATCAAGAAGCAGCAATGGAATTCAAATTGAGTTTGAACATTCAGATCTAAATGCCACAGGCTTCCCTGCTGAATAAAGAAGTAAGTCCTGTCGGCATAAGATAAGTCTGTCTAGCAGACACATGCATTTCTAATGCTGACCTGGACCTTCTGTGGTAAACTGGATATAATGGTGGACCAAGAAAGCTACTCATGTGAAGCAACCTCTAAGTTCAATCCCATTTAAGAGGGTGGCTTAAAATGAAGAGGGCTAGGTCCACTCTTGGGACATATATTACCCTTTATTTTGTGTATAGCTCCCAGGTTCCACTGTGATGAATGCATTAGAAATGCCACTGATAGAGTAAATTAGATATTCCAGTAGAAGGCAGTATTGAGTAAACACGCAAATCTCCACAGTGGCACATAAATACACGTCACAATGCATTATTAATGCCCATGTGTTGATGGGATTTTGTTTTCTTGCTCACTGAACTTCAGCGTAAAGCAAAGGACTGATTCAGCTTTCATTTGCACCAGTGCCATTCAGGAGTAATTCATACAATTTAGTGCAGCTTCACCAGTGTAAAACTGGTATGAGATCAGAGCTAGACCCCAAGAGTTCTGGCTGTCATGTTTCCGGGGAGCGCAGCAGAATTATACAGGAGGAGAATGTCAGAAAAATATAAATAGCTTAAAAAGCCACTGCTGTCAGCTATTTTTAGCCCCAACACTTAGATGTTGTGTAAAAAAGGGTTTACAAAGAAATCCTAGCAAGAATAGAAATGTTTGCATCAGATTTATTAAAAAATATTTCAGTGGCATCTGTGTTTAACACATCAGTTGCTGTCTATTTCTGTTCCCTTAGTTGGATTCAGTTATGTTGACTTCCTCTCATTTTACAAGGTTTCATACATTCAAATTAAGTTCAAAACACGTTTCAATAACAAATGCTCATACTTCCATAGCCCCTGTCAGCCATGGATTTCAAAGCACCATGTAAACATTTAATGGTATGATTAGTTATTATTTTTATTATAGCAGCACTTAAAAGCCAACTGCCATAGATCTAAACGGCGAGGTTGTCTCTGGCCGCTATATAATCTCTCTGAGAACATACCCCATTCTCTTTTTTTGCAAGGCAGAGCCCCAGAGCTCCACTACTCCAAGACTGGGCACCCTGGTTTCAGCACCCATTTTTCACCATGGCTTCCAGAGTGGGTCCAAATGAATTTAGATCCCTGTCAGAGACTTATCCCGTTTGGGAGCTATGCAACCAGCAGACGTTTACAGTGGCACAAAACACACTTTTCAAAGCAAGACAGCATTTTTTAGTCATCTGGAATGCCGTGTTTTAGGGTCATTAGATTAGAATGGAAAAGCAAAGCAAAGCTTATATGTATGGTTAAGCTGGCGGGGTAAATTGAGGCACAAAGAAGTAAAATAATTGACTAAAACCATATAGTAAATGAGTGGCAGAGTCAAGAATAGAACCAAGGACTCCTGATGGCCAGCCCCTTGTTCTCACCACTAGACAACACTCCCTTACTTTATACATAATGAATATACAGTCAAGTAGCCTAAAGCAGAGGAAGTGAAGGGGAGAAGGGTTTCTGAAAAATCTGATATTTGGTCTTAAATAAACCTTATTGTTACATTTATATTCATATATCCCAAAGAGGAAAGAACTAGCCAGCCTTCTCCAGATGCAAACCCCAGCCTTGCTTTACATGGAAGGGATGTGACCGAGAAATCAAATTTCCCAAAATGCCCCCCAAATAAGTGAATAAATAATATGACATTTGCTCTCTGCTGCGAGACGAGACCTCCCATTTCATAAACCAGCAAACTGAAGGAGGAAAGAGATTTTTTTTAACTGGGGTTGGAAGGAAAGCTGATTATGGCAACTGTTAAATCCCACAAAAGAAGTGAATGAGCAAGAGACTTTTTTCCTTCCTCCCCTTCCATAAATCAATCAATAAAATAAAGGGTGTATATTTTATATTGAGTTTCCTAATCTGTATGACAAAAATCATAGTTCTCACAGAGACTGCATTGAAAACAAACTCAAATGAGGAGATGAATGGATGCCACCTGCATGTAGGTTGGCTTCCAATGTAAGTGCAACTCCATGAATGTTTCCCTTGCTGACTCCTTTGTGGCTTCCATTTTCAAGTCTGACTTGTCCAGTTTTGTTACGGAGGGGCCACCAGAGCTTTCTCCAGTACCTCCCTGTCTCATTTCAATCTGGAAGAAAAGGGGAGGAGCCTTGAAATGGAAGAGGAACAGAAGGAAGACTGATCCATGTTTGCGCATTCTTTTCTCATGGCTTGTCCCTGGAGGCTGTTGGGTCCAAGTCACCACATACAAGAAGCAGAGGTTAGCAACGACAGACATTCCCTCTGCAGTTTCAGTGGGATAAAGTGTATGTCAGGTCCTGCTCTAGCACTATTGTGCAATGTTGTGCACCGTTAAATGGCCGTTCTGTTCCTTACAAGAGGTGGATGCATTTCAGTGGTGTGAGGGGAGAAGTGTTCTCTCTCTATATACACAGAAGGCCCAATCCTACAGTCATGTGAGTAGTCCCATCAAAGTCAATGAGGTTGTTCGAGTAAGGGATGCAGGATGCGGTCTGCAATTTCTGAAGCATGTTCTCCTTTGAGATGAAAGCAGCCAGGGAAATGTAAGATATTATTACTATTACTGATGATTTAATTATGTTTTTGGCTGAATGTTTGCAGTTGGGGAGCATGGTGCATTCTTCCATAGCTCATAAGTGATTGGAGCTTCTCCTTTAAATTCAAGCCAAAAAATGACTGCTCTGTTAACAAAAGAACCCCCTGATCCCCTGCAATTATTGACTGAAGAGTTATAGGCATTTCAGGACTTCTAAAAAGAATAGGTTTATTTAGCCTAGGGGGCAGAAAACTGGATGCGGCCACTGCCTCCTGGTTTGCAGCCCTGGATTTTCAGAGTGTTTTTTGATTCCCTGGCATGCTAATCTGTTTCCCTCTGATATGCTAAGAAAGCTCTCTCTTCTTCTTTTTTATTAACAAGCCATGCACTGAGTGTGGTGCATGCAGATTAATTTACATCTCCTTTTAAAAGCAGAATTCAAGAGGAACAGGGGAGAGATCTCCAGAGACAAGTAAAACCACCTTTATGGAAAGAGATTTTTAAAAGTGATCAGTGCAGCTTGATTTTCCTTTATTTTTTTTAAAAAAAGAAAAAGCCAAGAGACACACCATTGAGTATTTGCTACAGGGTGGGACTAACACTTTTGGTTATTAAAGAGTAACAGATCAGACCAAGATTGAACAACAATAAAAGAAGCACATGGAGGATGACGTGCCATGCAGTACTTTGAGAATTTCCTTCTCCCAATCCAATGCCATGTTCTACTGGTGTATCAAGGATGAGGCTGAGGGAATTCTTAATGTTGAGTGGCATGAGATACTCCAGGAGGAGCTGCCCATCTCCTTGAAATGCAGTCCCCATTTCCCCAGTGCTTGGAGGAAGATCTTAGAAATAAGGAAGATAACTGTAACAGGGGCTTGACTCTAATGTGGACCTCTGGAAACTGCTGCAGTACAAATAATAAAAAAAGGAACAGAAAATGAAAGGCTCGAGGAAGGCCACAAGATCCAGTGAATAGTGCTCTTTGTTGCCACATGCAAGACCCAGGATTGATTCCCTAGCAACAGACTTTTGTTCTGTGGGACAGCATGGCCTAAAGGGACAGTAGAGGGAGAATGCACTCTGTTCCTTATAGAGGAAGGAAGAGGTCAATCCTTCTGTGTGAGTTAGAACAGTGGTCCTCAACCAGGGGCCCATGAGAAGGTTTCAGGGGATCTGCCAAAATAAACCAGAGAGCAGGGCCGTTGTTAGACTCGCTGAGGTCCAGGGCAGAAAGCCGAAGCCTGAGCCCCACTACCTGGGGCTGAAAGCCAAAGCAACTTAGCTTCGTCGGGTCCCTCGTGGGGTGGGGCCCTGGGCAATTATCCTGCTTGCTACCTCCTAATACCTCTTCCTAACTCCAGCCCTGGCTTTTAATCTACTGGATATGCAGAAAAAGAGTTGTGGCCCAGGTGGGCCATGGAATTTTTATAGCATTTTGGGGGGCCCTCAGAAAGAGAGCGGTTGAGAACCCCTGAGTGAGAAGAAATGGTGATGGGTTTTGACGTGAGTTCCACCCAGTCTATTTTAGGGTATAATGTAACATGGAAACAGGAAGGAAATGGTCATGGCTGTGAGAAGCATGGGCAGGCCCATCTAGAGTGGGGGCAATGAAGGCTGAGGCAAAAGAAGTAAACCTGGTTAATGCAGCATTACTTCAAACGCAACCAAGAGGCGCAGACAGATTGAACAAACCCCATTTTCCTACGTCAGGGCAGGGAGGAGATATCTGTATCCATTCTCTGTTCAGCTTTTAGACAACATCCCTACAAGATGCATTATCCCACGGATTAGGAGGCAGACTCCTGTCGCCCACCAGTGCAGGCTCTGGGGCCTATTACTTCCAAACTCCTTCGCTCAAAGAAGATGTCTCAGGCTATTGAAGGGCAGGATATCAGGGAAGCATAACTGGTGAAGGTCTGCTCCATTTTCGGTCATCAGTAGTGTGACCCACCTGGCCATCCACAATGAAGAATGGCACTCTCCATACATTTCAATCTGCTTTGTACTGACTTGTGCTGAGGGGTCAAGAGTGTTCTCTATTTAAGGGGTCTACGAATGTAATTTTTGACTTAAAAATGATCAGAAATGAACTTCTTTACATTTCAGAATAAAGTGGCAGAAGATTTTGCAGGCAAAGGGGTGAGCGTAGTGAGTGAGTGGAGGCTCATGAGAACCCAAGACTGTGGCGAGCACATCGGAATGACTAGTGATGTTGGGGGAAAACAGTGGGTGCTTGGAACATAAAGATTATGTCACAGGAAAGAGAATGGAGGGAAGAGAACCCTGGAGAGAAGATGAGAGGGGCGATGAGGAGTGAAAGGAAGGACTGTCTGAAGAGAGTCTGGACCTGCGGAGGTGGATTTCAATCTCCTCTTTTGCAAATGGCTATACTCCGCAACGAAGGCTCAGTATCACTCACTGTACCAAAGGAGCTGAGTGGAAGTTTTATTATTGCCAAATAATCTATTATGTGCCCCTGACACATTCATTCTTACAAGTCAGTGAGAAATGGATGGCAGGAGTGAGATCATTTGATCATTACCTGTCAGTTTCACTCCCTCTGGTGCACCTGGCATTGGCCACTGTCAGTAGACAGGATACTGGGCTGGATGGACCTTTGGTCTGACCCAGTACGGCCTTTCTTATGTTCTTATGTAAATATATTTAACCAAAGGGAATCTGTCTCCAGCATGAATTGCCCCATTCCTCTTTGGGCCTCTGAATCTCCTCCTGCCAGAGATCGTTAACCTCACAGGCCCTGGGGGATATTATTTTGTCAAGAGTTTTTTTGATGTTTAGTTTTGTGCCTCCCGAGGTACTGGAGAGGGTAACTGAGGCTGAATCTCAGTTTGAGTTGAGAGAAGAAATAGAACGTGGAAAGATAGGCTCCAGTGACTCTTAGTCCTCCATCTGGGCTTCTGCCTTACCGAACCGGGGAATTAAATGAAAAGACAGGAGGTAAGATAATGAGGCGCATACAGACTTCAGGAAAAGCCACACAGCAGGTTCTTGCCATGAAAAATCCCTTGAGCTAGACTTAGTCTCCTTTACTTATTACTCAGCTACTAACCCTAATTCCGCTTCTTTGAATGAGGGTGTCACAGTCTGCCCTTGGTCACTTGAGTTTGCAACATAGGGGTGGTGCTAGATCCCTGGTTCCTTTTAGATTACCATCTCACACAGCAGAAACCAGCATGGCTTTCTTCCATCTCCAGCCAGGAGGTTGAGATCTTTGCTCTCAGATGTAGGTCTTCCAACTGCAGTCCATGCTCTTGTGACTTCACTGTTAGACTATTAGAATGTCCTGTACATCGTAAATCGATTTGTAAACTGAAGCAGGAGTGGAATGCAACTAACCGCATAGCGAGCAGTGCTACTTGCTGGCAGCAAGCATTGCCAGTGCTTTGGGATCTGCAATGGCCTACTGGTCTCCAAGTGGAGCTTAAGGTTTTAATCTATGACATCCTACCTGGGGAAAGTAGAAACCTCCCTAACTAAGGCCTTGTCTTCAGTGTAAAAAGAAAGGCGTGTCCTTAACTCAAATTAGCTAACTCAAGGTAAAAATCGCAGTGAAGACTAGGCAGTTTGTATTTTTCACTTGAGTTAGCAGATGGAGTTAAAGACAAGGGTGATGCAAGAGGATGAATACCAGCCTCAGGGCAGACTGTTAAAAACCAGGGTACAAACCCCCCAATTGGTTGTGAGATCTAAACTTAGATTTCACCCACCTGTTGCACCAAATGCAAACTCCTCAGGCACTTTTACAATCACAGACAGTCCCCTTGGATACTCTGGTCTGTCTTGCCACCCAGGTGAGCCTCTCTCTGTGACAGACAGCCTGGCATACCAAGAATCACAGCAATATTCAGTTTACCCCTGATCCTAAAGGACCAGTCACATACCCCAGGTCAATTGTGCTTTAGGACTCACACCAAAGACAATGCTTGTAGCCAACCCTATAACAAATGGTGTGAAGATTTATTAAATGGGTCAAGGACATTATAAAGTTATTTACAAGGATAAAGCAAGTAGGCAGACACAGGAATACGTTTCCATCCTAGGTTTCAAAAAGTAACACAGGCTGCTATCATAGGGTGGCCTGTCTGGTTGAAAAGGGGACCTGGCGGTGTCCGGTCAGATGTACTGAGCGGACACCAAATGCCAGTTACTGTGGGAAGGGGGGAGAGGCGCCGGGTCATCAACCTAGGCCAGTCCCAGCTCAGCCGGGGCACCCTCCTGTCTGCATCTCGTGGGCAGGCAGGCGGGCAGGTAGGCTCAGCTCTTGAGCAGACGGAGCCCAGCTGGGGCGGGGGGAGGGAATACAACCATTCAAATATTGCATTACAATATGGAACGCCGATATTACAAGTAAGATTAATGCAGCAGCAACTCTCAAGCATGCAATAAAAGTCCAACACCACACACATTCTTATCATTCTAATACCAATTCCATGGATATTAACCCACAAGTGAACCAGCCAGATTCCAGCTGTGCATCTGTCAGTGTACACAGGGACCTTGGCATGGTCTGCCAGCCTCACACTAAGGCCTTCTCTTCAATGTAAAAAATGAGGTGTGTCCTTAACTCAAATTAGCTAACTCAAGGAAAAATCCCAGTGAAGACAAGGCAGTTTGCAGTTTTCACATGAGTTAGCAGGTGGAATTAAAGACAAGGTTTCCCAATAGGCTTTAGCTTGACCTGCTGACTTGTGTGAAAACAAGTGCCATGCATCTGTCCTCAAGCAGGTCTCTCCTCTATGCATCATACGCAGCAAGGCAACAGCCTCCTGGTTAAGCCGAGGGGGAGATTTCCGTTGTTATCCTCCCCTAACAGAAAGCGAAGTGTGAATCATCCTTTCGTCTACAATTACCACCCCCAGCTGTAAACTGCGATGAGATGTTGGGCAGAAGGCAGAATCTGCCTTTTATGGAGCTTGATTCCCCTCTGCGCTCTCATGGTTGGTAAATGAGTCAAAGGGCAGGTCAGACAGGAGAAAAACATGCAGGGTGAAACCGGAGCGAGAAATATTCTGTTTTGCAAAATACCTTTTGTCAGCTGAAAATTACACTTGTAAAAAACCATTGTGGTTAAAGACCAAAGTCTTTACCGCTAATTTATCCTGACAGCACAAAACAACCATCTCTGGAGCCCTGTCGCCTCTCTCCCCACCATAGCACGGGCATTACTAGGAGGAAAATCAACTTGCACAAGCTAAACTGCAGACTAACCCTTCATAAAATGTTGATATGCAATTGGCAGGGTAAACACCTTCAAACAAAGCTTCGGTCACCCAGCTGGAGGGCTTGGCTTGGCTAAATACCCTGTAGGTTAATAAGTTCCTACAACCAGTATTCCAAGCCCATACGCAATATGGGAATGAAATGGGCACTGTCAATGTGCATCTCATACTTGATGTCTAAGGATCAGATCCTCAGCTGGTGTAAATCAGTGTAGGAATTGCCAGAGTGGATCAGACCAGCAGTCCATTTTGTTTAAGATCCTATTACTGAAAATGGCCGGTAGCACTAGCAGATGATTCAGAAAAAGATGCCAGAAACCCTGCAACAGATAGTTCTGGAAAAACCTCCTCCCAGGAAATATTTGCCTCTCACCCCCAACAGTTAAAGGTGCGTTTGTGCCCAGAAGCATGGGGTTTATATCCCATTGGAATGACACGAATCCACTGAGGATGTGGTCCAAATTTGTTCCCTCTGTCGTTAACAACAGTTTAGAAGCGAAGGGGGTTCTCTCACTGAAGGAGGGTTTCTTCTTTTAAAGGTTTAACTTTTCACTGCCGCTGTTTGTTTTCTAATCTGAAACATATTCAACCTCTGTGGAGAACACAGACTGGCCTGCTTGGTCCATTTCTAGGGTGACCAGATGTCCCATTTTTAAAGGGACAGTCCCATTTTGGGGGACTTTTTCTTATATAGGCACCCATTACCCCCCCCCCCCATCCCGTTTTTTCACAGTTGCTATCTGGTAACCCTATCCATTTCACTTTCTGCTTATAGTCCCTTTCAGTTTCTGGTTCTCACACTTGGTCCCAGTGTTTGTGTATTTGGATTAACAACACTGCTGGGGAATGCTTAAATAAAAGAGAGATCTGCTTCCATTTACTTTTTTAAAATAATTTAAAATTTACCCTAATATATGTTAACATCGTCCTGTTTGACATGGGACTACATCAGTGTGAACTAGGTATCTTTTAGAGTGTGCCAGCGGCGTCGACATGGGGCAGTGGCGGTGTAACACATCAGAGTGCTCTTCAAGTCTTATAACTCGAGTTCACAGTGTGGCACCATGTAGACAAGCCCTGAGATACCTGAAATACAGTGATTGTGCAGGAGAAAAAAGCAGCTTTCGCTCTCACAGCACGTGAATCTGTTTAATTTAGAAAGGGAATATTGGTTTGTGGGTTAAATATTTTCAGCTAATGCAGTGAGTTCTTTAAATTTCACCTTAGCAAACATCAGAGGTGGGAGAGAAGGGATCCCTGCTTAATACCACCTCTCCCAATGGGCAACCCTGAGACTATTACTCTGAGACTGGATCCTTGGCTTAACCATCTTTGATTCTCACCGTGGCTCCTTCAGCGGTCCATAGGAGCATGGACCTCTGCTGGGGACAGACTCCTCTTGGGAATAATGCAACCAGCATTAGTTTGCAGCAACGCAGCGCAGCCTTTTCTAAACAAGACATTATTTATTCATTCCTCCAAGGTGGACAGCACACAGAACACTCAGAGGAACAATAAAAGGCCTGCATGCTTCAGTATTACGTACAGCTTTGCAAGTTCCCCTCAGCCCTGCTAATCTCCGGCAGGGAGGAAACAGACTGCCCATGCTCATAGCATCTGTCTCTTGATGTGTGTGCTTTAGCCCATCAGCTTCTCACTGACACACTCTCTGGCCCACCCTCTCCCTTTTCTAGGGTCATTGAGGTTTTAGATCTCCTTTGATCCCAAGCTTGGCCTTGGGAAGAGTAAACCATTTTGGCCTGGATGGAACCAGGTCAGTAGTGTATTCCCCGCTGATAGGTCAGCCATTTTTATCATACCTGCTTCAAAGGTGTGTACCTGACACTGACTCATCTCTGCCGGTCTTTCATTTCCTGTGGGCTTTCCCATGGACAGTGTCCTTTGATTTAACTCCATAGTGAGTAACCGCCCCCCAACCTGAACACACCAGGTATGTCTACATTTGAGCTGGGAGGTGTGATTCCCATCGTGGGCTAGCCATCCTGAGTACAATCCCGCCCGACCCCCTCGGTATGTACTTAGGTGGCTAGCCTGAGTTGCTACCTGTGTTGTGGCAGATACACTGCTATTTTTAGGCCCCTGCTTGAGCAAAGCTAGCGCGGGTATGTCTACATGAGCTGGAATCACACCTCTCAGCTCAAATGTGGATGTACCCACAGAGACCTGCACCATATTTATAAAAAATAATACAGATAGTTTCCCAATTCATCACACAGGGCTCCATTATGCTAGGCATTGTACATATACATAGCAAGAGACACTCCCTGCCCCAATGATCTTACAATCTTAATAGATAAGACAGACAAAAGGGGAGGAAGAAAGGAAGGATTATCATTTTACAAGTATCAGAGGGGTAGCCATGTTAGTCTGGATCTGTAGAAGTGACAAAGGGTCCTGTGGTACCTTATAGACTAACAGAGGTATTGGAGCATAAGCTTTCGTGGGTGAATACCCACTTCTTCGGATGCAAGCAGTGGAACTTTGTCCATTTTACAAGTGGGGGACAGAGGCAGAGAGAGATTAAAAGACTTGCTGAGAGTCACCCAAGAAGTCTGTGGTAGAACCAGGAATTGGAGCCAGATCTCCTGAGCCTATAGCCTTCACCATGGGTCCATCCTTCCTCTCTAATGTAATGTGATGATTTGGTAATGGAGAGGTGGGTATAAATAAAGAGTGGATAAGGGGTGGAAAGTGGTGATAGAGAACAAAGCAGTGTGAACATGAAGCATCATTACTGGAAATAATAATATGATAGTGCTTTACTGTGAGAGATATTCATGTTGTACTTGTTTGTGCTGCAGTTTGTTACACAAAAGGCCCAGGAAGAATTCTAAGCAGTTTAGACTGTATTTTTTCTTCCGAAAATAAGTTTCTTCCACTGAAGAATGTGCCACTGTCTCCTCCTCCCTTCCTGAATGGGGGAGCAGACAGACACAAATTAATCACGTCTATGTTGCCAATTTGGTGCTTACCTCTTGGTCTAAGCTACAAAATATTTCCTGTCGCTTGTTCAGGAAGAAACTTTCCTCCAGGCTTCAATGCCTAATCCAATAAAACAAGGCTCTGCAATGAATTCCATCTTGTTCAATCAACAAGATATTAGGCAGAAACAGTATTCCAATCAGAATCCCCATTCATCTACCCAAAGAGTAATGCTGCTTTCCCCACCAAGACAGGAGAGCCAATATGTTGTGGATAATGATGTTTTCCTGTGGTCTATCTAGTCCCTGAATTCTAATTTTCAACAGCTAGCTTCCAGATGTGTCTAATGGTTCATGAAAGGTAGCGATCCAGCTGAAATTCCTTGGGAAAGTCCTGATTTTTGGCAGGTTTTGTGTTGCTTTCTGCAGGGTGGGGGGGGTCCCATTTTATTTTTGCTTCATGAAGCCACAGCGCCACTTCCTGACATAATTTCCTTATCCTGCAGGAGAAAACAGCAAAGCGGTGACCCCAATTTTGTAGAGTTTACAGTCAATGTGCGCTTTTTTTTTTTTTTGGCAGCTTTGTCCTGATTGCCAGGGCTAGATCCCAATGGGCAACATTCCCATATTTGTAATTTTAAGTCTACATTTGGGTTCTTTGTCTTAAATAGTGTTTTGTATTTAATTCAATTTGTGTGTTTATTTAGTGGAAGCTTCCTTGATATTGTGTAAGGAAGATTTTGGGGGCTTTCTGGCTTCACCTTTTCCCAAAAGAAGTTTTACATGGATACAAAATTCTCCTTCCCTATGCCCAAGTTTCAGTCCTTGACCCACAAAGGAAGAGGGAGAGGCCCAGTTTTCAAAACATGAGGTTAGAATAACTGCTCAATGTCAGATTGGAAATGGGCAAGATTCTTGACTGTCACTTTGCTTTTTAACATTGCCCCGCTTCTGTTCCTACTGGGGTTACAAAGCCTTTCCCACTGACTCCCGTCCCAAGCCCTATCCTTGCAAGCACATGGCACAAAACTTATAAGCCTAACAGTTGACAAGGCAACATCATAACAAGAAACCTATTGATACCCCATGGGAACCGGATGACAGATAGAATGTGTCACTTTCAATTCAATCAGCAAAAGAGACTGGTTGGGGGTACCTTTCCCACAAGGTGTGTGGAGTTTTGGACATTAAACTCCTGCTGTGACTTGGGGCTGTGTGTTTAATTACCCTCTGTGTGGGGCAATGAAAATTAACCCCAAAATTCACAGGTAAACCCTCCTCCCCCCCTGGAATTAAAGATGAAAAAGGCCTATCAGGAAATCTGATCTGATAGTATGGAACAGATGAGGGGAGGCACGTTAGAAGCAGGAGTGAAAGCTGCTTAATGCCGAGAAGAATTACAAAGTTTAGCTCCCGAAATTTTGAGGGGATCTTCAAATCTTTCTGAGGTTTGCCCATCAGGAATATAGCTTCCAGGAAGTGATAGGACAGGCTGAGCACACTCACAGCATCAGGCCAGGATTCTGATCTGACACCAGTTTTAGAGTGGTGAAACTCCATTCACTTCGATGCACTTACTCTTGCTTACGCGCTGGCCTGTAAGAGAAGAATCGGGCCCAAAGACTCAGAGAATCCCTAACCATTGCATTTTGTCACATTTTCTCCAGAACCCAGACTCATCCTGGAAAAGGAAATGAGACACCCGACATGCCTTGGAGTTAGCCTGCATTGAAATAGATGTCCTCAGAAGAAAATGGTAAGCCATTTCAGAACGTAAGTTTTCCTATACAGTGTGTGTGTGTGTATATATATATATATTGCGATATAATTAATTATATATAATATAATATAATTAATAAATATATATCGCTCAGCTGCATCAGCTACCATGTTCTCTGTGCCAACTGTCCTATCTATAAACCTGCCCCTACAGTTTCAGTCTCTTGCAGGGTGACCACATAGTTACCTCCCTCCCAGGTGGTGGCAAAGTGTTTTTGTTCACTAGGTCAGAGGGCCTTTCCTCATTCCATAATGGACTCATTTCCTCAGCTGTCCATTGCATTTCCTGCTGAAATCAACAGTAAACGAGGCAGCCAGGAATTCCAAACACATTTCTGGGAGTGATCTGTTAGCTGAGAAATCTTGAACAAGACATTTTTCTACTGTAAGGGGGCAACAGTCAGTTTCAATCTATTCCGTCGCATTTCTCATGTTAAATGTTTTATAGACTCTAATCTTTGAGGCTCTTTAACATCATTAAAATTCAGGTGAAAGGAAGCTGAAAGAACAGGAGGTGTGGATAGAGCCTTGACCTTCTGCAAGATTCCACACTGTTCTAAGAAATAAAATCATTTGCAAAATGTTTCAAGTAGCCACATGTCATGCAAGTCATTTCTTTGGAATGCTAAAAGAAGGGTGACTAGGTTCTTCTGCTCCATTACCCGGGGCATGCCCTTTGCTTTTACATGGACACATACTGTATGTGAACAAATCAAAGGCAAAATTAGTCTGTGTCAAAGCACAATATAAGGCCTGCGATAACCCATTTCCATATGAACAGGCTAAAAGGTACAGAGGCAGCTCGGACGAGAAGGTGGTTAGTTATCCTGAAACATTAATAGCCAGTGCCAGCCCAGCTGTTTTGGAAAAAGAGCTGTGACCCCCACCCCGGCTGCTGCTGCTGTCAGCGTGGTGCTTGTCAGGTGGAGACAAACGTTGTGGGGGCATGTTGTAATACAGCAGCTGTGCAGTGAATACCTCAAGCAATGCCAGGTCAGGATTAAGAGCAATTCCACTCCCCTACACTGATCCGATCTTCTGCAGGAGAAGAAATGGCTGCAGGAACTTGATTCTCCCAACAGCTGTGATTAGGTCAGCTTGCCAGTACAGCTCTCAGTTCTACATCAGTGAACCAATGCACCAGACCAGTAGAGTCATATTATAATTTGGGAGTATTTGTTTTTCGCAAACCCATCGTTCAGATTTAATTTCCTCTGACTCTTGACCTAAAATATACTTTTGTATCCCGTTACCAACCTTCTGTACTACCCAGTCCCCCATCACGTAGCAGTCTGAATTGTAGTTGATGGATGGTATCTAGTAATAGCTTATTTTCCAGTCTTCAAATGAGAGTGACAGGCAGATCATGATTGTTACTCATGAAATGTTCTCAGCACCTAAAGTGCTTAGTGAATACAATATTTCATGATCTGCAATAACGATTGAAAAGAAAAAAAATGTGATTTATTTCTATGGGAATTTTTCTTCCCCCATCAAATTACCATTATAGTCTTTTAATAACAATCTCAACGAGGCATCTTTATTTAATGGCAATGTTACATGCCTAGAAAGATTGAGTGGACACACACCTGCACTCCCCAATGCCCTTGATGTATTGCCCTGACTGCTCTGGCATTCAAGAGTCCCAAATGGACGGACGGACGGACGGACACACACACACACACCACTTTAATTTCCATAATGTTTCATCTGAGCATCAAAAAGTACCTTGCAAAACATTTCCTTAAGCCTCACAACACTCCTGTTGCTTTTGTCAGGCCCATTTTGAAGAATTAGATACAGAAAAGTTGAGTGTAGAACCTGCCAAAAATGTTTATCAAGATTTCCATGAAAAAAAAAATTAAGTGGCAAATGTCAAACTGCCACAACATTTTAATTAAAACTGTCACCTCTTTTTCAAATAGTTCTTGTTGGGTGACTTACTCAACATGTTGTTTGCAGTGTTTCATAACTTTGCTAGACTATAAAAATCATGGTCTTAATAAAGATACTGGATTTAGGGCTTTTTACAACCATCTGAAAGGGCTAGTCTGCACCGGCAATGTTAAAGTGCTGCCGGTGACTTGTGCAGTCGCGGCAGAGCACCGGGAGGGAGCTCTCACAGCACTCTAAAAACCCACCTCCACGAGCGGCGTAGCTCCCAGCGCTGGTGCTCTGTCCACACTGGCACTTTACAGCGCTGAAACTTGCTGCGCTCAGGGGGGTGTTTTTTCACACCCGAGCGAGAAAGTTGCAGCGCTGTAAAGTGCCAGCGTAGACAAGCCCTAACTCACTAACCCCCCTTTTTTGTCCTTTGACTGCAGAGGTGTTAACAGGTCACTTCACTTTGAATTGTCTCTTAGGGTATGTCTATACTTACCCGTCGTGTCGGAGGCGCGGGATCGATGTTCTGGGTTCGATTTATCGCGTCTTGTCAAGACGCGATAAATCGAACCAGGAAGTGCTCCCTCGTCGACGCTGGTAATCCAGCTCGACGAGTGGAGTAGGCGGAGTCGACGGGGGAGCCTGCGCGCCGCGTCTGGACCACAGGTAAGTTCGAACTAAGGTACTTCGACTTCAGCTACGTTATTAACGTAGCTGAAGTTGCGTATCTTAGTTCGACAGGGGGGGTTAGTGTAGACCTGGGCTTAGAATATGTAGCATATTGTACGATCTGCAGCTGTGTAGTCCCGCGACTACGATCATTTATGGCCTATTGCACCATCTGCAGCTAGAAGGCAAGGAGCTTATGCTGTGTAGTCCCGCGACTACCAGCCTCAGGCGGAATGGCCCCCTCAAGGATTGAACTCGCAACCCCGGGTTTAGCGGGCTAACGCTCAGAACGCTGAGCTATTATGTGTTATCTACGCTAAACACTTTGCACTCATTCAGAATCCATTCATGTGGTCATGACATTTATGTGTTACCAAATATTCTTCACAGCTAGCTCTCAAAGCTACTAGCAGGGACATGTTCAGAGGTGAACCACCTAAGAGAGGCAACATTGACGTAATTCACACTTTCTTCTGGCCCTTCAGCAAGTCAGCTATTTTTCTTAATTACGACTGCTGAAGTAATAGCATAATTCAGGGGTGGCCAACCTGAGCCTGAGAAGGTGTCAGAATTTACCAATGTACATTGCCAAAGAGCCACATATTAATTTCTGAAGAGGGGCATGTGGCTCCGGAGCCACAGGTAGGCCAACCCTGGCATAATTCATTAAATTTCATTAACACGGGCCTGGATCCAGGGCTGAATCAGTGACACTTTTCCCTTGCTTAAAGTTAAGCACATGCTGTCACGGAGTGTGGGGGAGTCAGCGCCTGCACCCCTCTTCCCCGGATTCACTGGGAGTCTCAGCCAGCCAGTAGAACAGAAGGTTTATTAGAGATGCCAGGAACACAGTCCAACCAGAGCTTGTCAGTACATCCAGGACCCCTCAGTCGGGCCCTTCCGGGGGGCAGGGAGCTTAGACCCCAGCCCGGGGGCTCCCTGCATTTCACCCCACAGCTCCAAACGGGGCAGGGAGGCCAGACCCTGTCTGCCCTTTTTCCCTCTTCCCCAGCCAGCTCCAAACTGAAACTGTCCAGCCCCTCCTCTCTCCTTTGTCTCCTTCCCGGGCCAGGAGGTCACCTGATCCCTTTGTTCCAACACCTTCAGCTCTCACCTTTGCAGGGGAGGGGCCGGGCCCATCAGTTACTAGGATACAGAGTGTCGGCCCTTCTCTGTGTCCAGGCCCCTCTGTAACAATCATGCACCCTTGTCCCACCACCTAAATACTCAAGCACTGCATAGGGAAACCGAGGCACTCACACAGTACTCAGGGAAAACATTAACAACAGTCCTAGTTCGTCACACATGCTTATTTGCTTTGCTGGGTTGGAGCTTTAGTCCGTCTTGCACTCACTGAGAGCCACTTCTTGACATATAAATTACACCCCCAAGACACTAGCTGGCCCATGGTCTTGCTAGATGCCTAATGTTAACTGTTCTTCTGATATTGCTTTCCACATACCCAACTGGCATTGGGCAGTTTAATAACTTTGACAGCTACAGTGCTATACGAATGCACCACACGTTCTTGATAGTTAATGGAAAACTAATGAAAGAACAGCTGCTGATCCTTCGCCCACCCACTTCACACACACAAAATTCTCCTCACTGCATTCTTCTCCTTTTGTTTTTAATAGAGGCCCTTGAATGTCAAAGCCAGTGATTACACTAGTAAGTGTTCAGGAGTCTAAAGTGGACACCTGTCATACGAAAGATAAAAGACCTTCAGCCCATTGTCTCTGCCTTCTAATCATATTATTTAATACAAATGGATTTTTCAAGCTGCCTTGTACAGTTTGTGTGGCAATTACCTAGGAGAATATGAAGGAGAGCGAGAGAGGGAAACAAGCCGAGAGCTGTCAGCTTGTTTTAAACAAGTCTGTGGATCAGAAGGAGATTTATAGGTGGAATAAGCAAACAGTGATTAGTGTGAGAGACTTAAAAATGATTGTTGGTTTACTGCTTGCTCTACATTTTTTCCCCCTTGCATCCCAACTTCAAAAATACAATCTGCAGTTCCACAATATGTTCATGATGGTTGTCGTGAATTAGTGGACAGAGTCCTCGCTTTCTACCCTGGAGGAATGGAGTTCTGGTCATGTTTGGTGAAATGGGATTTATGGGGGATAAGTCCCCTCCACACTCAGTTCTCAGGGGACAGATATTTATAGCCACCATTATTATGACCAATTTGGTAATGTCTGCTCAGGAGATGTCCAGGGCTGAGTCCACACCAGAGTCGCCCTACTGTACCTAGCTAATGGGTTAAATAAGGCAAGACTTTGGTTTCCAGAAGTGTGTATATCAAAGAGTTTGTCAACATGGGGAAGTTATATTGGTGTGAGGTAGTGTGTGAATGTAAACTGCTGTAGTTATACCAGTGTAACTCCCTGTCTGAACACTTTTACTCGGATATGAGTGCCTTTTTCTGATGAAGCTGATATCAGTTTGGAAGCAGTTTAGAAGTGTAACTATACAGGCATAATTATACCCTTATAACTGGAAAAATCTCTTCTGTAGACACAGGGCCGGCTCCAGCTTTTTGGCCGCACCAAGCAAAAAAAAAAAAAAAAAATGGCCGCCGCCGAACTGCCGAAGCAAAAAAAACCAAAACGCCGCCCCAGAATCCCCGGACTGCCGCCCCAGGCACGTGCTTTGCCATTTTACAAGCCCTTTCACTTTCATGAACACAAATATCCGCTCCTGAAAAGAAACCCTCATAATTCTTTTTTAAATAAGACGACGGACCTGAAAGTAAGTCTTTGCTGCTCACGGGTGGTTGGTGTCCAGAGTAATTTCAAGGACGACTGACTCAGCCTCTCAGCGCTCTGACGTTGCATTCCAGCACTGGCAACAGAACCGTGATACGGATGTCTCCCATGCCAAAAGAAAAACTTTCTGTGGGCACACACGGTGTCTGAAATGGGATTTACTATTCCTCCAGGACAGGGAATGTCTGCTAATCAGTTCCGTTCCATCAGATAAAGACAAAGCTGTGTGCATTTTGATCCCTGACGCGTTTGTTGGATACATACATGCTGACATGATGTACTTGTGTCTGCTTCCCTTCAGTCTGATGGGAATCCCTGTGAGCTGCCCTGGTATAAAAGGAAAAGATCCACTTTAATAATCTACCATCATGCTTAGCCGATATCAGAAATATTTGTCTGGGAGAACTCCAGTTTCAGCTGACTAATTGCACGTGGGCTGTGGTTAAAAGAAATAATCTATTTTTCATTGTGTTCATGTGTGCTACAGCATCTAGACCTTCACATCAGTAGTGCCACTCTTATCACTAGTGATATCCTCACCTCACTGGTGCCACACTGTCATCACACTCACATCCACACTTTGGGTTCTTTTTTTCCCTTCCTCACACATTACCTGCACATACCCCAGATGTTTTCCACCCAACATTTTTCTTTAACACCCATATTTCAAATAGTTTTACTGAGATGAGTGTCCAAGAGTCACATTGCATTGAGTTTCCAATGTACAGCAATATCTTCTCTTCTTACAGATAGTTGGTGCCAGGCAAGACTCCAAGACTGTTTTTAGACAACAGAGCCTCCCTCAAAAAACAATACACACAAAAATTAAAATCCAGAAATGTTCTCTATCGAGATGGGCCTGAACCAAAACCCTGGATACAAATATCTGCCACTTTACAGGGATTAGATTCCAGATGTCTATTTTGTCACTTGGGCCCCTCTCTGGTTTTGTAACAGCCAAAAATTCTGTTTTAGGATAATTAGCAATTTCCCTACACCATTTCCAATCCCAGAGTTTTTGTGCACATTCTGCTATGCAGGGATTCATTTGCCCTATATGAAGGCTCTAGTCCAGTGATAAATAAACTGCTTAACGTTGTTGTAATGACAAATGATTTGTAGATGTCTTAGTTTTAATTTTATGCTTCTTCCAATCGTTGTGAGCTGGGGTTTTCCCTTTTTTGCACAGACATTACCAGCCTTGTGGAAGGCAGCCAGGTTGCTATACAATTCTTGTGTGTGGCTTTTAAAAGGAGGGTCATGCTTTCACACGCTATGCCCTTTGGATCGGCTCTGCCTCTGAAAATGGTGAGTAGGGCTGGGAAAAGTAAGTTTGCCAAATTTAGAACCCATGGGAACAGGATGGGTTCTAGATTCCAGAAACAACTCAAAAAGTTTGAGGGTGATGTCTCATTTAGCTCGGACAAAATGTTATTTTTAACGGTTATTCCCATTCTGGGCTTAGAAGCAGGCGAATAATTATTTGAAAACAAAAATATTTATTGTTTGCATAGCACAAGTTTCCATTTTATTGGGACCGAAGAGGTTTTTGGGGGCTAGGTTAAATAAGGCCTTGTGTATATTTAAAACATTGCAGGGGTACAGCAGCTCTCGTCAGTGTAAGTACTCCACTTCCCTGAGAGGCCGTAGCTAGGTCGACAGGAGAATTCTCCCCTCATCTTAGCACTGTCTGCACCGGGGTTTAGGTTGGTTTAACTGCATTGCTCAGCAATGTGGATTTTTCACACCTGAGTGACGTAGTTATACCAACCTCATTTCCTAGTGGCACCTTAGAGACTAACAAATTTATTTCAGCATAAGCTTTCGTGGGTTAGAACCCACTTCATCGGATGTATGGAATGGAACATACAGTGGACAGATATTTATACAGTCAGAGAAACATGGTAAGGTGGAAGTGCCTATACCAACCTTAAGAGGCTAATTAATTGAGAGGAACCATAACAGCAGGGGGAAAAAAACCTTTGAAGTGATAAACAAGATGACCATTGCGGACAGTTGACACACAGGTGTGAATGAGGATCGTTAACTTAAGGGAAATAGATTCAATTAACATAATGGCCAAGCCATTCCAAGTCTCTATTTAATCCTGAGTTGATGGTATCTAGTTTGCATATCAATTCAAGTTCAACAACTTCTCGTTGTAGCCTGTTGTCCTCACCCACAACTATTTCACATTTGGGGACAATATATACCTTCAAGTCAGTGGCACTGCTATGGGTACCCGCATGGCCCCACAGTATGCCAACATTTTTATGGCTGACTTAGAACAACGCTTCCTCAGCTCTCGTCCCCTAACATCCCTACTCTACTTGCACTACATTGATGATATCTTCATCATTTGGACCCATGGAAAAGAAGCCCTTGAGGAATTCCACCATGATTTCAACAATTTCCATCTCACCATCAACCTCAGCCTAGGCCAGTCCACACAAGCGGTCCATTTCCTAGACACTACTGTGCTAATAAGCCATGGTCACATAAACACCACCCTATACCAGAAACCTACTGACCGCTATACTTACCTACATGCCTCCAGCTTCCATCCAGGACACACCACACGATCCATTGTTTACAGCCAAGCTCTAAGATACAACCACATTTGCTCCAATCCCTCAGACAGAGACAAACACCTACCAAGATCTCTATCAAGCATTCTTAAAACTACAATACCCACCTGCTGAAGTAAAAAAAACAGATTGACAGAGCCAAAAGAGTACCCAGGAGTCACCTACTACAGGACAGGCCCAAAAAAGAAAATAACAGAACGCCACTAGCCGTCACCTTTAGCCCCCAACTAAAACCTCTCCAGTGCATCATCAAAGATCTACAACCTATCCTAAAAGATGATCCCTCACTCTCACAGATCTTGGGAGACAGACCAGTCCTTGCTTACAGACAGCCCCCCAACCTGAAGCAAATACTCACCAGCAACCACACATCATACAACAAAAACACTAACCCAGGAACCTATCCTTGCAACAAAGCCCGATGCCAATTCTGTCCACATATCTATTCAAGTGATACCATCATAGGACCTAATCACATCCGCCACACCATCAGGGGTTTGTTCACCTGCACATCTACCAATGTGATTTATGCCATCATGTGTCAGCAATGCCCCTCTGCCATGTACACTGACCAAACCGGACAGTCTCTACGCAAAAGAATAAACGGACACAAATCTGACATCAGGAATCATAATATTCAAAAACCAGTAGGAGAACATTTCAACCTCCCTAATCACTCAGTGACAGACTTAAAGGTCGCAATTTTGCAACAGATAAACTTCAAAAACAGGCTACAACGAGAAGCTGTTGAACTTGAATTGATATGCAAACTAGATACAGATTAAACTCAGGATTAAATAGAGACTTGGAATGGCTTGGCCATTACGTTAATTGAATCTATTTCCCTTAAGTTAATGATCCTCATTCACACCTGTGTGTCAACTGTCCGCAATGGCCATTTTGTTTATCACTTCAAAGGTTTTTTCCCCCCCCTGCTGTTATGGTTCCTCTCAATTAATTAGCCTCTTAAGGTTGGTATAGGCACTTCCACCTTATCATGTTTCTCTGACTGTATAAATATCTGTCCACTGTATGTTCCATTCCATGCATCCGATGAAGTGGGTTCTAACCCACGAAAGCTTATGCTGAAATAAATTTGTTAGTCTCTAAGGTGCCACAAGTATTTCTTTCTTTCTTATTTTCTTTTTGCTGACACAGACTAACTCGGCTACTACACTGTAACCTATCATTTCCTAGGTCTTGGCTACACTTATGAGTTACAGCGCAATAAAACTGCCTGCAGCACTGTAACTCACTAACTGGCTACACTTGCAAGGCACGTGCAATGGTGTATCTCCTCAGATACAGCGCTGCATGTACTCCACCTCCCCGAGAGGAATAACAACCGTTGCGAAGTGGGTGGAACGCTGGTCTTTCAGTGTAGCCGAGGAACTCCGCAGTTACTGATCTCCGGAAGCTGCCTTTGTTTTGAAATGGCACCTCCGGGTTGGAGTTCAGAGCTCCGTTGTTGAGGTGCTTTACAAAAAAACAAACACAGCTACTGTTTGCAGGCAGGGGGGGGGAAGGGGGGGGGCTCCGTTAGGAATGTCGGCAGCAAAGTTGCCTTGGACAGAGACGGTGGGGGGCGGGGGGGTGGGGGGGGAAGAAGAACGGCAGGGGGGAGGGGGAAGGCTCCGTTTCCCCAAGTTCTCTTTTATCTGCTCTTTAAAAACAAACAAAGCCCCTGCTGTTTGCTTTCAGTGATTGAGAGAGAGGCGGGGGATGTGGAGGTGTGGAAATAATGAGCTGACACTCTGTGGAGATTCCAAAAACCCACTCTCTCTCCCAAAACGCTCCCTGTCAAAGTCCCCCTCACCCCCCCCCATTTGAAAAGCACGTTGCAGCCACCTTAATGCCCATAATGCACCGCTCCCAATACAGCTGCAAATGCCTCAAATGTAGCCACCTTACTGTGCTGGCAGCTGCCAGTGTGGACAGGCTGCAGCGCTTTCCCTACTCAGCTGTACGAAGATGGGTTTAACTCACAGCGCTGTACAGCTGCAAGTGTAGCCAAGGCCCTAGTGTACACCAGGCCTAAATCAGCCTGCAGAGTAGTATTCCTTCTTCATGCATGGATCCCTCATGCCCTCTCAGAATCAGATTCTTAGTAAATCTTAAAAACAATGAGGAGTCCTTGTGGCACCTTAGAGACTAACACATTTTTGGGGGGCATAAGTTTTCGTGGGATATAACCTACTTCATCAGATGCATAGAGTAGAAAAATACAGTAAGCAGGTATAAATATACAGCACATGAAAAGATGGGAGTTGGCTTACCAAGAGTGGGGGTCAGTGCTAATGAGGCCAATTCAATCCAAATGGATGTGGCCCATTCCCAACAGTTAACAAGAAGGTGTGAGTATCAGAGGGGAAATTATTTTTTGTAGTGACCCAGCCACTCCCAGTCTCTGTTCAGGCCTAATTTGATGGTGTCAAGTTTGCAAATTAATTCTAGTTCTGTAGTTTCTTGTTGAAGTCTGGTTTTGAAGTTTTTTTGGTTGAAGAATGGCGACTGTTAAGTCTGTTATTGAGTGTCCAGGGAGATTGAAGTGCTCTCCTACTAGTTTTTGAATGTTATAATTCTTGATGTCTGATTTGTGTTCATTTATTCTTTTGCATAGAGACTGTCTGGTTTGGCCAATGTACATGGCAGAGGGGCATTGCTGGCACATATCATATTGGTAGATGTGCAGGTGAACGAGCCCCTGATGGTGTGGCTGATGTGGTTGGGTCCTATGATGGTGTCCCTTGAATAGATATGTGGACAGAGTTGGCAACGGGGTTTGTTGCAGGGGTTGGTTTCTGGGTTAGTGTTTCTGTGGTGTGGTGTGTAGTTGCTGGTGAGTATTAGCTTCAAGTTGGGGGGCTGTCTGTAAGCGAGGACTGGCCTGTCTCCCAAGGTCTGTGAGAGTGAGAGATCATCCTTCAGGGTAGATTGTAGATCCTTGATGATGCACTGGAGAGGTTTTAGTTGGGGGCTGTAAGTGATGGCTAGTGGAGTTCTGTTACTTTCTTAGTAAACCTTGATTAAGGAAGGATAGATCTTAACTGTATCAATTATTGTAGGTATGCTTCTGGCATTACCTTCTGTAAGCTCTGTAAAGGGTCAGACCCACTATTGCTTAGACTCCTAAGAACATAACATAAGAACAGCCATACTGGGTCAGACCAAAGGTCTATTTAGTGCAGTATCTGGAATGCCTAGTGCTTCAGAGGGAGTAAATGGTAATGTATCAGAGGGGTAGCCGTGTTAGTCTGGATCTGTAGAAGCGACAAAGAGTTCTGTGGCTCCTTGTAGACTAACAGACGTATCTGAAGAAGTGGGTATTCACCCACGAAAGCTTATGCTCCAATACGTCTGTTAGTCTATAAGGTGCCACAGAACTCTTTGTCACTTCTAAATGTCACTTCTAAATGACCTCCAGCCATTTATCGGCTATCTTGTCTGGGATAAGCCATAAGTAGCATGTTAATTCCTTCATCATGAAATTCTCAATTAAAAGTGACTTTCTTCTTACTCTTTGGTTGGTGGCCCAGTCTAGTATGCATAAATGCAAAATGGCTGTTTATGCTCCGAAGAAGAGAAACTAACAACTTATTCCATGCGGTCTCAATCTCTTCATCCGATGCCACACAAAAGGCTTTTCTCGGGCTATTTACTGCTGATAAAAGGCTCCCGGATAAGCAAACAAACTGTTGGCACTTATCCAAATTGAATGAAACCTCAAAAACTTTCAGCTAATTTCTTATGGCTAAATCCTGGCCTCATTGAAACAACTGGCAAAATTCACACTGACTTCAATGGGCTTTTGCTAATTAAGTTCCCATGTCCCCAGTAATTACTCTACAGCCTGACAACTTTCCCGTTGTTCATAATGAATCGGCCCTTGTTCAGGGTAGAGAAGATCCTAACACCAAGCATGCCCGAGGATAAAGGACAAGATGCAAGGTCAATTGCAATGAGCAGCTCTGCTGAGCTAGTCATTTTTGTCCAGCTTCCCAACATCATGCCTTAGCAGGTAGTGACTTTAGAGTGTAAACTACAGGGCTTGAAAAAAAGGCTATTCTGGGGCTGTAGACTCTCGTCTACACTGTGGGGGGAATAGAGAGAAATCGATCCAAGTTACACAACTTCAGCTACGTGAATAAAGTAGCTGAAGTTAACGTACATAGACCTACTCACTGCGGTGTGGTCACTGCTGCCGTTCCCCCTGTCGACTCCACCTGCGCCTCTCACGGTGGTGGAGAACAGGAGTCGACGGGAGAGCGCTCGGGGGTTGATTTATCGCGTCTAGACTAGACGCGATAAATCGACCCCCGCTGGATCAATCGCTGCCCGCCGATCCGACGGGGTAGACATACCCCAAGGCTGGCACAATATTTCATAAATGCATGTATGTATATCGCTGTTGTGGGCAGGAACCTTGCCTTGTATTTTTTTTTAAAGGACAGCTGCATCCTCTTATAATGAATCCATAGTAAATGGCAGTTCATTTAGAATGGGGATGACTAATGACAGATGCTCTGTGGCAGAGTGCATCCCTATTACATGTGAATCCCAGTGATAGTGAATGAAAATCAACTCCTTGAAACAGTGCAAGGTCGCCACAAAGCAGCTATATGACCCCTTTGAGGAGTGCCTCCAGCTTCCTGGGCCACTCTTGCAGGTACAGAGCTGGGTCTGCTAGTTCCCTCCCACACAGGAGCTCCAGCCACAGGAGATATGCCAGGGACATGGCTGGGGTTTTACTTTGCCCTGGCTATTTCCTGGCCTTATGGAGGCATAAGTTAGAACAGCTGATAGGGCTGTCTAGATTGCACCAAGTGCCAAACCAGCTTCTGGCAGCCCCAGCATAGGAGACACCCAAGCCAGCTCCATCACAGGGATGAACTGGGTCCAATGAATTTCCTCTGCTCTGTAAGTGTTCTCTTAGCAGCTGCCTGGACCATGCATCCATTAACTGTAGCAGCAGCACAAATGTTAGTGAAAAAGGGCAGGGTGTGTGGGGGGTGCGCAATATCAAAGGAAGAAATAGGTCCCAGATAAACAGGGTACAGAGTCCAGGGGCAGAGCATCTGACTGACTGACTCTACACATTGAAGAGCAGAGAATTAAGTGATGAGAGCACAAGCCTGTCAGCAGCAAAAAGGTCACCAGAAGGATCATCTGTGACAAGAAAATCTAGGGCATCCTGCCCTGAAAACTCTTCCTTTGATCTCCTCCTCCCATGGTGTGCAGTATTCCAGGTATGTTGCTGTGTGCCAATAGAAAAACAGCCCCTTACTAAAGACACAAATCCCACACTTCCAAGAAGTGCAGCCCCCAGGACTTTATCTAGAGACAGCAGCTTGGAACTTGGCTATTTTCAGAATTCCTATGAAGTTAGTCAAAAGATAAAATACTCTTCTATAATGTAAAGGCACACAGAGCAATGTACCATGCTGAGAGAGCTTGCAAATGGATTTACAGGACAGTACAGTGTACGGGATTAGCAAAGAACTGAAATTGCTTTTACACTTTGGCTGTTTATTAACCCTTATATTACATCCCACTAGATAGATCCTCAGTTTCTTTGCACAGACAGTGCAGGGCTTGTAATGTTCTTTCATGATTCAGTCGAGCCCTTAAATACTGATAGGTTGTCTGCTCTGTGTATACAGTATAAATCCCATCTCTTTTCCCAAGGTTAAGGGCTTTCTCTATTGTCTTTGACCAAAATTTTCCTTCCCATCCAAATACTGTTGTGCAGCATAGTGCCTGCCACTTTCCACTCCAGAGGTGGTTGCATTTCAGTGGTGTTGTATAAAGATCTAGGCAAGTAGTCAATTTTTTTCCAAATATCATAAAATGCATAAAATGCATTATTCAACAGATATTCCTTGACTAGTGTAGCATATAGTTTTGGGCGGCATTGAATTCTTTATATGAAAGACTCCATTGGAGATTTAAACTATAATTCATCCATTCATTCATTACTACTAGCAGCTCTTTTGCATTCTATGCAAATGCTTCCCAGCCTTTATGGGGAATATCAGAACATTTGCTTTTTCAGCTGAGCACTAGATTATACTGATTTGCAGCAACAGTACCACAACCCTTTGATCACCATTTTCATTAAAAAAGATAGGCCCCAGTCTTGCAACGTTGGTGTGTGCAAGCCGACCCCTGTGCTCACGTGAAGTCAATTTCAGGTCATGGCCGAAAGACTGTACTAGTGCTGATGCTGGATGTTGTTATTATTATTTAGACTTGTGCTATCGTAGCTCCTGGGAGCCCTAATCATGGACCAGGACCCACTGTGAAAACACAGAACAAAAAGATTGTCCCTGCCCCAAAGGGCTTATATTTGTATGATCATTGCTGAATGCTTTGTTACATTCTGTGAGTGGCATTATGGTAGTGCACATAGTTCCTACCAAGATCAGGACCCCCTTGTCCTAAGTGTGGTACATACATCGAATGAGAGACAGTTACTGCACTAAAAAGCTTAGTCTAAACAGACAGGACAGGGAAAGCGTAGCAGAACGGTAGTATTGAAAACCCCATTTTATAGATGGGGGGCTGAGGTACAAAGTGATTAGGTGATTTGCCCAAGGTCACATAGGAAATCCAGGACAAAAAGTGTGAAAAGGAATCCAGTTCTGAGCCCCAGACCAGAGCTTTCACTACAAAACCATACTGGCTTAGCCCCTTTTTATTGAATTATTTTATTACTGACTTGTTTTCTTTGATGATGATATGGAGGGAGCATTGGAACCCCAACAGGACAGGTGAGCTGCTGTCATAAGCTCTTATGACTTATTCAATACTGATATATACACATTTCACTAACACCGTATTGCTTGTAATGGACATGGCTTGCTGGACAGGATCCATAACGTCACACATGTGAGCAGTCCCCCTGCACTCAGGACCTAAACCCGGAGAAGCCTGTTCTCCTGCTATTTTTGTGTTTCACATTTTTAATCACTTCAACTCACATAAAGAGTTTAAAAATAAATAAAATGTTCAGTCCAACTCAGGTGTTTGCAACACATGTAAAGGCTTTAATTATAAGTTAAACTGACAGCTTCCCTTTAAGTGCAAAAGCAGATGAAAAACCGCCATCCCAAACGCAAAAAGTTGACACAATTTTTTTTTAACTTCAAAAAAAGTTTCACAGCCTGTTTCATTTTGGATGAAGGCAGCTGGGTTGTGTTGTTGCTTTACTCATTACACACAGCCATGGAGTAAAATTTGTGAGTCATTCAAGCTCTTGGGACTACAAACTATTTTCCACTTTTCAAGTGGGATGATAAATTATTTAGGATGCAAAAGGAGTTGTCTATAGGGATTAAAGGGCCTGCCGGATGGGAAAGACACACTCAAGAAAAAATAAGGTTTACAAAAATAAAGACCCCCCTTTCTCATGTTCTTACATAGCACAAGGCAAAGTGAATTTTCCCTTATGTATGCTGTTAAAAAAGAAAATCCTCATCAACCAAACCACAAGCCCAAATCTCGTCTATCACCCCAGCTATTATTTCAGCTTCTCAGAACCAAGTACTTCTAGCTTCATTCTTAAGGGAATGAGCAACCATACTACATAATCCTTTTGTGAATCAGTTTTATAAAACACCCCCTTTCTTCCCAGTTTCCACCCTAAAGCAGCTCCTCTGCTGAGGTGCCTGATACTTTATAAAATATGCAGTACAAAATAGCCTGATTGGCCTATTTAAGGTTAATGAGATCATCTGTGCTGATTAGATGAGTCACTCACTGTGCTTAGGTGTTTTCCCTGATCTCCAACAGCTGGAAGAGGAGAAAAGCTGTCTCCACATTACATTCTTCAGGGGTGTACTTTGAGGAACTCACAAGATCCAGCTAAGATCCATTTCAGAATCAGGATTCAATAAGCATTCTGCCAGCTCTCTGTAAGCAAGTGCTAATTTCCTGGGCAATTACCTGTGGCCTTTAAAAATCCTGACCTAGTTTTCAAGGAAGAGTGACTGCCTTGAGACAGAAACCAAGAGAAAGGGCGTGTTTCATCCCCAGATGAGTTTCTCCCATTGATTCTCAGATAGCTTTTACAATACAGTGGCTTAATGAATGTTTCTTCTTTAGCTCAAGCAGTAAGGTTTCTGCTTTTGGTGCTGAAGGAGATATGTTTAATCTGCATCAATGACCATGGTGTATGCATATATGGTATTGTTAACCTGAAAGGTTACCATCAGCTGGGTTTCAGATCCAAAGCCATCACACACCTCATTAAAGCCAATCGATGGGCCAAGCACTCTTTTGTTTGTTACATTTGTCCTTTCTTCCAGTGAAAATGGATCACAATGCTGTAACTGTTATCAGAATCGAGCCAATGTTAGAAGCATTATATTTCTGTACATCTTGCTCTCAGACATTCTGCGGTGACATACTTTTCTGCAGATAATAAGGGAATGAACAAACATGGTTCTAGCAGTTTCCATAGGAAGAGAGACTAAAAAGATTAGGTCTCTTTTCTAAACTGATCAGATGACTCTGAGAGGAGATGATAGCGGCCTAGACAATCATTAATGGTGTGAAGAAATTGAATAGAGAAATGGTATTTATCCTTTCACACAATACAAAATCCAGAGGTCACCTGATGAAATTAATAGATAGCAGGTTTAATACAAATAAGAGGAAAAACTTTTTCACACAATGCACTTCGGGGGGAATTCAGCTTTGGATCAAAATCCATGTGTGAAGTTTGAAGCTTGGGCTAGGCAGACACACACATATATAGAAGGCAGAATTTTCTGGACTGGCCGAGGAGTGCTTGGCATGAGAGAGGAGGCCAATATGGTTTTGCATTCCCCTGATCTTAGGGCCATCAAGCATTGGCTTGTTCCCTGCATATTTGAACAGCCTGAAAGCTATTCTATCTTTCACTAGCTGCCTGCCATTCCAACAGGTAGGGATGAGCAGGAAGCAGGGGTACCTTGGCCACTTTCCTTTTTCCACAGTCTCCGACACCAGTGGCTCTGCACCACTCAGAGATCATCCTAGGCAGGGGAAATCATCAAGTGAGCAGACCTGCTAGCTGTAGGGCTGCTTTCTGCTGCCAGAACAGCACTTGGTAGTCACAGTGTTCCAGAGAATTGGGGTCAGTGCATGGAATGTGTTTTGGGCTGCAAGATGCTATGGAAATGTAATTTTTCTTTCCATCATTCTGCGGTCTTGCCTTGCTAGCATTAGCAGCAGCACTTTCAATCCTGCGGACCCTAGTTTCTGAAGAGGAAGTGGGCTCTTTTCTTTTGGCTTCTGAGAGGCTCACAGCTTGTCTAATCTGTCAGGAATAATTAAGAAACATGATAATATATGTCCCAGCGGAAGGAATAAATCAGTGTAATGGAAAATCCCTAATTAAAAAAAAGAAAACCACTTTGCCAATGATGCACCATGTATGCGGTAGCCCTTGAACATAAATATTTATTTCCTTTTAAGAGGTCACAATTTCCTGAGGATAAGGACAAGAAGGGAAAATCTCAACAGGGCTCTTCGGTAAATAATGTGCCTGGCTGTCTGCTTCCCCAGTATTAATGAGGTTTCCTCGTAATGAAAGGAAATGAAAATCCCTGTCTTATATCAACTCCAGGACTTCACCAGCCTTTGTACAGCGCAGCACCTTACCCTAGAATTTGTCTACTCTCCAAGACATGGATTTAGGAACTTCACTGTGCCTAGTAATTACAGATTAGTTCTCAAATTTCAGGACCCTTTCGCAGTTATAGCTAGCACCCAGTAGCGTGTAACTCACTTGCAAAATAAATTGGCTGTGTTAAGGGCTAGGAAAGAGACCAGGCTGATCACCCTGGAAAATAAAGCCCAGAGCAGCTTCCTTCAGCACCACCCTGCCAATGAGACGACACGGAGAGATGGAAGGGTGATCTTTAGGGAGGAGAGGACAATTCTATCTCCAGGACACATTCAGACTTTATACTTTATGATGTGGACACCTGCCGACTGAACAGCTCCAGATGGAAGCAACTTTCAATGACTATCACCCTTGGCTCCTTTCAAACTGATGACCTAGCCGTAGAAGGCTGTGTTATCCCATTAGCCACCCTGCTAGCATGCTCCCTCCATATCAGCAGCCATTCTCAATGCCCTCACTTGAGTCTGTGGGCTGCACGTTTCATTATAATCTGCACAGCTTTGCTCAGTAAACTGTTTCCAATGAAATAGCGGACACTTCTAGTAAATGCATTAACTGTGTTCAGTGCTGCAGAATCTAATGTTAGCTCTTTGTGTGACGGTTCCACTCCCCAACACTCACTGGCTGCAGGGATAGAAATTTAATCTTCAGCTTCAAAGAATGGGGGCCAGACCCTCAGCTGGAGTAAACTGGGGTAGCAACTGACCCTGGGTCACTACTTCACTTAGAATCATAGACTCATAGACTCTCAGGGTTGGAAGGGACCTCAGGAGGTCATCTAGTCCAACCCCCTGCTCAAAGCAGGACCAACCCCAACTAGATCATCCCAGCCAGGGCTTTGTCAAGCCTGACCTTAAAAACCTCCAAGGAAGGAGACTCCACCACCTCCCTAGGTAACCCATTCCAGTGCTTCACCACCCTACTAGTGAAAAAGTTTTTCCTAATATCCAACCTAAACCTCCCCCTCTGCAACTTGAGACCATTACTCCTTGTTCTGTCATCTTCTACCACTGAGAACAGTCTAGATCCATCCACTTGAGGGAATCCTTCTGTTCTATTCTATCTATACAGGTTCTTTTGCCACCCTCATCACTATAGTATTTGAGCACCTTACAAGCAGTGCATTAAACAATGTGACTAGTAGCAGACGGTTTGTTTGGTCTCTCATCCTCTCCCCAAGGGGAGAAGTGTGTGTGTAGTGTAATCTTTTATTTTGGTAGGGTTGTTATTTTTTTTAAAAAATCTATTGTTTTAAATGTACACATTGCTTTGTTTAGGTTAGAGAAGGCAGGTTGAGGGAGATTGCCTGGCACTTGGAGCAGAGGCAATGAGGTTTGTGATGATCCTTAATTCCTGTAGGAGCAACGTTATGAGCAGGTAGCAGCAGTAGGCTCTTATCTGCTATATGGACAAGCCAGTGGAGGAAGACAGGTTTCACTTACCCAGTGGGATACATTTGGAAGGTGTCTACCAATATTGCTGTATTTGGTCTGTACCATGTTTTGCGATACACGGGCATTAACTCTCTGGCAGTTGCTGATCGGCATATTGTATACACTCTAGCAGACACTAGCACATGGTAGAACTAACAAAGTTCAAATTTTCCATTGAAAACAAAAGAAAAACTACTGCCCTCTGCCCTTCTCTCCCAGGAGGTAGATAGGCCTCAACAGCTGGATCTAGTTATTGAAGGCATCAAAACACCGGAGTGGTTTTGATAAATAAAGATTTACCAGATATTTAGCCCTTACTTACCCCTCACTCAGGCAAAATGGGTCCCCAAGATCCATACAGATTGGGGGATCTGTAGAGCTTTTTCAAAAGGCTCTGATAGGGTGACCAGATAGCAAGGGAGAAAAATCGGAACAGGGGGTGGAGGGTAATTGTCACCTATATAAGACAAAGCCCCAAATATCGGCACTGTCCTATAAAATCAGGACATCTGGTCACTCTAGGCTCTGAGGAAGCCATCCCCACACAACAGAAAAATTCCTAGGGAACTGCATAAGTTAAGACATGCCGTGAATAGGTTATGGCTGCAAAAGGGAGAATGGGCTGTAGGTATAAAGAGGAGGGAAGATCTAGTAAGTTAAGGCATTGTACTGACACTCCGGAGATCTGTGCTCTATCTCTGGCACTGCTGCTGCCCTACCCTGTGTCCTCTGCCAAGGCAGGTGAATCTCTCTGTGCTTCAAGAAGGATGTCCCACTACAAGAAGGATGTGGAAAAATTGGAAAGAGTCCAGTGGAGGGCAACAAAAATGATTAGGGGGATGGGGCACATGACTTATGAGGAGAGGCTGAGGGGACGGGGATTATTTAATCTGCAGAAGAGAAGAACGAGGGGGGATTTGATAGCAGCCTTCAACTACCTGAAAGGGGGTTCCAAAGAGGATGGATCTAGACTGTTCTCAGTGGTACCAGATGACAGAACAAGAAGCAATGGTCTCAAGTTGCAGTGGGGGAGGTTTAGGTTGGATATTAGGAAAGACTTTTTCACTAAGAGGGTGGTGAAGCACTGGAATGGGTTACCTAGGGAGGTGGTGGAATCTCCTTCCTTAGAGGTTTTTAAGGTCAGGCTTAACAAAGCCCTGGCTGGGATGATTTAGTTGGGGATTGGGTCCTGCTTTGAGCAGGAAGTTGGACTTGATGAGCTCCTGAGATCCCTACCAACCCCAATATTCTATGATTCTATGATTCAGTCCCTTGTCTGCAAAATGAAAATAATGTCATGTCTACCCCGCAGGGAAGAAGTGAAGATTAATTTATTTATGTTGGTGAGGTGCACAGATCCTCCCGTGGTGAGTGCCATAGGACAGCCCTGGAGCAAAAGTAAAGACATCAGGATTTGGCCTTTACTTTTTCCAATATTTTTAGTTAGGAGGTGCTTTATAAGTGGAAGGAGCGATTATTATTATTATTATTATTCTCAATAACAACCCTGCCTGGTTGTTGATGGGAAGGGAAAAGATAGCACAGCAAGAAGGAATTTATCCATGTGTAGAAGATGGATCTGTCCGCTTAGGAGTGTTGACAAGAGTTTTATCTGAGCATCTGTGCTTTGTGCTAATTGATCTATCTATCTGTCACCAGGGTTCCCATGCCAGGGCTCCCCATACGCCCTGGCAGGCCCAGCTTTAGCAAGTGCGGGGCCCGATTCGGGACCTGCTTCTACTCACCCTGCGGCGCTCCGGGTCTTCGGCGGCACTTCAGCGGTGGGTCCTTCACAGTGAAGGACCCGCCGCCAAAATGCCGCCGATGACCCGGAGCAAGTGAAGGACCCACTGCCGAAGTGCTGCTGAAGACCCAGAGCACTGCAGGGTGAGTAAAAATTAAAAAGGCGCCGGCGCGGGGCCCGATTCCCCAGAATCGGGGGAATCGGCCTAAAGCACTCACTTGGGTCTTTGCTCTGCAGTGTCTGGGTGTTTTAGCATGCCGGCCCAGTCTTAAGAGGCTCGGCTCACTGACCAAACCCCTGATAGTCTGCCCCTTCTGCCGTTCATCAATAAATACAAACACATTGTCCCAGAGATATGGTAAAGCTCTCTTCCCTCAGAGGGCTTCTGTAAACCCGTGGGCCCCACCAGGCTCCCTGGCTAGTGTAAAGGGGGCAATCCCATCACAGGTGGGTCTGCAAGAGGACCTCCCTTCCTTCAGGGAGGGGTCGTTGAGCAGCAATCCCCTGAGGAGTTCTTGCCTCCCACCAGCCCTTGGTCAAGAAGCTGAGAACTAGAGACCTGCCCTCCTCACTGGTCTTCCACCAATGGAGCTGGGTTTCCGTCTTTTAAGCTCCTCCCTCTAAGTCTGACATCTCTCAAAGGTGCAGCAGGGCAGGATGACCCAAGCCCGCGTTAGCATATTAACCCTGCGTTGCCCCTGTGGACTTTGTATAGCCCATCACACTATCCCTCAAGATCCAGGCCGTAAAGTCAGGGCAGCTGACCCAGCATGTTGCCTGGGAACATTCAAAATATAGCACAAGCACACAAACAATTAAAAAGATGCTCAGGGACAGTGGCCTTGGTTCATTTAACTCTGCCCTGTGTCTTCAGTCCTGACAAAGGCTCCTCAGGCGGAACTACAGGGCGGGGGTGGTGGGGAACAACACTTTCATAGGATAAACCAGCTTATGGCGACGTGGTATCCTTTTAGCATGCTGATCCCTTTAGACAATGTCGACTTGTTATCTGCCAGGCACGGATGTTCAGCTGTCCAGTGTGAGGCGATAAAGGGGACCTGGAATAGCGGTGTGTGCATGACAAAAGGGGATTGGTTTAAACACACTGGGAATGATGCAACCAAACCCAGCAACTGAAGGGCCTCCAAAGATGCTGCTTTCTGAAAATAAAACGATTGCCTCCAGGCATTAGGGGAGAGCATGTTCCTTCGGCGTGTTGCTGCAAAACCAGCAGTCTGCAGCCGGCAGTGGGCTTCTGAATGTCCTCCTCCGAAGCATCAGGCATGGGCCACTACCAGAGGCTACCAGGCTGCATGGAGCAATGGTATGACCTACTGTCCCATATGCTGCTCTTAACATGACAAAGTCTGGGGACCTAGGCCAACATTTTCAACCCCAGGGTTAGGCTTTCAATCCATATTTTTGTACCAAGACTTGAGCTTCCTTTGTGCTGAACTCCTGCTTGACGTTGCGGTGGTGGTGGGTGCCATGGTGGCTCTAAACTAGCTTTCTGATCCTGATGTTGGCCTGGCAGTGAACTGGTCCCTGGTATGGGTTAGAGCAGCCACAGTTGGGCTCTAACTTACCTGCCTGGAAAGGTCCCCTAGGGTCCATTCAGCTGCTGGGGACCACTAGATCTCAGGGCACTCTGGACCCATCTTCCCGAACTCAGCCTATTCCCACCAGAGTCCACCTACATGGTGGTGGGAACTGGATGGTGTGGAGCTGGCTGCACTAGCTTTATGTAGTGAGGGATTCCTGTATGCCAGGAGCTTCTCAGCTGCCCTTTTAGGGCAGCTTTAGATGACTTAGCTTGGACAAGGATCTAGCCCCTAAATCTGATTCCAGTGGCTAACTTGAAACACACACTAAGAGATCAACCAAAAGCACTCTGGTGAGGAACAGAGAAGCCAGGCCGTGTGTGATCATGTTGTGGGGTTGTGCTGTGGTTGGTTTTTTTTTTCTGTATATATATCAAATACTCATGGCACGCAAAGAAAATCAGCCTTTGCGCTGGATAAGTCTGAATGATACAAAAGGAGGATTAGGCTTGGAGACACAAATAGTGAAGGGCCTAGGTTGTTATTATTCCCCCCTTTGTCTATTCCCTTTCTTTAGTATGTAAATAACCCGAGGAGAGGAGAGGATTTTTCTTGTGCTGCAAAAACCAATAAACGGGTTAAGAAAGAAAGAAAGAAACTGGAATTTAAAGTATATTCTTTCTAACATAACTACAGGTGCTTCAGGTCAGGAGAAAGGTGCATTGGTAGAGCAATGTGAGTTTAAGACTGTAGTAGTTGGGGCATTGCAGGATTGAGGGACGGTGGCAGAACTGTGAGGGGAACACTGGACTCTCAGCACTGAGGAGCACTGGCAGCCATTTTGGAAGGTCTGGACGGCACAAAAATCTTCCCCATCCTCTCCAGTCTATTGCGAAGTACTTTAGGCTGGAGGGTGCATTGAAAATGCCAGTGACCATCAAGGATGATCATAGCTGGAAGGGGAACTAAGCTCAATCCAACACCCCTGGGTGTTAATAGGAAAACGTCAATGGGACTATCAGGAAAATGGGAGTTAGATAAGGTCCTAGGAAAGCTATTTGCACACTTCCATCCCACTCGCCTTCCTCAGCCCTAAAACTTCAACACAAAAGTCTTTTTTTAGTTCCTCTGTTATTATTTTCTCCAATATTTCCATGGCACTGATGCAGCTATACATGGTGTTGTCACATAACATCATGCATGACAGCAACATCTGATAGATCCACCCCCCCCAATAAAACCAGATATGGTTAATAAGAGAAGAATTAAGGATGTTACAGTTAGTGGTGGGTGAACCTGGTGGATAAAGTAAGACACCCCTCCTGTCCCACACACCCCTGAACAAATCAAGTTGAACCTGAACTAAGCCTTTCATTTTCAGACAGGAAATGTGTGTTTAGGGTGAGCAGATGTCCCGATTGTATAGGGACAGTTCCGATTTTTGGGTCTTTTTCTTATATAGGCTCCTATTACCCCCCCACCCCCGTCCCGATTTTTCACACTTGCTGTCTGGTCACCCTATGTGTGTTTAACATTTTGTTTATTTGTTCAGATCTGCACTGCCTAATTCTCATCAGAAGCAGAAGTACAAGTGCAGAAATAATATACTGAGAGGCTAATCTAGCTGTATTTTCCTGCTCTGATTTGCAGATCAAAGGGCTTTGGATAGTTTATTTGGACAAGGTTTGCATAAAGCCTCCAAACTTCCTGGGTGCTTATCTGCAGGCTGCTAAATTCCGGTAAGAGAGGAGGATGCTCAAAATTCCAGTCAGTGAATTGCTTATAATCTCCAGCTAAGCAACCGTGCCTCACAACTCCAGTTCCTGATCTGAATTGCTGCGCAAAGGGGCATACAGCTTTACTTTGAAAGCTGGAAACTAAAATGAACATAGAAGCACAATAGACTCATTCCACTGAAGGGAGGTGAGGGGGGGGAGGAAACATGTTGTTTTCTTCTCTTGCCTTTATTCAGCTATTTGCTCTGTTCCTTCAGCTGTCAGGTCCTATCCAATAGGCTCACTCGGAAGTTGCAAAGCCTCAAGAAGAGGATTTTCATGCTTTTGATGTACACAGCACATGAAATAGCTGCAATTATGGATTCCTGTCCTTTTTTTTTTTTTGGCATCAACAGTTAAAAAGAGTCCTCTGCTAGGGGTTCTTTTAAAGATCATTGATATCGGGCTGATCAAATGATTATAAATGATTTCCACATCAAACTCCAAGAAACATATTGTCAGTATTTTTTGTTACTGAGTGGGCGAGGGTTGGTCAGGGGTGGGCAGTGGAGGTCACGTTTTACATCTACTTAGTACCTTTTACTAAATTGTAACACTGCAGATTTTTTAAAAAAATAAACTAAATAATTGTAATAGGAGGAGGAGGTGTCCAGCCCTGCCGCCTGTCAGAAATCAGTCCTGCGTCAACGTGTGGGGCACTTGGTAATGGTCATGGAATGGAGACTGAGTGGCCGGGATAACTCAGTGGTTTGAGCATTGACCTGCTAAACCCAGGGTTGTGAGTTCAATCCTTGAGGGGGCCATTTAGGGATCTGGGGCAAAAATCTGTCAGGGGACAGTACTTGGTCCTGCTAGTGAAGGCAGGGGACTGGACTCGCTGACCTTTGAAGGTCCTTCCAGTTCTATGAGATAGGCATATCTCCATATATTATTTGTAGTGTGTTGTAGGATAGGTATCTGCAAATCCCTGTTTGTTGCCTCTGAACGGGAAGGGGCAAAGGGACTAATGTCAGAATACGGTTGTTTGGCTCTGAACGCCCCTTAGCTGTGGGGTGAGGGTGGTTGGATCTGGATCCACACTTCCTGGCTCAGACCCATCTGTGATTTGTACAAGAAAATGCTTCCTGGAGAGACGTGACCATCAATTAAAGAGAAAAAGGAAGGTGCAGAGTGAGATCCGGTTATGCAGGGTGCCTCAGTGGCAGACAAGGGGAGGAGAGGTGCGGTGGACAATCCTTCCGAAGAGCTGAGGAGACAGAAGGGAGCAGAGAGAGCACCTGGAGCAAAATTCATCCCTGCCGCACTCGGCCCTGGGGGAAAGAGGGGAGGGCAAGATGCCCCCCAGCACAGATCTACACAGCCTGACAGGATACGAGTGACCTGTTGCAGAGCTGGGAATTGCTGAGGTGCTGGAACACTGTGGCCATGCCTCCTCTTTCCCACTATGCCTCTTGTGCGAGGGTCTTCTGTGCGGGGAGACAGAACCAGCTATCCCAGTCCTAGGCCTATTAAGGTCCCCTCACTGACGGCACTCCCCAGGAGGCCTTGCAGTATCTTCACAGCTTCTTTTTGCTGACCGAGGAGAGATCCAACAGCCAGGGGACACCCAAGAATTGGGCCCCAAAACTGCAGGAGGAGAGTGAGGGGGAGCATAGGTTGAGATGAAAAAGGTGGAGTGGGCGCTACCTCCCCAGGACCCTCATTTGCTGTCCAGGCAATAAGGAAAAAAACCTGGATCTTCCATATTGCCCCCACCCCGGTCGACTCCACGCCTCTCTGTAATCCATTCATGTCCATGTTTCTCCAAGTAGCCAAGGCAGTTTGCACTCCGGAATATTTGGCTATTCTGCGGGAGTTTTCTTAATTCCTTTAAATAAAAGGCAGTTTCGATATGCAAAGCAGAGAGATCAACACACACCGCTGGGGTAGCCAGGATCCAGGGTTCAGCTTCAACGACCAAGCTCCTTCCATGGCATGGCTCCTTTGCCCCTGGTCAGGATCTCGCTCTCGCTCTCTATTCTGTAGGGTGGCATCCTAGGCTGGGGATCAGTGAAGCACTGATGAAAGTGAGGGGAAGACAATCCATATTGCCATTATACCATTGGATGAAGGATAAAGCAGAGTGCATCTTGTTTATAATTTCCTCCTTCAGTGCTTAATGAGGATTACTAATGGAGCGGCATTGCCCCAGAGCCCAGGCTCTGAGCATCTTTCCTGCGGCATGTTGTGCCGCTCTTATTTTAGATGTGCTATACATTCATTCAGCTGTCGCGCGAGCTGAGCTTTGAATGCAAAATATTCTCATTAGTGCTGGTAATGATGATGAGGAAGGTGCCTCCAGCATTCTGTGCTGATGGCCTTGTCCTGTGGGTAGGAGAGAGAGAGATCGTTCCACCTCCTTTCACAGCTTCACTTTACCTTTCCATATGCTACCCAGGGAGGCAGAAGCTGGAATTTCTGCCTTCGAATCCATGTCAGCAAGTCCTAAAGAGAATCTCTGGCTGTCCAAGGCAGGCTCAGCCTGGGGGTAAATTCGGTGGTGTCCGGACATCACGGCAAAACATGTCAGACCCTTGTCCATCCACTCAGGCCAAGCGGAGCTGAAGAGGAAGTTTCCTGCTTTGGGGACTTTTCTCCTGTTTCCCTGTCAACTTATCCAGTCTCCTGCCGGCTTCTTCCTGCAACTTGACGAGGTCAATTCACCACCCCTCTGTTCCTCTCTCTGCCTCTGAAGCACAAAGGAGGCGAGTGCCAATCAAAGAATCTTTCTGGCTCTATTTAAAAGATCAAATCCCAGCTCACACTCCAGCCAGGAGTGTCAGGCAGAGCTGGGAGTGGTGATGTTTGTACTGACTGAGGATGGGGAGCAGATCGACTCATTGCAGATATGCAATACCTTCCCACCATTGGCAGGCTCAGGGGAATTGAGGAACGAGGGGAGATGGGTCAGTTCTTTGGGGCCAAAGAAAAATGGGAGGTGAGAACAGAAGAGAAATAGCTTCCTAACTTCCCTCTAGGACACGGG
Source organism: Chelydra serpentina (assembly GCA_037349315.1). NCBI lineage: Eukaryota > Metazoa > Chordata > Testudines > Chelydridae > Chelydra > Chelydra serpentina. The sequence continues at coordinate 27,110,844 of JBAIAC010000033.1, forward strand.
TGGGCAAACGTTTTGGCCTGAGGGCTGCATCTGGGTATGGAAATTTTATGGCGGGCCATGAATGCTCACGAAATGAACAATTCCTGTTCAAACAAGTTTGTTTCAAAATCAACATTATTACAATAATTCTGTTGAACAATGCGCTGTTAGAAAATGACATTCCTGAGCTGTTTGTTGATTTTACCACACAATTTTGCTCCTGTCTGAACACAAATTGTATGCTAGCTACAACTTTTCAGTATACGGCGTTACGTAAAAGTTTGGTAGTTTTCACGTTTACTGCTGACTTCTTTATGATCGGTAATTAGCTTCATTGAATCACCAGTGTTTCTCCATTTGACCATGGCAATAACCCAAATATATAGAAAGGGAAAAGAAAATCCTAACTGCTGCCCTTATTTCAAACTGCTGTTTTACAAGATTGCACGCACTTCACGCAGGGCCTCATTTTCAAAAGAGCTGCAACGGCAACGTGTTTTTTTAAATCAGCAAAGACACGTTGCGCCTGGGGCATAGCCACGGGTGGGCCTGGATGGGCCATGGCCCACCCACTTATCATCCAGGCCCACCCCATCACTTGCACCACTCCGCCACCTGGCGCTCCAGACAGGGAGTGGGGTCGGGGGCTTGTCCTGCTCCCCCTGCCCGCCCATCGGCGCATCGGTGCTTGCAAGCCCCCTCCCCCGCTCTCCGGCCGGAGCGAGGCAATAGAGTTCAAGGGTCGGATGCGGCCTGCGGGCTGTAGTTTGCCCACCCCTGCTCTAGGAAATCTCCTTCAAGCCTGGGGTCAGAATTACCACCCCTGACACCACAGCAAGATTCCATTTGTTCCAACAGGCAGGAACGGTGCTGAAAAGACCTTTGCTCTGGCGTGGCCTGGGAATGACTGGTACAAGTATTGAATAGACTCACAAGGCAAGAAGTTGCTATGTACTGTCAGGTGTAGGGTCCTTGGCTAGTTAATTAATTCACCTTTACCTGACTGCTGGCTAGCCTTCTGCCATTTGCAGCCTCACTCCCTTCCCAGCAGATAACAGAGCAGGTGGAGCTCAGCTTGTCTGCACCGACTTCCCGCCTCTGAACAAACTAATCAGTGCTATAGTGGGTGTTTGCTGTTCTCCAGAAGGATGGTAGGTTGCTTCAGAAGATCCCAGTAAGATCTCTGAATAGATTCCTGTTTCATCAGGTTCCACTTGAAGGAGGAAAATGACACAGTTTCATGACAAACTAACAGCCATAGATAATATTTAGGTTCTAAAAGTTCCTGTAATGAGCACCTTGCTCATTCCCTTCTTTGTCTGGGTGTCACGGATCATTACTCTTCTTTTCTTGCAGTGGATACTTATTCAGACTTACGTTGATGCCTTACTTATATTTGGGGGGGCCCAATTCAGACCCAGTGTAAGCGGGTGGTATCTGGCAAAGTGCATTGAGCTGCACCAGGTCTGAGTTTGGTCTCCTTATTGAGATAGGAACAGTCCTGCTAATTAAGGAGTCAGTGAAGGGTTTCTGTACCACATCTGCCATTTCACAGGAATTTTCCAAACAGGTATTCCAAACTAGCCAAGGTGCCAGTTAGTAACAATTGTGAGAGTGCTTTTAAAACTGGTTGGAACATTTCCATGAAAATACAATTTGGACCATTCAAGAACTACAAATGGAAATGAAATGTTGTGTGTTTTTGTAATGCTGGTGTATGGGACACTGACCACCCAGTGATTCAGCTAAAGCAGCAGCATCTATCTTAATCAAGTCTGACTGAGGTAGGTGATGTGTGTCTCAACTGAAATACTGTCAGATGTTTTCAGATGTCTAACATTAAGTATATCTAGTCTCTCTTGATTCCCCAGGGGGAGAGAGCCCATCCTGGTCATTAGGGACTGAGCTGAGACCACCACCGCATTTCACATAGCCCTCCAAGCAGCTGTTGTGTGATAATAACTGTCAGGATCTGGGCTTGAGGTGGTCAGGCCTGGTGGTTGGGGCAGTGGTTGAGAGCAGGGACCAAGGGTCGAAGCCAGACATAGAGTTAGGACCAGGCCAAGGGCAGCACTGAAATTGGAGTCCGGCGACAGGCCATGGGTCAGAACCGGGGTCAGAATCCACAGGCAAGCCAAATAAGGATCCTTGTCAGAGTCCGGAAGCAGGCCAAAGGTTGAAGATGGGTTTAGGACAAGGGTCTGGGGGCCAGGAGGTGGGTGCAGGGCTTGAGCGGGTCAGGGACACGGCTGGACCAGGGTCAGAACAGAGCACAGACAAAGTTGAAGCGGGCTGGGACAAAGCTCGGGCAAGACTTGTGCAGGAACAGGGAAAGGACTGAGGGCAGGCTGGAAGCTAGGGAGTCTGTAACACTGCAAGGCAGCAGGAGGGTGCCTAGCTGAGTGGGGCTGTGCACAGACTAATTGGGGACATCTGACCTGGGCCCTGCCCAAGAATAGGGTGCTACAGCATGCTTGAGAGATGAATCACTGCGGGCTCTGCTGGAGGGGTGAGTTGTTGTACCTATTGAGGGTCTGGGGGTGGATGTGCCCAAGTACCCACCTCTAAAGGCCCCTCCTCCCAGCCTAGGGGAAAGAGCTACCGGACCTAGAGTACAAATGAGTTTGGGGAACAACTAATGAAAAACAGGGATGGGAGAAAAGGTCACAGGGTCAAAAGCAGGAATCCAGAGGGAAACACCGACCAGAGAACCCTGGGGTGAGTCGTTGTAGCTGAGAGAGCAACCTTAGTCCGGCTGTGGGTTTGCCTCACAATAGCTCTCAGTCACTATTACAAACAGGTCTGAACCAAACCCTCCATCTGAAAAAACCCAAACTTCAGATCTTTGTTCAAACTTTGCAGCTAGCCTGCATCTCTATCATGGACCAGAAAAAATGATCCAAAAAATCCTGGATCCAAACTGTAGGCAGATCCAGACTTTGTGGCCACTGACCACTGACGTGAGCTGGATTTGGACCGATGTCATGGAGATAAAAGGCTCTAACCCATAATAACTCCCGGCGTTGACTAGACCCAAAATTTCAAACTTATGAAAACCTTCGTGAATCCATCATTTTGTGTGTCCCAGGTGTGCAAATTATCAGTGATAAATCTTTCTCCTTCTCATTTCTTGAGGATAATAATTATAGGGAGAGGGTCAATGTGTGATCTTAAGGGGCCAATGGGTTAATAATACATTTATTAAAATGTTCCATCACTGCTAAAAGCTATATTCTTATCTTTGAACGCAACACATTCCATTACCCTGGAAATGATTGATTGGCCCTAATGAAGCTTCACGGGGAGAATATACAGTGGCAAGATGGCTGACATTGGTTACCTTAGCAACTCTCTCCCTGGGAATTCAGAGGCTACATTTATTTAAAGTTAGAGATCTAAAAACATCTGACAATATTCCAACTGAGACACACTTTACCCATCTAAATTAACTCTGATTAAGAAGGATGATGTTGCTTTAATTGTCTCAGTGTGTGACTCCAAAGGACGGGCTTTGTGTGTATGCTGTTATTGTAATGAACATATGCTTTGAGTCTGGATTTTCAAAGGGGCCTAAAGGAGTGTACGATGAAAGTGAATGGGAGCTGGGCACCTTAACTCCCATATGCCCAGTCTGATCCTGTAGGCTATACTCAGAGATGGGTCTATGGGAATCTAAATTAATTTAATGTACACTTTCTTCAGGCCCATCAGCATGTCAATTACATCACTTTACACTCTGACTTGATTAGACTCACACCCTCTAACTGAAGTGTAACTTACATCCCCTTACAAAGCTCCGCTGAATTTGAGCCACTGAGGCTGATTCTAAGGGTACGTCTACACGGCAAAGAAAAACCCATGGCAGCGAGTTTCAGAGCCTGGGTCAACTGACCTGGGCTCAAGGAACTAAAAATAGCAATGTAGACATTCCCATTTGGGCTGGAGCCCTAAGCTCCAAAACCCAGCAACAGGGGTTTGTCTCAGAGCCCGGGCTCCAGCTCAAGCAGGAACATCCCCATGGCTATTTTTTGCCCTATAGCCCAAGTCCCATGAGATGGAGTCAACTGACCCGGGCTCTGAAACTCATTGCCCCGGGACTCTGCCTGAGTCTGAGAATGTCTAAGCTGGTATAACTTGCATGCCAGAATAAATGCATCCTACTATCTCTGCCTCCTCCTTGGCACGCTGAACTTTCTATCTTCCGCAGAGAAGAGGAAAAAGCCAAGATCTAGGGGAGGCTGACAGACACATCTTCGGAGAGGAAATGGCCTCTTCACAGTGCTTTACCGCTGGAAAAAATGGTGGGCCAAATTCATCCCTGGTGTATTTCCAATGCAGCAAATATATTCTATTTGTTTGTACCATCTGGATGTCTTTCAGAGTTACTTATCTTCACTGCACAGTTCTCTGGACAGTGCTGAACTGGAGTTCAGGTATCAAAAAGAGTTGGAACCTCAAGAGAGATTCCATGGCTCCTTTTTGAACTGCCAGGTCATAATTCTAACACCATTTCAAAGTGCAGTTTGACTCTGTGAGTGGGCAGCCTCGACTTCCTTGCTGTAAGAAGACACCTGTGAGAAGACAGATAAAGGCAAGGAGCTCTGTCTTCTACCTTCATGTGCCCAGCTCTGGTTTTTGCATAACTGACTCACACAGAGCAAAGCGCGAAAACCCCTCTGTGTCTTTATACGATATGTGAATGATATGTTCAAATTCATTCCACAGACTCTATTTCTAGGTAAACTCAGAACCCAATATCCTGGTTAAAGGCAGAATTTGAAAAGCAACAGGGAAAGCATTAAAAATACATGAGTAAAAAAGTTTGGCTCTCCCTCACCACCCAATCAGGAATTAAAATAAATGTATAAAGAAGAACCAAAGAGTGAAGATTTTCTGTAAAGTAGCACAGTCTAGTTCTTCTTCTCTAGGGCTGCTAATTTCCTCCAGAGCGAATCCCGCGCAGAGTAACTTGAACCACATGTATATATTGGATACAATAAGTATGATATTTGGCTAATTTCCTTTAGATATGGGTCAGACCCTCTCTGCACGGTGGCTCATATGTGAAAGGAGTTTGGTGGACTCTGCCCAGCACCCAGTGTACAAGTGTCCCCCTCACAGAAACCACCCTGACAACTGGCACTAATAAGCCCCCCTTTGGGCCGTCCCAGTGACTGAAAGGTCACTGTGGGGCTGTCGTACTTGCACATTTCTAGAGGTGGCCCCTTCAAGCGATGCATGAGGCATACCGACCAGGCAGTGTGGCGGAGATGGTGCTGTTGCTGCCAGGCTGTACCAGCTCTGTTCATAAACAGAGAACTTCATGGCTTTCTCCAGGCTCTTTCACCCGCATGAAAATCCACACGTTCAGCTAAAAAGAGGACGAGCCAAACCAGTGAGATTAGATAATGCACAGGTTCGTCTGAGCCTCTGTTGGGGTTAAACCAATGTAACCTGGAGAAACACAGTGAGGAATCAGGCCAGATGTGTAGGGGTTCAGGGTGCGGGCTCTGGGAGGGGGCTCAGGGCTGGGGCAGGGGGTTGGGTTGCAGATGCAGGGAAGGATACAGGGTACTGGCTCCCGGAGGGATTCAGGGCTGGGGCGGGGGGTTTGGGGTGCAGGAGGGGGTTGGGGTGTGGAAGGGGGTGAGGGGTGTGGGTTCCTGCCGGGTGGCCCTTACCTCGGTCGGTGGTGCAGCAGGGCTAAGGCAGGCTCCCTGCCTGCCTGCCCCGGCCCCACACCACTCCCTGCAGTGGCCAGAAGCATGTCCCTGCGGCCCCTGGAGGGAGGGACGTGGCTCTGCGCACCGCCCCTCCCTGAAGGCACTTTCCTTCAGCTCCCATTGACCGTAGTTCCCTGTTCCTGGCCAATGGGAGCTGCGGGGGCAGTACCTGCAAGCAGGAGCAGCACGCAGAGACCCCTTGCCCCCCTGGGGCCGCAGGGACGTGCTGCTGGCCGATTCCAGGAGCGGTGCAGGGCCAGGGCAGGCAGGGAGCCTGCCTTAGCCCCGCTGTGAGCCACACTTTTAGCGGCCAGAGACTGCGCTCGACTGGCAGAGGCTCCATGATCAACCAGTTGATTGCGATCTACTGGTTGGTGACCACTGGACTAGAATGATCAATGAGATGATCTGATATGGAAAGTCCCTGTGTTCTAGTCACTTCCCATTCAGTCCTTCCTGGCAATACAGCATCACTACTCGCTGTTACAAGAAGCCAGGACATACGTGCAACCACAAATCCGCTGGGCGTATCAGTTTCACTTGTTTGCTCTGTGACGAATAAGGTCTCTTCACCATCAAGGCCCCCGTTGAATTTAATTTGAACAGCCCCTTCTTCCTGCAGGCAGCACCTGCCCATTTGGTGTCAGCTTGTATTTCTCGCTGTTGGCACAGAGAGTTTAATAATGAAATGGGTTTTTCACTGCAGAAGCAGGTAGCGTGGGGCCACACGGGGATTTTGGCCCTCCTCCTGCTTGCTCATTTCAACACTGCCGAATCATTTCAATGAAACGCTCACCCCACTAGCCACTGATGAGAATCCTCGCAGAGCTATGGGCCCGGTGAACAGAATTCTACGCAGATCATTCGGACTGTGGGGCTGCCGTTGAGGTGAGACAGGCTGGCTCCCTCGCCGTGTTGAAAGGGTCGGAATTAAGCTCTTCGCCAGCTGCAATCCTCCTCCTCCCCAACTATGTGTCTTCACTCTAGCTCACCCCCTTGCCTGCAGTGGCACCCCCTGGAGTTGGAACGGCCCATCCAGCCCCCTTGGTAAAGCTCCAAGGCCCCTCACGTACGTGCAGCTGCAGAAACTGCCAAAGGCAGGGACTGCTGCACTGGTGAGAGTAAAATGGGGCCCAGACCCACCCCTTGCGGGGGCATGAGCATCCAAGTGGTGCCTCCTCCCGCCATGTGGCCCTGTGGAAAAACTGCAGCAAGGAGACTCTGGGCTGGTAGGAGCAGAAGCAGCCAAACACAGATCTGTGGACAGGCAGAGAACGCTCTACAATCTACTTTCTCTGCCCTGTCCTGATTGGCTCTTTGCTCCAGCTCTTCCCCTCCCTCCCAGTCTCTTCATCTCAGCTTCACTCCACACCTCCCCCCCTTATCTTCTCCCCTGCTCTGTGCCACTCAAACCCACCCCTTCAAAGCTCCATTCCATTTTCTTTCCACTTAGCTCGGTCATTCACAACTGTGGTCCACCACTTTTTCAGGGACAGCCCCTGGCACGCCTGGCCAGTTTGTCGACCTGCCGCGTCCGCAGGTTCGGCTGGCCGCGGCTCCCACTGGCCACGGTTCGCTGTGCCTGGCCAATGGGGGCTGCGGGAAGCGGCGGACAGCACATCCCTCGGCCCGCACCACGTCCTGAGCCCCCATTGGCCTGGAGCGGCGAACCGCGGCCAGTGGGAGCCACGGCTGGCCGAACCTGCGGACGCAGCAGGTCAACAAACCAGCCAGGTGCGCCAGGGGCTTTCCCTGAAGAAGCAGTGGACCAGAGTTGAGAACCACCGACTTAGCTTATCCCATCCTAGTATGTGGCTCAGGAGGCCAGGAGGTGACACCAAATGAGGAGCAGCTGAGAGAAGTTGGAAAATTCAGTCTCCACGATGGCCCCTGGTGCCAAAGTCAAACAAGACCATGGAGAGGAAATTAAGTATGGTGATAGGTGGTGTGTGTGGTATGGCATCTCTAGGAGCACAGGGTCCTAGGTGACTCTATAGGTCTTTGGTTGCTGCTGCCACAGAACTTTAAAGTGACTCAGCTAGGGTGACCAGACAGCTAGTGTGAAAAAATCGGGACAGGGGGGTAATAGGGGGCAATAGGGTGTGTGTGTGGGGGGGGTAATAGGAGCCTATATAAGAAAAAGACCCAAAAATCGGGACTGTCCCTATAAAATCGGGACATCTGGTCACCCTAGACTCAGCAGATCACTTAACCTTTCTGTGCCTCAGTTTCCTGTTCTGTAAAATGGGGATAATAGTTCCTTACCTTAATAGGCAGGGGCATGGGGTGGGGAGGTATCATGAGACTTAATTCATTAATGTTTGCAAGGTGTTTTGTGATCTCTCAAAAGAAAGTGCCATCAAAATGCAGTCTTATTATGGTAAACAGGAAGAGTTATTCTAGCTGAGAATTAAAAAAACAAACAAACCCTGAGTTCTACTGATATATTTCACAGCAAGGAATAATTTTTAAAGTACCCTAGAGATGCAGCAGGTTTGGAATGATTTCGGTGGCATGTTAGTGAAGGAACAAAGATACAATTTCCAACCTGTCATGTCTCTGTGCCATGTTCTCTAGGATATCCCAGCTGTCTCTGTTTAAACAATAAAGCCCTCGGACTTGTGCTATCTCCTTGGAGGTATTAGCTGGAGCATATCAGATACAGCACAACACTGTCGGCAAACATAAATCAAAAGGCAGCAGGGAAGGGGAGAATTCCTTTCAGTAGAACTTGAGGACAGTAACAAAGATCTTTGTTCTCAGCTGTGCAATGAAAGGGCTCCTGAGAGGGATAAACCAAATAAATAAAACCTAGCAACTCTTTGATATGCAGTCAGCCAAGTTACATCCACAGCATGGCAAAGTGCCATTCATATGCCGGATTTGCTAGTGCCATATAGACAGGCTTTTGAAGCTGTTTGTTCAGTGATGTTTAAAATTCATTGATGAAGAAGGAAATGTACATTGTGGCAAAGGTTTCAAGCAGCTGTAAACACCTGTGACTTGAAAGTGACTAAGACGGTGACTATCATGGTTTTAACAAGGCCTTTGCCCCATGCCCCATGCTCCACCTCTGTATGATGGCACGAGATGGGCCAATTTCTGCTTTTTTGACAAGACATAAATCTGGAGTAATAGCTCACCTGAGATGAGTTTGAATCATTTCTAATTTGCATTGGTGTCATGATTTATTCTGGTAAAACCAAGAGCAGAACTGGATATATTTTGTTTCCCTCTCTGCCTGCCCCAAATCCCAGGTATGATACTTGTCAAATAGTGGCCAGACATTAGAGGTGAAAAGCCAGTTAGCAGAGTTTGGACAGATGACAGCTTTACTTGCAGCATCTGTTTATTTGCAAAGTCATGATTCAAACTGGGATCTCTGTAAGGCACTAGATGGGAACTCTCACTGGCTAAGCCAGTTGGGTTCATACTAAGCTTGTTTCAGCAAGACGTTCTTTGCAAATATTACTGTAACCTATGCACCTCCTGGGAGTGGTGTTCTGTCCCCTCTAGTGGCACCGAGACCACTTAGAGATTAATGAGTCTGCAACAGGCTTAGCTAAGGGCCAGGTAGCATTTAGTTTATGCAGTAGAGGCTCATGCACTAAGCTCCAGAGGCCCCAGGTTCGATGCCGACGACCGGGGTCTGTCAACATTACATTATCCCAGGGCCACGAGCTGCAGGAAAAATAGAACTTTGAAGCAGGACCCATTCCCATACATTTGGTCGATGATGCCCTGTATCTTCTAGTCAGTGCAATCTATGGCTGGCTGCTGGGAGCTGGACTGAGTCACTGGTAGAGGAGACTGGAAAAAAAGGTCAAAATTTTCCTAAATGTTTTTCTGAAAAAAAATCTCTTTGGATTTTTGTTTGCTTGCTTGCTTGATTTCTGGTCAAAAATTTGAATTTGATTTTTTTAAACCAGTTCAAGTCAAGGAACCCCATCTTAAAACCCTAAAAACTTCATTGACACCAACAGACCATATCCAGAGAGGGGCTGAGCACCAATGGGAGGGGCAAATAATAAATAAAACTGTTTATAAAAATTTTTATGAGTCTTTTAAAAAGTTAGTGTTTTTCTCATGGGTAACAAAATAGAGCTGGCTGATGGGACACAATCCAAGATACACAGATATTGTTGAAAGTGAAGCACAGACTTTAAATCTGTGGGGTCATATTATTGATTAGGTGTGAGTATTTGGGCAACAGGCAAGTATTCATGAAAAGGTTCACAACTCTCAAAAATGTCATTAGTTTTAGCTCCAGTGGTCATTCATCCAAAGGTTCCTACTGAAAAGTGCATTACTTGTTTGTTACTTGTGTCAGTCATCCAGTCAGGAAGCAGAAACACGTCCATGTGACGTGAATAACTAACTGCGTATGAATAATGAAGAGCAATGAATCAAAACAAACCATGTGCTACCTGTATCCTGAAAGTAATTCATCTAATCTGCAAATGCTTACAAAAACCAAAGCACCTTCAAGAAAATCAGGATCTGTTCACAAATGATGTTACTCTAAAATGGATCTAAATTTCTGACTAAATATATTAGTTCATCCTGGTGTTCTGGAACCTGATCCCTGCACCCATGAAAATCAGTGGTAAAGCTTCCATGGTGCAATTCAGGCCACTAGTGAAACAATTGATCACTGTTTCTTTTTACTGAGTCACTGTTCAAATGAACCAATAAATATTTTCTCAGGAAGCTACAAAACACTGGAGCAACCAAAAATAAACCCTAAAAATGACAGAAAATACAAACCCTAAACCAAGGTTCCTACTTCTCACCAATACATTACTTTGCATGGTCAAATTCATGATGAACAAGAGTATGTTCAAAGTGAAAACAAAGTAATTAATGAGAACAACCATGTATGGAAGGAAAATCTAAATTTGCCTGAATTAAGACGAATGAAAAGAATGGTGTAAGTTTTGGGTGGCAGATGCTTCCAATATATTATGCACATTAGCTCATTACAAATTTAATTCTTGTTTAAATGTAAATTAATAGGTATAATGTATCTTGTGTTCATAGAAAATGTAATGTGATTATAAATTCCCTTAGCATATATATATTTATATATCACCCATGCAATATACTTTTTTTGAATTTAATTAAGCAAGAAGAGGGGATAAACAATTTCTTTCTGAGACATTATTTCACCCTTGGAGGAGGTAGAAATAGTGCATGAGGTTGAACTCTGTCTGACTTTAACCAAGTGAAAAATGCAATTATCACCCTGAAATGCAGAGCTAGGAATGACCTACTCCTATTATGCAATGAAATTTTTATATAAAGCACAATAATTGCCGTGAAAAATTAGACCATCTGGTCCTTCCAATTCAGTATTCTGTCTCCAGCAATGGTGAGTACCAGATGCTTCGGAGAAAGGTGAAAGAATAGACAGTTGCAGAATAACTTGCCTAGGGACATTTCTTCCTAGCCCTTGGCATTTATTGGTTGGCTTCTAAAAAATATGTATCCTGTCTCACATAATAGTGGATGTTCCCGTAGAGATATGTTTGCAGAAGATTATAATTTAGAGATGTTCCCTCATAAGGGCCAGTATTATGAACATAGGAATTTGGAGATGTGCCCAGAAGGTGAACTTCAGTGGGTGATTTCAGTACGTTTCAGTCTGAGACTGAATTTGCTCAAACCCAGAACTCAAATGAATTTGGGGGAGTTAGCGGGGGGAAGGCTCAGAAATGAAGAAACCAGTTCCCTGATGCTTTCAGTTAACAACCTGATCCTGCAACCTTTACTCACAACAAGTAGCCCTTAGCCATGCAAGTAGTGCCATTGATTCATGTGAGGAAGATGGGTAGGACTAGGCTCTAAAATACAATTGTATTGCCAGATCTGTTTTGCTCATAATTAAAGCTGTCTTTGGTGGTTGTACATTCCACTCCTTGGATGGCCTTGCTTCTTTGATCTTTGAGTTTTTAGTTACTTCTGGTGACAAGGGATCCTGGTCCATGGGATAACACCTGAGATCCACCCAGTCAGAACATCCAGCACAGATTCCTCCAGTCTCTGATGTCCCTTTTCTTAACCTGCATAGAGGCTGACAGCAGCATCTCCCTTGATATGTTATGCTCTTACTGTGTGCGTGTTGTCAGTCCATCTGACCCATCACAAGACATTCAGCCAAACTTATTGCTTAATACCAGAAGGGGAAGAGCGGCTCGAGCAGATGGAAGGAAACTTGGATAAGAGAAAGCAAATTGAAAATGAAGTTCGCTGCCATTTGGAATCAAAGAACTAAGCAGGAGTTAGTTGGCTCATTCCCTCCAGGGAAAATTACCTGCCTCTTAGAGCCTCCACTGTAAAGAAGCTTACAGTAAAATATGCATTCTATTATATTTTGTTGAGGGGAAGCAGGGCAAATGAAATGGCCAGAGCAGAGAGTGAATGGAGAGTGGCGCATACTCTGCGCTTTCCATTATGTATCATTCGTCAAGCCGGTTAGTCTTGCTGCAGAAATAATCACAGATTCTGTTGCTTTTTCTCTTCAGACACCTGCTGCCTTTAGCTGTGTTTTTCCTTTTATCCTCTCAGTGAGATAAATGCAGAGTGAACGGGCACCTGCACTGAACCCCCCACCCCCAACTCAGCCCTAGGGGAAGTCTTTTCGCAGGTCAAAAGTGATGACAGTGGTGGTGTTTGGGGGCAGTATGAGTCCTGAGCCCTACCTGTTCTATGGGTAACCTGAGGACGTTAGTCTCCAGGGTTGTTGAGCCATCACTTATTAGCAGCACTGCAGTCTCTTTGAGACAATATGTTCCACCCAGGCATACTTCAAGGTGCACTGAGGATGTTCAGAGCAGTGACGGGCAAATCCCCAAAGTTTTGAATCAGCTTCCAAAAGCTCACAGGTATTTTACAGGTCGGTATCTTATGCTTTATCAACATGGAAAATGTGCATCTTTTCTGTACGGGATCTTATGAAATCATGGAGCAAAAACTGTTCTATCTTCATTGCTGATGGCACTGTACTCAGTACTGTTCTCAAGTACTATTTATGGTAGTTGTGATCTGGTTTTTGTGAATAACGTTTAGTCACTGCTGTGTGCATTGCTATACTTTCCCCTGCATAACAATCAAAGCAGTTCCCATTACTCAACAATGTATGTTAATGCACTAGCTGCACTGCTGAGAAATGCTGCAATGCTGTTGCATATACAATAGCTACAAAGATGGATGATGCTGTATGGCTCTGAAGTATACACAGTAGCTGTCCTAGGTTCTCTGCAGGGCCCAGTTTGCAGGCCAGTGAAAGCATTACAAATCCTTAACATGAATTTCCCAGGGATCCTCCGGGTCCTCTAAATTGGTACTTGCATAGTTCTCATGTAGAGAAAACAAAACTCGTGAAGATAAAACAATCAGATTGTCACAGAACATATGTTTCCCTTCAAGCCTCTGAACAGATAATGGGCTCCCATTTCATCCCTGTGTGTGTGAATACTCAGCGTGACAGATATAACTCAGAGGACATTTTTATTTCACAGAGAAAAATTAAACTACTTAGTAAGAGCAATGTTATCTTGGGGAAAATATGAATGTGCCATGAAGTGTCATCACCCTGCAGCATGGTCGTTAAGGGAAAGTGAGATCGTAATTTAGTGAAAGAGGCAACTTCTCCCAATTGCCCACTCTAGAGTTGATAACCAGCTGAGAAGGAGGGGGCTGTGTGAGCTTTCCATAGTGCCTCAGTTCTAACTGAGGGTAAAAGGAACGTCTGTCTCTCTGCTATTCCGTTCGGCTTATCTGCTGGCGCCAGGTCACTCATGAAAGAAACCCTGCAATTCTCACAGTAGCAGCATAGATGAATAGGGAACTGTACTTCTGGCTTTCACAGGGACTCTTCGGTGAAGCTGAGTGATTTGCTGCAAGAGAGGGAGAGCTTTTAGGGGAGCTGAGGTCACCTTGTGATGGTCATTTGCCCCAAATGCGAAGAGGAGGAGACTTTGCTTGATTTCAAGACCCCAACTTGAGTTTCTTTCTATGATTTTTTTTCTGAACTTTTAGAATACACAGAAGAAATATCACTGAACATGCAATGGTTTTTCCCATTGATTAGCATGGAAACCCAGGATGAAGTCAGTTTCTGGCCTTATGAGCCAAATTTGGCTTCATTTGGGGCTACTGAGTACTCAGCACTTTTGAAAATCAGAATCTTATTTAGGTGCCTTGGGCCTTGATTTTGCAGTGCAACCTTATTCTGCAAAGCACTTAGGCATGTTCTTAAAAGCACATGCTTTAGCGCTTGGCTGAATAGGGATGGACTTAAGCACACACTTAAATGCTCCGAGAACTGGAACCTATGTAAGGATTTAGGAACCTAACAATTGGCACCCATATTTGAAATCTTGGGCTTTGTGCCTTGGTTTTCCCATCTCTACAATGGGAATATTACATGGCTGTTTAGGATAAATTGTCTAGTATTTGTGAAGAGTTGTGCAGATACAAAGGGCCAGATTTTCAAAGGTATTTTAGTGCCTAAAAATGCAGATAGGTGCCTCACTGGGTTTTCAAAAGCACTCTGGTACCAACTCCCATTGATTTCAATGGGAGTTGGGAGTTAGGGGGCTAGGCATTTTTTCCCACTAAGTGCCTATCTGCATCTTTAAAAATCTGGCCCAAAATAAAATAAATGCTAAGCAGCATTAGAGCTGTCTATATAATCAAAAGATTAAATACCTTTTTATCCTACAACTGTCAGTTTTCAGTAAGTATGAAATTGATGGTGCAACAAAACAGAAAGTGCACAAGTGTTACCTGTGGCTACAAACAGCCAACATGAATTGGAAAATTAGAAACAAATGATTGTTTTTCAAATACTTATTTTCCCACATTGCATGTGTAAGCACATCAGATTCTGTAAAAGTCCAAATCAGTTCTAAATAATAGCGTTAAGGGTCACAGCTGCAACGGAGAGAGAATAGATCATTTGCTAATCTCATTTACAGTATGTTTCTTTTTAAGAAAAATTAATCACCATTGTATGAACCTGTCCTGGGGTGGTTCCCTGAAGGTCCTTTCCAGCCTCAGTCCACAAAAACTCCAGATCTCCTTAACCCTTCTGTGCCTTATTATAGTCTCCTGTGGGCCCACAGATTTCACTGTAAAATACGTATTTGAAATCACAAGCAGATTTGGGAGTGAACTGCAGCCCTTAGTCCTACAGTGAGCTCTATACTCCCATTCTGTAAGCACCACTCATCAGAACGACCCTACTGGGTCAGACCAAAGGTCCATCTAGCCCAATATTCTGTCTTCTGACAGCAGCCAATGCCAGGTACTTCAGAGGGAATGAACAGAACAGGTAATCATCAAGTGATCCATCCCATGTCGCCCATTCTCAGCTTTTGGCAAACAGAGGCTAGGGACACCATCACTGCCGATCCTGGCCAATAGCTGTTGATGGACCTATCCTCCATGATCTTATCTAGTTCCTTTCTGAACCCTCTTATAGTCTTGCCCTTCACAACATCCTCTGGCAAAGAGTTCCATGGTTGACTAAGCATTGTGTAAAGAAATACTTCCTTTTGTTTATTTTAAACCTGCTGCCTATTAATTTCATTCGGTGACCCCTAGTTCTTCTGTTATGAGAAGGAGTAAATAACACTTCCATATTTACTGTCTCCACACCTGACATGATTTTATAGACCTCTGTCATATCCCTCACCTGTAGGAAAAGACAACAAGCAGCATACCAGCTCTTCAAAGATGGAGCAGAGAACATTGATGAGGTACTCTAGGACCATGATGAAGCTTACATTCTTGTATTTGGCACCTAGACCTCAGGCAGGGAGACTGGATTGGATTAGATAGTGTGAGTGATGGGGATATACTGGGAAGGAGATAAGGTGATATATGAAGGGAAGTCACCATAGGTAAGTGGTCTGAGCAGTAAGGAAGGGGTTTAGCAGTAGTGTTCAAGCCAGCTCTCGTTATCTCCAACACTTCAGCAACAGAGGTACCAGAAGAGAGAATAGGAAGTTATTTCACAGGAGCGTGAGAGGAGTACCATGGAGTCTCAGGAAATTAGGAGTTGCATAGCATCCATTCTAATTAACCTCAGAAACTGTCCTGGGTGTATATACCACTGGGAACTTTAGTGTCCCATGGAATACATGGCAATACCATTACGTGTCCATCAGGCACCCACCTCTTAATGCCAGTGGGCGAAGCTGATCCCAGGGATGATCCACTGGGCTGATCATTGACTTGGCTGACATCTACTCAGCATCCAGCTCCTGCTGGACAAATATTACCCCGGAGAGGTGTGATCACCAGAACTCTGTGACACGCTACAGACTTGAAATCACCCGTGTTTCTCCACCTCATCAGCTGACAAATTGCTGCCATTAGAATCGCATTAACAATCCAAAGTGACCTAGCAATGTCAGGGCCTATGGGCTACCCTATCAATCACAAGACACAGATGTTACCAGACTTGGGCCTGGAATGTCGAAGGATGATGGGGTTCTTCTGGCAACACTGCATATGGCAAAGACACCAGTTACACATGGAGAGCGACTTCCAAGCTTTGGGAAAGATACCGCAGGATTCCCCCCCTCAGGCCTCACACTGTGGGTAACTTTGTGCCGATGCCTTTTTGGTGTGCTTTGTGAGGAATGCCCACTGAGCTTTCCTCTGAGGAAAACTTTGCCCTGGCTGGTGGTCATGACCCTCAAGAGGCTTTTCTAGCAGTCTGGGGGTGCTGGAGTACAGCAGTGTTTTGCTGACTGCCTCATCACAACCCCCACCACCTCCCAACATGAACCAACACTGGAGGCTGTGGGTGGGGGTGAGTGTGGCATAGAGATCTAGGAAATGACCTGTGGCTTTGGCAATGTGAGATATGAATGGTCTCCATATAGATCATATAGACCAGGGATTGGCAACCCTTGGCGCGCAGCTCGCCAGGGTAAGCCCCCTGGAGGGCCAGGCCGGTTTGTTTACTTGCCGCAGCCACAGGTTCGGCCGATCGCGGCTCCCACTGGTCACGGTTCGCCCTCCTGGGCCAATGGGGGATGCAGAAAGCGGCGCGCGCGGGCCAAGGGATGTGCTGGCCGCCGCATGCCAACGGTTGCTGATCCCTGATATAGACTGTACAGCCAGACCAAGGCAAACCATTTTGGGTCGATTTCTTCGATTTGATTATTTTACAAGGATAAATTCAATCCATAGGACACATGAATTTGAAAGTGTCACTTATCTATGGAACAGATCCCACTCCTCTGAGGGAGAGCAGAGGAGCTCCAGGAGGATCCAAAATAAACCAGAAAAGGGGGGAAATTACCCTGCAGTACAAAAACAATACATTTAGCCATAAAAGCTTAATATTCCTCCACCAGGCAGGTTACAGCCCTTTAAATAGCATCCCCCCCCCTCCCCCAATGTTTCAATTCATTGATCTCAGTCAAGGAATTTAACATTCATGAAGGTAAGGTAAGGTAGATCAAAGCATGCAAGGCCTAGGGATTCCCAACACTGAGCTCTAAGTAGGTCATTATTAGAGCTGAGAAATAAATTGTTTTTTCCCATCCTGTGAAAATTTTCAAGATATAAAAAAAATTTCCCATCCCAAACTGGGTAGGTCTACACTTACCGGCTGGATCGGAGGCGTCGGATCGATGTTCTGGGTTCGATTTATCGCGTCTTGTCTAGACGCGATAAATCGAACCAGGAAGTGCTCCCCCGTTGACGCTGGTAATCCAGCTCGACGAACGGAGTAGGCGGAGTCGACGGGGGAGCCTGCGCGCCGCGTGTGGACCCCGGGTAAGTATGTTTTCATTCGAACTAAGATAGTTCGACTTCAGCTACGTTATTCACGTAGCTGAAGTTGCGTATCTTAGTTCGAATTGGGGGGTTAGTGTAGACCAGCCCAAAGACTCAAATCTGAAAATAAAATCTCTCTCTCTCTCTCTCTCTCTCTCTCTCTCACACACACACACACACACACACACACACACACACACACACACACACACACCAGTTCACCTCAATTGAAATCAATGAGAGTTAGGTGCCAAGATGCTTTTGAAAATCCAATGAGGCACCTCTCTGCCTAAAAACCATTAAATATCTGGCTGTAACTGATTTGCCCAGGTCACACAGAAAGTTTCTGGCAGAGCAGAGACTTAAACGCACATCTGTTAAGTCCTAGGCTAGTGTGCTAACCACTGGACCCATCCTGCCTCTCTAACGATGGTTGACGAATGTACTGATGTTGGGCCTAAACTGATCAATGGATCTGGTGGAAATGTTTTGCCAGAACCCCTTTTCATCAAAAATTGGCCCTTTAAAAAAAACCCAAAACAAAGATCTCCGACAATTGTCGACATTTTTGAAGTTTTCAGTGACTTCTTTATCTACATTTTTCTTCACGTTTTATCAAGACTTGGTTCAAAATCATTTTCAAAAATCACTGTGAAAGCGTTTCACTGGTCGAAAACTGGCTTGCCAGTAAGAAAACACCATTTTCAGAAATTGAAAAAAAAAATCAACAATTTAAACAAGGCTCTTGATAAAAACATTGAGAAGATTTTCACCAATAAATAAATAAATAAATAAACTCCAAAAAAACACCTGGGGAAATGACACTTCAGCTTTGACATTTCAATTTCTTTTTGTGTTATTATTAATATTATTTTATTTATTTGTATTAATTTAGCACCTAGGAGCCCCAGTCAGGCTGGGCACTGTACAAACACAGAACAAAATGACAGTCGCTGACCCAAAGAGCTTAAAATATAAGTATAAGACAAGAGACAACAGATGAATACAGACCAATGGGGCAGCACAAGGAAACAAAGAGACAATACAGTATCGGTCAGCATGACAGACAGCTGACTCAGTCATAGGCACCGGCTTCCTCTGGGCCCAGGGGGTGTTCAACTCCCCGCCCATGCCCTACACCCATACAACCCCTTCTCACCTCTTCCCGCCCATTTCCGCCCCCTCCCCTGAGCATGCCCCGTCCCTGTTCCTCCCCGCCTTCCTCCAACAGCCTCCTGCACACAGCAAAACAGCTGATCGCGGCCGACGGTAGACGCTGGGGGTGGGGGGGGGTGCTGATCCGCAGGGCCACCGGTGGGCGGGAGGCACTGGTGGGGAGGGAGGAGCTGGCTGCCAGTGGGTGCTTTTTTTCCGTGGGTGCTCCAGCCCTGGACAGAGGACAAAGGGGAGCTTTAAGGTGGGATTTGGAGGAGGATAATGAGGTAATTTTGTGGGTGTTTAGAGGGAGCTTCTCCCACGCATATGGAGCAGCAAGAGAGAAAGCACAAAGGTGCGTGTCTGAAAATGTCACAAGTGGGTGATGGAGGCTGGTCACATGGGCCATCTGGAAGCAGGAGTTGCCCTCTTGATACTGAATGAGAGATGATCCTGTCCCTGTTTTTTGCCCACCTGTTCTATTTGCTAATGGCTCATTAAACTGTGCCGAAGGCCTCCAGCTCAAACTGCCAGAATAAGCATGAAAATCAACCCGCTTGTATTTCATTCTGAAGCTCAGACCCCCAAAGCATGTTTCTATCCCCCAGCCTCACAGCAGCATTCAGTGCAGCATAAGAGAAGGGCAGGACTATCCAAACGCCTCCTTGTCTGACATGCTTTAATTAAAGCATCCTGCTCCAGAGCTTGAGACGTCCAGGAGGTCTGTACAAATCCTCCACAGCTCTCACCTGACTTCTCCGGGATGCAGCAGGGATGTTCCAGCTTGCAAGATAATTATTAGTCTTCTCCCCCAATTAATTGGTGCACAGCGCAATTCTGGCAATGTTCTTCCAGACAGCGAGTGCCAAAATAATCTGGGGAGAGGAGAGGGAATTGTTCTGGCTTAGAGAAGATAAATTGTGGTGCCAACTTCCTGGCAGCAGCTGTCATTATTCAGCCGAAAGATGCAAATAGAGATATACTCAAGTGCATTCCCATTTATAGGCTCTGGCTCTCTCTGTGCCTAGCAAAGTTTCAGTCATCAGCTGAGGGCTGAATGTGCTTCAGGAACATGGTAGCATTTCAAACTGGAAGGAAGCCATGTATCCCCTCGAGTTTGGGTCACATACGTAGTCGTGATCTGCATTATCAATGGGCAAATCTCCAGGAAGCACCGGGCTCAAATAGATGCTTGTCACCAAACCAGGCAAGGCAGGGAACCAGGCTGGTTACGTCATGAGGAAAAATCTTTCCGAGCAAAGGTTCCTCTATTCCCTATGGCTATTTTGGAAATACCAACCCCCCCAGCCTTTTGTATCTCCATCCTGCTTCACGGACCTCAATGGGAGCTTTGCCATTCATTTCATTGGCAGTCCTTATTCAGTGCTACTGCCATCCCAGAACATTGCAGCATTGCTATCATAAACTGCAATGCTTTGTACCATTACTATAGCATACTGTAGTATATTTTTATAAGGGTCCAAGTCCCTGTCTACTTTCTTTTTAAACACGTTTGCATTTACAGCTTCCACTGTGGCCTTTGCGGTCCTTGCCCTGTGTTAATTACCTGTGCATTGTAGTACTATGTGCACACAGGCCCTGATTGTTGTCCAGAAGCCTGTGCTCTGTGTGGTCATTTATACTTGTGCAAGAGGGGGAGTAGCTTGTCACTGGTTTGCACAAGTGTGAATGACTCTTTGCACAGGTGTCAATGATGACAAGGCATGAACCACTGGAGAATCAGGTCCCAAGGTGTTGTGAGTGCTCTGTATTGGTAATTTTAGGTACTTATGGTAGTGACTGGTACAGCAAATGCTGTTTGGCCTATACCGCCCAGGAAATAGGTTGTGCCTGTAATTGTAGAAGGGGAAATAAAGCATGGTGAATTGTTGTCAGCAAACCTCAAGGCCTTTGTCTTTTCTTACTACCTCCATCCGCCCTCCCGCTCCCCCAAATAGGTGTGTGATGCATGACCAGATTTCTGAAGTCAAGAACCAGGACATGCGTCATGGGACTGGGCAATGAAGGTGCACGTTCTCACCATTTTATCACAACTCCTGTGACAGTTGGTGTTTTTCTTAATGCCCCAGTTCCTGGATTCATGGGATTAGTTGAGAATCACAGCTTTCATGTAAAACATTAATGATCTAGCCTTCATAGTTGCAGTGAAAACTGGAATATGTGACCCTAGTGAGACCTAAAGAGGCACAAACCATAAAGGCCCAAGGAAAGGAACCCCAATTTTTTTTCCAAATCTCATGATGTTAGGTAGCTGATGATGTTTTTTTAACATGTGGGGTTGGCAGTGTTTCGTGCACAGGCAACAGGTTCAGTGACCATCCTGGAAGTGTGCTTGGGAGGGTTCCTCAGACAAACAATTCCTCTTTCTCCTGCCCTACCACCCTGTGGTTGGATTTGAACTAATAGAGGGGATGCTTCAAGGAGGTGAGTGGAGGACATGAGGAGTCTAACTGCAAGGTCTATGCAGAAGGCTGGATGACCAGTAGCGTAGCCAGGGGGGGAGCAAGGGGAGCGGCCGCTCTCCCTGTGAGCAGAAGTGGCGCCTTAAAAAGGAAGCAGCGCCTTTTTTTAGCAGCGCTCCGGGTCTTCTTTTTAAGCGCCTCTTCTTGCACTCACCCGGCGGCGCTCCGAGACTTCAGCGGCATTTCAGCGGCGGGTACCACCGAAGACCCGGAGCGAGTGAGGACCCACCACCAAAGTGCTGCCGAAGACCTGGAGCGACGCTGGAGGCGCCGCCGGGTGAGTACATGGGGAGCCTGGGGAGGCACCTTTTTATAGCGCCGCTTCCCCTGTGCTCCGGACCCGCCTACGCTACGGTGGATGACTGGCTTGCTGGGGAGGGGCATTTGAAGCATACAAGTGCTGAGGAAGCCTGGCCTCATATTCACTGGCTCAGCCCCTTCTGGTGGCTAGTGCACAGGGGTGTGCAAAAACCAGGAGGAAACAATGGCGAGATTGGGAAAAGCCTTGAAAGCACGGGATTCCTGGTTTCCAGGGACACACAACCACCTTATCTGTAAACACAATAAATCACAGCCCTCTGTGGAAGAAGAGTTTCACCGGAAATGCCTGCTGATGTGTCAGTTCCAGGAATGAGAGCAGATTTCCGAGTCACCTCGTCTGATTAGCATAAATCTTCCAGAACTTGTCAGTTAATGGGAAATGCCCAGCAGGGAGTTTTTACTGTTTCCAAAACTGTTCATAAACGCAAGAAGGCAGATATCACTGCAGCTGCCCTCAAGCAAAGCTGCAATTCCAATCAATTTAAGTGCGGAGGATCTGATCCTTGTTTAATCAATGCTGGGTGACTGGTGTCCTCACCAGCATTTTGCTGACTGTTAAGGCCAGGCAGAGAAAATTGCAAGAGCCGAATCAGACCAGTGAATTTTCCGATGCTTTTTTTTGGCTGTAATATTTCTCCACTTGTTCCATGCAGGGTACAGAGGCCAACTCTGCAATACAATGTATCTTGTCAGATGCTACTGAAAATTGTGTTGCAACAAAGGAAACTACTAAATCCCATATAATTGCTCTTGATAATAATTTAGGTAAGGTGACAATAAATATGGATTTTTTGCCATCCCCCAATATGAACATCTCGGGGGATGAATTTGATATGCTGAATCCTGCAAAGGAGGAATTTTAAGAGAGGTTTTTTACAGATCTCTAGTTTTCAAGCATGTTAATAACAGGTTACTGAGTATTTCTTGACTTATATGCCTATGAGATCAGCTCCATTTGTAATAAGCACATAGTAAGAGACAATCCTATAAAGAACTTACCACCTAAATAGACAAGACAGGCACAAGGTGGGAGGAAGATAGTAATTATCCTCTTTTTACAGGTAAGGAAGTGAGGCCCAGGTGAGAAAGTTTGTAGCAGAGTTGGGAACTCAATTTAGGTTGCCCATGTCCTAATCCACAAGATCATTTTTCCTCTCGAAGGCTGGTCTTGTATGATTTTGTTTCCATTGATTTCAAAGCCAAATTTTTCTCAGGTGTTCACTAACTGAAATCTATGAGATTCCTCATGTGTATAAAGCTACAAATGTTTAGATCTTTGCAGGATTAGACCATGGGGCTTTACAATGAGTCAGCTGTCCCTTAGCTTTTCAAATCAGAGAGGGGGTGTCCCAGGAGTGCCCCAGTAGGGTAAGAGTCCCTGAAGTTGCTTTTCTATTGCCCAGCAATATTTAAACTTCAGCAGATAAGCATCTTAATGCACTGAACATAAGACCATAATAAACCTAATTATGCTAATAAATAGATGCTAATAAAACCATCAGAATCTTGTTGTTTGGTCTCTAAACAATCCCTAGTTACTTGCAGCAGGACTACATAGCAGCAGACAGCTCTCAGAGCTGTACAAATAAGTCATTATTCCAAGGAGTCAAACATGGAATGCTGGCCTCCATTTCCAAATATGGCACCAGTTCCACTTGCAACAGAGGGTGAGGTCCTTTGTTGTGTGGGCAGACCGGACAACAGGGCAAACTGTGACCCAATTTGCATGTGCAAAATGCAACTGAAAAAAAGATGGCGTTAGCCTTTTGCATGCACTGTGGGGACCTCACGCCCCACCCAGCCCTTGAAAACCCTACAGGGCAGCTAAGTGCTCTCCAGATGCATGTGAAGCTTACCAGCACTGGAGCAACTGTGTACAGTTGCATTGCACTGAATGTAGTACTTGGATGCTTACCTACTTTGAGGCCAGCCGGAGTGCCCACTCTATGTTCAAGGGAAGGCACACTCACTTAGCCCAGGGCTACACTAGGGGAGGGGGGTCGATCTACGATACGCAGCTTCAGCTACGTGAATAACGTAGCTGAAGTCGGCGTATCGTAATCGACTTACCTGACCATGAGGATGGCGGCGAGTTGATCGCTGCAGCTCCCCCGTCGACTCCGCTTCCGCTGCTCGATGACGTGGATTTCCGGAGCCGACGGGGAGCGCGATCGGGGATCGATTAATCGCGTCTTAACGAGACGCGAAAAATCGATCCCCGATAGATCGATTGCTACCCGCCGATCCGGCGGGTAGTGAAGACAAGCCTTAATAGTGGTGGCTTATGTTCTTCCACCTACCATACACAAGCGGAATTTAAGCGATCCACAGGCATGCTTCCTTTGGAAAATCTAGCCCCCAAGGTCACTGGCAGGCACACAGGAGACCTCACCCTTTCCGTGCTATTTTCTTTCATCATCTCACCCTCTGTGCTGAACTGTAGCACTTCTTGCACAGAAAGGGAGGAGATTTTCCAAACAATTGATTCACCTCTGATAGTATTGCCTTTGGTAAAATTCCACTTCTCAAGTACTGCAGCCATGAAAAGCAGCTCTGATATTTACATAAACACTCAGGCATTTCTTAATTGGCTGTGAGGGCTTCTGAAGGCAGCAGAGCAGCGAGAGTGCGGAGTTGTGTTTATCTGCACGATGCTGCTTTGCCTCCTGTTTCTCCCAGCCAGATTCAACCCAGTAGCTAGCTCCCTCCTATAAAAAGGGTAAGGTAACAGGCTAATGGAGTATCAGAGGGGTAGCCGTGTTAGTCTGGATCTGTAGAAGCGACAAAGGGTCCTGTGGCACCTTATAGACTAACGGGCCAATGGAGGAGGCTTAGGAAAGCATAATAGCCATGAGAAGATCAGCAGGAAGAGAAGGAAATGAACTATACAACTGAAAGGCGTGTAATGCAATTGGGTTAATTAATCAGTCAATTCATTAAAAACCTATCCTCTGGGAAAGGGGAGAAGAGGATGGGATTGTAGCCATTGGCTCTGATCTTGCAATAAACCCAGTTCCAGCAGACCTCTGCCCCTATGTGGAGTGCCATTGTAATCAACGGGGCTCTGTGCAAGGGTCTCCTGAATATGGCTCCCTGCAGGATCAGGGCCTTTGTGAGCATGCTCAGTGTCCTTCTTTACTGGTGCATGGTGCTAGAAGGCACCCTGACAGGTGACTCAGAAATACGTATATATGGGTGGTTAGGTCACCCTGAGTGAATGATTCCACGTTCAGCACAAAATCCTGACGTTCACTTGAGTTCTCCCCTCCCCTTCCCCCCCTCCCCCACAGTGGATTTTGGTTGTGTGTTTTTTGCTTCAGGGTATTTGAGTCTAGAAAATCAGCTCCGCTGTTGGCAGAGCGGGCAACATAACAGAGTGTGACTTTTCCGAGCTGATTCCCCACCCACACGGCACCAGCTGGTCTCTTTACTGTTCAAGGAACCCGCTATTAGTGCACTCTAGGCTCACAGCTGTCATCCTGCCGTGGCCCAAAAGTGTGACAAACACCCAAAAGGAGGGGTCTGATCACCAGATACTGGTGTGTTTAGTGCTCAGCAAAGATGTTGTGCTGACAACACTGGAACCAAAAAACTCTCTCCCCAGACCAAGTGCAGGACAGGGGCGGCAGCAGTGCCAAATCCCCTATACCTCACCCTACTGTTGGACAAATTCACTCCCTGGAAGTCAATTGGCGTTTTACCACCTTATGTGAATGTTACCCAGAATGCCTTGGTGCTGACCCGGAAGGACTTTCTCTAGAGGTGAGAGAGATAGGTCCTCAGGGCTTCTTTGGCTCTCCACCGTGGGACCAACGAGCGAAAGTCACGATGGTGGGTTTTCTGACATCATGGGAGAACCTGGACCAAGACAGCAACTCATTTCACAGAGGGCACAGAACAGCAGCAATGGAAACATCATCACTGGCTTGGTCTTGCATGCTCTGCTGATACCAATGTGAATAGCTTTTTCGGCCCATCCGCTGAGCACCCCACCCATTTTGATTGGTAGGGTGTATTTTTAACTAGATCAAAACCATCCATAAATAGTCATCAGGAAGGTTACCTCTCTCTGGAATATTTGGTGGATAGTTTATAAAGGAATTGCTAGCACCTCCTCGAGTGAACCAAACTGCTATTATGGGACCTTATTACCATTCACACAAAAGCCCCTTTACCTCATGGAGGCCATGTAAAGGGGCCTTAAAGTGATGTCAAGGCCCTTTACATTGCCTGATCTGTGTTAAGGAGCCATGGTGTAAACGAGAATAAGGACTAAGATATTATCTGTCTTGCTAACACATCCCTAATAGCCATAGCTAATACTGCTATAATTATCGATCATGCATTCACTTGCAATGGTATCTCAGCACTCGCTTTGAGAAGTACCTCGTCTTCATGGGATCTGGGGGGAAAGCTGCCTTAAATAAATACTAATAATGATGGAGCTTAAATCTGTGTAATTTGTAAATTTACATTGCCATGGTAACATTGGCAGGTAACGAACTAATCCTCAATTCATCATCTTCCATGGAATTCCAGCAACTATTCCTAAACCTTCATCCCTTTCTAATCCCACAGCTGTTGCCATGGAAATGACCAGATAAGATGTAGGCCTTTAGGGCAGATGGGTCCACCGAGGATGCTTAATCTTGGCCCATATAAATCTATGGAAA
This sequence comes from Chelydra serpentina, assembly GCA_037349315.1. Taxonomy (NCBI): domain Eukaryota; kingdom Metazoa; phylum Chordata; order Testudines; family Chelydridae; genus Chelydra; species Chelydra serpentina. The sequence continues at coordinate 27,136,977 of JBAIAC010000033.1, forward strand.
TATGGAGGCTTTCTTTTTTGTTTAAATAACAAAAATTGCTGCCAGTGTCTTTGAAAAGATTAAGCAGGCATGCAGTAGGAAAGAGGTTCTTTGTGAGTTACCTCCCAGAAAAGAAGAAAAAAATGTCCAGTGTGAACTTAGAGTTATGGAAGTTCAAAATGTGGGGATCTGGGGTAATATTGTTACCCCTTTGGACTCAAGGAGTTAGCCGATATTTGGGGTTTTGTGGGTTGTTTCCATTAGGAGGAGAAATTGTTGATGGAGTCAGGAATGTCTTTGATGTAAACAAACAGAATTACAAATCCTGTACAAAGCCCTGTTTCCCTGAACACCGTAGGAATCAAACAGCAGGAGAGAGTTTCCTTGTTCATAGTTCCAAGCCTCTTTCAACCAGCACTCTGCCCAAAAAGCTTATTTTCTAGACTTTTTCACAAGATCTTGCTACCAGAGTTTACTCTGGCTGTCTCCTTGGCTTTCTGCTGCTTCTCTGGGGTTTCTCTGTTTCTCTTCACACACACATTCAGCTCCACAAAAACAATAACCCTCAGCACTTCTGCATTTGCATTCAGCCCAGGGCTTAATTTGTAATGAAAAAGGTGCCAGGGCTCAACAAATTACGTGCTGGGTCTCAAGCAATTTTTAAAACTTTCATAATGGACGCAGCTAGCCCAGAGGTACTGGGGCTACGAACTGCCAACCCTAGAGGCCCTGGCACAAATTAAGCACTGATTCAGCCCATAGCAAAATCTCTCTGCCTGCATAGCTCAGAATCCTGACTGGCATTGCATGTTGCCTGTGTTTTGGGCAGAGGCTCCTGTTGAGGTTCTGGGCTGAAGTCAGTTGGCTGCAGAAAGCAAAGGAAAGAGAGGCAAACCCAGCATGGGATGTGCAGGAAGGAAAGGGAAAGAAGGAGGAGGAGGAAGAGGAGGCAGCAGCAGGAACCATAAGACCTGAAGGAGAATCTGAGGGAAAGGAAGGGGTGACTGGAAAGCTGGTAGGGGAAAGGAGCTTGGGATAGTAAAAGGAAGACAGATGGCCTGGAGGACTGGTGCTTACATACCTGGATGTTAATTAGCACTCCATAGATAGGACAAAACCACAATTATCAGCTGATAAACCCCTTGCGGCTAACATATGATTCCATCCATAGTGGGCAATACTATGTGTATATGCACACCCAGACTTCACTGCCAGGGGTGAGGGGCACCAGCAAAGTCTTTCATGTGATCATAGTCCCATTGTTCTGCCCACAGCAAAAGGACTCTAGAGTCCAGATAGATGGTTTGGTTAAAGCATGCCATTAAGCCCGCAGACAACATCTCACTCTCTGCCATTTTACACAAGACAGCTGCGATGTCAGCAAGACTTAATAGCTCCCTAAAATATCCCATCGTCCGGCCGATAGCATAATTGCCTTGATTTGCAGACGTGCAAAACCAGATGAAAAGACAAGCACAAGGCAGGCGCTCTGGTGCAAGTTAAAGGATGGTGAAGCCATGGAGTTTTTCTCTGGCTTTGCCCCCATCCCTTTCCTTTAAAGAGGCTTATCTGTTCACAGCATACCAGCTTAAACATCATGACCTACTAGTGCGTGTAAAAGAGTGGCACCCACAGGGCTGCAGATAGATATCTGCATTCTCTCATGTGGGAAGGAGCCAGACACTTTTCTTCCCAGCGCTCCGGAGGAAAGAAGAAATTTCTGATCTTCACCTTTTCATAATGTCAACATAAAAATGTATCTGTGGCTTTCAGGAAGGTTTATGGCTTCATCTCTAGCTGGTTGCCAGTGGCAGTCTCGCTCTTTGTACTTCAGTGGGACTAAAAAGAACCATTCGTTCCCCTTAAAATCCTTGTCCCAAAGAGAGGGAGGTGAATCGTTCACCCAAAAGGTGAAAAGCATGCTAGCACTGCCCCGCTGTGGTGCTGCTGCCCAAAGACTGACGGGTACTTCTTGTCTTCAACCAACCCACAGGACGTTTGGTGCTCTGAGTGCACACTAGGCATCAAGTCATCTTTAGTTCAGAAGTATTGATCTTTCCAGTCTGATAAACATTCATGATCAAGCCTGATCAGTCCTGATCAAATATCAGGGGTCCCATTGAACTAGGGGATTCTTATTTATTATTTGTCTTACCATGGTGCCTAGGAGCCCACTGGGCTAGGTGCAGTACAAACCCAGAACAAAACGATAACTCTGTTCTTCCTAGCCCATTAAATGAAAGAAGGATTGTGGGCATATCCCCTTGATCCCTGCAGGAATGTGGGCTGGTGGTTAGATTATGGGGTGGGGAGTCAGCCCGCTGTCCCCTCCCTCTCCCCCCTGGGGAATTAGTTTAAAAGTCTCCCATTTTTTCTCTTTGAATAGAATTTGGTACTAGTGAAAGGCAAGAAATGGGCAGCTCCCTGCAGACCCAAGCATGTGCATGTCTGTATAAACCACAGAATGGGTACAGCATGGGTAACAGCAGTGCAAGCTTCCGTGAATAGCTTCCCTCCCCCAGCAAAGTGTTATCCTGACATGAAAGTACCTGCAGCCTCTTTCCATTTTCAGTCCTTAGCGTCTCTGCTGCCCTCATTTTAACCCTGTTTTCACACACTCCGAACTGTGTAAAACTGTCATATTTGCGCTTGGAAGGTCCTATATTCAGTCAAAGGTTCAAGTGTATTTGTCATGGAAAGATTTTGCAAATTGCTTCAACCTGTTCTGTTTTCTGATCCACTTCTTTCCCTCTGCTGAGATTTCAAAAAACACTGAATCTTTGACATTCAAATGGTTCCCAGTGGCGACTAGGTGTGTTAGCACTCAGACCTTCAGCACTGCAGTACAACCCCCTACAGTTTGAACTAAAGGAATAGTTCTATTATCTTGTAACAGTGGTAGGTTGTCATCATCTTGTGGGCCAGCCACTAGAGGGAGACACAACATACACCCAGCCAATGTTACACTACATTTGTGAAAACCTGTTTTAAAATAATGAAGTTATGGACATTTAGGGCCATAGATTCATAGAGTTAAACATCAGATCTAGTCTGATCTCCCGTGTAACATAAGCCATTACCCAGCACCCACACACTAAACCCACCAACCAGAATTAGACCGAAGTATTAACCCACAGGAGACCAAGGTATTGTGTGTCACAGGCATGGAACAGATGGGACCAAGGTGCACCAATGCCTGAGGCTCCTATAATGGCAGAGAATTAAGTGAGATATACCCAGGTGATCCTGGCAAGTAACCTGTGCTCCACACTCAGAGGAAGATGAAACAAGACTCCAGGGTCATTGCCAATCTGAACTGGGAGAAAATTCCTTCCCAACCTCACCCAAGGTGATTACTTAGACCCTGTGCATGCGAGCAAGAGCCAGCCAGCCCAAGCACCAATGAGAGGGAATGCATGGTACCACCTCAGAGCCCTGGCCCACCCACCCAATGTCCCATCTCCAGCCGTGGCCACCCCGATACTTCAGAGGAAGGAGATTTGAAAAATAAATAAAGCAACAAACAAAAAAACCCCACTTCAGACTCCATTAGAGCGGGAGGGGAAAACACTTTCCTGCAGGCAGACGGCTGAAACCCTGAGGCATGAGCCTTTAGGAACATACGCCATAAACCAGAAGTGGATGTTGAGCTCCACCCCCTACCATCACAAGCAACCCTGTCATACACTTGCACTCATAAATTTGTCCGGCTCCCTCTTAAAACTAAATCAGTTGTTTGCCCCCCACAACTCCGATTGGGAGGGAGGCTGTTCCAAAACTCCCCCCTCTGATAGTTAGAAATCTTCGAATTTTGGGCCTGAATTTGTTCATGGTCAGCTTATATCCATTTGTTCGTGTGCCAACATTGTCCTTTAGCTTAAATAGCTCCTCACCCTTCCTAGTATTTATCCCTGCCACCAGATGTATTTGTAGAGTACAATCATATTCACCGCCCACTCCCCACCAGCCTTCTCTTTGCTGGACTAAACCAGCCAAGCTCTTCCAGTCTCCTCTCATAAAACAGGCCCTCCATTCCCCCTGACCATCCTAGTAGCACTTCTCTGCACCTGGACCAGTTTGAATTCATCTTTCTTGAACATGGGTGACCAGAATTGGACACAGTATTTCAAATGAGGTCTTACTCGTGTCTTCTACAATGGCATTAATGCTTCTGTATCTCTACTGGAAATGCCTCACCTGGTACATCCAAGGATCACATTTGCCTTTTTCACAGCTGCATTGCATTGGTGGCTCATAGTCATCTTGTGATCAATGGACACACCTGGGTCTTTCTCCTCCTCTGTTGCTTCCAACCGATAAGCCCTCAGCTTGTAGCAGAAATTCTTATTATTAGATCCTATATGGGTGACCTTGCACTTTGCACTACTGAATTTCATCCCATTTCTGTCACTCCAGTCTTTAAGGCCATCCAGATCTTCCTGTAAATAGTCCGATCCTCCTCTGTATTGATGATGCCTTTCCTGATAATTCACCTTTCAGCACAACCTGTTGCCTTCTCTCGTTTAGCCAGTTCCTTATCCACCTTAGTGTTCTTGAATTGATTCCTCATTTTCCCTAATATAACTAATAATTTCACATGTGGTACCATGTTAAATGCTCTACTGAAATCCAAGTATGATAAATCTACTATAGTTCCCTTATCTAAAAAATCAGTTATTTTCTCAAAGAAGGAAATCAGGTTAGTCTGACATCATCTTCCTCTGGTGAACTCACATTGCATTATACCTCATTTACCTTTTAACTCCATGAATTTAATTATTCTTTTCTTCACAATTTCTTCTAAAACCTTGTATAATACTAAGGTCAGACTAACGAATCTATAATTGCCTGGATCACTCTTTTTCTGTCTCTTAATATAGGTATGCCATTAGCTATTCTCCAATCAGATGGTACTATTTCCATATAGATGGATTTATTAAAAATCCTTGCTACCGGACTAGCAATCTCATGTGCCAGTATTCTGGGATGAAAATTATCTGGTCCCTGATTTGAGCACATCAACCTCTTTAAAAATTTTCTTCCACCTCAGATGTGGTAATTTCCATTTCTAGTCACTCATTTCCCTCAGACATCCTGCCTTCATGCATATGTTCATATTATCATCCTTACTGAAAACCCAGGCAAAGTATTCATTTATCTTATGGGCCATACCTAGATTATCTTTAATCTCCTTCCCTTCCATACTGCATAGTGACTCAACCTCATCCATGCCTTTTCTCTTTTTATTTATATGACTAAAAATCTCTTATTTTCATTTTCTTGGAAAGAGCTAATTCAGCTTGACTTCTAGCAAGTCTCACTTTATTCCTATATTTTCTAAGCTCCATGATGTAGCTTTTTTTGCTGATCACCCTTTTTTTCCATTCCCTATAGGCTCCCTCCCTGCTCCTAATAACCTTTTAGAGCTGCTTAAACCATTCTAAAGCCTTAGATTTGTTTAAACCTCTCAGGGCTTTATCCATCCTACACCTTCTGAAGCCAATGAACACTCCCTAGGAGCAGGACCTCATCGCAGTTGTTTGCCCTTAATGCCTCTTACAGTACCACTCATGGCAGTAGCACACCCTATTGCATTTCATTCTGACAGCAAGGGCCTAGTCCTGCTCCCACTGATGTCAAGAGCAGATTATTATTACCATAATTTATTTATTATTTGTACTATGGTAGCATGTAGCAGCCATAATCATGGCCCAGGACCCCTTTGTGCTAAGTGCGGCAGAAACACAGAACAAAAAGGCTGCACCTTCCCCAGGAGCTTCCAGCAGGGCTATGAAGCCATAGATTTCAAGGGAAGTTGCATTGCTCTGCATATAGTATTTGCAGAATCCGATCCTGGAAGTTTTGCCATTGACTTCGATGGGAGGAGAATCGGGCCCTTAGTTTGCAGTTCAATCATTCACTGCTTTTATGTTGTTAATTAAATACTGGACATTATTCTATAAGGTGCTGCTTAAAATAACACACTGAATTTCAGGAGGAATAATGAACATGCAAAGAGAAGAAAAATGTAAAGGGCTGTGGCTACCGCACTGGGCAGAGCAGTGCATTTAGGAAAAAGTATTATCGGCCAGATTCTGCTCTTGTTTATTCCAACACAGATCTGGAATTTAACCCCATCTGTCTGTCTCAATCCCCTTTCTTAATTACTGTAGTATTCCTGAGGAAGGAGGCAGACTCAGCAGTCAGTGAAATACTTTGCTTTAACAATTGCGTCAACAATGTAATAGAAGGAACCAGATTCAGCACCTGACTTAGAGAACCCCCTAAAATCTGTTTGTCTCCATGTCTCTCTCTAGCCTGTTTCCAGTTAGATATCTGCAGTGTCCACATGCTGGCACTATTCCAGGCCTAGACTGTGCCTTGGGCACTGGGGGGCACAGCAACGGGAGTGTGGAAGGGCATGTTGTCACTGGGAGGAAGGAGTGAGCCGGAATTCTTCTCTGGGCTCTCAGTCAGTCCACACTGGGGCACATTCTACATCAGCCTTGGCGAAGGTGCGGAACGCTCCATACCTGGCCAGTTCTGCAGGCCAGCTGAGAAGGAAACGGGGGAGGAGCCATGACCTGGCCCCGTCTCTCCCACTTCCCACTTCCTAGCACCAGGGCCGGCGCTATAACTAGGCGACCCTAGGCGGTCGCCTAGGGCGCCAGCATTTGGGGGGCGGCGGGCAGCTCAGCCACTGAGCGTGGAGATGGGAGGTAGCCAGCAAGATGCCCCCCTGCCTCCCAGAGTCGGGAGGCAGCCGTGGCGAATCGCCCCCCTGCTCCCCGCTCAGCACCTGAGCGGGGAGCCGGGAGGCAGCTGCGGCGCGAAACTTCCTTGCACCGGCCCTGCCTAGCACCTTCAGAGGCACTAAGGGACCATAGACCAGGATCCCCAAAAGGATTCTGACCAGCCCCTGTACATGGCAAAAGGAGTGGAGTTCCTTGTGCCCTCCCCCACTTGAACACCTGTTCAAGGGCTAGCAGAACCTGGCTCTGAGGGCACTTGCATGGAAACAGAAATGATATTTCTTAAAAAGAACATAAGAACATAAGAATGGCCATACTGGGTCAGACCAAAGGCCCATCCAGCCCAGTATCCTGTCTACCGACAGTGGCCAATGCCAGGTGCCCCGGAGTGAGTGGACATAACAGGTAATGATCAAGTGATCTCTCTCCTGCCATCCATCACCCCCCTCTGAAAAACAGAGGCTAAGGACATCATTCTTCACCTATCCTGGTTAATAGCTATTAATGGACTTCATCTCCATGAATGTATCCAGTTCTCTTTTAAACCCTGTTATAGTCCTAGCCTTCACAGCCTCCTCAGGCAAGGAGTTCCACAGGTTGACTGTGTGCTGTGTGAAGAAGAACTTCCTTTTATTTGTTTTAAACCTGCTGCCAACTAATTTCATTCTTATAACTCATAGACTCATAGACTTTAAGGTCAGAAGGGACCATTATGATCATCTAGTCTGACCTCCTGCACAATGCAGGCCACAGAATCTCATCCACCCACTCCTGGAATAATCCTCTCGCCTATGTCTCAGCTATTGAAGTCCTCAAATCATGATTTAAAGACTTCAAGATGCAGAGAATCCTCCAGTAAGTGACCCGTGCCCCATGCTGCAGAGGAAGGCAAAAAAACTCCATCTGTTCTTCCTGCTTATTCCCCACCCAATGTCTGCTCTAATTTCTAGTGTGTGCCATCACCTCAGCAGCAGTCTCCTCTTTGATCCTACAACATGGATTCTGATGACTAGAGGACAAAGAAGAACTCCAGTGAAAGGGAGATTCTGGTATCCTAGAAAAATTATTCTGGTCCCTCTCCAGGGGCCTAGAGACATTTTTCTCCATTTTCTTCCAGAACGCAATGGGACGCTGTCAACTGGGTTTAAATCCGAAGTCAAGGAGGGTTATTGCAAAACCTTAAAAAGAAGCGAAATGTTCGCGTGACATTTTTTAAAAGTGCAGTTTAAACGTGTGTTCACTGCATATGAGTCTGCTGGTAGGGCTGTGAATTCAAAAGTAACCGACTAGCTGTGAAAGTGACTAATCTAGTTTCATTGTCCAACCTGAGTGCAGACGCGCCGGTAAATGAACAGCATAGAGGGTGTAAAGTGAAATAGATGTTTCTTGCATCTTCCTTTTGAATCATCTGAGCTGTTGGTTAGAAATGAGTCCCAGAGCCAAGTTTTGAAATGCAGATCTCCAAACCCAAATGCCGCAGCTTGAGACTGTCCCTTTTAGTAACAGAGGCAAATCATTATTTTTAATGTATAACTTATGGTTGGACAGTGGCCCTTTAAGGTGCACTCTGAAGAGGAAGGGGTGAGAGAGTTCATTGAAAATGCAGGGGAGAAACAGATGCCTGCAGTGATGTCTGAGAGTTTTACAGGAAGATCTATGAGTTTCCACATAGCTGTCTGATTACCTGCCCTGCCACTCTCTGGACGGTTGTGCCCAGGAAACCACCACTACTCTTGTTTAGGGAGCATTGCTGGGAAGTGACTGTTCCATAGGAGATGAGTCTGGTGCAGCCCCATTTTCAGCTGATCAAGTTGTGCCGCCGTTTTAGCAGGATCTGATTAAACCCCACCAGCCCACTGCACAGAGAGAGCCTGAGCTCTCTGACTCAGTATCTACACTGGGTTTTGTGCTGGCAAGTCCATTGCCAGGGCTTGAGGCCAAAGCCCTCTACATAGAGCCAGAACAAGTGAAATAATGGCAATGGAATGGTAGCCTCCCTAGTAACGTGTCTCAACCTCACCGAGAAGCTTCGCCACCTGGGGAGAAAGTGCAGCTTGGTCTCCACGTTCCTTCGCTCACTGACGCTTCTGCTGAAATTCTCTCCTAGTGCCCCGACAGACCCCAGTCGTCAGCAGGTGGGATTGAACCAGGGACCTCTGACGTTTAGTGCATGAGCCTCTACTGCAGGGATCGGCAACCTTCGGCATGTGGCTTGGCAGGGGAAGCCACTTAGTGGGGCGGGGCGGTTTGTTTACTTGCCGCGTCCACAGGTTCAGCTGATCACGGCTCCCACTGGCCACGGTTCACCATCCCAGGCCAGTGGGGACTGCGGGAAGCGGCGGCCAACACATCCCTCGGCCCGCGCCGCCTCCTGCAGCCCCCATTGGCCTTGGACGGCGAACCACGGCCAATGGGAGCCACAATCGGCCGTACCTGCGGACACAGCAAGTAAACAAAGCGGCCTGGCGCACCAGGGGGCTTACTCTGGTGAGCTCTGTGCCAAAGGTTGCCGATCCCTGCTCTACTGCATGAGCTAAAAACCATATGGTCATTAGCTAAGGCTGTAGAGCAGACTCATTCATCTCTCTCTAAGGGTATGTCTATACTTACCCGTCGCGTCGGAGGCGCGGGATCGATGTTCTGGGTTCGATTTATCGCGTCTTGTCAAGACGCGATAAATTGAACCAGGAAGTGCTCCCTCGTCGACGCTGGTAATCCAGCTCGACGAGTGGAGTAGGTGGAGTCGACGGGGGAGCCTGCGCGCCGCGTGTGGACCACAGGTAAGTTCGAACTAAGGTACTTCGACTTCAGCTACGTTATTAACGTAGCTGAAGTTGCGTATCTTAGTTCGACAGGGGGGGTTAGTGTAGACCTGGGCTAAGTGGTCTCGGTGCCACTACATGGGACAGAACCCCACACCCAGGAGGTGTGTGGGTTACACAAGGAGCAGTGAAATGTCTACCTGCATTGGAGAAGTTCCCTTCCAATCTTTCCCAAGGTTAAGCCCTAATCCGGCAATGAGTTTTGTATGGAAATAGGGTCAGCCCACAGGGAGTTCTCTGCAGGATTGTAGCCCTCGATGGTAATCTCTCCAGGGTAGGGAAAGCGGTGCTTGATTTGTGCCAGGGCTGAGCCGACACCATTATGCTTGGCAGTTCATAGCCCCGGCACCTCTGCACTTGCCACATCAGTGATGAATGTAAAAACATTGCTTGAGCCCCAGCACCTCTTTCATTACAAATTAAGCACTGAGGGAAGGTCTTTCTGCCTGTATCATACAAGGCTGAGCACACGGTGGGCCCTTAACTAATAATAAAATCATTGAGATTTTATCCCTTTCGCAACACAGAGGCAATTCAACTAAGACTGCTTCAGCCTGGTAGGGTTTTCTGTAGGGAATCTATCAATTGAGCCACAGAGTCCACTGGCATTTTGTTTACCGCATGCCTGCTCTTTGTAAATATTGGCCAATCTGCCTCTAACTAATATTAATGAATTTAATTAGCAACAAAAGTTTGCAAATGTGAAAAAGCGACATGCATGCCCAGGGCTCATTAAGCTTCTCAGTAGCTTTAAAAAAAAAAAAGGAGTTAACAGTATGTTCCGTTTCGTGAGGGCGAGAGAGAACGCAGGGGGAAGGGTTTTCCAAATGATTGAAATATGTTAGCTGCTCTGCTCAGATTTTATCAAAACAACATCTACGAAATATTTGCATCCTCTCTGCTAGAAAAGTCTTTTAAAGGGGAACTTGGTTGTGGAAGAGAAAGAAAGAAAGAAAGAAAGAAAGAAAGAAAGAAAGAACTTCCTCCTTTGTATCACCCTGGGTTGGGCAGGGGGTTTGACTTCCAGAAATCCACAGATCCCTGAAGTCCACATAGCTCTGTAGAAGCCAGGAACATCCAAAGTGAAGCCCTATAGTCCAGTAGCCGTGCCTGTATCTGGGGCTTGATCCAAAGCCTGTTGAAATGAGTGGGAGTTTCTCAGCTGAATCCAGTGGGATTTGGATCGGGCTGCCCCACAAGCATTCTCCAGACACAGGAGGAACGGGCATCACTTAGTGCAGACAGGGACAATATTTGTTTGCACCCCAGATCGTCATGGGGCTGAAGGGAACCAATACTGCAGAAAGGGCCTTTGCTCCACCTCTCCTCCCCCACCTGCCAGGCGAAGTCTGACACCGACTGGGCCCCATGGAGGATCTTCCACACGGTCAGAGGGAAGGGGAAGTATTTGCATTACTCACTTGCCCACCCACTAACCCCAGGTCCACTGTTTCCCATCAATTTGTGTTAGCAGAAAATAACATATGGCCCTAAGCCAGGGGCAGAATCGCCAATAGATTCTGCTTAAACAAAAGAGTTGGAAATCAGAAGGGGTCCTTCTCTCTCTTTCTCAGCCCCCTCCTCCTCCTCCCAGGTTTGGATTCTTGCTCCTCTGTTTCCAGAGCCCAATCTCTGCTCCTGCAGTAGTGACTGGAGATTTTTACATAGCCTCCTTAGAACAGCAGAAATTGCCACTAGAGGGCCACCACAATGCAACAGTATCTGGTAGGAGACTTCTCGGCAAAGCATCCCACTCCCATCATACTCCCTGCAGAACACAGGGCGCTGCATCTGACCTTATAAAAATGCAGAATAAGAAAACAGTGTTGCTTGTGGGTGAGAAATAGCCCTACGTTCCGTAATGCCCCAGGGTATGCTGAGGATGTGCCAAGGGTCACCACTACTTCCCCTTTGGAGCCAGGGATAGAGCCCCATCTGCAGGATATCCTAGGGGAATACCCTTCTGCAATTAACCTAGTTGGTGTCCTCCTGCTCTACACAAATGGAGCTGACAGAGCATTTCAGTTGCAGTAAGAAAAGCATGACCTTTTCAATAAGCAGTTTTGCCTATGACAGTGCTGGGCAGCCCAGCATATCCCTAGCACATCATCAATCAGGGCCAAATGTTAGATTTGCGATTGTCCTCTTTAATAGCATTATGGCACTCCAAGATTTAAGTCAGTGCTTTCATGTCTGTGTCTGTTTAATAGCATTACCGCATTGTAGATTTAAGGTAGCACTTAGGTCGTAATTTTCTCACAGCAATGCCTGGGAAATATAATGTCAACTCAAGTTCCACCACTAAATCCCTTGCACTGCTTTGAAAATGTCCCCTTCTAATAGGGTGACCAGATGTCCCGATTTTATAGGGACAGTCCCAATTTTTGGGTCTTTTTCTTATATAGGCTCCTATTACCCCCCCACCCCCTGTCCCGATTTTTCACACTTGCTGTCTGGTCACCCTACCTTCTAACCACTTCCCTTATCTGAGGCCTGATCTCCCTGCTCCCTGGGACACCTCTCCTGCTGCCCCCTGTATCTGGGTGCTCCTTAACTAGTGGAGTTGCAGCTTTCCAATAAAAGGTCAGTACTCAGAGGCACAAAGCCACATTCCACTGCAGTACAGAGGATTAGTCCCCTAGGATATTCCAGGCAGGCAGTGCCAGCAGCTAAGGAGTTAAGTGCCGAAGATTTGCTAGGCAGGCAAAGCTTGGAGTGAAAGAAGCTGCTGCCAAGGTGCAGCGATATTCAGAAATGTATTGGTATCTGCCTGATGCTGTATTAGCTGGAGCAGATATAGGGAGTTGTATCTGGAGACCCTGGTTCCAGCTCTGAAGAGGACAGTCTGAATTAGGTCTGACCATGTTTTCTCCCCCACATAACCTGGTGCCCCACTCATGCAAATTCCACTTCTTACTTATCACCAACCGGGGATGCTCCCCAGAACCCTGTGCAGTCACGGAAGGGCCCCTGCCTATGGGCCTGATGCAAAGCCTGCTACAGTCGATGCGATTCTTTACATTGACCTCAATGGGCTAAAATCTGGGTCAGGTCCTGGCTATATGTGAAATTCTTGGAAGGACAGGCAAGACGGCTCACAAACTGAAATTCCTCCTCCCCCACCCCCCGTCCTCCATGTTCTCTATTATAAATTGGAACATGGTGCCATTAACACGAGGCACAACAATGTTGTGAGTTTAAAGCCGTTCCCCCTCCCCCGCATTTCCTAGCAAAGGTGCCTTGTGTCAAAACCAGGCGGGAATTCCATGATTTTTGAGGTTACAAGGCCGTTTAAGTAGCACCTTCCCCTACCACCAAGGTGAGGAGGGCAGAGCCACAGGAAACCGAGTGGCACAAGCACCTGTGAGCAAATTGAGGCGATGGAAAATGTTGCATTCGCCACAGCTCTGCACCCCTGCCCCAGTGAACCTGCCCCCGCAGCTGGGATGCACAGGAATGACCAAGAGGATTATCTGCCTTCAGTAAACTCTCTGATTTGATTATTTTCATGTTATATTTTCCCCCGAGGAATTGATGACGGTTCTTTCGAGGGACAGTCCATGCTAAGGGGCTGCAGTAGAGTCGCTGGGAGGAGTACCGGCAGCTCACCGGTACACTGAGGCTGCACATGCTTTACTACGCCCCTTGGCAAGGCACAGCTTGCTTCCTGGTGGAGATGGCCAGTGTGTAAGGGCATAGGGGAAGCACAGCTATGGCCCTTTCTTTTCCCACTCTTTGGAGGGCGACGTGCCCCCGGGGGAACGGGTAGGAAGCAACCCTGGAACTCTTGAGCTCATAGGCACTGCCATTCTACCTGGTCCTTCTCTGGTCACTGTAAGGTGAATGGAAAGGCTCCTTAGCGAGCAGGCCTTTCCTCCCCCATCACACACACACACACAAATAAAGGTCAGCTTTGGATAGTTTTTAAACCTTGGGAAAGTTAGATACAAAACCAAGGAGTGTTGTCTAATGGTTAGGACAGGGAACTGAACTCAGGACTCATGGATTCTGATTCCATCGTCCCTCAGTTTACCCCTATTCCCCAATGGAAGGGGTATATTCTGGTCTGGTCTGGTCTGGGGAAAGCTGCTAATCAAAGAAGTACAGGCAAGTTACAGAGACTGCTCCAGGTTTGAGTTTCATTTTCATTGAACTTGTTTCACTCTGAGGGTACGTCCACACTACCTGCCGGATAGTGTAGATTGGCAGGTAGTGATTGATCTATCGGGGATCGATTTATCGCGTCTCGTGTCGACGTGATAAATCGATCCCCGATTGCTCTGCCGTCGACTCCTGTACTCCACCGCGGCGAGATGCGGAAGCGGAATCGACGGGGGAGCGGCGGCAGTCGACTCCGCGCCGTGAGGACGCCGAGATAAGTCGACCTAAGATACGTCGACTTCAGCTACACTATTCCAGTAGCTGAAATTGCGTATCTTAGGTCGATCCCGCCCCCTAGTGTAGACCAGGGCTGAATGGCAAGGGGGTGAGGTTAGAATCAGACCACAGTAAGCTAGACAGATGGAGGTAACAGTTACTTGCCTTCTTTGGTTCCTGCCCATTAAAATCCACAAGAAAGGAAAGTTTCCATTACATTAGAATAGCTGGTGCTTTCTAGTGAGCATCTTAAAGCCCCTCTCAGATTCAGGTGTGAGATCTTACTAATGGCTGCAGGTCCGTGTGCCTTTCTCCTTTGCGGTTTGCTAATTTAAAAAGAAGTGAGATTTCCTTGCAGCTGCTCTGCAAGTTTGGGTTTCCCTGGGCTGAAACCTAAATTGGACATTGCAATAATTCCTTCAAAACCAGGGGTCAGTGTGCTGTTAATGGATGTTTACGTGGCGCGTTATCTAACCCCCAGCTTTTACTCCAGGAGATGCGCTAATATCACAGTTGCTAATGAGGAGTGAGACTTGATTTCCCAGAGAGCATCCCTCCTTAAATAGAAACTTAATCAAATGCATTCAGCATTATCACTGGATGCCAGAGCCTATTTTCCAGTGCTTGGTCTTTCTGTGCTAGAGCATTAAGTCCAGTAAACTGGAAAAAAGAAATTCTGTAGGAAATTGAAGGCAGTTTATTGCGGCAGCAATCACTCAGCCATCCCCATGCAAAAGCTTAGGAATGCCAACTACTGTTACTGAACCCCAAACACTTCAATTAAATGGAACATCAGAGGGTGCTAAGCTCCAGAGGTGACTCTGCTGGCGGGCTCTGAGAAGATGACTTGGTACTTGACTGACTGAGAGTAGAATGACGTAAAGCACGTGTGGGCAAGTCACCTCTCCCGCTGGAGAATTTGGGGCCCAATCCTGCAGACACACATCTGCAGCTTTACAGAAAGCCAATTCTGAACATACAAATGTATCTGCCCTAAAAACTTGAAACTAGGGTTCCACTCAACCAACCAGGGGACGGCCAGAGGACCATGTGATCCAGTCACTTAACTCCCATGGCTCAGTTTCCAGATATTTGTAATGAATTTTCTCAGAAATTATCTACAGATCAAGAATTCCTCATCAGAATTATTTAGTGAATTACTTTAAGTGATCAATTATTTAAGGAGGTGCTTATGAATAGAGAAAGAGGTTACATAAAAACAGAAAATTGTGCACTGTGAACTCTTCAGTCAGTTCAATGCACTATGGGCCAAATCCTTGTCCCACGTGGGAGTAGAATAGAATCAATCATGATTTGGCTTTATGAACAGGTGTTATTGTATGACATTAAAGAGGCTGTGAGGATAGGTTTTTATCCCCATATATGCAGCACAGGTGCAAATCACATCAAACATCGAAGCATCAAACACTAAGATAAATGTCACATCACAAGACGAGTCGGATACCAACGTAACAATGCCTAATATTTCATTCCCCATATTTCATTCCCATTTGGAAAGCAGTGATTTCTCAACACACTCTAATCCAACTTCATCTCTGGTGTAACTCCACTTAAGTCAATGTCAAGGGCAATGAAGATGCACCAGGATTGAATTTGGCCTAGCATGTTGCATTTGCAACATAAATCAACTTGGCTCCACTTGCTTTGTTCCTTGATCATGCACCAGATAATCACTGATGACTCTGAATTACTCTAGGAGTAGATATTGCTGCTGACTTTGCTATGCTTAACGTCCTCTTATCTATGTTTGCAGTTACAGCGCTTCAGGGTAGTTGGATTTAATGATGGTTTAATCAGAAAGTTGTAGGGTCTTTGCTGAATCCCTTGTGACACTACAGTCCAGTTGATATAATGTTCTTGATATTTTTCTGCTTATATTCTTAGCATGCATGGTACAAAGATGAAAGCAACACTGTCAAGCCTCTTTGACCACCGCTAAAATTCCTAGTTGCAATCAGAAGAGATTATATAAAACTAGCTTTTCTTGGGCTAAAGGTACCTTTAAGACATACTGCCACGACAAAAAGCATTACCGTCATGAAGATACAATCGCTTTACATGGCAGTTTAGCTTCCAGGTATGACTGATTGCTTTAGTGCTACAGCACTGATAGCTGATAACACCCACATATCCTATTTGGAAAGTTCCTTCTTTTAATTTTCATATGTTTGGGGAGAGGGGGGAAGATTCTCAAAATGCTGCTGTAGAAGATTTATGCATTAAGCTTCTTTCTCTGTTAAAAGGGATGTAGCGTCACAGTGAAGTCCACCCGCTCAAGCCTCTGAACTAGTCAATGACTTACACAGAGTGCAAGAAGATTGCATTTGAAGGGCCTAGATGCTGGTCTTGTCAAGTTTCTCTTGTTGCTGGAAAGTGAGCAAGTTGGAAGGGTGAACGCTTTAAACTGAACAAGCTTCAGCTGGTTGCCACAGGAGACTGACAACCTGGTTCTTCTGAATCTAGTGCAGGTCGACAATGGGCAAAAGTCACTGCAGCACAGTGTCCTATAGGAAATGACTTTCTTATCTTGGACCAGGGTGCAGCCGATATGTGTGTGTGTATACACACACACACACACACACACGTTTGTTGATGGCCTCAGAAGAAAGGCCCAGCACTGAATGGACATGGAGGTTGAACTACCCTGTTGTACCTGTTCTGGCTAGGAAGAGAACTAGAGGACTTCATTCTCAAGGGCGGTCATTCTGTCAACATTCACAACTCATTGAGGTTCTGGCTACACTTTCCCCTGCACCTCTTAATTTATTCACATCTGATCCATGACCCCACAAAGTCCAGAGACCTCTTCATCAAACCAGGAGGTGGGGCTGTCTGTGTGTGTGTGAGGAGGGGGAGGCCTCTCTGTGACCAGGGGTCCCTTTTTCCTTGCATTATTACATTCATGTATTCAGGCAATGTTCCTCCAGGAGATATCCACTGACTCTCTTGATTCTTTCTCAGAGCAGTAGGCATTGCCTGCTGTTCTCTGCTTGGTGTCTCCTTCTGGTTACTTTGTTTGATCCTATGACCTCAGTTTACTCCTCAGTTTACATTCTTTATCCCCTGTATTTAGTTGATCCTGTTGTTGTTAAAGGGTGGCTATTTATGCTTCCTTTGGATGGTGCCCCTTTGTGGGCTCCTGCCATCCCTACAGGGATCAAACCAGCTGTCAGCATTCACCGGCACTAACATTCACTCTACATAGAGGAAAACAATACATAATGACTGAGCAACATGGCCCACGATGAGTTCAGAGACCTACAAATCACATGAGGCAAGGATAAAAGGCTGGGTGAAGACAAGAGTAATTTGATTCGTGCATTTAATTGTGTGTGTGAACTGAAGTAAATTGGTGACCCCAGAAGACAACTGGGATGAGCATCAAAAAAAATCTTCAGAGTTCCAACAGCAAACATCTGTCATCGCACAATTAGATATGCTCTGTTGGCATGTAGCCTCTCTTTCAATTTCAAAGGGGTGCCGGCTTCCTTGGAGATCAGATAAAATATTGGACAGAGGGTTTTAGGTGATGGAATGAGGATTCAGTTACTGGGCTAGTAATAATATCTTATGTATATACACAATAATAATACCACCTCTTATGTAGCACTTTTCATCTGTAGATCTCATAGCACTTTATGTGGGAGGTAAGGATTATTGTCCTCATAGGCTGAGCTGATAGTGACGCTTATAGTAAAGTTTGCCTAACACTTTCCATTATAAGACACTGACCCTGGCAGGGATCCTGTGGAAAAAAATAGGATGTGATCGGGTGTCTAAAGACTGTATTATAAGGTGTACGACCAAGGAGAGTGCCTGTGCAAACTTAATTCAATCTGAATTCTGGCATTTTCTAATTTTTGAATTCTTGACTCTGCAACCTTAACATTCTTTTAATGTAATTTTTGTGGATTCCATTTTACAGCTGGAGAAACAGAAACACAAAGAAGTGACTTGCCCAAGCTCACAAAGGGGAGCAATAGAGAACCCAGGTCTCCTACTGACCAGTTCCATACCTGTTTAGTTTGTGAGCTCTGACAAGCTCAGAGCCTGAGGTATACAGCTGCCAGATGTGTTCTGCTGCTTTTAAATCTGGCTAAAGAGAACATCAAATTTTTATTTTAAAAAACCCAATCCATTTTATGGTATATATTTAGGCTTGGAAGGATTAGATTTTTGTCAGTAAATGTCGGTAAACATCAATTTCACCCTTCACACACAAACAAAGGAAAAAATATTTCCATTGTTAATAATCAAAATTTACAGGTGGGCAAAGTAAGAAAAATGCTGTTTCAGGATTTATTAGTTTGATTTTGTATATTTTGAAATGTGATGTTGACAATTTGTGTTTTAATGGTTAGAAAGCTTTAGCTTGTTGAATCTCACTATCTACGGTCATTAAATAATTGGCTGACATTCTCCCCCTTCCCCCCCCCCGCAATAATTTCCCACAACTGCGAAAATTTAAATAGGTGAAAATCTTTAAAAAATGCTTTAAAATGAACATTGAAATTATCCATTGAAATTATATATAAAAATGAAATTCTGTCAAGCCTATGTATATTTCACTTGGCCTACCAGACATGATGCACCAATACCCATAGCCTCATTATTTTTTTGTTTTTTCAAAATCTTGCATTTTGGATACTGCTAATTTTGAGAAAAAAAGAGACCCGTCAATTTCACACATTGATGTGCAATTTTAAGGAAAGAAGCCAGGTGGAATTTGGGTTCCCTTGGTCCATAGATACTCTTTATTCAGAAGTCCCTCTTTTTCCTATCATGGATAATAATCAAGAAAGAAGATGCTTAAAATGTGGTTCGTAGCTCTAACAGACACATCAAACAGACCAAGATTGACTTTGCTCCAGGACTGTTGTTCTGAGGCTTGGTTACATAGCAGTGAATTACAGGCCTTATTCTAAATGAAATGGTCCATTTCATGTTCAATATTGTGCACCAAGAGGACTGTAAAGCTCGCAAATAAAATTGATACAAAAAGAAATAATCTAATGAATATGGCTTACAGACTGGAATTGTAATGGCCATGCAGCGCTCCCTTACCTTGCTGCTGTATTTTATAAGTGACTTCACTCTTTTTTTCTTCCCCCTTCCCTTTGTGAACGTGCATTTTAATGCTGGTGAAAGGTTCTGGATCAGCAAACTAGGCTGACTGAAATCCCGTTTACCCATGGAACAGATACAACGCTGGGATCATGTGAGCTCACTGCTAAAAAAAAAAAGATGCCCGCTAGCTTCCAATAAGCTTCTGAGTGGAATCCAGTGCATTGGTTTCAACCTCTAAAGAGTAAGCTGAGAGGAAGGCTTGTCTAAGAGGAAGGAAGAGCCAGTGGTTAGGGTACTAACTTGGCAGATCTAGCTTCAGTTCCCTACTCTGCCATTCTTTGTGGACAATGGATCAGTCACTTAGGCCTGGTCTACTCTGCTACCATCTCTTGGAGAGGTGGATTAGCTACCTTGACAGAAAAACTCCTTCTGTTGATGTAGGAGGCATCTGCACTATGGTGCTACAGTGGCATAGCTGTGCCGCTGTAGCGGACATACCTTTACCTATCTGTGGTACTTATATGGATCCTATTACCACAGTATCTGAACTCGTCTCAATGTATTTATCCTCCCACTACTCCTATGAGGTAGGCGGTAATAGCGCCACTTTCCAAATGGGAACCAACCGAGGCACAGAGAGATTAAAGTCATGAATAGTTTGGGACCCGGTTACCTGAGACCATCCGTCTCTCTGTTAAATAGTCCCACATTTGAGAACTGCCGAGGGGTGGAGTTCCCTCAATATAAATGAGAGGGAGCTGCTGAAAGGGTATTCTCAGTGAGGGCTCTTCGGTTTTAGGATGCCCTCCCTCCCCTTGGTTTGTCAGAGCCTGATTTGTTAGCCTTCCAAGTGTGTGGCAAAGCCCATAATTTTTCTCTCAAGGCTCGCGAGGAGAGAATAGGTTGAAGTGGGTATATTTTTGGGTCCTCCTTGGATGTTTAATTTGTGGCGTTGGCACTCTGAGCACTGGAAGGGTGCCCTTATCTGTTGTAACAGATCCTCAGGGTGTGCTTTCCTCTGAGTTTTACCCTGTCCCTCTGGGAGTGTACCCTTTCTTCACAGTAAGCCCTGGGCCTCCACTTTGTGGGGAGAGCCCTGCAGTTCCACTTCTCCAAAACGGGGTCCCTGGCTTCAGCTCTGTTTCTCACCATGGATCCTTCAGCAGGCCCACGTGAGCTTGGACCCCTGTGGAATTTTTCCCTCCTGGGAGCTATGTAACCAGCAGATGTTTTCAGAGACACTGGACAGGCTTTTCACAGCAATTATTAGTCGACTGGAATACAGTATTTAGGGTATCCAGAGTGAAAAAGCAAAGCTTATGCACATATGCATGCTGGCAGCACGGCCTGCCTGTCTTGCCCAAAATCCAGAGTTTAACAAACCCACGCTCTCTTTCCCCCCACCCCAACACACATGCACTGGACAGAAACATTCCTGTTCCAGTCTGTTAACACCTCAGTTCTTTGTTTCAAGTTCCAGTCACGCTCTTTGCACATGTTCTGCCCCATTGGCTAATGGTCCTGTCCTCGGACTTCCCTTGTCTCTCCAAGGAAATCCAATCAGGATGTGAATGGCTTGTGATAACCTACTCCTCCTAAGGCCTGCATGCTTACAGATCCACACCCAGTCCTTGCAGAGTTTATCCTCTGTTCCAGGAAATAAATTAAAGCCTTCACACCCAGTGGAAACAATACAAAAGAGAGTGGGGACAATGAGTCATATCTATGTTTCATAAAAATAGCACAGAAATCTCCCCTGTTCTGCACAGCTGTATTATAGAAAGTTGAAGAAATAAATAAAAACGAGCAGCAAGAAAGCAAGTTTCTCATACCCACTATTGGGCCTCTGTCCTTTTTTGGATGTGAAGGTGTCTAGAGAAAGTTCACCCTCCTTTCCGATGCAGTCCTTGACTTTTCCAGTGAGATTTCCGATGGAAGGTTTCACCCTAACCTTACAGCCACAGTAGAGCAGAGCAGAAGATGAATGCTGGAAAGGGGTCTGCAAGTGGCAAAGGAGAAAATGGATATGATGGTTAAATCTAGAGCAGGAAGTGTATATGTAAGCAGTACTTCTTCAAATTATCTTCTCCATCACACTGGAGAAAGCCCACTGATTTCAGGGGAGTTGCATCAATGTAACTTAGAAGAAAATTTTCCCCTGACTGTCTACACTGGACCAGAGCTGGAAAAAGCTCTGCAAACCAGTGCAGTTGCTTTAAAGTCATGTGATGTAGTAGTGTGGTTTTTGCCCCTTTGTTTTCCTTTCTGTGCAGGAGTTGAGTATACCCACAGCATTATATAGTCAATGCATTTCCTTATGGCAAACAGATCAATCACCCCAATTTTTATTCCTAAAAAATATTCTTCTGCTCCACAAACACATCATCCCAGGAGAAAACATACAGAGCTCTGACCTAACAATGTGCTCTGGGGCTATGCTGCTTTTAAAATCTGTATTACACCTTTAATAAATAATGTGCAACATCAACAGCTTTCAGCCAACAGCATGTTTCCATTACTGAATAAAACAAAGGTGCAAAATTAAGATTGGGTAGGCAGAGACGAGATGTGGCATGTGAAATTTCAGAGGGGGATTGATGTCTTTTTGAGGAAGGTGGCTTGAAAATCATGGGAAGCTTGCTTCAACATGAACTATGGAGTATCTGATGGCCCACAGCTTGGCTGGGGCATCAAGGATTGAACCAGTGACCTCCAGAAATGAGGAGACTATAATACACACTAACTAATGGGTTACACCTCCACTACCACTCCATAATGTATAGATTACACTAATCGCTGCCTACCTACATATGTGGCTTAGTTCTGCAGTTGTTAGTCAGAATTTCCATTGAAATGAATGAGAAAATCTGCCCAAGTAAAAGCTTCAGGGTGTGTGTGTGTGTGGGTGAGAGAGAGAATATAAAAATCAAAGAGGCATAGATAAGACAGTGATGACTGTGTAATTTATACCAGCTCTGTAGAAAGGTTTATGATGGTTTGGGGATTGCATCTGTTAGTGAATATACACATTTTAATAGTTCAGTGACTAAAACTAATGTTAAATTTCTGCTCTCTGTGCTTTTGCTGATGTACTTAGTTTCTAGGATTAGGTCTAGAAGACTCAATCATCACTGTTCTTAATGCTCCCATCCTACACCAAAGCCTGGCACCTGACTTGATGAACAGTTACCAGTATAAATCATTACAGGGAACCAGTTGCTGCCTTGTACATTTGCCTGAAAAATTGCTCTCTGTGTGGAACCTTTTAATGGATTTCTCAGGCCTTTCCCTAGCATGACATAAAATGCCTGTAAATCAATGGAAACAACAAATGGAAGTGACAAAAACGGAGGTGGAAGCATAATTACTGTGCATCAAAATAAAGTGTTCTGGTAACAGAAACTCACAGGTTATGAAGCAACAGTGTAACATTTCCAGTCATCTGGTTTTAAACTGACCTCCCTCACCTCCCCACCCCCACCTACCCACTGCCACCCTACAGTCCCTCCCCCAAACCTAATTACCTTGCAATTAACAGCTGGGGAAAAACTGTGGTCACTAGGGATGAATTGCATCTCTCCTAAACGCCCACTTCTGAAACTGACAGGAAAAATGATTTGCCAGAAGCTGGAAATGGGTGACAAGGAATGGATCACTTGGTGATCACCTGTGCTGTTCATTCCCTCTGGGGCACCTGGCACTGGCCACTGTCGGAAGACAGGATACTGGGCTAGAGGGACCTTTGGTCTGACCCAGTCTGGCCGTATGTTCTTAATGACCTCAGTGCTCCCGTCCCTAACCGAATGCATACTTCATGGAGAAAATACAGTGGGCTTTTCAGAAATGTCAGGCAGAAGTTGCCAACTCTCCACTTAGGCTTTTGCAGCTACAGGAGCAGTCTGGCCACTTCCCTATCTCCATTCCAGCAGGGCACAAAACATCTGACTTTCACAAGCAGGGGCTGGTTCCGGCTATTGTAACAGCCCTATATGCCATGTAGGGCTGGGCTGCAAGACTGCTGGAGGAGACCTCTGCTTGTGAAGGAGTACTACGGGGTGGCCTAGGGGGTGACTTACACTGCCCCCCACAGCTCCTGGTATGGGGGGATGCCAGGGACAGGGATGGAAGTGGAATGGGACAGATTGGGGTTGCGAGGGAAGGTGCTTATAGTGTTGAATGCTATGGGGTTTCTAGGCTGCAGAGTGGCAAATAAGCAATTCAGGTAAGGCTGCAAAATTAAAGAAGTCCGTGGAGGCGCTTTAACTTACATCAGGGGAAAGGGGCTGTAACAGCCTGCAACACAAAAGTGGCAGGAGCAGGGCATAAATCATCCACCCAGCTGCATTTCCAAGTGTGGTCAATAGAGTATGTTTCGGTCTTTCGGCTTGCAAAGCTTGTCTCTTTTTTTTTCTCCTTCTGTGTATGGTACAGATGTGAGCATATTGTCAACATTCATCAAATATTATAATAATAAGAATAAATCCTGTCAACAGTGTCTTTTATTCAATGACCTCACAGTGACTTTGGGAAAATATTATAAACTAATTTACTAACTATACATACAAGGATCACCTCATGCAGTGCAGAAATGCAGCCACCTCTGGGGTGCAAGGCTGCAGTTATTTACAAAAAAACAAGTAGTTATTTAGTGGCTCAGAGCAGCACTACACACTAGTATGGGTAGGACTTGAGACACATATTCACCATATGAAATTGGCGTGAGAGCTTTAGAGAGCCAGAATGTAATTACTCACCTAGAGTTTGATAGGGATGCTACTTCAATATATGTGACAGGTTTCAGAGTGGTAGCCATGTTAGTCTGTATCCTGCATCAGGACCTTGCCAATTGCAAACCTATCAGCAGCACAGAGCTTGCTATGCTGGAAGACAGTCTCAAAGAGAAGCGCACTCCCTTCTGAGTCACTAGCCCTACTTTCTATAGCTGTAATCCTAATAGAAACCTGTTGTTATCCTTATATATTAGCTGTAGTGCCAAGCAACCCCAGTCATGGCCCACAACCCCATTGTGCTAGGCGCTGTACAAACAGAACAAAAAGACTGTCCCTGCTCCAGAGAGCTGACAGTTTAAATATTTTATCATCCTGGCTTTAAGGACTGTAAACAATCCAGGTTTAACACACAGTAATCATGTCATAAATTAATCTATTATTTTGCTCTGCAGTGAAATTTATATACTCACACTCCAAAGATGCTGCTGCCAAAAGGGTTATTAAGCCAAGTCTGTAGCTACGGCTGGGCTAGCAAACCTTTCCCATACGCTTACAGAGAATATATACAGAGAATTCTTGAACCGGAGTGATGATAATAATCCACCTGGAGGAAAATAACCTGGTGCTAGAGTTTCATTGGCTTTCAAGAGAGCCTTGCTTTGCCTTAGAAATGGTTGTTCCTGTGCTTCCATTTGATCTGTCCAAGTGTCTTGTACTTTTGATATGGGCAGGAAGCTAACGCACTTCCAGTGTGAGGAATCCTGATGCAATCCTTAGGGATATTGATCAGAATGGAAAGTAACTGGTTTCATGCAGTGTTAAACCATCCAGGTGATATGACAGGGACCCTCCATCTTTATCACTGATTGAATATTGTTGAAAGGCAGCGTACCTGGCATACTCACAGTCTGGACTCAACCTATCAAATGGCATTACGGCCCTGATGGTATGTGTCAAAGGCTTGGGGATGGGCAGTTACTGTTATTTTTTTCATTCATATTTCAGTGGTGCCTACCATGTGCTAGGTGCTGTCTGTAGCTACAAGGAGACACAATGCTCACCCTAAGGAGCTTAACATCTAAGAGAAAAGCGGGAGAAAAGGGTGGGAATCATCATCAACTACCCCCAATTGCCTATATTGCCACTATTAGGTGGCTAATTTTGTGTAGGTAGCATGGTAGAGGTGGGCCTAGTGGAGGGATTGGAAGGAGGAAAAGGTAGTGGCCTTGAGGATTAGTTCAGGCCTGGTGTTTCATTACTAAAGGGAGGCACAAGAAGGTTATGGGAGAAGAAGACAAACAGATTGCCAACACTGGCGGGACTGGTGGTGTAGGGAGCATGGGGGACAATGCAGTAAGTGCATCAGCCCTTCACAGTCTCTCCCTAACATTTTTTGCATTGTGGTTGACACCTGCAATAGCTGCATTTTGGGGAGGGGTGGAGTAAGGTGGTCCCATGGGATTGATTCTGCCACCCTTACTCACAAGGCATAGTGCCTTGCTCCCTGAGTAGCCCCACTGACTGATCGCTTATCTCAGGACTGCGCTCTGGAAGGTACTTGGCCTTTGACCTTGATCATGGAACAACAAGCCAATGGAGCTAGATCAGGTCCTGAGCTTGGAATTTTACTTCACTTTATTGTATAGCTAGCGTAGCACTATGAGCTGCATGAATGAAGCTGGTCCAGAGAGCCAGGAGGTTGCGCATTTTAACCCTGCCTCTGTCATGGACTCTGGGGCTCTGGGCAAGTCAATACAACTCTTTGGCTCAAATTCCCTGTTTGTGAAATAGGTAGAGTAATATTCCACCTCACAGGAGTTAATGTTTGTAGAGCACTTCACACAGGTAAAAGTGCTATGAATTGTTATTACCACCATAGGGGCAACCGAATTTTTGGACCAGGATTTGTTTCCAGTCTTCAAGTTTAAGAGTTGATCAGACCTGGGATTTTTGGTCCATCTCTAGTAGCCCTCTGAGTCTAGGTGTGTGATTATGACTGTATTTGGACCTTCCCTGGGGGCTCTTACTGCATGCATTAAACATGAAGGCAGAAAGGTTGTGCAGAATTTTTATGGGTTGCAAGAGACCTTGACAACACAAGACTAGAAGCCTCTCGGATTGAACATACCCTGCTAGCCTCAACTTTCACAAAGCAACCCTGACCCAGTACCTCTCTGTCACGGGATCCACTCACCATAAGCGGCGCCTCCGGCCATCCCAAGGATTAGCTCTGCCAGCTCGCGCTCTCCCTCCGGTGTTGTCTTCTCCCATCTTGTCTCGCTCTGTGGCCACGGCTCACTCCCGGATCTGCAGTTTCCTTTTCATTGCTTGGCCCTCTGGCCAGATCACTAAAGCCCTCCCTTTCCAGGGAATTCAGTATCTTTCCAGACCTGCTGGCTGGCTGCCTGCCTGCCGCCTCTAATGCCCTTGCCACTCCCTAGGGCAGGGATCGGCAACCTTTGGCATGCAGCCTACCAGGGAAATCCGCTGGCAGGCCAGGCTGGTTTGTTTACCTGCAGCATCTGCAGGTTCGGCCGATCGTATCTCCCACTGGCCACAATTCTCCATGCCAGGCCAATGGGGGCTGCGGGAAGGGTGGCCAGCATATCCCTCGGCCCACGCCGCTTCCCACAGCCCCTATTGGCCTGGAATGGCGAACCGCGGCCAGCGGGAGCCGCGATCGGCCGAACCTGCGGACGCTGAAGGTAAACAAACCGGCCCGGCCCGCCAGGGGCCTTACCCCTTCAGTGACAGGCCGCGTGCCAAAGGTTGCCAATCCCTGCTCTATATTGTGTTCCAACCCAGGGACCCTATAACAAGTCCCCATACAGTCCTACCTCTAGCTGCTGTTTCCCTGGGCTTCTTACATATCTGGCTTTCCCCCTCTTTGGGTTTGTCAGCCTCCAACTCCCTCCACTCAGGGAGCAACTGCAGCCAATTTCCCTGCAATCATTCCCAGCAACAACCCCCTTCTGCAGCCAATTATCTGGCTTTATACAGGTTCCTGCACTGGGGAGCCTGATCCTCTTGTTAGGGCTTTCCTTTCAGAGTTTAATCTACTATTCATTGCCCCCTCTGGCTTCCATTTACCTTTTCCACTCCTGTGTGGGATGGACACCACATCACACACACAATGACTGGACAAGTCCAGAACGTAGGCACATAGCTCCCAGACCTGCTATTACAGCTCCATTATTTGTATCATGTATTGATTTTTTTTCCTTCAATTTCCTGCAAGGGGAAAAACAACTTCGGTTGATTCTGAGTTGGTTCACATTATGGGGCGGCTTCTGGTACAGTCCTATTAATCTTCCGTGTAAACTGTAGTCCTGTGTTAAGTTACTGGAATGTCTTGCCTGCTTTGTTTCAAATATTGTATCTTTTCTAGGAATTGTATTGATCCCTGAAAAATTAATAAATAAAATATAATCAACTACAATCCCACAGGTCCCATAGGAGAAAAAAAAGCTTCATTTATGCCTCATAAAAACATTCTGAACGTGAACCCAAGAGCATGTTTGGTAAATTAACACAGTAGAAAATCTATCTACAGAGCGGATACATGGAGTATAGTAGAAAATGGCTTCAGAATTTCTTAGGCGTTTCCTATACACAATCTTGCACTGGTTTAATTAAACCGGTTTAGTTACACTGAGGAAAAACCTCTTGCGGGCACTGTTATTTAAACTGGAAAGTGGTTTATTTCATTTTAGCATCAGCTAGTGGCAGAGCCAGGTTTTGCAACCTGGAGTGGGTGGGGAGGGCTGGCCATGGGCCATTGGTGGTGGGTTGGAGAGCGAGCCCACCCTGCACTCACCCAGCTATGGCAGCTCCTCATCAGAGCATAGCAACCTGGTGCACTGGACTGCCGCGCCATTCAGGTTTGGCCTGGCCACCCATCTGTCATGACAGAGGGGCTGCTGGGCCAAATCTGAGTGAGTGGCATTGCAACATAATGCACGGGATCACAGCCCCGTGCAAGCCTGTGCACCAGGTCGCAATGTTGGGAGTGGGGAGCCAGCAGGAATCGCCACCGCTGGGTGAATGAGGGCTAGTCTTGCTCTCCAGCCATGAGTGAGAATTTGTGTAGTACATCTCCTTTGTCAATTGCATAATAGGCTTGCAAAGGCATCACACTACAGGGAGTATGTCTGGGATGATCACCCCCTGCGCCCCACTTAGCTCCCCCAATGGCTAAAACCCATTCCCAAGCAATTTCACCTGAAATGAAAAAAACCTGGTGTAAACCAAAATTAGTGTCCACACAGCCTTTTTGCATCAGTTTAACTAAATATTTCACACCTTAAATTAAACCAGTAAAACTCTGCAGTCGAAACCCTTAAACTGTCGATTGTTTGTGGCAAAGACCACAAATAATCTAGTACAGCAGAGCCTGATCCTTATGAAGGCCTCTAGGTGTGACCTTAATATAAGTATTAAATATGAATACTAATCTGGACCCATCTACAATGCCCAGTGAGTACCCATGGCAGGATGTTTTTCTTGTATTTAATTAGTGATTAGTAATCTTTGAAAAGGAACAACACCCAGGCTCCCATTGATTACAACTAGGTGTATAGTGCCTCTGAAAATCAGGCCCCTGAGAAGGCTATATTATTAAAATGCATCTGTGTATTATATGTTCATTATTATTGCATTTAATGCCATGCTTGGAAATAACATATACAGGTAAAACTGATTTGTAGCTAGAGGTCCTGGGAGCTAAGGCCCCGATTTAAACACGTGCTGAAATACTGTTAAGCTGATAGGTGCTAAAGGTTGCTAGCAGTCTCAGACCCAAGACAATCACAGACCAATCATTGTGCCAAGTGCTCTTTCAGGTTCAAAAGAAGGCTCAATCAAGCCCCTTCATATAATAAAATCAGCTGTAGATAATGGTGGGATCATCCAAGCAATAGGCCTGGTAGGTCAAAACGAAGCTGTCAAAACTAAGGGCTGCAAATGCAGATGCTAGGAGATCAGGCTATGTGTGTTGGAGGCAGATAAAAGCAGGATAAAAAGTTTGGAGTGTGACCCTGAGAGGAAGTGGAAAGACGGGGACAGAGCTTCTTGGGCACAGAGCTTGGTGGAGTGGCGGACTTAGGGATTTCTAAGCAAGGAAACTGCCTGCTGCTGTTTGTTTCTGCTGTAATTAAAGAAACAGGACTTGGTGTACATTTTTGTAAATTAACAAGATTACATCACAAATTACCGCTGACTTGGGCCACCAATTTCTCCTTCTAATGGAAACAATTCGGCAAGCCTCTGAATTTTGGCTCACAGCTTGGGTCAAAGGGGCAACAGATCCTTGCTGAACATGAGCCTATACCTTCCCACCTTCCTTTGTGCTGCATCCTCTGGCCAGAAGAGACTTTCTATCTCCCCTTCCTTACCTCTCCTTAACACTCGCTTCCTTCATGAATACTTCCTACACTGGAGTCTCCCGCAGAGATGCCTCCATGCCTCCCCCTGCCTTAACCTATTGCCCCATGTACCCGTGTTTGTGAATAAGATAAGCCCTCTAGGACAGAGACCGTGTCCAAGTCTTTGCCTTTTAAATGGCCAGGTGCACATGCACCAGTGTGTAAATAATTGAGAGGATTCTAACAGAGACTGTGTGCTGTATCTCTTGGGAATTACATTTCAGCCCAGTGGGGCAGAAACGTGTACCACACTGCTAACAGGTTGCTATGAATCAGACTTTCTAATGCACATACTGTCCTCTTCCTACTGGGAAAGGGTTCGGAATACAGATTTTTCCAGTGGGTTTCTTTTTCTCTTGCTTCCTCCATATGACTGACCCATGACACTAGATGCAGTGGTGATGTGATCTATCTATCTATCCCCACACACCCCTCCCCCCCCGCTATCTATCTATCTATCTATCTATCTATCTATCTATCTATCTATCTATCTATCTGGTGTCTGTTGGTTTAACAGTTAGTGCTGCTAGTATCTAACAGAGAAAATGTCCTTAATGGGATTGACTGTGAATGAAGGACACATCTCTTCCCAGAATAAACTGTAAACAATATTACTATAACTAGGAAACTTTATTTATTTTGCTCCCACTGATTTCCATTTTCTTTTTCTTTTTTTAACTAAATTGATTTCAAATCTCATCACGCTTCTGTGATCCTGGCACCTTATACACAAAGTCACAAATGAAAGCACAAGGGGTCTTTATGGCCTGGGCATCTAAATTGTCTATTATCTGGGGGCGATGTTAGGTACCAGCTTTCTGAATAGAGTACCTGTCAGTGATGGTAATTTGTGAAAAGGGGAATCGGAGGCGTTGTGAGGTACTCCTCTAATGACATGAACTCTGCCTATGTAACTGAAGGTGTGTCATTCAATGCCTCTCAGCCATGCAAGAAAAGAAAAGAAGAGAAAAGAAACAAAAAGAAACAAAAAGAAAGGAAAAGATCATTCTGGGTTTTGAGCTGGAGCTCAGAAGGAACTGACAAGCAAATTAATTGTTTTTCACTGAAAAACGCCCTGTTTTGTACATCATCTCCTCCCGGTGTTTGAGATTCTGAAGTGTTAAGCCGCTTGAAATGAGAGATAATATAGTGGTTTTGGCTGGTATCTGGGTCTCCGAATCCTGCCAGGTTATGAATAAAGATAGTCTGATTTACATATTTATTAGATACATTTTTACAAGGATGCAGCCATCGTGGGTCTCTCACAGTCTGTGGCCCAAGTGCCAGGCAAGGTCATTGTAAGGAAAACACCATTACACATTCACACTTACTGCTGTTCCCAGGCATCAATTTAGAAGAGGACGAGGCATGGCGGCCTGTTGTGAATACAAGTGGAGGGGATTTGAAGGACCTGTGTGGCTATATCACCCTGTTAATAGGCAAAGCAGTGATTGATACCCCTTTGTTCTCATCACTGGAACAATGTGACCTAGATTAGCTGATGGCCTCAATGTTTAGATTATAGCGTTCCATAGAGACTTAGATGACCCTGCAGAAAATGCCTGTTGCTTCCAAGGAAATGGACCGTGTACAGGGAGGGCGTCTGCCTATGTGGCAGAGGCACAGTACTGACATAAGTGTGACACTTGTTTTAAATGGTCACCTCTCAGTCCTGATGGGTGCTGAGTGCCTACCGCAAACAGCTGAGCTCCTTCAATAGAAGCTAAGGGCATTCCTCATCCTGCAGCAGGCACTCAGGGGCAGATTTTTAATGGTATTTGGGCCCCTAAAAGAGCAGATAGGGACCTAACGAGATTTTCTAAGGTGCTTAGGTGCCTAACTTTCATTGGTTTCAGTGGGAGTGAGGTGTCCAGGAACGACAGACACTCCCACTAGGTGCCTAAATACCTTTGAAAGCTGGCCGTCAGCCCTTTGCAAGATTGGGCCTAATTAATGCGGCTTAGGTGCCATGGTGAATGACTGAGAGCAATTTTCTTTTTTTTGGTATTTCACTCATATGCTCGGTTCTTTGAAACTGTTGCAACACAGAATTGAAGCGAGAAACATGGCACTCACTAAGGGAAAACCAATCACCCTGAGCAGGAATGAATAAATAAGCAAGACGTTGAACCAACAAGCAGATCATTGTGGAGTTTGCCTAGTGTCATCAAGTACCAATGATGCCAGGGCTTGACACCTTTAATGCCACAGCATTCATGTCATTAGAAACACTAAACCCTCTCCGAATGAAGTGTTGAAGATTTACTACCATCCGCACTATGTGCCTGCCTGCAGGAGCCCTGCAGTGATAGCCGGTCACCAAATCCTGCTCACCACATTCACATGGGTAGCTCCTCTGAAGTCAGCCGGACAGCTCACATGAGGAAATGAACAGGACATGTAGAAGGTCAAACCAAACTGCCCTGTGATCAAACTACCAACTACTTTGATAACTGTTACAGGAATGGCCACCTAAATCGGCCTTTCATTAATATGCCGTTAATCATAATGCACCATTACATAAAATAAATATTCCTCTCTCTTAACACAGACCCCCGTGGCAACTGACATGCCAATCCCGATTTGAGTCTCAGAGGCTCCCAGGAATGCATTGCGATGAGAGACACTTTAATTCCGTGTATTATGTTAGAAACTGATCAATGCACAACGTCTTGCAACATTTTGAAAAACGATATTAGGGAAGGATACGTTTTGTTATAGGCCAGGGAGCTGCCAGGTGTAAACAAAGGAGGTTTACACCAGCAAACATCAGTTCACACTAATTGGTTTCTTTTTCTCTTTGAAAAAAAAAAGTGCTGAAGGAGACTGCTAGGTTTTATGGACATAGAGTTTGAAAAACAGCACAATACCAAAGCTCCCAAGCCCTTACTCACTTTGGACCCACTGACTTCAGAGAGGGTTTGGTCTGTAAGGACATCACAGTTTGGCCCTAACTAAGTTGACTCTAAAAGAACTCTTCAGTCCACCAGCCATACATTTTGTTAAAGGGCTGTTCTGTGCACAAGAAACACATCCTACTGACAGTACCACAGGCTGGGAACATGCTGCTTTATTCAACTGCATAGCAACAGAGTGGACAAAAACACTGCTGACTGAACAGCAAGTAAGGACGGGATGGAGTGTGGATCCAACCCTTAGTACTCTGAGTAACCCAGTGAACTCCGTGATGCCCACTTCACTGCAGTGCAGAACTCAACCCTCACTAATGTCCCTCCTGAAGCAAAGGGTCAGGATTAAGGGAGAATCTCTGCATTGCACCCTCAAGGTTGAAGGACTCAAATTCTGGCAGACCAAGGGAAGTCAATTGGGAGCTGAAGGCCCTCCACTGTTCACTCCTGTGAGCTGTTTGCAAATAGCTAGATATGCAGCTGATCTGGAATTTCAACCGATGATTGCAATGCTATGTTCTGAGTCTCTTCTATGGCAGTTGTACCAATTAGACAGGCATGCTGTTTATCCAGAGCCCCCATTAAGTGGAATCTCCTATAGCCAATTAAATCATACTAGGTATGTTAGCTATTCCATTGATGAGATAGATGACTGATAGGATTGTGTGGCTGGCACTTTAACAGTGGCACCCCAAGGGATAGCTCAGTGGTTTGAGCATTGGCCTGCTAAACCCAGGATTGTGAGTTCAATCCTTGAGGGGGCCATTTAGGGATCTGGGGCAAAAATTGGGGATTGGTCCTGCTTTGAGCAGGGTGTTGGACTAGATGACCTTCTAAGGTCCCTTCCAACCCTGATATTCTATGAATACATAGTGTGCCTTCTACTGTATCACATTTACTGTAGCCCTAATACAGGGAAAACATCCTGAGTCCTCAATCAGTTCATAACACTATTGCCAGTGGCGTAGCCAGGTTCTAACACCAGGGGGAGCGAACACATAAAAAAAGGTGCCACCCCAACTCTCAGCCCGCTCCCAGCCTGGGTGAAAGAACCCAGGCCAGCAGCGGGCTGAGAGACCCCGGCTGGCAGGAGCCCACGGGGGGAATCCCAGAGCAGGGTGGGCTGAACAGCGGCTCAGCCAGCAGCCGCTCTAGGATTCCCCCCATGGGCTCCTGCCAGCCGGGGTCTCTCAGCCTGCTGCCAGCCTGGGTGAAAGAACCCAGGCCAGCAGCAGGCTCTTGATGGGGCCAGCGGCGGGACCCCAGCGTTCTTTTGTCGGCCCTGCGTTATTTTGTGGCTCCTCCTCCATCCACTACGTCTCCACCCTTTCAAAAATTAAAAAGGCACCACTTTTGGAAAATGTGCTCGGGGGAGCAGCCGCTCCCCCTGCTCCCCCGCTAGCTACGCTACTGACTATTGCTCTCACACCAGCTCATTTTGATATTGCAGCAGACTCACAATGTGACGGGAACCAGGAAAAAATACAAACTGAATCCAAAACTAAATGAGTAAGACTTATATAACTTGAGAGTGTGAGCAATAAACTAGAATTGGAAGCTCTTCTCAGGGTTTCCAAGGTAGCGAGAGGCAGCTCCTTATAAGGCATGTACTGCAGTTGCATTTAAATTTGTATTAGCTTCCTTTATATTCTTGGTAAGACAAAAATCTTTCTGATAAATGGATTGAAATAATGGGGAGAAGATCTGTGGCATGGGTTGGGACCTTTGGCCTCAGATGACTGGTTGTTGTGACATCTTGATCTATTTCATCTCATCTTATAATATGGCATTTCATCCCACAGAGTTCAATTGCAAGCCTGTCATCTGTAATTTTGTGTGTCAAGAAAGGGGTCTGAAGTCGTGATTTTTAACTCCTGGCCCCATGGCTAATGCTGCAGATCACCTGCCTGTGATGAGATTGGCTGGAGGAAATTGCTCTGCTACGCGACATGGAGACCAGTGACAGTGTGAAGGACGTGGGGCTACTCTGTAATAATTCTGGAATGCTATGTACTTGTCTGATTGTTGCAAGGGAGGTTACTGGATGAATATATTGGTTTAGTTTAATAGCAGGCTGTTGGAAAAACCAGCGGCAAACAATGACTGGAGATAAGACATCCCTCAGCAAACACTTGGGGAACTGTTGCGATGGAATGGCAGTTGGCCCAGAAGAGATTAGCTCGACTTCCCATGGAGGTCACCAAACTGGTTTTGTCAGCAGAGTCCAAACCTGGGATACTGAAAGACAAAGACTTCTGGCAGCTTAAGACGACCCTCTCTGGCCAAATGTCAGGTTGTTGTCAGTGAGCTGTTTGTGGCGGCACACAATGACACACAAACACCCGCTGGGGTATCTGAAGAAGCTAGGCCTTCCTAGGTTCCCTTCACAGAGTGGAATGGCTTAGGTAAGACTGATATGTGTGCAGAACTTTGATTGTTTTAAAAATCCTCTTCTCTTCTGTTAGCTTGGGTCCTACTGGTAAGATAAAAAAATACTGTTGTTTGACAAGGCTGCCTGGTCACTGTACGCACCACTGGTCACAGATTCCTGATGGGAAGAACTGCAGGTGCTGAACCCGGTCAAACCTACTGGATAAGCGCAGACAATCCACAGTCTACTGACGCCCAGGGCCCAGTCTGAGAGTGGGGGAATTACCCTAGGAAAGGTAAAGGCACGAGGCATGACTCCAGCGGAGGAGCACTCAGAGAGAAGAGAGAGAAGCCAGAGATGCAGCTAGCCTTTACCCGTGACAGACAGGACAGAACAATACCCTCTCATAGAACTATACAAAGTTAAGATGGAAAGGACCTACCATATCATAGGGTCCATCCCAATCTCCTCTCCACCCAGCCAATATGAGATTGGTCCCTCTAGTACACTTGTAGTGCTTTTTCCAGTTTTAAATGGGTCAAACAACAGCTTCCACCACTTCCTCTGGCACCAGTAAGACCTAGGAGCCCCAGTCATGTACCAGGGCCTCATTGTGCTAGGTCTCGGTACTGTACAAACACAGAACCATGTGTCCCAAGGAGCTGAAAATCTAAGTATAAGACAAGAGCCAAGAAGGCTAATGGCATTTTGGGCTGCGTAAGTAGGAGCATTGCCAGCAGATCGAGGGACGTGATCATTCCCCTCTATTCGGCATTGGTGAGGCCTCATCCGGAGTACTGTGTCCAGTTTTGGGCCCCACACTACAAGAAGGATGTGGATAAATTGGATAGAGTCCAGCAGAGGGCAACAAAAATGATTAGGGGGCTGGAGCACATGACTTATGAGGAGAGGCTGAGGGAACTGGGATTATTTAGTCTGAGGAAGAGAAAATGAGGGGGGATTTGATAGCTGCTTTCAATTACCTGAAAGGGGGTTCCAAAGAGGATGGATCTAGACTGTTCTCAGTGGTAGAAGATGACAGAACAAGGCGTAATGGTCTCAAGTTGTAGTGGGGGATGTTTAGGTTGGATATTAGGGGGAAAAAATTAACTAGTAGGGTGGTGAAGCACTGGAATGGGTTACCTAGGGAGGTGGTGGAATCTCCTTCCTTAGAGGTTTTCAAGGTCAGGCTTGACAAAGCCCTGGCTGGGATGATTTAGTTGGGGTTGGTCCTGCTTTGAGCAGGGGGTTGGACTAGATGAGCTCCTGAGGTCCCTTCCAACCCAGAGATTCTATGATTCTATATTTTATGAATAGACAACAGATGGAGACAGACAGGCAGACGGGGGAACACAAGGAGACGGTAAGATAGTACCGGCCAGCCTGATGGGCAGTAGTGTCAATGCACTAGTGCCCTAATCATTGCAAATGTTTTCAAGGCATCGCAGCAGAGGAGAGTTTTAAGGGCAACAACGAGGTAGCTTGGCAGCTCTTTATGGGGAGCTCCCCCTCCCAAGCACTGGTGCTTTTCTGCTTCAACAGTGAGTCGATTAACACTGTGCCCATGCTCACACCTTATGAAATTCCTACTATGATAGTGCTCCCAGCGCCTACCATGGCCTGGCACGTGGGAGCGGAGAACACAGCGGTGCCTCCCAATCTGAAATGTGGGGAGCAAAATATAAAATGAAAATGGGGGGGGGGAAGGTATTTGGTTTATTGCGGGTCATGTTGTCAGAGCTCAGGCTCATACCTCCTTGTCTATAGTGGAGTTTGTTCTCCATGGGAAAGGCCCATCCTGAAAAATGGGGACTGTCGCTGGCAATGTACCATGTGTCCTCCTCTCCCGTTGAGGTCAATGGCAGTTGAGGATCCTGGCACCTCGCAAGACGGGCATGAGACCCAGCAAGATGAGGACTAAGAAGCCTATTGATACGGAGTCTCAGATTTTCAGATCTGCTCCCCTGATGTCATTGGCTGTGGAATTAGGCTGATGCTGAGGATGCGGGGGAGGACAGACAGAGCTTTCATTTGCACTCAGACCATCTCAGCCGGGGACTTCCTCCCTCAGATACTTTATTTTAAAATAGGCTGTTATTTTTCTGTCCGCTATTCCATTTTTGGAGCCTGATCCCTACGGTCCTTCATGAATAAGGAATTAGCCCTGATCCTAAAGGAACTGTTTTGACTCCATCCTTTCTTGGGCAAATTTTTCTTGAGCCATAAAAGTCCTTACTCGGTTTTTCCTTGGGCCAGACTCCCGCTGAAGTCAATGAGTGTTTTGCTTGAGGAAGGAATGAGACCCTGGCTGGGCAAGACTGGGGTCTGAGTTAGCCCTTCAGGATTAGACCCATTAACTCTTCTGATTATTAAGCATGAAATCGTGGCAGCTCTCTAGCGACTTCAGTGGAGCTGAGACCGCCTGATCCAACAGTTTTAATGCCTCCCAAAAGACCTTTTATATTAGATCTAGCCTGGCTAACAAACCAGTTGCCTGCTCACTGGTTTATAAACATCTGCTCTAAGTGCAACATTCTAGCCCTGCAAACTTGGCCTTACAGGTGCTATTTCTGGACTAGTGGTGGTGACTGACATGTCCTGCTCTGTGAGTTATCTCCCATCCTAGTAAGACAGGGGGCTCTGATTTACGGGCTCCTAGCCTGGGAAATATACACATTTCTTCTTTCAAGCAGCCTGCACGGGGTGTTACATGGGAACGGTAACCTGGCAATGTGGGAGAGGAGTGAGAATGAGAGCAGGGTACTGAGCTGCTTTAATGCATGGTAAACAAAGGGCTGATATAAAAGGATTTATTTGATCAGCTGGCATCTCAAATATTGGTCTAGAAGAGAGGAGTATTTATAGACCCAGGCTGCACCAACCCTGTTTAAAAATACTGTCAGAGCACAGTGGGAGAGCTTGGATTACAGAATACAATGTGAAATAGGTAATCTACTTTGTAACCTTTCTACTGATAGAGAAACCTTCTAGACTGCAAGATGTTCAGGGGAGGAAATACAATATTTTCCTCAAATTAGGGAACATATGCTCAGTTTTCCCCACAGTGATCAAACCAAAGGCAGAATTGCCAATCAGACTATTTGCCAGGTTACTGATAGTGAGTGTGTGTGTGTGTGTGTGTGTTTAGACAAAGCAATATTGGGGAAACTATATCCAACTTGCCCGCTTTGATCTAAATAGCAAAATACTCATGCCTTCTATTTGGCATTTTATTCATTTAATAACAATATTCCAAAATACTTTTGGGGATAATTTTTCACCTTTGTGAAAGCTACTTCGTTCTAAGAGTTTTACTGGTACATAATATACCTGTCAACAAGTAGAAGTATCTGTTGCATCTATTTCAGACAAGGGTGTAGATAAATCTAACATACAGTATACGGTTCATGCATCAGTGTGATATAGATAGTGCATCAATATTTATCACTAAATAAATAGTTCATTTTTCTCCAGCAATATAGAGCATAGAGTATTGGAAAGACGTTTGAATTTGACACAGGTTTCATTGGTTCAGTGGTGTTCCTCATAGGCACAAACTGGATAATGATCCTTCCTCCTGCAACATGAGCAGACGTGGCGATGCCAAAAAATCTTCTGTGACTGCTAGGGTGGAGGCAACTGCAGACGTGGTGCAGGACAAAATTCAGCGTCTGGGAAAGGGAGTTCTCTGAGGGCTGGGACTGAGAAACAACAAAGGCTGGATTTTGCTTTGGGGAAATATTAAAACAAAAGCATTGATTTTGGCTCAAATTTCAAGAATTTTACCCTAAAAAAATTCCATAAGAAGTGTTTGCTCTGATTTCACTGAATGTAGCATTTGGCAAATGTTTGCTGTAATTTCATCTGCATGTTGTTGTTGTTGTTTAACAAAATATGAACAAGTATCAGAGGGGTAGCTGTGTTAGTCTGGATCTGTAAAAGCAGCAGAGAGTCCTGTGGCACCTTATAGACTAACAGACGTATTGGAGCATAAGCTTTCGTGGGGGAATACCCACTTCTTCAGATGCATGTAGTGGAAATTTCCAGAGGCAGGTATGAATATGTAAGCAAGAATCAGGCTAGGGATAACGAGGTTAGTTCAATAAGGGAGGATGAGGCCCTCTTCTAGCAGCTGAGGTGTGAACACCGAGGGAGAAGAAACTGCTTTTGTAGTTGGCTAGCCATTCACGGTCTTTGTTCATTCCTGAGGTGATGGTGTCAAATTTGCAAATGAACTGAAGCTCAGCAGTTTCTCTTTGAAGTCTGGTCCTGAAGTTTTTTTGCTACAGGATGGCTACCTTTAAATCTGCTATTGTGTGTCCAGGGAGATTGAAGTGTTCTCCTATAGGTTTTTGTATATTGCCATTTCTAATATCTGATTTGTGTCCATTTATCCTTTTACATAGGGACTGTCCAGTTTGGCCAATGTACATAGCAGAGGGGCATTGCTGGCACATGATGGCGTATATTGCATTGTCCTATCTCGGGGACTCTCTTTTTTCCCCACCACCCCCACAAACGTGAGACAATTCTGCGGTGATCCGGAAGCCTACTTTCTCTGTCTCCGACTCAAGGAATACTTTCAAAATAACACTGAACAGTGCACGGATACACAGATACCCTCCCACCAACAAGAAGAAGAACTCCACATGGACTCCTCCTGAAGGTCAAAACGACAGTCTGGACCTATACATAGAATGCTTCCGCTGACGTGCACAGGCAGAAATTGTGGAAAAACACCATCGCTTGCCTCATAACCTAAGTCGTGCAAAACACAATGCCATCCACAGCCTCAGAAACAACCCTGGCATCGTAATCAAAGAGGCTGATAAAGGAGATACTGTTGTCATCATGAACAGGTCTGACTACCAAAAGGAGGCTGCCAGACAACTCTCCAATACCAAATTCTACAGGCCACTTTCCTCAGATCCCACTGAGGAATACACTAAACTGCACCATCTACTCAGGACACTTCCTACACTAACACAGGAACAAATCAACATACCCTTAGAGCCCAACCGGGGCTATTCTATCTACTACCCAAGATCCACAAACCTGGAAATCCTGGATGTCCCATCATCTCAGGCATTGGCACTCTCACTGAAGAACTGTCTGGATATGTGGACTCTCTACTCAGACCCTACAACACCAGCACTCCCAGCTATCTCCGTGACACCACTGATTTCCTGAGAAAACTACAATGCATTGGTGATCTTCCAGAAAACACAAATCCTAGCCACCATGGATGTAAAGGCTCTCTACACAATCATCCCACACACAGATGGAATACAGGCTGTCAGGAACAGTATCCCTGATGATGCCACAGCACAACTGGTTGCTGAGCTCTGCGACTTTATCCTCACGCACAATTCAAATTATTTCAATTTGGTGACAATATATACCTCCAGACCAGTGGCACTGCTATGGGCACCCACATGGCCCCACAATATGCCAACATTTTTATGGCTGACCTGGACCTACGCTTTCTCAGCTCTCGTCCACTCATGCCCCTTCTCTACCTACGCTACATTGATGACATCTTCATCATCTGGACCCATGGGAAAGAAACCCTGGAAGAATTCCACCATGATTTCAACAACTTCCACCCCAACATCAACCTCAGCCTGGACCAATCTACACAGGAGGTCCACTTCTTAGACACCATGGTGCAAATAAGTGATGGTCACGTTAACACCACCCTATACCAAAAACCCACAGACCGCTATGCCTACCTTCATGCCTCCAGCTTCCATCCCGGACACACCACATAATCCATTGTCTACAGCCAAGCACTGAGGTACAACCGCATTTGCTCCAACCCCTCAGACAGAGACCAACACCTACAAGATCTTCACCAAGCATTCTCAAAATTACGATACCTGCATGAGGAAATAAGGAAACAGATCAACAGAGCCAGACGTGTACCCAGAAGCCTCCTGCTGCGAGACAAGCCCAAGAAATAAACCAACAGAACTCCACTGGCCATCAGATACAGTCCCCAGCTAAAACCCCTCCAACACATCATCAGTGATCTACGACCCATCCTTGACAACGATCCCTCATTTTCACAGGCCTTGAGAGACAAGCCAGTCTTCGCCCACAGACAACCCACCAACTGAAGCATATTC
The DNA here is from genome assembly GCA_037349315.1 of Chelydra serpentina. NCBI lineage: Eukaryota > Metazoa > Chordata > Testudines > Chelydridae > Chelydra > Chelydra serpentina. Next base: position 27,177,556 of record JBAIAC010000033.1, read on the forward strand.
TCACCAGCAACAACACACCACACCATAGTAACCCTAACTCAGGAACCAATCCATGCAACAAACTTGATGTCAACTCTGCCCACATATCTACACCAGCAACACCATCACAGGACCTAACCAGATCATCCACACCATCACCGGTTCATTCACCTGCATGTCCACCAATGTAATATATGCCATCATGTGCCAGCAATGCCCCTCTGCTATGTACATTGGCCAAACTGGACAGTCCCTACGTAAAAGGATAAATGGACACAAATCAGATATTAGGAATGGCAATATACAAAAACCTGTAGGAGAACACTTCAATCTCCCTGGACACACAATAGCAGATTTGAAGGTAGCCATCCTTCAGCAAAAAAACTTCAGGACCAGACTTCAAAGAGAAACTGCCGAGCTTCAGTTCATTTTCAAATTTGACACCATCAGCTCAGGATTAAACAAAGACCATGAATGGCTAGCCAACTACAAAAGCAGTTTCTCCTCCCTTGGTGTTCACACCTCAACTGTGAGAAGAGGGCCTCATCCTCCCTGACCGAACTAACCTCATTATCCCTAGTCTGATTCTTGCTTGCATATTTATACCTGCCTCTGGAGATTTCCACTACATGCATCTGAAGAAGTGGGTATTCACCCACGAAAGCTGCATAGTCTATAAGGTGCCACAGGAAAATATGAACAGTTATTCCCCTTAACCAGCCAGAGAAGTTGGGTTGATGGTTACTTTACATAATCAGAATGGTGCATAGCAGCCAGAACATACCAGTTCATCTGGCCCACTACTGTGAAATGTCTTGCAGCAATTCTGCAGAAAACTTTCAAACAAACCTTGGTAAATACAAATCAATTAACACTCAGTTTCAGCCCTCCGCTCACAGTATGGAAGAAGCTGTGCATGCTTCTGTTAGCTCATAGGAAAATCTCCTTGAGGACTTCTCCTGTTTGCTGCAGATAACTTCATCCAAAATGATTAGCCGAGCTAATACAGGTACCGGTCGTATATTACCTCTATGTTCATGGTGTGTGCGTATTTGCAGCTTACTGTGTTGAGTGTCACTGTACATCAACAAATACATTTTACCCTTGGTACTTAGCAGTCGGATGCTGGCAAAAATAGCAGCTCAGACAGTATAACATTAATTTAAACTCAGATTACAACGCGTTACTGATAACCGGGGGAAAGATACTTTAATTACATCTTTTTTAAATGGACAGCAATTGACAAGGTATTATCTGTAGCTAAGAATAAACAACATTGTTTGGAAGTGTGCATTGTCTCTTTAAATACTGATCACTTTTCTTACAGAGAGAAAGAGAGGATGATATATATTTCTAATTATAACCAGCGTGGCTCTTCCATACTGGACTTGGCTTCCTGCTGGTTAAGGGCTGTGCCGACATCTTTTCCTTTCAAGCTTTTGCACTAAAACCAAAGGAAATACTTTTATGTCAAACAGGATTGACTCTCGTAGGATAGCTCCCATTGGTTACTATTTGTAAAACACTGTGAAGACGTGAAACATTTTATAGATGCTAAGTGCTATTATTCATGATTATCAGCACAGGTGTGTAATATTTGTATAGCTATGCTGTGTGGGGGGGGGGGGGAGGGGTTTGGGGAGCGGAAAAGGGGAACCGTTGCCGGGATCATATATACAAAAGAAAGCGGAGGTAAAGATTTCAAGAATCAAAGTTAAGATCAAAAGAGCCAAGTTATTCGAATATTGACTTGTACAATGGGAAGGGAGAATTAAGAACACTCCCAGAACTCCAGATTTCTGGGTGTAACACATCGTGTTTATGTGTATTTTGTTACATAAGATGCATCAGTTAGGCATGTAACAAGTTGAGACTTCCCTTATTTATGCTTAAAATCTGTTCATATTGTGATGCCTTCCACTTTTCTGCCAAGTGTTTTACAAAAGTGAATGAACTGAGCCTCACAATATCACTATAAAGTAGGTTAATATCTTTTTCTTAATACAGAGGGGTAAACTGAGTTACAGAGCGATCAAATGACTTTCCCAAAGTCACGTAGGGAATTAATGGCAGAGCCAGAATTACTGCCCAGGTTTCTCGACACATCCTAGCCCCCCTACTCTAACTAGACCATGTTGCCTCTGGGATCTAGGAGACATTCTGATAGTGTGCCGCTTGCATTTGATGAGTTAGAAATAACAGCAGGGCTTCATGGTTCAGTAGGACTCCTGATATTTGATCAGGTTTGATTGTTATATTGAACATAATGAAAATCAGTGTTTTCATACCAAATATGCTCAAACTCTGGTGCAGTATGATCTATGCCTGATTTTTTCCCCTCTTTCATTTTGTCTTTATAGTGTTTGCATCCAATAGGTCTGATTCACCTCTATGTTACTCCAGTTTTATGCTGGTGTAAATCCATGTAGGCAATAGAGTTACACTGGCCTAAAACTAGAGCAGTGCAAAAGTGAACCAGGCCCCCTGGTAATCTGTGCTTTAAACCCTGAGATCCGAATGAGTCCACATCACCATCGAAGACAGCAAAATAACATCAGACATAATAAACTTAATGAACAAGCAAAGACCGTCCATGCTTGATATGCTCCTTTTATTTTATTTTTATGTAAACCTGTATTCCAGCCACCACCTCCTCCAGAAGATAACCTAGTTCAACTAAACATCTGTTAATTTTTCATTAAATTTATTCTGTATTTTTCTGATCCTTCAGATGAAGCAGTTGAGCTGAAGTTTCTCATCAAGTCCCACTGACATTTCAATATTGTCCCCTTGTTTTAGACATGTGCCAGGGAAAGAAATCTAATCTCTTGATGGAGCTGTTCGGTAAATGTGAACATTTCTCTACAATCACCACATGCTTCTTCGTTTTCCAGTGAAAATCAGCCCAGTTCCAAGCGTTTCCCGCTCAAGAATGTAGATTCCTTCACGCACCTCCCCCATGGTAATAATCTCCTGCCTGGATGCTAGTACCACTCACAGGGAGCCAAAACACGTCTTATACACTGTCGGTCTCACCTCTTCTGCTTTGTTTCTATCTCTCTGCTGATACAGGCCTCCTTTGCAGCCTCTGTGCACCAGGCTGCAATGATTTTCCATAATAATCTTAAATGTTTTTCCTGATCCACATTCAACTTGACCCACACACCCCACTTCAGTTCCTTGTGCCCAGACTAATTATTTTACTTTTTTCTACATTGAAACGCGTTTGCCATCTGTTGGCCCAATTGCCCTAAATGATCCAAACTCATTAGAGTCTAATTGTCCTATTTCTCATTATTTGCTCTCTTTCTTTCTCCAGTTTTCATCAAATCTGCAAATAATAATAATTCAGGTTTTTACATTGCACCCATCAGCATGGTTTCTGGGTGCCTCACACACTGAAACTATCAACCTTAGAAGATGGCTGACATCCCTGGTCCTGTGGCTACATATTGATGCTTAACACAGTATCCTTGTTTGCAGGATTGGGGCCATAGTATACAAAATAAGCCCTAAACTCACCTGAGCAAAAAGTGGTGCTGATGCCCTAGCACACTGTTAAAACAATGTCCCTGAGAAGAATTTCAAGGCAGAGAATCCAGCTTTGATTTTATACAGGTGCTTTCATGAAAAATGCCCAAGCCCCAGCTCATGATATTTTCTTCCGCTGATTCTAATTCACTTTTGTGAAGAGCAGGGTGGGACTCAAAGGGGGCTGGAAAAGTTAAAAAGTGACTGAATATTCTGACTAACTTTTTTTTTTCCCCTCAGGGGCCAGGGACTAAACACAATCCGCTTCATCTTGGAAAGCTAAGGAACCTGGGTGCTGGAATCCCTGATGGAATGAAAAACAATGTCCATGTCCGTGAACTAAAGGTGGTCAGATTGAGGCCACTTTGGTCAAGATTCAGGGTAGTCAAAGCTCACCAGTATTCAAGGTGATTGTAGTGACAATCTGCTCTATGCCCTGCAAGCTAGCAGGCTCGTTTTCAAAAGTGCAGAGTTGTAGCTCCCCTTGAGTTCAATGGGATTTGTGAGCACTCAGTTCTTCTGATAACCAGGTCTTAAATGTGGCCTTTGGACTTCTGGCAAAAAATTTGTGTGGCTTTGAGGCTAGCAAAGTTGCCTTAAAGTTTGGGAATCTATGGGACCTGTCAGCTTTAGCAACTGCTGTTCAAAAGATGTTAAAGGTCTTTATAAAATATCATAATATGAAAGGAATTCACAGTTGGTTTCTTTCATTTGAAGAAGTAGAAAAAGATCGATTTGAGGCAATTTGAAACATAATTGTCCTCCTGGGAAAGCCTTCTGTCTTTTGGATATCTGGAACTGTGAAATCGGCTGAGAAGCAGCAGTGTGGTGTCTAAGGTTAGCTAAAGTTTGTAAAAGACACAGACTAGTATTGACAGTTCAATTGCCAGACTAGAGAAATTCATGTTGTTCACTTCCAGAGGCAGAGTCTGTTAATTGGCGAGAAGAAGAAAGCACCTAGTGGGTCTGGTTTCATATTTGCACTGGTGTAACTCTATTGGCTTCACTTAACTTATTCTTTCTTTACAATGGTATAGCTAAGGGCAGAATCTGTCTCGGTGGGTATGATGGGACACAGCTATCATACCCACTCCTCCTTCTGAGACCTTCTTGCTTGTAAACGCCAGTATGTACTTTATTTTAAGTGTCTCAGTTTCTCCACCAATCCATAGCAGTGCATGTACACCTTTGCACTGTTTTCCAGCTGGCTCTATTCAGAGAATTCCCCACCCCCACCTGTCTCTGTCTCTATTCCGCCACTCTTCCTCCTCGACCACTTCCTTCCTGTGCTGTTTTTAAACCACTTGCCTGTTAATCGGCTAACTAACCCATTAATTTCTTAACCCCAGTCTGGTCTAGTTATCAGGCACACCCCTGATCAATCAGGCTTTCGGGAGGCGGAGGGCACCTAATTGGTGCTAATAGTGATCAGGGTGCTGGCTCAAGCGCCATCTCTAAATACTCTGTCACAGTGGGAATAACAGATTGGTTAGCTATGTCCAGATTAGTAGGAGAACTTTCCAAGACCCACTCACCATTCACTTGCATAGTCTATCCATGTCTCACTAACATGCAGATTAATCCACTAAGGCTTTCCTTGCAATGAATACTGGAGAAAAAAAACAGCCATCCTCAGTGAAATTTAGTACCATAAGGCCTGATTTTACTATGCAGTAGCCAGTCCCTGCTTATATCCTCCGTTATACAGTTGCTGTCTTCTGCACACACTCTTTAATGTGTTCTCTGTAGTCAATTTATTTCCTGTAGGAAAAGGTAGTAGGAAAACTGTTCTTCAGATACCAAAACCGGGCTCTGTTGTCAAAGGGAACTCAATTTTAGCAAGATAATACTGTCCTTCTGCACCAGGAGAAGCTACTGGCAGAAGAAATACAATTGTTTTTCTCTTTTACAGTCACTGCCTGGGTTCTGTTGACTCAAAATATTGGAAAAAGATACCCTAATAATGATAGTAGTGTACATTTTCCCAGCACCTTTTCTCTCAAAGTTTCAACATACTTTGCAACCATAAATTAGTTTACTGTAGCCACACCCTTACAGAGTAAGTAAGTAGAATTGGTTGGGAAATTTCCATCAAAATGTTTTTCTACAGAAAAGATAGTTTTTGCAAAACTGAAATTTTTCAATGGTAAAATGTTGATTTTGTCAAAAAAAAAATCATTTTCCATTGGGAAAATCTACGTGAAATATTTTGCTTCTGATCAGGTCATCCTAAACTGAAATATTTTTGGTTTGTCAAACCAAATCAAAACCTTTCATATTGGGTCAGGTCAACATTAATCTGTGTCCATCTGAGCTGCTGTAATGCCTCATGGGAGCTGTATTTCAGGTATCTCATGCTCCCATGGTCCCCAATGGACCAGGGTCCAAGCTGGACTACATCTCCCATGATGCACTCTGGTCTCTCCCCACCACCACAGTGCATCAGGAGAGATGCAGTTCAGCTGTACAGCCCAGTGCATTGGGGAGAATGGGAACCCAGGGCATCTGAACTACACCTCCTATGAGACACTGTGGCAGTTCAATGCTGAACAGACCCAGAACAAAGCATTGTGATTTGGGAACATTAAAACTTTGTTTTGATAGAAAAATGTCTAAAATATTTTGAAATTTCTTAATCAAAAAATGTCCAGAACTTTTCATGCTGCGAAAATTTTTGAATATTTCATCTTCAGGATGAAAAAGTTGAAATGTTTAAATTTTCCACATGACGGAAATTCCAATTTTCATCAGCTCTGGAGGAAAGTATTATCACCACTAGACGGAGGACAAATGACACTGGGCACTGTACCTGACCTCACCCATAAAGGCCTTGGCAGAGCCAAGAAAAAAGCTTTCACTTTCTTCCCCACAAGATTTTCCTTTCTCCCTCACTTCACAAATGCAATAACTAGCAGCCTGAGAAAAATTAAAATCCTGTTCAAATGGTTCCCAACAGGTTAAGTGTGATGCTACTGGCACTTGTAAAGCAAATAGCCCCAAGGTCTCCCTCACCTTGGTAGTACTGCAGGTGTAATCTCTGTGTGGAAATGAACTGTTCTTGTACAATTTCTCCAAAGTTTGAAGCACAAAGAGGCCTTTCCTGAACCTCAGGCAGTGAGGTCCGTATATCCCTTTTCCTCTTCACTTAGCAAGTACATTTACTGGGGTCAGTGGAACAAAAAAAAAATCCTTCCTCCCTTTGTCTGGGTTCCCCTGAGGTCCTCTTACAATATCCCAGGATAGTGCTGGAGTACTGGGGGTTGTATTATATCCATCCTTCTGTGTTCCTAGGACTTCAACACATCAGATGTACTGGGAATGTTTAATGTCCTTCTGCCTCCACTCTTCTTATCTTTTAAATACAGGAATTCATTCTTCTCATCTCGGCGTGCTGTGCAGAGCTCCCATTGATTTCAAGGGTGGCAGCAGGTAGGCCTCCAAGGGCAGAATTTGGTCTTTGGTGTGTAATATGTCATGTTTGCATTCAAGTTTGTGTGTGCGTGTGTGTGACGGGCCGGCACAAACAGAAGTGGCAATGAGGAGGACAGCAGCAGTTTTCAAATGGAGATGAGTTAATCAGAGGTTCTGATAGGATGTTTAACTTAAGGAGCTGGATGGGACATCTTACAAGATCAGGCAGTTTCCTGAAATATCCAGGCAGCCTGGTTCTGAATGAACTTGAAATACATGGATAAAAGCTCCTGTCACAAGACATTTCAACATTTTCCAGCCCCTAAAAGGTTAAACTTTACAAAACTCTGTTGGTTGCCTCTGATATGACCCGTCCTCTTGTCCCCACTCACTGCATCTTGTGTCTCAGAGCCTGAATAACTAAATCCTTCATCTGTCACACCACCTCTAACCTGAAGTTTGCTGCTATTTCTGAGTCTCCCTATAGTTCCTGTGTGAGCAAAAATACCCAGGGCATTCTTGCTTCCAGTCAGATCTTTCCCCAAGAATGATTGCATGCTACACCCATGCACACAGCCAATTTTTCAATCCGCTTCAGAGGAAGATTCTGGAAGGACTAGACCTGATTTCCTTCTCCAATATAGTGTTAAATATCCCCTTAGGGTCTGATTTTATTTCCCCAGAGACACTGAGCACTTAATCCTCCCGTTGACTTCAGCTGGAATTGTGGGAGCTCAGCCCCTCTGACATATAACTTTTTAAATCCACATTCAACCCTTGTGTGCTAACCTTGGGCAGGCTACATTTTCTGTCAAATGAAAGCGCCAGCAAATAATCTGTTGATTCTTTTATGAGATTTTACATCACAAGGTACATACATACAATCAGGGTAAGAATATTCTTAGTTTTATAACTGTTAATACCTGGCAATCTGTTGCATGCCTGTAAACTAATCCAGTGGCGCTTAACTTTTCCCGATTACTTAGCCCTTTCAGGAGTCTGATTTGTCTTGCGTACCCCCAAGTTCACCTCACTTAAAAACTATTTGCTTACAAAATCACACATAAAAATATAAAAGTGTCCCAGCACACTATTACTGAAAAATTGCTGACTTTCTCATTTTTACCATATAATTATAAAATGAATCAATTGGAATATAAATATTGTACTTACATTTCAGCCTGTAGTCTATAGAGCAGATTAAACATTATCGGTATGAAATTTTAGTTTGCACTGACTTCACTAGTGCTTTTTTATATTTGCCTGTTGTAAAACGAGGCAAATATCTAGATAAGTTGATGTACCACTGGAAGACCTCTGTGTACCCTCAGGGATTCGTGAATCCCTGGTTGGCAACCACTGAGCTAAGCCACCTTGGATGGGAGCATTGGCACCAGGATTGAAATCTTTGTCAAGGCCTGTAAACAAAAGATCAGGTCTCCTGGCAATATATCAAGCTGAAAGAAGTGTCCTTTGGGGTGTGACAGGACCCACTTTAATGGGACAGACCTTTAGACAATGTAAATAGGTGCGTCTCCTCTGAAATCCATGGGGCTATGTCAATTTGCCCAATACCTTTAATGACATGGAAGAAGGAGTTACCAGTATCATAAAGTAAATCTGAAGAGTTGTGAGCCTTCAGTGGAATAAGACAGCAAATGAAGTCAATAATACTCAGGGTTGTATACACAAGCATCTCACACAGGGCTGGCCCACAACATTTTGGCACCTGAGGCGGGGAGCTCAAATGATGCCCCATGCCCCCTCGCTTGGGCCAAAACTTTGAAAGGTGTCTTGTGCCCTCCTTACTCCAGCACAGCACTCCACCCGCTCTGTGCATCTAGAGCAGAGAGAATACAGATGCACCAGCAGCAGACACAATTTTCTACACTCTGGGTCCTAGTGGCGCTTCCCCACAGTCTGGCACCTGAGGTGGCCACCTCAGTTCGCCTCATGGTAAGGCCAGCCCTGGTCTCACATAATGGATGGTGGGGTGGTGGCCCCACATTCTATGGCTCTGGTAACACTCCATCTACGTAACGTTTTGGGCACCCCAACATCAGGAGATGCCAGAGAACTGGAAACCAATCTGAGGCAAGCCACAAACATGCAGAAAATGAGGCAAGAGTAAATGACTAAACATGCCTGGCTAAAAAAGAATGACAGGGAAATATGAGAACCATGTGCATATGTCTGAAAGGTGTAAATATCAAGGAGGGGAGAAGAATTGAGTAGAACAGTAGCAGCGGGAGCTACTGGCCTCCAGCATGCCCCATGTTAATTGATAACGGAACTGTGAAATATGTGGGCCTTTTAATGCTATGCAAATCAAAAGCATACCTAGAAGATTTGACACCAGCTAAGCCAGCTCTGCCTGGATCCCTTAACCCCAGTCCTGAGAACCAAGCAGGGGTACTCCAACACAGTTCTCAGTTCACAGTCAGGGCCCGGGCTTGCATTTGCATCTCTGGGATTTGCAACAGAGAGGACGCCAATACAGAACCAAGGGACAGTATTTCTGAGAAATAACAGAAGCCTTTGTGCTGAAGCAATGCATTCTACTCTCCACACATCTCCTGAAGGAGCAGCTTACGCAGAGATAAATAAGACATGTAATTTCTTGTCAAGCTGTTGCATTTCCCACTGCTCACTCTAACAATTACGCTCTCTCTGCCTTTTTTTTTTTTATTAAACAACTGAAAAGAATTGAATCTTGTAACCTAGCTAGAAAAATTGCTGGGAGACATGAAGAATATCCAGATTTAATTTTCTCTCATACCCCTTTTAAGGTGTTTGTGATGAATGTGTATTCATTATACAATAGCCAGTGATAAGACTTGTGGATTCTGGCAGTTGTTTCCCTGCCTCTCTCCCTTTTCAGCCAACAGTTTTCTTAGAACTTAATCTAGGTGGAAACAATTTTGGAATAAAAGGGGTAGCTGTATGCTTGTGGATACTCCAATTGTTGTTGGCAAAGAGAAGGCCCAACTTGTTTTCATTGAAGCCAATGGGAATGTTGCCATTGACTACAATTTATTTTATAGGTGAGTTTTTCTAATTCTTATTTTTAAAGCAATTCTAGACATAAACAATTGCTCCTCCAGTGCACTATCTCCCTATGTGAATTAGAACCACCATTTCTTCAGGGGGTTCCTCTTTTCACCAGACTCTGAGCCACTTGAGGATTCATCTATAAAGAGGCTGTACACCTATGACTCTAGTTAGCATTATTAATCATTTCCCAGGCAGGGCCCATTTTAAGGGTAAAACTGCTTCAGGGCTGGAATATTCATTGCAAATAGGAGGCATGCTCCTTCCCTTTAAAAATAAATGGGAAAATGTCTACACAAGGTTAACATTTGCTAAATGCTTCAATATTTCACTTCACTTCCAAGGCCATACATAAAATGTGCTTAAAAATTCATGACTAAAACTTCAATGGATTTGGAAATGGGGACATTTCTGAACTCAGGATCAACCTGTTGCATGTGCAGATAATAAAATCACCAGGAGGCACCACTTGTTTGTTTTGTCTAGGACACATCAGAATTAAAAAAGCCAGCTGCATTCTGAGGGTAGATAGAGAAAAATGCAGCTGAAAAACACATACAGAGACAGATGTCAACATACCCCTATAAATATCAATGTTTAAATCAGATTCAAAGAGCTATGACATGGTATTATTATCAGGGATTGTTAAGTACCCAATAATACATTTGTCACATATTTTATTACCATGCACATATAAAGGAAAGCGCTATTACAGCTTCATCTTGAAGCATGGCTACTGTTAAGGTTGTGTCAACAACATATTTCTAGTAAATCTTCTCTTCTGGCAGGTTTATAATTCAGCAGGCTGGAAATAAAAAGGGGAAAAAAGACTTTTGTACCACACCATGTAAATTAATGTAATTCAAAATACATACAGCTGTGTCCAGAAATACTTCTCTTGCGGGGAGTGGAAATGCAATGCTTTAGGAAAAATCAAAAGGTTCCTTTGCAATCAAAAATGACCGGAATCTTTACCAACGCAAATAGTCCTGTTGAGCTCAATGAGACTACTGTAGTTGCGTAGGTATGGATTACTCATGTGAGGGGGGAGTTGCAGGATCCAGGAGTTTTAAGGGAAGAACACCACCTGCTGGCTCATGCACCCCAGTTCCTGGGTTTTCTTTGGAGGTCTTCCAACTAAGCTGTGTGACCAATCCAAGCCTTCTTAGCTGGAAACAGTAGAAGAGAGCCATGACAGTGATTAAAGGATTGGAAACTAGGCCTTATAGCAAAAGACTCAAGGAGCTCAACCTGTTTAGCTTAACAGTCAGAAGGTTAAGTGATGACTTGATCACAGTCTATGAGCTAATGTTAAAAAATTATATAATACACAGGTTAAGAAAAGAGTGTCTGTACATCTGGGTATAGTGCTTAGATTATTCACAACACAAAGTTTGTTTTTAATGTCATACGATACATATAGTGCGTAATCAGCAATAACCCAAATTAAGGCGAATAAATTTAACAATACAGTTTAGATATTAGAATCCGAATACTCAGGTACATCACTCATGAAAAGTTATACAGAGAGTTGGTTCTAGAAAGCAAATATAGGAATGAGTGTAGATTGTCCCTCAGTAATTGAGCATTTAGGGCAGGTTGTCCATTTAGAAAATGCAGTCCAGCCGGGAAATATTTCAGTTACTTTCCCGACTGCGCTTCTCGTCGGCACTCCAGCTCATCCCTCCTGGTATTGTCGATGTCCGGTGATGTGTTCTATGTAGATGTCCCTCGACCACCTGATAGAGTTGCCGTATCTGCCGAGTGTAGCACTGACCAATTCCGCATTCTCTCAACACTTGCTCATTACCGGGGCCCGATGTGCCCAGGGCTTCGATGATCAGCGCGTGTGTCTCCCCCGTCTCTTCCGAATTTGACTTCCAGTGAGCTGCTCAGGTAGGAGGTGACATCTTGGCTGGAGAGGGTCCTAGTGATTCACTTCTTGATGACATCCTGCATAGCACTTTCTGCGATGTTCCTCACCATGGCCCATCAGAAGGCAGAAGGCGTGAGTGATCACTGCAACGCTGCATAGATCATCTATACGAGGGAGGTTGGCGCTGCCCTGCCTGTGCGAGATGTATACCAGTTCATTGCTGGCTCTCTGGGGAAAAAAACATCCACTTCTTCACTAGCTGCCTGATGGTGTTGCCTGCCTTGTTCAGAGGTACCTTTGCCATGGCAGATCCCCTCAGGACAAATGAGATACGGGAGATCAAGAACGTGTTCAAGGCATTGATCTTCTGCCATGGTGCCAGTAGGGAGGAGTCGATCCTGGCCACATTTCGTAGGATCTCCGCGATGGTATCCTCAGGTGTCTGCTGGACGCGGAAACCTGTGCACATGCCGAGATGTTGCTATGCTTGCCCATCCTCGAGGAAGATCATGGATTCACCCTGGATCTGAAAAGGCGTCGCCTGGACTGAGTCCCTTCTACTGCCATCGATATGCAGGGATGCGCACTTCCTAGCATTGCATTCGAGTCCCGTCCAGTTGGCAGCCTGGCTGGTGAGGTCAAGCATTTGTTGGGGTTTTCAGTCTAGCAGACAAAAGTATAACAAGATTCTACAGCTGGACAGTGAAGCTAGAGAAATTCAGATTAGAAATAAGGTAAAAATTTAGAGTGAGGGTAATTAACTATTGGCACTGGTAGATTCTCCATCATTGGACATTTTGAAATCCACACTGGATGTTTTTCTAAAAGATCTGCACTCGTTCAGACAGGAATTAGTTTGGGGGAGTTCCATGGGCTGTGTTTTACAGGAGGTCAGACTAGATGATCCCAGTGGTCCTTTCACAGTGGACTAGGCACCACTTAAGTCTAATCAAGCCTTATGGACGTACGGGGGACAAGGTTTTGTACTGCTCTGAGCATTCAAATGGGACTTGTGTTGCACACGAATAGAACTTACACTGGCCTTCTGCGTGGGAATGAATTTCACCCTTAAATGTACCTTTAAAAAAAGAAAACAACCAAACTACTTCAGACTTTCAACTGTCTGAACAGGCCAGGGCAGTACGCTGTGCTGTTGTAGCTGTGTCGGTCCCAGGATATTAGAGAGAGAAGGTGAGGGAGGTCTCACCAGCAGAAGTTGATCCAATAAAAGATATGACCTCACCCACCCTATCTCGCTGAAAAAGGCAGAGCAGACAAATGCTTCACAATAAGTTTTTCTCACTCGTGAACCATTTCTCTCATTAGGCCAGTCATTGACTGAACTTCAAACACATTTCTAAAGCATCAGTTACACTGGCTTGTGGCTGCTCATAGTACATATATAGTCCATTGTATCGTGACCTTTATGACTGGCCTAGAGACAATCCTAATTGAAGAGACTGATATAAAGAGGTATTCACACCATTATTTTTAGCTCTACCCAGTTGGAGTAGTTGAATAGCAAGGTATAGTTTCCCAACCCGAGTGACTTATTTTCCCCCATAGCTGAAGGCTGCAGTTTGTTGTTATTTTATTTTATTAAAGGGGGACAGTACTTCAAGGGCATAAAATGGATAAATTGTAGCATTTCAAGGATGCTGTTCTTTTATTGTTATCATTATGCTCATTATTTCTGGTAGTAACCACCCAGTGACATTATAGATCACACGGCCCAGAATGAACCATGGAGACACTTAGGGCTTATCTCCACTTACCGGGGGATTGACACGCAGCGATCAATCCACTGTGGGTCGATTTAGCAGGTCTAGTGAAGACCCACTAAATCGACCAAAGATCACTCTCCTGTCAACTCTGGTACTCCACTGTAACGAGAAGCGTAAGGTAAATCGACAGGAGAGTTTCTTCCGTTGACCCAACGCGGTGTAGACACCGCAATAAGTCGACTTAAGGTACTTCGACTCCAGCTACATTAGTCAAGGAGCTGGAGTTGCATAACTTAGGTCGACTTCGCCCCGTAGTGTAGACCTGCCCCCAGATAAAGCATTCTGAGTCAAAGGGATCCAGCTATGGAACAAACTTCTAAAAAAGATTAGGGGGGAAATCCTGACTCCATTGTAGCCAAAGGGAATTTTGCCTTTTAGTTCAATTGGGTTGGATTTCCCACTAGCTCTAGCTGTATCCAGCCTGACCACCTTTCCATAACAACCAGAATGGCATTCACGACATCAGCTGCACATGCTGCCTTTCCCAGTTCCCCCCACTATAAGAAATTTCCCAACGCAGAGTTTTGGATAACTCAAAATGGGAGAAGAGACAGAGGCTTCACAATTGCCAAGCTAATGTGGAAGGCATTCAAACACTACAAGGGCGAGTGCAGTAAAACACCCTGAGATAGATTGACAGTGTACTATGTGACAGGTGGTTTCCAAATATAAAGGGGAAAAACACCCCAGTCCTTGAAAAACTTGCCATCTAAGGTGCCGAACCTACAAGTAATTATGCCCCTGAGAGCATATCGTGGGGTCCTCCAAGATCTGGCCTGGGACCTGTGCTGTTCAACATATTCATAAATGATCTGGAGAAAGGGATCCACAGTGAGGTGGCAAAATTTGCAGATTATACAAAATTACTCAAAATATGCAAATCCAAAGCTGACTGCTAAAGGTTACAACGGCATCTCACTAAACTGGGTGACAGGGCAACAAAATGGCAGATGAAATTCAATGCTAATAAGTGCAAAGTAATGTACATGGGAAAAAATTATCCCATCTATGCATACAAAATGATGGGGTTTAAATTACCTGTTACCACTCAAGAAAAAGATCTTGGAGTCATTGTGGATAGTTCTCTGAAAGTATCTGCTCAATGTGCAGTAACAGCCAAAAAAGCTAACAATGTTAGGAACGATTAGGAAAGGGATAGATAGTAAAACAGAAAAGAGTATAATGCCACCGTATAAATGCATGGTACACCCACACCTTGAATACTGCATGCAGTTCTGGTCACCCCATCTCAAAAAAGATATATTAGAATTGGAAAAGGGACAGAGAAGGGCAACAAGAATGATCACGGGGATGGAACAGCTTCCATGTGAGGAGAGATTAAAGAGACTGGGACTGTTCAGCTTACAAAAGAGGTGACTAAGGGGGTATATGAGAAAGGTCTATAAAATCATGACCGGTGTGGAGAAAGTAAATAGAGAAATGTTATTTACCCCTTCGCATAACACAAGAACTAGGGCTCACATGATTAAATTCATAGGCAGCAGGCTTCAATCAAACAAAAGGAAGTACAGGAGACCCTCGCTAGAACGCGCGTCTACATAGCGCAAATTCGGTAATAGCGCGGTACCGCGCATGGATCCCAAAATAAATCCCTTTAATTGGAATCCATGGTAACGCGCCCCCTACCCCCCGCTATAACATGGTCCCCGCATTAATGCGGTATCGTACAGGGATCCCAAAGCCCGTGTTTTAGCGAGGGTCCGGTGTACTTCTTCACACAATGGACAGTCGATCTGTGGAACTCATTGCCATGGGATGTTGTGAAGGCCAAAAGTATAACTGGATTAAAAAAAATGTAGATATGTTCGTGGAGGATAGGTCTGTCAAAGGCTATTAGCCCAGATGGTCAGGAACACAACCCCATGATCCAGGTGTCCCTAAACCTTTAACTGCCAGATGATGCAACTGGACAACAGGGGATGGATCACTTGAAATTGTCCTGTCCTGTTCATTCCCTTTGAAGCATCTGGCACTGGCCACAGTCAGAAGACAGGATATTGGGTTAGACGGACCATTGATCTGACTCAGTATGAACGTTCTTCTGTTCTTATGAAGAAGTCTGCTTCCATGAGGACCCATTAACCATTAAGGAAAATCACATTCCTCGTGCATGTAAATGTTTTCAGGATTGGGATCAATAGAGAAATCCACCTATCAATAACAGACAAACAAACAAAATATTTGGTGTCTGTTCTTTTTACTTTTGTCAGTTGCTTGCCCTCAATTCCCTACCCCTTTTTGGCCTCTCCATCTTCACAGTTGTACCTTGTATCCATTTTCACAGCATCTGTCCAAAACCTTCTCCAGCATTATACTCTCCACTTCCCAGAGTTCCCCCACCCTTTGACATTAAAAGCTCGCTGCATGTTGGTGCAGTGACATAGCAAGATTCCAAACAGTCCAGATTGGTGAAGGTGTGCTGCCCCTGTTTCTTTTTTAAAGGCTGTCCTTTAAACAGTGGAGCTCGGGGACAGTAGCTGTTTGTGAAATTGAATAGATTGATTTTTCTCCCATAAGTCAATATTTTAATTATAAAAAGAGGGGCAAAATCTTGACTGAGTCCTTTTACAGGCAAATCTCCCATTGATGTCAATAAGACTTTTGCCCATTGGGTAAACACTTCAGGAACTAACCACTTAAAGGTGAAATTAAAATATTTCTGCTACTTCAATAAGAACTTGTGTATTCCTGGGGAAATTCACCCTAGTGCAAGGAGTCAGCATGAGGCTCATACCTTAAAACCTTATGCTTAAAACCACTTAAAACCTTGTGCTGGTCCTTTGCGTGGGGATGAATTTCATCCTCGGTGCAAATGAATAGCTTGTGTCCATTTAACATTCTCCTTCAACGTATTGCCAACCCCATTCC
This sequence comes from Chelydra serpentina, assembly GCA_037349315.1. Taxonomy (NCBI): domain Eukaryota; kingdom Metazoa; phylum Chordata; order Testudines; family Chelydridae; genus Chelydra; species Chelydra serpentina. The sequence goes on from JBAIAC010000033.1 coordinate 27,194,077, forward strand.
ATCTTTATTCAGATAGATCTGTTGTTCTCATCTAAAACATAATGTTCCTTCCAGTCCTCTCATTTTGTTTTTAGGAACCCTGTGTTTATAATTTGTGGTTGCTCTTGCAACCATAAAAGAGCATTTGCTCACTGCTGTTGTCATTATTTTGTGGGTTTATTTTGTTAAAAAGCATGTCCTTAATTCCTTTTCTTTTTAATAAATATGCTGTGTTATATCGTAGACAGAACTTTATGGGACGCAGAAGGCTCTTCATGTTCTGTTCATTAACCTGAAGATGATGATGATGATTACTATTATTATTAATAATAATGTTTATTATGATAGTGCCTGGGAATTAATTAAGAATAGGGTTCCATTGTTCCAGGAACCATACAGACACAACGTAGACAGTTCCTACCCCTGAGAGCTTACCATCTAAATAGACAAGACAGCTAGAGGGTTGGAGATATAACACAGAGACACATAGGGTTCTCTCCTGTGAAGAGCATGCAGCACCCCATAGCGTTGGACCCTAAGGGCTGTACAATTCTCCCCTTTGTAGAGTATTAGGTAAAACTCGTTGCAACCAAAATGCCCATGATGGGAACGAGACATTCACTGAACCATGTGTATGATAATTATTATTATTTTATTATCATAGCACTTAGGAGCCCCAGTCAAGACCCAGGACCCCATTGCGCTAAGTGTTGTACAAACACAGAACAAAAAGACAACCCTGGCCCCAAAGAGTTCACAATCTTAAGTAGAATATTTCAGCAATGAGGCATGGGAGGCAGTGTGTTCCTATGGAGCTGTTGTACGACCTAGGTAATCAGGGGCGGCTCTTACAATTCTGCCGCCCCAAGCAGGGGTGGCGGCACCCCGCCCCCGACGCAGGCAGACGTAGCGGGGCCCCACCATGTCTGCCTGCGTCGGGGGCGGGGCGCCGATGCAGGCAGTCCCATTCCGGAGCGGCAAGGGGACAGCGGCGGACCTGCCGCCCCTTTGCCGCCGCGGCAGGCGAGACTGGGGCGGCAGTCCGAGTCCCGCGGCGGCAATTCGGCGGCGGGAAGAGCGGACCTGCCGCCGAATTGCCACCGCGGGACTCGGACTGCCGCCCCCTTCTCACCTGCCGCCCCAAGCACCAGCTTGGCAAGCTGGTGCCTGGAGCCGGCCCTGTAGGTAATGTTACAAAGACTAAACTACTTCAGCTGCGGAGAAGTGCATTGGGTCTTCTTCCAGTAACGGAAGTTCTGTGACCAAGGAAGAGGAAAGGTCATGTGCCGTTGTGATGGGGTGTCTAAACCTCGCACCAGGCAGGCAGGTATCAAGGAGCTGCTCTGGGCTGGAATAGCCCTGACCCAGTGCAACTGTACATCATGTCAAGAATGGAGGAGGAGTTCAAAGGAAAGAAGCTCTCCTCAATCATGGGCAGGTGTGGAAAGAGAGCAGAGAGCTGCACTGCCCAGCTAGAGGCCTGGTAGACGTCAGAGCCTACTCCCTGGCCTAAAAGAGCCCCTGAAGTGGATGGGGCTGTATTATTCACCTCTGCTGGTGAATCAGCAGACTCTGAGCCAGGAGGAAGCCTGTCCAAGGCTCCTTTGAAGGAAGATAGGCCATCTGCCTGGCTGAGATTGACTGCAGAAGGTCGCTCTGTATAAGTGCGAAAGCTTGTCTCTTCTCCCACTAGAAGTTGGCCCACTAAAAGATATTACCTCACCCACCTTGTCTCTGTATATGTTGTTTGTTTATTTCCTGGCTCCTCAGTTGCGTGTTTGTTCCCCTGTGACAACATAAGGGGTAGGTATCCAGAGGGACTCGTCTGGAGGGCAAAGACTCTGTCCCCTTCTGACTGCACCTGAGAGCACCCCCTTGAGAGACCTGACCTGGAAGGAGATTCAACCCAGTCAACACCCTAAGGCAGGAACCAGAGCACTGGCAGCCATATTAGAGCTCTGCTGTTTTACCTCAGGTAAGAATCTGGCCCACATCTGGGCATTTCATGGGTTACATGGTAGTGTCAGCACATAGAGTTAAACAAAATGTGCCAATTATTCACAGAATTCCCAAGCACGTGTACTCATGTTCAGTATTATTTGTCATGCATGGCATTCATTTAGAACAGATGCATCTGTTATAACCATAGAAGCTTGAGATGAAAGAGACATTGGGAGGCTTTCATCCTTCTATTTAATGCTAAAAGGGACTTCGGCCATACAAGGGTCTATTATTATCGTTATTATTTAATAGCCTCCTCTTATCTCCCAGGTGTGCTAGGCACTTAACAGAAAACACATAAACACAGATCCTTGCCTCAAAGAACTTAACATCTAAATGATGGACATGACAGACAAGCGAACTTACAACATACATCAGGAAGGGAAAGGACAAGGTTACATTTGTATGATTGCAAGGTTACTCAGTTTAGGCAGACCAATGGTGCATTTTGTTTGTTGTTTGAGTGTAAATCCAATAGAGCTGGACAGGAAATGTGAGTTTTTGACACTTTGATTTTTTTCCCCATCCTCAATAGGGAAGAAAAGTTGAATTTTCTAAAATGTTCACACACCAATGCCCCCTACCAAAAAATTCTGACTGGATCACTTGCAATGTTTTGTTTTGATAATTTGAAAATGTTTCATGTCAGTTTTGACCTATTTTTAGTTTTTAATTTTTTTAGCATAAATTAACTGAAATTTCTAAATGAGAAGTCATTTTGAACCAAAAACTTCACATTTTAAAAATGTCAAAATGGGACATTTCAGCAATTTTGAAACTTTTTTCCAAAAGATTCTCAAGTGAGGAGATTTGTAGAAATTAACCCTTTCCCAGGACCAGTTTTGGTTTCAATGACTTGGCATTCTCTGATGAAAAAACATTTTGCTGGAAAGTTCCTGACCAGTTCGAAAATACACTCATTTTTTGTAGGTAACAGTACATGTGAAGTTTTTAGGAATGAGGCAATGATGGGGCCTGAATGAAAGGATTTCTGGAAGGACATTTCAAGCATAAGGGGCAGTGTGGAAGAAAGCATCGAGAGGGATCAGCGGCGATAAAAATGATGCCTAGGAAAACTTCTCTTTCCTTACTAGTCTCATTAATGCTGGGGTATTTCCAAAGTCCATGTTCTCATTCTGGAGGAAACACCTCAGACAGGTCGAGACATTTTGAAATAACTGTGGTGGGGGCTCCTTAGTGTGCTAGGCTATTCCAAATTCCCACCCTCTTGCCTTGGGAAGGAGAAGGCTCCTACAACTTTTTTGGCAGCAGGAATTCAGCCAGGAATCACTCCAGTGTACAGATCTATTCCAACACCTTCATCAGCACAAATAGATGCAAAGCGTCATTGAAATGAATGGTTAATGAGAGGCATATGCTATAAATCCAAAATGCTTAACAAAATGGATTCTAACTCCATCAAACAGACAGACCACACGGCTCCTCCGTCTCTTTGTTGAGGATTAGGGCACTTCCTTCCTTTTGGCTCTGTCCAAGCCTTGCACACAGTGCAACCTTGTCGTGGCCATTCACCCAAGTTTCTTCCTGGGTCTATCTCAGTCTCAGGGCCTGCTGTGTCCCAGTAAAAGTAGCATGCACCCGCTGCCTGCAGCCCGCGCTGCACAGTAGAGTGGCATCCCTGATTTCCAAATGGGAGAAGGGCTGGTAGCAGGAAACTGGGATTCCCTGCCTGCCATTTTCTTAGCCAGCTGTGATTCTGCAGGGCATAGAGGCCAGTTCCCCTTATGTGCCCACTCCCTAACCAACCAGGGCTCAGGGACAGGACTGGCTTTCTCATATGCTGACATGTGGCGTGGCGACTCCATGGCCGCCAGTTCTAAGCTCAGTACGAATTTTTTGTACTATAATGTCGCTCACAAATGAATTTCTGTGGCATGCATCTCTGGGACCGAGAAAGCTCAAGTCCCCTCTACTGAATGCACCCTAGCACTTAAAAGAGACAAGAACATTCTTTCTGAAGTTCTGTGGTACAGCCATTAAAGCAAGGGGGTGAGAGGCCTAAGGATTCTGGGGTTCCAAATACACTAAGTGGGTGACCTTGGGCAAAGTCACCTGATACTCTTGTGCCTCCAGATAAAGCCAGCTGGAAAACTGATTAAAACACAGGAGCTCAGTGAAAGCTACATCCTTCATCGGAGCTGGGAAAATAAATTACTAGATAAACAAACAAATGTCCCCATCGGAATGCCCCTTCTAGGAAGCAGCAAAGTCCTGCGGGTTCCTTAGGGGGTGACTGCACGCTATAAATGCCACCTTCCACTGGAGCCATTGTAAATAAGCTTTCGAGCTTAATGACTTGTTCTAGGAAAGTCTCTTCTGCTAGCTAATGAATCACAGTTTCACTTTGCCGTAGATAAGCACAGACACCTGATTTACCGTGACGCTACATTAAAACTAACCAAAAACTATCAAGGAAATCTAAACGGATCCGACTTGCCACAACCGTATCTCTCTGCAAATAAAAAGTACTCATAAATCAGGGGAAGCCTGTCAGTGTATCCCACTAGAGACTGTATATTTGAGGGGAGGGTAGGGGAGGAAGGGTAGTCACACAAAACCAAGTTGGCAGTGAAAGTCATTATCATCTGATGGCTGTTGAGAGCCCTACGTAAGCTCAGTAGTACTATTACTCCAGTTCCTAATAGCCAAGGGTCTACATCGTACAACGGGCTAATTGGGGGGGAGGGTGCAATTTCATGGAAATGTTTGACATTTTGAAAGTGTTTCCCTTTCACAAGGTTAGAAATGGACTTCTTTTCCATTTTTCATGGAATCTCCCATAATAGGTTTTAATCAGTGTTTTTATCATAATTTTTATCAACCTGATTTTCAACAGCATCGTTATCAACAGCTTTTGTTTGTTTGTTTGTTTGTTTACTGAAAGCTGCATCTTCTTACTGAAAACCAAGGAAATGAATAATTTCAATAGTGATTTCAAAACCAATTTAGATCCAGTTAGTGATAAAAATATTGTGGCAAATTTCACAAGCAAAAAATGGGCAACTCCCCCACACCCCGCCCCCGTAATCTCAACAGTATTTCACAAAAATATTTAATTTTTAAAAAGGTGAATTTTTGACAAAAACAGTTTGTAGAAATATTTTGACCTGTCTTGCTACTTAGCTCTTTTGCTGACAAGCCTTGACATTAAATGAATGAAGAGAGGTTGTTCCCCTAAGTCAAGAGGACACACGTTGGTGGGATAATGGGACTGACTGGAGAAGCACTCCATATTACAGCCACTTTGCACGGATTTAAATGGACACAGTGTGCAAAAAAGTGGAGAGTCGCGCCCAGCGTGTGTGACGTCTTTATTTCTGCTAGCCATGCTGTAGCTTTACGACTGTTCTTCAGTTGCCATTCTTAAGGAGAAGGTACCAGTCACCACGGCTGCACGGACACTGAACCATAGACACTGACGTTGCTGAGCTCAAGGAAATTTCTCTGATGAAAATAGCTTGGGACCTCATACTACCAGTGAGATGATTTGAACAAGGATGTTGGGTGTGACTAAAGTTTCACGGTGGTTAATTAGTTTTAATGGGAAAGAGGATACTCTACTCTAAAGGGAGAAAGGATGGCGTTGTGGGCTACAACACAGGAGATCTGGGTTTAGTTCCTGGATTTGTCACAGACTCCTTGTGTAATCTTGGGCTAATTTCTCTGTGCCTCAATTCCCCATATGTAAAATGGGGATGATGCTTCTGCTCTTTGTCTGTTTAGATTGCAAACTCGTTTGGCCTGGACTGTCTCTTACTATGTCTATATATACTATCTAACACAGTGGCCCTCTGATTTCGACTGGGGCCTCTTGGCACTACCATAATACAAATAAATCATTAATAAAAATCACAAGGAGGACAGGGGCATTTGAACGTGTCATGAGAAATCAGCTGACAACTATTCTCTCTCTCTATGTATAT